>JAJHJA010000046.1:20000-2420000 GCA_021202915.1 Heliconius himera
CGCAGAGAAAACAATAAAGTGCGTGACCAGCTGCAGCGAATCCAGGACACAAGTGGAAAAGCGCTTAAACACCTAGAGAAGCCCCCAACACCTCCACCTGCCCTGGAACCCCCTGCGGAATTAAAAGAAATAAAGGAAATGATCAAATATATACAAGACAAACCCACACAACCGCACCCAGAAAATACTACCCTGGGAGATAAACAATTAAAAGAGAACCTCCTCCCAATAACAGGAACGCTGGAGATCGTCACAAGCGAAATAAAGGCTATAAAAGAAAAACTAGGAAAACCGACTACGCCAACAAAAACACTCCAGGAGGAAATGGACGCAGCTGAAGGTAGGAAAGCGACCACGAGCAGAAAACCTGCCACCGTTACGTACGCGAGAGTAGCCGCTGCACCAGCCAAACCACAACCAAGGCCCAACCACACCCTAATAGTGTCGTCAAATGACCCGACCAACACTGGCGACACTATTATCAAAAGGATAGTGGCGGCCATCGACGCCAAAAAGACCGGGGCAAAAGTGAACAAGGTACGCAAAGCGCGAAATCAAAAAGTCGTGCTGAGCTGCCACACTAAAGAAGACCTACGGCTGGTGCAAGAGAAGATGAAGGGACAGCAGGGCCTCAAAGTTGAAGTCGCCAGGCCAGCAAATCCTCTGATTATAATCCGTGATGTCCTAGCGTACCACACGGATACAGAGATTATAGAGCATATCCTGGCGCAGAACGCTGACATCTTGAAGGACCACGCTAAAGAGGCCAAGCTGCGCGTGCGATACAGAAAGCGTGCCCGAAATCCACTGGAGTGCCATCCAATAATAGAGCTCTCTCCGGAGGCGCACAAAGCAGTCCTAGAAGCCGGACATCTCTTCATAGGACTGCAAAGAAGACCAGTGGCGGATCAATCCCCCCTCATGCAATGTATAAAATGCCTAGGATTTGGTCACACCAAGACAACGTGCCAAGAAAAGGACCACCTCTGCAGCCACTGCGGAGGACCACACACATGGCAGGACTGCAAAGAGAGGAAGGCAGGCAGACCACCAACCTGCATAAATTGCAAAGAAGGAGGGAAAAAGGAGATAAATATAGACCATAACGCGTTTAGCGCAGAATGCTATGAGAGACACAAGTGGGATGCCATAGCAAGGTCTAAGATAACGTACTGCTAAGGGCACCCAAAGACATACAAACACGCAAACACTAACCAGGAGCATAAATATCATACAGGCAAACCTCCAAAGATCGAAACTAGCAACGGCGGAGCTCCTACAGGTGGCGAAGGACAGGAATATCGATGTTGCTTTGGTACAAGAGCCATACGTGGGCAGCGAGGGGGTACTAAAGCAATATCCAGGCACAAGGGTCATACAGTGCACACTCCGACGCACCAAACCAGTCAAGGCTGCAGTAATGGTCTTCAGTGACGAACTGGAGGTAATTAACGACCCCCAGATCGTGACTGAAACGGAGGCAGCAGTACTGCTGAAGGGGAGCAGCCTGCAGCTGGGCCTGATCTCAATTTATCTGGAAGGCGACCAAGATCTACAGCCTTACCTAGCCAGGATAAAGAATGCGTACGGGAAATTAACAGAACAAACGGGTAACGTCATAGTGGCTGGAGACACCAACGCTTGGAGTCCATGGTGGGGTAGCACAACCGAGGACTCAAGAGGAGCCCTATACAGCGCTTTTCTAAACGAGGTGGGCCTGCACATAGTAAACACTGGAAATATACCAACATTCGAGACTGTAAGGGGAGGAGTTATATGCACGAGTGTCATCGATGTGACTGCATGCAGTCGCCCTCTACTGGGGAAAATCGACGAATGGACCGTGCATAGAGACATCACCACCTCCGACCACAATGCCATCACTTTCGCCTTGCAACATCAACGGGCACTCGCTAAGATCAAGGCCACAACAACGAGGAAGTATAACACCAGGAAGGCGAAATGGAATGAATTCGGTCCACTCTTCCAAAAACATCTGGAAGAGAACAATATCACGCCCAACACAATCTACTCTATGACAAACCCCGAGGAACTAGAAAGGGCTGTGAACACTTACACAACCCTAATCCACAGAACATGCGAAGCAACTATCCCATACATAAAATCAGAAACTCGCGACCCACTACCGCCGTGGTGGTCGAAGCAACTCGAACAAAAACGCAAAAAAGTACTCCAATACAAGAGGAGGATTAGGAACGCAGCCTCGAGCAGGAGGACGCACGTTATCAATGAATACATTAAAATCAAGGAGGAATACAAAGAAGAGGCAGAGAGAGCACAGACAAAGAGCTGGAAGGAGTACTGCACGAACCAGGAGAAGGAGAGTATGTGGGATAAAATCTATAGAGTCTTGCGGAAAACCAACATCCGCCAAGAAGACCTACTCCTGAGAAGCCCCACCACCGGCAATACCCTGACCCCTCAAGAATCGGCAGACCTTCTTGCTCACACATTCTACCCGGAAGACTCGGAGGCAACCGACCAGCCCTGCCACGCTTCGACAAGAAAATGGACCGAAAACCTACAAATGGAAAACCTGCCTGAGGACGACCCGTCCTTCACAAACACCGAACTGGACTCCATACTTAAGGAGCTGAACCCCAAGAAGGCACCTGGCCCTGACGGTTTGACCTCGGACATCTGCACTGTCGCTATCCGCAGCGCCGAAGACACATTTTTGGCGCTTGCGAACCAGTGTTTGTCACTAAGCCACTTTCCGGAACAGTGGAAGGTGGCTCACGTGGTCATACTACGCAAACCGGGCAAGGAGGACTACACCCACCCAAAGTCCTACCGACCGATCGGCCTTCTTCCAGTTCTAGGCAAAATTGTAGAAAAACTCCTGGTAGGCCGTCTTCAATGGCATCTCCTCCCCAAAATGAACGGGCAGCAATACGGGTTTACACCGCAACGCGGCACGGAAGACGCCCTGGGCGACCTCGTTGACCACATCCAACAGAAACTGACAGAGAGGAAGTCTGTTCTGGTGGTCTCTCTGGACATCGAGGGAGCCTTCGATCACGCATGGTGGCCGGCACTCCGAAAACAACTCGTCACCAAGGAGTGCCCTAAGAACCTCTACAAACTAGTCGATGCGTACCTACACAACAGAAGGGTCATGGTCAACTACGCTAGGAGAGTCTCAACCAAAAATACGACCAAAGGCTGCGTCCAGGGTTCCATTGGTGGACCGACCTTTTGGAACGTCATTTTAGACTCCCTACTGCATCGATTGGCTGAGGAGGGAGTGCACTGCCAAGCGTTTGCCGACGACGTTGTGCTCGTGTTCGCAAACGTCACCCCAGGAGCATTGGAACAGGAAGCCAATCAGGCATTAAAAACAGTAAAAGAATGGGGTGACCAAAACAAGCTCAGCTTCGCACCGCAAAAGACCAAAGCGATGCTCCTCACAAAGCGGCTAAAGTACAACACCCCAGACATTTCTATGGCAGACGCAAAAATCCAAATTGTGAAGGAGATCAAGATACTAGGAATTACCATAGACCAGAACCTGACCTTTAAGCCCCACGTCGTAGCACAATGCAGAAAGGCCACAAACATATATAATCGGCTGGCGTGCACGGCGAAAATCACCTGGGGGCTAAACTCTGACATAATACGAACCATTTATACCGCGGTGATAGAACCAATTGTGACCTACGGCGCGAGCGCCTGGAGCCAATCGACGGACCTGCGCATGATTCAAAAACATCTGAATATGCTGCAGAGAGGCTTCGCGCAGAAGATCTGTAGGTCATACCGTACGGTCTCCCTAACGTCGGCACTTATTCTATCAGGCCTGCTCCCCCTGGACATTAGAATACAGGAGCAGGCCCTAATTCATAGAACGAAAAGAGGTAAAACATCCAACTATCTTCCGCCTAACACCAGCCTGGAAACCAACCTAAGTTTTACTTCACTACAGCATCCAGCCTCTAGGGAAACCATTAAATACCGCAACACAGAGGAAGACACAACGGAGCTCCCCGAAAACCATCAGCGAGACAGCCCCTCAATCTACACAGACGGTAGCAAGATAAACAAAAGAGTGGGAGCTGCATTCTCCTGGTGGGAGGGAGGGGAGGAACAAAAGTCCCAGACGTTCACCCTTCACCCCTCATGCACTGTGTTCCAAGCGGAACTATTCGCCATACATGAAGCCTGCCGGGAGGTCATACGGACCGGAGTTCCACTGGCTACCATCTACAGCGACTCAAGATCGTCCCTTGACCTACTGGCAAACCCCAAGACCACCCACCCCTTAGCAAGGGCGATACAAAGGGACATTCAGTGCATCAGGGGAAGGGGAGGGCAAATGGAGTTCGTCTGGCTCCGCGCCCACATAGGAACGGCAGGGAATGAGAGGGCGGATGTACTAGCAAAAGAAGCCGCAGCCTCAAGCCGCCCATACGACTACTCAAAAACTCCAGTGGCCTACGTCAAAGCCAACATCAGGGAGGAATCTGTGAAGAGATGGCAGGACAGATACACCACCTCCAGCACAGGAGACACCACCAGGGAGTTCCTTCCCAACGTAGAGACAGCCTTCCAAATAACTAGGAAGGCAAATTGGGACCCCATCCTAGTGCAAGTTCTGACGGGCCACGGAGGCATCGCCAGCTACCTACACGAGCATAAAATTAAAGATACACCGGGATGTGAATGCGACCCCAACATCGAGGAGACCGTGTGGCACATCATTCTAGACTGCCCAAGGTTCTCCTCAGTCCGCCTCGACCTGGAAAATTCAATCAACACAAACCTAGAGAGAAGTAACCTGGCCACCATAATGGCGGACGAGCTCAGAAGGCCTATCTTCCTGGAATACCTCTTAAGCATCTTCAGCGTCGCGATGCTAAGAAACGGCAGCGAGATCGCAAGAAGTAGGTTATTCGAAGGGAGAAAAGGCCTCACCGCATCCACATCCATCATAGAGGCTGGCTCCACCGGCCTCACAAACTCCGCAAATACGACATCCCAAGCTCAAAGTTTTCTTCGCAACGGACACCCCGGTATCCCAGGGCTATCACTCCGACCTGTAGCCCTCTTTATGGACGAGGATGAAGAGGTACTGGGCTTCAGTTTCTGCATCGTAGGTCCGCAAAAATGGGTCTATATTTCACCCGGCCTAGCTGTCCTCACTAAAGGCAGTACCACCAGAGCCACAATGAGGAAAGCGTACTACGACAGCATGCCTTCCGTATCGCTGGGTGACTGTAAATTCCGAATAGTGCGAACCAAAAACAAGACTATTGCACTATTCGACGGCACCGACGGCGAGTCTCCCTTCAAAAAGGCATGCAGAATGCTCGACCACCTGAGCAAACAGAATACAGAAGTGGACAACATCAACGGTCCAAAAACTCTGAGCGTCGACGTGATGAAGACAGGCTTCGACAGAGCATCCGTCGAGGATTTTCTGGGATGTGTAAAAGCGGCGAGGCACCATAGAGTAGTCGTATACGAGGATAGAGGCCAAGATCTATCCTTCTTGAGGGACAAAGGGGAAAAGGCGAGGAAGACAGACACACAAAGCGGAGCAAGTAAGCTCCAAAACAAAATAGCCAACGAAGAGGAAAAGAAGAAAAAAGGAAAAACTGAACAAAACAAAACCAAAATATCCAACACAATACTTAGACTGTTAAAACCAAAGGAAAGACTAATAAGAAAAGAGAAGGTCACCAGAGCCGACAAAGGACAGGTCACAACACCCGATCTGCCCCCAGCACACGAAGCACAGCAGCACATGGAAAATGCACTCCTCGAGTACATCACCATCCAACGAGAGACCATAAAAGTAAACCTTGAGATCTGCGAAAAAATCCGCAAGACCTTCGTACTCCAAAACGAAGGCTTACTCAAGGTTTTACTCGAGGAAGAAAGAGCCGCCATCTACAACAATTTAACATCAACATATCTGAGGGGAGAACCACCTAAACTCCCCCATAGGGCGGCCTATAGCGGGAACCATGGCTTCGTGGAAAGGGATACTCAGGCTGAGGAAGACTCACAGAAACCCAGGTACAAAACATCGCCCGATGACCCAATCCTAGTACTAGCCCGGTGTACAGAAGTCTCGTTGGAACAAAAAATCCTGGATATGGCAAATATCATCATGCCACCAAACAACCCAACAGACCTCACAAACCAACTTAATACACCACAAATAGAATGGGTCAACGGAGTCCCAGGCTGCGGGAAAACTACCTGGGTTACAAACATCTTCACCCCTGATAGCGACCTAATCGCAACCACCACCATCGAGGCAGCCGAGGACCTCAGAAGCAAACTCAACTTCAAAAGCGAGAGGGAAGCGCGCAGCAAAGTGAGGACGATCGCCTCAATCCTCGTAAATGGTACCAAAGATAGGCCTAAAAGACTGATAGTGGACGAGGCCTTGATGAACCATTTTGGGGCGATCGTAATGACTGCCAAACTCACCGGAGTTGAAAAACTCACTTTGCTTGGTGACCACAACCAACTACCATACATCGACAGGTTAAACCTATTTAAACTCCAATACATCACCCCAAACCTCGTGACGTCCATCACAAAGGAGCTAACAAGATCTTACAGATGCCCACAGGACGTCACCTACGCCCTAAGCGAGGTTTACGACGGGATATACACTGCTCGCACCAAGACTCGGTCCCTGAGAAAAACCCGACTCACTGGCTCACGGATCCAACCGGACGCTCCCAACACCCTTTACCTGGTCCATACTCAAATGGAAAAGAAGGACCTCGCCCAGAAAGGGTTCGGGAAAGGGCCAAACTCCCGTTTACTTACAATAAACGAGTCGCAGGGACTAACCTACGAGTCTGTAGTGATTGTACAGACCAAATCATCAAAAATTGCCCTACACGACAGCGTAACACACGCTGTTGTTGCAATAACTAGGCACACAGAGGACTGTACGTACTACACGGATGCAGAGCAAGACACCATCGGCAGATTTATAGAAAGAGCAAAGAAGTCCCACGATGCTGATGTATTGGACTACAACCTAAAAATGGCTATTTCCCACAGGGACATGGAATCTATACAAATCTTAGAAAATCAAAAAACAGACAAACTCGGACATTCACAACAAAACTATACACCGGACAAGACATCATCGACATCATCATCATAGACATCATCTTCATTAACCGTTACCGTTGAACGGAGTAAATTTATTTATTAATAAAAAAAAAAAAAAGTTACAAAATCACTTCAACATATAAAAAAAAAAAGAGCAACAAGGGCACGGACAGTAAGTCTGTGGTGTTTTATTTAAACAAAAAAAAAAAAAAAAAAAAAAAAAAAAAAAAAAAAAAAAAAAAAAAAAAAAAAAAAACCTAACCTAACCTAACCTAACCTAACCTAACCTAACCTAACCTAACCTAACCTAACCTAACCTAACCTAACCTAACCTAACCTAACCTAACCTAACCTAACCTAACCTAACCTAACCTAACCTAACCTAACCTAACCTAACCTAACCTAACCTAACCTAACCTAACCTAACCTAACCTAACCTAACCTAACCTAACCTAACCTAACCTAACCTAACCTAACCTAACCTAACCTAACCTAACCTAACCTAACCTAACCTAACCTAACCTAACCTAACCTAACCTAACCTAACCTAACCTAACCTAACCTAACCTAACCTAACCTAACCTAACCTAACCTAACCTAACCTAACCTAACCTAACCTAACCTAACCTAACCTAACCTAACCTAACCTAACCTAACCTAACCTAACCTAACCTAACCTAACCTAACCTAACCTAACCTAACCTAACCTAACCTAACCTAACCTAACCTAACCTAACCTAACCTAACCTAACCTAACCTAACCTAACCTAACCTAACCTAACCTAACCTAACCTAACCTAACCTAACCTAACCTAACCTAACCTAACCTAACCTAACCTAACCTAACCTAACCTAACCTAACCTAACCTAACCTAACCTAACCTAACCTAACCTAACCTAACCTAACCTAACCTAACCTAACCTAACCTAACCTAACCTAACCTAACCTAACCTAACCTAACCTAACCTAACCTAACCTAACCTAACCTAACCTAACCTAACCTAACCTAACCTAACCTAACCTAACCTAACCTAACCTAACCTAACCTAACCTAACCTAACCTAACCTAACCTAACCTAACCTAACCTAACCTAACCTAACCTAACCTAACCTAACCTAACCTAACCTAACCTAACCTAACCTAACCTAACCTAACCTAACCTAACCTAACCTAACCTAACCTAACCTAACCTAACCTAACCTAACCTAACCTAACCTAACCTAACCTAACCTAACCTAACCTAACCTAACCTAACCTAACCTAACCTAACCTAACCTAACCTAACCTAACCTAACCTAACCTAACCTAACCTAACCTAACCTAACCTAACCTAACCTAACCTAACCTAACCTAACCTAACCTAACCTAACCTAACCTAACCTAACCTAACCTAACCTAACCTAACCTAACCTAACCTAACCTAACCTAACCTAACCTAACCTAACCTAACTAACCTAACCTAACCTAACCTAACCTAACCTAACCTAACCTAACCTAACCTAACCTAACCTAACCTAACCTAACCTAACCTAACCTAACCTAACCTAACCTAACCTAACCTAACCTAACCTAACCTAACCTAACCTAACCTAACCTAACCTAACCTAACCTAACCTAACCTAACCTAACCTAACCTAACCTAACCTAACCTAACCTAACCTAACCTAACCCAAACCTAACCCAAACCTAACCCAAACCTAACCCAAACCTAACCCAAACCTAACCCAAACCTAACCCAAACCTAACCCAAACCTAACCCAAACCTAACCCAAACCTAACCCAAACCTAACCCAAACCTAACCCAAACCTAACCCAAACCTAACCCAAACCTAACCCAAACCTAACCCAAACCTAACCCAAACCTAACCCAAACCTAACCCAAACCTAACCCAAACCTAACCCAAACCTAACCCAAACCTAACCCAAACCTAACCCAAACCTAACCCAAACCTAACCCAAACCTAACCCAAACCTAACCCAAACCTAACCCAAACCTAACCCAAACCTAACCCAAACCTAACCCAAACCTAACCCAAACCTAACCCAAACCTAACCCAAACCTAACCCAAACCTAACCCAAACCTAACCCAAACCTAACCCAAACCTAACCCAAACCTAACCCAAACCTAACCCAAACCTAACCCAAACCTAACCCAAACCTAACCCAAACCTAACCCAAACCTAACCCAAACCTAACCCAAACCTAACCCAAACCTAACCCAAACCTAACCAACAACAACCCTTAACCTTAACTTTGTTTAGTTTATGGATATTTTATACCTATCACTATTAAAACAAACAACACTTACGACTTACATTTTTCAAGGAATTGTCAGGAACGGACCAAATTAAAATAGGAAGAGCACCAACTTTCAAATAAAAAATCATTAAAATGAGTTCATTCAGAAAAAAAAAATTATATGTATGTTTTTGTTGCATTGAAAAAAAAGTGTTTTTTTTTTGTTATATTTATTAAGTTCATTAGTTTTTTATTTTTAATTAAATATTAAATTATATTTTATTTAGATTTATATGTTTTTTATAATTTATGTTTTTAATAAAAAAAATATTTATTTAAAAAAAAAAAATACTGCTTTCTATTGCCACAATATGGTAGTTTTTAGTAGGAATTCGAGATGTTCTTTGCTACAACGATTCTTCGTGTAGTATTACCGACAAGGACAAGATGGCGTGACGTAGTTTTGATTGACTGTCATATTACGCAATAATTAGAGTTGACACAGATAAAGGTTTTCGTTTATGTTATGTATACCGGTGATATAAACATTGATCATTAGTTAATAATTAATAATCTTACTAGAAAATGATAAACTATGTTTTTGTAAATATATTCTTACACCAGAGCAACAAATTGACAAACTTTAATTACTAGTATAACTGAAAATCCTATATAAACAAGTTCAAGTTATGTAAAAACAGTAAGAAAAATCTATGTTTTGTTAAATATTGAGTATTACAACTGCTAATTATCTTACTTCTTAATATTTTTATTGTAATTATGAATAATAAATGATGGTAAGTAATCTTAAAATTCTGTTTCTCATTGATAATATAAATTAAAAATTTTCACTTATAATATAAACTATAAAGCCAGAAAGTATATAAATTCTTCTTTGGCTATCCTAATTTACTTGAATTTTTTGAACAAATGCCTACTCATTATGTTATTACAATTTATAAATACTTATGGCTGTCAACAAAAATTTCTTAATTTTCTTAGTATCATTTTTTTTATTATTATTAAATATACTTAGTTGCCAACCTACACACTGAATAAGATACCTTATTTAAATTTCCAGAAATTCACAGTTAAAGTCATCTGTTAGATATTTTAAGAAACATACATATCTGAGTATCTGTGGTATGACCAATGAGTAAAAGTGTCTGTTTTAAAATTTCTTTTTGCCTGAGATGGACTTACTTCAATGAACCTCCTTGTATTATTATAATAAAAAACTATTTATCTTAATACATAAAACAGGGTATATACTTTTTTATACACCGTATGATAACATTAGAATTTAAAAATTCCAAAATAAATTAATTAAAAAACATATTTAGAAATGAATAAATTTATTTATTAGAATAAAATTAATCTGTTTTCAGGTTCCTCATTGTAAATTACTGTTACAATAATATAATTACAAAACAACCTCAATAAAAAAAAAAAATATAGTAGAGAAAAACTTGAATTCTTTATTCACTACTCATTGTTATTTTAATTACTTATTTGTATTTTAATACTGTATTTAATTAAATATTTAATTGTTGAATTTAAATGTTTGTACATTTGCATTTTAAAGAAAAAATCAATATTTTAATTTAATTATGATTTAGTGAATAATGATTGTCAATATTGTCACATACTTTATTGTCAATTTAATATATTGTGTTATATTTACTTGTATATTTTTATAAAACTCTTTAATTTAGTTTTTAGTTTCAGTACAAAAAAATCGAAAGAATATATTTTTTGTACTGAAACTAAAAATGTGTCTATTCTCCGGCTCACTCTAAAATCCATAAATAACAACATCATTGTCCATATTGTATACTTTTAAAATATTGTTTTCATATTTAATATCTCGAAATAAACATTCAAACTGTCAGTCTTTTATTTACCTACAACCTATAATACTCAAATGACAAACAACTAGCGACATCTGTAGAACTCTTTAGTCTCTGGAAATTGTCTCTATTGAGATAGGTTACAGAATGATTAAATAAATATTCTTCTATATCGGGGAGGACCTACGCACATTTTTGTAGCACATGCAATAATTATATGATTTGTACATATAATATTTTCTAATCAAGTGCCTGTAACATCTCTGGCCATATGATAATGGTTTTGTTAAGTTTGTAATTTTATTAAATAAAAAAAAATATACTGCTATACAAATGTGATGCAAAAAATAAACTCAACATATTGACTGTTTGGCAGTTCTCCTAAAATTGTTATTTTTAACCAAAAATTATGTCTTTTTTAAAACCAGCGTGTAAAGCCGTAATTTTGCTGATTTTTACCTATTTTAAAATCAATTGAATTTGAAGAAAATCAAGATGGCACAGAAACCAAAAAATATAAAAAAATGCCATCTATCCAGAACTGGATTCATAACATAATTACATTTAAAGAAATGTGGAAATACTTAAATAAGAGATTTAAAATTAAGAATATTATAACAAAAAAAATTAATCGAGATTTCCTTGAGAACTTTTTTCATTGTATTCGAAGTAATGGTATTAGGAATGTTAATCCTACATACATGCAATATATGAATGCCTACAAAACATTGTTGATTAATAATATGATTTCACCTCATTCCATTAATGCTAATTGTGAAAAAGATGATTATCCACCATTACAACCTTGACCTTTTTATTATCAGCGAAATGTGATTCTGAAGATCCTCCCAATTTTGGGATTAAGGGGATCATCCCATAACGGTCATCCGACGTTTTATTTTTTCAAATGTCCAATTTTTGGTATATTCATTTGATGATAATTCATTCCGTGCATTAAGGTTCACAGATTAAAACTCCGTTTAATTTTTTTGTTTCTGATAAGCCAATCAGCGGGAATCGTGGAGGAAGTGTGAGCCCAAGTTTTTCAAGGCAGAGTTATATTATATTTCTAACTACAAATTTATATTGAAACTGTCAAAATATGTTAGTAAATGATAATAAACTTAATAAAGCTCTATCTATTTACTGGTCGGTAAAAAAATCAAAATCCTAAAAAATGCCTTAAACAGGCCTTCACATGAGGTGACCCCCTTAAGGATAGACCAAAAATTTCATTTAATTCTAATAAAATTAAATATAATTCATAGTACTGGCAACTAAAATAGTTGTGAACTAAAAAAAAATTGAAATTTCATTTCAATTTGTTTTCATGGAGTTTGCTTTTGTTTTCGCATATTATTTAAGTTAGTTGATATTTTTAAAATTACATTATTTAAGTATTTTATTTCCTGTATTTTACCACGAAGTTTAATTTTAGCTATTAAAATGTCTAAAAACAATCATAGAAAATGTGCTAAGTGTGGTAAAACATGTACTCAAGATATGGCCATTTCCTTTCACAGATTTTCTAAGCCAAGAAAGGATAATAGTACCAAGTAAGTGATTAGACTCCAAATCTTAATTGATATATGAATATATATTATATAGCCAAAAATAATAGGTACTTTATTCATGATATTAGTTAATAAAAACAAAAGTGTGCAATGGCGGCTGCGGTGCCTCACCCAGTTTTAACTAAGTAATGTATAACTACTCTGAAGCTGTAAATAAATAAGCTTCTCGTTTCCCGCACGCAGGAGGGTAGACAGAGGGAACGTAGTGTTACGGTACTCCGTTTGTTACTTTCTAAACTCAATACCTAGCTGTGTATATTTTCAGGACACATGCTTGGGCCAAATATTGTTGACCTACTAAAGATTGGATTTCTATGGAATCATTACATTCTCTATTTATTGCCAATAGTAAAAGTCCTATGTAGGAGACATTTTAGTACCTCACAATTTTATGATATTAATAGACAAAGACTGAGGATATATGCTGTGCCAGATTTGTTTGAGCAACATTTACCTATAAATAAAGAAAATTATGTTAACCAGGTACAGTTATATTTTGCAATTAAATAATATATTGTTTGCTATTCTGTATTTCTTGTAGCTAACTATTTTTAATATTTTCTATATTTTTGCAGATTAATAATCAAACAAGTAAAATAATGCAACCGAAGCTTCAACTTCTGGAATTCCATTCACACCAATTGAAAATGTTAATGTTCAAATTACAACAAATTATTTTCTTCAACTACCCGCAGAAATTAAAGCCACACCTAAACTAACAACAAAAGAAGATGTATGTTATTATTTTATACATACTTAAATATAATCGTCCAGCCATTGTAGCCCAGGGCCACAAGGGTGTGACTGTAACGTGACAATTGTGGGTTCATTCCCCACTTGAAGAAATGAAATATTTATTTAAATTGATATTTCCATTTCTTCGCTCTAGTTTCAAGACAAACCGCGGTGTTGAGTTCCGTCACTCAACACGCAATGCCTCTAAAAATACGGGGGAAAGTCGGAAATGGAGTGTATATAAATATAGCTACAGGCTGCAAATGGAATGTCTTATACATACAGCTAACTAGGATACAGAGTGAAGCTGATTTGATTTTCGTAAATGTAACACATTTTATCATTAATAATATATTTATATATAAAATTTCTGTCAGTAATTTACATAGAAAAAAATATTTATATATTATTGTAAAAGTATACAAAACTCTTTGTATTTCAGAATGCAGATTATGTTGTGGTAAATCGAAAGTCTGAAGAAACTTGTTTACTGATCCACTCTTCTAAAAAAAGAAAAGGAATGCTCAGTTATTTAAATGTGAAAAAAATATGAGCCAAAAGAGAATAAAAGAAGTAATGAGATTGAGGAAACTAAGAAAATTACAAATGTTATTGAAGCGTTAACAGAGGAAGAAAATGTGCAGAATTTGTGCAACTTAAATATGAGCAGTATCTTTTCTAATATAGAAAAGGTACTTACTACTCGGTTTATTGGCCAATTTTTTAATTGCAAAGCCAATTAAAAGGTCCCAAAATCATGATGATCCGAACAACATTGGTATTTTGTCATTTGGTGAAATATCCGTAAAAAAAACTCAAAGTTTTCAAGAGCATGGTAACCATTGCTAAAGTAATGAGGTTGCAACTCAAGCCCTTGTATTTATACTTTCTGGTATAAAAAAAATGGAAGCCGCCTATTGCATTCTATTTTTTGCACAGTTTAAAAACAGGGCAACTAGACTGTGATTTTAAAAGAGGTAAATTTATTATTTAATTTTAAAGATTTATTTAAGTTTTTAATTTTGAGTTGTAATATTTAAAAAAATATAAAAATTGACGGAATATGGATGTGTATACTTTTTTCAATTGATGACATCACATGTTTTTTTTTATGGAAAAGATAAGGCAGGTCACCTGATGGTAAGTGATTACCGCCGCCCACGACCCCGTGCAACACCAGAGGAGCTACAGGTGCGTTGCCGGCCGCCAAGGAGGGATGGGCGCCGGAGCCCGGCATTACCTGATACGAAACGCAGTGGCATAAAGCCACTACTTAACGCCGGTTTTAAATGCCGGGGGTGGTCACGATCTGGTCTGCCCATGCGTGTTGCCATTGCTGGCGACGTGACTCTACCACACGTACTTTAGTCGCCTCTTACGACACCACCAGTGCCAGGATGATCCTATTCTAGGCTGGGACCACATGGCAGATGAGTTAACTAGTATTAAACTTTTTTTTTCAGGTGCTGAAGGAATGGTTTGATGCAGTTATGAATGTACTTGCAATTGTATGCGGCTTGTCTGCTGTTAATTTAAAAGTTCTTAAAACATTAGGAGCTACAACACAGGAACCATTTTTTACTTTGTGTGAACAAGAAATTATATCAATTTTAGATCCACCACCAAATTTGGTTAAATGTACAAGAAATTTGTTCATGAAGCATGATGTTGAGTGCAGTACTGATATTTATAATAATGAAAACCCTGTAATGGGTAAGCAAATTATTTTTATTTTATTTACTCATACTAGGTACTTTAACTAGGTTCGATTCCCACTTGATGAAATGAAATATTTAATATTTTCATTATTATTAATATCCACTCGATAATTATATTTCAGGCCAGTCGTGGATCAGGGGTCAAAGTGTGCTGCAAGGTCGACTGGTTGTGGGTTTGATCCCCACTCGAGAAATGAAAATATTTATTTAAATTTATATTTTGCATGTAGAATTCAGCGGAAAGTGTAGGAAGGGAAGTAGTGTTTTGACAACAG
The DNA here is from genome assembly GCA_021202915.1 of Heliconius himera. Taxonomy (NCBI): domain Eukaryota; kingdom Metazoa; phylum Arthropoda; class Insecta; order Lepidoptera; family Nymphalidae; genus Heliconius; species Heliconius himera. The sequence continues at coordinate 35,498 of JAJHJA010000046.1, forward strand.
GCTACCTCTGACTATTCTGCTACAAGCAAGATACAGTGTGAATCAGGCAAAAAAAAATATTGGCTTTACACTAATACATAACATTTCATTAAGTATATTTCAATCTACTTTCCTAGACCATTTATACAGCCTGTACATCATTTTAAAACATAGCACATGTTTGAACAAAGCACAAAGAAGCATTTTTAATTTATTAATATATAGAAAACTGTTTTATTAAAGGTATTGCAAAATGGAGTCATATTAAAGTATTTTATAATTTAGAGAAAAATAATACTTACTTTATATTTGCTACTGCTCTGACTGTTATCTATTGTGAAACAACCATGTCATGTTACACTTATATTATAACAATTCTGTAGCTACTATATAAATCACTTATATATTTAAGAAACGAATATAAGATATTTTTTTTGATACAAGAAAAGTGCATGTATTAATGAAAATGTTCATTATAAAATTAGATGTAATTAAAAAATGAGTTCATCATAACTTCTTACATAACATTTTATAAGACTTTTGTTTTTTTTTTTCAAAATATCTTTAAAACAAAAATAACATCCAGCAATACGAATTTTATATGAATTCTTTTATTTCAGATGAACTTCCCTCTGAAGCTCACGCGACAGCAACATTTTGAAAAAAAAATGATACCGTATTTGATGATGTTAATGCTGACACTCTGGACTTGCGCCGAAGGAAAAAATATTTAACAATTATGACCAAAGAAGTCCTAATTTAGCTTTATTTATTGAGAAGAGGAAATTTATTTCCTCAATAAAATATCTTAACACTCGTTCCATTGCTCCTTCCCAAGAAGGTTGTATACTCACTCTAAACGCAATTGAAAAATTGTATCTTAAAAAAATTAATATTAACACGTTTTCAACTCGTCATTTAAATCAAGATTCCTTAGAAAATTTCTTTGGTTGCGTCAGATATAACTGTGGGTCAAATACAAATCCGACAATACCGCAATTTATAGCAGGGATAAAAACGGCTATTGTAAGCAACTTGCGACACACGTTGACAGGACAAAAGACAAATTGCGAAAATGATACTGCTCAGATTGCAGATAATCTAACTAGTTACCTTAAAGTTAAACAAAAATCTATCACGGAACATTCTGATATGTCTGAAATCACTTATGACATTGATTTTGAAAAGATGGCAGCTGATGCAGTTGAAGAAGTACAGAGGGCGACACCAGAGACTCAAGCTTGCGCATACGAGTACGTGTGTGGTTTTATTTAAAAAAAACTTAGGAATAATAAATGCATCCATTGTAAAAATTTAAATAGAAATATAGAGCATATAAAAACTGTATATTTTATATATGTCTTAACAGATTTATAACTTTAAAAAATAGAGAAATGATCGAAGATGATAAACTGAAAGAATAATTAGGAAATTAAAAATTTTAAGAAACAAATAAAAGTATGCATTGCTTATTAATATTCGATTTTAAATTTGTTTGTTTCTAAGTACTAAAAAAAACGAAATCCCCAGTTCAGTGAATAATAAATCATTAGAAGTAAAGAAGCCAGTTGTTATTAATGTGTAATATAAAATAAAACATTTTTACATATTTATGTTTCTTTTAATATACCTACCAAAATTTGATTAATTACACCCTCAATAATTTAGTTTATGGGATAAATTTCATTGAAATTGACAATTAAATATTAACATGTTTTGTTTGTACGGATGTTATATAGCGCTCGGTGTTACAGGCGGAAAACTTATTTAATATTATAATGTGTCCGTCTGATAGGCGGCCGAGCCGGTGGGAAAGGAATTTCTTCTGTTCCCACACTTATTATTCCATCATGGAGTAATTAAGTCGTAGGTTAAGTTAGATTTAGTTAGGTTTAGATTCAATATGGTTTCTCCAAAATTGAGGACAATTATATATATATAAGTTAGATTAATTTAGGTTTAAACAGATTACTGTTCTTCCAACATTGAAGGCAGAAGTCTTAGATATAGTTTAGTTTTAGATAAAATTAATGTATTTTAATTAATAATTTTATTAATATAAGTTTAAGATATAAAAATTGTATTTTCTTAACCCTCCAATTGCAGCCTACGTAACTCGGAAATCACAATTGTTTATTTTTGAATAATTATAATTAATTGGTAATTGTGATTTCTGAATACAAATGTATATTTGTTAATATTTAATTGCGAATTGCATTTTAAATTATCCCAATGTTGCGCAGTATTAAATGAGGCTCAATTCTAATATTTCTTTTTTTCTAAAAGTTTCTTGGTGCTCGCCCAGAGGGCTAGTAGTATAAACATGTAAAGCTACTGTCATTTTTTTTAGTCAAATTTAGTTAATTAATAAATTTATTATTATTGCTCATATTCAATTTGTGCCGACATTTACGTTAATTAAAATATTCAATTCCAGAGCGACCTCTAAACTTCAGTTGGCGAACTTATGTAAATATAATGCTACAAAATAAAATATTATCTGTAATGGTCTAAATTTTCTATACTCTATATACTTCTGAATTTAATAATATTATACACCAAACGTTTCCAATCTCCTTGTACGCCGCACAGAGTACATTCTAATATACTATAATAGAGACCAATTTTCGGCACCAATTGGCAACGTGGATCAACGCCATCTATATATCAGTTGTTGAACTGTACATATGAGTTGCCAAGGCCAGGAAGAACAAGACAGTTATATATATATATATATATATATATATATATATATATATATATATATATATATATATATATAACTGTCTTCTTCTTCCTGGCATTAATCCCGGCTTTTACCAGGGTCTGCCTTCTTGCTCAACCTACTCTACTTTGCACGATCTTTAGCGTCCTCGGTTAGAGTGCTATATCATCGGTATATATGTAACAATATACTACAATGTACATGTAGTTGTAGAAAGTGAAAAAATAAAATACATCTCTAATTTATCCATTTTATTGAATTACACATTTATACAATAATAGATTTTAGGGTTATATAATATGTTCAGCGCCAAACGCCTGTTATAATTTAATAGCAATATCTTTTAAATCACACATACGCTCTTCGCACATTCGTTCAGTTTATTATCAGGTTGACTTCTTGGAGTAATAATTAAAACAGCAAATTTAGGTGTGGACACGTGTAATTCTCCAGTTGAACAAGAAAGAAATATTACAATGCCACGGTAGGGTAATTGTAAGATAAAATAAAATACATGATTTATATCACCTATGAGCATGTGTGGGATTTAAAAATTATTGCTATCAAATTATCACAGGCGTTTGGCCCGAACATGCCCCCGGACGTTGAAAGCTCGTCTTTTAACCAATTTGATCAAACAAGGGACATATTTTACTAAATGCTAACCGTTTGAAGTTTTGATGTCAGCCACACGGCTGATGCCATCAGCTCCAGGATGAACAGCTACAATTCAGCCCATCTTCAAACAACAACAACTAAACAACTAAACTATCAGGTACCAACAACGTTGAATTGTTTGAGCGCCATTTCACTCGTTGCTGTAGTTCACTGATATATTCTTTGGATCACCTGACCCAAAAATATTGACGGAGCTACTCCAACTTTTGAAATCTGCTCAAATAGCTGGTAGGGCTGTCTTGACAATCAGGAGTTGGCAGGGCCGTTAGAGGCTTCCCAATAAAAAAGTGGCCTGGCGTGGCGTTGAGTTCTGCCGCTCAACACATAATGCCACCAGAATTCGGCAGAAAGTGGGGAACGGAGTGTCTTAACACTAGGTTCCCTCTGCCTACCTAGGTACCTGCAGTGTGCGGGATACAGCGTGAAGGTGACTTGATTTTATAAGCTTTATTTATAAGCAATTGAAAGTAATATTTGTAAAACAGTGATAGTTTAAAATTTTACTTGTTTATTACTTAACTAGCGGCCCGCTTCGCCCGCTTAAGCTACATGTTAACACAAACAGTCAAGTTCAAGTCGGAATTAATTCAAGACAGATAAAGGAGGCCAGTCGTGGCGCAGGGGCACAAAGTGTAACTGTAAAACCGACTGGTAGTGGGTTCAAGCCCCGGTCGAGGAGATGAATTGTATTTACTTAAATTTATATTTCCATTTCTTCGCTCTGGTGTCGAGGCAAAGCGCGGCGTTGAGATCTGCCACTCAACACGCAATGCCTCCAGAATTCGGCAGAAAGTGGGGAACCGAATTTCTTAATGTCCTACCCTGCTGTATGCGGGATACAGCGTGAAGCTGAAAAAAAAAAGAGATACTGAACTACTTGATCTTCAAAGAAATATTAAGTAAATAAATACATAGACTCTTCGGTTCGTTCGTTCGTTTGAAATAAATCTATATAAAAATATCTTAAAACATTCTTTCTACGTGTACTCTCTGTAATAACTACATATTTACCGATTGTACATTCACCTAATAATATATGTAGCTAATTTAAAAACTACAGCAATCATTTTATATAGAATTCTCACCCAAATTAATAATTTAACATTTAAGGCTGTTTCTGATCAGAACATTTAACAGAGTTTTAAAATTATGATAAGACTTACATAAAATAGGTAAAAAGAATGTATTGTTACAAAAATATATATTATGTTTAATAAATAATTAGCTTTACGTATCAATGCTCAAAAGTATATTATTATAAATATCAAGTATCAACATTGCACAAAACAATCATAAAATCTTATAGAAATTACGATAATGTAGTAAAAAAAAGAAGATTATAGATTAAAGTAATGAAAAATCATATAAGAACTCATTATAATTGTCAGTCAATTCTGTTTATTAAATGAACAATCATGTAGTTCAAGCGGGCGAAGCCGCGAGCGGACAGCTAGTATAATTCGTCAGTATGTAAAGATTTTTTTTACATTTTATTCAATAAAATTATTGTTATTCTCTCTTCCTGGTGTAATACTTCTCTTACTGCTCAATTTTCGTTAATGACAAATTATAGGAGTTACTCAAAATAAAAATACATTTAATATTCTTCCGCGATTTAGTAACGTCGCAACCTGTTTGCTTTTAACTAAAGTAATTTTGTCATCATCAAATAACATATATGATGAGTATATATTTCGTAAATCAGATTAGGTGGCTTGTAAAAAAACATTTAATGAATTTCTTTACATTCGTTTGGAATTTATCACTGTCATCATCATCAATTTGCTCTCTCCCAGCCAATATCCTATTAATATTTTTACAATAATTAAAAATTATGCATCAAACAACGAATCACAATATCAATTATATAATCAGCTGATTTATTTTTATGTAGAAGACATTGAATACAATGAAAATCAATTAATATAAATATTGCTAATTTCATTATTTCTATTATTTTAATTTTTTCAAATTTTTTTCTTAACTATTTTACTAATTGAATACATTTTGGATATTTGAAATTAATTTAATAAATTCTTTGGTCGGAATGCAAAGTTAAAAGTAAAGTTCTCTATATTGTATATATGTTGCATGATTTAAAAAAAATAGTTTTTGTTGTTTTTTTAAGAATGTAGATATTCCACACATATACCGCAGAGGTGCTTGCTATAATACGAGGATTGGTTTCTTCGAATTCCATTCAGTGTCCACACCCAATTTACACACAGAGTGGGAACAGATTCTACTTTTTCACTGCTTGACGAAAATTTCATGGAATTAAATATATATTTTGCTTCCGACTTGGACACCCCAAGGCTGAACAATTTTAAGTTTTACTGCCACCTATTTATTGAGTCAAAAATATTGTCCAGTCAAAAATATAGAAATCCTTTTATTATTTCTTTGCATTCTAGAGGTAGAAGTCCTTTATCTGAAAATGATAATAATAAAATGTTAATAAATTTAAACTTTACATGATTAAGAATGGGACAAACTATGATAGAATAATCATATTGAAATCTTACTACTGCCATAATGAGCCTGTTGACTAGAGATATATTTTTTTATTTTCTATCTGACTATAAAAAATAATTATTACAAGTTTTTCAACTTTTTAAATGAAGAATCTTACTGTTGTTCTATTAATTTGTTTCATTATTGAATGATGTGTTAATGAAACTAAAAGATAATCAATAGATATAAAATCTTTTTTCTCTGGATATGCTACACTGACTTTCAAAGAAACTTAGTCAAAAAGTATTTAACATTATATACAATTCTTTGAAATTTTGATCTCAGCCATTTGTTTTTTCAATTTATTCTTCATTTTGCTTAATTTTACTCCAGCTGTAACAATTCTTTTATAGATTTCCTTGTTCGCTTTGGAATTGACTTTAAAAAATTATCGACAAACTGCTCTGGAACAACAAAATGTCAGCAAAATAATTTTATGTGCTAAATTAGATATAACAATTGGGTAGGCGGCAAGTACTATCATAAATCCCAACTCAACTGTGTTATATCTAAATCAAAATTATTGTTTGTATAACATAAAAGAGAAAAATATTTGTTAATTTTATCAATATTTAAGGAGGAGTACTCAGTAGGAGCTTACTTTACGATTGCCTGTGTAAAAATATAATAAGAATAATAATGTTCTTCTTATACATTTACTCATACAGTAGATATTTAAAATAATACAAACTGTCAACTGACCAGGCACCGAGTGTTCATTTTCTTGAATGTCCATAACACAATTGAAAATATTTGAAGAATGTCCTTTTGTCTGTGTCTATCAACATTTGAGGATCTGAAATTAATATATCAATTGCTGTTACAAATTGTGATAACTTCGTGTTGTATTTCATGTTAATGGTTTAAAATTAAGAGCAAAATATGAAACTAGTGTTAACTTTTGATATATTTTACGGTAAGCTCAAAGTTACTCTTTATTTGATTTGTTATTTTATAATTGTTTATCATCAAGATTTTTTTTGTTTAAACATTGTGAGGTAAGCATAGAAACTTTCATCGAAACAATGACAGCCACACATACAGCAATTTAGTTTTTTATTAAATGTGAAATGTAAATAGTCAATGTGAAAAGTGACTGTTACTAATTGCTTCTTTCTGACCTAGATAATACTAAAGGTAGAAGCCACAGAACGTGATGTACGATACGATACGTGTTTTGTATTCTGTATTTATATTTTCAACTATAGGTACAATAGTGTACAGTTATGCACCATATACATATTTATTGTTAAAATCAAAAATATTTCCACTCTCCTTGCGCCCAGGAAAACAGCATTGTCCGTCTAAAGACATTATGTGCCCTAAAGAATCTAATCCTTCCAAGACACACAATTTCATACGGCACGAATGATTCGAAATTCAGTTGTAACAGTAATAGTAAAATTAATTTACCGTAGGAATTCGAGCTTAACTCAACTCAAAAACGCATAAACTACACTACAAAGATACAGTAATTGAATAACGACGTCGAACAAGTAAGCAAAACCATCAATATAATATCATATTTTGAATTTGAAACTATTATAATCATACTTGCTTACTACGTGACGTACGTAAATCACAGAACACATATACCCAAAGTGACGTAAATAGACTATAGAGTATCACAGACTGCACAGTCACATTCGGAGTAAACTACCACAGATAGTGAAGAATTGATTAATTTACGAGCTATATATTAAATTATTTGTGGTAAATATATTTATTGTATTACTATTATAAATAAAATTTATTTATTAACTTTAACATAATAATATTAAAGTTAATAAATAAATTTAATATTATTACTCATATACAATTCACACAGTGGCGACATCTATTGATGTTAATTGATGAAATATTCAATTCCAAAGCGACCTCTGAACTTCAGTTGGCCTACTTATGTAAATAGAATATAAATTCTCCATACTCCATATATTTCTGAATTTAATAATATTATAATAGTAGTAGTAGTAGTTGTAGAAAGTGAAAAAATAAAATACATCTCTAATTTATCGATTTTATTGAATCACACATTTATACAATAATAGATTTTAGGGTTATATAATATGTTCAGGCGAAACGCCTGTTATAATTTAATAGCAATATCTTTTAAATCACACATACGCTCTTCGCACATTCGTTCAGTTTATTATCAGGTTGACTTCTTGGAGTAATAATTAAAACAGCAAATTTAGGTGTGGACACGTGTAATTCTCCAGTTGAACAAGAAAGAAATATTACAATGCCACGGTAGGGTAATTGTAAGACAAAATAAAATACATGATTTATATCACCTATGAGCGTATGTGTGATTTAAAAATTATTGCTATCAAATTATCACAGGCGTTTGGCCCGAACATGCCCCCGGACATTGAAAGCTCGTCTTTTAACCAATTTGATCAAACAAGGGACATATTTTACTAAATGCTAACCGTTTGAAGTTTTGATGTCAGCCACACGGCTGATGCCATCAGCTCCAGGATGAACAGCTACAGCTACAATTCAGCCCATCTTCCATTTTAACAAAAAAAAAAAAATTTTAAGATTGTCATCTTTAATGACAACTAAACTATCGGGTACCAACAACGTTGAATTATTTGAGCGCCATTCTACTCGTTGCTGTAGTTCACTGATATATTCTTTGGATCACCTGACCCAAAAATGTTGACGGAGCTGCTCCAACTTTTGGAATCTGCTCAAATAGCTGGTGGGGCTGTCATGATAATCAGGAGTTGGCAGGGCCGTTAGAGGCTTCCCAATAAGTGGCCTGGCGTGGCGTGGCGTGGCGCGGCGTTGAGTTCTGCCACCAGAATTCGGTAGAAAGTGGGGAACGGAGTGTCTTAACACTAGGTTCCCTCTGCCCACCTAGGCACCTGCAGTGGGCGGGATACAGCGTGACCTAATTTGATTTGATTTTATAAGCTTTATTTATAAGCAATTGAAAGTAATATTTGTAAAACAGTGATAGTTTAAAATTTTACTTGTTTATTACTTAACTAGCGGCCCGCTTCGCCCGCTTAAGTTACATGTTAACACAAACAGTCAAGTTCAAGTCGGAATTAATTCAAGACAGATAAAGGAGGCCGGGAGTCGTGGCGCAGGGGCACAAAGTGTAACTGTAAAACCGACTGGTAGTGGGTTCAAGCCCCGGTCGAGGAGATGAATTGTATTTACTTAAATTTATATTTCCATTTCTTCGCTCTAGTGTAGAGGCAAAGCGCGGCGTTGAGTTCTGCCACTCAACACGCAAGCACGCACGCTAGAATTTGGCATAAAGTGGGGAACCGAATGTCTTAATGTCCTACCCTGCTGTATGCGGGATACAGCGTGAAGCTGAAAAAAAAAGCAGAGATAAAGAACTACTTGATCTTCAAAGAAATATTAAGTAAATAAATACATAAGACTCTTCGGTTCATTCGTTCGTTTGAAATAAATTTATATAAAAATATCTTAAAACATGCTTTCTACGTGTACTCTCTGTAATAACTACATATTTACCAATTGTACATTCACCTAATAATATATGTAGCTAATTTAAAAACTACAGCAATCATTTTATATAGAATATTATTAATTCTTACCCAAATTAATAATTTAACATTTAAGGCTGTTTCTGATCTGATCAGAATTCAGAACATTTAACAGATTTTTCAAATTATGATAAGACTTACATAAAATAGGTAAAAAGAATGTATTGTTACAAAAATATATAAGTTTAATAAATAATTAGCTTTATGTATCAATGCTCAAAGTATATTACTATAAATATCAAGTATCAACATTGCACAAAACAATCATAAAACCTTATAGAAATTACGATAATGTAGTAAAAAAATCATATTGGAAGATTATAGATTAAAGTAATGAAAAATCATATTAAAACTCATTATAATTGTCAGTCAATTCTGTTTATTAACGCCCAGGATTAATAGCCTATCTCTAACGTCAATCTTAGATTGTTTCATACATCTATCCAATCTCTAGATAGATGTAGTTCAAGCGGGCGAAGCCGCGAGCGGACAGCTAGTATAATATAATTCGTCAGTATGTAAAGATTTTTTTTACATTTTATTCAATAAAATTATTGTTATTAATATTATTATTGTTTTGATATATTAATTATTGTTTTGATAAAGTGTAAAATTAATATAATTCAATGCTTTGATTACGGCCGCAAGCTAAGAAAGGGGGCGCCCATCCAACCGATGACATCCCTTAAATCACCCACGTGGTTGCATTTTCTCAGAATTATGAAAACAACTTCTTTTCATAATTGCAACCACGTGATCGTGAACGTTCGTGATCGTATGTATAAATTATATAATGTACCCGTTGGCATATACAGCATTTAATAGAATTATAAGAGGTTTGCGAGCGAAGCCGCGAATGGTAGGCCCTTTCGCGGCTTCGCTCGCAAATATTTGCAGCAGGAAGACAACAATCACGAGAAATAAATTGATTTCTTTGAATATATTTTCGTATTTTCACTTCCTCGTTATGGTAACAATCTTAGACTACTTACCAGTCAACACACAATGCCTCAAGAAAAATAAAAATACTAATTTCTTTGTAGGCGTATTCATAATTTCGTACTTCTTAAGAAGAAACAAAACCTTTATGGATCACTTTGGTGCCGATATAAGATCGATAAACATATTTTTTTTAAATTGTTGCACTTATGTTAGCGAAACTTGATGACATCGTCATAAGTAATCCTATTCATTAATTTCCGCAACTACAAAAAAGATACAACTTTCAGCTAAAAAAAATATATAAATATTTCCTTTCCCTATTGAGCGCTTTTGATAGGTTTTTAATTTCCTAATGACGTTGAAAGCCGGACGAGAGCGACAGTGACACGAGCGCGACCCGCTTGCGGAGACCGAAATAGACCGGGCGGGCTGCCACGTGCCACGTGCCGGCGTTAACTATGTCTCCATAACATCACACTTTTATGAAACACGTCGTTTCGGGTTTTACACTTTCAGTGAACACTTTGAATCGTCAGTGAACACTCGAATAAACCAGTAATATTCTTCGTTGCGAGTTTCTCTATGTACTTAAATAACGTTATATTGAGTCTTTCTGCAATAGAAAATTTCATGTTGGAATGTTGTTGATCTTTCCCTCATCCGTGAGCTCGTGAGCGTGGTGCGTGTTGCGTGGTGCGTGTTGCGTGGTGCGTGTTGCCGCCGCTATGATCAAGTACGGCGAATATTTTCAAGCGTGGTGTGCAGTCCACGCTGTGTTAGTGTTGACGTGTTTTCATTATAGTAATGCGCAGGGATTCCAAATAGGTAATATTTTAACAAATATTTCATAATTTATATTAAGTTTTAATTTGTTTTTAATATATTGTGATGCGTATGCCCGAGCAGGTGTAGGCGTGGGCGTGGAGGACGCACTGAAGCTGGAGGCGGCGGTGAAGGCGGCGCTGCGCGGGCACGCCGACCTGCCCGTGCTGCTCTCCACCGCCGAGCCCGACGAGCCGCTTACCGAGCCTGATATCATATGTAACCAAGTATGGGACCACTATTTATTCCGTATTTTATATGCTTAATATTTATTAATAAAAAAGTATGATACTGGTCGATTTTATTTGATGATGATGATGATGAATGCTATATTCTTCAGGATTTGCTTTAACCACGAATGCTACAAAAATTGATAAATAAGTATATTATGTAAGTACAGTGTCCTATAAATATAATAATTATAATATAATTAGGTTTCAGAAGTGAAATATAATAAAAAAACAACACAACACTAATATGACAAAATACAATTTTATGTATTGAAAATCAAAATAACTATTAACTAAAGTTCAATTCTCAATATTTGTTAATTAAAACCATTTAAATTACTTTATAGCTTGCTAACAATGAACTAGTATCTAACAACCTAATAACAAATAACATCGAATTCAACTGCACTAACTTAATATTTGCGAGGAAAAATGTACCTTCTGGCTTAAATCAGTAACTTTTATAGCAAAAAAAAAGAGCGGGAAATGTTGACACTTTGACAGTTGACACATTGCAGTATTTGACATTGACAGTTGATATATTGTATTACGGTAGTCTCCTAGTTATATATTATACTTAATTAGAATTATACTTATTCCTAAGTCTGAAATAACACTTTAAATTTTTTAAAAATATATACATTAGTTCTAAAAAAAGCCCTTATAAATAGGTCGTAATAAAGTATTTTATGACAGAAAATAAATTGAAAATTGCAAAGTTATATTTGGCCTTTTTTTATAAATAAAATGAAAACTTTGTTTTTTTAAAGTCAATGTGGTTATTTATACGATACTAAAATACAAACAAACAATTTTATATATTTTGTCTTTTTGTGTGTCTGTCTTTTTATTTAACGCAGCTTATCTCTAGAACAGATGAATTGATTTTATAGGAATTAGACTGACCGATACCAATTGTTGTGGTCAAAAACAAAAAAAAAACAAATAAAATCTCAAAAGATTAAAATTACGCTTAATTAAGTGTAATAACGTTACATAGACGGAAAAGAGTAACAACGTATAAAATACCTAAACTAAAATATCTAAACATTTTTCCTAAATCACATTAAATATAAATTAAAAATAAATCAACTTCACACTAATAAAGGGAACCTAGTGTTAGTCACTTCGTTTCCCATTTTCCGCCTATTTATTTAGGCATTGCGTGTTGAGTGGCGGAACTCAACGCCGTGACTCGCCTCGACATGGGAGCTAAGAAAATTAAATCAGCAGGGTAGACAGAGGGAACCTAGTGTTAAGACACTCCATTCCCCACTTTCCGCCGAGTTCTGAAGGCATTGCGTGTTGAGTGGCGGAACTCAACGTCGCAGATTGGTACGACACCAGAGCTAAGAAATAAATATATAAATGTCAATATATATGTATGTAAATAAATTTCATTTTCTTAAATGAAAATATTAAATATTTAATTTACTTGAGTGAGAATCGAACCCACAACCTGTCGCGTTTATAGTCACACGCTTGTGCCCCGAAGCCGCGCAGGGGCCACCTTTGGAAATAGTTGCTGGTAGTTTAATAACATATAATCACTTAACACTGTCAGGCGAGCAGCAACGTGGTGGCGTCGGTGGGCAGCGACGCGGGCGCGGACACGGCGACGCGCGCCGGCCTCGCCTTGCTGCTGGCAGAGCCCACGCAGGAGAATAAAATGTCGTCCAGTGCATTAGAGCTGTATCCACATCCTGATGTCCTTGCTCAGGTTATACTTATTACTTACAAAAGTCGATTCTGTACATGAAAGATATAAAAAATATAAAAATTAGATCGGTTAGATTGATTCTAGAAGCAAAAAAACCACTCAGCAGATGTCTTGTCTGTCTATCTGTTTGTTTGTTTTTTCGCCAGTCACGCAAAAAGTACCTGACTGAAATTGATGAATTTTCACATGGGGATAGCTTAGGGTCTGAGGGTACATTTTTTTGGGTTACATCCCGGTTTTTAGTATAGTTTCCTTAAAAAAAAATAAAAACCGAATAAAAAATACAAATTACTTAAAATACTGATAACTACTAGATGGAAATATATCTAATACTCCCACTAAAATTTAACTTTAACTATAAACAAAAAAAAATCAACCAATGTCATATAAAATCTGATCTCTTAGATATACAAAAGTTTGAGTAGGTTAGGTGGGTTAGGTAGGTAGGCGCTTTAGTTAAAAATGTCTGCTAATTGACAATTACTTGGAACATAATTAATTTTGACTAAACCCAGCTCATTTTTTTCCCTTGCAAATTTATATTTAATATCTATATGTCTTGTTCGCTTATGATAAATAGGGTTGTTAATTAATTTAATTGCACTCTGATTATCCATATTTAATGTTGTACAATCATAACTTTCAACTAAATCAGATAGTAACTGCTGTAACCACAATATCTCTTTAACACATTCACTAGCAGCTACATACTCAGCTTCTGTGGTGGAAAGAGCAATAGTCTTTTGTTTCTGGCTGGACCATGTAATTGGTCCTCCATTTATCATAAACAAATATCCTGTAGTGGATTTACGTGTATCTATATCATCTGCAAAATCTGAATCTGAATATCCAACAAATATCTAATTACACGTTTAACAGCATTTACATTTTGTGGACCTGGATTGTTTACATATCTGCTTAATTGCATTGACAGCAAATGAAATGTCTGGCCTTGAGACAGAACTCAAAAACAGTAAGCAGCCTATAGTTTCTCTATATGGAAAATTAACAACAATTTCATCACATTATTTTGTAAGAACGACATTGACATCTGCTGGAGTGTTTACAGGACTTGCATCACTTATACAAAACTATAATAAACTGTTATCAACACACTCTATCTGCATGCCCGCAAAATATTTGAAACTTAATTCGTTGATATTAAAAGCTTGTTTTAAATATTCAATTATTTCTTTTATATGTAGTTTATCTGACGATAGTACTCAAGAGCATCAACATAAATGATTAAAAATACTTTAGTTCCATTGAAAAAACATTTGTAAATACATTGATCAGCCTGAGGTTGGACAAAACCATATTTAAGCAAGACTTCAGTAGATATTTTGTTCCAGCATCTAGATGTCTGTTTTAAACCATAAAAAGATTTATTCAATTTTAATACAAAATCACCTTTAATTGATATCCTATCTTATCCTATTTTTATATGTATCCCTCAGGTACATCTATAAAAATATCCTCTTCGAGAAAACCATTTAGAAATGCTGTCTTTACGTCAGATTGTTGAACGCTCCGCCGCCTCCATTTAAATTATTAACTAAATTATTTCGACGTATAAATGTATTAAAATACTTTAGAATAATTACACATTAATTAATTGGTTTTATGAAATAAGTATGTATGTCAGTTCACATAAGGAAGTTAGGATGTCGTAAAGTATTAACAAGTCGCAAAAAGTATTTGATTTGACTATTTGTTAAAATTCTATTAAACGTTTATCCTATGCCAGATATATATGCAATCACTACGCTTTGCGCTGTTATTCGTTATATATGAGTGTCAGTATTAGCATTTAATTGTGTGAGAAAGTAAATAGTTTATTACTATTTTTCTTAATTATTTTTCTCGGCTTCATTCGTAAACAATAAAAGTAGGTAAGTAAATGTTTTATTTTGATAAACCCCGCTCCATTACTCCTTTTTCGGCCGCCATTAAATGAAAATTTTCATCTGCATCCATTTATTTCTGTTACGTAAGTATTTTGGCGGGATCGTAGCTTTCAAAAAGAAGTTTATTTTTGTAAGATTTTGTACGTACTCTAAACGTTACATATTTTTACAATTTCTTAACTGGATGAATAACTTTAATAAGTGAGATTGGAAATTGATAATAATTATAACAATTGTATTTAAAAGTAAAACAGAATAATAATAACTAACATTGTGTGCATTATAAGGTAAATTTGATTGTAGAGGAAATTTTGAAATTAACAAATACTCTACATAGCTAAAATTTATAAATAGATAAAAGGTTAATACTAAACTATATATAATAAGACAGTAAAAATATTTTGTCTGTACATTAAGTAATTTTGACTGAAATGGATAGAGGAACACTTAAAAAGAATATTAGAAAGCAAAAAGTTTTTTTTAATTTCTTGTCTGTCTGTCTGTCTGTCTGTCTGTCTGTCGACATATTTTTGTCCGCATTTTTTTCTGAAAGTACTGAACCGATTTTAATTTCACCAATTGCTTTGTTTTGACTCAACTTAAGTACTAAAGTTTGGTTCATCAAAATCGGTTCATTAAAAAAAAAGTTATCGTCATTTGAATGAACTCAAGGCATTAGTTTGCCTGCGAATATTATATAGCAATCGTGCTGGTAAGATTCTTGGTTTAAGAATGACATTCGAAACGTCTGGGTTATATGACTGTTGATAAAAATATATATTTTTGAAGCACTATTATATAATATTTTATACAATAAAGTAAACAAAATTGAATTGTTAGTGGAGATTACCTTCATAAATCATAACAGTTAAGTTTAAGTCGTAATTAATTCAACACAGAGATAAAGAACGATCTTGAAAGAAATATCAAGTAAATACAAAGATTTTTTGGTTGGTTCGTTCATATAATATATGTAACTAATTTAAAATGTACAGGAGTTAATATGCAATTATTACAGTTATTTTACAAAGAATATTATGAATCCTTCAAATCAATAATTTAACATTTAAGGCTGTTTCTAAATGAGTAAATTAAATTATTCACTGGCTGATGTCAGCAGCACTTTTAACAGAGTACATTATATAAGTAAAAAGACCATAAAGTTACAAAAATATATACGTGTAATAAGTACTAATTACTTTATGTATATTTTAAATATCTGAAAAAAAGGTTGGGATCCCTGCTTTAGAGGATTCATTCTTTTGAGAACTATTTAGTGCTTCTGTATATATTCGAGGTAATGATAGCTCTGCAAGATTTAATTCATAATTTCTGTTAACACGTGGTCTCAAATTTATTGTGTGTACTGTTGAATCTTCCAGTTCTCTTGATTGTTTATAATGTGGGTCGTCACTGGGACCCCCGACACGACTAAGCATGATCTTCACTCTCTGCTGAAAAACTGTCCACTAAAGTATCATCTGCATTGGACTCTTGTACATCACTTTTATTTATCTTTATGATTTCTTCATTAATAATACTTATTTGAGCAATATTTTTCCTTGTGCTTGGAATATAATGTTCATCAATTCACTATTTTTGAATTTGAGAAAACAATTTAAAACTATAAGAATATTAGTAGCTTTTCAAATGGTATAAAATAAAATAATTTAAAAATGCTTAAAATATGCTTTCTTCTCATGCGTTGTAGTAACTATTCATATTATTATATTATACATATTAAATATTCTTATTGATATAAATATAAAAGTTCACTATATAATATGCGATTATAATATTTATCTTATAATTTTGTTAAAATTAATTCTCGAAAGTAAACAGTGCACAAAATGTGATCATATTTTTATGAGGGTATAAATACTTAAATACTTATCAAGTTCGGTTCTTTAATCATTACAACTGTTTTCGTAGTAGTAAATTTATTAAATAAAATTGACGAATAATGTAAAACAAACGTCAAATAAAAACAAGTAAGCCGATTTTAGATACTAATACTTAATGTTACATCATTTATATCAACACTAGCGACCCCGTCTTCATTCGCTTGAACAACACAATTATTTATTTACTAAACTGGATTAATTACGTGTTCTAATAACATTGTCATTTCAAAGACGATATCTATACATGGAGGACGTCGTGGCGCAGGGGGGAAAGGATGTGACTGTAACGTGACGGTCGCGGGTTCGATCCCCACTTGGGGATTATTTATTAATATATAAATTTCTTCATCATGGCATCAAGGCAAAAGTTCCGCCACTAAACACGCAAAAATTCGGCGGAGAGTGGGGAACGGAGTGTCTTAACACTAAGTGCTTTCTGCCTACCCTGCTTTATGCGGGATACAGCGTAAAACTGAGATCTATACATTGGTTTTCGGCCAATTCAATAAAACAGTATTTTAGAGCAATTTACAAAATAGTAACTAGTTATTATAACCTTTTTAATTATGAAACTATTGAAATAAAACAAATAATTAATGTTAAAGGAAGTGTGCCAAAATACAACAGTGCCAACTTAAACAGGTTCAACCGTTTCTGAGACTAGCGTGAAAAAACGCACAGACAATCAGACAAACCGTGTAATAGAACCCGGTGTTCTATTATAGTGTTAAATGTCCCCAATAACAATTTATCTAATATTTGTATATCTTCTACCTTCCATCTTCTAGTCACCGATGGGTTACGATTTTATTATAAACATAGATAAGTATAAAATACATTATTTATTAAAACGAGAATGTAGTTCTGAGTATCTACCCCAGTTTCGACGGGCAGTGCAACGAAATATCGCTGTTTTTTTTGTGTCCGAATGTGCTGTCGAGGCAAGCCAACTCATACGGCGGAGAGACCGTTGCAGTGGTAGATGCCCATCGTATCGACGGCTGTTTAGCTTTGTTGCACGGAGCTTTCACACAAAATAAAAATAACGTTAATTGGAGCAGTATATCCAGGGATCTTAAAAGAATCTTCTCATGAAAATAAATTAAATGATAAAAAAGGTTGTTAGTAGTCTTAAATAGAAAAAACTTTATTAAAAATTATTTATGTAATTCAAAGTTTATGTAATTAAAATAAGAAATTTAAAAAAAAAGCTCTATAAATTATCAATATTGAAAAGTGTTCAAAGTATGAGAATTTTGACTTATCAATTATTTGATAAATAATTATTAAAAGTTAATAAAATAATTTTACTCTTAAAGGATGACATGTTATATGGTATTATTTACAGTGCTATCAACATATTACTTCCATAATTATGTTTATAAAATATTTTAACTCCATCAATCGTGACCTATTTATGATTTGTTTACCTTTCTATCTCACGGCTCCCTGAATAACATATAGTCAAGATGAACATCTAATAGTCATCTGTCGATATGTCTAATCCAGATGTGTGCGGCGCTGTGCACCGCCAAGGAGTGGCGGCACGCCGTGGTATTGCACGAGGGCAGCGCGCGCGTCGCCGCGCAGCTGGCGCCCGCCGAGTCGCTCACGCTGCGCGCGCGCCAGCTGCCGCCGCCGCGGGACGACCACGCGCTCCGGTACCGGTCCCCTCTATGTGCTCACTGCTCACATACGCTACTACTCATACACTATCGTCTATCACTCATTGCATTGCAGGAATTTACTGCTAGTTCTTAAGAAATGGGGCGCCACCAACTTTATAGTGTGGTGCAACGCCACGTGCAGCGCGCGCGTGCTGGACGCGGCGCAGCGCGTGGGGCTGTTGGCGGACCGGCACGCCTACATCGTGGCCGCGCTCGACCTGCACACCGTGCCGCTCGCCGACTACAGCTACGGGGGCGCTAATATTACTGGTGTTTTGTCATTTTATTTAGCTTTCCCGCACATAACAGGCAGAGGATAGGCAGAGGGAATGTGGGGGCCTAACGTTAGGACACTGTGTTTCTCATTTGCCGCCGAATTTTTGAGACTTTGCCAGCCCTGTTGGCCTCGTTGCCAGAGCGCAGTATCGAACAAATATGGTTACACCCCTCGTAGCTCTGCGCCACGACGTTCCCAACGGTCACAGAGGAAGAAAATAAAAAAAAACAATTCATAATCATGATATCAAAATAACATAGCAAAATATATAGGCTAAATATTAAATGTATTTAAACAGGTCTAAGTATATTCAATTTGGAATCTGAAAAAGTGTCAGAGGCAATGACGGCCTGGAGCGAGGAGTACGCCAAGCTTACGCAAGCCGCCGACGTCAACGAGGCACAAATAGCAGAAGTAATTATAATACAACTGTCAAAAAACAATTATGTGCATCGCACTTTTATTTCTATTATGAAATTAATAAGTTTGCATCATGTATGAGGCCGTCGTGGGTGTGTTTGTAACGCGACGGTTGTGGATTCGATCTCCATTCGAGGAAATGAATTCTTATTTATTAATATTTTTATTTCTTCGCTTTGGCACCAAGCCAAAAGCCCGGTTTTAAGTTCCGCAACTCAATACGCAATGCGTCGAAAAAGTTTGCGGAAAGTGAGGAACGGAGTGTATCAACACTAGGTTTCCTGTACCTACTCTGCTAAGTGATACTAGTAACTTTATATTTGATATAAAGATACCCGATATAGACGTGTGTAAAAAGAAATGATATGGTTTAAAAAATATATTTTTTTTAGCAAAAAGCAACATAGATAAAAAACTCTGTTTCAATTGAAAATATTTATTTGTATCGTTGATGCATAAGGTTCAGTATTTGTAAACTAACAATAATTGTAACATTCTACTAGATAGTGGCAAGTCCTCCGACGTCGCTCCTCCTCTCCTACGACGCCATCAAGATAGTAGCGGCCGCGATTAAACATCTCAACTTGCCGCAGCAAGCGTCCGGCGACTGCGCTCGCGGCACGGCGTCCTTCCACGCCGACACGCTGCTGAACTACTTGCGCTCGGTGAGACACGTCCCGCAGCGCTGCAGCGCGGCGGGCGCCTGCGCACGGTGGCGGCGTGGGCGCCGCGCGCGGGGCTCGCCTGGCGCGCGCGCCCCCCGCGCCCCGGTGTGTGTGTATGTGTGTATGTAACGAGGCGCGCGTGTGCAGGAGCGCTGGGAGGGCGCGAGCGGGCCGCTGGCGTGGGCGGCGGGCGGCGCGCGGCGCGCGGTGCGCCTGTTCGCGGCGGAGCTGCAGCGCGGCGGGCGCCTGCGCACGGTGGCGGCGTGGGCGCCGCGCGCGGGGCTCGCCTGGCGCGCGCGCCCCCCGCGCCCCGGTGTGTGTGTATGTAACGAGGCGCGCGTGTGCAGGAGCGCTGGGAGGGCGCGAGCGGGCCGCTGGCGTGGGCGGCGGGCGGCGCGCGGCGCGCGGTGCGCCTGTTCGCGGCGGAGCTGCAGCGCGGCGGGCGCCTGCGCACGGTGGCGGCGTGGGCGCCGCGCGCGGGGCTCGCCTGGCGCGCGCGCCCCCCGCGCCCCGGTGTGTGTGTATGTGTGTATGTAACGAGGCGCGCGTGTGCAGGAGCGCTGGGAGGGCGCGAGCGGGCCGCTGGCGTGGGCGGCGGGCGGCGCGCGGCGCGCGGTGCGCCTGTTCGCGGCGGAGCTGCAGCGCGGCGGGCGCCTGCGCACGGTGGCGGCGTGGGCGCCGCGCGCGGGGCTCGCCTGGCGCGCGCGCCCCCCGCGCCCCGGTGTGTGTGTATGTAACGAGGCGCGCGTGTGCAGGAGCGCTGGGAGGGCGCGAGCGGGCCGCTGGCGTGGGCGGCGGGCGGCGCGCGGCGCGCGGTGCGCCTGTTCGCGGCGGAGCTGCAGCGCGGCGGGCGCCTGCGCACGGTGGCGGCGTGGGCGCCGCGCGCGGGGCTCGCCTGGCGCGCGCGCCCCCCGCGCCCCGGTGTGTGTGTATGTAACGAGGCGCGCGTGTGCAGGAGCGCTGGGAGGGCGCGAGCGGGCCGCTGGCGTGGGCGGCGGGCGGCGCGCGGCGCGCGGTGCGCCTGTTCGCGGCGGAGCTGCAGCGCGGCGGGCGCCTGCGCACGGTGGCGGCGTGGGCGCCGCGCGCGGGGCTCGCCTGGCGCGCGCGCCCCCCGCGCCCCGGTGTGTGTGTATGTGTGTATGTAACGAGGCGCGCGTGTGCAGGAGCGCTGGGAGGGCGCGAGCGGGCCGCTGGCGTGGGCGGCGGGCGGCGCGCGGCGCGCGGTGCGCCTGTTCGCGGCGGAGCTGCAGCGCGGCGGGCGCCTGCGCACGGTGGCGGCGTGGGCGCCGCGCGCGGGGCTCGCCTGGCGCGCGCGCCCCCCGCGCCCCGGTGTGTGTGTATGTGTGTATGTAACGAGGCGCGCGTGTGCAGGAGCGCTGGGAGGGCGCGAGCGGGCCGCTGGCGTGGGCGGCGGGCGGCGCGCGGCGCGCGGTGCGCCTGTTCGCGGCGGAGCTGCAGCGCGGCGGGCGCCTGCGCACGGTGGCGGCGTGGGCGCCGCGCGCGGGGCTCGCCTGGCGCGCGCGCCCCCCGCGCCCCGGTGTGTGTGTATGTGTGTATGTAACGAGGCGCGCGTGTGCAGGAGCGCTGGGAGGGCGCGAGCGGGCCGCTGGCGTGGGCGGCGGGCGGCGCGCGGCGCGCGGTGCGCCTGTTCGCGGCGGAGCTGCAGCGCGGCGGGCGCCTGCGCACGGTGGCGGCGTGGGCGCCGCGCGCGGGGCTCGCCTGGCGCGCGCGCCCCCCGCGCCCCTGTGTGTGTGTATGTGTGTATGTAACGAGGCGCGCGTGTGCAGGAGCGCTGGGAGGGCGCGAGCGGGCCGCTGGCGTGGGCGGCGGGCGGCGCGCGGCGCGCAGTGCGCCTGTTCGCGGCGGAGCTGCAGCGCGGCGGGCGCCTGCGCACGGTGGCGGCGTGGGCGCCGCGCGCGGGGCTCGCCTGGCGCGCGCGCCCCCCCGCACCGCCGCTGCCGCGCAGCGTCATGACCAACCGCACCTTCGTCGTGCTCATCGCTGAGGTACGCCCCCACACTAAGTAACTCCGAATAATGTGTCCTACGTTATGTCATACAATAAAATCTATGGTTTCAGAGCAGTCCTTACATTATGAGGCAACAATCGACAGATCGTTTATTCGGAAACAATCGCTACGAAGGTAAATCTATAGTATAAAATGTTTTGTTCACATATTCTGAAATGGACCCTCCTGTGACGTAGTAATGATAATTTCACCTATCCCACAGGCTTCTGTATCGAGCTGATTGACCGTCTTGCACAGTTGTTAAAGTTCAACTATACATTCATTGTGCAGCCGGATGGTAAATATGGCGTCCTCAACAAGACCACTAACCAGTGGAATGGAATGATGCGACGCCTCATGGACGACCCGGTAAATTACTAATTTATGAGCAATAACATTTTAATTTGAATACCATAATAGCTTTACTTATGCTAAAGTATTATTTTTTAATTGAAAACTTTTGCAATACTCAGAGCGTAGACTTCGCGATCACTGACCTCACGATAACGGCGGAGCGCGAGCAAGCTGTGGACTTCACTACGCCCTTTATGAACCTCGGCATCAGTATCTTGTTTCGGAAACCACAACCACCTGAACCTGCTCTTCTCGCTTTCCTCTTGCCATTTTCAAACGGGGTATTTATAAATATTATCCTGTATATCAACAAATACATAGGAACATCTATAAGTTTAAGCTATTTGTCTGTAACTAAATGAATTAATTCTTAATAATTAATATTTAACTTAATATAAGCTATAAGGGAGTGGCGACCTCAAGGAACAGAGTCCTCCAGAGGGGAATTGTAATCTATCCCCGCCTCTGGCTTGTCTTAACTGGCGAGCGGAGTGGAGTGCAAAAGCTATATATTCGAAAGAACGGAAGTGCTCAACTTGCGTAGTAGCGGAGAAACCCGTTTACGAGCTCCTCGTGTTGGTGATGCACACCTAGAGACTACGCCGATCTTGCGCCCGAGGCATTGCGCCGCTTTGTGGAGGCCTATATAGTGGAAGTCACTCACCGTCCGCCAATTATTCAATTTGAGACTATTGTAAAGGCTGCCGTTGCCGTTAGTCTCATTTAATAGCCCAATAGCCAGTCCATTCAAATTCCTTTGTATATTCCAAGTTCCAAACTATGAAAATTAGATTTTCACATTTGATTTTCATAGTTTGTAGTTAGGGCCACTAACCGGCGACTATCTCTGGTCAATTACCTATGGGTACCCAGAACGGATGGAACCTGGGTGATGCGTGACGTATGTATGTGTAGGACCCTGGTCCCCATCCCAGCCTTCCAAAGGACCTTAATTCACTGGTTGATTGTAATAATGTGGTTGGATTATAATAAATAATGCAATCTCTAGAATGTAAAGAGATGGAAGCGTCAATATCTAGAAATAGGCAGCTACAGCCATCTGTAGGCCCCAGGTTGAACATTGCATGTATGTCAAGAAGTATGTTGAACCTCCCCAAAAACCGAAACCAGCAAATGGTGGTAGACTTACTTTTACTCAATTTCGTTATGTGAGCCTACCAATACAAATGTTTTTCGTTGCGCCCCTGCGCCACGGATATTACTGTAACACGATTTTGGGGGTTTGTGGATTCGATCCCCATTCGAGGGAATTAATTATTATTTATAAATATTTTCATTTTTTCGCTCTGGTACCAAGGCAAAAAAGCCCGGCGTTGAGTTCCGCCACTCAACACGCAAAAACATCGACGGAAAGTGCGAAACGAAGTATCTTAACACTTGGTTCCCCCTGCTTACCGTGATGTGTGGGGGATATAGCGAAGTGAAGCTGATTAATTAACTTATTTAAATATTTTAAAAAAAATACTGACTGATACATACAGGCGTACCATTGTTGACTTGAACATTATTTTTATTGGTCTAAAACTGAAGTGTATGACTTGAGTTTTATTTAAATTTATTATATGGGTGTTGTTGTCTAACCAGTTGATACTAGATTTTAAGAAGTGTTTATGTTAATCAATGTTACATAAGGTGTGGCTGTGTCTGGGCTTGGCGTATGTGGGCACGTCACTGGTGCTGTACGTGGTCGGGAGACTGTGCCCCGAGGAGTGGCAGAACCCGTACCCCTGCGTGGACGACCCGCCGGCACTCGAGAACCAGTTCACCCTCGCCAACGCACTGTGGTTTAATCTTGGGGCGGTCCTACAGCAAGGCTCCGAGATAGCTCCAGTGTAAGCTAATCAAACATCTGATGCATTATTTATTTTGATTTGTTTAAATATGGATGTGTGGTATCGGATGCGTGTAGAGCGTACGGGACACGCGCAGTGGCCAGCGTGTGGTGGCTGTTCGCGCTGGTGATCACCAGCTCGTACACGGCCAACCTGGCGACGCTGCTGGCCACCAAGTCCTCCACCGAGCTCATCAGCAACGTGCGCGACCTCGCCGACAACCCGCACGGCATTACCTACGGCGCTAAGGCTGGCGGATCTACTTATACATTTTTCGAGGTTCTCCTTAGTATTTCTAATTAATTTTAATTAATTAATTATGTTAACGACTTAAGTTCTAATAAGTAGATGGTACGACGTACGATTATGAAAAATATTGCTATTTATAATCCTTACCACTCATATTATTTTAAATGAAACTCTAACCGCATTAATCGCGTATATTTAGTATTACATATTTTTAGAAACCCGACATTTTGAATACTTTGCTATAAGTCCGTGGTCATGGTTAAATAGTTTAATTTAAAATGTGTAATGAAAATCAAATATAATAATCACGAAAACCAAAGATCTTATCACCTATAGCACGTTTCTTTTAATTTTCAGCTGTCAACGTCTGACCTGTTCAAACGTATGTATGCGAAAATGAAAGAGCAAGAAATGCCCTTGGGTAACGATGAGGGCATACAAAAGTAATTATTGTGTAAAATAAAAACTCATAACAATCACTTACCGGCATCTTTGTAAATTATGTTACCTCACTTTTTTTAGGGTAAAGGATGAAAATTATGCGTTCCTTGCTGAATCAACCACTATAGAGTATACAACGGAACGTGACTGCGAGGTTATCCGGGTAAGGTTCATCCAATAAAATATGATTCTTCCAAATATTGTAATGTAGAAAGGTACATTGACACATCTACGTTAATTATAGGTAGGAGATCTGCTTGACAGTAAAGGATATGGGATAGCAATGAAAAAGGGTAAGCTTTAGTGTGGTGTACAAAAGTAATTATAGTAACTAAAATTCGTGAGAAAGTGAAACTGAAAAAATAAAATCTGTCAATATAATGCGTTCTAAAAAAACATTTATTGCAATAATGCAGTTCATAATAAAATATGTATCTTGTATGTCGTAGGATCTGAGTTCCGACAGGCGCTGAACCTCGCGCTGCTGAACCTGCAGGAGGCGGGTGTTCTGCGGGAGATGAAACATCGCTGGTGGAAGGAGATGCACGGCGGCGGCGCCTGTCAGGTACACTGCGTGGTTGTCTGAATTAAACTTTTGGTAGTTATTCTTTATATGCATTTTTTGTTATTAAAGTAGAAGGTACAAAAAAAATACTTATGAAATATTCTTTCCACGGCGTGTGAAAGCTAATATTACACCACTCAAGTGCATTCACTGTCTGTCATTAAAAAAATCGACTTAAATGTAGTCAATTCTAATAACAAAAATAACTTTTTTTTTATGTTTAATGATTGGAGTTCATTTTTTAACACTTTGTCATTAAGCTGCGCCTATGAAACTTTGAGAGATTATTCTATACCAACATAAGTCGTTTTTAAAATTACTTCTGGAAAAATTAGTATTCTTTTTGCTACAGCCCTCGAAAGCTTTTGATAAAATTTAGCTTATTTAAACACTATTTTTGTTTCCATGTTATTTCTAAGATTAATAAGCCTATACTTTTGTACTGTGTGACACACAGTTTCATTGTGTAACATAATCGAGGAGCATCTAGATTTATCATGAGCATGACGGGAACGCCGACTTTTAATTGAAGCTTAGGCGAGAGCACACCTGACAGTTCGAGAGAATTCAAGAACCCTAACAGGTTCGGTCTGTGTCCATCACTCTGTCTACTAATAAATATTCAGTCAGGTCCCCTGCTACGACACTTAAGATGTCCGAATTCACTTTGTTCACGACATCATTTTTAGGTGCAAGATTTGCCCTTTGACATAACCATTGGGTATCGTTAATGTTCTTGTAGTTCTGGATAAATGTTCTCAATTAATTCTGAATATCTCTGTACTAATTTACAAAAATCATCCGTTAGCCATCAGTTTCTAACCGCTCATTTCTATTTATTGTTGAAGACCTTTGTCTTGAGAAATAACGGAATAGGCGACCCAGCTGAATTCTTCAATCAGCTTCTTTCTCAAAGTTGTTTTTACCAAACTGAATAATTTGCCCTAGGTATATATGTTCCCGATTTGGATTTGGACAGTCAATGTAGCAGACGTATACAAGCTTCTCAGCACATCGATGTGTGATGTGTGTGTACGTGCCTCGGGAGTGAGATCGTACCAATATCACGTCACTCTTGCTCCACGTTTCCGGGGTTTTACCGTGATGGATAACGGAATTGAAGAGGCTTGTTTACAATTCCAGGGCTGGAGTGCCAACTGCTTTAAGAACTTCTGTAGTGAATCCGTCATCGCCCGGAGCTTTGTTGGTTTTGAACTGTTCCAAAGCCGTTTCTCTCTCTCGTTAAAATATACGCGTTCTCCGCTTTCCAAGTGTACGGTAAGGTATGTAAAAGTTGGAAAGCCAAGGAGCCGCCACGCTGCCTCGTTGCTGCTGACTTAACTAACGCCCTGCTTGAAACGTTGGGACTTCATTGAGCAGTAGTGGCGAACCATCGTTTATAAGGTTAAATATCGCCTGATCACTTTGTTTATTTATAAAGGTCGGAAGTGTCATCACCACTATAAATGAAACCACAGTTTTAACTACTTTATAAAATCCTAATACAATTATTTATTTTTTTCAAAGTTAACCTTTAGTAATATTTTTGTAATAATATGTGTTTACGTTATTGGTATCTATGCGTAACTGCGTCAAACAAAATACAGGTATTTAGAAACATCGTGATATGAAAAAAAAATCCTACGTCTAAACTGTTGAGGTATCTTGATTAATTTCTTTAGCTATGGGTTTAAAATATTTTACCCTATATGCTGATACCATAAAAGGAGCGCTGACACTACCACCATATATACTTGCATATGTATTTGACGACGCATACAGAGCTGCAAGCTTCTACATTTATGTGGGCATCGCTTGCAACATCTTACAAAAAATGGGGAATATGGGACAACCCAGCTATTCTTCTCTTCGTCTATTTTACCCTTGGTAATACCATTTATTTGACTTTTTAACTCTTTATCTTTTATTAAAATAAAAAATAAAATAAAATAAAAATATATTTTTTTTATTTTTTTATTTTATTTATTTAATCAAAATACTCTTGCAACTAAATCGTATCTATCCCTACTTCTCTAGCCAGCCATTAGCTGCTTAGTTATTTATTTCCAGGCAGGATTGCAAGCAAAAGTAAAATGGATCTAGCCTACCGTAAGTTCGTACATAGGCGAATGCATCTTGTGTAGGTATATTCGTGCAGGTGACCGGGGCGCAGACGGAAAAATTACAATTTTGCCTAAATATCTAGGGTTTACTCATTTAGAAAACGTGTAAAAATTTGAACGGAGCGGAGCTGGAAACCTACCAGGCGCTCTGACCACTAAGCTTTACGTTCTCATCAAGCTACGTTGAAATTTTTATACGCTTGTTACAACTTATTTATGTTGTTAGCATCTCTGTAGGGAGATTTTTACAAATTTCCGCTACCCAAAGATAATTACTAAGATAAGATTTGGTTGATTCTTTTTTGTTTCTCTTTTGTCTCTACAAATTCTGAGCAGAGTGTCTTAACACTAGGCTTCCTGTTGTATTAAGACACTCAGTTTTTTATTTACTGAAGATAGGCAAACATTTGTCCGCTATCTCACCTGGTGGTAAGTGACGATGCGAACGATGGTGGAGCATGCTTACCTAGATAATGCCTATTCATTCTTGCCCTGAAAAGGGTCAAGTTATACTGGTCGGGGAACAGTTCAGCAGGCAGGGAGTTCCATTCTTTAGCAGTTCGCATTATGAAGGTGGAGGCGGAGCGCTGCGTGCGAAAAGGTGGTATATGGACAACATATGAGTGAAATCCCTGCCTACGTCTAGTGCCCCATAGATGGAAAGGAGAAGAGGGCACTAAGTAATGCAGCGCTGCTGCGTACTCTCCTGAATCCTTTTCGACGATGTTTAAGGCTTTGTAGCTTTGCCTCAACTATCGCTGTGTCGAGTCTAAGGTCGCTAATTTACATTTATAGTTTATTTAATATGTCATTTATATATTTCAATATTGTAATTTATTTATTTATCATTTATACACAAACATAAAATCATACATACATTTAATAGGATTTATATATTTTATAATAAGTATTTAGTATAATATATTTATATGAAAGCGCTCGCGGCCGTCGACTGAACCGCTAAGGAGTTGTAATATTTACGCCTACCCCTTTGTCGACGGCATATTTTATAAATAACAGTCGATGCTTGCCCCTCGACGCGCTTTCTATAAGTCCCAATGTTTTCTTTATTTCTTCCAAATCAGTATTTATCGTGTTCTGTTTTATATACAAGTTTGTGGTTGATTTTGTTATAAACTGTGTCGTGATTTACTATTTGTGTTCAAACTATATGTACTTTAAAATGGTGTTGAATGTACTCAGTGATAATCGTGAGTAGACTTTTTGGTCATCTCCATCAACACTATAAAAAAAATATTAATTTATTATAATTAGGTTTTTGTTTATGTTTAAAATTGCTAACGAATATTCATATTAAAAATAATAATGATATTCAGAACATAAATATTGTTTTTCGTGATATTTGTCTTCGAGGAAATTTTATAAATTATTATATAATAATATATTTATATGTATCAACATGTTTCTCTGTCTAACTTGATATAAACTGCAGCGTTAGATTTTTCCACCAGACATATTTTGTATCCGATAAGCAGAAAATAATGATGATATAATAAGGAGACGTTTCTTTAAAAGGATATCTTAATTTATATATGTAATATCTACTTAATTTAAGAATGTTAAATATATGTGTCTTATTATATATTTCATTTCCAAACAGCCAAAGGAAGAATACGGTAGTGAAGAGCTGTCAATGCGTAATTTTATGGGCCTGTTCCTGGTGCTGATCGTGGGGTCGGCGCTGGGCGTGGTAGTCTCGTGCTGCGACCTCGTGTGGACGGCGTGGCGACACCCGCGCGATCCCACCCGCCCTTTTACGTCCAGATTCTGGTCCGAGCTGGTCTTCGTGTTCCGCTTCGAGCAATCCGTCAAGCCCGTGTGCGGCCCCCTCAGCCCCGCCCCTAGCGTCCACGACTCGCCCGCTGCCTCCTCGCGGTCGGACACGAGCGGAGACAGCGGCCCCGGTGAGGACCAGGCAGAGGACACAGAGGCGCGCGAGGAGGGCCGCTTGCGCCTGCGCTCGAGGTCGCGGCGCCGCTCCTCCATGCACGCCGCCAGCCTGCGCCTCGCGCGCCACGCTGCCCCCTCCGCGCCGCGCTAATTCCATGTTGTCTCGTTTTAAGAAAACTACGCTTATATATATGCATAATGCAATTTATATTTTATATAATTAAATATATTAAGAAGAAAAATATTTTTAACGAAACCTTCTTCCTTGACTTGGCCTAAAAATATAATTAAACTTTTTACGAATTACATGCCATATCTGGAGGCACAGCAGTGCCCCCGCCAAGTAGAGCAAGAAGCAATCAACTTTTTCACAAGCCATTCCATTTTTTTCTCGAGCCACTTTGTGCTCCTCTTTGAGAACCTCTGGATTGACGAAGAGCTTTTAAATTATCGTCTTCTAGTTAGCTATAAGCATACACCAGAACCCCTAAATTTCACTCTTCAACTTGTAGATCATATTTCCGAAGTTATGCGAAAGTAAATTTTCACTATTTCGACACTGACTTACTCACTCAATGATCATCAGAAAAGAACTAGTATTTTCATTAGACTTAATAAGCACAGTTTAATGCCCACATAAAGGGAAAAGTATCAAATGTAGAAACATCATAGATCTGGAGTACCTGGTGACCCCGAAGAGAAACTGTAAGAGCTCAGGTAAGCTTGTATAGATATAGGGATACTGCCTTTGCAAAATGTATTCAGCGTGAAAAAGAAGAGTCCCATCTTCTTCTAAGACTTCTTTTTCACATATATATACAACCAAGTCTATTTATCACTGAGGCTGGTCGTGGCGCAGCGGCACGAGGTGTGACTGCAAAACCGACTGGTTGTGGGTTCGATCCCCACTCGAGGAGATGAAATATTTACTTAAATTTATATTTCCATTTCTTCGCTCTGGTGTCGAGATTAAGCGCGGCGTTGAGTTCTGCCACTCAACACGCAATGCCTCCAGAATTCGGCAGAAAGTGGGGAACGGAGTGTCTTAACACTAGGTTCCCTCTGCCTACCCTGCTGTGTGCGGGATACAGCGTGAAGCTAATTTAATTTAATTTAAGTCTATTTATATGTATAAATCTGTTTGTTTCTCTTTAAAAACTACGGAACTTTTAAATAAAATTAACATTGGCTAGTCGTGCCGCAGGGGCACAAGTGTGCGATTGTAAACGCGACTGGTTGTGGGTTCGATTTCCGCTCAAGGAAATGAAATACTTATTTAAATTTATATTTTTATTTATTGCTAGCTCGCTTGTACACGTTATTATGTTTAAAGAATGTTCGACAGTTAGTCAACTAAATGTTTTACTATATAAATAAAAAAACCATAGTAAAGAACTTTAGACTTGGCTTTACCAAGAGATTTGATTACTTTTGATAGAGAAACAAACAGCTTCATCGAGTTTTGGCTGGTTTTTTACAGGATGTTTTTAGTGGGATATAATATGTATCTATATTTTTCATCATACATATTTTTACAAATGTTCAACTTAAGTTATAATAAAACCATAGCCCAAGATCCCAGGGCCGCCAGATCTACGACATTTTAGCAAAGCTGAAATTTTGAAGACTAGTAGTCTAATATGTAGTTAAGACAGTATGCGTACTCACTAACTTAAAAATGGGGCCCTTTTGAGGTACCGCCAAATAAAGGTCTGGGAGCATGTTTGAGCCACCGGATTGGTCTGGGTGGTTATAGGGGATATTGAAAAAGTCCGTAAATAATATGTTACATAAAAACTTGCTAGTATAATGTATTTTGCCCTAAATTTAAACAACCTTTGGGACCTCTGGCAGGAGTAAAGGCCCACGTCAAATGTCTAGTAATAATAAAAATACATTTTTTTATATTATTCTTAACAACATATTCAAATACGAGCGTTTCTACTTTAACGTAAGTGAGTGTGTACCTTAAGTTGGCGCTACCTCTGAAAGGCCTCCACTTTCAAGTTAGTGAGTACGAATGTCATCTTAACTACACATCAGACTATTAATCCTCAAAATTTCAGCTTTGCTAAAATTATGTGGGTCTGGGGGCTGGTAACATTAGTTTGGTCAGTGCAATGTTTATTATTGCAAAAATTCTCTAGGTTTTTTATAGAAACACATATTATGAAAGCTCCGAGCTCTCAGGGTTATAATTAAAGGCTGGATACTGGAGGAGGCCTCGGTGACGTCACGGCGAGGGCGGCGGCGCGCAGGCGCGGCGGTATCGACGGCGGCGGGCGGCGGCGGCCTGCAGCCAGCAGTCGGGCGCCGCCGCCGCACCAGCATGGAGGCGCTGCAGCAGCCCGCGCCGCCCGCCGCCGCGCGGCCCCTCGTCAACCCCGACGAGTACGGCGAAGTGGACACATCCAGGTTCGCCCCCGTGCTAGTTTCTACATTTTATATAAGTACATGTGTTTATCGATATGTTTTATAAATGCTTTCAGTCGTGAAAAATATCCTAAAATGGTCACAATTGTAAGATTTAATAGAGCACCTAACCGGTAACACTAAATGTAAAATTAGTTATGTTCAATAACAGTCAGTCGCATGTATTTATCTGTAAGTGTGCAGTTCTTCAACTGTTAACGATTTATTATTAAGAAGCACAGTAGCGTCCTCTGTCTGTGGTGAGAGGGAAACTCTCCACATTTCAACAACGAATGTGTCTATTCTGCAATGAATTAACAATATAAAGTTGATAGCATACAAGCGCTGAGCGACGACCGCGCTCGACGACACTCCGCACTAGAAGAGTATTGATTTAGCGTGTTCACTGTTTGTCCGTCCGTCCGTCGTCCGTCCGTCCGTAGAGGTGTGGCCTTGACGAGGAAATTTCAGAATTTCCTTAATGGCTACAAAGCACATTCGCCAGTCTGAACGAGTAACTTAGACTGGGCGTGTAGTAGACTCATTTGATGTGTCTTTAGTGGCCATATAAGTCTGATATTTTCGGGAATTTTTACTTTTTTGTTATTGCATTTACTAGTATAAATTTATATGAAATATGGAGTCGTTTTTTTTTTTTTTTACTATATGAATTCACCAAATTAATTAAATAATACACTATAAGCTCTGCTAATTATACTACTGTAAGTTCTACACAGCTGAAAATCCTTTATATACTTCTGACTCGGAAACAGCTATTATTTATATATATCGACTGCCGTACAATTTTACAACAAATAAAATAGTTTCAATAACAACTATTTGTATGGTAGATACTTCTCAGAGAAGATGAAGAAGAATTTATACTTAAAGACATAAGGTAAATCCTCTGTTCCTCTGTTTGGGCATCATAAGGCTCTTATGATTTTAAATATGTTATTAAATGTTGTGAACTTGAAAATTTTCATGCGATCAATTTGGGTATTTTGCCAGTAATTTAATATGTGAATTATGTGGTTCATCTTAAGTGTTGTTTTCATATTAATTTATTTGTGGACCTCTTGTTTGAACCCTACTTCGTGACGAACTTTAGCTTTGCTTTTAAGTCCGCAAAATTGTGGCACTTATTTCGGGATAAACGTTTTACACCGTGAGTAAGGTCTAAATTTATAATAAAAAAAACATGTAAAGGTTTTAATTGTAATAAAATACTTGGGTGGGATCAGCTCATCAGAAAGTTTTTATAATTTTAAAACTATGGAAGCTGAAAATTCAAGTGTCATTATTTGAAGTTCTTGCCAGTTTGTTGTTATTTCTTTGATTCACAAGAAAATAAAATTACGAACTTATGTAATAAAAATAAACTTATATTGAACAGTATATTCAACTTAGGTATATTTTCGCTACCAGCTTTTGGACGGCATTTTGTGCTATGTGTTTCTTGAAAAAAAAAGAACTTTAACTTTTGTCAGATTTATAACAAGAATAAAACAACCACTATTAATAAATACACAGGAATCAATTTATTGATTTTAAGTAGATATATTTGTCACGAACTAATGAAATGCTGTTTCGTGTTATTTTGGTAACTTGCGCACTTCTGTTTTTTTTTGGTAATTTTTAAGTTAACCTAAGTAACCTTTAACTACCATGTATGTATATAACCTTTAACTACGAAAAAATACCCAAACATCAATAAGGTTGATTAAAAAACAAAGTTGCATTTGTAGTTATACCTATACGAATTTAGCTTAAAAATATTTTGCATTTGGATTCAGGTTACCTTTGAAGTAGTATTACACAAATTTAAGTGAACCAAATATATGTATACTACCGAGTTACGATCACAAGAAACTTTAACAAATACATTAACTATTTTTTTGAGGCCAGTCGTGAAGCAGAGGGACAAAGTGTGACTGTAAACTCGACTAGTTGTGGGTTCGATTCCCATTCGATGAAGTGAAATATTTATTTACATTTATATTTTATTTTTTTCACTCTGGTGTCGAGGCAAAGCGCGGCGCTGAGTTTCGCCACTCAACACGCAATGCCTTCAGAACTCGGCGGAAAGTGAGGAACGGAGTGTCTTAACACTAGGCCTTCCCTCTGCCTGCCCTGCTGTGTGCGGGATACTGCGTGAAGCTGATTTGCTGAACTGTTTTTAATCTTTTAACTTAAATTAATATAAATTAATAGCTGATTTAATTATCTATAATATATAAAAGGACATGTACCTGACTGACTGAGGTAAGACGCACGCACAGCCGTAACCGCTGTTCGTAGAAACGTGAAATTTGGACAGATGTTTATTTTCATAATCTGGACCTCCACTAAGAAGGGATTTTGAAAAATTTTAAACCTAAAGGGATGAAATAGGAGTTGAAAGAGTGTATGGATTTTTTTTAAAATCGGCACCGATTTTTATAAAATTTGAAATGTAGACTTAATAATAGTTCATTTAATACGTGTTCCATGGTTTTTTAGAATTCACTCCTAAGGGTGCAAATAAGCGGGCGAAGCTGCGCGCGTCCACTAGTATAAATATAAAATTAGTAAAAGAATCTAAGATCTCCTTAATTCGATAGTAGTACAAAATATAACACATGATAAATAAATTACTGCTATTTTGTGAATCTATTTATTGCAATTTTATGCTTCCACCAATTATTTGTTTCAATTTTCAATTTATTTATTTTTTTATAGAATAGAAAAAAGCATATATTTAAAGTTTTATTTGATCTAGACAGTTGAAATTTTAAAGATTTTCTACAAAAATATAATTTACGTAAATAATACTTTAATTGCTTATTTTTTTACCAAACCCAGAACTAACGAAATAACGTCACGTAACGTAGCACCAAGCAGGGCCACTTACCTTATTACAAATTAATATTTCTAATAGATATGCTTTACTTGTTGTTAAGTAATATTTGCGTCAATTTGCAAAATGGTGATCATTTGACCCTTTTAATAAAAGTGTATATAATTCAAAATTCCATTAACATTATAATATTACAATATTGGATATATTGCTGTATTGATTTTCTGAGGAAGTTACATGTTAATGTATTAATATAAAAGTTACAAAAAGTGAGTCTACTTTGAACGTTTTAAATAATCTCCTCTCTTCTCTAAATCCAAAATGGGCTAAATCTAACAGTTATATTTTAATCAAATCGGGTTTATTTTAAATACTGTGTATGAATGTGATATAATGGATATACTCGTAAATATACGTCATTAGTTTTATAAATGACACTAGCGGCCCACTCGCGGCGTCGCCAACAAATAAATACAAGCAGGTATTAGGTTCGAAACAACAATAAAGTACAAAATAGGTTTTAATGCAAATATACATTTAAAAAGAATAAATTCAGGAACAAAATAATAACCTGCAAACACTAATAGTAAAAATCAATTAAGGAATGGTACTCACAAAATGACGATCTCACGACTACCTCCTTAGTCACTGACACTAAGTCCTTGCAAGCCGTGCGCCGACCAACGAGCTTGTACACGACTTTTTTTTCGAGCTTGAGCATAATGCTGTTTTGGCTGTATTGGCTTTAAATTATTTTTGTCACAAAACGCCTTATTGTGACGTATTTATGATAGATAGATGTATGGTATGCGAACTTTTTTCTAGAACTAATAAAATTGAATATTTTTGTCATACAACGTACTGACATATAATTAATTATTTCTATATATATATATATATATATATATATATATATATATATATATAGAAATAATTAATTATATGTTAATTATATGTATATATATATATATATATATATATATATATATATATATAGCCTGTAGCAGTCCTAAAGAATGCAGCTTTCATATAAAACAAAAAAAAGTAAATCGGATCAGTAGATCCAGAGATCTTAGCGTTTAAACAAACAAACTAACTCTTTCGCTTTATTATATTAGTATAGATTATACTATCTATATCTACTAATATAATAAAGCGTTATTAATTGTAATAATCATAAGAAAGCTTCGTAATAATTCTCAATTTAATAATTGAATTCATATCTAATTAAGTATAGTTTTAATTCAATTCTTTTTTATAAATATTAAAAACCCAGTTAGTTCTAGTCTTGCTAAACTTATGAGGTCCTCTTCTGTCACTCCCAGGTATCCGGCGCCCAAGGAAGCGACGCACAAGGTGCGCGGCCGCAGCGACGTGCTGGAGCTGATCTGCGGGGCCGGCACCGTCGACCCCGAGCTGCTCACCGTTAAAACATTTTACTTCTTCTTCTACTCAGCCTTTGGTTCTCTATTCCCACTTATGGGTGTATATTTCAAGCAAATGGGCATGAACGCGGGGCAATGCGGCTTGCTAATAGGCACGAGACCGTTTGTCGAGTTTCTATCGGCACCGTTTTGGGGTGGGCTCGCGGATCGGTGGCAAAAAGGATGGACTCTTTTGTTAGCTTCACTCAGTGCTTGGATAATATTTACTTTACCCTTGAGCTGGGTCCAACCGTCGGCGGTGTCGTGCGTGCAGCCGGTGAATGATAGCGTCTATCGTTTAGTCTCTCCTAAATACGACGATGACTGGCCCACGGCCACCCGGCACTTCCGCGGCCCCGCTGCTGGTCGCGAGGGGTCTCCGCTGTCAGTGTCCGATGCCATCAACTACGACCCCGAAGCCAACTCTAACTGGGTAACGCCGCTTCACTCGTACATTGTGTACAGCACCCCGGACATACAAAAAACTTTCTTCCTTCTTCTGCTTCTCGTCGTCATTGGGGAATTTTTCAGTGCCCCAGCTATAACGTTAGCTGATTCTGCGGTTATAACTTTGCTCGGAGAAGACGCTGATAGGTGAGATTTCAGAAAAAATATATTACATTTAAAAATGCTTCAGCATTCCAATGGTTTACATTAATACACTAAAATAAACTTAAACATAGTGTTTTTTATTACTCATGTGAATGTTGGTTCCACTTTCATGCAAAAACTACTACTACTAGAACGGATTTATATAAAACTTTACAATAACATAACTTATAAGAAAAGGCTAAAATTAATGTAAATATTTGGTACAATTTGACTTATAAAACAGGTTTAAACGGGAAAAGCTGCAAGTGTGTCGCTAGTAAAATAGTCATACATGAGTACTAGCCACATACTGAACTATTCAAAATATTTATACTATCCGTGTATCATTTCTGTTTGGTTCTCATTTTACAACTTAAATTGTTCACAGATATGGTCATCAGAGGATGTTTGGTTCTTTGGGGTGGGGTCTGGCCATGTTTTTCGTGGGCATCGCTCTGGACCACAGTACAGCTTTCAGCACACACCCATGCGGAGGTCCGCAACGTTTTGAAAAGAATTACACTATATGCTTTGCTACTTTCTCCGTGCTTATGGGTGCAGCCCTTATTACTGCAACTCAGGTATTGTAATTGAAAATTTTTTTGTTAATTTAAAAAAAACCTTTTTTCTGATTTTTATACAAGGTCATTTATTTAGCTCTCCCAATTATTTCCATTCTTTTCAGTCCATGGTAGAAAGAGGAATTTTTATTCTTTATACTATTTGTAAATAATAATGTATATGTGTAAATAATATGTGTAATATGTGTAAATAATAATGTGTGTAAATAAATTATATGGATGGATGTTTTGGAACGTAGCAGTCTTCTCGTCCCAAGGCGATTAGCCGGCTTGGGACGTTAACAAAGTTATTTATTTGAATATAAATTAATATTTTTTCTTGTATATCGCTAGATCAAATTCAAATACGAATCAGTCAGCATAGAGACGCCACCGGCACCCGCCCCCACCGAACCGACCCACGAAGAGCGTCTTCAACAACAGCTAGCAGAACAGTTGCAGCTGCCTGGTCTGGACACAAGTGCACCAGCTCCACGTCAACCGGCTTTGGAACATGCTAAGGTCTTTATTAAAATAAATTTGATTAAATAATCTTTATGTGTAGTCCCATCCATGTAATTTTTTTTTATTATACTTTAGGTTTTTGCGCAAACAACACGAGAGATGCCAGAATGGGTGACAGTTCTGCGACAGTTCCAGAACGTGAAGGCGGCCTCGTTTCTCCTCGTCGCCTGGTTCATGGGTTTTGGTATCGGCCTCATATTTACATTCCTTTTCTGGCATTTACAGGTAAATAAACTGTCCATAACATTTTTTACGAAAATCTGCTTATGAATTTCCTATAAAATTACTGAAGCATAAATTTATAAATAATCCATCAGGACATCGGTGGATCGCCGACGCTGTTTGGAGTTGCATCCGTCATCAACCATATTTCGGAAATCTTCGCTTACTTCTTTAGCTTCAAACTTATAACTCAAATGGGCCACGTAAAGGTAAAACAACTTGTATTGATTACTTTCTTTTCTAGTTAAGGGAAGGTTCTAGTCGAGGCCCAAAAGTGTGCGTAATTTCATGATTTTTTTTGAGAGTACATACGTATTTTTTAAAAAAAACTTGTGTGATTTATTTGTCTATATTTCAAAAAGCTTACAAAATTTTTTCGATTAAAAATAATACAACATGGCAGCTCCAGCCCTCACTGACAACGGTCGTGCGCGGCGGTGGACACTGCTGCACGAGCCCTGCAATGTGGTCTGAAACGAAAAAACTAAAAAAAATCTTAAAGTAGATGAAATTTGGGGGCCTTATGAATTTCCGATTTTTAAAAAACCCTTTTTTAAAAAAATGAGGACACTTTGAAAAAAAAAAACATCTTTTTTGCCATTTTTTATTTGTTTTAACGTTAAAAAAACAATACTAAAATATTTTTTTGACAAGAAATGCTTCCTAAAGGCCTTCTAAATTGAATAAGCTTTAATTTGAGCCACCAAACGTTGAAATCGGTGTAGTCGTTGAAGCGGAACCACGTGAACCAGAAAAACGTGAGAAAAACGAAGTTTGACGAAAAAACAATCGTATATAATGTTTTTTTTTTGATACTTACATATAATCAGCTATACCCGCACCATACCTTCCTCATCTTCTCTTCTCCTTCGCAGCAAAGTTTTTACTATTTTGTTTTTAATAATAATGAATAGCATGAATTCGGGGCCAGTCTCCACATGCACACGTTGAAACTTTCGTTATTATATTGTGTGTATGTTTCCACCGGTGCATCTTTGCAGTAGATCATCGCTCGAAAGAGCTTCATACACCGGTCGAATTGCATTTTAAACTGACTCTTGAAGGACAGGTTCGTGTTCGAATTCAGCGAGTTCTCCCTTTGCTTTAGCGACGCACCACTTACATCAACTGTTTTCACTTGGCGGGCAGTTCTCGTGTTTCGGTTCGTCGTCCGTGGAGCATTTATGGTCGGACGTTACCCAAACAGCTTTTCGCATTTCTTCGGCCGAATTAGGGTGTCGTCTGATGGAAAGTCCGTAGTATTTTTTTTTATTATTTCTTCAGTCAATTTTCCTACACCTTTACCTTCGATTCCTTTATTTTTCTTCTTGGCTTCGCACAATCTTGTGCCCATTCGCTTCTGGACGTGTCCTAAGGATATGGATGCATTCGAGAAGAGCTTCTACCTGTTTTTGGCCGATAATAAAGCAATAAGAAAAAATTTTTTGGTCGATTGTGACTAGAACTTTTCCTTAAATAATTACAGTTTATACAAGACTAAAAAGTTTCGTTTTAAAATTTCTCTTACAAAAAATATATACCTTAACTCGCAAATCATTTAAGTTAATTGTCACAGAAGAAATTACTCTCACAATATGAGGTTAAAGATTTTTTACAAAACTATCTACTTGTGTGAATCTTTCTAATCTCCAAATGGACAATACACGAACGTCATGTGGGACATCGCCGATGTGAATGTGCTTCAATGCCCGTTCGAAATACAATATATTAGTATATAAATATTGAAAACTTTTTTAGGTACTGTGTTTGGGGCTGGCCGGCAACGTGGTGCGCTTCCTGTACATCTCGTGGCTGACGTCGCCCTGGTGGGTGTTGCCGTTCGAGTTCGTGCAGGGCGTGACGCACGCGGCGGTGTGGGCCGCGTGCTGCTCCTACATCGCGCACGGCGCGCCGCCCAACCTGCGCTCGTCCGCGCAGGGCGTGCTGCAGGGCCTGCACCACGGCCTGGGCCGCGGCTGCGGCGCAGTCCTCGGGGGCATCGCCGTGGCCAAGTGGGGCACCAAGCGCACGTTCGCGGGCTACGGGCTGCTGTGCGGCGTGGCGCTGGCCGCCTTCGCCTTCGTGAACTTCCGCTCGGGTGGCGCGGAGGCGGCGGGCGGTGCGGCGGCGGACGAGGAGGCGCGCGCGGTGGCGGAGGTGGGCGTGCTGGCGCCGCACGGCGTGCCCTCTAACCCGCTGCCCCGCGCGCTGTCCTCCACGCGCCTCGCCGACCTCGCGCACCACGACAACTACGGCGCCACGCAGGTATTACCTTAAAAGTTCAAATACTTTTGATTTTCATTTAAATTAAATTATATTACTGTATATTTTTTTATTTATAATTCGTAGCGTTTTTTAAGGATTATTAATAACTAGCGGCTCGCCCACGGCTTCGCCCGCCTAAAATACATGATTACTGATTTAATAAGCACAATCGATTGACAACTATAATGACTTCTAATATGATTTTTTACGACATTATCGTCAAAGAATTTTTGATTGTTTTAAATAAAAAAATACGACCATTGTTGATATTTGATATTTATAAAATATACATAAAGCTAATTACGTATTACACGTATATATTTTTGTAACTTTATGTTCTTTTTACCTATATAATATACGTCTCATCATAATTCTAAAACTCTGTTAAATGTGCTGATGTCAGTGAATAATTTAATTTAAGTTGTAGGATTCATAATATTCTTTGTAAAATAACTGTATTAATTGCATATTAACTCCTGTACAGTTTTTAAATTAGTTACATATATTATATGAAAGAACCGACCAAAATATCATATTTACTTGATATTTCTTTCAAGATCGTTCTTTATCTCTGTGTTGAATTAAAATAAATTAAAATTAGCTTCACGCTGTATCCCGCACATAGCAGGGTAGGCAGAGGGAGCCTAGTGTTAAGACACTCCGTTCCCCACTTTCTGCCGAATTCTGGAGGCATTGCGTGTTGAGTGGCAGAACTCAACGCCGCGCTTAACCTCGACACCAGAGCGAAGAAATGGAAATATAAATTTAAGTAAATATTTCATCTCCTCGAGTGGGGATCGAACCCACAACCAGTCAGTTTTGCAGTCACACCTCGTGCCGCTGCGCCACGACCGGCCGGTTGAATTAATTACGACTTAAACTTAACTGTTATGATTTATGAAGGTAATCCACTAACAATTCAACTTTGCTTACTTTATTGTATAAAATATTATATAATAGTGCTTCAAAAATATATATTTTTATCAACAATCATATAAACCAGACGTTTCGAATGTCATTCTTAAACCAAGAATCTTACCAGCGCGATTGCTATGTAATATTCGCAGGCAAAGTAATGCCTTGAGTTCATTCAAATGACGATAACTTTTTTTTTAAATAACCGATTTTGATGAACTAAACTTTAGTACTCAAGTTGAGTTAAAACAAAGCAATTGGTGAAATTTTCAAGTAAATCGGTTCAGTACTTTCAGAGAAAAATGCGGACAGAAATATGTCGACAGACAGACAGACAGACAGACAGACAAGAAATTAAAAAAAAAATCTTTTTGCTTTCTATTATTCTTTTTAAGTGTCCCTCTATCCATTTCAGTCAAAATTACTAAATGTACAGACAAAATATTTTTACTGTCTTATTATATATAGAGATAACTCAAAAATTCTAGATAAAAAAATCTTGTAATATGCTTGCAGAGCTATAGCGGTGCGGAGAGCCTGAGCGTGCCGGGCGCCGCCCCCGCGCGCCCCGGCAACCCCTTCCTCGCGGAGCAGCAGCAGCAGCAGCAGGCTTACAGATAAGCGTGTTGTCCGCTCTCAGGCTCCAGCGACGCCACTCGCGTTACAAATAATTACACAGTATTATCGTCTCCTATAATATATGGTCAATTGCAATGGTTGATCAGTAGATATGTATGTGTAGGTGTAGGTACTAGGTATCTACATCGCGCTCGGCTCGCTACTAAGTATATAAACATTTGCATTGGTACAATTTACAAAACTCCACATTAAATGTATTCGAAAAAGCACTCGAGACGATGACAATACGTCTCTTTTGTAGTATTGTGAAATCATACTGTTGTATTAAAAATAAGGCGTGTATCGTGTAAGAGCAATCTGTGCTGAAGTGGAACTAGATACACGTCACTGATGTCGGACGTTCAGAGGTGGTCCCGTGCCGATACAACACCTTACAGAACGAACGTAACATGCTTCTATTGATGTTTATTCGTAAATTAATTAGCTTTAACTCATGTTCACCTATACATGGGTGCGTGACCCATGGCACCCATGGCGCCCATGGCTGGGTGTACCGTTTATGTGCAAGTATTTGATGTGGTGTGTATGATTATTATTGGTAGAAGAAAGTTTCTTATTTATTTACGAATTGAATAACGCAACTAGAAACCTATTAATTGTTATGGTAAATTACGATTATTAATCTTACAGAAGCCTTGTCTAACAACTTAACATACAAGTATAGAACTCCGTTTGTACTGTATCGCTTGACACTACTGTAGCTCAAACTCCAAGTCGTGTTATCATTGTGCTATACGATAAGAAATGTATGTCTAGATATATGGAAATGGTGTTCTGCGTTGATGTAGTCCAGCGGAGGCAGCACGCGAAGGAGAGGGCAGAGGGAGGGGAGTCAGGCACGAGTTCATATCATGGTGTGATGAGTCGGGGACGCGTCTCCTCTATATTTTTGTTGACGGTGTAGACGTTTAATCGATAGCTATAATATACTCTATGTATACATTTGTTGTAAAGTAACTCTTAGTGATGTGAGTGATGCGCGGCACAGTTATATATTTTTGCACAGCGACGCGAGCCCGGCGGAGGCGCCAGGCGCGGCTCGCGACGCTCTTCAATTTCAAATATATTATAATAATAAATGTTGAACTATTCAATTCCTTGTCTTATTTTCTCGTAGCGATTCCAACTAATTCACCTAAAACACCAGGTTATTCATTGGGGCTGTCACTTCAGAGAGACATAAAATATCGTAAACATATATACTTCTGGGGATCAAAGAACATTACTTTTGCCACTTTTTTTAACAATTTAAAGTTCAGATGTATGTGTATAGGTTTACTAACATTTTACATACCTACTATTAATTAGCAGTGTTCTGAATACCTGTTAAATAAAAACTTAGAAACGACAAGCCAAGGTAGACTTCTTGATGTGTGAATAAGGGTTTTCAAGGAAATTTATTTTATTTGGGGTTTTAAAACTATTTTTTAGAAATGTCATAGAAATAATAAAAATATACACCAATATGCGCTAGATGCGTGAATCACTATGGAGTCGGAGAATAGACTCTGCACTTAAATTGTTATCATAGAGTGACGCACATGTTAATACAATGAATATTATTGTCGCATATCGTATACTCGCATGTACCTCTCCATACTCCAGACTCCACAAAAAGTCCACGTCGTAAAGTTTCAATAGTAAAAATAAATATACATTACAAGTATGGAGTATATAGTTCTTAGCCTTTTTTAGCCTTTTCCCATTATAATTATCCACCGGAATGCATTTATACACGACAACACGTAGAGCACAGGCCTCGATAAGCGCCGATAAAGACCGACAGCTGGATGTTTTTCATGATTACTGATAATTTTGATAAGATATTTCCTCATCGTTCGTACACATTCATTCGCGTTAACACGTGTCACTATATGTTATTTCTTTGTATTTTGGTGTCATCACAACAAGTAGCGTCAGTGCGGTCGTGGACGTGTGCATTCTATAACGCAGACACACAAGGACACAGTCGACCGGCAGCCAGCACAGCACGGGACGTGTGGGGCGCGTGGGGCGCACGGGGCGTACGGGGCGTGTGGGGCGCGTGGGGCGCACGGGGCGTGTGGGGCGCATGGGGCGTACGGGGCGCGTGGCACGCGTCGTGCCCACACTGTTGCTGCACGTGAATTTACTCCTGACGGTGGGTCAATTTTCTTTTTTCTATAATTAGCACGTTTCATGTCGTGAAGATCACCGTGTTTAACAAGTTCGAACACGTGCGTAGTTGTTCGCCGGGGCCATGCTGACGACGGCGGCGCGGCTGAAGTGGGACCCGAGCGCGTACGTGGCGGCGCGCGAGCTGTTCCCGCTGGAGTACCGGTCGGCGGCGGCGGCGCTGCCGGCGTTGTGCGCCGCGCTGGCGCTGCTGGCGCACCTCGCGCTGTCCGCCCTGCGCTGCGGCCAGGTCGCCTTGAGACGCGCCTTGTTTATATCGGTTTGAACTTTGATTTATAAATATGGGAGACGGAACCTTGGAAAGATACTCCGTAACTGTAAGCGGAACGATTGTGAGTTCGATTCCCACTCGGTCAAGTAATTAATAAATACAACTTAAGTAATATTAAATAATATTACTCGAAAATTCAGTTATAAACATTGTCATTCAGTAGATAAATTGAGTGGTGAAACATGGAACTCAACGCCT
The DNA here is from genome assembly GCA_021202915.1 of Heliconius himera. Taxonomy (NCBI): domain Eukaryota; kingdom Metazoa; phylum Arthropoda; class Insecta; order Lepidoptera; family Nymphalidae; genus Heliconius; species Heliconius himera. The sequence goes on from JAJHJA010000046.1 coordinate 80,021, forward strand.
CTCCATATTGTTACCAAAGTAAGGAAATTAAAATATTAAATACTTTATTCCCCGCGTAGAAATCAAACCCACAACCGTCGCGTTTACAGTTAAACGCTTATACCAATTAGCTACGACGGTCTCTATATTCAGTTATAAATATAATCTTATACATTTATTCTTTTGTAGTTTTATAATGTATAAATGATGTCCATTTGAGGCCGGTCGTGATGCAGGGGCACAAGCCGCAAACGACACCGGCCGGTCGTAGCCGTAAGACTGTAAACGCGACAGGTTATGAGTTCGATTCCCACTAGAGAAAATGACATTAAGTATTTCATTTCCTCGAGTGGGGATCGAACCCACACCCTGAAATTAAATATTTAATTATTTCATTTTCTAGTTCTGGTCGCGATTACCTCGCTACCAGAACTAAAACATGACATAATAGTGTGGCGATGAGTTCCACCACTTAACTCTCTACTCCTCCTGCGTTAAAAGGAACTTGGTTCAATTCAACTTTAAGAAAACGCGAAAGTTTGCGCGTTAACCAATAAAAAAACCCATTTTGTCTTGTCGCTTTTTAAAGGGGGAATCCCTTTTAGCCACGGCCAGTATAAGCACATTGGGCCTTGACGTGTCGAGCGACTGCCAGTATTTGGAAATCAAGGCCAAGTTGGCCTCGAGGAAACTTCGGTCATCAATGGTAGCGAGACGGTACTTCACGCCAAAATATATATTGGCCCTATATAGGGTCCAGGTTCGGAGTACCATATGGAGTACTATTCTCATCTTTGGGCTGGTGCACCCCAGTATCAGCTTGAACCATTTGATCGCATACAACGTGGAGCCATTCAAATAATTGGGATCCAAAGATCTGTGAAAGGCTTGACACTTTCGTTTTGCGTAGAGACGTCTTCTCGCTGTGCGCTCTCTACCGCATTTATCATGGGGAGTGTTCTGAAGACCTGTTTGACCTGTTACCTGCCGCCAAATTATCTAACCGCACAGTACGTCACAAGCTAAAATATCATCCACACCACCTGGATACGTGGCACTCCACTACTGTGCGGTTTTGTAGGAACTTTCTTCTACGCGCCACGGAACTGTGGAATGGCCTACCTGCGGCAGTGTTTCCAGGTCGATATGACATGGGTACCTTCAAAAAGCGCGTTGCACGGGGTATTGGGCGGCGGTGATCACTTACCGTCAAATGACCCGAATCCTCGTTTGCCTCATTCGTCTCGACTCATCGTTTGCATGTCTCCTTTTCCATAAAAAAAAACAGACTGACACTACTGCTTACACCAGAGTTCCGGGACATAAAATAGCATTACACATTTTAAAACAAGTCGTAGAAAAACAGTAGTAAACATTATGTTAACGGCAAGCAACGCCATACAAGCATAGCTTATGTACCACTTATGTATTTATGTCTATATGATTTTTTTATATATATAAGTCTATTATGTTTTATTATACTTTTTAATGACAAATAAAAGATATGTTGCTCTGAAAATTCAAAGATTTATTTTTAATATTTTACATTTTAATGGATATCAATTAATTTTAGTTTACAATGATGATATATACCTGAAAATTCAAAGAAACGACATCAAAAGTCTATTTGTCGCTCTTGTTTCAATAACCAGTATATCACTTTAACTTTTAAATTCACTATCCGTTTACGACGCCACATCCAAGCTCACGCTTATGCCTTTCTTATAATGTGGTGCCATCTACAAAAACCACAGGGCCAATCACGTAGCCTCGTAAAACGCGCGCCAGTTTTAAATATATTAAAGGAATACTAAGTATTCCTTTACATCTCCCCCCCTGGGGACAATAGTCTCCTTCAGAAATAAAATCTTTATTGTTCCGTTTTTATAGGAATAAGTTTAGTAATATGAAATAGATTTGACTCCATTTTCTGGTGACCTGTATTAATCTTGTATATAGATTGTGATATTTTTTCTTCAATTTTAAAAGGGCCAGTCCATAACTCGTCTAGCTTTCTTCTATTTAACTTGTGACCATTTTCGACATACACCAAATCACCTACATTAAAATTATGGTCTGTTCTATTTTTATCATATATCATTTTATTATATTCATGTGACTTTAATGTTCTTTCTATTTTCCTATCTTTAATCCAGTTCTCTGTTTTTTTCTCTAATTTAAGCTCATTTGGTAAAATTGAAACATCTGTACCATCCAATAAATATTTTGGTGCAAATCCAGTGGTTGTGTGTTCTGTGTTATTATATGTGTCCACACAATTACGAGCAATCGTCGTCCACGCTGTTTTATTATTAGGCTTTTCATTTATCTTGCACCTTATTTTATTTACAAGTGTTTGGTTCAGCCTTTCGTTGAGACCATTAGAAAACGGTGAATTGACTGCGGTGAAAATTAGAGTAATTGATTTATTATTTAAAAATATTTTAAATTCCTTTGAGTTAATTCCAGGATATTGATCAGTAAGAATAATGTCAATCTCATTACAGTTTGGTACATTATTTAGTAGGTTTATAAAATCCTTTGTACTCTGTGTCTTTGAAGTTAGTATATATGCATATCTAGAGAAATGATCCACTAAAAGATGCAAATACCTTTTAGTTGATCGAGAGCCGCCAAATCCTCCAATTGTATCTATTGAGACAGTTTCAAATGGTTTTGTGGCAGGACCCAAGTGTGACATTAAACCATATTTAGCTTGACCTCTTGTCTTATTTTTAATACATATTTTACATTGCTTACAAAAATCAATAATGTTTCTTGTTAAATTTCTTGCTGTATAAAATTTTCCTATTTTCTTTTGCATTTGTTTTATACCTATATGACACATATTTTCATGTATTAATTTTATAATTTTTTTACTGAATTCTTCAGATAGTATTATCTTTTCTTGTTTTTTTACTCTCTTATAGTATATATTTTGTTTGTGTATTATATTATTTTTATGTTTTTGAATATCTTTATTTTTGCATTGATCTATTTCTATGTCATTTAATGTTATTAAATTTATTACTTTTAATTGGTCTATATCATTATTTGCTTCTAGAACTGGGTTTCGACTTAAACAATCTGCCTCTAAATTTTCCTTTCCCGGAGCATATTTTAATTTAAAATTATATTGTGATAGGTAATAGGTTAATTCCCCCAACTCATCATCTGTTCTAGACTTAATATTTAAGCTCTCCAATGGTTTATGATCTGAATATACTGTAAAAGGTTTTCCTATCAGCCAGTATTGCCAATATTTTATGGCTTCTTTAACGGCTAAGCATACCAGGTATATAGCCTTTCTTTTTTTTTGTACTTCATTTAATTTCTTTGAAAAATATGCCACTGGTTTCTCTTTGCCGTTTGGCTGAATTTGCTTTAATACTGCTCCGATACCTTCTAATGATGCATCTGTGTATATATTTATAGGTAAATCTTGATCATAAATTTCTAAGATTGGTTGTGTGCACAGTAGTTGTTTTATCTTTTCAAAAGCTTTTTGACAATCTGTTGACCATATAAATTTTCTATTTTTTCTAAGTAGATTATGTAATGGTTCTAAAATAATTGAAAGTTTTGGTATATACTCACGGTAGAAATTAATTTTGCCTAAAAGTTGTCTTATATTTTTCTGATTTTTTGGTGTTGGAAAATCCCTTATAGAAATCAAATTATCTCTAATTGGTCTTACTGTATTATCTTGTATTACATGTCCCAGGTATTTAATCGAATTTGATGCAAATTTACATTTTGTGAACTTTAGCCGAAAACCTTCCCTTTTTATCGCTTCCAAAAGCTGTGATAGATGATTTATGTGTTCTACATAGGACTTTGAAAAAACCAGGATGTCATCAATAAAATTTACAGTAAAATCCGTTAATTTGTACTTCCTCAGTATGTTACTTAATATCCTTTGAAATATTGCTGGAGACGTCTTTAAGCCGAAGGGTAAGCATGTCCATTGATAATGGCCTTCCTGTGTGACAAAAGCAGTTTTCTTTCGATCTTCAATTTTCAAGGGAATGGACCAAAATGCTGAGTTTATATCTAGAGTTGAAAAGTACTTACAATTTCTAGTTTTTGTTACCAGGTCTTCAATCAAAGGAAATGGTTGAGCCTGTGGAACCACTATCTTGTTTAGATCTCTGTAATCAATACATAGTCTTGTTTTCTTTTTGTCTTCTTTTTTGAAAGCTAAGGTTACTGGTGCTGCAAATGGACTGTATGACTCCTCTATAAGATTTTTTTCAAGTAATTTTCCTATTTGTTCTTCTATCTCCAGCTTATCCTCAATTGAACACCTGTAAGGCCTTTTATTACAGTATTTGTCGACAAGTAAATCAATGCGTGCTTCATAATCTTTTACTGTTCCAATATCATACTTATCCTTCGCAAAGCTAGATTTATACTTTTCGATTAGTTTATTTATTTCAGATTTTTGTTGACAATTTAAATTACTCACATCTATTAAAAAATTATCGTCTTTTATGTGTTGGTTAAAGTTTATGAGAGGGCAGTTAATTTTATCTTCATCTTCATTAGAATAATTTTCAAGATGTAGTTCTTTGTTTATGTTTTTTTGTTTAATTTCCAAGTTTTCATTTTGAATCAAGTTAAATTTTTTTATCATATCCAAACCAATTAGAAAGTCATATTTAAATTTTTTCCATCTACAATGTAAACATCCACTTTTATTTCTATATCCAAAATTTTTATCTTTATTGTAGCCAAACCTTTTGTCTTTTTAACACCATTAATTGTGATTAACTTTGTATTGTTATAAACAGTTTTTCCTGTATGCCTCAATTTTAACAACTTAGAGTTTATTAGGGAAACATTAGAACCAGAATCACTCTTCTGACTCTGAATCTTTTGACTCATTATCACTTAATTCAAGATCCAATACTGTGTTATTCACATTATTTTTATATTTTTTTCTTATTTACATCATCAGTCTGTCTAAACCAGCATTTTTCTTCAGGATGAAAACGACTGCCTTTATTTAAATTCTCACATATTATGCAAGGTTTAATCTTCTCAACTTTTATTTTACTGTCAGGAATATTTCTCTTAAATTTATTATAATTATTACTTTTATTTACTGTTTGTTCATATTTACTAATATCATTAAAAAGACTAGCAGTGGATGTTATTGACTCTTTGTCCATTTTATACAATATATAATTTGGTAAACCCATAACTATAAGATTAATCATTGTTTGTGTATCAATTTGCTTATTGACTTCTAGTAGCAATCTTTCTTTTTTTATGGCATATTCCAGTAGTGGACCTCCCTGGTATTTAAATGTAAATGCATATTTGACTTGTGACCAACCTTTGTTCCCATATGTCTCACAGAAGTTTGTTTTCCATATTACCCATTCTGCGTTTACTGTATATTTTATTAGCATACTTGTGTACCAATCTAAGCATTGTTTCTCAAGTAAATGTTTTAAAATTTCAATTTTTTCCGCTTCTTTTAATATCTCATAACGTGTGCATTCATTTTCAAACTCACTTATCCATTGGTTGACATTCATAGTTTTTCCTGAAAACTTCTCCAGTTTCTTTCAAAAAATCTTTCAGAAATTTTTCCTAAATTTTTATTTCCAGTATCTACACTTATATTATTATTGGGGAGCTTCGCTTCATGTGTAATTTCATCTAAGTACTGGTCACCAAATTGAATATTTTCACCTTCGTCCAAATAAATTTTTCTCAATTCCGATGTTAAGGGGATCCATAATTTTCTTGTTTGATGCCTTTTCTTTAGAGAATTTTTAACTTTTGTAAAAACGTCTGTGGCTATTATGCTCGTATGTTTGCTTGCCGGCTTCAACTCGTCTGGAATATCAAAAACACGTGCATCGGGTGTCTCGATTGAGGTTATGCGAACCACATTTGTTTTTGCATCAGACGCTGCTAGCACTGCGAACGTGAATCGTAATTTTTCCATTTCTTGTCACTAGCGATGACGTTTTATAAGTCTATTATGTTTTATTATACTTTTTAACGACAAATAAAAGATATGTTGCTCTGAAAATTCAAAGATTTATTTTTAATATTTTACATTTTAATGGATATCAATTAATTTTAGTTTACAATGATGATATATACCTGAAAATTCAAAGAAACGACATCAAAAGTCTATTTGTCGCTCTTGTTTCAATAACCAGTATATCACTTTAACTTTTAAATTCACTATCCGTTTACGACGCCACATCCAAGCTCACGCTTATGCCTTTCTTATAATGTGGTGCCATCTACAAAAACCACAGGGCCAATCACGTAGCCTCGTAAAACGCGCGCCAGTTTTAAATATATTAAAGGAATACTAAGTATTCCTTTACATATATATAAAAAATATTACACTTGATAATACTTGTCTTGACCTAGAAATATATAATGTGACCACCATAGTACGGTGCGCTGATGCTGGTCCTGGTGTGGTGCGAACTGGCGTGGGGCACGTGGCTGGCGTGGCGCGTGCGGCGCTGGCTGCGCGGCGGCCAGGCGCAGGAGCTGCGGCACGCCCTCGCGCTCAGCGACCACCTGCACCCGTTGCTGCAGCACCTGGCGCACTACCACCCGCTGCCCGAGAAGGTCAACCAGCTCATGGAGGTGAGTACGTGGCGTCCTCCGCGGACCGCCGACTGCGCGTGGAGTGACTGACGCTGCGACGGTGTGACTGTGCAGGAGGCGGAGGCGGACCTGCCGCGCAACGTGCAGGTGGCGGCGTGGGCGAGCGGCGCGCTGGTGGCGCTGCAGCTGGCGGCGGCGGCGCTGGCGCTGTGCTCGGGCCGCGCGGCGCGCCGCCGCCCTCTCGCACACAGCACGGCCACCACCATCACACCGCTCAGGTAGCCACTTCTCCAGATTTATATGCCGTACATGTTGTCTTAATTATAGATGAAGTTCGCTTATTTCAATTAATAAAATTAGTTCTTGTGTCCAGTAAATTTCCACCTGTTCCATGTTGAACAACATTGAAGACGTGGAAACTTACTGGAATACTGAATTTCAATATCAAAGTAATGACATTGACTAATAAAGAGTTCAAGACCTATAAATTGAAAACATATGTTCACTTTTTTATTTTATTTTTGAAAATTATTTCTATAATTTTTTCAACAACAGCCAGTAAATTAACCAATAACCAGTGTTGTTAAAAATGAATTCATAATAACTGTCCCGCAGTTCCCGCCGACGTGACAGCGAGAGTGCGCCGCTGCGGGCCGTGTACAAGAACGGCCGCCTCGTGGTAGTGTGACCGTAAGCTGGAGCCCCGAGGAGCTCCGAGGAGCCCTAACGAACAAAGACTGAATGTGTCGAATGCAATTGACGCGAGACATTGATGTGCATCGGAAAATGAACACTATATATAATTGTAAAAATAAATTAGAATATTTTAATATTATCATTCTTTTTATTGTACTCTGTAAAAGCTAATAGAATATTTTCAATCAAACTAACGATAAAAAGAATACATATTTATTTGTTCAATTTGTTTACTTATTCATAGAAAATCTTTAAAGAATTTTTTTCAAACATTCAGTAGAATATTCTTATGGGAACTATGAAAATGCAACCTAAGGTTTTAAGAATTTAAACTTAAGTGTGTTGCAAACATAATGTATGTTTTATTTAAACAACTTATCGATACTTACAATAAAGTCGTAATTCGTCGTTGTTTGTCACTGGCATTTAAAAATATTACAGAACTTTTAACGTTTTTTTTTGTTTTTTACCTCAGAACTTTTGACTAGCTAAACTGATTTTGCCATACATTACCATCTAGTAGTTGTCGGTATTTTAAGTAATATATATTTTTCTGTTTTTATTTTTTTTAGGAAACAATAATGAAAAGAGGAATGAAACTTAAAAAATAATGTTCGAAATGTCGGATTTCCTAAAATGTATAATCTCTATATATAATAAGACAGTAAAAATATTTTGTCTGTACATTTAGTAATTTTGACTGAAATGGATAGAGGGACACTTAAAAAGACTAATAGAAAGCAAAAAGATTTTTTTTGAATTTCTTGTCTGTCTGTCTGTCTGTCTGTCTGTCTGTCTGTCTGTCTGTCTGTCGACATATTGTTGTCCGCATTTTTCTCTGAAACTACTGAACCGATTTACTTTAAAATTTCACCAATTGCTTTGTTTTAACTCAATTTAGGTTCTAAAGTTTGGTTCATCAAAATCGGTTCATTAAAAAAAAAGTTATCGTCATTTGAATGAACTCAAGGCATTAGCTTGCCAGCGAATGTTATATAGAAATCGCGCTGGTATGACCCTGGCTAAAGAATGACGTTCGAAACGTCTGGGTTATATGATTGTTGATAAAAATATATATTTTTGAAGCACTATTATATAATATTTTATACAATAAAGTAAACAAAATTGAATTGTTAGTGGAGATTACCTTCATTAATCATAACAGTTAAGTTTAAGTCGTAATTAATTCAACACAGAGATAAAAAACGATCTTGAAAGAAATATCAAGTAAATACAAAGATATTTTGGTTGGTTCGTTCATATAATATATGTAACTAATTTAAAAACTGTATAGGAGTTAATATGCAATTAATGCAGTTATTTTACAAAGAATATTATGAATCCTACAACCTAAATTAAATTATTCACTGACATCAGCACATTTAACAGAGTTTTAGAATTATGATGAGACCTATATTATATAGGTAAAAAGAACAAAAAGTTACAAAAATATATACGTGTAATACATAATTAGCTTTATGTATATTTTATAAATATCAAATATCAACAATGGTCGTATTTTTTTATTTAAAACAATCAAAAATTCTTTGACGATAATGTCGTAAAAAAAATCATATTAGAACTCATTATAGTTGTCAATCAATTCTGCTTATTAAATCAGTAATCATGTATTTTAAGCGGGCGAAGCCGTGGGCGGGCCGCTAGTACTAAATATAAGTGGTTAATCCGGTTAAATGGTTTCTTTTAAAATAAAAAAAAATATCGGATTAATCGCGTAAAGTAAAGAAATGGAAATATACATTTTAAGTAAACAAATTTAATTTTTAAACATATTTAATTTCTTATTTAGTAAACGTATAAAAATTTGAAGGTAGCGGGACTCGAACCCGCGCCTCCTGGAAACCGACAAAAAACAAACAAACCGATAGCAAAAGCGATACGTAAATACGTATTTACGTATCGCTTTTGGTGTCTTTTGCTTTATTATATTTACTTTTGCTTTATTTTGTATGAAATTCACTGCGTAATCAAAACCTATAGTGTACTTTCCGTAGACATATAGTAATGAAATTTAGGACGAAGTGAGATATTACAATACAAATAAAGGGAAAAATCGAAATAAAAAAAATATTTGTATTTCATAGTAGAAAAAAATCATTACAAACATATATTTGTAGTTCATTTCATTTATATAAGTATAATAATACACTTAAGTTTCTTAACTTTAGTATCAACTATATCATCAAAACCTATAAAGTATTTCCCAATCACAATCCTGAAATTGGTACCGAATCCTTTATGGGCGAGTCTTACACTGTTTATTTAAATAAATATTGGTATATTTGAAGCGGGCGAAGCCGCACGGAGCCGCTAGTAATTCATATAATTAAACTAAAATGTATATTTTACGCTTTACTAAATGACTATTACTTTGTGGGCTACAATGTGGCAAATACCGGGTAAAAATTAAAGGAATCATTAAAAATAAAAGAGTCCAGTACAAAAATATCACTTTATTACTCGATAGTCTCAAATATCAACAAGTAGGTCACGTGAGCTCTACCTTATTGTCTAGTTCGTGACCGAGCAGTCGCCGGCCGCGCGTGTCCCGCTCGTGACCCGCGCGTGTCCCGCTGGGGTCCCGCGCGTGTCCCGCTGGGGTCCCGCGCGTGTCCCGCTGGGGTCCCGCGCGTGTCCCGCTCGTGATCCGCGCGTGTCCCGCTGCGGCCGGCGACGGTCGGGAATGTCTTAAAGCTATTTGGCACCAGATATCTCTCGACAACCGTTACGATTCGGAAGTGGAATTAACCTACTTACTATTTAATAATCAATAGTGATTTAGATAAAAGGTTATTGTTTTTTAACAATTACTAATAATAATATTTTGAAATACTTTATAATTACTTTCGTTATATTAGACGAATCACAGAAAAATGGAATGTAGACGTGCACGAGGCACTCCCGGTACTCCCGGCGGTCGCGGGATACCTACTCTCTCAATAAACTCGCTAAATCTGATAAAACTTTTCAAATACTACAAATAGATGAGGAGGTACGCGCTGTGCGATACACAGTCATTGAACACGAACTCGGAGGAGGAGGAGGCAACTCTTACTCTGATATGATTCGACTTACTCACTTACTAAAGTATATATCACTTAACGCTATTATAATAACAAAATATCTACTGATATAATAAACAATATGGCAGTTTGTTCAGTGGCTGACAATACGACGACGACATGCTCGTGTTGTCGTACATAAGTTACATTAGCTCATTATCATCTAATTAAAATAGTTCCGTACTGAGAGCAGCACGGCGTTGTACGCCGACTGATCGTTAGAGACTGCTGAGAATATCAGATCGATACATTTACGTATTACATTCAAATGTGTATTTGAATATAAGTATATTATTTTAACTATAATATAGATAAGTAGTAAGTTGTAAATGAAAGACAGTAATACAACGAGACGCGCCGCGACTGTCTCGGCTCGACTAAGCTCATAGCCTCTATCGAAATATTCGAAAGTTACTTAACTCTTGATTTCTAAGAAAATATAGTATTTATCGAATCGTTTACACAAAGTTCATAGCTGCGGTGCAGCGTCCGTCCAGCCCAACGCAAAAGCTCACTTTATTATTCTATTTACTGCTATTACATAATTATCAGTATTACTGACGATTTTAACATTGTAATGTAAATTTCCACAGTTTCGTCTCTAGCATATAAAAATAAAGTAGGTGTTTGATCAACATAAGGTGGAGCGCACGCGCGCGTCACAGGTCCGTGCGCAGTATGAGCAGCGCGGCGGCGGCGGGGGGTGCGGAGGGCGGCGCGGCGGGGGGCGCGCGCCGCGACGCCGCGAACTGCGCGTGCACGGCGCCCCAGCGCGCGTCGCGCGACGCGTGCGCGTGCGCGTGCGCGCGCGCCGGGGCGGGCGGCGGGGCGCGCGGGGGGCGGCGGCGCGGCGGGCGCGCTGTTTCTTCCTGTGAAGAGATAAAATTAGGTTTCTATTAAAAACATTCATAACATTCATTAGCACAAACTTGCCCTTAGAATAAAAGGACAGTAGATATAATAAACACTAAATAGTTCCAGCGCGGCCGCGACGGCCTGTAGAGTGTGCACGTGGCGTCCACACTCTACAGCAGGGGTTCCCAACCTTTTCTTGATCAAGGACCACTATGTAGGAGGTATAAATGTATAATATAATAAAAACTCAATAGGACCTTACATTAAATAAATATATATATATATATATATATATATATATATATATATATATATATATATATATATATATATATATATATATATATATATATATATATATATATATATATATATAAAGAGAAACTTCTGTGATTTCCCGCGAAAGCTTCGTGGCGCAGTGTGTCATGTGATAGTTGACGACGAACGAACGAACGAACAAAACACGACGGTTGTGGGTTCGATTCACAATGGGAGAATAAATTATTATTTATTAATATTTTTATTTTTTCGCTCTGATAACAAGGCAAAGCATGGTCATTTGACCGTGTTATTAGGCAGAGAGATATTTGGATTTTTTGGCCTGTAATTTAAAAACTTCTTTAACGGCTTTGATCAAACATGATTTCACGTGTGTTTTTCCGACTGTGTGAGATTTTTTTAGATTGTGCTATTAATTTAAAAGTCTCAAACGACGCTACTACGTGCCATGTGCCCCCATCCCGTCGTCTTAAAATAGAATTACCCTGGTACTGATGGTATCTTAGAAGCGATTAAAATATATGTGGGAAATTCACGTCAGCAGTGGCAACAAGCATAGGTCAATTATCTGGCCCCAAGTTGACTCAGGCCTCTGTGCCCGAGTAATGTATGCTATCACAGATCTCCGCCGCTCATATCGTAATACTTGGCGTTTTTAATGCGCATAATACCAGTTGCCTTGGACCATACACTACAGACCACGCAGGAAGAGCTGTATTTGACCTTGCTAGGGCGAATGGATTGTCACAAGTTTTTGACCCACCTACGTGACTCCCGGACGTGGACAACCACAATGCCACCTTATCCGTGGAACATCCATATGGACCATCTGCTGACTTCACATCCAGTATCCGGAATATCTGGTGGATCACCGATTGATCAATGACCGTCAATATAACTTCCGTCATGGTAGAATTTGTGATTTTAGGATTTATCTAACCCACGGCTGTGCGGCGGTCTGCAGCTATCGAAAGCAAGGGAGAGGGCCTTGCAGTTTGGATATGGACAAGGCCTTCGATCGAGTGTGGCATGAGGCGCTCCTGCAAAACTTCCATTCTACGGGCTTCCTCAGAATGTATGTAAGTGTATCGCCAGCTTTCTCACTGGGTACAACATCAAGGTCGTTGTCGATGAATTTTTACTCAGAGATATTACTCGTGAACGCAGGCATCCCCCAAGGCTGCGTGCGTCTCCTATAGTGTTTCTTCTGAATATCAATGACATGCTGTTTAATTCTAACATATATTGCTAAGTGCTATCATCTGGATAGCACAACGAACGCTGCTATATACTCCGGTCCAGCAAGTCTTTCCAGGGATAATATTGACCAGTGCCGAAATAAACTTGTGCCTTCTTTTGAAGAATCTCTCCGGAACGTTTCCTTATGGGGTTAAAGTAACCTGCTGTTGAATTGTATTCAAATCCCAAAAGACAGAAATTTGCGCGTTAACCACTTAAACAATTACATTTATCGGGTCACCAGTTCTCTAGATTACTCGTTGTATAGCCGCGGCCAGTTTCATCATATTGGGCCTTAATGTTTCCAGTGACTGCTAGTTTCGCGATCATCTGAAAAGCAAGGCCAAGTTGGCTTTAAAGAAATTGAGGACATCAGCAGAGCGAGACAGTCCTTCACGTCAAAACACCGACTGGCCCTGTAATGGGCCAAAGTTTTCCCTCATATGAGAAAAGTATCTCATTTCTAGGCTATTGCACCCCAGCTTGAACAGCCTACCTGGCTGTTCAAGCTTGAACTTGAGCTTGAACCATTTGATCGAATACAACGTAGAGTCATATGAGTCGTTGGGGAGCCAACGGAAGGGAGGATTTATGAAAAGCTTGACTCTTTGGATTTGCGTAAAGACGTCTCCTCGCTGTGTGTTCTCAACCATGGGGTTGAAATATCATGGGCAATATTTCATTAAACTATTTGTCCAGTCATCTGCCGCTCAATTTTTCAATCGCACAGTACGTCTCAGGCACTCCACATGCCTGATATCCAGGTGGTTAGGATGGTATTTAAGTTTGTGACGTACTGTGCGGATCCTTAGAAATTTTCTGCCACACGCCGCGCATTTGTGGAATGGTCTACCTGTAGCAGTGTTTCCAGGTCGATACTACTTGAGTACCATAAACGTGCCTATCTCCACCTCAAAGGCCGGCACTACCTCCTCTAGTGTTGTGTGTGGCGATGATGGTGAGGTAAAATAGATGCAGTGAAAATTTTCATTTAATGACAAACGAAAGATTTATCAAAATAAAAAAAATTACTTACCTACTATTTAGGAATATTATTATTCACCGACAAATTTAAAAATATAATTGGATTGATGAGTCAAATCCAATAAGTACTTCGAATTTAAATAACTTTGCAAATTGTCAAAATACCATACGTTGCGACGTCATAACTTCCTTACGTTAACTGGCATACTTAGTTCATAAAATCTATGAATTAATGTGTAATTATTTTAAAATATTTTAATAAATATGTATGTCGAAATAATTTATATTTGACACCGAAGCACACTCTACTACTACCCATGTAGCATGCTCTTCTCACTCACTGCATGATGACCAACGCCTCACAATCCCCTAAAATTAAATCGTTCGCGGACCACCTTTAGGCCTCTGCGGACCACCTTTAGGCCTCTGCGGACCACTGGTGGTCCGCGGACCACCGGTTGGGAACCACTGCTCTACAGGCTGTGAATTATCGTTTCTTCGTTCAGTGACGCCGAATTCCGCATAAAGTACAATATGCACTCGACTGTACATGTGCGACTTTGACTCGTGTCTAGGTTTAAAATCTTTGTAAGGTATCTGTCGGGCTATAATAAAAGGAAGCGCAGGGTTAAATTCCACCAACCAACGTCTCAAAAAAACATTTTCTGTGCTTGGGTAACTGCCCGGTACTAGGTTCCTTCGGCCTATCTCGCTATATATAAAAGACAATACTTTTATATTAGGGGATATTTTTATGACAAAAAAAAACATGTTAAATCCGTGATAGTGACCTGCTAGAAAATCTTGTCAAGTATGGTGTACATGCGGAGGTTGGCTTTCTTGCGCCAGCCGGGCTCCGCCGCGTCGCTGTCGCTGTCCACGTCGCGCTTCTCACACGCGCAGGTGCAGGGCTCGGCCTCCGGCTCCGGCGCCCCCGCGCCTTCGCCCCCGCGCGCCGCCAGACGACGCGCCATCACGAACGCCGCTATCTGGCAGACGAATCCCATGTCCATTTATTGCTACTATAGGCCTTTAAAATATCTTACAAAATTGATTTTAATATAGCAGGTCTATTAATCTATCTATTTAGGCCAGTCGTGACGCAGGGGCACAAAGTATGACTGTAAACGCGACTGGTTGTGGGTTCGATCCCCACTCGATGAAATGAAATATTTATTTCATTTTATATTTTCATTTCTTCGCTCTGGTGTCGAGACAAAACACGTCGTTGAGTTCTGCCACTCAACGCGCAAAGCCTCAAAAAATTCGGCGGAAAGTGGGGAGCGGAGTGTCTTAACACTAAGTTAAGTCTGCCTACCATGCAGTGTGCGGGATACAGCGTGATTTTAAAATATGTATATCTTAGACATCATTTTGCAGACTTTTTTATTTTAACTTTTATTTGTCACAAACCATGAAATAAATCTTGCGTAAAATTATCTTAATAAGATATTAATTTTATCACTATTAAATACCAAGTAGGTATACGTATACATGATAGGACACACCTGCAGCACTATCCCCACCGCGGCGAACACTATGATCACGAACACGTTGTTGGGCGCCTCGCGCTCCACCTCCTGCAAGCAACACCCGAGTCGTGAGACACCTGAATAGAGCCGCCGTATATCTTATACGGCGGCACTGCCACGTGACCCTCCAGTGACCCTCCAGTGACAATCATTGATCGATTGTAAAAAGATGGATGGAGAACAAAATACCTAGTTCATTTAAAATTGTAATATACATTACGAAGCGCACATAAAATACGAGGTCGTCAACGTTAAATGAGGACATTATTGTTGTCGCAATTGAGCCAATTGTGCTTCAATAGATGTCATGAGATCGAACTGGTTCAATAAGCACCGCCAGCAGAGCGCCCGCCTCGGCCTCGACTACGACGTACAGAACATTCCTTAATTAACCCCAAAGGGATCATTTTATGTTGTTTAAAGGCAAAGTGAAAAAAATATACAAATTTTCTAGATATTCTAATATATATAAAAATATACTTATATTTCTAAGCTGGTACCTCTATCATGTCGTATATGGGCCTGGCGACGTCCTGGTAGCGTTCGATGGCGAGCAGCGCAGGCTTGATGTCGTGCAGCAGGTCCATGCCGCGGCGCACCAGCTCCGCCTGCGGCGCGTGCTGCCACCACTGCAGCAGCGTGGCCACCATCCACGCGCCGTACGCCACCTCGCTCACCGCCAGGCACACCACCCCCGCCGCGTACTGGAAGCGATAAAGGATGCTTTTTACAGTTTATACGTTGCGATTTGCAGTTGCGTACGTGCTACCGTAATGAGTAGATGCTATGTTGTTTGTGTCCGTGTTCAAAGTTATAAATAATGATATTTTAACTGCATTTAAAGCATTTACTTATAATAAAAACAATTCTAATATAGTATTAAGACAATTATGTGCAAATTAATCTTCAATATCAGTGCTTTTTGGCTTTTTTTGTCAGTAAAAGTTGTGTTTTATAATCCGTGACATTGAGTGACTTTGAGTGCATATGATCTGTTACGCGTCAACAAAACTGGTCTTAATCACTGGTGCTTTTAAGCTCTAAGTGATGCGCTTTTTTATTAAAATAAATAGACAATGCTTGGCCTAATGGTTGAATGACAAGGATGATTAAAGTGTAACCCAAGTTCGAGTCTCACATGATCTGTTTTTTGTTACTTTTTTTTTTTTTTCTTTTTGCTTTTTATATTATTAAAGGCATTTTTTTTTTTTTTTTTTCATTTTTTTTTTCTTTATAAATCTCACAAACATATAATTAAAAAGCAAAATGAAGTATGCTTGCTGTAAATCTATGGCTGGAAGTGCGGCAGATGGACTCTCATGTAGCAAGTGTGGACTTAAATTCCATTATAGTTGCCTAAATCCAGGAGGTGCTAAGAGAACAACGATACAAGATAGAATCAACTGGATCTGCCCCGATTGTAAACTTACTTTGCCCAGACAAATCAACAATGACAACACACCTATCCGAGGTCATACGTCAAAATCTAGTTGCAGTGAGAATATTACTTTGCGTAGAGGAGGCTCAACCTGTGACATGGACATGTCCTGTCAATCCGAAGATACTTCCTTCCTGGATCAAGTGAGGTTTATAATAGCGTCGGAAATTTCAATTTTGAGAACTGAAATTAAATCATCTATTGCTCCCTTACTCAACGACCTAAAATGTCTTCGTGAGGAGGTATCCAGTATTAAAGATAGTTTGGATTTTGTTAATAACAAATTTGATGATTTAAATAAGAGAGTTGATAACTGCGAAATTGAAATGAAGCACTTCTCTATGCAATGCTCGGACTTAAATTCCTTTAAATCTAAAATGGATGCTGTTGAAATTGAAAATAATAACAGAGAACAGTGGTCCCGCAGATCTAACGTCGAAATATATGGAATTCCCGAAAAAAAGAGTGAAAATCTAAACACTATTATTCAAAGCCTTGCTGACAAAGCTGATTTTAATCTCAATGTCAATACCGATATTGATTTCGTAACAAGAGTTGCAGCAAAAGATAAAAGTGTTAAAAAGAATAAACCTATTATTGTAAAATTTCTCTGCCGTTGGAAGAAAGATGAGTTCCTCTCTCGGATCAGGAAACTTAAACTAAAATGTCATGATATAGGGTTTATGTCTAATAATAATACCAGTATTTACTTCAATGATCATCTGACGAGCTCTAATAAATTATTGCTGCAACTGGTAAAAAAAGCTGCAAAAGAAAAGTTTTATAAATATGTATGGGTAAAGAACTGTAGCATTATGGTGCGTCGGAATGATACCAGTCCTGTCCTGCATATTATTAATTCAAATGATTTAAAAAAAATTGCTTAAGTGCCATCGTAATTTGCTTAATAGATTCTTTCTATGGCACGTGTTGCACTTTGAATTTTAATTTTATTAATCTTATATTTATTGATTTTAGCTGTTTATTTATATTTTTGTTGTGTTTTCTTGTAAAAGACAGTTATTATTGGCTTAGCTTTTATTTAGACGGGATATTTTCTGCAGCTTTAGCTTTTGTAATAAGAATAAATATATTTTTATTGCGCATGTGGTATTGGTTTGTAAAATGGGTTTATTATAACTTGTTCTTTCAAATAATGTTTATAGAAATTGATCACTTTTCATTCAGTTATGAAGTCGGGCGATTAATATTTATCTTTTATGTTGTTTTATTGTGTAGTTTAATCTATATCATTCTATATGGCTAGTGATCTTAGTATTTTATACCAAAATGTCCGAGGACTTCGATCTAAGACTAACATATTTTATAGAAATCTTATAAACATTGACTGTGACATGGTTTGCCTCAGTGAAACGTGGTTAAATGATTCCATATTTGACTATGAATTTTTTGATACCCGTTATACCGTTTACAGAAATGATCGTGATTATGCTTCACGTGGAGACACACTTGGTGGAGGTGTTTTAATTGCAGTTCGGTCACATCTACGTGTTCACTCATCTTCAACAATGAAGTTATCGAATTCGGTGGCTGAAGTAGTGAGAGTCTCCATTTCGCTTCATTTATCCCCTTCGTCGAGGTTATTGCATCTTTACTGTTGTTATTTTCCTCATGGAAAATACCATTATGAATCATTGTGTGAATTTTATGAATTGGTATCTTCGGATATCGTATACTATCCTAACGACTATTTTTTAATAGTTGGCGATTTTAACATCTCAAATGCCAATTGGAAGTATTACGATAATAAGATGAATCTCCAAAATTTCGCAACTAATGACGATTTGGTGGACTCCATATATCATTTTCTTAATTTTAATAACTTTGAACAATTTAATACTATATGCAACATTAATAATAGATATCTTGACCTAGTGATTGGAAATTGTGAATGTTCGGTAACCAGATGTAATGATCCTTTGGTACCCGAAGACACACACCATCCTACTTTAAGCATTTCCCCTAAGATCGATGACATATCTCGTAAAATTTCTATTCCCTCTCGTACTGTGCGTATGTTTCATATTGCAGACTATATCGCAATCAATAAAGTTTTAGCCGAGTTGGATTGGTTTGATTTGCTAGATGAGGCTGACATTACAAATGCAGTAGACTTATTTTATGGAACCATAAATGAAATAATCTGTAAGATGATACCCAATAAAACTGTGTCTGGGTATCGCTATCCATTTTGGTATTCTAATTCTTTAAAGAAAATGATTGCAGAAAAACTTAAATATCACAAAAAATGGAAAATATACAACAGATTCGTGGATTATGATTCATTTAGCTTATTACGCGATAGACAAAAGAGCAGTCAAATTGTTTGTTATGAGAATTATATTAATAAAGCTGAATTTCAAATTAAAAGAAACAGTAAACATTTTTGGAAATTTGTTAAATCAAAGGTAACATCTAATTGTTTTCCTGATACCATGTTCTATAATGATGTTGTTGCTTCCGGAGGTGATGATATTTGTCATCTTTTTAGCAAATATTTTAATTCAGTCTATCAACCATCTTCTACTTACTGCGCGGCTGATGATGTTATTTCATCAGGTTCAAATATAAGTATTAATTCTGTAATAATAACACAAAACAAAGTTGAGAAGTACTTAAATGACCTAGATGTTAATAAAGGATGTGGCCCTGATAGTCTCCCTCCTTTATTTTTGAAATCTTGTTCTAATACTTTAGCATATCCCATTTATTTACTATTTAACAAATCGTTTTTTACTGGTGTCATGCCATCTATTTGGAAGCGATCCTATGTAGTACCAGTGTTCAAGTCCGGTGACAGACACAATGTACAGAATTACAGACCAATCTCTAAGCAGTGTGTCTTAGCGAAAATGTTCGAAAAGATTATATATGATTCTATTTTTCCCTTATTGCGTACTGTCGTAATTGAACAACAGCATGGGTTTGTTACCCATAAATCAACTGAATCTAATCTCTGTGAATTGGTACATCGAGTGTCTTCATCTATGGATGAAGGTTTTCAGGTGGATGTTGTGTATACCGACTTTTCCAAGGCCTTTGATAAAATTTCTCATTCGATCCTTATAAACAAATTAAAGGAAGTCGGTATACATGGTGATCTACTTAGGTGGCTATGCTCGTATCTTCTAAATCGTAGTCAAGCAGTTACAGTCAAGGGTCATTGTTCGTCTTTCGTTCCTGTTACATCAGGTGTTCCCCAGGGATCTCATCTTGGTCCTTTACTGTTTAATTTATACATAAATGATGTCATCCACATAATTAAAAATTCATTTATTCTTCTATACGCAGACGATATGAAAATTTGTAGAAGGATATCGTCATTATCTGATTGCTTGCTTTTACAGGAAGATCTTAATATGCTAAGCTTATACTGTAAGGAAAATTCTTTATTCTTAAATATTAATAAATGTAGTGTCATCTCTTTCACTCGTAAACGCTATCCTTTTGCATTTGAGTATCGTCTTGATGGTACTGAGATAATTCGAGTGTCTGAGGTTAGAGACCTGGGTATACATCTAGACAATAAACTTACTTTTAATTTACATATCAACAGAACGATAGCTAAAGCATATCGTATGCTTGGCTTTATCTTTAGAATTTCCAGAGAATTTAAAAAAACAAGCACTGTGATCCTTTTGTACAATTCTTTTGTTAGACCTATTCTTGAATACGGTTCTACTGTCTGGAACCCACACTATAAAACATATATTAACCGGTTAGAAGCAGTTCAAAATAAGTTCAATAAATTTATACATTTTAAAAAACAAACCTTAAATGAATCTAACGATTGTTTTAAAGTATTATCACTCGCTGATAGAAGATTACTTAGAGACCAACTTTTATTATTCAAGATAATTAAAAATCATATGAACTCCCCATTCCTTTTAAGTTGCATTAATTTTAGATGCCCTCGAAGAGTTATGCGTAATCCTATTCTATTTAATACGCCCGTTAATAGAAGCCAGCATGCACAAAATATCTTTGTCAATAGAGCCTGCACCAGTTACAATAAATTGTTTGCCAGTATTGATATTTTTATAAACAATGATGTTAATGATTTTAAAAAGAAACTAATGAAATGTTTTAATTGTGATTAATTTATAGTATTTTTTTTTTTTAGAATGTAAATTTGTTTTTTTTTATATTTAATTTTATTATTATTATTTTTTTTTAATTTGATTTAATAGATTTTTTTTTTTTTTTTTTTTAATCTAAAATTTTTATTATTATATTTTATAATGTGTTTTTATCTTATAAATTTTAATTTGATCATATGTTATTATTGTCAGTTATCTGTAATTTTTTATGTGGAAACTTGATTGGAATGTGTATTATTTTAAAATGTGTAATGTTTGTGAATTTTTTGTTCTGTTTGTTTCCCTAATAAAACTAAATAAACTAAATAAATAAATAGATTGACTGGCAAACAAGACTTTTTGGATGAATGTTTTTCCTTGTAACTAGTTTTGTTTGTAAGGTTGTTTTTTTTTCGTAAAAATATAATTGTACTGTAATACGAGCTAAAAATAAAATTGTACTGCTATTACAGTACAATTATATTTTTACGAAAAAAAAACAAACTTGTTCAATTTTAACCGGATTCCATAATCAAAACCTAACCAAGCTTTCTCCAAACTATACTCGAAGTCTATCCTTTCGTCAGCGTTCCTTTTGTTAACGTGATATTGAGTTATTCGTCCATTTGTCGCGCACATACGCAATGCAAATTTAACACTTATGTGATTTTCTCATAGATACCATTGTCAGAAATAAATTTAAAAAAATGAGACCACTACGGGAAGCACCTTTCAAATTAAAAAAATCTGAACGGTTCACCCAGTCAAAAGTTCTGTGGAAGAACAAACATAAAAAGAAATGCATTGATGACCTCCTTTTCTTACGGCAGTCGGTTAGATTAAATAAATATATTATATTAAAAAATATTTGACTTTTCGTTCTTCTCATACAAAACCCCAATTTCCGATGTAAGGAGCTAGTATACTTCGTTCAGCGGCGGGGCACTCACAATGTGCAGGAACACCCTGGCGGGGCGCTGCGCGGCGGCGGCGGCGAGGTACACGAGCGCGGCCAGCCACAGGCCGGCGGCCAGCACGTAGGCCGTGGACACGTGGTACTGCGGCGCGCACAGGAAGCGGAACCACGTGTAGGTGCTGGGGTCCCAGGCCAGGCGCGCCGCCGTCGCCAGCAGCGCGCCGCTGTACATCTGCGGATCCATAACGTTCAATCAACCCCAGCTTCATCACGAGAACTCTATACATATAAGTATTATCATATTTGATTATGTCATATGTTATCTTAAATAAAACTTTTTTTTGAGCTTCACACTATCCTGTATGTAGCAGGGTAGGCAGAGGGAGCTTAGTGTTAATACACTCCGCTCCCCACTTTCCGCCGAATTCTAGAGGCAATGCGTGTCAAGTGGCGGAACTCACCGGCGCGCTTTGCCGAAAGGCGAGAAGAAATGAAAATATCAAGTATTTTATATCATCGAGAGGAAATCGAATCCAAAACCTGTCATGTTTGCGTAAGTTACACGCTTGTGTTACTGCGCCACAATTAGACTCTTACTGATAAAACTTTAAAAATAAAAATGTCCGTAAACAATGGGATGTTTCTTAGATATTGTACTTGTGGCCGTACGAACGTCGGCTCTACCAAGAAATAAGCAAATATAATATAAACAAAGGCTGCCAAACAATATTATTTAGGTCAAAGCAAAGATAAAAGGCAAAAATATATGAATTATATTCACTTTCGCGAAATTTCAAGATGAATTAGGAAAATGTAGTAGAGTATGTACTTTTTAAACTTAGACATGACAAAGATAACTTAGCTAAGTTAATACACAAACATCCAGAGCAGAACGCGGTCGAGCGGCGAGGTGAGCGCGCTCTCTCAAATATTCCAAGAATACCTAAATGCAAGTCACTCGAACAGATAACAGACGCCACGAGCTTCTCCAAATACAATGACGCAACTTGTGCCTTGACGTCTAAGTGATTACCCAATACCATCGAGCGCAGTACTGTGCTGTGTACTGTGCTGGGTGCACAACTGTCTCACACATTACATGTGCGCCTCTTTGTTTAGCTTGGCCTTAGACCTAGCAATAATATTAAAGAAACGAGCTAAAACTAACAAAGGCCGACAGAACGTTACGTCGTAAGTATGAATTAATGAAGCGGGTTGAAGTTCAACGCAAGAATGTTAAATGTCTTGATTATTGGATTTGTTTTTAAATTAAATATATTAGAAAACATTAAAATATCTATAGCAATATAATATCTGCATTGACTTTTGCCCACTGATCCCGTGACCACTCGCTCGCTAACGGCGGCGATGTCGAAACGTATTATAACTTTTGTCATTGTGTGCGTTTGTTTGTTCTTCGTGCATCAATTAATGATATGTTGCGACTCGCGTGCAATCAATTGTAATCAATTCTATATTACAAGGAGGGCTGCGCCGGGCCCTAACCATACTAACCCATTTTTTTGTTTTACGCTTCTTTCACTGTTCGCAAATGCTCAGAGACCAATGTTATTAATGTCGCGCTTTGTCTTTCCAAGATCGTGCAGCATGGATAGCTAAATTCTAAATATTTTTGGCTAAAAAGCCAAACGGCCTTAGGCGTATTTTACATGAACCATTTGATAGCTTCAAATTGCAGCATAGCATTTGAGCCTTTACTAACTCGTAAACCAACTAGTGTTACACCCCCTAGCTCACCCCGTACTTAACATTTAACTTGGCTCTCATTTCACATGTTTTAGATGGGATTAGTATTAACGTATAATTATTTGAATTAAGTAGAAACATCTAAGCAAATAATAATAACTCCGTTGTAAATACAATAGATACAATTTAAGGTGGTCGTGGCGCAGGGACACAAGTGCGCAGCGGTAAAAGCGACGGTTATGGGTTTGATTCCCACTCGGGGGAATGAAATATTTAATATTTTCATTACCTCGCTCTGGTAAGGAGGCGAGGCGCGTTTAGTTCCGCCACTCAACTTTGACATTGCGGTATATCTTTTATTTCAATCAGTGATCTATGTATGTACTGAACTCAAGTTCTATACAATAAATGATGATAAGAAGGCAAACATATTGTATAAAAAATAACTTCGCTATACATACAACAGTTACGAGTTACGAGTCAAATTGGGAGTAAACCGCAAATCACGCCTTGGATTTGTGGAGAACCCACCGCTGCCCGCTGCCCGCTGCCCGCTGCCCGCGGCACGGCGCCGGCGCCCACTATTGCGTACTTATTCCTAAAATCAAGTCAATCAACTTGTCATTAAATATTTATATACTTTATTAGCTCGGTGTCAATTAGAGGTACCTACTCTATCCCGCTACGTCTCAGCGTTAAGCGCTGACGCTGATTGTGAGTTTAACTAACTAAAACCTCTAAAACACGTGTATAATATTATTTTTTATGTAAAATAAATACTTTTGAACGTTTGACGCTACATATAACAAATGACTAGTGAATAACTCTCTCGCTGTATATATGTATGTATGTATGTATGTCTGTATGTATGTATGTCTGTATGTGTGTGTGTGTATGGTAGCAAAATAACCATTTACTCACGTACAAAAAAAATGCTAAAGCAATAAAATTTGATTCATATATGTCATTATGCTGCACTAATGTAAGATGATACAAGTACGTACCTACGAGTAGTACTGTAACAGATAAAATAAGAAGTGCAGCCATTAAACATACTACAAAATATAGTTCATATTTATTATGTGCTCGCAGCGGTTACGTCGTTTTACGCAACGCGTTTAGATTATATACCTATTACGATTGTTTACCGTTTACTACCGTCACTGTCGTTACTGCCGTCACTGCCGTCACCGCCGTCAAACATCGCCACTCGATAACATTACATCTAACTTTACTTAACTTAGCTTCACGCTTTATCCTCTCTGACTGAGAGAACGGAGCGCCGAACGCTACGGTCTCTACATACCTCTTTCGCCTCGTCCACTGTCATCAACCCCTTTCCAACGAAACGTCAGCACAGCAATGTAGTGTTGGTACCAACCCAGCGTTGGTACCAACACTACATTGCTGTGCTGACGTTTCGCCGTCTCATCAATGCAGCTAAGGCTCCGTTAACCCTGTTACCGGCAGCAATACGCCTTTCCACATCCATACATATCGTATCTTCCATCTCTACTGAACATACTTCCCAAGTATACCACCTCATTCACTTGTTCTAATATCTTACTATTTACACTGATCTTGCATACTTTCTTCGTATCTTTCAGAAACCAGAACTTATGTCTTATTCACATTCAGGCTTAGACCATTATTTTCACACCCTTCTTTCAGAGTGGTGACCGACGCCTGCAACTCGCATTCTGATGATGCAATGAACACGGCATCATCTGCAGCAGGCAATTCACATTCAAGTCACCTACTTTCACTCCCATATCACTTTGTTTCAATCCTTGGAGACTCCTTTATTTTTACTAATTAATATATAATTACTAAAACTCTCAAGTCACATGATTGCGTTGAGTTTTTATTCATTATCTCTGAAGGAAGTAGGTTTTTTTTAATTAGCTTTTTTGTCCATTTTAAATGCAAAGCAATAAATATTTAATATTGTTTTTTGTTGCAGGAAGTGAGTCAGCTACTGAATACTGATGGCTCATCCATTGCTCTACGTTATGATGATAAATTGTAATAAAACTTGATAATTATTAAAAAACTAATAATCCAAATTTTTCATACTTACCAAGGAGCAATGATAATTGCAATAATATGAAAAAAAAAAATTATTCAATTTACTTAATTTTTATTTACTCTATTTCAATATTTATAATTGCGATCGAGGGGCACAAGGGGCAAGGGGCACGATCCCCACTCGGGGTAATGAATTAATATTTATTAATATTTTGATTTCTTCGCTCTGGCACCGAAGCAAAAGCCCGGCGTTGAGTTTCTCAACTCAACACACCATACCTCAAAAAATTCGAAGGAAAGTGGCGACGGAGTGTCTTAACACTAGATTCCCTCTGCATATATGTGGGAAATAACGTTAAGCTGATTTAAAAATAAAAAAGAAAGAAATAATAGTAAAAAAAATATTAAAAAAACATGCTTTTATGAAAAAGAACTACCTAAGTAGTTTTTTTTATTTGAATTAAGAGTTTATAAAAAGCGTGGGGTGCACATTGGCAGTAGATCTCTTAAAAAGCTACCCCCGCTTTTTTTAATATTCTTAAACTTAAAGTTTTTAACTTAAAAATTAACTTAGACGTTTTTATTTAATACAATGAAAAAAATATATTTTAAGTTAACATTTTCAAAAAAGCATATTTCTTTATTCTTTCTAACTATTATTTTAACACGTTTTTATTAGCTTAGCTACGGTCGTATCACATATTATATAAATAATCCCATACAAGGAAAATTCACATTTAAAATCAAACTATAAACAGTATTTTATATTTTTTTAAATTTATTAAAGTGATATTCCACACTTAGGAAACAAAAATACTTATTTAGAAAACGTATAAAAATTTTGAACGCAGCGGGACTCGAACCCGCGCCTCCTTGCCAGACGATTGACTGCCGATGCCAGACTCCCATTGTCTCTTGCCAGACGATAATTCTTAGTAATTATCTTTGGGTAGCGGAAATTTGTAAAAATCTCCCTACAGAGATGCTAACAACATAAATAAGTTCTAACAAGCGAATCAAAATTTCGACGTAGCTCGATGAGAACGTATGGCCTGCTCGGTTTCTAGGATTATAGGATTGATAAAATTGCACTCTGTATATACAGTAAATAAAAAGAAGTTAAGTTAAAATAAACGAAAACGAAAAGTAGTAAGTAAAACAACAATAATAAAAATAAAGATTGTTTTCATATTTAAAGCTGAGTTACGGAACCCTAATCCCACGAATATGCTGACGGATCAAACCGATGGAAGATTCCCAGGCGACCGCTCCGCGATTTCCCCGTATTAGCCTTTCAATGCCCCATTGTTTTAATTTTCTTAGTTTATTAATTGTAATACATTTTTTGACACTCTTTATTCCCACTTCGAATAAAGCAGTCATTAGCTTTAAGAAACTATTGTATTAAGATATAATTAATAAATAATTAATAATTATTCGTTTTTTTTTCAATCTCTTGACTGCCGCAAACGTAATTGCTGAGAATATTTTAACTTAAAATTTAAAAATGTTGGTATGCACTCGGTTTTTTTTATTTTCAATAATATTTTTAAATATGTCATGTACATGTAAAAACACCTAAAAGTCAACTTCTTCTCAAACTTCAGACACATTTTAGTACTATAAAAATAAATTATATCTCGTAATTAATATTTATATTAGAACATTATTGTTCTAATAAAAAATACAACAGTAGAAGCTTGGTAAAGCTGTAGTCACCATGTGATAAAAGAAGAGCAAAAGATGAAAAATAAAATTAATTTAATAGATAATGTGGTTGACCGTTTCGTCATTAATGTTGGTGACAGTTCCTCAGAATCCTCCGAATTCTGATAAATAATTGAATAATAGATATATTAAGATTTATTATCTTAATAGTTAAGTGACTTTTAGTAAAACTTGTACATTTTCATTTAATTTTTTGCTATTCTTATTTTATACAAAGATATTTTATATATAACATTCAAGCACAACAAGCAATAATGCTATATATAGAAAACTCCACGTTAAATAAATTAAATATAAATAAAAAAATACAATCAAGTTTGAGAAACAGATTTTTTTTGTTTACATTTTTTGTCATGCCATAATGAATCGAGTATAGTAGTCCGCTAGTCTTATAGTAGAAACTTTGAACGTAATTTTGACCGACTTTGAACAACGTCGTATTAATTTAAATTTTAAATACCTATCAAGCTGATGACAATGTCATAATATAAAAACCGGTCAAGTGCGAGTGGGACTCGCCTACCGTGGGCTGTGTGCCAATTTCCGGATTATAGTCCACGAAACAGTGTAGGTAGTTATAAGTTATAATAGAGGAATACGAGGATAATTAAAAAAATAAAAAGCACGTTGTTATAAATAAAATAAAATATATGCAAAAGTAATAAATAAATAATAGTTTTAATAAAGATTTAATTTAGAATACTTAGGTATGCAAACCTGGCGGACAATATTTATAGTTTTTTGATAACCATAATATTATGAAAGACAAAGAAAGGTAGAGAGATGTGTTCAATCAATGTATGTGTTACCGGCAACCTGCGGTATGTACCACGGCTAATACCGAGAGATTGTATACAGTACCTGCTGTTCCACCGGCGATGTTGAAAATAAATAGATATGGTCCATATCCGTATATCGGAGCTACAGGCTTAGCGGGTTGTCAAGTGCAAATAAAGACCTTACCTAGGTTACAAACTTTTAAATTTCTAACCGAAATAGGTAATTAACGTGTTGGTAATGTAAATATAAAATAAATATTATTTCATTCATTTCTCCACGTGCGAGGTATTACATAGTATATCGAATTATACAGATTGCGGCAACATATATACTCGTATGTAGATAAGAATGAGGTACAGATGCTGTCATACCAAGAAGCTGCGGTCGTTGACCCCGCGCTACACGCCGCCCACTCAACTACTCACTGGCTCACCGCTCGTGCTGAGTGATCACTAGTCACTAACTCACTGCCCAATCGACGGCTACTGTGCACTGTGCTCTGTGCAGAGCACGGTCCTCGTCCAGGAGTTACTTTAATATTCTATTTGAGCTATTTTTTTTGTCTACATCATAATATATTATTTACTTTACCCAAAAAAATAAGATAAATGCAAAAAAAATCTTATTCCAAGAAGAGTAAAATTGGTAACATTTATTTATTAGTTAAATTTGGTATTGCAAACATCTTTTGTTATTAATTAGAAATGCGAACCCTACAACGACAAGGAACAGTTATTTAATTTAACAATATAAACAATATTGTGTCAATTTTAATTAATGAGATAATAACAGTCCACTAAGATCAAAATCATAACTGATGAAAAGTAATATCAAAAGGAAAAACCCAGACCGGAGCGCGAGTCGGGCTCGCCCACCGATGGTTCCGTAAACAATTGGAGGTTTTGAGCTTTTTCTGAAATTCAGGGTAAGCTTTGCCAGAGCCCTTTCATCTGAAACGTGAACCAGCGGTTTTAACACTGCACACGTATGTCGCCGTATTGGCGGCACACGATGTCTTATGATTACAGCAGGTTGGCCGGTCTGTCGTTCCCCAAGTGTTCTTCTAATATATCTTAATTTATTTTTTAAGCTTTCCTTAATGCGACTAAATAAGACCTTAAAAAACAATAAATAATACCGATCGCAACACGTCAAAGTACAAAAGAAAAAAACCGCAGGATT
Source organism: Heliconius himera (assembly GCA_021202915.1). NCBI lineage: Eukaryota > Metazoa > Arthropoda > Insecta > Lepidoptera > Nymphalidae > Heliconius > Heliconius himera. The sequence continues at coordinate 109,135 of JAJHJA010000046.1, forward strand.
AAGCTATTATAAAACACATGCTTTATCAAAATACAAAGATTTGTTAATAATATGTAATTAGAGCCGATTGATCGACGTTCCTTTTATTGGAAATAATAGTAAAAATCAATAAAGATAGTGGTAATATTTCGTTTTGGCCAAAGACAGATTATGATTAATACAACCATTTCAGTTTTCACACGTACGAGTACTTACACTATTTTTGCGTCTTGAATATTACTTAGTTCCGTAACTAAAACGATTGGGTATATTTCGATGTATTTCTTTCCCATGTTATAATGGTAATAAATGATTGTGTTTAATTTGAATAAACATCTGGGCAAAAAATATTTTTTTAAAAAAAATATCGCATATTTTTTGAAGTTACCAAATTTCGCCCACTTTTTAAAGCTCTTATTTTTGAGGATTTATCCAGAAATGTATAGTTTTCAGATTTTTTACTGAACTAGTACTAACTGTAGATGTTAGCTTGCGAATTTCATAATTCTAGGCCAACCGGAAGTATGCTATGAATTTTGATTTCCTTGATAGTGTCGAAATACGCGTTTTTTGCTATATAAACACACATACGGCCATGTAGATTTTTTTTTTTTCAAAAAATCATGGGGCCGCAGATATGACTAATGGTTTGAATTTCAACTCGATATCTCCAAGCTTTCCTTAAGATAAAGACTTTTAACAGACAGACAGACGGACGGACATCAAATTGTCATTTTTTTCTTTTAAAGTTACGGAACCCTAAAAAATGTGCTTTAGTCGAACGCGGCGATGCATTTCAATATCAAACTTGAGTACTTCATTTAAGACGATGCGACATTAAAATTATCAAAATTTATTATTTTAAATGTAATAGCTAAACCTAAAACATTGCAATTTTAAATAGTGTACAAAATACGCCTGTATATTGTATACATATATGTTTAGTATAGTATTTAAACCAGCTGTTGACATATTTAAGCAGGGCGAGCGCTGCGGCGGGCGGCGGCGAGGGCGGCGGTGAGGGCGGACCAACGACGGGAGTAATAAAATTAGTTGTAAATGATATCGTGATTTAGTTGTAAACGATTTCCTTTTAGCTGATTGTTGAAGCCGTGTAAGTGAAGAATCCCCAAAAGATTACAATATTAGGCTAAACTACCCTCCTCTAGGGTGCAGACGGACCCTCGCCCTTGTCTATTACCTGCACATAATTAAGACACCAGCTTTGAATAAAATCTTAGGTACTTTATTTTTGATAACTTTTATCCTAAGTGAATTATCTCTATCTCTATATATAATAAGACAGTAAAAATATTTTGTCTGTACATTTAGTAATTTTGACTGAAATGGATAGAGGGACACTTAAAAAGACTAATAGAAAGCAAAAAGATTTTTTTTGAATTTCTTGTCTGTCTGTCTGTCTGTCTGTCTGTCTGTCGACATATTGTTGTCCACATTTTTCTCTGAAACTACTGAACCGATTTACTTGAAAATTTCACCAATTGCTTTGTTTTAACTCAATTTAGGTTCTAAAGTTTGGTTCATCAAAATCGGTTCATTAAAAAAAAAGTTATCGTCATTTGAATGAACTCAAGGCATTAGCTTGCCAGCGAATGTTATATAGAAATCGCGCTGGTATGACCCTGGCTAAAGAATGACGTTCGAAACGTCTGGGTTATATGATTGTTGATAAAAATATATATTTTTGAAGCACTATTATTATATAATATTTTCTCTTTTTCTCTATATATAATAAGACAGTAAAAATATTTTGTCTGTACATTTAGTAATTTTGACTGAAATGGATAGAGGGACACTTAAAAAAAATAATAGAAACCAAAAAGATTTTTTTTGAATTTCTTGTCTGTCTGTCTGTCTGTCGACATATTTTTGTCCGCATTTTTCTCTGAAAGTATTGAACCGATTAACTTAAAAGTTTCACCAATGGCTTTGTTTTTACTCAACTTAGGTACTAAAGTTTGGTTCATCAAAATCGGTTCATTAAAAAAAAAGTTATCGTCATTTGCCTGCGAATGTTATATAGTAATAGCGCTGGTAAGATTCCTGGCTAAAGAATGACATTCGAAACGTCTTGATTATAAGACTGTTGATAAAAATATATATTTTTGAAGCACTATTATACAATATTTTATACAATAAAGTAAACAAGGCCAGTCGTGGCGCAGCGGCAAGAAGTGTGACTGTAAAACCGACTGGTTGTGGGTTCGATCCCTACTCGAGGAGATGAAATATTAACTTAAATTTATGTTTCCATTTCTTCGCTCTGGTGTCAAGGTTAAGCGCGGCGTTGAGTTCTGCCACTCAACACGCAATGCCTCCAGAATTCGGCAGAAAGTGGGGAACGGAGTGTCTTAACACTAGGTTCCCTCTGCCTACTCTGCTGTGTGCGGAATACAGCGTGAAGCTGATTTATTTATTTATTTTATTATAGTTGTCAATCAATTCTGCTTATTAAATAATCATGTATTTTAAGCGGGCGAAGCCGTGGGCGGGCCGCTAGTACCTTATAAAATAAAAAAATGTTATTGTATTTTTTCCATAAGTAAAAAAGACTGCTGTAACATATTGTAAAAACAATTGAATTGAATATTACATAGACGTAGCAGGTGTGGTATCGCAGCGCCACACTCTTGACCGGGGACATGACATGTATGAAGTAATTGGATGGTCACGGCTGCTCAGACCAGCTCATCGCGGCCCCGACGCGGCCAAGGAGAGTCGCAACCATAACCTGACGCGGTATTTCATTATACATGGTGCACGACGTTGGTATTGTGTTTCGTATTCGATTTATTCGTATTTTATTTTGTAAAATAAATTAATTCAGTTGACTAAGAATTACTATATCAACAGGTATATTTACACATTATAATATATATACTATAAGTATAAACTTCCTCAACTCAAGTAACGGGCGTCATGGCGGCTGACGGCGGCTGACGGCGGCCGCAGTCAGCTCGTTAAGTTGGTGGACATGTTCACAATACACAAATACATGTGTAGTGTGTACAACAACCTGACTCACCTGCTATATGGATATTTAAAATTCAAGCACTGTATAAAACGTTTATTTAAAAATAGTGTCAAAGTTGGAAATGGTCCATTTCCCCAATCAATAACCTTCACCACTTGTTGCCCCGCTGCCTGTCGAGCTGCTCGAGCCCGCGCGCCTCCCGCCCTCCTCACGACCGCGACTCTTATCGTATAGTGCATCTTCTCACGACAACTTTGTTTCTAATATATTTTAAAACAAAACTGAACGCCGCGTCTTTGTAAGACGATAGATATGACGAGAGCCCTCCAGAGAAATGTAACTAAAATCAGTATGAAATGTTTACATTTATATAAAATAATAATATACCAGTATAAGCGAAGTCGTTTACAAATATAATCATTTTAGTCTACTAAATGATCTTATTTTATTAGTAGACGTCGTCACAGACAGGTACACATCAGTCCTGGGTATCGACGTTTGATTCTCCGCTTAAAGCTCCACAGATTACCATTTAGCGTTACTAACGTCCAGCACTGGTACGTGGTGTTATTTGCAGTAACATGAACATTGCGTTATCCTCGTAACTCAATACGTGAGGTCGGCTTCGGGTATTTATAGCTTTATATACTTATAAATTATAATGGATAATTAATAATTAATCATTTGTCAGGATAAAAATTTGCATTTTCTATAACGCTAACAATATTATGATTCAAAGTCAAAGATCAAAGTCATTTAATTTAAAATAAGAAGTTACTTGTTCTAAGTCAATGCCCCAGACCTGAGAAGAACCGGCGCAAGAAACTCAGCGGGACTTTTTTCAATCAATTTAATATTTGCAACCAATCGTTGTCGCGCAAATGCCGGTGAGCGTCGTCCACCGTACGGATTGTACTGTGGTCAACTCCTATAATTCTATTGCTACTAGCAGTTTCAAAAAAGCAATACATTCCCTGCTTAAATATATATATATATATATATATATATATATATATATATATATATATATATATATATATATATGTATATATATGTATATATATGTATATATATATATATATATATATATATATATATATATATATATATATATATATATATATATATATATATATATATATATATATATATATATATATTTATTGTTATGCTGTTTTTTTGTATTACATATATATATGTGCACTGTTTGTTTACTTCAATAAATAAAAAAATACAAATACATATGTATTTAGTCATTTCTGACAATGATACCTTTAAATCAGACTGGAGCGATCATTTCATTCCCAAGGCGTGTTATCATTTATAAAATCATTAATTTGTTAATAACCTTTAACACACAAACGCATTTTCACAACTTTTTTAAAATCGTGATATAGAAAATTCTCTGACGTTTTCTGGGATCCTATTGTAAAAGCGTACACATTGTCACATAAAAGAATTACGGATTCGATGCAACCGAGTTACAGGTGCACCAAGATTATGCCTATTTCTAGTGTTAATATTATGAAAATCACCAATTTTGGTAAAATTATTAATGTTTTTCTTAACATACATAGCATTTTCAAAAATATATTGAGATGCAACTGTCAATATATTAATTTATTTAAACTTTTGTCTTAAGGAGTATTTGGGGCCTAAGATATAGATTGCACGAATAGCTCGCTTCTGCAGGACAAATATAGGTTGAATACCGACTGCATTACCCCAAAGTAAAATCCCATTGGACATAATACTATGGAAGTAGCTGAAGTAAACAAGTCGAGCCGTTTCCACATCGTAGGTGTTCTAAAAATCACACGTTTAGTTTTGTTACTATTCTATAGAAGTTTACAAATACACATGCGACTTCTTGATCAGAGCTTAACCAGCTCTGAATCCATTGTCAATTTTTTATTGAAATTCAAAGTAATGATCCTTAGTTTTTCCAGTTTCACAAATTGTTGTCCCATGTCGTTTTAAGTCCATCAAAAGAATTTTTAATTTAATTTTTAATAAGTCAAAATTTTGCCATGGAACATACTTTTTAATTAATTTAGAATAGACCCTAATATAATGCCTAAATGATTCAGATTGGTAATATGTTTTCTCACTATAAAGTTCATATAACCCAATAATTAAATGACAATAAGGTGAAACCAGTTGTGGCGCACCGGCACGGAGTGTGACTGTAAAACCGACTGGTTGTAGGTTCGATCCCCACTCGAGGAGATGAAATATTTACTTAAATTTATATTTCCATTTCTTCGCTCTGGTGTCGAGGCTAAGCGCGGCGTTGAGTTCTGCCACTCGACACGCAATGCGTCAAAAATTCGGCAGAAAGTGTGGAACGGAGTGTCTTAACACTAGGTTCCCTCTGCCTACCCTGCTGTGTGCGGGATACAGCTTGAAGTTGGCAAGTAGTTCATGTTTTAGTCATTTTGAATAGCAGAAAATTTTTCTTTCGCTTTTGCTTGGTGGTGAAAATACACGTAAGGTAAGGATTTTCTACTTGAAGTAATTTTTAATGTAAAATAGGTTTATTATATGACACAACTAACGCTAAAAGCGCATTCTTACCCATAAACTTTTGTCACAACTGTTACAATTAAATTCACATATCTATTGGGTAAGATGACATACAAAACATGAGTATAAGATGGCATAGTATGTCATCTTACACTTATAAATAGGATCGATTAAGAAGCCAGAAGAGAAGAGCGTACTTAATGAAATTTCTCCATTGCTAAAGTCTACTTCTACAGGAAAGTCACGTGAGAACAAAAAAGCCAGTGGATCGCAGGTTATGACGTCTATGTCATCTTACCCTATAGGTATGTCGTCTTACACCGGTCGACCTAAGTGCGATTTATGTTTGTTTTTTAATTTTATGTTGCTTTGATTGTTCTGAAACTAGAATACTTTCGTTGATTATCTCTATATATAATAAGACAGTAAAAATATTTTGTCTGTACATTTAGTAATTTTGACTGAAATGGATAGAGGGACACTTAAAAAGACTAATAGAAAGCAAAAAGATTTTTTTTGAATTTCTTGTCTGTCTGTCTGTCTGTCTGTCTGTCGACATATTGTTGTCCGCATTTTTCTCTGAAACTACTGAACCGATTTACTTGAAAATTTCACCAATTGCTTTGTTTTAACTCAATTTAGGTTCTAAAGTTTGGTTCATCAAAATCGGTTCATTAAAAAAAAAGTTATCGTCATTTGAATGAACTCAAGGCATTAGCTTGCCAGCGAATGTTATATAGAAATCGCGCTGGTATGACCCTGGCTAAAGAATGACGTTCGAAACGTTAATTTAAACTTTATATTTGTTTGTCATTCTATTATAGGGTGTGAGGCCAGTCGTGGCGCAGCGGCACGGGGTGTGACTGCAAAACCGACTGGTTGTGGGTTCGATCCCCACTCGAGGAGATGAAATATTTACTTAAATTTATATTTCCATTTCTTCGCTCTGGTGTCGAGGTTAAGCGCGGCGTTGAGTTCTGCCACTCAACAAGCAATGCCTCCAGAATTCGGCAGAAAGTGGGGAACGGAGTGTCTTAACACTAGGTTCCCTCTGCCTACCCTGCTATGTGCGGGATACAGCGTGAAGCTGATTTATTTATTTTAAGTAAACAAAATTGAATTGTTAGTAGAGATTATCTTCATAAATCATAACAGTGAAGTTTAAATCGTAATTAATTCAACACAGAGATAAAGAACGATTTGATCTTCAAAGAAATATCAAGTAAATACATAGATTTTTTGGTTCGTTCGTTCGTTTGAAATAAATCTATATAAAAATGCCTAAAAACATCCTTTCTACGTGTACTGTGTAATAACTATATATTTACCGATTATTCATTTATCTAATAATATGCAAACAGGAGTTAATATGCAAACATTACAGTTATTTTACAAAGAATATTATGAATCCTTAACCAAATCAATAATTTTACATTTAAGGCTGTTTCTGAAGCAGTACATTAAATTATTAAGTGACGTCAGCACATTTAACAGAGCGTTAAAAAACATAACATAGGTAAAAAGAACGTAATGTTACAAATATATATATATATATATATATATATATATATATATATATATATATATATATATAATATCAAATATCGACATTGGTCATATTTTTTAGTTCGAAACAATCAAAAATTCTTACAGAAGTTACGATAATGTCGTAAAAAAATCATAATAGAATATTACAGATTAAAGTAACAAAAAATCATATTAGAAGTCATTATAGTTGTCTTTATATTATATATGTTGTTGTCTTTATATTTGTTTGTCATTCTATTATAGGGTGTGAGGCCAGTCGTGGCGCAGCGGCACGAGGTGTGACTGCAAAACCGACTGGTGTGGGTTCGATCCCCACTCGAGGAGATGAAATATTTACTTAAATTTATATTTCCATTTCTTCGCTCTGGTGTCAAGGTTAGGCGCGGCGTTGAGTTCTGCCACTCAACACGCAATGCCTCCAGAATTCGGCAGAAAGTGGGGAACGGAGTGTCTTAACACTAGGTTCCCTCTGCCTACTCTGCTGTGTGCGGAATACAGTGTGAAGCTGATTTATTTATTTATTTTATGATAGTTGTCAATCAATTCTGCTTATTAAATAATCATGTATTTTAAGCGGGCGAAGCCGTGGGCGGGCCGCTAGTGATATATATGATAATATACGCAATGTCCTGACCTCACATGACTTCATTTATTTCAAATATTTGTCTTGAAAGAAAAAGTATGTCATCTTAAGCACAATTCCCCTAGTGAATTATCCTTATTGTTATATTTTACATATTTAAGCTTTGCTATTATATTACTTTTTATTTTAATTATCTGCCATCTTATCTCATTGTTAGTGTGTTATAAATGCAATTAAATTTTTTTGACATAAAATATAGAAAAAGAAATCAAATCTTCTTCCACTAGTAACGTACGATTACAACGTCCGTGGGTACAAGTAACGAAACAAACATATCAAATGTAAATAACAATTTTTCTTTATTTGATTATTATATTTATAACTAAACGAACTGACGCATGTATAATTGGAAAATTACCTATGTCGCGACTCATTGTTACTTGTCACCAAAATTTATTATAAATGAATTAACTAATGTATATTAACATCTTTTACACCTAAGGGGAAGAAAGAGGAGGAGGAGGAGGAGAGAGAGGATAACAGACGAGGGCTTTAAAAACTCACTCTAAGTTGAATACGTAGGCGAGAAGGACTCGTTATTTAGGTTCACTTAATAGTTATTTTAAGATTTGGGAGTATCCATGTGTAAATACAGCGTGTGCAAGTTATATAAATAATTTATTTGTAAAAAAATCGACTTCAAACAACGCACTAAAAAGTAAAAAATAATTTTACGTAAGGTAAAACGTACTTTGATTTCGTTAAACAAAAATAATTGAAAAAGATTTCATAATTTTGAAGTTGGTGTTAACTGTTAAGCTAATAAAAATAAATTAAGGTGGTGGTGGTTGTGTCACCGTGAGCAACGCTACACGACGATGACACTCGCCGTACGACAGCGCGCTCTCATCAGCTGGTGTCGCGCTGCGCACCGACACCGCGCGACACCGCGCGACACCGAGCGACACCGAGCGACACCGAGCGACACTGCGCCTTGACATATATTTTAAAAATGCACTGACAAGCTTAACCTTTTCGTCTTTCTTGCGACGGTAAACATCGCACAGTGACGTCACTGCGATAATAACTGCCCTTATATTTATTTCGAAGCAAATGTAAATAGATGTTCGTGAACAATGGATGCATTCAATAATTTAGTTTTGAGCTGTTCAATGCTGAATAATGGTTGGTGCGACATTACTCGCCATCGGGTCACACCTGCCACCAGCTGCCACCAGCTACCACCAGCTACCACCACCTGCCACCACCCACCACTACCTGCCACCACCCGCCGCAGCGGTGCCACATCACCGCGCTCGTGTTGATTGCTTCAGTCGTTGTAGCTATTCATTGCGAGCAAAGTAGTTGTTGTGTCTGTTTGGTTATTTACATTTTAGGTATACTCAGTAATTATGATAGTTGAGCTGTACAAGCCTCCACCTGCGTCGTGTAGATTAATTACACTTTATTATTATTGAAGTAGAAGAGGCCAGTCGTGGCGCAGCGGCACAAGGTGTGACTGTAAAACCGACTGGTTGTGGGTTCGATCCCCACTCGAGGAAATGAAATATTTTCTTAAATTTATATTTCTATTTCTTCGCTCTGGTGTCGAGATTTAGCGCGGCGTTGAGTTCTGCCACTCAACACGCAATGCCTCCAGAATTCGGCAGAAAGTGGGGAACGGAGTGTCTTAACACTAGGTCCGTCTGCCTACCCTGCTGTGTGCGGAATACGGCGTAACCCTATTTTTTTAAATTTATTATTAAAGTAATATTATCAAACACAACTGTAAGTTCATTAATCTCTTTCTTCTTACAACTATATTTCAAGGCAGCACGCACATTCGACACCAGGTAAATGATCATAAATTTGATCTTGCAACTTCTTCTCTGAAAGAGATGGCCCCCGTCGTCGCACCTCACCTTTCAATCACCAAGCGTATGTGTGCAGGCTCAGCTCAGCCGAGCAGCTATGCTTGCCAGTCTCTACTCCAGTATAGATATACTATTTGGGTCACCAGTTGACACGCGACGCCGTTGACTTGCTGCGTACCGTCGGAGATACGATACTTTATGTATTTGTATGGAAATATTACAAAAAAAATATTTGTATAAGTAAATAGTTTTTGTTACAGCTACAACTGACGTTACTTCAATCAACAGTACGTAAAGATCTTTTTACAATACTGTGTATTGATTGTATGTTATATGTTAAAAGAAATAATATTACAATACAAAAGAACACATGAGATTGTGTAGGTGCATTATACATACAGTACGCAACAGTCAGCGTGGAGCGAAAACGGAAGTTAAACTGATCTAATGAATGCAATTAGAACATTTTTTATTGACACGACTTCACTTTGTAAACTTGTCCGTATGTAGACATGTACCTATACCCTAATCAATTTGGCATGAGATAAAATGTAAACAAACAAATACTGTTTCTAAAACTTTTATGTAACTTTTTATTTTCTATTTAATTTGTTCCAGGTTTCATGTTTTGAGATATAAAAAAAATCAATATAACAAAAACAAAATAATCAGAAAACAGCTTTACAGTTCACACAACAAGAAACTTCATAAAAACAACAAAAGAAACACCGAATCAAACAGTACTTACTATCTTATAAACAGGTCGACAGTCAAAATGGCAGATAAAATCTGCCCGATGACAAAGCATCACATTTTAATGTAAAATGTTTGCAGTACCTGGGCTTTATAATTTATTATAGCAGTTTACTTTATAGTATTAAAATGCGTCTCAAGTTTGAGAACAAATTTGCTTTTGGGTGCTTTACATGTTAAACATTATTATTAAAAATGAAGAAAATAATTTATGGTATTTATGATATCGTAAAATGGTGTGAATAGAAACATTTTAAGATTTAAAATTTCTTCTTTACAATGTTTCTGGTATTAAAAATATAAACAATCTTTATTTCTCATTATTATACTATCTTCTTTTCAAAAATCATTTCATTATCGATGAAATCGATAAGTTTGAATCACAATTATTGTTAACTAATAAGATCTATATAAATAATATATCTACTATATTATGCTCCATCTATCGTGACTATATATATTTTTTAATATGTTTACCTTTTATCTCATGCCTTCGTGAAAAGAGTATAGTACTTGGACTTGCGGCCGGATTGTTTGTTTGCAATGACACAATGTTGAGTCACTACCACGACGCAGGCGACAGGCGGTAAGCGCTAACTTTGTATAATTATTGCCTGCTTAGGCTAACCTGATACCCAACTTTATGAACCAGCGTATATATCTTGTATGTATTTTTCAATATTTAAATGAAATGTTTGAATCTATAAAATATAAGATATTTTATTTTATCTGTCAATAAAAGTCGGGGAATTTTCTACTTGCATTATAACAACTCTAAAGGAATCATGTCATGCCTAGGATCGCTCTCGTTTCCGCTCTCGCTATCACTTGTAACTAAATAGAACCACCGAATATAATAAATATATGTCAAACTTCGAAGAACTCGAACGCCTTTAATTCACTTTATGTTGAAGAAACGCGGCGAAAGTTCTTGAAATAAAAGCTTATATATGTCAAGTTTATTCAGAAGCTTTTTGGAGGAATCTTACTTTTACAATAGACGTCCATCTCCAGTACACAGTACGTAGAATAGGAAAAACATATTTTAACGCTATAACAAAAAGACTATTATTACTAACATACATTTTATAGACATTAACAGATCCTAAACGAATTTGAACCAGTCGCGAATCGAATCGAACCTACAACCAGTCGCATTTTTACAGTCACACTATGTACCCCTGCGCCACGATGGTCTCGCAGCGGTACTTTTTTGTAAAAACGGTTATTAAAATTTATATTTTTAAAGGCACAGATAATTATTTCTTTCGAACTATACCTAAGGAATATTCTATGTCGTCGCTGTTTCGGAGAAGCAGAGGACGCTATCTGACTCACAAGTGTCAGAGTAATGTCCGCCCGTCGTGCCAGTCGTGCCAGTAGTACAGCAGAATGCAGATGCTTGGTAGATATATCTTATATCAGTACAATGTCTCAGTTGTTGCTTTAAGCAAGTATTATATCTCTATACATGCTACGGACAGACGACACTACCGCATGAAGCGGCCGCTTTTGCATCACTACAAGGGACACTTATATTTACTACTTTCGTATTTGTAACAAAAAGTCCATATGTTTATATTTACTTTTGTTACGTATTCATTATTTGTATTCTATAAGTCGTAGACGTAATCATATATTTCGTTGTTAGTGACGGCATTGAAAGTCATCGACAAATCACCTTTCGGCATCAATTTAAGAGAATGCTTTGAGATATTTATATGCGTGATTATAACGAGATCGGGACGCAAGTAGGTGTTCGATACCGGTGTGAACGTGTACCCCACCGCCGTGATGGGCGCGAGATCGGCAAGGAGACGAGGAGATGAGACGTCGTGCCATGTCGTTACATTCGTATGAAAATAATAAAACAAGTATTCGTTTACGACTTTATTGTAATTTCTAATGTCTCGAGTTCAGTTTGTTATACTTTCAATTATTAAAAAAACAAATCTGCTTCACGCTGTCTCCCGCACACAGCAGGGTAGGCAGAGGGAATAGTGTTAAGACACTCCGTTCCCCACTTTCTGCCGAATTCTGGAGGCATTGCGTGTTGAGTGGCAGAACTCAACGCCGCGCTTAAGTCGACACCAGGGCAAAGAAAATGGAAATATAAATTTAAGTAAATATTTCATCTCCCCGAGTGGGCATCGAACCCACAACCAGTCGTTTTTACAGTCACACCTCGTGCCGCTGCGCCACGACTGGCCTCATTACACTTTCAATTATTATTAATTACATTTCAATTATTATCACAAAACACTTCACTGTTAGCGTATTTGCCAATAAGTACTTAAGATATTTCAATTATCTATGCAAGTTTACAACGACTACGTATTGTCGTATGTATTTTAGAACTTATATTTCATAAGTCAGCACTCGTTTCGGTTGCGGGTTGCGGGTTGCGGGTATAACGGGACAAACAGACATTATAGATTAAATTCTAATTTATTATCTATAATTTATATTAATTACCTAAGCCAGTGCAAGAGTAGCAATAAAGTAGTGTAAAACAAATGTATCATACAAACATAAAGGTGTGTATGTAGATATACTCTATTTGTAGTGCACTTGAAAGAAAACAATCATGATATGAATCATGTAGAATGAATCTGCCACGTAGCAGTCGTGCTGGTGACTGACGTGACGGCGGCTGGGACCCGCTCCGCAGGCCACCACCTCACGAGACCTCTCGGAGGAATAGGAGTCGCCACGAGGGTGCGGGCTTGCAGCAGACCGCGCGGAATAGTTAATTGGGTCAAAGTAAGTCGCAACGGTCTTAGCGTCGCGAGACCACGCTCGCCAAGTCGCCACCTGTCGCCTGCAGCATCTCCAGGTAGTCCGCGCGGTGGGTACGCCCCCCGTCCCCGTCCCCGTCCCCGACCCCGACCGCGTCCCCGTCCCCGGCCTCAAAAGGAGCTTCGACTTTTTGTTATTATTTATATTGTGAACTTGTCTCGCGATACTGGTTCCACACGACCGCAACACGTGTTTAATCGCAAGTGATTTAATACCGTTTTAAGTGTAAATTATGCAATATACAATTCCTTTTACAAATAGATTATAATAAAAACGAGTCATATATAAGTAATAATTATGTACATTTTATAATATTTATCTCATAGATAAATTACCAATTACCTTTATTATTAATAAATTGAGGCCAGTCGTGGCGCAGGGGCACAAAGTGTGACTGAAAACTCGACTGGTTGTGGATTTGATCCCCACTCGGGGAAATTAAATATTTATTTAAATGTATTTTTCCATTTGTTTGTTGTGGTGTACAAGCAAAGGCGTTGAGTTCCGTCACTCAACACGCAACGCCTTCAAAATTCGGTGAAAAGTGGGGAACAGAGTGCCTTAGCACTAGATTCCCTCTGCCTACCCTGCTGAGTGCGGAATACAGCGTGAAGCTGATCAATAGATAAATTAGTGTTAAAATTTTTGCTGACACCATGTCGTCGTAATACTTAGAAAAACGGGACGAATTTTATTATTTGACGGTTAAGAAGTACGAGCCCCGATCCCGGGACCAGCTGTGGCCCAAAATATTGACAACATTTTGAAGTTTTAATTGATGTTTTGAACAAGGCAATAAAGTTTACGATGGGACTTACCGCGAAAGCAGTGTTGATGAATATGAATAGTTTATCGGCGGCGCAGAGTCCGCGGGCGCACCCCATGGCGGCTGCGTGACGGCGTCACCGGGGCTCGAGCGCGGCACCACCACCGCTCCACATCCACGCGCACTCCACACGGACACGACCGGCTCGCGACGCGCCTCGTAAGGCACTGCCGCGACCGCCCGCCGCCCGCTGCTCGCCCGCGCGCGTCCCGCGTCCCGCGTCCCGCGTCACGCGTCCCGCGTCACGCGTCACGCGCGCGGGCGGCGCAGCGTGCAGCGTGCAGGGAACTTTACGAAAGCTGTGCTCCTTCCATCCAGGATTACATCTCTTTGTAAACTGTGTAGTCCGGCACTGGTCAACGTGTCCTCTGGCCGCACCTCCGCCTGCGCGACCGCAGTGTACGGCCGGCGTCCCCCGTCCTCTATCACAGTGCAGGTCCACAGTGTGGGCCCTTACCAACTCGTTATCTGCGTCAATGTACACGGAAATTCAAAAGAGCTTTAGAAGCTTATTTGAATTTATCGCTTGTACTACAGAATAATTTATTAATTTATTAACCGTGTCGCGCATTTTAAAAGATGATTTGGAATTTAGGACCTTAAAAGACGCTCTGCTTATTTCCTAAACGATCATTTAAAAAAAAATATTTGTAAAAACAAAAACCCCGACTGCATAAAACTAAAAAGAAAATAAATAAGCCCAATAGTTTATTAGGATTAACAGTCGGGACCTCTTTAAATTATACGGGGCTCCTGGTAAAGATTTTATTGATTGAAGAATTACTTATAGGTCCCGACTGTTAATCCTAATAAACTATTGGGCTTATTTATTTTCTTTTTAGTTTTATGCAGTCGGGGTTTTTGTTTTTACAAATATTTTTTTATTTTTCCTTTTTTTGTTAGACTTTATTATGGTAATGATAATCATGATATACCTTTTAGAAATTCTGGAATTGAGCTCTTGAATTTGATACCCATATTGTAGTATTCGAAACAATTTTTTTTTTCACTAAGTCCAATGGCGTCCCACAGCCGCCATGATTATTTTTCATTAACGTCACCTATCTAAGAACACTTGGGCTGCTAATACAAATCTAACGATACCTCAAATATGTAAATCCGTTCAGCGGTTCTGGAGATACGAGGTAATAAAGAATATTACATACATACAAGATACGCGCGAAAAACATAACCCTTCCTTAGCAGTCGGGAAAAAGGAATAGAGTGGTAAAATCATAACAACTACTTAAGCGGTAAGCAAAGGGAGGTCAGAAAAATATATTTTTGAATAAGATAATTTTTACCAATATTTGAATAAACAAAATGACCGTATTTTTGCTGAAAGCTCTACAGAAGCTTCCTAATTAGTCAACAGAATACAACGTGGGCGTTATCCGACTTTAGTGATGGTTTGATGCAGTGTTCGCTTGGAAAGAGTGACTGAACCATATTTTTGTCAAAACATCGACACATCGGTATCATTAGAAAGTAACGTTCCGGACTTCATCATAGCTGTATACTGGCCGTCATCTAACCCTGATCAGAATCCACTGGACTATGATTTATAGTTAGATTTAGAGAGACTTGCTGTAAACGCCATGACAATTTGAAGTCTCTAAAACGATCCATACGATTGGTAGTAAAGAAATTTCCCATAGAAAGAGTGCGTGCTGATATGGAGACTACTTCAAATGAGCTTTATATATTTTTAATGGTTTTATATTAATGTATTAAACTAACACACTGTAATAAATTTTACGTACTATAAAAAACGGTTGTTTTACTTTGTAACAATATTTATGGCAAGACTAAGTATATTCCAATTCATGAAATCTAACGCTTTTTGCCTTACTAGAGCGTGAAAATTAAAATTACTTAACGTAGAAGCTATTCGGACGCTTAAATTACTCAATAATTTAGTTATTAATCTGATTTGATTTCGTGTTCTTATAAAGTCATTTTAAAGACAACAGTCATACTTTCAGCCAATTCAATAAAACACTTATTTTATAAGTAATAAGTGTTGTCGCATGCAACAATTTACATTGACAATTGTTTTTATTTTTGAACCGATTTAAACTAAACGTTAAGAGAAGTTTGTCAAAATACAAGAGTGCGTTTAAATAATTAAACGCCGTTTTGAGATTAGCGCGTTTTTGAGATTACAAACGCACAGACAAGCTATCAAGCTGACAAAATCATTGTTTTGGGTTTTGTTACATTTACAAATGCCAACAGTAATAGATTTTCTTTCTCTCTCATATCTTACATGCGATGAGTTACAGTTTTAAGGTTATGTACCTCGAAAGGTGAAAACGGAACCCTTATAGGATATTTTTACTTTTCGTCTGTCCGTCTGTCAAGATCTTTT
Source organism: Heliconius himera (assembly GCA_021202915.1). Classification (NCBI taxonomy): domain Eukaryota; kingdom Metazoa; phylum Arthropoda; class Insecta; order Lepidoptera; family Nymphalidae; genus Heliconius; species Heliconius himera. Next base: position 125,389 of record JAJHJA010000046.1, read on the forward strand.
ATGCCGAGATCGCATGGAGGTGTCGAATTGAAATTAACATTTAAGTCGACGACCCCTTGGAGCACAGAAAAAAATAAAGCTTCTAAATAAACCTAATCAAAAGCTAAGAGCATTTGGGCATTATTTTTACTGCGTTTAGTATGAAGTGAGAACTATTACATAATACGAGTACAGATAAAGGAAAAAATCCAAAAAGTGTAAATTTATACTCTTCAAAGGGTATTTAAGATTCCTTTTAGAATGTCTGAAATAACTACTTGAGTAATATTGTAGTCTAAATATGAAGCTTTGTGTCGCCTCGTTAGTCGTTGTTAGCCGTTTTTTAACTCACTGCAAACTTTTTATTAAAAATATTATAATATATTTTTTATCCAAAACGTACACCTGGGTTAATCTCCACAGGCATTTTTATTCGTGTCGAACGAGATTAGTCCATAATAAAAACAAAATACGTATTTCAAATATTTTTTATAGACAGTTCGATATCAAATCAAATCTTTAATAGATCTACATAGTACAAGCCTAATTTTATTAGTAACTTTATTTTAAAAATTTCGACGTAACTTGATGAGAACGTATGGCTTAGTGGTCAGAGCGCCTGGTCGGTTTCCAGGAGGCGCGGGTTCGAGTCCCGCTACGTTCAATTTTTTATACGTTTTCTAAATAAGTATTGTTCCATATTATACCAAAACTACATTAGCAATACGTAAGCCTATGTAGAGCTAAATGGAGCTTTCGGGTAAGGGTCACGGTAAAGGTGCTTAAATGCTTAAGAGGACTGCCGACAGAATAGTGGCTCATGCACTGGATACCGGATACAAAATCCTATATATATTCGGGGTATTATGAAGATATACCAGGTATTTTGATCACTTCTGCAGCTTTGACTAAGCTGCAATTATGAGGCTGACAAGAGGCTGTACAGTGTTGCACGGCAAACACTTAGGCTTTTATTAAATTAATAGCGACTCGAATTAAAACACCTCAAACATAAACATATCACATGTATCAAGAAAAGCTAATAATCCTATGCTGGTTAAGTATTCTAAAAGATGCAATGAGAAGAAGCAAACTCGGCTCCCACAAATGCCAAATAATAGACAGACCTGGCGGACAGGTTTTGGGATGAAGTCCCATCTATTGACTATGAAAATTTAATCATAGGCACTAAGTATTTCTAAGGTAATTTTATCTGCAAAATGAAGTTGACAAAAGTTACTAATGTAGAATTCTTCGACTCCAACTCTGATTATTCACTTTCTAAACTTCCAAAAAACCTTATTTCAAGAGAAGAGAGAGGGAAATAAGATTATAGTTTAAGTCATACAGAAATTTATTTTTTTAAAATGTTTCTGTACTTATTGTGAAAATTTGTATAATTATAATTTACGAACAATATTTTAGTAGGCTGAGGCCAGTCGTGGCGCAGCGGCACAAATTGTGATTGTAAAATCGACTGGTTGTGGGTTCGATCCCCACTCGAGGAGATGAAATATTTACTTAAATTTATATTTCTATTTCTTCGCTCTGGTGTGAAGGCAAAGCGCAGCGTTGAGTTCTGCCACTCAACACGCAATGCCTCCAGGTTCCCTCTACCTACCCTGCTGTGTGCGGAATACAACGTGAAGCCCATTTTAGTAGTAGTAAGCGGATCGTATAATTTAAATTAATTTTATCATTTGTATTGTTGTTAGGTATTCATTATTTTCTTTCTATTAAAGACAAAAAAAAATTGATTATTAGATACCTATTTAGTTATGATTGTAGGTACTAAGTAGGTACTATTAGTAGAACTACTAGTAATGTTTGTTTTATCTATTTTAGTAACTGTTGTTTCAATGATTTCAGCAGTGACAACAATTATGATTGCTCTGGTCATATTTTTATGTTGTATATTTAATGTTTTATTGTTTGTTTAAATCGAAGGCCAATAGGAAATATATACCTACTATTTGAACCTCACTCTTTTAAATAAGTTATAAAATTCCTAATTAATATGATCATTTAAAAAACACTATAGCGATAACACGAATATGCCCGCCCGTTTGGAGATTGATCAAGAGTTCAGATCTAGAACTAAATAATTAGAATCCCTTCCTTCCTATTTATTTAGTTCTAGATCTGAACTCTTGATGATCTCAAATCAACTGATTTGTGAAAGTATCCATATATTATACTACATACTATACAAGGGGGCGCGCGCAGCTTCACCCGCTTATTTGCACCCTTAGGGGTGAATTCTAAAAAAACTACGAAACACGTGTTCAATAAAATATTTTTAATGGTTTGAATTTAAATTTGTATAAAGTTCGGTGGCGATTTAAACTTTTGACATATAAACTTTCAACCCCTTATTTGAACCCTTTGGAGGTGAATTCTAAAAAACCATGAAACACGTGTTCAATGAAATGTTTTTAAGAGTCTGAATTTAAAATTTTACAAAAAGTTCCATACAAACTTTCAACCTCTATTTCATCCCTTTAGGGTTAAAATTTTTCAAAATCCCTTCTTAGTGGGCTAGCTTCACGCTTTACCTAGCAAGGTAGTCAGAGAGGACGGACCGCCAAATGCTACGGTCTCTGCATAGTGTTTTCGCATCGGCCGCTGTCATCAACTTGCCCTTCGGGGCTCGTCATCCTCGTGTTTTTACATGATCTTTCCCCAGTATCTTTGATACTGTGTTTTCGAAGGTCAACTGAGGTCTCCCCCTACCTCTCTTACCACGCACTTTTCCATCATAAATCTTGTGATATCCTCGCTAGTACCAGCCATTCTGTCTCTTTATTTTGGGGGTCGACCAACTAAGCTGACTCCCCATATCTTATGAAGAGGTTGCATCTCCACGGCATTAATCTTTCTTTCATTCTTCTTCTGTAATACCCACGTTTCGTCAACGTATAACAGCGTCAGTACCAACACTCCACTGTGTACCGCCAAACGTTCACCGTTAGTTATTAATTATTTATAAAATATACTACATAAAAACAAGAAAACCCTCAAACAAAGTCGACCTTTGTAATAAAAAAGTGAGAATCCGTAACGTATTCTACTTCTTTAGTTCACGACGAGATCGAGTGACATCAGAAGACTGCTCCGTAAGTACAGATGCGATATGCACTACGTGGTACTAACTGCGCTGTACTGTACCGTACCGCACTCCTGTAGGTACATGTTGGGGAGCGTCCTCTCCTACTACACTTATAGTGTACCTATTGTTACGATCATTTACAAACAATCCGCAAACTCTGAATCGTCGTCAAGGTCATCGTCGAATGAGGTTAGACTCCAATGACCCCCCCGCCCGTCTCCAGTTAGCGAGCTGAGGCATCTCGGCGATTGCCAAACCGCTATTGATTGTAGTTAATAAAGCATTCGGCTACTGCCACTCGTCGGTCAGAGGGCAGCGATGCGGCGCGCGTCTCCTTGTCGGCAGGGGTGGTGCACTCCTGATATAATTGTACAGATTTAATATAAATCATGTATCTATCTGATGAATCATCAAGATCTAAGGATTTAGTTATTTCGTTCCCTCAGTCTTGAAGTATCCAGTAATAATGCTTAAATATAAACTCCTTAAAGTGTCGTCGATACTAAATGATGTTTACAAGTTTAAGTTTAATTCATTCGTTATTTTTTTTTCCATCTTAGAAATACGGTTATGGTTCTTTAATTATGGCGTTCCGAATCTTAGAAATACATTTTATTGGACTTTTAAGGTGTACAGCCAAACAATTTTGATAAAAGACAAAAAAAATGTGATTAAACATTGAGCAACAAAAACTAATTTCAAACTTTATTTTATCAAAATATAAAAATCGTATAAACTAGTACTTCATCCAAAGAAAACTGAATGTAATGTTATTAATAGGTATCTTTATTAGGAGTTGCCGTATTACTAAATACTTAGAGCGTGTTCATCCCTGACACTCAATTAGAAGACGAGCGGTCACTCCGCGGACAATACGGGAGTCACGTAACAACTCGCACACTAGCTAGTAGCAGCTGGTTGTGGTTAGCAGCACTAGCAGCACTAGCAGCACTAGTAACACTAGCAGCTCGCCCTCGGTGGTAAAATACTGATTAGTTTTGTGGATATATATAAAAAAGGAAGGTTTCCTCACCCTATTTGATAGAGCATCATCACGTCACGATATAATTTGTGTAAAAATTACCTTGCTAAGGACCAGACCCCATTTTTTTTTGCGTAAAAGCTAAATTGCATAACAAAATATTAAAATTAAAATAAACGCAAAACTTTCCGGCAAAATATTTGCAGAAAGAACATTTCTACAAACATAATTGGAATTTAAAAATGTAACAAATTGTATGAATGTTTCTTACTATTTTCGTTCTTTAAGGATAAAAATTATACTTGAAAATATTTTTTTATTTTCAAGAATTATATTTTATTATAAGTAATTTATTTATTATAAGAATTAATTATTATAAGTAATTTTAAGTAAAAATTATTATTTCTAAAATTATTTTACAATAATATTAATATTTTCAAATATACAACAAAAAAAGTTTTAAAGCAAATCCAGGTCCAGCAGTTGAAAAGATGTACATGATCGATAATATGCCTATTCTATTAGTTATTTTAAATTCCCTACATTGTTTCTTCGTAAATATTTTCAATGTATAGACACAACTTTTTACTGAAAATAACTTAAAATTGAATGAGTGTAAAATTCATTTTCAATAATTTTTATACTTTTCATTTCATCACGACTTCCGCTCGTTGCGTTATCATTGTTTAGAAGTAAATCCAATGAAACAAGTACTGCGCATTCGTCAGTAAGTTATTTTATTACTAAGCCACGACTTCACGATAACACGACGAGGTGGCCGAGCGGTTAAGACGTTGGACTGCTATTCCAGTGTGCTCTGCACGCGTGGGTTCAAATCCTCCTATCCTCGTCGGTATATAATTTTTTAAGTGTAATTTTATATTCAATTTAAACGTTGGATTATGTCGAATGTGAAATATAAGTAGGTACATTTATTTTGTACTTCCCCAAAACGATGCAATAGATATTATCCCTGAGTGAGTTTATTTAGATGATGATGATGTATACATATGAGCGTGTACACGCTGACAAGTGACAAGCGCGCGTGTGTCATCAACAGTTCAGTTGCAATTGCTTCTATTTTTTTGAGGTTTTCCTGTAAATTGTAATTGTCAAATTGAAACCATTTAGAAAGGGATGCCAAGAGGTAAGACCTTTTAAATACAGAATTGATTACGTTATTGAAACTGTTGTTTCTAAATCAAAACATTTTAAACTTTCAGCGCATCTGTCAACACCAATATATATGTATATATGTTCAGATAGGTGAACTTTGTAGAGTAGGTCCTCTTCGTTAAAGCCGTAAAATAATCTTGCCGTGTGATCCCGGCCTAGAATAGGATCATCCTGGTATTGGTGGTGTCGTAAGAGGCGATTAAAGTACCTGTGATAGAGTCACGTCGCCAGCAATGGCAACACGCATGGGCAGACTCGACCGGATCATTACCACCCCTGGCATTTAAAACCAGCGTTAAGTAGTAGCTTTATGTCACTGCGTTTCGCATCAGGTAATGCCGGGCTCCGGCGCCCAACCCACCTTACAGGCAGGCAACGCACCTGTAGCTCCTCTGGTGTTGCACGGGGTCGTGGACGGCGGTAATCACTTACCATCAGGTGAACCGGACGCTCGTTTGCCTTGTCCTTTTCCATAAAAAAAATCCTCAGTATCATAAATTTATTATAATCCTCATTCATTTTCATTGATTTAATTTTGCAACTTAATAGTAAAAAAAAAGAATTACTGAGTGTTTAATAAATCTTGAAATGAGTCTCGGGAACATAGAATTGTTACCAAAGGAAAGTTCTAAATGATGAAAAGAAAGTTCTAAATGATGATGATCTACTATAGACCTAATGTCAAAAAACTATTCAAATATATTTTGCACAACGCATTCGTATTCACTTAAGTTGATGGCAGTTTACATCAGTCACCTTGGCACTCAAGACCAACTATTCACCCACGTAAAGTAGTGGAGCTACTGCAAGAGTAGGTCTACGAGTAGGTACACCGTACACATCGTCGTCATGCTTTTTCATTAAGCTTAGTAAACTAAGCAGTTAATCGAGTTATTTCGCACACAGGTGACGAGTCAGGAGCACCACTTGACATCTTGAAAACGCGCAAGAGATGGCGTTCGTTAGCTTTGAGCGATGCAAGTCGCAAGTAAGCATTTATATTATATACATATATATACAGGTTGGAAGTGTCAGCGCTCCTTTTACAGAAACAGCGTATAGGGTAAAATATTTCAAACCCATACCTAAAGAAATTAATCAAGATACCTCAACAGTTTAGACGTAGGATTTTTTTTCATTTCACGATTTTTATCCATTTCCTTATTTAGTGTGACGCACACATACACATACTACTGCAAAAATACTACTAAGCTTTGCCGATTTTCTACTTTTCATTCATACAACATATGACAGAACGAGAAAGAACGATATTTCTCATTCTTTGTCACGCAATTACCTAAATAATTGTGGTGGTTATTGAACCACCCACAAAATCATATTCAAAACTCACAAAATGATATTAAACTACGATAAGTACTTACATTTAGTTTTACATCGTCGTCCCATTTTCCTTTTACTATCACTAATATCTATACATATAATAAAATTATAACAACCCCATGTCTGTACATTACAGATATTTAAGAAAAAATAAGATGGGGGATCTTTATTCAACCAATAGAAGCCAAAAACATGATTAAAAAATTTTTGTCTGTCTGTCTGTCTGTCTGTTTGTTGTTCGCTTTTCACGCAAAAACTACTGGACGGATTTTGATGAAACTTTTTTTGTTATATAGCTATTAGTCCTCGCTAACATATAGGCTATCCTTTTTTTGGAAATTCGCCCTTTAAGGGGGTAAAAAGGGGAGGAGTAAGTTTGTATGAAACTCCGTCAGTTTTGAAGCTAATTTGATTAAAATTAATATTCGGCTATTTGGTTACAAATTTAGAATGATGCAATGAGGATTTTTGGAAAATATGCCTAATAGGGGCTGAAAAAGGGGGGGTAAGTTTCCATGAAACTCCGTTAATTTTGAAGCTAAATCGATGAAAATTAACGCTTTTTACGTGAATTGCCCTTCGTTTTGTGACATTTACCTGTTTAAAGAATCATAATAATAATAACAATAATAACATAAGCTGGGAGTACCTCCACGCGGTGAAGGCGGTAACAGTTCAATACTGGCTAAAACTCCCATTTTATTGTAACTCATCAGAATAGATGCCTTTGGGCTTATGTTGTTTTGTGGTTTACGTATAATAATTTGGAAGTAGCCTACCCGGTAACGCAGGGGAGCAGCCAACAAAATCTTATACTCTACAGTTCTTAGTCCAAGTAATATTGTGACAAGAATCATTATGCCTAGACGAAAGAAATCAGGTCTTTCTCAATATTCGAGAGCCTCTAAACGCCAGAGACAAGTTAGATCTCAAGAAACTGAGGAAGAACATGAGGCACGTTTAGCTGCGAGGCGGGAATATTATGCTGAATTGGTATCTTCGGAAACAGCTTCGCAAAGAGAAGAAAGATTAGCTACGGTTCGAGAACAAGTAGCTGGTTCACGCGCCTCAGAAACGATGAATCAGCATGAAGCACGCCTTACAGCCGACCGTGAGCGTCATGTCGTATCTCGCGAGTCCGAGTCATTCACTCAGCGTGAAGAGCGTCTCACTGCTGACCGTGAGCGTCATATCGTATCTCGCGAGTCCGAGTCATTAACTCAGCGTGAAGAGCGTCTCACTGCTGACCGTGAGCGTCATATCGTATCTCGCGAGTCCGAGTCATTCACTCAGCGTGAAGAGCGTCTCTCTACTGACCGTGAACGTCACGCCACATCCCGCGAGTCTGAGTCATTCACTCAGCGTGAAGAGCGTCTCACTGCTGACCGTGAACGTCACGCCACATCTCGCGAGTCTGAGACATTCACTCAGCGTGAAGATCGGCTCTCAGCTGACCGTTCTCGCCGTGCAATCTCACGTTCTCTAGAAACAGATGAGGAAAGAAGTTCACGGCTGTCTGCGGATCGCCATCGCCATGAAATATCCCGGATGTTCGAAAGCGATGAACAACATGATTTGCGTCTGTCGGCTGCTCGCAGTCGCTACTACGAACAACAGGAAATTACTGCTAATCACCTGGAAGAAGAAAGGAGTCGTGTGCAAGAATTGAGGCAAACACAATCCAGTGACACCCGATTGATACAGTTAGAAGAAGACCGGCTGCGTCATGTTGTTCTTAGGTTGTCACCTGGCGAAGATGATGCTTCGATGGTATACGACTTTGAAGAGTTGCCATGGATAGAAAAAGAAAAAAGTGGATTTAATTATGACTCAATAATAAAATATGCCGAATATACTCATCTAGGCTCAATGGATGAAATATGCCCGCATTGCAGTGCCTTTAAGTGGCACGGAGAGCCCAAAGGAATGTGTTGTGCATCCGGTAAAGTTAAGTTAGAGCGTATACAAGAACCACCGGAACTTTTGAAACAATTGTTAAATGGAGAACATCCGCAATCAAGACACTTTTTGGAACATATACGAGCCTACAACAGCGCGTTCCAAATGACTTCGTTTGGAGCGAAACAAATCACTGAAGCGGCATTTATGCCTACTTTCAAAGTGCAAGGCCAAGTATACCATCTGATAGGATCTTTGTTACCGACAGATGAACCAAGGTTTTTACAAATATATTTTGTTAATAACTACCAACAGCAGGCAAATATTAGGCAACAATATATCCCTAATTTAAACTCAAGTTTGGTATGCAGCCTCCAAAACATGCTGCATAGTGTTAACCCTTACGTTAACAGTTTTAAAGCGGCGCTTCAATCTGTCTCGAATGATGAGCACAACAATTATAAGTTTGTAATTTCCGCTGATAAAAGGCCAACAGGATCACATCCTGGTCGATACAATGCGCCTACTACAAACGAAGTTGCTGTACTGTTAGTGGACCAGGAATGTGACCGGAGGGACATTGTGCTCCGTACTCACGACGATCAACTAAAGAGAATAAGTGAAACACACCGTGCCTATGATACCTTACAAGTATCCCTTAATGTTTTGTAGAGGTGAAGATGGCTACAATTTTGGCATTTACAATGTTGATCCTCGCACGGGTACTCCAAATTACAATAAAAAAACTTCGGCAATGCAATTCTACAGTTTTTTGATTCAATTACGGGATAACGAACAGCCTTATTTACACAGGTTTCGGGGCCTTTTTAATCAGTTTTTAGTAGACGTTTATGCCAAAATAGAAACTGAACGGTTGGTATTCATACGCACTAATCAAAGGCAACTACGAGCGGAAAATTACATTGATTTAAGAGACGCCTTAGAGCAAGATTCTGATCCAGAAAACTTGGGTCGAATGGTAATTCTTCCTTCTACGTTCACTGGTGGTCCCAGGTACATGGCTGAGCGAACCCAGGATGCGTTTTGCTACGTCAGAAAATATGGCGGCGCAGATCTCTTTATTACCATGACTACTAACCCAAAATGGCCTGAAATAGAAAATAACTTGCTGACGGGTCAGGCTTCCTATGACAGACATGACTTAATTTCTAGAGTCTTTCATTTAAAGCAAAAGCGCTTAATTGATCTCCTCACAAAAGAAAAGATATTTGGGTCAGTCCGCTGCTACATGTTTTCGATAGAGTGGCAGAAACGTGGATTGCCTCATTCCCATAATCTTTTGTGGCTAGAGGAAAAGGTCAGGCCAAACGAAATCGATCGTCTTATTAGTGCGGAAATACCTAATCCAGACACAGACCCTATTTTACACAGAATCGTCAAAACGAACATGATACATGGCCCATGTGGCACATTTAACAGCAGTTCACCCTGCATGAAAGAAGGCCGTTGCACAAAGAGGTTTCCAAAAAAATTTTGTGATGAAACCGTTACTGATGAAAACGGATACCCATGGTACCGCCGTCGGAGACCTCAAAATGGTGGTTTTATTGCTGAAATAAATATGCGCGGACAATGTGTCACAGTTGATAATCGGTGGGTAGTGCCATATTCACCAGTACTCTCACGTGCCTTTGAAGCTCACGTAAATGTAGAGTACTGCGCGAGTGTAGAATCAATAAAGTACATATGCAAGTACGTAAACAAAGGAAGTGATCAAGCCACATTTGGATTGCAGAGCAGTGATCGTGATGAAGTGACCAAATATCAATCTGGTCGCTATATCAGTACCTCGGAAGCGGTGTGGAGAATACTTGGATTTTCTATCCACGACCGACACCCAACTGTAATGCATTTAGATGTCCATCTAGAAAACGGACAGCGATTATATTTCAATCCAGAAAACGTACGGGAACGCTTAGAAAATCCACGCCGTACCACACTCTTAGCATATTTCAGTCTGTGTCAAGAAGACAGTTTTGCACGAACGCTCCTATACAATGAAGTACCGTCGTATTACACGTACAATAAGCAACAAGGAGTATTTAATAGACGCCGACGGGGACAGCCGGTGGAGGGGTTTCCAGGAGTATATCGCGAGCATGCACTAGGACGAGTGTACACGATTCATCCGAGTAATAATGAACGTTATTACTTGCGTCTTTTACTGCACACAGTCCGGGGAGCTACTTCTTACACATATTTAAAAACTGTTAATGGTGTTGAGCATTCCACCTTTCACGAAGCTTGCAGCGCATTGCGTCTGCTAGATGACGATCGAAATTGGGACGACACTCTTGAAGAGGCCGTAGTCAGCGACACTCCCATCCGATTGCGACATTTGTTTGCAATCATGATAGTGTTCTGCGGACTTGCCCATCCAATGCAGCTATGGGAAAAATACCAACGGCATCTATCCGAAGATTTTCGTTTTGCGGCTAGGCGCGCTGATGGAGATAGTGTGGCAGAGTCTGACGAGCGTATTATTAATCGTTGCCTTTGTTCACTTCAAGATATTGTGATTTCAATAGGTGGCAATCCTTTGAGTCATTATGGTCTTCCAGAGCCGCGAGAAACCACTGAAGTTCGGCGTGTTGGTCGAGAGTATGCAGCGGAGACAAATTATGATCGTGCCGCGATGGCCGAAATCGTGAACAATAATATTGGCACCCTCACAAATGAACAAAAGTCTGTGTATGAACGAATTTAGAGAAGTGTCAGTCAACAGGATGGTGGAATATTTTTTCTTGACGCCCCTGGTGGTACAGGAAAAACGTTTTTAACTAGACTGCTACTTGCTGAAGTGCGAAGACAAGAAAAAATAGCACTAGCAGTCGCCTCTTCGGGTATTGCAGCCACTTTACTTCCAGGAGGTAAGACCGCCCATTCCATGTTTAAGATACCTTTGGACCTAGATATAAATGAAACACCAGTTTGTGCCATATCCCGAAATAGCGAAAAGGCAAAGATTCTTGCAGAGTGCAGCCTAATCGTTTGGGACGAGTGTACGATGGCGAACAAGAAGGCCGTGGAAGCCGTTAATCGCACTCTACAAGATATCCGGCGAAATGATCACGTTATGGGAGGGGTTACAGTTTTATTTTGTGGCGATTTTCGTCAGACTCTACCCGTGATTACCAGAGGAACTAGAGCTGATGAGGTCGGGGCATGTCTAAAACGCTCCGTGCTTTGGCCTCGAATAGAAAAATTGAGCTTGACGCAGAACATGAGGGCTCACTTAGGTGGAAACCCCAGTGCGCAGGAATTTTCTGGAGTTTTATTAAAAATCGGCGAAGGCTCATTTCCCGAATCAAGTAATTCAGTAACTCTACCCGACAACCTATGTAAAATTGTTGCTTCGGTGGAGGAACTCATTGATTTGGTTTATGGTGATGTTTCCCAATTAATAGGTCAAGACAATTCATGGCTTTGTGAGCGAGCAATACTTACGCCCAAAAATGACCAAGCCGCTGCCATCAACCAAATTATTCTAGAGCGAATTGAAGGAGACCAAGTTGTATACCGGTCTATAAATACAGTGGTAGATCAAATGGATGTTACAAATTACCCGGTTGAATTTTTAAACTCTCTCGCTGCACCTGGACTCCCCGCACATAATATTACTTTAAAAGTAGGCATTCCCATAATGTTGCTTCGTAATTTAACACCCCCTAAGCTGTGCAATGGAACTCGGCTAAAAGTAATTGCACTTCGAAGTAATATCATAGAAGCCGAAATTCTCACGGGTTGTGGATCTGGTGAAGTAGTATTTATACCACGCATACCGCTAATACCAAATCATTTCCCATTTCAATTTAAGCGCGTGCAGTTTCCCGTTACTCCATGTTTTGCGATGACCATTAACAAGTCACAAGGTCAGACACTTCGAGCCGCCGGTGTCGATCTTAGGACGAGCTGTTTTTCACACGGACAGCTTTATGTGGCTTTCTCGCGTGTCACTAGCTCCGATAATTTGTTTGTTTTGGCTCCTACAGGTAGAACATCAAATGTGGTGTATAAAGAAATTCTTTAGGCTTATTGCGATGTATTTCGACGTTCGGTATGGTAGAAGTACAAAGTGTCCTGATCAACATATATGAGAAGTGGTTATTTAACTGGCATGCAACACCTTCACTTTAAAAACATACGGAAATGACTCTATTATAATAGTTTTTTATCTTCTGTTGGCGCATTAACATCTCTTGGCGAAACGAAGTTCGCGGGCACCAGCTAGTTTTTATCATAAATTCGTCAACATTGTGGGTACACTTCAATTTTAGCTTTGGAAAACTTGCCTTTAAGATATCAATAGCTTTTCCAATATAATCAGATGGATGCGGGGAAAAAATAATTGAATGAACAGTTTTTTTCAGTATAAATTATAATTTGCGGGAAATAAATCGACAACTCACTAACTCAGTCATTCTGAACACTCTTGATAAATACGAGTCGTAGTTAAAATTGTGTTAGATTTATATTTTTTAGCGTCACGCACGTTTCTGCCAAACTCTGCATTCTTAGTGGCGGAACTAACCGCCGCGTTTTGCGTCAACACCAGAGCGAAGAAATTAAATTATTATATATAATTTCCTCGAGTAGGAATCGAACCTACAACCTATCGCGTTTACAGTCACATTGCTCCCTGCACCACGACTCGATTAAAGGTTAATAGTTATTTTCAGATATATCACACTAATGTATGGTACCGGACAAGGACGAGGGAGGTTAGGACAGGACATAGCTGATACACACTCCAATAAAATGCATATACTATAGTTATTTAATACATTTATAAGAGTCAGATAGATATCAGATCAGTACCGGCCCCGGGCTGGAGGACGCAGCCGCCCGCGGCCGTCACAACATCAAATTATAAAAGAAATATTTCTGTGCCTATCATGAAAACGGGGTTACGCCAAACGTCAAAAGGTAAAGTATAAAAAATATGGTTATTTTATTTGACTTTACTTATGGTTTAATTTAATTTACCTGACTGCTGAAATTTGCAGTTCACATCAATAGAATATAAATTTATACCAGATTTCAGTGCGGGCACAGATCTCTAGGAAACAACATTTAATTAGACGATATAAAATGTTATTGTTGAACTCAGGTTTAAGTATCTAATATAAAGTTAAATAGCTATAATATGAAACATAGAAAAAAATATAAAAAATGAGTAAAAATAGGTACTACTTACTAGATACTACAAAAAACGAGTATTTCTAAACCACTAGAGTGGAACAATCTATAAGACGAAAACAACACGTAAAACTCAATAAACATAACTTTATAATCATTATATAAGTTATTTGGGCGAATAAACGCAAGTCTTCACTATTTGTACTGAAACGCACACGATGACGACACCTGACACACCCACACACACACACACACACACACACACACACACACACACACGCGCGCGCACACTCGCTTACGACAACATTCAATATTCACTTATATAAGATAGACTTTTAAAACGAGCGAGCTATTATCAAATATCGTCATGGTTGCCATAAATAAAACTAAATATGAAGCAAATAGAAGAGGTGGTACAATATGGCAGTGAGTGTAGAGTACAGTAAGTACGGACAACTACGCAGTGCGCACACTATCACTACGACTAAAATATCAACTCTTAATAATAAATACGCACTTATAACTAATATATGTATATAATAATGTATACAGGGCACTTGTAAATTCCTTCAGTGTCTCGGCGGAGAGCGGAGAAAGCGGACTTGTGACGTCATCTTTATTTTACTTACTGTAGGTACCTACAGGGCGCTTATAATAGGCGCATACAGAATATTAATTGCCCTCTTTTATACAATACAGCAAAGCCTTCAAATATAAAACTAAATACTTATAGTTAAATAGAAAACCAAAACAATAAATGCATATAAAAAAATACAATAATAAGTATATTAAGTCTCCAAAATCAGAGTGTCCTTTGGTTTACAGCAAGGGTTCCCAACCTTTTCTTGATCAAGGACCACTTTTATATCATTCTTGGTAGCAGGGACCACTATGCATGTAGGTATATTAAACGCTAACTGTGACAATTAAACAGAACCTTCGCCTCACCATCCCCAGTCATAAAATTTAAATTGTTCGCGGACCACTTTTAGGCTTCTGCGGACCACTGGTGGTCCGCGGACCACCGATTGGGAACCACTGGTTTACAGGATACTATGTATATAAATGAGAAAACCGTGTCAAAGTGGCCTAATCATATAAGATTTTTACTTGTTATTATAGAATTATAATTTCAAAATTTAAAATGAAATAAGAAAATACTTTGTTTTTTCATAATTCGTTCTTTTTTTATGTTGTTCCAATATTAAAAAAAAGTATCGCAACAGGACTGGAACCCGAGTCTTTTAGGGACTTGAGTGGAGCCTTGTGGAGTCCGCCGAACTTGGATCTTATCGCCGAATAATATTTAAAAAATGTAAAAAATAATAATATTACAGATTTACAATAAAGAATAGAGTATTGAGTAATTTCTTTATCAATATGAGTTATGCCACTTTCACATTGTCATTCTCAATCACAGTACGGCCAGAGTATCGTCTGGTACGTCTTTCATACATGATTTTCAGTCTTTATTTATTATATTCTTTATGTCAATAAAATAAACATTAAAATAGGAACGGTTAACATAAATGCAAATATTTCAAGTAAAAATATCATATGTACTGCGTTGAGGGTAGCGCGGGGGCGCGTGACTAGCAAGTTGTATACATGCGAGTAGAGACATTCTACTCTGAAACTAAATTTACAAGCACATACAAAGTGTAATTACAATACCACGCAAAAAAAAGATTACAATTTTAAATACCTTTGAAATTGATTTTAATTTTCTCTTAAAAAAAATTATGGGAAAATGTGCAAGTTTGTTCTAAAAAAAAAGGTTTTGACGCCTGTATCGAACCTTCCCAATAAATTTTATATTTTTTTAAGTTTGATGATATCTAATCAAAATCTCCCTCAATAAAAATGTTTTCACTTACATACAATATAAAAGACATATAGACAGAAGGCATTTATGCTCTTATGTATTTAAAAAAATTAAAAAAATGTCTTATTTACTTATTATTTGCTATATATTTTTTGCTGATACTATTTTTATGTCATAGTGATTTCCTCTTTGTATGTGTTTGTTACATCGTTACATTAGATATTTCTATCTATTTAATTGTAATTTACATTAGTGATGTAACGATTGTTGGATTGAACTTTGGAACATCGAATGCGATTTTTTGCGTAATCTATATAAATATACGCCAAACTTGGCGACAATTGTTTAAAGCGGCAAGCAGTCTCGATCGCGCCGCTTTCAAAACACGTGAGTATTGCACTTTCTTATCTGGGCTGGGGTCTCTAAGACCCCACGTCCATGTTTTCTAAATATTAAACTTTTAAAACATGATATATTTTAATATGATAATATATGATATATTTTTATTACTTCCTTGCTCCTTGTTACTTTTAGTAGTATAGCTAACTAAATGTTTGCTATTAAAATGTTTTACATTAGCATTTAAATGCTAAAGTACGATGTAAATATATCATATATGATACAAAAATTGCATTACTTATATTTTTCAAAAAATCTGAATCCGCAATACAGGCAATAATTGTATTATAAGAATATTTTGCTCAGAATCAAAGCATTGTCCTTAGAAGGTCTCTATATTGTCGAATGTTTGATGAAATTTTAGAGTTTGCCCAACAACAAGCAAAAGATATAAAACAGAGAATAGACGGTTGTTGCCTTGTGTTGTTCAAATGACAAGACGCGTTGTCAGTGTTGAACCACTCAATTAAAAATTGAAAATAACTTTCAGCCGCGTTTTGAGATCTGATATGCCATCAATTGAATATGAGGCTCAAAAATGGAAATGGGAAAATGGAGGAACGACAAATAATTGTGTTGGTGAACGCCTTGTTATTTGCAATGAAATGTTCAAAGCCATCGTAAACGATTGCTAAAAAGACCAACAGGGTTACTGTTTGTTCTTTTTCAATTGGTAGACTTTATAATTTAGTGAAAGATACTTTCATTTTTATACTGTAATTTTCACATAAGTCTTGTCATGTAGCCACAGACTGAAAATGTAACTTTAGCTTCTTATCTCGCTTAAAATTTTATAAAAAATTGTATTGATTTTGTATGTTTGTATGTAGCCTACCCTCTCTAAGATTTAAATTGTCACCGGCCCTGATAAGATGTGTAAAGCAAAACCATTAAATACAGAGGCCTCAAAGATTCCACGTCCACAATAGTGTAATGAAAAAATGACGTCCATAGTTAAAGATTAAGAAACATTCGAACAAACTTCGCGAAGGCGAATATTTGTGCCATCACTAATGTACATATGGATATTTTAACGCGTCTAATAATTATTATGGTATAATTTTAAATATTAATATTATTAATTGAAAATATTTAAAGAATTCCAACTTGTTAAAACTTAAAACTAATATTTGTAAATCGAAACAAGAAAAGAAACGGTTCATGTTTCGTTATGGCACAAAAGTGGTTTTTAAGTGTATAACTTATAAATAAATAATTTGTAGCAGCCCCGCACCCCGCGCCCGCCACCCGCGCCCCTTATACAGCGCGCCACCTGCCGCCAGAAGCGCGCGCGTCGGGGCCGCAGCGCCCCCAGCGCCCTCTACGCTTTGTATCCGTGGGTAGGGCGCGCGCGCAGGCACAGCGCCAGCGCCAGCAGCAGCGCGGCCGCGTGCGCCGCCAGCAGCGCGGCGCCGGCCGCCAGGGGCGCGCGCGCCGCGTCCCGCAGCGCCGCCAGCGCGCGCGCGCCGCAGCCAGCCGCGTGCAGCGCCGCGCCGCCGGCCGCGCCCGCCGCCACGCGCCGCGCCGCCTCGCACGCGTCCGCGGCCTCCTGCACGCAGCACGAGGCCGGCACGCTGTAGTGGCGCGGCGGCGCGCCCACGCTGAGGTCCAGCGGCCCGTCGCGGCGCGCCCAGGCGGCGCGCTGCCAGTCGCGCACGCCGTCGGCGCCGCAGCAGCGCAGGCCCCGCTGCAGCGCGTCCAGCATGCGCGTGCGCGCCGGCAGCACGCCGTACTCGTGCAGCACGGTGTGGCGCAGGCGCGCGTGCAGCGCCGCCTGCAGCGCGGGCGCGTGCGCGGCGCCCCACCACGCCGCCGCCGCCTCCGCCACGGCGCTCAGCGCCAGCAGCGCGAACGCCGCCGCTAGCAGCGACGCCGACCCGCGCGCCGCACCTGCAGACATACAAATATGTAATCAAAATAGCATCTATTGTCTCTCATATTGCATACCTGTCTATTATACTATATGTACCTGAATCCATCCACTTCTAGGGCATGAAGATGAACCATATATATCTTAATCAGATTAGGACTTGAGAATTTTAAATTGACGATTTTTTTCCACATTCTAACAATGGCTGCGAGTTTGCTACACGTGTTTGCTAGACGCGCCCGAATATATCCATGCAACAGTTTTTTTTTTATGTTTTTGAATATCCACCGTACAAAATATACATTATGGTTTTTTTTTCTTTTTATCAGGCAGAATGACGAGATAGCATCGTAGGCTCCCCTACTATAAATGAAATGACATAACAGTTCTTTTAAGACACAAAGAAACAGTCTAATCGAAATCATGTAATATTGATTTGAGACAAGCTCGTTTCCTTTTTGATATTTATGCAGTTATTTTCAATAAATTTAGTAAAAAAATATAGACTTCAGTCAGCTTCACGCTGTATCCCGCACAGCAGGGTAGGCAGCGGGAATCGTGTTAAGACACTCCGTTCCCTACTTATTTTTTTAAGGAAAAGGACAAGGCAAATGAGCGTTCGGGTCACCTGATGGTAAGTGATTACCGCCGCCCACGACCCCGTGCAACACCAGAGGAGCTATAGGTGCGATGCCGGCCTTTAAGGTGGAGATAGACGCGCTTTTTGAAGGTACCCATGTCATATCGACCTGGAAACACTGCCGCGGGTAGGCCATTCCAGAGTTCCGCGGTGCGTGGTTCCATTCACCCCATGAGGAGATGCCTCAACAGAAGACACAAGTTTATTTCGGCACTGTTCAGCGTTTTCCCGAAAAAGACTTGCTCTGCCGGAGTAAACAGTCCACCGTGCTATCATCTGCATAGCAATGAATGCTAGAATCCTCTAACATGTCATTGATATGCAGAAGAAACAGCGTAGGGGACAACACGCAGCCTTGGGGAACGCCAGCGTTCACGGGCATATGTTTAGAGCAAAAACCGTCGACAGTGACCTTGATGTTGCGCCCAGTGAGAAAGCTGGCGATCCACTTGCATAAATTCTCGGGAAGCCCATAGGATGGAAGTTTAGCCAGGCGCGCCTCATGCCACACTCGATCAAAGGCCTTCGCCATATCCAAACTAACTGCCAGGCCCTCTCCCTTGTTTTCAATAGCCGCAGCCCAGCGATGGGTAAGGTAAACTAGAAGATCACCGGTTGAGCGACCATGGCGGAAGCCATATTGTCGGTCATTAATCAATCGGTGATCCTCTAGATCAGTGATTCTCAACCACTGTGTCGCGGCACTTTTGTGTGCCGCCAAATTTCAAAAGTGTGCCGCCAAATTTTGCAAATATATAATAATGTTAATATAATTAAATTCATTCATCATCATTATTTAAAAAGAAAAATATTTTTAACATGAATATATATTTAAATCCACAAAAAAATAAATTCGTATATGTAAAATTTTTGTCATAAACTATTTATGCAGTGTGTTGTAGTAAATAATTTCTCTTTGAGTGCCGCCAAATTTTCTTTGTGTGCCGCCAAATTTTGAAATCGTTAAATATGTGCCGCAACAAAAAAAAGGTTGAGAATCACTGCTCTAGATAAACCAAGAGCTGGCTATTGATAATGCTCTCCATGACTTTTGAGAGGTGATAGCAATAGGCTACAGGTCTTTCCGCCGAATTCTGGAGGCATTGCGTGTTTAGTGGCGGAACTCAGCGCCGCGTTTTGCCTGCACGTCAAACTAAGAAATGGAAATTAGGTAAACGTAACTTATGTAAATTTCTAATATTAGAAAAAATACCTAACACATTAACTAATAAGTTAAATCTAAACAGTTACCAAATAATAATTATTACCTTATTATGTGAATAAAATTGGTATTAGAACTATATTCAAGACTAGCGGCTTCGCCCGCTTAAACTACATGATTATTGATTTAATAAGTAGAATTGATTGACAATTAAAATGACTTCTAATATGATTTTTTATTACTTTACATTATCGTAATTTCTATAAAAATTTTGATTGTTTCGAACTAAAAAATACGACCAATGTTGATATTTCATTTATAAAATATACATAAAGCTAATTACGTAATTACGTTTATATTTTTATAACATTACGTTCTTTTTACCTATGCTGTTTTTTAAAACTCTGTAAATGTGCTGATGTCAGTTAATAATTTAATTTACTGCTTTAGAAACAGCCTTAGATGTTAAATTATTGATTTGGGTAATGATTCATAATATTCTTTGTAAAATAACTGTAATAATTGCATATTAACTCCTGTACAGTTTTTAAATTAGTTACATATATTATTAGCTAAATGTACAATTGGTAAATATGTAGTTATTACAGTGTACACGTAGAAATAATGTTTTTAGGCATTTTTATATATTATAGATTTATTTCAACCAAACGAACAAATCAAAAATCTTTGTATTTACTTGATATTTCTTTCAAGATCAAATTGTTCTTTATCTCTGTGTTGAATTAATTATGACTATAACTTAACTGTTATGATTTATGAACTCTCCACTAACAATTCAATTTTGTTTACTTTATTGTATAAAACTAGCGACCCGCTCGCGGCTTCGCCCGCTTATACCACAGAATGATTTACTTAACACACTGAATTATGTTCGTGTTTTGATATACCTATTATTTACCGATATACCGATTTTTTATGAGAAAGTTATTAAAACTATAGGTCGCATTTTTGTACCTCCCATAAGAATCTTTAATTGAATGTTTGAAATAAAAACATAACTTATTGATACAATAAAATCCTAACTCATCGGTGTCTGTACATAGAAAATATTACAATTAACAATGTAATAAAACTTGGTCAGTTGGTCTGTTTGTCTGTGCGTTTCTTCACGATCTCAACTGCTTTACCGATTTAAATACTTTTTTGTTTGTATTTTGACAAACTGTCCTTAAATATTGAGTATTAATTTTATTCAGCTTCACGCTGTATCCCGCACACAGCTGGTTAGGCAGAGGGAACCTAGTGTTAAGACACTCCGTTCCCCACTTTCTGCCAAATTCTGGAGGCATTGCGTGTTGAGTGGCAGAGCTCAACGCCGTGCTTAACCTCGACACCAGAGCGAAGAAATGGAAATATAAATTTAAGTAAATACTTCATCTCCTTGAGTAGGGATCGAACCCACAACCAGCCGGTTTTACAGTCACACTTCGTGCCGCTGCGCCACAATTGGTCTCAACTGGACTGGACTTTATTTTAATCGGTTTACACAAAGTTAAAACCAGATCCACGCTTTATCCCGCCTTTAGCAGGGCAACTTCGTGTTAAAATATTGCGTATAATGTGACTGATGTGCGAAATGAAAATATTATTAAACGAAATGAAAATATTATTAAACAATAATTCAATCCTCCAAGTGGGGATCGAACCCACACCAGTCGCGTTACAGTCACAATTTTGTGCCCCTGTGCCGCGACGGCCTTTAACAAAGAGGAGAAGAGAAGCGTTAGCGCTCCATTTACGGAACAGTGTATAGGGTAAAATATTTTAAACCCGTATGGGTTTATAATATTTTACCCTCTAAAGAAATTAAGCAAGATACATCAACAGTGAAGACGTAGACTATATTTCTTGTAACGCGGTTACGCATGGATACCAATAACGTAAACACATACTACCATAAAAATACTACTAAAATCTTTAGAAATTTGAACTTTGCCGCCAATATCTACGACTCGATTTCGGAATGAGGCGTATGCGGCGGTTTCCCTTTGATAGGTTTATGTGTGCGTGCGTCGTTCTCGACAAATTATATTTTATTTTACAACGATAATTTTATTATTTATTTTGTTTGAAAAAATAACTTTTTTATTTTTGGGTTTTTTATAGAGTAGTTAAAACTGTGGTTTCATTTAAAATGTTACTGACAAAAAACTCTGTATAATTGAGCATATTTAATATTTATAGTATTTTTTTGGTAAATAGATACCAATAGTTATTACAACACTTGCGAAGAAAGCATATTTTAGGCAATTTTTAATTCTTATACCTTTTGAAAAAGTACCAATATTCTTATAGTTAATAAATTATTTTTTCAAATTCAAAAATAGTCTATGTTTTTCATTATAATGGCAGGAAAATATTTAAAATGTTCAAATTACACTATAATAGGTACCAAATAGTATTGACATAGTAGTGTTGATAGTAATTGAACATAGTTATACTACAGGAGGATACCTTCATATGCACTGTTTATACCTGTTTTTATGATATAATGTAGAATAATATATTCTATAGAGGAATCACACATTCTTTTTATTCTTTAACTATAACACGTAAATACATTTTTTAGAGGTTACTCTGTACTAAGATGGCAGCTCTGTTCCCGCATTTACGACCCTGATATATCGATATAAATAATAGAAATATAAAATATTGGAAAAAAGGAAAAACGCAATTATATTGCATTTTTTCTTTTTTTCATACTTGAAACGTATTAATAAATTTACATACAATTCATTTGTTTTGAGTATAACATTAAGTTTAATCAGCTTCACGCTATTTTAACAGATGACATTAATATATTTGATACATCCTTAACATGAATATTTAATGTATTTTTTAAATATATAGACTTGAGAAAGTTCTCTTGAGAAATATATCTACTGTAAATGAATGCAACATATATATAACGCCAATGATTAAAATGTATTGACATCACCGCGTCATCTAAACACAATATAAAGTTTTATAAACTATGAACTCACAATCAGAATTTACTTTCCAAATACATATACAGTAATACTCCGGACTTACGCGGTAGGTGGGACCGAGCGATTGCCGTGTAAGTCGAATTCGCGTAAGTCGGGGTTCAACTTTGCATATAAAGTTTCTTTAATCAGGACCAGAGTTAAAAAAAAACATAAATTAGAAGAAAAATGTTTAATAAAGTGTAGGATAATAAAAAAATACATTGTTATGAATAAAGTAACCTAAACCGGAGTTATTTTGATATCGAAGGCTTCATATATTCTAACAATGTTGCCTGCCGAGTTAAATTTTTCATCTTTTTCAATTCACAAATTTTCATTTTTACTTCAAAGTCTTTAATTATACATATTTAGTTTACACTCCAAAGGCAGTGTTTTTCTTTTCTTGTTATGCTCAAATGACTAATTTTTCGTTCTTTTAGACGACATAATTAGAGATTATAATATAAAACAATTTCACGCGGAACATGTTTAAACCTGTCGCTGAACACTGAGTGGACAGAGCGAGAGAGCCGATGCGCGGCAATCAAAATAACAAATCGCGTATCTCCGAATTCGCATAAAACGGGGTAGCGTAAGTCGGGAGCGATGAAATGGAAATATAAATTTAAATAAATATTTAATTTCCTCAAGTGGGAATAGAACCCATAACCAGTTTACACTTTGTGCCCCTGTGCCACGAACGGCCTCAATTTACTTTCTTCTTTTAAAGTGTGGTTAAATACAATAATCGTAATTTAATTATGTCAAATTTCTATTAACCGACTTCTTAAAAGAGGGTCATCAATTCAACTGTAGTTTTTATTCTTGTTACCTCAAAACTTTTGACTGTGTGAACCGATTTTGATTATTCTTTTTTTATTTGGAAGCTAGTGCGTCCCGTGTAGTCTTATTTTAATTTAGTTCATTTCTGACAATAGTATCTATGAGAAAATCATATAAATCTCAAAATTACGTTAAGTATGTGCGCGACAAATGGAAGAATAACTCATTATCAACTCAACCGATTTTAATGATTCTTTTTTTTATTAGAAAGGGTACACATAAAGGGTAGTTTGGTGAAAGTTTGGTTAAGTTCAGAGTATGAAATCCGATTGAAATTGAAGAAGTCAATTTTTTTTATTAAAAAATATAATTATGTTATTTTTTCTGGTAAAATTTATTTGTACTCTATGATAAAAACTATTCCATAAGTTGCATTAGGCCTTGAACTATTACCATGCTAAAAATAATTTAATTTCATATAGTAGTTATCGGTATTTTAAGTAATTTATATTTTTCAGTTTTTATTTTTTTTAAATAAAACTATAATGAAATTCGGAATGAAACCCAAAAAAAATGTACCTTGGGACCCTAGGCTAATACCATGCAAAAATTCAACAATTTCTGTCTAGTAGTTTTTGCGTGATTGACGAACAAACAAAAAGACAGACAGACAGACAGACAAGAATTCTGTTGAGTGGTTTTTTAGGTTCTATAATCGACATATAAACCGACCTAATTTTTATTTTTTTTATATCTTTCATGTACAGAATTGACTTTTCTATCCTTTTATTATATATAGAGATATTATATAATAGTGCTTCAAAAATATATATTTTTATCAACGGTCTTAAATAACCAAGACGCTTCGAATGTCATTCTTTAGCCAGAAATCTAACCAGCGCGATTGCTATATAACATTCGCAGGCAAACTAATACTTTGAGTTCATTCAAATGACGATAACTTTTTTTAATGAACCGATTTTGATGAGACTTTAATTGTTAAGTTAAGTTAAAACAAAGCTATTGGTGAAACTTTTAAGTAAATCTGTTTAGTACTTTCAGAGAAAAATGTGACCATACATATCGACAGACAGACAGACAAGAAATAAAAAAAAATGCCTTCTATTATTCTTTTAAGTGTCCCTCTATCCATTTCAGTCAAAATTACTAAATGTACAGACAAAATATTTTTACTGTCTTATTATATATAGAGATAGAGATAAGAAAACAATATCAAAATTTAGAGTATTTAGGATGATAAAGACTGCATAAAATATGAATATAGTGATAAATAAATAATAAGAGGGTACTCCGAAACATACCGAAACACGTAAAAGTACCGAACGAACATCAGAAGTGGAGGTATACCTAATATTATCTACTCTCTTCAAATCATGTGAAGCTCGTAGCAGTGCCTGGGACTTGCAACTACAGGTGTAGGCTTCAGGGGCCCCTTTACAGATTCAAACGCTCGCCTCGAGCCCAGTATAATTATAAGCAGGTGTTAACTATATTCAGAATTTAAATAATAATTGATTACTTAAATAATCAATTATCCCAATAGTCAAGGACAGCCAGCGCCAGAGCACGAGTAGTGTACCAAGCCCCATCAGAGCCAAGACTCCACGTAATTAATTATAAATAGGTTTTTAACCACATTTATAATTAAAATAAGAGGACGACGCGCGCCACCGTCGCGATCGCACGTTTGTAACGTACTTAAAAATCATATGCCGTGATAAAAATCTTCCAGTGGAATATAATTGTGAACTGTGCTTAAAATAATATATAATAAATAAATAATTTCTATAATTTACGAACATTGCCACTAAACATGGAATAAAATCGACATTAAGTGAGTTGGAAAAAAAAACTACCGGACATTGAGTGATTCTACTTTGAACTAGTAATATTTAGTTGTGCTAATAGCGATTATTTTGCTGTTATTAGGACCTTATTGACCTAGTGGTTCTTATTTTTTTTGAAAACAGACAGTAAACACGCAATAAAATTGACAATACGTGAGCAAAATAAAACTAACGGTATTTGAGTGACCAGTGCGTATTGCAAGCTAGCTAAAGAAAATAATATGGATAAAATTGTTCGATCAAAGTGAAAATACGGTTGAATAACATTTTTAGTGAGTGATATAAACTATTGTGTGTTAAAGTGAAATAAATAAACCAAAATTAACGATATTCTGCATATATATGCAAAAAAACATTTTCCTAAAATAAAAATTTAAACAGCGACATCTAGGCTAAAAATTAAATACTTCAAAGTACTATATTGATTCAACTTTAAAGCCAAGCACTTGATGTTAAAAGAGGGCATTAATAGAAATTTTTACAAGCATATATTTTCATTTAATCTTTTACTTTAGATATTTGATTATTACAATACGCAAGAATGAATTCCACTAACCAAAAATGCTCTAGCTGTGCAAAAAAAATATTGGGAAGAACCTTGGGAATGTCCAGACTGCTCAAACAGAGGGCTTAAAGTAGGAAATACAAATACGCCTACATTTACTACAGAAAGTGAAAATATTACTCATCGGGCAAGAATTACTCGGGTGAACAGCCCAAGTATAAGTCAGAAGGGCCCTGACTATAATATGATAGAAGAGTTAAAAGTTTATATGGCAGATTTAATTCGAAACAGCATGGAGAGCGTCAGAGAGGCCATAAGAGATCTTACTAGCACCATACGGGATCAGAATATACGTATCGAGCAATTAGAGTCGAGAGTTTTACTACTCGAAAATAAAAAGGAGCAATCGTGTGATATCGCTGCTCTCGAAAGTGCTATAGAACAGCTTAAAGGGGATATTTCTGATCAAGATCAGCGTATGTTATTGAATGACGTCGAAGTAGCAGGGTGCCCGGAAACGCCAACGGAGAATTGCGTTCACCTCATCCTCTCCATTGCAAAAAAAATCGGCATAAATCTAAATGAAAAAGATATTGTCAGTGCGCATCGGGCTGGTCCGAATAGGTCGACCAGTGCAACTTCGGTATCTAGCGGCGGGAGCGCGCGGCCACGCCCACTAGTCGTACGTCTCGCTCGCAGAGCTCTGCGAGATGAAATGCTGCGTGCGGCTCGCGTGAGACGCAATCTAACGACAGCCCTCCGTCGTCTTTAACTTACCTGGACAGACAAACTCACGAAACACAACAGGCTCATATTCTATAAAGCGCGTTCTTTGGCTCGCGAGCATCAATACAAGTATATATGGACTAGAGATGGAAAGATTTTTGTATGTCAGGCTCAGGGGAGGTCAAGACATCACTTGCGCACAGAAGAAGATGTTCATAGGGTTTTTGGCAAAAATCGTGTTGAGTCGTGAAGTTAACCTAGATTATTTCTTTGTTTATTATAAAATCTTTATTTCTTTATACTTATATAAATCTTTATACATCTCATCATAATCTTTATAAGAGATATATATATATATATATATATATATATATATATATATATATATATATATATATATATATATATATATATATATATATATCTTTGTACTTATATATGTAGATTAATTATATTAAAGTATGATACTATTCCGTTCATTACATCAACTAATATATTTCAAGTATACCTTACATTCACACAAACACACCGCATACATAAATCTAGGCTATTTCAATATTTAAAAAAAAAACATTTAAATATGTGCATATACACATGTATTCAAATTTTCTAAACGACGTTTTATTTCTTTATTGCTGGACTATTTTTACCCAATTTTATAAATATAATTCTATAAATGATTAATGACAGAAAATACTTTTTGCGGCAGCAAGAATCTGGAATGACTTACCACCTCCTTAAGGTTTAAAATAAGTGCAGCTTTTTTTTTTTTTTTAAATAATAGATATAAAAGCGCATTGCAAAAACGACAACTTGACGCAGAGAAATATAACACACCTTCTAAAAAAACTGAAATATTATTTTTAGTCCTCAAATTTTAAATATATGTATATGATTAAAATTTAAACTTATTTATTTATTTGTAAACCTAAAGGTAATGTATATGTGCACAAAAATAGGAGCACGCATGCACACATACACGCACACAATACACACACACAATACACACAATACACACACAATACACACGCACACACACGCACGCACACACACACTCACACACACATATGAACTGTAGTTCTTTTTTTTTTATTATTACTATTGCAAAAAATGTTAAATAGCTTAAATATAACAATTAATTATTATATATGTTTATATATATTTTATTATATATATATATATATATATATATATATATATATATATATATATATATATATATATATATATATATATATATATATATATATATATATATATATATATATATATATATATATATATATATATATTATGAGGATTATCATAACGCATTTAAAATTACCCCACGTAACGCACCCCCACAATTTAACTCGACATCGCAAACAGCTCGCCCTATGAGCGGTGTAAGTCATTTTGTACCTAGAAATTTACCACCCACTAGATATATCCCAGGACATGATTGGAGTAAGCACGGAAACCCACCACCGTCTAATTATTTTAAAACTAGGGAAATGAATTTCCACGACAGTGACTACTATGACCAGTACTACAACTACTCGTATTATGACTATTATGACGATAATGAGTATTATAATTATAACGATTATTATTACGAAAATCCATATTATGATAGCGAACCACCCCAAGAACCTTCTCAAAATTGCGAACCCATTATAGAGGAACCCCCATCAAAAAATAAAGAGGATTTTCAGCAAATCAAAATTTTAGACAAACCAAAATAGAACTTAATCTCCAAACTCAACGTCAACTTCCCTATATTCAGATTAAAAATCCCCCACTAAAATTGCTTATAGATACCGGTGCAAATCAATCTTTCATAAGTCCAGACGCAGTAGAAAAATACTTTAATAAATTTTCTTTAAAATATGATCCTTTCGAAGTAAGTAACGTACACGCTGTAAGTAGACATAAGTATTCCGTAACGATTCCCAGTTTTTCAGAATTTAATAGTAAAGATAACATTACACTTTTTATTTATAAGTTCCATAATTATTTCGACGGTTTAATAGGTACGGATTTATTAGATAAATGGGAAGCAACTATTGATTATAAAAGAAAATTATTTGTTACTTCAAACGCATCGAACCCTATTCAAATTTATAATTCATGTAATTTAAATTTATACGAAAATATTATACCGGCAGGTACCTCGAAATTAATAAAATTACCAATTAATATTCGTGAAGGTGAAATTTTTATCCCAGAGCAAATTATCTCTAGTTGTATTATAAAAGAATGTTTAACTTGCGCGAAAAATAATAGAGCTATTTTAGAAATTTATAACCCCACGCGCAATGACATAATTTTCTCTATCGATAAACCTATCCAGGCCGAACTGAATAACACCGAATATAAGCATACCGAGCGAATGATAGAACGCGAAAAAGATGTTCTCTCTCGTTTACGGACTAGCCATTTAAATGAGGAAGAAAGAATTAATTTAGAAACGCTTTGCGGTCGCTATGCGGACATATTTTATTTAGAAGGCGAAACTTTAACGTTTAGCAATACAATTAAACATTCGATTAAGACTACAGATGAAATACCCGTATATACCAAAAGTTATAGATATCCATTTATACATAGGCAGGAAGTTAGGGAGCAAATTCAGTGTATGTTAGACCAAGGAATCATTAGACCCTCAGACTCAGCTTGGAGCTCTCCCATATGGATCGTTCCAAAGAAAAGCGACGCTTCAGGAAAAACCAAGTGGCGCATTGTCATAGATTTTCGTAAAGTTAATGAAAAAACTATTGATGATAAGTACCCTATACCGAATATAACGGACATATTGGATAAATTAGGTAATTGCCAATATTTTAGTACATTAGACCTTGCTAGCGGGTTTCATCAAATTGAAATGAACCCCGCCGACATCTCAAAAACAGCTTTTAATGTAGAGCATGGGCATTTTGAGTTCTTAAGAATGCCCATGGGCTTAAAAAACGCACCCTCGACCTTTCAAAGGGTCATGGATAATGTTTTACGTGGTTTACAAAATAAAATATGTTTAGTATATTTAGACGACATTATAGTTTTTAGCACTTCACTTCAAGAACACATTGTAAATTTGGAAAAAGTCTTTAATAGGTTACGAGAATCAAATTTTAGAATACAAATGAGTAAGTCGGAATTTTTGAAAAAGGAAACAGCATATTTAGGTCATATTATAACGCGCGATGGAATAAATAGATTTAGAAAGAATAGATAGATTTTTAGGACTCGTAGGTTATTATAGAAAATTTATTCCTAATTTTGCTAGAATTACAAAACCAATGACTCAATGCTTAAAAAAAGGTTATAAAATTATTTTAAACCAAGATTACACCGATTGTTTCGAAAAATGTAAGAAATTATTGACTAATGATCCCATTCTACAATACCCCGACTTTTATAAGGAATTTATATTAACTACGGACGCTTCAAATTTAGCTATAGGCGCTGTACTTTCACAGGGACCTATTGGTTCAGATAAACCCATTGCATATGCCTCTAGAACTTTAAATACGAGCGAAATTAATTATAGCACAATTGAAAAGGAATTATTAGCGATAGTTTGGGCTACAAAGTATTTCCGCCCCTAATTGTTTGGAAGAAAATTTAAAATTATGACTGACCATAGACCACTTCAATGGATTATGAACATTAAAGAACCCAATTCCCGACTGACTCGATGGAGGTTAAAATTAAGCGAATATGACTTTTCTGTGATATACAAACAAGGTAAATATAATTGCAATGCCGATGCTTTATCCCGTATAGAGATTCATAATGAAGAAGCGAATTCAATTGCAGTAAATTGCTCAGAAAAATCCCTTTCGAACTCAAATACAGCAACCATACATACTGACTCGGAAAACCTCATTTTAGAAATTCCTATAACTGACGACCCGTTAATTAAAAAATTTTATCATCGTGATCGAATGAAACAGGTTTATAATATTATTAACGACTCTTCTTTACAACAACGAACCCAAATAATTGAAAATTTAAATAAAAATAGGAAACCTGAGACTATATACTTACCCGACCAACAGATATTCATACGAAACCCCAAATCATCTCGACAAAAATTAGTCCCTTGCTTTAATGCTTTAGCTGATTTACCAATACATATTTACACAAAGAAAAAACGATTACCAATGGCGAAAAAACGCAAAAAAAAAAAATTAAATTAAAGAATAAAACGCTTTACCCTTTTCATGTGCATATTTAATATCTTAAAATAAAATTAAAAACCGCTTCACAGCAGCTTAAAACTTTTGAGTTTAACCGTGTTATGAGAGGACTCATTGACGAGTTAGGGTCTGTAATAAAAAGTATTTCGGGAAATCTCGACTACACGGACGCCATAAGTTATGATAGAGCCATTAGCTCAAAATAATGATAAAATAATTAACGAAATTAATAACCACATTCGCTTGAGTTAAAAAAATTGGATGTCTCAAAATACTTACATTATAAATAAAATTATTAACTAATAATCAGAGGGAATTAGAAAATTTAATGAATAATTTAACAAATATTAATATGAAATTAGAAGCCAATTTTGTAACTTTCTCACATATAAATCAAATATATATTTATATTTTTTTTTTTTTTTAATTTTAGGGTAACACAGAAACGAGTTTTGAAGAATTATTTCGGTTATAAAACTTACTTGCATTTATTCGTACCAAAAGTAATCATCATTCTATGTTCACTTTTAGTATGTTAAACAAATTAAATACGTACGTAATATAAGAAAAATGAACTTTTAGATATTTGTTTTAGAGACTATTTTTATGTAATAAAGGTAGGCTATTATTATAACGCTAGAGATTATTTTAGTTTTGAAGTTTCCAATTGTTTTTCCTAAGATCCTGTATCATTTATATTCTGTACCTAATATAAATCGCCACATCCTGATTTCCATCATCATTTTTACCCTTTCCAAGCAATTCACAAAAAAGATTTTATGTACATAGAGGCTGAATGCCCGAAGATCGGTGAATCATATTTATGTGATCTTAATGTTAATTATCTACAAGGAAAACAGCCGGATTGTATAGAGCGTCTTATCACAACTCAGCAGCTGCAAAGTTCCTGTTTATACGCATCGATTACTCTTACTACGGAAGCAATGGAACAGCTAGATGATAGACACTACATTATCACTATTCCAAAACCAACCAGAGTAGAATTGTTATGTGAACAGCATAAATATTTGAAGATACAAGGGAGTCATCTCGTAACCGTACCACGGGGATGTTCAATTAAAACTTCGTTATTTACTATAATTAATAATAATGATAATATAAAAGGACAAGCATTGGAAATTATCGACCTAAGTAATATTAATATGACAAAGGGAGGAAATTCTGAAATAACACTAAAATTAAATTCAGCAACCTATTTCGAAAATATCTACGGAATCTAACAATCTTTATCATACGACAATCCCATTTTATGGAATTATTCTAATGGCAATTATATTATGTATCATCTTTATAGTTGCCAAGAAAATTAAGAAAAATAAAAAGCCTAAACTATCGAGTGAAGAAAATTCGCCAAAGGAAGAGGCCTGCGCTCGAGATCCAGTAGAGCATATTCTTCAGCACTATTCGAGATCCAAGGACACTGAATAGGTGCTGATCTTCAGGAGGGAGGTGTTACGTTCCCACACAACCCGGGAATCGCTGACTTAGGCTTCCCAACGTTCCCACACTTATTTCCCACACTTAGCATAGAGATCTTAGAATTGTAATAATCTGTTATTTGAATCCTCGCATCATTTTACTCCCATTGTATTAATTAACATTAAAAATAAATGTAATAAAATAAATCATTCTTGTCTCCAACTTTGAGCAAGTCTCACCTGTTTAGTAATAAGTTAATTTTAATAAAGTATTTTAATTAAATCGGTTTTTTTTGGAACCTACGCTGCCACCGTACTTAATTTGTGTTTATGGCAATAAATGTTTTTTATTATTATTATTATTATTATTAAATAATAATTAATTTATCAAATAATTAATTATCCAAATAGCCAGTGGCAGAACACTACTCGTGCTTCGAGCCACACCAGAGCCAAGCCTCCCCGTATATATGTATTTTCGAATTGTTTTTATTGCTGTTGACCTGGGATGGTCTTGACAGCGTCACCGGGCGGGAAAATCATTGTGCTCAAAGGCTGATTTGAACTCGGTGCACGGCTGATAAATCCGCACCGATGGCCGCTGCGCTGTCAGACGTTAAAAAATGTTTACTTTTACCCGTATAATGTCCGTGCGGGCTTTTATATGATCGTTGACAAATAATTGGTGGGGTAGAATGAATAAGAATTGATCAGTAGGTGTCGTATATATATATCTATAGGTAGCTCTCATGATATACCCTACATGGGCCAATCAGTACATATAAAGTAATGAGGTCGCGGTCTTTGCCGCGTGTTAACATTTGAGTTGACATTTCAGTACAGTGAAGTTTAATTATCTACATCACGAAAACTATTTTATGTATTACACATACACATAAACTGTTATGTTTTAGCATAAGTTAAGAAAATGTAGAACTAATAATAAACACTACTAAGAACTAAGAAAATATGTATTTATGAAGGGTGTTGTTGTTGTGAATACATTGAATGTATTCTCTTTATCGGCATGAAAAACCTAAATATATTATTATTTTTCAATATAATCCTCCATAACTACAACACATTTCTTACATGAAAAATGCTGAAAACATTTATTGCCGCCGTCAGCTCTTTACGTTCCCATGGATATCTTTATTCACATTTGGGAATAAATAATAATCACTGGGTGTCAAATTGAGACGAAAGTGTGGGTGGTTGAACTTTTCAAAGCCACAATCGCGAACATCAGCCTTGGAAGCACACGCCGTGTAAACCAGGGCGTTGTCTTGAAGAAATTTTCAAATTGATTTCTTTAAATACGGCAAAGTTGAAGCGTAACATTGTGCGTTTATGGTCTGGTTTATGACCTTTATTTTCATGTTCGTAGGGACCTATAATTTACACGTATAGTTTATTTAATATGTGTCATTTATATATTTCAATATTGTAATTTATTTTTTTATAATTTATATACATTGAATATAATAAATTTAAATTTCTTTGGAGGGTCTGTACCCTTCTAGGGCACTTGCATGGACTCTTTTTTTTTAATTGTAAGGGTCATAGGGATCTCCAGTAATATTTTTTTCGAAAATACTTTAAGGATTTTTAAGACAGCTCCAAAACTACAACGCAACACTCGACTTGCATTTGTTCCTTGGGCGCTATTAGCATTTGCGGGCCCACCTTACTCTGACTTTGGAGAGGTTAAGAAAGTCACAAAGAACAGTGTGTATGGTATTAATATAAAAATATTATTCATCTCTGCCTATAATGTTAACTTTTATTTCTGCATCTTTAAGTACAATTTTCTCAACTTTTTGACATTTTCATCCATAGAAGCAGTTTTCAATGCTCTCTCTGCCTTTTTTGAAGTCACTTGACTACTTTTGAACAGTAAATAATAAAATAAACTAAACTAACTTCACGCTTTATCCCTAGCGGGGTAGTCAGAGAGAACGGAGCGCCAAACGCTACGGTCTCTACATACCTCTTTCGCCTCGTCCACTGTCATCAACCTCTTTTTACGTGACCTTCCTCCAGTATCTTTGATAATGTGTTTTCAAAGGTCAACCGAGGTCTCCCCTTACCTCTCTTACCACTCACTTTTCCGTCATTAATCTTTTTTGCCATTCTTTCATCACTCATTCTTTCGACGTGCCCAAATCTGCCATTTTGTGTACCTCTTCATTGCGGATTCGATCAGCTAAGCTGACTCCGCATATCTTACGAAGAGATTTTTCTTCTGTACCCACGTTTCGCTGCCGTACAACAGCGTAGGTACCAACACCGCATTATGTACGGCCAAACGCGCAGCTGTGCTGACGTTTCGCCGTCTCATCAATGCAGCTAAAGCTCCGTTAACCTTGTTACCGGCAGTAATACGCCTTTCCACATCCATCTTGTATCTTCCATCTCTACTGAACATACTTCCCAAGTATACCACCTCATTCACTTGTTCTAATATCTTACTATTTACACTGATCTGTCCTTTCTTCATTTCTTTCAAAAATCAGAACCTTTGTCTTATTCGCATTCGCAAATTCTTGATAAGCAACCACTAACAGTTTTTTAATGTTTTGTTGACTTCTTCCTTGTTTAGTAAGGAATTTAAACACAGCGCGGTGCTCAAGTTTCTTTAATATTTTCGCGTCAGTCCTTTTACTTATTGTTAACAAAGGATTACTAGCAAACTAATGATAAGAAATGTGTTAAATTTTATATTTATACTATAATAATTACGAATGTACTAAGTAAATCATATCGATACCGACAATACATTGAACGCCCCTCGTACATCATAAATAAACTTTTTTAAAGATATAACAGTACACGGAGTGGAAGCGCCTGCGCTTCTTTTACGGGACCAGCATATCACTATATGCTATAAAAAATATAATAATAGCTTTCATTTTAAGTAGTGGAGACAAAAACACTCTGTATTAATAAAATATGTACCTAATTAATTCTACATACCTAAAATATTTTTCCAGTTTTATTTATTACATTACTTTATATCTGTATAAATAATTTTATTAATAGAGGTGAAATGAGGCTAGTCGTGGCAGTGGCAAAGGGGCACAAGCGTGGGACTAAGCGGGACAGATTGTGAGTTCGATTCCAACAATGCAATGCCTCCAAAATTAGGCGTAAAGTAGGGAGCTGAGTATCTTAGCACAGTGTAGTGGATAGAGGGTGAAGAAGTTTATTTTTTTTATAATATATTAATAATTCATACCAGCTAAAGCAGCTAGAGCTCCCATGGTCAGTACAGCCGCCCACACGGCCAGCGCACAGAGACCCGCACGGCCCGCTCCCGTCTCAGATGCACGCCCATCCCATAGTGCCCAACCGGCAAACGCGCATGCTGCTACACCCACAAACTGAAAAAAAATATAAAAAATTGAAATTTAACTTAGCTTTATTATCCCTAGAGGAGTAGTCAGAGAGAACGGAGCGCTAAACGCTACGGTCTCTACATACTCTTTCGCCTCGTCCACTATCATTAACCTCTTCAAACATGCCCTCCGGAGGGTCCTCATGCTTTTTACGTGACCTTCTTCCTGTATCTTTGATACTATGTTTTCGAAGGTCAATTGAGGTTTCCCCTTACCTTTCTTACCGCGCACTTTTCTATCATATTTTTTTATTGAAATTATTTCATCCCTCATTCCCTCACGTATGTTCATATATTGGAATTAGTGTTAAAGTGATTGGTATTATAAATAGAATTAAAGTTTATGTAATAAAAATTAATAAAATAATTACAAAAGCTGGATTCTATTACAGATTTGTTGGTTTGCTTTAGGAGGAATGAATTATTATTTATTGATACGTATTTTCATTTCTACGCCACTAAACACGCAATGCCTCGAAAAAATCGTCGGGAAATGGGGAATGGAGTATCTTGACACTAGGGTCCCTGTGTCTACCCTGTTAACAGGGTAATAATTTTTTTAAACAATTAATTTTATACCATACATAAAAATTAAAGTTTTTTAAAATATGTTCTTGCAACTTTGTAAACTATGGTTTAAACTTTAAACTATGTTAAACACATAAATAAAAAATATCTAATTTCCTAATTTATGTTTAAAATTAAACTTTGACAAAATGCTATCTACATATTAACGCCTAACACATCCATAAATAGAGTGTTTGTTTATATTCACAGTGCTTCCTGTTGCATCTGCTTTATATCAACTCATAACTCATATAAAAAAAACAACAATAGGTACTGTTTGCAATTAAAATAAAGGCACACTTTCAGGCCAGCTCTTCTCTGCGGAAATTCAGTGTCACACAGAATTTTATTAAATGTAGTGTAAGGGCAAAGAGAACCTAAGAAACTAGTGTGAAGACACTCCATTTCCATTAATACCGCTGTTCACTGTTCACCACTGGGCTGCGGATATCCAAAGCGAGGGAGAGGGCTTTCAGTTAGTTTGGACATAGCGTGGGGTGAAATGAACTTGGTTCAATTCAACTTCAAGAAAACACAAGTTTGCGTGTTAACCAATAGAAAAAATCATTTGTTATGTCGCCAGTCTTCCAAAGTGATGTATATGCGGCCACGCCCCTAAGTCGTGATCTTATGTCGTTGTCTTATTTATCCGCATACTTATCATAAAGCACTCCTCTTATAGCCACGTCCAGTATCAGCACATTGGGCCTTGGCGTTTCGAGCGACTGCCAGTATCGCTATCATCTGGAAAGCAAGGCCAAATTGGCCTCAAAGAAGGGTTGAGGGTTATCAGCAAAGCGAAGCAGTACTTACGCCAAAACACCGATTGGCTGTGTATAGGGCCCAGGTTCGGACTTTATTGGAGTACTGTTCTCATCTCTAGGCTGGTGCACCCCAGTATTAGCTCCATTTATTCGCATACAACGTAGAGCGTTTCGAATCGTTGGGGACCAAATGATCTGTGAAAGGCTTGTCACATTTGCTTTGCGTAGAGATGTCTCCTCGCTGTGCATTCTCTACCGCATTTATTATGGGGAGGTGTTCTGGGGAACTGTTTGACCTGTTACCTGCCGCGGAAATTTCTAACCACACAGTGCGTCACAACCTCAAGTACCAAGCACAGTATCTGGACTCCACAGCTGTGAGGTTTCGTAGGAACTACTTTCCACGCTCACCTAACTGAGGAATGGCCTACCTGCGATAGTGTTTCCTGGTCGATACGACCTGGGAACCTTCAAAAATACAAAGTAAGCACATAAGGAAAACAACAAACATAAAAGTCGCGCTCACCCAGCCTATCAGACTGAAATGGCGATGGGCCGGTCACCTCACTCTACTAGCGACCAAATGAAAGTCCCCTTTATAATAATGTGTTGTTTGGCATTCTCATACATATGCAAAACAATACTTAAATGTTCTTTATCACACCATGCATCCTATTCCATCTGAGTTTGTTAATTGTCAAAGAGTATGCCTTCTCCAGGGTGAAAAGCCCCGGAGCGCGAGGCTGTAGGCAGTAGCCCACGTCGCCCACACCTTACGCCGCCTATGGTGGCAGGACTCGTGCCAGGCTTTG
This sequence comes from Heliconius himera, assembly GCA_021202915.1. Lineage (NCBI taxonomy): Eukaryota > Metazoa > Arthropoda > Insecta > Lepidoptera > Nymphalidae > Heliconius > Heliconius himera. The sequence goes on from JAJHJA010000046.1 coordinate 162,963, forward strand.
CCACCATAAGGGCCTCTTATTATAAGAGGCCGTTACGGCGAACTTATAACATAAAAAAATAAATAGTACCCTATCTTTGTCGTTGATGACTTATAAAAGAAATGTATGTAATCCCCATACACAAAAATTAAAGAAAAATATAAAATTATCATAGTAGGATTTTTTGAAAATATAAGGAATATAAAGCCAAAATGTTTATTCAGAATCATAATAAATAATGAATAAAATTTATATGTGAAAAACTTACCAGAAATATAATGTTGAAAAATATCAGCAAGCATTTCATTAAGGAATAACAACGAGACAAGCCCATTTTAAGTTACGCTAACGTACTTTTCAATACCGATTGTTGTGTTAAGATCTATTGTAATATTGTTCAATTTTAAATGGTTTTTACCATTAACTCACTAAGTTGTTTCTCTGAATATATCAACAATTATGATATTAGTTTATATTTTGTAAACACTAAACACCACTTCGGTGATCGATCTTCCCCACAGAACACATATTCCCTAAACAATAATTTGACAATTTGACATGTGTATGAATTTGGTGGGCAGAAAATATATATCACTAACCACAGAGTATCTTAAATCACGAAACCAGAACCAATATGGTTATTGTTTTAGCCGTTTTAAAATATCACCACATCGAAATGATAACTAAGTCAAGTTGTCTTCATTTAAAATAAAAAACCTTAATTTCTGCGGAAACTAAATAGATAAACATTTATTTTTCGTCCATAGACATCGCTTCCGAAGCAGACGCTGGTGTTCACAGATAACTAAAGCTCGCGCCGCGACTCGCGAACGCGAACATGGCATTGACAGCGAACATGGAGGATGGATCCCTCGAAAACATAAATAAATGGCCACCGTTGTTGTTACGTTTTTCCTAATCACAATATTTTATGTTAGTAAGATGGATGCCGACAGTAGGAAAAGAAAAAGGTACAATTTATAGTAACACGTGTTCGGAAGGGTACTTTAATAGTTATAATTTCGCAATCGCGCTTAGCAAATCAAAATAGCGCCAATGACATAAAATTTCGCGCCAGTGCTGTATAAGTTATTAGTTGTGTCGAGCCCGCGTCGGTTCCCAGTGATGTTATCAATGGAAACACATTGTTTTCAGAAATATATCCCAGCGAGAGAAACGGTGGAGCATGAATTCACAGAGGCTGGACCAGATCGTGGCAGAGCTGATGAAGCCCATCAGCGACGTCCGCCGCAGCTTCGACACGGACCTCAGCGCGGTGAGTCCGTCCCGTGCGCCCGGCTGCAGCCGTCCCGCCACTTTTACTTGTTTGACAGCACGCTCTTATATACTATAACACTCGGTTTGTTATCATACGTTACTAACAGAATTTTGAGGTATTAATGCTTATTATGCTATTTTATTTTGTGAATACACCTGTTTGCAGTCTTTGGACATCAATATTGTATTCAAAAACAACTCAAATTACTAAAACATATGATATATTCGCCCACTATCAATAAAGTCAAATTTTAAATCTATTTTTGTAAATATTGGCCCAAGAAAACAAAATTCAATAAATTTCTTATCAGATATTGTATAAAATAATTGCATTATTTATTATTATTATTACATTATGTAAGAGCATTCTATTGCAGTTGTTATTATGTATCTAATTACAGTTTTTTTAATACTATTCAAATATAGAGAGATTTAAAACAAAAATCAACATCCAATTAGATATTTTTTTTAAATTTGTTTTATATTTATTTCCTAATACTAGTTATATGAGTGTGAGATATTATAGAACATTCTTGTTGACTGTGAACTTTAGGCAGACAAAGTAAGTAATATATACCTCTCAATACCATTTCTTACATATGCAAATAAACCCATATTCCCCCACTTGTTATATTTTTGAGTCTTATTATTATTTCGGAGTAGGGGTGTCGCAGAGGTCCACCAACATGATTCCAGTATTCTTCTTACATTTACCGCTATTATTTTTATAAATAGAATTGTAATATATATATATGTGTGTGTGTGTGTGTATATATATATATATATTACAATATTCTATTTGTCCATCTACATATTGACAGACATACAATAGGAACAAGAAACACTTAGTTATCACCTCCAAAACATAAACAAAAAAGGGCAGCCATACTATTTTAAAATTTATATCTAAAAATTAAATTAGCTTTACGCTGTATCCCACACAGCAGGGTAGGCAGAGGGAACCTAGTGTTAAGACACTCCGTATCCCACTTTCTGCTGAATTCTGGAGGCATTGCGTGTTGAGTGGCAGAACTCAACGCCGCGTTTCACCTCGTTACCAGAGCGAAGAAATGGAAATATAAATTTAAGTAAATATTTTATCTCCTCGAATGGGGATCGAACCCACAACCAGTCGGTTTTGCAGTCACACCTTGTGCCGCTGCGCCACGACCGGCCTCAAAATTTATATCTGCAGGAATTTAAAGTAATAATAAAAACAATGTTAATTTGGAATGCTTATTTTACTGCCCAAGTATATTTAAAGGATAAAAATGTTATCAATCATTTAAATATTATTAATTAAGATTATTTTTTTGTGTATTTTTATATAAGTGGTGTACAAATAGAGAAATAAATAAATAAAATCATTAGAATTTCATGGATAGCTTTACCCACCAACCATTATAGTATTATGCAATAAAACTGGGGGTCCACAATGGAAGGCTTGGGTGTGCGAAAGTTCACAAGGAGATATATGAATGTGATGATGCCTCAGTCTCAGGTAACAGCAAAAAGCTGAGTCTTTATGTAGCTAATGGTGATGTCAGTATAAAAGAATTTAATAGTGCAATACAAAGTCTGAAATATGGTAAGACAGCAGGAGCAAATGAGCTACTATTCTTCTAGAGCTACCATCCTATTTTGGATAGGATTGACTATATTGGATAGTCTTTTTCACAGACTATAAAAGCAGTGGAATTGTGTTAATCGGGGGCAATTTTATAGGCAACGCCTCTTATCGGAAGGAAACTTGTGTGAAGTATTGTTATTAGGTGATACATATTACTTATTGCAATTACATAGTATCTCATCCCAAATAGTTTAGAAACATATAGATGATAGAGAGAGAGAGATACTACCCCGGTACAATGTGAGCGGACCCTTGCTGGCGGCTGTAAAGTCTCTTTACATAGATCACTCAGCCTGCGTGCGAGTAGGAGCTGGCATGTCGCCCATGATTTGACATCGAATCGGGTGTTAAATAAAGATGCGTCATATCAGATTGATTGTTAAATTTTTATTTGGACAGCTATCTTCCAGGAGTGAAACAAAGTGACATGGGAGTAAATGTAGGTAAGCTGAATGTAAATTGCTGTACGCAGATGATGCAGTGCTCATTGCATCATCAGAATGCGAGTTGCTGGCATTAGTTGTTGTTGGTCACTCTGAAAGAAGGTTGAAAATAATAGTCTAAGCCTGAATGCGAATAAAACAAATTCTGGTATTTGATAGAAATGAAGAAAAGACGGAACGCAAGATCAGTGTAAATGGTAAGATATTAAAAAAAGTGAATGAAGTGGTATATTTGGAAAGTATGTTCTGTAGAGATGGAAGATATGAATGCGGGAAATGTAACGGCGTTAACGGTGCCTTGACTGCATTGATGAGACGGCGAAACATCAGCACAGCTGCACGTTTGGCGGTACACTAAGCAGTGGTATCGGCGCTGTTATACGGCAGCGAAACATGTGTATTACAGAAGAAGAAAAATCTACAATCAACAAAGTTGGAGTTTGGAGTTAGTCTATTTACAGACAATGTATATTACCATTTCTTTGCACCAATTGTGTACTTTTTTATTTACGGAGGTATAATATTATTAAATTTTATTTCTATTAACAAGTTTTTAAATATAAAAGAAAATTAAAAAGAATCAAACTAAAAAAACTAAAAGCTATTAATTTAATATTTGTTACATATTTTAAATTCAATAAAGAATGTACACTAAAGATAAGTATTAAACTGTAGTTGTTGGAGGAGTACCTGACGGAGGCGGGCTTGCATGCGTTGGACGCGGAGGAAGAGGAGATCAACACTGCAATACCCAACTTTACGGAGCTAGCCCTCCTCTTGCAGCAGTCGGCCAGCATTTACAGTAGGAAAGTGGACTTTCTCTACCAACACGTGCTCAGTGTCAGTGATTCACTACAAAATAGTACACAGTGAGTATTTATATATTTTTTAAGTAAACTTATTAAAATATGAGGTATCAAGTATTAGTTGGTTACAATGTAGATGCAATAACATTAGGCAGTTGAGTGGAAGGACTCGACGCCGCTGCACCTTGACTTGTAACCAACCAGATCGAGGACATAAAAATAATTGATTCCTCCAAGTTTGAATAAAGCCTATCTAGCTCACTAGCACTTGTTTTTGTCACCTAGCATCATAGCTTAGATAGGTATCTAAGATTGATGGTATGTAAAATTTTGTATACAGAGGATTATATTTACCACTTTAACTATTTATTTAAATGATAAAAGAACATGAATATCTAACATATTTTTTTTAATCTTAAACAAATAACAATCTTATTACTTTGTACCACTAAATAAACACATTTTGCAAGTAATATTCATTGCAATAATCAGTTTATTATAATTGAATAACCAAATTTCATTAATAAAAAAGTCGACAATTCTTATTCAAAACAAAACAAAACAAATCTGCAAGGACCAAAGATAAGGACATACGTACTACGATTTCTAATTGTATACAAATGTGCAAATCATTCCAAAAGCGAACTTGCGCACGTGGATTATATTGACTAATTTTGATACTTTTCTAGTGTTCCGTACCTTCTAAAGAAAAAAGGAACGCTTCTAAGATCACTTTGTTGTCCGCCCATCTGTCAAATTTATATTTCCATTTCTTAACACTAGGTTCCCTCTGCCTATCCTGCTATGTGCGGGATACAGCGTGAAGCAAAAATTGCCTATCTATCGTGGGTTCAAATCGTCAAGATTTGAACCCACGCGTCTTGGAAACTGTCCTAGCGCCTCCGCGTCCCGAGAACGTAGTTCGTTTCCGAGAACTTTAGTTGGTCAGTGCTTGGACGGTTTCCAAAGAGACGCAAGTTCAATTTTTTATACGTTTTCTTATTAAGTAAACCTAAGTGTGAAAGGACACTTTAAAAATGTAAAAAAAAATGATAATATTTATATTATTTTCATATCCCTGTTCTGTTAAACTTTTCGGCCTCGAGTTGTCCCACCTTACGCGTGAGACATTACGCGATTAAATTGTACGAACCGTGGGGCTCACACGCTAGGTACCCCCTGCCTACCCTGCAATGCAAAAAAAACGTGAACCAGTTTTTTTCTTATATTTTACGGAAAATAAGAATATATATCATATTGTATAGAATCAACAAACGTTGTCTGGGACATAAATTCTTTTTGTTCAGTATTATGTAAATGAAGTATTACAATATAAGACAAAGGTGCAGGTCACGCCTCTGTAATGCTAATAACACTGTCGGGAACGAGACCAGCACATTTATGTCTTTTATAATATTTTATTTATAACTTCATGCATCTGTCGCATTGAAATAAACAGAACAGGTAAGGCTAATGGCCAATTTTCATTTTGCTCAAATTAGGAACAATGAGTGTCGAGTGGGGAACTAAACGCCTTTTAACTTAATTGATCTTTGAGGCCAGTCGAGGCGCAGTGGCACGAGGTGTGACTGTAAAACCGACTGGTTGTGGGTTCGACCCCCACTCGAGGAGATGAAATATTTACTTAAATATAGGTAGGTATATTTCCATTTCTTCGCTCTGTCGTGTCGAGGCTAAGCACGGCGTTAAGTTCTGCCACTCAACACGCAGTGCCTCCAGAATTTGGCGGAAAGTAGGGAACGGAGTGTCGTAACACTATGTTCCCTCTGCCTACCTTGCTGTGTGCGGGATACAGCGTGAAGCTGATAAAAAATAAAAAAAACTTAATTTATTCACAGACCCGGGCTGTACACGCGTGTCGCGGGTAGCATGTGCAGTCCGATACATGTCGCATGTGTATAAGATACTAATGGAAAGGCTAACAAGTGTGTAGTTAATTGCGATACAAACAGTACTGAAGGGAGCTCTACGACCGCAACGATTGCTTTATTATAGCATTAGGCTTCGCCCGCATACCACCTATAAAGCTTTTATAATGCTGCATTTGGCAACAGACCGCTACATTCAATCATGAATACGACGTGGCTGTATGATAGGACGTCATCGGCGACGCGGGACTCGAGCCTTAGCTTACGGCCGTAAACAGAGCGTTGAATTATTTTAATTTGACATTTTCTCGAAAAATATACATCCAAATCACATGCTATAAAAGTTGAAGATTATCTTCAGCGATTTTCCTCGATGATGAGTTAAATGACCTTACGCCTTATCACCTTACAATTTTCAAATATTTTTGTCACAAAATGCCTTATTGTCACTGATTTATAAGAGATAGATAGAAGATATGGTATCGCGGACTTTTTGAAGAACTAAAAAAACTATTATATTTTGTCGGACAACGTACTGACTTATAAATAACTATTTATGATGGCGTTCCTTAATATTGTTATTCTGTTATTTAAGGCTAACTTGGAATTACAAAGTAATATTATATAGCCTATAGCACTTCTCAAGAATGCTGCTTTCATACAAAAGAAAAAGAAAGTAAATCGGACCAGTAGATCCACACATCTTAGCGTTTAAACAAACAAACTCTTCCGCTTTATTATATTAGTAAAGATAAGTGGGCCGCGTGCGACTTCGCCCGCTTCTTTTTTATTTAATATTATTTAAGTCGAAGCAAAGCGCGGCGTTCAGTTCCGCCACTCAGCACGCAATGCCTCTAAATTTCGGCAGAAAGTACCGAACAGATTGTCTTAACACTAGGTTCCCTCTGCCTACCCTGCTGTGTGCGACATACAGGGTGAAAATGTTTTTTTTTTTTCTAAAACATTCCCATTTACGCTCTACGCTCTTTTGCATTACTCATCTGCAAGTAGAAGAAAAGACCTATCGAGACTAAAATCATGTAGATAAATTATTTAGAAAACGTATAGAAATTTGAACGTAGCGGTATTCGAATACGCGCTTGCTGGAAACCGCTGTGACCACTAAGCCATACGTTCTCATTAAGCTACGTCAAAACTTTTATACGCTTGTTACAACTTATTTATGTTGTTAGCATCTCTGTAGGAAGATTTTTACAAATATCCGCTAATCCCAAAGATAATTACTAAGAATTATCGTCTGGCAAGAGAAAAAAATACTTATTTAGAAAACTTATAAAAAAAAATTATATTATATAAAAAAATCTTATACGTTTTCTAAATAAGTATTTTTCTTTCCTAAGTGTGGAATAACACTTTAAAAATGTTAAAAATATAAATAATAAATAGCATTCGTTCTATCATATAATTTTCTTATTTTATTGTGTTTCAGTTGCTAATGAAATAAATTTCAATAAATCTTAGTTAAATTCAGTTAATATATTAATACAAAAGATACACTCTTTTGTCAACCAGGGACCACTCAATAGCCGTGTCGCGTGTTTAAGAAATACAGCTCAGCATGAGTTGGAGTGTCTCGGAGAGTTTCTTCATTTTGGTACGTTGGGTTTTAAATACTTAGACGGTAGAATCTAAGTGTTTTAAATCCCACCTTCTTTAGGGACAGTATCCACATTTCGCTTAGATAGTCCACGTCTAAGCTGGGATGGGAATGGGATGGCGCAGTTAATTATTACTAGACCACTACGACTCCACACCAAGTTCGAGTTAATCTAATAAAGTATCCTCCTGCCCGTGTCGTTGATCGGCCCGTCGTAGTTGAGAGGATTTTCTTTTACAAACAGATAACAGACAAAGAACACTTTCTAAACGTCGTTATCAATCGCCAATAATGTAAATGCGGGTACAACGGGTTAAACAACATAATTGCGACATGTAACACACGCTTGTTGCCAAGTGCCTAATTACAAGTAATGATAAATGTCGCACGAGTTTTCGCACCTTCCGCCGTAACCTTCTAGTTTCGGGCGCGCGTGTTGTCTACCGTTATCGTGAACGAGACCATACAAATATTTAAACTGGCCGCGCGAGGCAATGCAGCGCGGCGACCTCGCGCAGAACACCGAGAACACGATGAGATAAACAAATTGCGTATAGTTCTACTAAAACTATCTCGAAAAAAATCTTTATTAGCATTTCATTGAAAATTTTGTGTTAGAACATATTACATAGTTGCAAAATAAAAAAAAAACAATAGACATAGACTTTGTATTTTTAATGGTGTAAGGGTGCATGACGAAAATAACGACAGTGGGATTACGGCAGCGATTCAATCAAATAATTTTGAAACAACTAGGTTTTAGCAAACTACCTTTCTCTTTTACTAAAAAGTTTTAGTTGTTAGTTGTTTCCGTTGTTTTAATCCATCTTTGGACGATAAAAGCACCTGAATAAATAGGAGTTGAAGTGGTCGCCATGTCGAAGGCGACAGGGGACTCTATTTGTAGTTTTACAAAATATTCAATAAATAGATATGAATTATCACTTTAATATTACGAATACTATAGTATTCAATATTTAAAAATAATATTTTTATTTTGTTACTAAATGTTACACTTTACTATGGATGACACGTGTAGTTTTTTTGCCAGCTTCACACTGTATCCCGCATGTAGCAGGTTAGGCAAGGAAGTATGGCGTTAAGACACTCCACTGCCATGTTGGATGGCGGAACTCAACGCCGCTCTTTGTCTTGATTCCATAGCCAAGAAAAGAACATATTAGATGTTATATTTTATCGAGGATAAGGGGGATAGAACCCACAAACTTTGGCGTTCACAGTCGCACTCTTGCTTCTGCGCCACGGCTGACCTCACGTGTAAATTTTATGCGACATAAAAAAATGTTACAAAACTATAAGTATGCACTATAAATAACGGAGGGCTCCCACAGAGAGGCGGAAGCTGAGAGCCCCAACACTCCGAGCCGCGCGCGCAGGCGCAAGCCGTCCGCGCTCGCCGCGGAGTTCAGCGCCATCACGCTGGCGCCGTGCGCGTCCGCGCGCCGCGACGCCGCGCCGCCGCGCCCGCCGCCCACGCTGCCGCGCATGTTCGTGGAGCTGGAGCCGCGCGTGCTGCGCCGCGACCACTTCCCGCTGCTGGACTACGGCGGCGAGCCCGTGGGGCTGCTGGCCGACTACCACGTGGCGCGCCGCCTGCGCCGCGGCCTGCTGCTGCACGAGCTGGCGGCGGGCGGCGGCGACGCGGGGCCCGCGCGCGCCGCGCCGCTCCACGAGCTGCAGAAGGCCCTAGCGGCGGCCGCGCCGCCCTCGCCGCCGCCCGCCTCGCCGCCCTCGCCCGCCTCGCCGCCCTCGCCCGCCTCGCCGCCCTCGCTCGCCTCGCCGCCCTCGCCCGCCGCGCTGGAGTGCGCGCTGGCCAAGCGGAAAAGAAAACAGCGCAGCGATTTGAATTTGGAAGACATCCAAGACAGTCCTATCAAACTTCATATTAGCAAAAGTTAGTTTTTTTTTTTAATTTTATACAATTCCATATTTTTTTGTATAGCAAGGTTGGTAAGAGAATTTATAGTCAAGATACTTCTATTCCCGTTTCCACTCCGGAAAGTGGAACTAGAAGTATTTAATTGTCCAGAATTGTGTGTTGAATGGCGGCGCGCTAGTCGGCGCGTTTTGTCTTTTAAAACAGGGCCCACAAAAATACCATTACCATGTATAAGGAATCGAACACAAACATGGCGCGACAGATGCTATACTCTATTCAGGGAGCCATGAGATAAAATTCAAATTCAAATATTTTATTCAAAATAATAAGTTACCATTTACCACCAGTTCACTAAAGTTAATGCCTCAGACCTGAGAAGAACCGGCCCAAGATACTCAGCGGGACCTATTTTTTTTAAATCTATTTTAAACAAATACATATTTAAATATCTGTGACAACGATACCTTATAAACAAATCAAAAAATATTATTTTATAGACCACAATGGTTGTAACACTATATTAACAAAGAAATTATAAAAAAAAATATTAAAATTTAAAAAAATATTTGGCCACCGTTTCAGCTGTGATATCGGTAATGGCAACAGCTTCCGGCCGGATCGCGTGAAGCGATCGGCGGCTGTCAAGCAATACGATGGTGGTAGTGGGTCGATCAGGTCTATATGGACGTGTTTGAAGCGCGGCGAAGGTAATGTGTGAGTACCTAAGGGTGAAGACACATGCCGATGTACCTTCGAGCGCTGGCAGGCCAAACACGCCTTAGACCATTCACGGCAATTTTTACGCATCAGTGGCCAAACAAAGCCTTGTGCAACGAGCTTAGTGGTAGCGTTTGCGCCAGGGTGACCGAGGGAGTGCAAGGAGTCGAAAACTTGCCGGCGAAGGTTAGCTGGCACGTAAAGCCTGGGAGTCGGTGTACTGACGTCGCAGTACAATTCAGTAAAACTTTTAGGGATTACCAGCTTTTGCAAGCGTAAAGAAGTTCCGCCGGCAAGAATGATTGCGAGGTCTGTGTCTGCTATTTGGAAACTGGCCAGTACCTCTAAGCTGACAGGCATCTGCATTTCATCGACCCGAAACAGAGTATCGGCCATGACATTGTCCTGGCCGGATATATGTCGTATGTTCGTCGTGAATTGCGAGATGAAGTCCAGATGTCTATACTGACGCGGGGAGCAGTTACTCTTCCTTTCGTGGAATGCGTAACATAGCGGCGTGTGGTCAGTATAGACATTAAAGTGGGTGGCCTCTAGCATATGGCGAAAATGTTTGATGCTCTCGTAGATTGCAAGGAGCTTGCGATCGTAAGGTGAGTACTTCACCTGCGATGGGCTCAACTTGCGAGAGAAGAATGCTAGAGGCTGCTGCATGGAGCACCATGTTAGAGGTGCTGGAGAACTCCACCTATTGCCGTGTCGGAGGCGTCGGTGACCAGTCCTAATATAGCGTTAGGGTTGGGATGAGCTAGAAGTGCGGCCTCGCAAAGACTCTCCTTACAGTCCTCGAATGCATGTAATAATAGTTCCCTACATTCCCTACCACCACCCATTTTTGCATCATACTACCACCCATTTTTGCATCATAAATCTTTTTTGCCATTCTTTCATCGCTCATTCGTTCGACGTGCCCAAACCAGCTGAGCACCTTTTACGCTAATTTTGCATTCCGTTCTTTCTTCATCTCTTTCCAAAGAACCGAACTTCTTTTCAGAACCTTTGTCTTATTCGCATTGAGGCTTAGAGACCATTATTTTCACACCCTTCTTTCAGAGTGGTGCCCAATGCCTGCAATTCGCATTCTGTTGATGCAATAAGCACTGCATCATCTGCGTAGCATAGCGAGCAACCTCGAAAAATACTAACTTCTCGCCAGAAAAGCTTCGTGATTTCTCTGAAGTTATCTGTTAACCTTTCGTCTCTTTCATACTTTGACTTTTTACGCTTCATCTTTATCAGTACTTTCGTTTGGTGCTTTTGCGACTTAAACTTTTTCTTTTTAATTTCTCTCATACTTTTATCGTTACCTGAGTTTTTTTTTCGATTCGTTGCGGTTGCTAAAGCCTCTTTTCCCTTTACCACATACCTCTGTTGCTGCTTCTTCGGTTAGGGTTCTTCCAGCATACTTCAATATTTTCATTTCTAGATTCGCTGCTGTTTAGCTTCTTGGAAACTCTTTCTTGATATTCCTCTCTAATGGGAGGATCTTGGAGCTTTCAGCTTCTTATGCGATAATTCGACTCCAAGTTTGGACACCTTGTGTAGTTGCGCCAACCTGCAAACAGACCCCTTATTCTAGCAACGACTAGATCTGTGGTCTGTTCCCAGCTCAGAACCCGTAAACACTCGGGTGTCCATAACTTTTCGAATACGCTGATCCACTAGGAATAAATCAGACATACTTTTCCCTTCCGCTTGCTCCCATGTACACATGTGAATTTGTTTGTAGTCAAACATCGTGTTTGCCACAAACAAATTCCTTTCCTTATAAATTTCTAATATAAATATTTGTAGAACTTGTTAGTTAATATAATTATTATTTAATAATCAGCTTCACGCTGTATCCCGCACCCTGCAGGGTAGGTAGCGGGAACCTAGTGTTAAGACACTCCGTTCCCCACTTTCTGTCGAATTCTGGAGGCATTGCGTGTTGAGAGGTAGAATTTAACGCCGCGCTTAAGCTCGACACCAGAGCGAAGAAATGGAAATATAAATTTAAATAAATATTTCAACTCCTCGAGTGGGGATCGAACCCACAACCAGTCCGTTTTACAGTCACACCTCGTGCCTCTGCGCCACGACTGGCCTCAATTATTATTTAAATTTGTAGATATTGATGAAATTATTTTTATGACTATATTTTGAATTTTTGCACATGTGTACAAAACGAATACAATAATCAAAAATAAAGATTGTTTTCATATTTAAACCAGGAACATAATAAAAAAATATATATTCTAAAACCATTCCATTTATGGTATCATAAATTACTTTCTAAATTTTTAAAAATATTTAAATACTGGACACCCAAAAACCAACTTGTTCTCAAACTTGAGACACATTTTAGTACTATAAAAATAAACTACCATAACAAATTATACAATGTGGAAGTGTGTGTCACTTACCACCACTTTAAATGAAACCACAGTTTTAAGTATTCTATAAAAGCCTAATACAATTTTAAAAATAACCAAAAATTAAAAAGATATTTTTTTTCAAACAAAATAAATAATAAAATTATAGTAGTAGTTGTAATATAAAACGCCATTTGTCAAGGACTACGCACGCACACATAAACCTATCAAAGGGAAACCGCCGCATACGCCTTATTCCGAAATCGAGTCGTAGGTATTGGCGGCAAAGTTCAAAGTTGATCAACCTTTAGTAATATTTTTGTAGTAGTATGCGTTTAAGTTATTGGTATCTATGCGTAACTGCGTCACACGAAATACAAGTATGGATATATATCGTGAAATGAAAAAAAATCTTACGTCTAAACTGTTGAGGTATCTTGATTAATTTCTTTAAGTATGGGTTTAAAATATTTTACCCTATATGCTGTTCCCGTAAAAGTAGCGCTGACACTTCCATCCATTCCATGTGTAGAGCACAGGTACTGTGGATTGTATCACACACGCGTGTGAGTGTAACGCGACAGTTGTGAGCTTGATGCCCACTCGGCGATATAAATTATTTAATATTTTCATTTCCCCGCCATATTTTCATTTACCAGAGTAACAAGATAATCGCTAATGAACACAATGAAAAATCCGATCCGAAAGTGGGGATCAGAGGTGTCTTAGTGGAAACCGAGTGTCTCAATACTAAGTTCCCAGTGCAGTGTCGTATATAACGTGCACTTGTCCGCGCGCAGAGCTGCGCCGGCGCCTGGCGGAGCTGCGCGAGTTCGCGCTGCCGGCGCGCTGGCTGCGCCGCGTGCTGGGCGAGCGCTGCCGCGTGCTGGCCGAGCGCCGCCGCGCGCTGCGCCCGCACACAGGTACTTATGCCATATAAATTGTAAAGTAAATATATGTTCAATTTGTAATTTTCATTAAATTACTGAAAATAATAAAATTATTGATTGTCATCTTTACCGTACACATTATAGTTATTTATTTATTTTATTTGCGACCCCGCGAGATTGTATTTGTTCTAATGAGTATGAAGTTCTTGATTTTGTGACACAGTGGATTCGGTTCTCAGTCGAAAATATTTAATAATAGCGGCCTGCTCGCAGCTTTGCCCGCTTGAATTACATGATTATTCATTTAAGAAATATAAATATTACAAACAGCCTTAATTATTACTCACGATATTATTTGTAAAATAACTTATATTAGCTCCTGTACAGTTTTTAAATTAGTAACATTATCAGTTAAATATATAATTCGTATACAGAATATACATAGAAAGCACGTTTTTAGGCATTTTTATATAATCTATAAAATAATCAACATTTTCGGGCAAGTTCAAGTCGTACTCATGCCCCGAGAGTTTTCGTATCAGTTTCATGAAAGGAGATACACCAAAAGAATAACTAATTAAGTTGTCATTTTGTATAAATTTAAGTACAGATTAAAATTTGTACTTAATGGTTTTTTCTGTGACACAAATACAAATAAGTAGTCAATTTGTGAAAAATAATTTTGGAATTTTCCTTTATACGTGCCGTAAGTTTTTTTTATACGTTTCTTAAAAAAATATTAATAACATAAACGAACGAACGGACTGAAGAACCTATTCAAAATATTTCTTTGAATATTAAGTCATTCTTTATCACTGTGTTAAATAATTAAGAATTAAGCTAGACTGTTACGAAGGTAATCTTCACCAACAATTCAATTTAGTTTACTTTGTAGTTAGTACTATGAACAATAGTACTTTAAAAACGTAACGTATCATGTGTAGTCAATAGATATCATTGCGTATGTTTCTTTTTTTTTTCAAATATAAATATCTTTAAAACTTTAAGTACATTATTTTTTGATAGAGTGTAGCGGTAACCTTTCCAAACTAAATTTTCTTTTATGCACAGCGCCATCTATTTAAGATCCCATCGCAATTAGTGATAGCGTTACGTGTATGAAAGAGAGTATCAAGATTCGTTCGTAGTACCTACTATTTTTGTCAATAGATAGCGTTACTTGTATCGATTTTTTAATATCTCAAATATTAACTTCTTGAAAACTTAAATACTTATATCTTTTGATAGAGTGAAGCGATTACAATGAAATAAACACTAAAAGCTACTTTGATTTATTTGTAATTTTTATGTATAAAAGTTGCTTAAATTTATTGTGTACTTTTTACGTGATACGTGTTTACATAAACAGACAAACAGATAAACAGACAAAAATTCCAAAAATGTTGGAAATTGATTCTGTTAATTATCCTTTAACACCCTGGCTAATTTTTTTTTAAATATTTTCAATGTACAGAAACGATTTTTCTACAGATTTATTATAAGTATAGATTAAAGAGATTTATTAGAATGAGGAAAAGAAGGTGAGGGCAGTCGTGGCGCAGGTGCACAAAGTGTATTCAACACACAATGCCTTCAAAATTAGACTGAAAGTGGGGAACGGAGTGTCTTAACACTATGGTCTCTCTTCCTACCCTGCTGTGTGCGAGATACAACGTGAAGCTGTTTAAAAAAGTGGTAGAGCGCGGCGATAAGTTCCGCTATCCAACAAGCAATGCCTCCAAAGTTCGGCGGAAAGGGAAGAATGGAGTGTTTTAACACTGGGGTCGCTCCGCTTAACCTACTGTGTGCGGGATACAGCGTGAAGCTGATAATAGCTGATAATATAGAGATAAAGGGTGGCGTTGAGCTCCGAGAAAAGTCTAAATGGAATCAGAATGTGTTAGCATTAATATCCCAGGTTCCCTCTGCCTACCCTGCTTTGTTGCAGTATACAGCGTGAAACTGAAAAAAAAAAGTTTTTGAATGGGTGTCGGTGAACTAGTAAGATTTTTTGTGTACATAGAAGGTTACAAAGAGAGACTAGTGTTAAGACACTACTCAATTCCGTATTTTTCGACAAATTCTGAAGCCACAAAGACACAAATTGTGTCTTTGTGGCTTCAGAATTTTTATTATGCTAAAAAGTTGCAGAACGCCGCATTTTCCCTCGACAAAAGAATACATACAATATAAACACAAATATTTTATATTAAGCGTTAAATCATAAGTAGGAACGAATTAATATTATTATTAAAACTATCTCACTATACGAATCCTATGAATTTAAGCTTATAGGTTGAGATCCCATTGCTTAAATCTGTAGGGGGATCTGTTTTTCTAATGAAACTTATATTTAAGAATGATACATGATAATAGAATAGATTGCACTAGGATTGCCTAGAAGAATCCTGCCGCAATCACCTTTTATAATTTTTTTTCGTAATGCGTTTTTGGAGAAAATTGCACTCATATGTTTTTTAAGTGAATCCCACATCGTTAGAAAGAAAATCGCAATTCCAGTAAGGAATTGGAAAAACAATGGTTTTGGCCAGCTCTCAGTCTGCCGCAAGCCCAGGGTTGCCTGGTTTAAACAGGTCACTTAATGATTTGCACTCGTGTGTTTTTTTAATGAATTATATATTTCTTAAATTAAAGCTTATTTTTTTCTCTACACATGGTTGCCTGGAAAATAACTGCCGCAAGCAAAGGTTGCCATTATTTTAAATATTTTATTTCGGTTCCGTTTCACTATAAGAATAGACGATGAACTGCGCGGTTTGCCTTATGTTTTAAAGTAAAATATTATAGAATAGAAAGTCAATCTTAAAATCAATATTTATTCTTGCTGTTCACCTGTTAAATGATGACTTTAATCATATTCAGTACATATAGAAAACTATTTAAGGATGAAATAATTCTTATTTTTCGAGTGAAATAATGAATCCATGACATTGTATTTGTAAACAGATTACTGTTTACTAAATACTAATACTCATTTAAATTATCATTTTCAAAAGGTATTTTTTCGGTCCATTACCGGTATTTAAGATATAGGTCCTACCACACATACCTAAGATATAGATATACCTGCATCGAGGGACCTTTATTTATTTCGGTTTCGGTTCCTTGGAACCGGTTTGCGAAATACCTATAATAATAGGATTGGACCTTTAATTACCGATAATTTTGGAACCGGTTACAAGCCCTGCTTGCGTTACACATCTCACGAAACAACTAATTTATATTTTTTCAGAATTTTTCGGATTCGAGTCACCGGACCCGAGGGATATTGGAGGTTAGTAAATTATTAAATTCACTACTCACTACTTAAAATTCACCTTCAATTAGTAAGGAACGCAGACAACAAATTAACATGGATACGTGGAAATCCACTACTGTGCGGTTTCGTAGGACCTTCCTTCCACGCGCCACGGAACTGTGGAATGGCCTACCCGCGGCAGTGTTTCCAGGTCGACATGACATGGGTACCTTCAAAAAGCGCGTCTATCTCCACCTTAAAGGCCGGCAACGCACCTGTAGCTCCTCTGGTGTTGCACGGGGTCGTGGGCGGCGGTAATCACTTACCATCAGAGGACCCGAACGCTCGTTTGCCTTGTCCTTTTCCATAAAAAAAAAATTATATTCTTTAATCTACAGAGTGGAGTGTCAGCACCATTTTAAATAAGATGTAACAAATACACCGTTCTAAATGAGTTCATAGATTTTGTTATAATTTTTTGCACATGTAGAAAATAATACTTCTACACTTTAAGCACTTGTTTTTTAGCACTTTGGGTAGGTAATATTTTAATGATTACATTAATACTGTTTTTGCACTTGTCCCATAACTATTAACCAGAATACACAATTTAAAACTGTGGAGAACATAAACATCACTGTCACCGTAGGCGCGCGCGCGATAGATCCTCCTTTTACGGAAACAGCTTATTGGCAGGGTGCGTAGTACTAGGTGACAGTATTATAAACGCTCGCAACGCTCATGGTGGCCAAAAGTAGAAAAAATGTAGGCTTTGTCACTCATTAATGTCAAAGCAATCTGTTCGACTTATAGTTTTACTAAGTTATTAAAAATGAGTCACAGCAGTTGCAGTTGTTCTACAATGCAACAAATACATTTACATGTAATATCTATATATTTATAGCGCAGTATGTGATGCAGAAATACAAACAGAAATAAACAACTCAACTATTTATATAAAAAAATACAATAAAATGAAGAACAAAATATGTAATACCCCTAAAAAACATACACAGATGTGGCGACTTCAACAAAAAAAAAATATTTTACTTAGTTTTCATCTATCTGTAATGATGAGCAACTTATAGATCTTGCAGGTGTGACATTCAACAATTTCCAATTATTATTAAATACATTACCAACCAATCACAAATACTGTATTAATCGTTTTTTTTTTTATTTTAATTACTTTTTTTTCTTAATTTACATTTCGTTTCGTTCACTTTTTGATATTATAATAATCATTTATTTAGAAAATAAATTATTATAATAATATAAAAACTAGGTAACTACTACACTAACTACCATTAAATTTGCTTTGTTTTTTAGTAAAACTACAACTAAAAAAGTAATAAACAAATTCTGATATAACCAAAATAAAATACAATTTTGAATAGAGATTACTTACCTCTCTCAAGTTTAATAACCAGAAATCATTTATCGACGCTTTTTCCACCCAAATCACAGTAATTAAGTAATATAAATAAATTTGAAAGTATATTATGAATATTTTCAAACAATCCCGCCATCATATGTCAAAGCGTCAGAGCCCACAAATTTGCATACTCTGGGTGGCGCTGTAGTCGTGCACGGTGGCAATAGGGTAAAATATTTCAAACCCATACCTAAAGAAATTAATCAAGATAACTCAACAGTTTAGACGTAGGATTTTTTTCATTTCGCGATGTTTATTCATACCTGTATGTCGTGTGACGCAGTTATGTGTGCGTGCGTCGTTCTTGACAAAAGGCGTTTTATTTTATAACGACAATTTCATTATTTATTTTGTTTAAAAAAACACTTTTTCATTTTTGAGATTTTTTTTTTTTAATTGTATTAGGCTTTTATGGACTACTTAAAACTATGGTTTCATTTAAAGTGGTGCTGACACTTACACCCTGTATATATATAAAGAAATATAGGTGGTGGGCGAGTGGGCAGCTAGCGTTTCAATATTCTCAAAAATAGGAAAAAAAAACCAAAAGACAAAAGTGGAATTTTGTTTTACTAAACATTACATAAAATGTAAAACAGGGTTCGTGGGATGGAGTCAGTCGGAGGCGGAGGTGAACGCCGCCAGCGCGGAGTGCGCGGCCACCGAGGCGGCGCTGCGGCGCGCCGACAGCGACGACGACGACGACGGCTTCTTCGAGCAGAGCTCGCTCGGGGACTCGGACGCGTCGCGCGCCGACGACGCGCCCGACTGGGCGGCGCGCGTGGTAGCGCGTGCGGCCGCGGCCGAGGCGCGCGGCGCCGACGTGGCGCGCTGCGCCGCCGCCGTGCTGGGCGCCGCGGCGCGCCTGGCGCCCGCCGGCGCGGCGCGCTGGGCGCCCCTGCTGCGCGCGGCGGCGCACGAGCCCGCCGACGTGAGCCGCCTGTTCCTGGCCACGCTGTTCCTGGCCAACGCGGGCAACGTGGAGCTGGTGCCGGGCGCGGCGCTGGCGCTCGACTCCTTCGCGGTGCGCGTGCTGTCCGCCGACGAGCGCCTCTACCGCAGCCTCGCCCCCAACTAGCGCACGCACTATATGGAGCTCCATTCGTAATGCTTAATATTAATATGATACTAAATATATTAAGACTACATTTCATTTAATATTTTTTATGTAGCATACGGTGATACTTTGATGTATGTAAATGAGAAGTATATGTATAATGTATGTAAATAAGGGCACTACGGCATATAAATATTTATCTGATTATTTTGTGACTTTATGTTGAATGTTTCTTTTTATATTATTTTTACACATTACATTTTATTTTCATATATTTCCTCGATGTAAAATACGTGTATATATAATATATACGTAGAATATCGACAAATGCAGCTATATTAAATCTTGTAAATATTATATGGTTAATTGTATAGCATGACATGACACGACACGCTGGTTGTGTCTTGTCGACGAGGTTAGCAATGTGAAAAGCATTCAAAATGGTACTCATATTGTTATTTTATAGTGTGTACAGCAATTTATAAAAATATGGATGTAACATATCAAAGACACTTGAACTAGTGATTTTGTGAATTGAAAATTGTATTTTGAAAGGCACCTTAGTCTTCTCTATGTACCTAAAAAAACAAACTATTTCTATTTCAATAATTCTAAATGTATAGCGATATCAGAATGTATTTTATAGTGGAACAAGTGCAATTTATAAAATATCCACTTACCTAAAGCAAATTATTCTGTAATACTTAACAGATAACTAAATATATTTGTGTATTAAATTGAACTATTGATGTTAGAGGATAGTCAACCATATAGATTATGAAATATTATAAAAATTAAAAATTTCTATTGTACATATACTTTAATGTTTATATATATATATATATATGATTATATTAAGTAAGTACAACACAATAGTTTAATATTTGTGTGCTGTTACGATGATAGTATTATGTTGTATATACGTGAGAGTGTGAGCGTGTGAGCAGGTCACCCACCGGCGGCCGCGAGGCAGGCAGGGTATCTCAAACCTCAATGCTGTTGTGGAGCGTCAGTCAGTGTACTCTATTATATGTATATTATATTTTTGTAATCAAAATTGGATCAAACATTGTACAGTAGATTCTTACAGATATACGTTGTAAGATTTTTAGAGTATTTATTGTATTAAGATTGTTTTAAAACTTTACTAAGTATACCGTCCCTATTGACAATTATTAGAATAAGAAATTGTATTTAGTATAGTTACTAAATTATTATCTTACTATGGAATACCGTTAAAGAGCTTATGTCCAAAAATTTTATTATATATTAATTATAATTTATATTTCGGCTCTTGTGGCTCAAATAAAAAAAATACATAACAAAAGATTTGTGCCTTGTAAATTGATATTTCTCATAGAGTGCACTGACCAATCCTCTACATAGAACTATATAAGGCTATGAGCAAGCGAATGTGAATGTTTGTATGTTTGTGTGCGAGCGAGAGAGCTGACTCTGGGAGTGGCCAAAATATAATTCATGTTGTTATTTGATTTATAAAATTAACTATATTCTACTACTTTGTAGTTTTACTTCCCTTTTTACATATAACAACATACAGCAACATTACATTTACAGTGTCAAGTGAAGGTGAAGGCGAAGACTTCCATATGTGCATTTGCACTTTACTATTAGTACGCTAGAAGTAGTGTGGGCTAATAGACAATTAAAAGTATTATACCTAACATTTCGTATTTGAAATGGGATTTCAGAGATTTTCAGAAATAGAGAAAACTTAAATAATTACACAGAACCCCCCCTTTTACTTTTTGTTTTTTAAATTTCTTTGAATTGCTTTTACTTGTAATTTCTCTGAAATAAAGGCTTTTATTATTATTATATGAGACATTATTTGGCTTTATTGCAAATTCATTCTTAAACATATTAGCTATATTTTCATAGCCGTTAATTCCCCCCACCTCGACAGCTCGACTCGACCGTGCATTCAGTCCATTAGTATGTCAACAAAAATTACCGAAGTTCTTAGTTTGATTCGCTCTTGCCAGCATATACATTTATTTCTTTATTTTCTATCCTGACACCATTTAAGTTTATTTTTAAAATCTTTACGCTCCTCTCGCATCTCCTCATAAAATATTCCATAAGTTGGCTTTCTCGCCCCAAAATGGCCTTACATGTTTCTTGTTGTTACGGGTAACATATTTTTTCTTGTTTCCTATTTTTTTGTAACTGGCTATAGCTGCCTCCTGTAATATACTAATTATATCTCTAAACAATTAAGTTAAGAACTAGATTTGGTAAAAATTGTATTTTATTTAAATAATATTTTTTGATTTAATAAAACAGTTTGAGATATTTTCCTTACGTACGGTAACTTTTATTATCTTTAATATTAAATCCGGCAATAAACAAAAGTGAGCAGCGACAGCGACAAGCAGGTTGCTGTGTCTGTACATTGACATGTGACAGTGACATATTAACAAAGCAGTTTTTCACTTGTCAATTTATCGAATATCGATATTGACAATTAGTGTTTACGCGACGGCACCAACAAACTACAACGACGATTGTGCCGGTCATTTGATTAATTATTTACTTTAAAACCACACACATACGGTAGTTGCAGAATAGTAACAAAAGAGATCGCGCTGCGTAATTACCTGCGCACTCAAACAACACGCAACAAGCATTACGTGCAACGTAACTATCCAATTAATAAAGTTAAAATTTAATATTCGTCTTCATTAGATTTTATATTTTCCAGAATCCAGCCGTGATTTATAATAAAAATGGGAAAAATATTATTCTTGCTTTTGGCCCTCGCCGCGGCATGCGCGGCGGAGATGATGAGGTAAATATTTAAAAAATGCCGATTTACATATTTTAATATTGTTCGTATTTCAATAATTTTAATATACAAAATATTATATATATTTCTTAAATACGTATGTACTGTGTTGTAGGATTCCTCTTTATCGTATGAAAACAGTGAGAAAGCACTTCCATGAAGTGGGCACAGAGCTAGAGATGGTGCGCATGAAGTATGCAGTCAAGGGACCCGCACCAGAGCCCCTGTCTAACTATCTAGATGTATGTACTTTACTATTTTTCCTGCCTTTATTTGTTTAGAATTATATTCATAAGCTATAAGTAGTTAAACTTAGTTATGTAAATGGTGATTATTAAGTAATATAGAAGCTTGATATTTTCTATACCAAATGGAACTGACACTGAAATTAGTCACTTGGAACATATTTAAACATTTCTCTATTGTTGTTCATATACATATAAGAAAAAAAATCAATACTTTAAACTAAGCAAACACAAATAATCAGTATGTTGTTTGCAAACGAGACTGCTTATCTTAAACATTGTTTACTTTCATGATAACCTTTCCACTTTGGCTGTCTAATCAATATGTCACTTAATGAGTACATCTCTGACAAAAAATCTTTCTGCTTTTAAATTTTGCATATATTTTTGTCATATTTTTAGAGTTCTGTATCTCATAGGGTAAAAATGGAACCCTCATAGGATGACTTTGTTGTCCATCTGTTAAGACTATTTTCTCTAGATCATATGGAGGTATCAATCTGAAATAAATATCAAAGTTTCACATTTCTCTTGAAGCACAAAAAAAAAACAAGTAAAAGCAATTCAAAGAAACAAGCATTGAATGCATTGATTTTGTTGCATTTTGTATGAAATTTTCTGTTTAATCAAAACTTTGCTACCTCCCTACAATTATTATATTTGATATACCTTTTTGAAATCCTGAAATTGAGCTCTTCAATTTGATACCCATATTCGAAACGAAAAATTTTTTTCGTTTCGAATGGCGTCCCACAGCCGCCATGATGATGTTTTTATTTAACGTCACGTTCTAAGAACACTTGGGCTGCTAATACGAATCTAACGATACCTCAAATATGTAAATCCGTTCAGCGGTTCTGGAGATACGAGGTAATAAAGAATATTTATTACATACATACAAGATACGCGCGAAAAACATAATCCTTCATAAATAAAAATAAAACATTTATTTGGGTTGTATTCAATTATTAAAGACCCCTTATATTTTTTTTTTATATATCTATGTTGTAAATTTATGTTATTATATAGAAGCAAAGTGCCTATCTTATCAAACGTAAATAAAACAAAAAAAAAATATTTGCGTATTTAAAACAGTAACAGTTGAGGCCAGTTGTGGCGCAGCGGCACGAGGTGTGACTGTAAAAACCGACTGGTTGTGGGTTCGATCCCCACTCGAGAAGATGAAATATTTACTTAAATTTATATTTCCATTTCTTCGCTCTAGTATCGAGGTTAAGCGCGGCGTTGATTTCTGCCACTAAACACGCAATGCCTTCAGAATTCGGCAGAAAGTGGGGAACGGAGTGTCTTAACACTAGGTTCCATTCTATTCTCATAAACATAAACTCACACAAAACAGATAAAATTAAATGTATAAAATTACACTTCTATCTTTATGTATGATGTTTTTAATGCTTTATATTTAGTTTTGATTTGGTTCTCATTCCAAGAAATGTTTTCTTTTAAATAGTACACCTTACTTAGAAAGACAAATGATTCTGTCATTAATGTCGAAAAATAATTATATTTATATGGTACGATATAGGAGATTTACGAGATAGGGGCATATTTATTATATTGTATAAAATATCCGTACAGTTATTAAATATTATACACCTATAGAAATAATAAAAAGTACATATAAGTAGTTCATTTGAATTTATTTATTTTTTAGAAAATAAAAACTAAACTTAAACCTTTTCTACTAATTGAGAGAAACTTGTAAACTTTAGTTTCAATATTAAGAAATATTACGTACATAAGAAATATACAAATCTGTCAGAAATAGCTTTGGCAAATAACAATTTTATGCTCTCGGCACATGACGAATGTATTTTTTCGGTTCTGGCTGCAATACTGTCGTGTCTTCTACAAGGGTACTGCAAGGCATCTCTTTTGGCAACATATTAGAAATCTTATCGTCCATATTGTATGTCTTCAAAGTACGAGCTTCTAAATGCTTGTGTATAAACGCTGAACGTAGTTACTACGCTTTTGCCCTTGTGCTTTATGTGAAAATGAAAATGCAGGATTGATGTGAAAAATTGTCTTTTGAAATGAAGTGATGGGATGGATAACAAAAATGACTTATAAAAGAATTTTAGTCACTGTTACCAGACATCA
Organism: Heliconius himera; assembly: GCA_021202915.1. Lineage (NCBI taxonomy): Eukaryota > Metazoa > Arthropoda > Insecta > Lepidoptera > Nymphalidae > Heliconius > Heliconius himera. The sequence continues at coordinate 187,414 of JAJHJA010000046.1, forward strand.
TCAAAAAATCGGTTTTAATAATCAGTTTCACGTTGTATCCCGCATATGGCAGGATAGACAAAGAGAACTTATCGAAGATAATTACTTCTTTAGAAAATTTATGCAAATTTAACTTATTTATATCAAACAAAAAATGCAAATAACAATAAGTTTATAATTAAGTGATTGGGCAATATACTCATAAAACGGATTGCGCGGTGTATGAAATCTGTTGTCTGCTCTTGCATGACAAAAATTATATTATGCAATTAGTACGAAGTTTGGTACTAGGCTACTAGCTAGCTCACTAAACGACCAGGTACTGTCTTACTTGCCTTATTAAAAACATGATTTTGTCTAAATTTTTTAGTACACTAGAAGCCTTCTCGCGGCTTCATCCGCATACCACTTATAATACTTTATTATTGTATATTTGTCAACAGATTGATACATTCAATCATGAACCATTTTTAATTCATAATTCTGAGAAAGTGCAAGTACTACATGACTATATGTATGAGAGGACGTCATCGGCGGCAAGGGCGCCCCCCGCGGGACACGAGTCTAGGCGGCCGTAAACAGAGCGTTGAATTATTTTAATACATACTATAAAAGCCGAATATTATGTTCATAAAATTTCCTTGAAAAATTGCATTATAATTTTCAATTTTTTTTGTCACAAAATGCCTCATTATGTCACTTATTTATAAAAAAATGATATCGCGGAGTTTTTTTTAGAACGAATAAAATTTAACAATGTTGTCGTACGACGTACTGGCATATAATTAACTATTTTTGCAGCGCACGCGCTTAAGCAATTCGATGGCGTTCCTTATTATTGTTATTTCGTTATTGAGGCTAATTATAATTAGACTTACACAGTAATGTTATACAGCCTATAGAACTCCTGAAGAATGCAACTTTTATATAAAACAATTAATCGGACAAAAAGATCCAGAGATCTTAGCGTTTAAACAAACAAACAAACTCTTCCACTTAATTATATTAGGATATATACAGTACACAGTACATTAAGATATGCACTTAAAATGTAACATATTTTATTTTAAAAAAATTATAGCTTCACGCTGTATCCCGCATGTATCATGGAAGGCAGAAGGAACCAGAGCAGAAAAATAAATATATTAATAAATAATAATTCATTTCTTTGAGTGGAAATCGAACCCACAACCGTCGAGTTTGTGCCACTGCGCTTCCTCCATTTAATATACGTACCTACAGTTAAAGATGATGACTTAACCATGAAACAAATAGTGTTGGTATAAAAATATAGATATTCTTGTAGGAAATTGTTTTTTTGCTAATTTGACTCATTTAACGTTATTGTAATTATATATATATATATATATATATATATATATATATATATTTATTTATTTGTAAAAGGTTAACCAGCAGTTGTTACAATGATACTTATAATACTAACACATGCAATACAAAAAAAAAATGTAATTGTACAACTATATAAAGGTAAACACAGCATGCAATTACATATTGTTTTACTAATATCTAAAGTTTAATAAAATAAAATAAGTGCTAATTTACTTGTATGCAGTTTAAGTGTTAGCCGTTAAATGATGAAATTTATTTGAGATTTGTTAAGAAATTATTTTGAAATTTATTTATCGAATCATAAAAGACATCCGTAACCATACTATAGTCATTTAGAAGTTTGCTCAAACGAGGAATTGCTGAATTTGAACCGAGTACGGTGCGGCGAAATGGGATAGATAGTGGTGTAATTTTTGACCTAGGATAGCAACGAGGGACTTTGAAATTAAAGCTACATAACAATTGAGGGCAGTCGATATAATTATTTAATATTTTATAAATAAAGCGAATATCTAATAACGTTTTACGATTGTCCAGTGATATCATTTTAAAATGTTTTAACCGCTCGTCATATGAAGTTAACTTTTTAATTTTTCCTGTAGAAAATGAAAGATTCCACATAAAACGTTTTTGAAGACGTTCCAGCCTCAAAATATGTGTGGCATAATGTGGTCGCCACACTACACTACCATATTCTAAAATACTTTTTATGAGACTATTATATAAAATAATTTTAGTATCTGCTTTGAGAAAATTTTTTGACATGCGTATTACAAACCATAATTTTTTAGATGCTTTTTTGATCGTCTGATCAATATGCGGTAAGAAAGTCAGTTTTGAATCTAAGACTATGCCTAAGTCCTTTAATGTTGTGACTTCTTCAAGTATAGTTTCTTTAATGGAGTAAAATGAAGGAACAGATTGTACATTACGTGTGAATTTTATATGTCTACATTTAGCTGCATTTAAGCTCATGCCATTTTCATTGCACCATTCAACTAGGCGGTCAATGTCCTTTTGAAGTAAAATTGAGTCGTCCAATGTTCCTACCGCTCTAATAAATTTAAGATCATCTGCAAATATATACGGAGATGAGTTCTGAAAACAAACTATAATATCGTTTATGAAAATATTGAAAAGAGAAGGACCCAAATGGGAACCTTGAGGTACTCCTGATGAGCATACTTGAATATTTTATTTATATCCGTTTAATACAACATAAAAAGTACGATGTTCTAAGTATGATGAAAACCACTTTATTATCGGGCCGATAAAACCGTAGGCGGCCAGTTTTTTTAATAAAATATCATGTGGCACACGATCGAATGCTTTGCTCAAATCAGTATAAATTGCATCTATTTGTAATCGTTTATCAATCGCTTGAATTACAGAATCAGTGAAAGTAACAAGATTTGTGATAGTTGATCTACCTTTTACAAATCCATGTTGTTGATCTATCAAGGAAGGTTTAAAGTGGGCATTCATAATAGGACAGATAAGATCCTCAAATACCTTTGCAAAGTGCGACAATATTGATATCGGTCGGTAATTTTTGACCATAGTTTCATCTTCCTGCTTATGCACGGGAACGACTTTAGCTTCTTTCCACTTCACAGGAAATACTCCAGATCTAAGCGACTCATTATATAAGTAATAAAGTGGCAATGAAAGATTACTCGCGCACCTGACAATAAATAATGAAGGAATATTATCTGATCCAGCCCCTTTAGAAATATCAAGCGTTTTGAGTTTATCAAGTATGTGTTTTTCACAAATTTCTACATTAGATAATGGGGTATTATTTTTTTGAACAGAATAAACATTTTTAATTACATTAGTAGCATTGGAACTTAAAGGAGAATTATAAATAGATGCAAAATATTGAGCAAAGAGATTACAAGAATCTTCTCCGTTGCTAGCAGTTATTTTGCCATTGCTTATAGTAGCTGGATATGTACTTAAATGTTTTTGTGAATTTTTGACAAAATAAAAAAAGTATTTAGAATTTTTTTTAATATTTTGTTCAGTGTTTTCAATGTAGGACTGAAATGATTTAGAAGCTAATTTCTGGCAACGTCTGCTAAGCAATCTGAGAGTTAGTTCATCCATAGGATTATTATATATTTTATATCGATCTTTTATTCTTATTTTTTCATTAAGACGTCTAATACATTTTTTGGGAAGCCAAACCGGGAATTTATTAGATTTATTCTTAGTTAAAGGTACAAACATGTCAATAGATTTTTTTAGTATGTTGTAAAATGTTAACACCATTTCATCAATACATTCATATTTATACAATTCCGTATGCCAATCTATATCCGCTAAATATTTATTTATAGAATCATAGTCTGCCTTATAGAAATTTAATCGTTCGAGATTTGTATTAATTGTTAGTCTATCTGATGTTTCTGTGTGTACTTTAAATTCGATTGGTGGGTGCAATGGATCACTCTTACATAAAACGTCAATTGTTTCTGTCACATTACAGTTTGGCAAATTCAAATTCAAATTCAAATTCAAATAATTTTATTCAAAATAAGAAGTTACATGCTTCATTTTTTGAACGTCAAATTTACCACCAGTTCACTAAAATTAATGCCTCAGACCTGAGAAGAACCGGCGCAAGAAACTCAGCGGGACCTATTTTTTAAAATCAATTTTAAACAAATACATATTTAATTATTTGTGACAATGATACCTTTGAAACAGACTGGAGCGAGCATTTCATTCCCAAGGCGTGTTATCATTTACAAAATCATTAGTTTGGTAATAACCTTTAACACACAAACGTCTTTTCACAATTTTTTTAAATCGTGATATAGAAAATTCTCTGACGTTTTCTGGGATCCTATTGTAAAAGCGTACACATTGTCCCATAAAAGAATTACGGATTCGATGCAACCGAGTTACAGGTGCACCAAGATTATGCTTATTTCTAGTGTTAATATTATGAAAATCACCAATTTTGGTAAAATTATTAATGTTTTTCTTAACATACATAACATTTTCAAAAATATATTGCGATGCAACTGTCAATATATTAATTTCTTTAAACTTTTGCCTTAAGGAGTCTTTAGGGCCTAAGTTATAGATTGCACGAATAGCTCGCTTCTGCAGGACAAATATCGGTTGGATACCGGCTGCATTACCCCAAAGTAAAATCCCATAGGACATAATACTATGGAAGTAACTGAAGTAAACAAGTCGAGCCGTTTCTACGTCAGTTAATGATCTAATTTTTTTGACCGCGAAAGCTGCAGAGCTAAGTCTATTCGCCAATCCATCAATATGGGGTCCCCACTGTAATTTGGAGTCTATGGTGATACCGAGAAATACCGTAGAATCGACAGGATCTACGGGTTCACCATTCAAGAGTACATCGGCTTTAACAACTTTCGTGTTAGGTGTTCTAAAAATAATACATTTAGTTTTTTTACTATTCAATAGTAAGTTATTAACACTGAACCAATGTACTACTTTCGAGAGAGCATTGTTTACATCGTCATATACGATTTGTCGTCTTTTTATTTTGAAAATCAATGAGGTGTCATCAGCAAACAATACTATCTCATGATCCTTTTCAACTAGATATGGTAAATCATTAATATATACTAAAAAGAGAAAAGGACCAAGAATAGACCCTTGTGGGACCCCCATGCCGATTACCGAACCAGGAGATTTCTTGCCATTCACATCAATCCTCTGAACTCTGTCAGCTAAATAAGAGGTCAGAAGATTGAGTGCATGTCCTCTTATGCCGTAGTAGTGTAGCTTCATGACCAATGTTGAATGCTGTACACAATCAAAGGCTTTGGACAAATCACAAAACATGCCAAGAGCATCCTGCGATCCCTCCCAAGCCTCATAAATATTCTTTATAAGACCTATACCAGCATCTGTAGTTGAACGACCTTTAGTAAAACCATACTGTTTATTGTGCATGAGATTGTGTGAATCAAAATGCAGTAATATTTGATTTAGGATAATTTTTTCAAAAATCTTACTGAACGAGGGTAGTATAGAAACAGGTCGAAAATTATTAGGATCAGATGTACTACCCGATTTAAATATAGGTATGACTTTACTAAATTTCATTAGGTCAGGAAACACACCATACTCTATACAATTATTAAATATAGTTGCGAGGTGAGGAGCAACAGCGTCTATTATATAACTAATCAATTTGACAGAAATACCCCATAGATCTGACGTTTTCTTGATATCAAGGGACTTAAATGTCTTAATGATGTCCCTTGAATTGACTGTTTTAAATTTGAAATCTACATTACATTTATGTACGCTCTCCTTAAGTAATGATTCAGCGACAGTTGTGGAGGATATAAGTTTATCGGTTGTTGAAACTGGAATATTAGCAAAGAATTTTTCAAATACACTTGCAACTTCTTGATCTGAGCTGGTTAAACCTTTGTTAATTTTTAATTTAAATTCAAAGTTATGATTCTTAGCTTTTCCAGTTTCACAATTAATTATGTCCCATGTCATTTTAATTTTATCAAAAGAATTTTTAATTTTATTTTTAATGTGTAAAGATTTTGCCATGGCACATACTTTTTTAAACAATTTAGAATATACCCTAACATAATGATTAAATGATTCACTATGGTTATATGTTTTCTCACTATAAAGTTCATATAACCTTTGTCTACTCTTATGAATCCCCACTGTCGCCCAATCATTAAATGACAAGAAATTCCTGGAGTTGACAGTTTTAGAAGTAAATATAGCATTGAACTCACTTTTAATAACATTGAAAAATTTCTCATATAGTAAATTGGGTTTATTTTTATATTTTAGGTATTTAAGTTTTGCTATTATATTACTTCTAAATTTTTCTACTCGACCAGTTGTCATCGGTATACAAACAATTTTTTTATTTTTATTAATTATATTTTTACCAAAGTGAAAAGAAGCCAACTGTCCACAATGATCTGAGCTTAACATATTAATTATTGACTTTTTACATGGTATGGAGTTTGTAAAAATATTATCAATACAAGTCTGTTAACACAAGATCAAGAATTTTTTTTGAGCAATTCATTACATTATTACACTGTCGTAAGTTATTCATTGCACAGAAGTCTACTAAAGATTGGCAAATTGAAGAGATCGGTTGAGTGTAGTGAGTGTTAGATGTATTCCAGTTAATGTTACTGAGATTAAAATCTCCAACAAGGCAAGTGTAAAGATTATGGATTTCAGACACTCTATTATAGTTAGCTAAAAAAGTCTCGAGTAACGCTTTATTTACTGGTGGTGGTAAGTATACTACACATAAAACCATATGACAAAGTTTATTATTAATAGGTGTATTTATAATAACCCACAGATCTTCGCAATTGCCCTGCCATTCAATCATATTTTTAGAAGAAATGTGCTTTTTTACAGCAATCAAGACACCACCTCCGTCTTTCTTTTTAGAATTACTATCAATCATCCGATCTCTTCTAAAAACATTATAATTATTCCCAAACAACATATTACTACAAACAGTTTCATTTAACCAAGTTTCTGTTAGCACAATTATATCAGCGTTCACACACATTAAATTACAATAAAAATCTTTCGTTTTTGATCGTAAGCCACGAACATTTTGATAATAAATTGTTATTGATGAGAATTTTACTTAAATTACCTATTTAAATTACGCTGACAAAATTAACTTGCTGACTAATTTATTTTTTTTCTAAATAATCAAAATTTTTTATTACTTTAAACTCTGAGCTATCATCTTTTCTCATATAAATTTTATATATATATATATAAAATTTATATGAGAAAAGATGATAGCTCAGAGTATAAGAATATTTATATATATATATATATATATATATATATATATAGAATGTGTATGTTTATTGTTCTATATGTATCACACTTTAGTTCGTAGCGCTTGATATCAATCGTCTTAGTAATTTTACTTATTTCACACAATCCAGGCACAATACTACGGTCCGATCTCCATCGGGAACCCGCCGCAGTCGTTCAAGGTGGTGTTCGACACGGGCTCGTCCAACCTGTGGGTGCCCTCCAAGAAGTGCCACTACACTAATATTGCTTGCTGTAATTATTTTTCTGTTTTCTTTACCCTGTATTCCACACGTAGCAGAGTATGCAGAGGACACCTAGGGACCTAGTGTTAATACACTCTGTTCTCCATTCAGACACTTTTGTTCCCCACTTTTCGCCGAATTCTCGAGCCTCAGTACCAGAACTATGAAATTAAAATATAAAATATTTCATTCTCCTAAGTGTAATTCGAACCCACAACCAAAGCGTACAATTGCACGCTTGTGCTCCTGCGCCACTACCGCTTCATGTATTTTATAAATATATATATTGAAAAATTCTATATGTTAAAGCAAGCGTTGCAATATTATACTCACTTTTTTTGCTTACATCTATATATTTTTAGTTAAAGTAATTTACTCACTAAAGCAGTGGTTCCCAACCAGTGGTCCGCGGACCACCAGTGGTCCGCAGAAGCCTAAATATGGTCCGCGAACGATTTTAATTTTATGACTGGGGATGGTGAGGCGAAGTTTTTGTTTAGTTATCACAGTTATTTTTTATTATACCTACATGAATAGTGGTCCGTGCTACCAAGAATGATATAAAAGTGGTCCTTGATCAAGAAAAGGTTGGGAACCCCTGCACTAAAGGGTATGATATCTGACAACGGTTGTGGGTTCATCTCCAATGGTACAATTTTTTTTTCTTTCTTTTTTGTTTGAGCGTTAGAAGAACAATGGAGGACACATATGTTCAGTTACGTATATCGTAAATTCATGAAAAATCTAATTACTTATACCCCATTCAGGAACCCGTGAAATAAAAGATAAACAAACAATGAATTTTTTATAGGTCACGATTAATGGAGTTCATATTATTTTATAAAACTGACTGGAAGTAATACGCTAATAGCACTAAACACTATATATCGCTATATAGCTTATGTAACTATTTCAGACTTACTAGAAATCGAATATCATAAATGCCTTAAATTATTTTCTTAACTTTTAACAATTACTTATTACATAGTATAAAACATCCAAACGCAAATCTAAAGCAACTTATTCTCAAACTTCGAACATATTTGAATACTAATAAATTATAGTTTTTTTTTTTAATTATTTTACATGTTAGTATAATTATAACTGTTTATCTAAATCCAAGTTACAAATATAAATATACTTTATTTAAATTTATAAATAAATAGGTTTTTTGAACATTACTATCTGCAACATTTTTTTATCATGAGATTTATATGCATAAGAACAGTACCTACAGCTAGCTGCTAGAAACATCGGAAACCCTTCGCTACAGAAATTAATGAAGTACAAGCGAAGTAAAGTTTGGGAACCTTTGTTTTCTTTGTTTAGGGTGTGTCTCAAACCCAAGTGTATAGACTATAATAGGCTTTTAGTGTTTGTAACAAAAAGTATGACTTTCTTAGATTATTATACATGTTATTTTTTGTAAGTAAATTTTATTATTTGTAACTACACAGTGTTACACAACAAGTACGACAGCAGCAAGTCCAAGTCGTACGTGAAGAACGGCACGGAGTTCGCCATACACTACGGCTCCGGCAGCCTCTCCGGGTTCCTCTCCACTGATGACGTCACCGTGAGTTTATCATACAATATTTGTTACTTGTCAGACTGTCACCCGTTTGTGATCGATCCCTTCTAGAGGTCGTCACTGAAATAAGATTATTAATAATTTTTCATTATTTACTAACCTTTTTTTTTACCACTTAACGTATTTATTTTATGAATAACAATGGAATTTAAAATTTCTAACAAGCTTAATATAAAATTATTTTTAATTTTTTCCTGAATTCATACTATCTACCTGTAGATGATAGCTGCCAAATTTCATGATTCTAGGTCAACCCAAAGTACCCTTTTATTTTCGATTCCCTTTGTAGTGTATGCATTTTTGTGATAGTAACGACCATGTCCTTTTTTTTAGTAAAATAAATTAAATCAGCTTCATGCTATATCCCGCTCACAGCAGGGTAGGCAGAGGGAACCTAGTGTTAAGACACTCCGTTCCCCACTTTCTGCTGAATTCTGGAGGCATTGCGTGTTGAGTGGCAGAACTCAACGCCGCGCTTAACCTCGACACCAGAGCGAAGAAATGTAGAAATATGTTTTTTTTCAGGAAATCAAGGGACCGTAGATATGAGTATATTGTTTAAATTTCTACTCGATATCTCCAAGCGTTTCTGAGATAAAAGCTCTTGACAGACAGATAGACAGACAGACGGACAAAGTGATTTTACAAGGGTTTCTTTTTTCCTCAAAAGTTACGGAACCTTAAAAATAGTTCTGTTGAGGTATTTTTATATCCTATGCTCTATTTATATATGCATTTGTTTATTTTTGTGTACACTTTGTAGAAGTAACACTCCAAAGATATAGAAAAATAATTGTTTGTCAACAAAATTCAATAGAGAGTATTGCGCGATACAGCAGGACTATTTAATCAAGGACGGCCATCTCCAGTGAGGTACCGATAAAGTTGTGTGTGTTATCATCGTACAAACATTACTCACGAGATGGAAGGAAAGAATGCTACCTAACTTAAATTTTCATAACTTCTGATTTAGTTAAGAATTAAGATTCTGTTATGATTTCCCACAAGTTACAAACTTTTTACTTAGGCTACTTAAAAGAACTAAGAGGACAAGCTAAGAACCATTGTGGCGCAGTGAGGTGACCTACACTTTAAACCTGATTGTTGTTGGTTCGATCTTTATTGAGGGGATTACTTTTTTTACATTTTCTTTGCTGTGGTAACAAAAAGTGCGGCGACTAGTTCCACTATTCAACACGCGATTCCTCGAAAAATTATATGACTTAAACCTTATCGGAAAATTAAACTTTTTCGATAAGGTTTAGTTGTCATGTAGTTCATATAACGTAATTATCCAATATAAGTCGATCATAGAAACTATAATCAAGAGGGTGGTTATGTGATTAGTAAATGCCGTATTAGCGTAGCTTCAACAACTATCAACTATGCTTTGTCTTGATATAATAACACTCTAATTAATACAATTATTCATTTATTATAACAATCATTATTAAAAAGTGGCGTAGTTGTTTTTTATTTGTTCCATAATAAGTTAATAAAAATATCAATATGACTCAATTGTTTATAAATAAACTATTGTTCTTTTTTAAATTATTTTAGTAAAAATACGTTATTGGTTTTTGTTGCCGATACATAGACTATAAAAGATTCAAATATAGGGCTGAAAGTATTTTCGTATTGTTCATACAAAGGAAAATATTTTTTTTATTTATTTATTATATTTATATGCCGTGTTGATTCATGACTTGTTGCCATCTTATAGGTAGTGTCATGATCTCATTCCTGAAGTAATTTTCAGATTTTTGGTTAAAAAAATCTGACAGGTAGTGTTCAGTGTTCTTTTGAGGTTAGCTTTATGCTTCCTAAAGAGTTCTGCAATGACTGAAACAGGTGGAAATCTGATGGAGCAAGATCAGGGCATGCATCATCACATCCCAGCCAAACTTTCTCAATATTTTGCTGCGTGGCTATAGATGAGTAGGGTATGGCGTTGTCATGGAGGAAGACCACACCCTTCCAATTCACCAGCTCCGGCCGGTTTTTCTCAATAGATTTTTTTAATGTTATCAGTTGCTAGTAGTAGAGGTCAGAATCGATAGTTTTACCCGGTGGCAAAAGCTCTAGTGGACAATTGCTTTCCAATCCCACCATACACATAGCATCACTTTGTTCCGAGTCAGGCCGTGCTTTGTCACGGTCTGTGGGGCTTATCCATGATCTTTTTCGCACATTCTTATCATAAATAACCCATTTTTCATCACCTGTAATCAATTGTTTAAGAAAAGGTTCGGAATTGTTACGTTTCAACAAAGATCATTGCAAATGGAAACACGTCGCATTAGGTTTCTCTCAGTGAGATCATGTGGTACCCAAATGTCGAGTTTTTTCTTGTATCCAGACTTTCGTAAATGACGTAAGTCTGTTTTATGATCAAATTCAAATTCAAAATATTCTTTATTCAAATAAACTCTTATAAACACTTTTTAAACGTCGAATGAACATATAAACAAAAAAAAAGCTATCACCGGTTCGGAAGGCAGTTCTGCTGAGAAGAACCGGCAAGAAACTCAACAGTTGCTCTTTTCAAAGTCAATGGTATTTATTACATTAACTGGTAGCTATCCAGCATCACATTCAATAGACATTAATTTCATACATGTCTATCTTCTAAATATTCTTGAACAGTGTAATAAGCTTTACTTGTTAGTATTTTTTTTAAAGCTACTTTAAATTGTGGTAGTGGCAAACTTAGAATACACTGCGGATGTTTATTATATACACGTATACTCAGACCCATAAAGATTTTTTAACTTTTTGGAGGCGAAAACTTGGCGTAACAAGTTTATCTTTGTTTCTCGTTCCTATCGTATGTATATCACTATTTTTCCTGTGACTGTAGTAGAATTCTCCCTCTGCCAGGTGTGCACCAAATGTTGGGTGTGGACATGTGTCATTCACGAGTTGAACAAGAAAGAAAAATTACAATGCTATGGTAGAGTAATTGTAAGACAAATAAAATACATTATTTATATCACCTATGAGCATATGTGCAATTTAAAAATAATTGTTATTAAATTATAACATGACACAGGCTACAGCTATAGTAAGCTGTAGCAAAGCGTGCGCCACCTAGTGGTGTGTGGTACCAACGAAACGTTACTCACGAATGTATTTCGTCTCGCATTTTTCGTATCATTCGTATTCACGCAAGTACCGAATATGTATGTGTGCTTGTACGTGTATTGATAAGCTGTGTGTTATGTTTTAAACTTTAAGTAATTCTAAATTTAGTTTCATTAAATAGTTAAAGTCAAGTATACTTCAATACTTGAGATCTTTTTAACACGCTGCGGAAAAAAACAAATTGTTTTAATGGGACCGAGTTTCTTGCGCCGGTTCCTCTCAGGTCTGAGGCATTAACTTTAGTGAACTGGTGGTAAATTATTTGACGTTAAAAAAATGAAGGATGTAACTTCTTATTTTGAATAAAATTATTTAATAATCTAACACCAGAAGAATATCCTAACACCAGTTCCCCTCTGCCTATTCTGTGATATGCGGAACATTTTGCGAAGCTAAAAAAGAGATCAAAATATGAAAAAGTGAAAAAATGCACCTTACTCAGCTTGGTATATAATGTACAAATGTGTTTTACATAAATTCAAAATGTTACGACACCGCGACATACTCGTACAGTATGCGCTCCAACCGAACATAGCAAGTTATACAGTACCAGGAGTACTGATCGTTATAGTACCGACTACATACGGGTACGCTATATTTCGTTACTTTTACACCTCTAATGACTACATTGTTTTCATACGTTACCTACCGGCAGTGAATGTGAACGTATGTTTTTAAAGTATCTTGATTTCTTAGATTTTAAACTTTCAAGTCCTGTCTGGCGTCACATTATAATGTGACAGTAAAATGAACGTAGGTATGTGACGAAGAAATTCAGTACATTTTAAAGTTTTAGTACAAAAAAGGTAAAAATGCGACGAACGCCGCGAATAAAATTTGTGTGGTTTACGGACCTAATGTGGTATCAATAAGAGTAGCACAAATGGGGAACAAAGCGTTTCATGTCTGAAAATTTTAGTGTGAAATTTGAGGTTCGCCCTGTCATAGATAAAATCAGTGCCATCTTTGAGTACCTTTCGTCTTACCTTTTCGACATTGCTGATGAACTGGATGTTGATCTTAGAACAGATTTACGTCATTTATAAAAGTCTGGGTTCAACGTACCGTGCCTGGCACGGAAACGTTGAATCCAACTGTACTAAGGCGGTCTAATAGATTTCATTTTTGCTCGGGGCAGCACTGCTGCCTGGCTGGCCTGGCTGGCTTGCCAAGGTCCAGCCATTGCGATAAGCGCTTCCGATTATCGTAGAGAATCCATTTTTCATCACAGGTTATGAATGATTCTATTTTTAACCCTTTATTATTGGGCCGGTTAAGTAATGTAGCGCAGCAGTCAACGCGCGTTTGCCGGTTTGCTTCACTCAATTTATAAGTTACCCACTTTTCAAGCTTTATAATCTTCCCAATTTGCTTTAAAAGTGGATTAAAACAAATTTGTCACTAACACCGCAGCCTGGAAGCTAACTCGGACGTGGTTTCCGATGGGTCCGCTTCCACAATATCCTTCAATTCTCATTATCAACTTGGATCTCCGGCCGTCTACGAGTCGTAGTAGTACGCTCTGCAAGTCGAAATTCCAGAACGAAAACGTTGGAACCAAAAACGCACTATGTTTTCTTTTACGACACGACCATCATTGCTCGTACTCGTAAATAACGCGAAAAATAAATAAATAAATTAATAAAATAATTTTTTATTAATTTATTTATTTATTTTTCGCGTTAAAACTGAGTGGCGCAAACAGAATAAAATATTAAAAAAAAAACAGTAACGAAGGTTAACGAAACACAACGGTCTAGTTCTATCGAGACTGCGGATCGGCATGCGTAGCGTAGGGCGCGCTCCAGCGTGCAAGTGTGTACCAAAATGTATGTGTGGAGCGTGTTCTCACATCTGAGTACTAATTGGCAGTTCTCCAAAACGCACAAATTTCAATTTCCTTGTGATTACTCATTAATAGTAAATAATTTTAATAAGATGAATATCATATTAAATACTTAACTAAATAATAAACAAGTCGTCTAGACAAGTTTGATGATTTAGTATATACAAAAATATATTTTAAGAAAAAACCTTCCAAAAAATTGAACATTTTACGTGGAGTTTTGGTGTTTTCTTAGCTAATTTCTTTTCAAAAATATTCGTAATTAAACTATATTAATTTTATTTGCTATTTTTAATGAAATAAGTACATACTAAAAGGTTTTAATAATAAAACGTGCCTATAATTTAGGTGTAGCTACACAAAAATCGATCGCAAAAAAAGTTTATAAAAATGGGGTCATTGATCGAGCGAGTTTTTGTTTTAAATATTGCCGCGAAAATACGTTATCTAACGTAGTTTATTTTGGTTTATAATAATGTTAGCATGCAGAGCTTTAATTTCCGACGGTGCAACTGCCGCCACGGATGCTTTAACAATTTATAAATAAGTCTTAAATTGGATTCTCCTAATTTTAGCACATGAATCGTCATTGATATCTTTAATTACTACTTATAGATTATAATGTTTCGGCAATCGTTAATATATACTTATATTGACATTTTGAACAAATTTGTAACCAGCAAATTTCATGTACTTTGAATGAGTTTTTCATAAAATTCAAACGTGTTTTATGTAAAAACATCATTGGTTGCGACGTCATTGCTAGTAAAATAGTAAAAGATGGCAATGACGCTGGAAAAAAAGTTGCTGAAGACAATGATTATTAGCTTTTAGAGTAGACGAATGGGTCTGATTTCAAGCTGTAGTCCCGAATCTTAGACATATTTCTAATAGTACTGGTACTCACTGATGGGTCGTGTGAAGAATTTTTAATGTTTAAACCATCTATGACTAAAAATTTACGTAATACCTAAATTTTGTTCGTGAATTTTTCTCGGATTTTATTCTTCTGAATCTTCTTGCTATATCACTTCCATGGCATTTAGTTTCAGTGTAATGGAAACGTTATAAATAATATTACTGTTTTTAGCATATAGAACAGTACAAAAATAAGCTACTTCAACTTAAATTTTATATTTAGAATTAATAAAATATATCTAAAATTTAACGATTTCTATTAATATTCTTACTTACTTAGCTTCACGCTTTATCCCTAGCGAGGTAATCAGAGAGAATGGAGCGCCAACAGCCCTACTCTCTGTATGTTTTACTTTATCAACTGTTACCACTCGTCAATCTCTTTATAAATGCCATGTTTTTTCGTGACCTCTGTATATATCTTTTCTCCCGAGCGAGGGTTTGGGGTTTATAAGACTCGATATTATGGTCAGACGCAGCTGACTTCGATGCATGTCCATTCTTGAGATCGAAGATTCCCCCAATACCGATGCTTCCCCTTTTTTGAACAATGTATTTTAAATCTCAGTTACTATCTAGTTTTTATAGGTCTACACACTGTAACTGATATCCCAAAAACCTTTAAAAATATCATATTAATAAATAATGCCATGGCTCGTGATATGTCCAGTGGTTAGAACTCTTTATAGTTGTGATCGTGAAGAACCCAAAATCTTTTAGAGATTCAGAGGAAACAGTGTTAAGAATTTCATATTATGCCATTAGAAGGTATCGCTTTAATAAGATATTTGCCATCAGAAGTTGTTCTTGTGTCAGTTATTTAGATAACTGTAGACTCGACAATATAACATTGTCATAACTCGAAGCTCGTCCGAAGATAAGCCAAGAGCGCGTCCTATCTTCCTCTCCACTATAACTGCGAACTAGTTATAATAAAAGGAAGTAAGAGTACGGGCCCCGCCCCGCCCCTACACCGTGAATTCCTACCAGACTGCGGCTGCAACAGTCTTATTGAACTCTCCGGGACGTTTGTGTGTGATCTTTCCGAAGGTACTTGTTACGCTTGTTTATATTAAGATTGTATTAGAATAGTGATTCGTGATGTTAATTGATTTGTGAGATCAATATAAGTCGTTGGAACGAACGCACTACCGCAAGTCGGCCGATATGTTAAATAAACGCACGGCACACACCCCACAGTCGTGTCTCGAACCGTAGGCGGACACTACTACATACACCAGAGTTCCAGGACATAAAACAGCACCACACACCCGTACGAGACAGGCAGACACTACTACATACACCGGAGCTGGGACATAACAGCACCACACAGCTACTAGTCGTATACCAAGTCTTAGAAGTGGTATATAAAATGTCAACGACCAACGCCATACAAGCATAGCTTACGTACCGCGAGCATACTGCGAGACGGCATCAGCCACGACATAGTTAATGTCGCTATAACAGTTCGCATAAGCCCATCACGCCAGCCTTTGCGACGTCAAGCAACATTCAATATTATAATAATGGTCAAAAATCACTTTGAACCACAATATGTGTCGCTCCTACACATATATTGCCTTTATAGAAATTCGATCCTAAAAGATCGTGCCATTATAGGCTTCCAATTATCACATTATATTTATTACACATTTGGTACGAGTCTTTATGTGCATCATATTTATTAGTACCGTAGTACTTAAGAGTTCGACTCGACCGCTGCCTTCCGAGCACCACCACCACCTATATATACGAAACGACGGTCGCGACACTCTTTGACGACACGAACGCGTCTCGATTAATATGATATTTAAAATATATAGTTTTTATTATTCATATTTAACTATGTTATTTATGTATATTGCCATGCATATTTTATTTATTTATTTATTTATTTTTTATTTATACCATAGGTACAAACTGTTACAACACTGCAGACGTAAATTACGTTTCACTGGTCTTAAGAATTGGATTTACTTTCTTGTCAGACTTAAATATAGTTTTAATGGAAGCTTTTCTCTTAAAATGCTCTTAAAATGTTGCAATTCTGTCTGTTTCAAAATTTGTTTTACATATGATAGAAGTCCCGGTTGTCTTTCTACTGAGGGTCTTCTGATAACGCTGGAGGGGAGTAGGCATCTTGCTCTGATAAAAGGCATTCTTCACCCATCAAAGCTCGTCCCCTAGGTGTACAGCTTCGCAGAATGGGTGGGCTCTTTAAATTAAAGATTTGCCAATGGTAGATAAACGTGGGTAAGATTCACTTTTGAAGTATGTGAGTATGGTTTCTTTGTTAGCTAACTTAAGATCATTCAGCCTACAAACAAAATGGTAAGAGTCCATGGCATGTTGAGTTTATACCTCGGCGTACCGATTTGGCTAACTATTGAAGATACAGTTAGTTTAGTCTTATTGTGTATTTTCGGAAACCCATATAATTTAGGATATTTTACATAACTAGTTACGAGGGATTTAATGTTACATATCTTACGTTTCTTTCATTCTTCTTTTGCAACACCTACGTATCGCTGCCGTATATCAGCATCGTTCGTCAGCATTGCACAGTGTTGCTAAACGTGCGACTATTCTGTTATTTCACGGTCTCACCAATGTATTTAAGGCATCGCTAATTCTGTTATCGGCAGCAATAAACTTGTGCGTCTTTTCTTCATTTCTTTCAAATGCAAGAATAGGCTCTGGTCTTTCTTTCCTTGGGAAGGAAATTTTCCCTCGCATGTCACTTTGTGTCACAGACTTTATAACAAGCGAAGCGATTAAAGTATTGTACCAAGGCAGTCTCCCAAAATATATTTTACTCCTGTCAAACATCGAAAAAAAAATCTTGGTTTAGGACCTTCTGCGACCTGCTCACTGCTGTAAAATGTGTGGCAAATTAATAAACAACCTTAGGAATTACTAAAATTGCTCGTTAACATTCTATTTCTTTCTTTCTCAGAACTTTCACGCTTCATCATTATCAGTACTTTTGTTTGGAGCCTTTGTAGCATATCCTTTTTCTTTTTTAAAAAGATTTATCTGAGGCCTTTATGATCCTAACGAGTTTTTTTTCTCTACAGTGTCTTTCATTTTATTATCACATTTATCGTGCTTTTTACTAAAACCTCGTTATCATTTACCACATATTTCTGTCGCTGCTTTTCTTATATAATTTCCGTTTTCTGTTTCAAAGATGTCTAATATTTTGGAAGTATTTATTCCTCTTTGATCGATGGATCTTAAAACTTCCAGCTTATGCGATAATTCGACTCCAAGTTTGGACGTGTCGTACCTCAAAATGAAACAGACTCCTTATTATAGCAACGATTACATATTGATCTGTTCCCAAGATAGCATCCTAAGCACTCGTGTGTCCACAACTTAACCTTAAATATACTGATCCGCTAGGAATAAGTCCATCATACTTTTCACTGTGAGAATATAATAGAAACGATTGATGATGAAGGAATAGCAAAAAAGATTAATGAAGAAAAAGCAGCAGAGCAGTAATAAAGATAGACCTTCGAAAATACAGCATCAAAGATAATGAAGGAGAAAAATCACGTAAAAAGCATGAGGACGCCCCAGATGGCATGTATGAAAAGTTAATGATAGTGGACGAGGTGAAAGGTATATAGAGACCGTAGCGTTTGGGGTTCCGTTCTCTCTGATTTTCCCACTAGTATTACAGCGTGAAGCTAAGTAAGTAAGTATTTAATTTCAATTCTGTTGTAAAGAATCATTGTTGGTACCACAGCATCATTTTTCTCCAGTTGCTTATCATTATTCTACACTAATCGTCATTTGTCGATTTAACACATTTTTTAAAAATTCCAATTATAAAATAAATAGGGGTTGTTCACAGATGCCACTTCAATAAACGTGCATTATAATGTCCAAGCTTACATCTCACAGCAAAATTACGGCTTTACACTGGCTGGTTTTAAAAAAGACATAATTTATGGTTAAAAATAACAAATTTAAGAGAACTGCCATAATGTTATGTGTACTGTAAGGTGAACGAAATATCGAAACGCTATTGGTTTTTATTATGCTAGTGTTTAGCGCACAGTGCCGCAGTGAGACGATCTGGCTGAAAGCGCGATGGTTGTGAGTTTGATCTTCACTTCGAAGATTTATTACATTAAATTATTTTCATATCCTCAATCTGGTAGACAAAGCACACTGAAGAGCGTTTTAAAAGTTAATCGCGTAAACATACTTTTTTTAAATTTATTAAATGTTTGTGTGCAGGTGGGCGGTTTAACAGTACGCGGGCAGACGTTCGCCGAGGCAATGTCGGAGCCGGGGCTCGCCTTCGTGGCCGCCAAGTTCGACGGCATCCTCGGGATGGGCTTCTCGTCCATCGCCGTCGACGGCGTCCGGCCCGTGTTCGACAGCATGGTGGCGCAGGGGCTCGTGCGGCCCGTGTTCTCGTTCTACCTGAACCGCGACCCCGCGGCCGCGGCGGGCGGCGAGCTGCTGCTGGGCGGCTCCGACCCCGCGCACTACCGCGCGCCCTTCACGCGCGTGCCGGTCTCGCGCGCCGCCTACTGGCAGTTCCGCGTGGACGGCATCTCGCTGCGCAACCAGTCCTTCTGCGCGGGCGGCTGCGAGGCCATCGCCGACTCGGGCACGTCGCTGCTGGGCGGGCCGACGGCCGAGGTGGCGGCGCTCAACCGCGCGCTGGGCGCCACCGCCGTGGCCTTCGGGCAGTACGCGCTGGACTGCGCGCTGGTGCCGACGCTGCCGCCCGTGACGCTGCGCGTGGGCGGCGCGCCCCTCACGCTGCAGGCGGCCGACTACGTGCTGCGCGTGTCGCAGCTGGGCCGCACCGTGTGCCTGTCGGGCTTCATGGGGCTGGACGTGCCGCCGCCCGCGGGCCCGCTGTGGATCCTCGGCGACGTCTTCATCGGCAAGTACTACACCGAGTTCGACGCCGAGAACCGCACCGTCGCCTTCGCGCCTGCTGTCTGACTTCGTTATTTATATGCCCCTTGTGTAGTTTTCCACTTCATGATTAAATAAATAGATTCTTTATAATCGCGACTTTCTATTTAAAAACGTACCTATTGTATTTTTAAAGTTTTGCAAAATTGTATATAAATATAATGCCTGAAAGTAATTATAAACTTTAAATCTCACCAATTATGTACTCTAATAAAAAACATCTAATATTAATTCAATGTATCCCACACGCAACAGGGTAGGCAGAGGGAACCTAGTGTTAAGACCGGAGTGTATATCTGACGAATTCTGAAAGTATTCCGTGTTGAGTGGCAGAACTCAACGCCGCGCTTAACCTCGACACCAGGGCGAAGAAATGGAAATATACATTTAAGTAAATATTTCATCTCCTCGAATAGGGATGGAACCCACAACCAGTCGGTTTTACACTTTGTGCCCCTGCGCCACGACTAGCCTCAAACATAAAATAACAACAGCAGAAATAATACAAATAATTGTAATTTATTATTTCTGCTGTGAAGAGAGAAATTGGAAAGACGAAGCAAAAGGAAGTACAAAAATAATCATCTCATATCTAAATCTATATTACTTTATTTATTTAAATAAAACGTTTACGTAAAATACATAATTCATAGATAAATTATAATTACAATCTGTGGGCGGCGAGCTCTAGGCGACGCCGAGCTTGTGCTTTTTCCGGAACTTCTTCACGTACGCCTCCACCAGCGCCTGGATCTTGGTCGGGTTGATCTCGCCCGACTTGTTGTGACAGATCTGACCGACGATAAAAACACGACGTATGAAGCACAATTACTATTTACAAATTTAAATATCTACTATAATAAAAGGTTTTAACTAGGTATTAGGATGATTATATTGTATTGTACTATATATATTATATATATATATATATATATATATATATATATATATATATATATATATATATATATATATATATATATATATATATATATATATATATATATATATATATATATATATATATATATATATATATATATATATATATATATATATATATATATATATATATATATATATATATATATATATATATATATATATATATATATATATATATAATATTGTATTGTAGTATACCTTGGGTACGGCACGCCGCAGTATGTCCTTGTACTCCTCCTTGGTGACATGCTTCTTGTTGTAATGCGGCTTCAACACCAGCTTCACTTCTTCCACCACACGCTCCTGACGGTTCAGCTTCTTGAGGAACTGCAACATATAAGCACACACATAAATCAGTCACGCATCTCAAAATATATAAGCATTTAATAAATAGATATATCGGTCAACAAACTTTTAAAGTAATCTTTTTGTGTCTCTAAGAAATAAAAACTAAAAAACAGCCTTGGAATCAGATCTTTAGATGTCATGTTACTTACTATGTTTGTATTAACAACTTTATATCAAAGAACACTCAATAGTTTGGATACACGTGTTTTTTTATCTTTTTATTAGATATATAGTAATGTAAAACTTACCTAAAAAAATAATCGTTATATTATTTTATTAAAATTTTTAAAAAGATATGGATTAGATGGACTAATCCATATCTTTATTTTTTTTAAGTATTTAAAGATTTCGAACTATTCCTGAAATTCAAGCTTAGCTTAGCCAGAGCCCTTTTATCTGTTACCTCACTTGAACTAGCGGCTTAAATACCAAATTTTGCCTTCTTTTTAATGCTATTATTTTTTAGAATTTAACCACAAATGTACAGTTTTCATTTTTTCCTGAACTAACACTACCTGCTGCTACTAGCTGCCAAATTTCAAAATTCTAGGATGACTTCGGTATTGATTTGTTCCGTAGGAACGGAAGTACCCTATAATTTTGATTTCCGTTTATAATATCGAAATACGCATTTTTGGCAGTGTAAACGGTCATATCTTTTTTTAAGTAAATGTAGAAGCAATTTTTTTTTTCAACAAAACATGGGGCCGTAGATCTCAGTATATGGTTTTAATTTCAAATCGATATCTCCAAGCATTCCTGAGATAAACGCTCTCGACAAACATACAGACGGACAACAAAGTGATCTTGTAAGGGTTCCTTTTTTCCTTAAAAGGTACGGAACCCTAAAAAGTATCCAAAGACATGATAAGAAATACGAGGTTCAAGGGCGAGTGATGCGCAATGCTATGACTGCTATTGAAGGACAATCGAGATTGTGGTAACCAACCCCTTTGGAGAGGTAGGTCGATAAGCAGATGGGAGAACTGGGGGTCCGGACACGAAATTACTTAATCCGGATGTCAGACGCTGGCAGCAGGACGCCTTGACAAAAAAAAATACTAACGGTAACTATACTGCGGTAACATACTAAATGTGACACGACCACAGCTATGACGAAGAATCAAGTAAGGGACATGGAATGTTAGAGGTATGATACAACCAGCGAAAGTAGAGATTATAGGAGAAGAACAAAAAGCATACAATGTTGATATATTGGGTCTAACAGAAACCCACATAAGAGGCTCAGGCTTTTACAACACCACATCCGGTCATACTCTTTATTTCTCAGGCACAGATAGCGAAAGTAGGAATGGAGTTGCACTGTCTGTATCGCCTTACATCAGCAAATCTATCCTAGGATACAACCCTGTAAGCGACCGAATCATGACAATGAGAATAAATTCAAAGCCATGCCTCATTACGCTTCTCACTGTCTCAGAATCGAAAGGCTACAAAAGCGCTTTCTACACCACCTCACCTTTTCGTGTGGAAAATTGAGATCACTTAAAACCTGTACGGATAGGCAATCCGTCTCGGAAACAATCTAATCTTCTCGAAGTTCCTAGTCGGAGGTCTATTTTGGGTAATAATTCCCCTGTCTCGATTTTGCGTAATCATTAACGAAAAGAAAGCTTTGGATCCTTTCGGTGACTGTTTGTATAAGTATCGCCGAAACGTGATGGAATGTATTTAATATATTTTAGTCATATTCACTGATGATTTGTAATTATTTTTTTTAATTAGTTTAATTTTGTTAAACATTAAAAATTTTACTTTATAATTTTATATTTATCACTCTGTAGTTAATTAAT
The DNA here is from genome assembly GCA_021202915.1 of Heliconius himera. Classification (NCBI taxonomy): domain Eukaryota; kingdom Metazoa; phylum Arthropoda; class Insecta; order Lepidoptera; family Nymphalidae; genus Heliconius; species Heliconius himera. The sequence goes on from JAJHJA010000046.1 coordinate 210,373, forward strand.
TGATTTTATATTATCGATTCTTTTTAATTTTTTTTTGCATGTATTGTTTATTTTATTGTGTAAAGTAATTAGATACATGGTTATATAGTACATATTATTGCATGTGGTATTCACCTTAAAGGGTAATGCATTTAGCTATAACAATTTAGATTTAAGTAACTGTTACTGTATGATTTAATGTAATTACCACTGATGGATCTAAATAAACTAAAAAAAAAAAAAATTGTTACAATAACAACAACAGTCTTTTTTTGTCAGCGTCCTTTTCTTTCTTTTCTTTATTATTCGTATTTTTTTTTGTCAAGGAATTTTGCTTGTCCACAGTATTTTTTTCCAAGTTGGTTCGACCATACGTTAAAAATAAAAGTTATTGGTAATAGGATCCAAAAGTCAAAGTTCCCATAAGTTTATCACTCCTTTCGCTCAAAACGTTTTGTAACACATAAGTGATCAAATTTATATATAACATTTATTAGTCGTTTTTATATTATAGCTTCACGCTATATCCCTGACATAACGGAGTAGATAGAGTGTTAACCTCGGTTCCCCATTTTCCGCCGAATTTACCTCGACATACATACACGCACACAGACACACACACACTACCTTGCTCTTGACCTGCATCTCGACGGCGGAGCTCGGCAAGTCGTCGAGTATCTTGAGGTTGTCGTCGTCCAGTTTCACGCCCACCTGCGTCTTGCTCCCTACACAACATACAACATACATATCAAGAAACTATAAAATAATCAACACATAGTACATAAAGTATTCCATATTAAAAAAATGTAAATATTAGCGAGATAATAAAAAAATATAGTAAATATACAGAAACTAACCAAAATAAGTTATATATTAATAATTTATATTGAATAATTTATTACAGAGGCCGGTCGTGGCACTGCGGCACGAGGTGTGACTGTAAAACCGACTGGTTGTGGGTTCGATCCCCACTCGAGCAGATTTATTTATTTTATTTATTTATTTATAAGGCCTACCAACAATTGACACAATTATTACATGCTCTTAAAAGTAAAAAAAAAACAAAGTAAATCATATCTAATTGCTCAATCATTTACAGGTGAGCTCCACATTCAATGACAAAATATGAATTAAAAAAAAACAAACAATTATTTAAAAATTAAATACAGCACAAACAATAATGAATATTACAAACAATTATAAATGTACATTAATAAGTTATTCATTTTATATATAAATGAAAATAACTAATCAATTTGAAGGTAAAAGATAATTATTAACAAATTAATTTTAAAAAATCCAATTAAATCGATAGTACAGTCAATTAAAAATTATTTAAATTAATTTTAAAAAGTAGAATTAAATCAATAATACAATCAATTAAAAATTATTTAAATTATACATATATTATAATAAACTAGAATAAATTAATCAGCAAGTTTAAAATTCAGATAAAATTTATCAAATATAAGACAAAATAAACAAAAGGGTACTTAAAACCTTAAAAAATAAAATAAATCAAATGAAATATTTACTTAAATCTATATTTCTGTAGGGGTTTTGCACAAGTATTAATATTATTCATAAACAACATTTGTAAACACACTAAATCAGCGTCCTACATTTATTCGCTACAAATGCAATTGTGTAATTATTTTCCACTATTGTTTTGTAGCGTATAAATAACCAAATTAAATATATAATAAAGGAGTTGAATATTAAGTCTCGTATCATTAACATCACCACGCTGCCATACCCCACATTTCCATTTCTTCGCTCTGGTGTCGAGGTTAAGCGCGGGGTTGAGTTCTGCCACTCAACACGCGATGCCTCAACACTAGGTTCCCTCTGCCTACCCTGCTGTGTGCGGGATACAGCGTGAAGCTGATTTATTTATTTTTTAATTTTTTAATTTATTACCTGTAAAATTTAACTACTGACTTTTTCTACGCTACCCTCTTTAGCATTTGAATCAAAGTGCATATTACTTTTTTTTAATGTTTTTGGAAGTTATATAACCTACGGATACAAAAGAAATAAAAAGAAATATTTTAACTGAGTTGCCGATAAGTATTATTCTTTGATATTTTACGTTTTTTAGAGTAACGTTTTGTAGTTGAAAACGATAGTATTTGTAAGTCAGTACTCACCGCGCTTGCGGTCGCGGGCGGGCGCGGGGCCGGCGCGCGCGCGGCGCGGCGGCGGCTCGAACAGCTCGCCGAAGTCGCTGGAGCCCGGCGAGTACGGCGACGCGCCCTCCGAGCCCGGCGCCGGCGCGCGCGGCAGCCGCAGCGCCTGCATCGGCTTCACCGGGTTGGACTTGATGGGCGACGGCTTGCCCGGGAACAGCTTGGGCGGCGCGCGCGTCGGCGACGGCAGCACGATGCGCGGCGCCACCGCCACCGGCGCCGCGGGGCCCTCCGCCTCCGCCGCCGCCTCCGCGCCCTCCGCCTCCTCGCACGACGCCAGCAGCGCCAGCACCTTCTCCACGGGCGTGAGCGGGCGCCGGTCCAGCACGTCGTCGGCCGACAGGTTGCTGCGCTGCGCCGCCTCCAGCGTGAGCAGCGCACGCGGCGGCGAGGCGGCGGCCGGCGGCGGCGACGCGGAGGGCGGCGAGGCCAGCGGCGAGGGCGAGCGCGTGGGCTCGAAGGGGTCGTAGGCGTCGGGTGAGAGGGCGGCGGCGGGCGCGGGCGCGGGCGCGTCGGGCGCACGCGCGGGCGGCGCGGCGGGCTCGGCGGCGGCGGGCGAGGGCGGCGTCTTGGGCCCGGCGGCGGGCGGCGCGGGCTCGGGGGGCGCGGCGGAGGGCGCGGGCGGCGCGGCGGCGCGCTCGCCGTGGTCGCTGTCGCTGAGCACGATCACGTGCTTGGGTGAGGGCGTGAGCTCGCGGAAGGGCGAGCGCTCGAGGTCGATGATGGCGACGGGCTTGGCGGCCTCGGCCTCGGGCGGGGCGACGCGTCGCCGGCGGCGCTTCTCGCGGCGCGTCTCGCGGCGGCGGCGGCGCTCGGCGTCCTCGCCGCGCTCCTGCTCCTTGAAGCTGACGCTGACGAGGATGTTGTCGCCGGAGGTGAACACCTCCTTGGAAGGCGCGGCGGCGTCGCGGGCGCGGCGCGCGAGGCGGCGCTCGGGTTCGCGGCGGCGGCGCTCGCGGCGCTGCACCTCCTCGTCGATGAGGCGCACGAGCGTGGCGTCGAGCGCGGGGTCGGGCGGCGGCGTGGGCGGCGGCGTGCGCGGCGAGGGCGGGCGCGGCGCGGGCGCTGGCGCGGCTGCGGGCGAGCGCAGGGCGCGGCGGGAGCGCTTCTTTTTCTTGGCGAGGCGGCGCGGAGGGCTGACGCTAGCGGAGCGGCGGCGAGGCGCGCGCGAGTTCCGCGAGGCAGAGCGGCGTCGTTTGCGGCGTGCGGGCGAGCGGCGACGCGGGGAGGCGCGCGGGGTGCCGGAGCGGCGAGGCCGGGAGAGCGAGCGGCGGCGCGAAGGGGAGCGGCGCAGGGAGGGGGATCGCCGACGCGAGAGCGAGCGGCGACGTACAGAGGGAGAACGACGGCGGGAAAGAGACCGGCGGCGGGAGGGGGACGGGGAGCGATGACGGGACAGGGATCGACGACGTGTCGGCGAGGGGGAGCGACGACGTGCGGGGGAGGGGGAGCGACGACGAACGGGGGAGGGGGAGCGACGGCGAGGAGGAGAGTGGGAGCGACGACCAGAAGGGGAGCGCTGAGGCGGAGAAAGGGAAGGGGAGCGTCCGCGCGGCGACACGTCCCTGCCGAAGGGGTCCTTCTGCTTCCTGCGTTTCTCGGTGACAACGGTCCTGACGTCGTACCGCTCGAGATCTTTCCGCTTCTCCTTGCGTCGTCGGTTGCGACTGTCGTCGCCGGAGTCACGACGTTCCCGCTCGCTCTTCTTCTCTTCTTTGTCTCTTTCCCGATAATTCCTCTCCTTTCCGCTTTTGCTGAGTTTTTTAAAAGAAACTTCCCCTTTCTTTTTGGTTTTACTCTTCTCCTTGCCCTCCTTTTTGGAGTCTTTTTTCTTCTTCTTCTTGGAGTCTTCGCGGGCGGAAGACTTCTTGCCCTCCTTTCTCTTATCAGCGATCTCCCCATCCTCGCTGGGAGGCGCGCGCGGCGGCGACATACGCGAGGCCTCTGACTGAGGTCGCTCGTTCTCGGAAAACATTTCGTTTCCTTCTTCCTCAGATATCATCTCCGTGCCGAGACCCTCTAATCCCTTGTCTTTGTCGACATCAAAGGAAGCGTCTTTAACAGATCTGTTCTCATCTAGGCATGGGGTGTAGCTGCGCTCGTCTTCAGTCTCGCTTATCGATTCTGTCATTTTTTCAACATTATCTTCGGTTCGAGCGGAATCTGGGTCGTTTTTAGGAGAAAGAATATGTAGAGCCATGTCTGTCTCCGGTGTATCAATGTCGGCGTGGTCGTGCAAATCTTCATTATGATCAGAGAGGTCTTCTTCAACCAAATCTTTTACAGAATTACTGTTTAAAAATTCTTTTAGGTTTTCCTCATTGTTTTCAGAACCTTTTTCTACATTTTCTTTTTCCTTATTTACAATTACACTAGTAAAAGCTTCAATAAAAACTTTATTGTGTGTTTCTGTATTTTTTTCATTCACATGGTTATTTGGATTCAAATGTTTATTTTGTTCAACTTCACGCGGCATGTCGGTCGCCGCTGTCTTAACTTCGACGTCGCATCGATCTGATGTTTTTTCAGAATCATACTTTGGACTGGTCACGTTACAATTTGACTTTTCGTCGTGAACTTCAGGCGACGTCTCTGTTTTTTCGTAATCCTCTTCATCTGGGCTCTTGTCTTCCTCATCATACAAGCTCACTTGCCTCTTTATCAAAGACGGTGTGTTCAGTTTGATTTTTATTGGATTACGGGTGTTCGTAGTGATCGGACATCTTTTGGAAATCTTCTCTTTGTACTCTTCCTCTGTTTTCTTTTTTTCATTGATCTCGTAAGTACTGGTGTGGTGTTGTTTGGCCTGCGGTTTACAGGTGTCAGATCTGTCAACATTGACAATATCGTGTACCACAGGAGAGGTCGATGGCGGCGTCTCGTCGTCCTCTTGAACTAAGTCCTCTAAATTGTCCTGAGGTAACTGTCTAGGAATATCGTCTGTTAAGGTGGTAGTGTTGTTTGCAATGTGAACACTTGTCGCAGAATAGATTGAAAAATTCGGGCAATCGCCGTCCGAGTCGTCGTCGCTACGTTCGTTGCGTGATTCGACAACGGGAGAGGACAACAAATTCCTATGTTCCTTTAAAACTTGTCTCACTGCGGTGTCCAGTATGTTGGGCGGCACGTTCATCGCGCCCGCGTCGATGCCGGCCAGTAGCGGGTGCAGGGCGGGCGGAGGCGATGGGGGCAGCGAGGGGGGCAGCGAGGGGGGCAGCGAGGGTGGCGCGGGGGGCAGCGAGGGCGGCGCGGGGGCCTCGATGGAGGCCTGTGAGGACGGAGCGTCCGTCGACACCGGGGCTGACGCCGATGGAGCTGTCTCATCCTCACCACTGTCATCGTTAGTAGGTTCCATAGGATCGTACTTCTCAGTATCAATTATAAGGCCTGAATCACTCTTCTCATCCTCTGATTTGTCTATATCAGTTTTCTGGAAATTGAATACCGGTGGTTCGCTCATTGGGCGGTACGCCTGCGGCGGGAGTGCGTCGTGGCGGGGGCCGGCCGCGTGAGGAGGCGTCTGGCCCATCCTCATGTCCACAGGGTTCTCGAAACCGCCGAAAGAATGTCGAGATTGGGCGGGGGGTATGTCGTTTCTAGGAGCCGGGGACTGCCACGAGTGCGCCCCGCCGTAGCGGTCGCGCGGCGGCGCGGGGCGGCGGCGCTCGAAGTAGGCGTCGGCGGGGTAGGGCGGGCGGCGCGCGTAGTGGTCGCCGTGGTCGCCGTGGTCGCGGGGCGCCGAGGCCCCCGCGCCGGCGCGCTGGGGGCCGCGCGGCGCGTGGTGGGCGGCGCGGAAGGCGCCCTGGTCGCGGTGGTAGTTCCCGCGGTAGCCGCCGCCCCAGCCGCCGCCGCCGCGCCCTTGCCCGCCGTACGACGGAACACTCCTGACTGTTTCCTGAGCCTTCGACAAGTCCACTTTGTCATCTTTCTTCTCGAGGGGCGCGGGGGCCTCATTTTTCCGCTGTACGTTAGTAGTCGGCGTTGTTAGTTTATAGTCAACATTTCCATCAACCGAGATGGATATTATAGATTGTTTTGAATGCAATAGAGTTTGACTCTCTAGAATATTCGATAAAATGTCCGGCGCTGACGATGCGTGCGGCGGGGAAGGTATCGATACCATTTTTCTTCTGGCCTGAAACAATTAAAAATTACTTGTTAAACTCAATGCCTCTGTCTGTCAATCATTGCCGCATTTTGAAGTGCTAACACACCTGTCTATAAGCACTTAATATGTTGGAGGTGGATCGTGCGGCGACGGCAACTGCAGTAGAGGCCTCTTCAGAGACAGGCGTGTCCTCATCGGAGAAGTAGTCCAGCTCGTTGGGGTTTCCAAACAGACGTAACGCAGGCAACGCCGCACGGGAACGGCGTACAACTCCACTTCTCCCCATAACTCCGCTTACACCTGTGGCTGTAGAAGCCACATCTCCTCTAAGAGAAGCTAGCCTGGCACGGACGCTAGCACGAACATGTGACCGACGAGCGGCAGTTCTTGGTTGTCGCTTTTTCACCTGTAATTGAAATATTAATTGCATATTTCATATAGGCCCAATACACAATTTTTAACAAAACATTTTTTTATAAAAGACATTTATTTTTATTTTATAAGTTATTTTCATACTTTTTATTATGCTTAATACATTGTCTTTTTATTATGCTTAATACATGTACACAAAATGTACCTGTTGTAAATGTATGTGTTGTAAACAATTATGCAATTATTTATTAATGAGAAAATATTTGAACTCACTTTTCTTCTCCTCACTTTTCTCTTAACTCTCTTTGTGATGGGAAATTTTCCATTTTCTTGCACTTCATATTCAATAATGACGGTTTTAGTTCTTCGCCTCTTATATTTCCTTCGTTTAGTTGTAGTTTTGCGTTTTGCTGTTGTAGTGGTTGTTCTTCGTGTACTCCCAGTACTTCTAGATGTCGTGGGTAATTCATTAATATTCACATTATTGCTACGACTCCCACTAGAAGTAGATGGTTGATCTCTATTGACAGTTCTTGAGGATCTGCGGACGTTCCTTGGCTGTCGCCACAATGAAGGTCTGGGTCCAAGTGGTGAGTCTCCATAGTCTATGTCATTTAACAAGTCCTCCACTTCTGACAGTTCAATGACATTCATCAGGCTGTCCGGGTCAAGAGATGTTGTGCAGCTAGAACAGAGCCACTGATCTGCAGGCACCTAAAATTAAACATATATTTTGAAATATATAGTTTGTTTTGCAAACAGTTCAAATATTTTAAAGACCCTCTACATTAAAACTTTTATATATTTTCTAATATATAACAAGTAAAAATTATTGTAAGAGTTGAAAATATAATAATAATTAAAATGTTTTTAAATAAATTTCTAACATAATTTATCATAGTAAAAAAGTAATATACAAATGTGATGTTAACAAATAATGTTTCTTTATGTATTATTTTTAGTGTCCGCCTGAAACAAGGTTTTTGAGCCAGAATCAAACTGAACCTTTGGCTTTAGTCTGTTTTGGCCAACCTCAGGCCGACCAAAGCCAAAGCCAAACCTGAGTTTTACCGTTTTTGAAATATTAACTATTTATTTTCTAATGTAATGATATTCTATTTTTTTTTGTATTTATTCTAATATATTCTTATATATAACATATTGTTTAGTAAGTCTTTTCATGAAACCTGTTGTTTTTCTATTTTCTGATATATGCCCAATTTAATCATGTAAATACTTGTGAAGCTGCCTAAATATTGTAGTTAATAAGGTATTACTTTTAAACATTTTTAAAGTGTTATTCCACACTTGGGAAAGAAAAATATTTATTTAGAAAACATATAAAAATTTTAATGTAGCGGGACTCAAACCTGTGCCTCCTGGAAACCGACCAGGCGCTCTAACCACTAAGCCATACGTTTTCGTCAAGCTACGTCGAAATTTTTATATGCTTGTTACAACTTTTTTATGTTGTTAGTATCTCTGTAGGGAGATTTTTACAAATTTCCGCTACCCAAAGATAATTATTTAGAATTATCGTTTGGCAAGAGAGAATACTATTTTTTAAATATATTTAAACATTTTTAAAGTGTTATTCCACACTTAGAAAAAGTAGTACTTTCACTTCCTAGAAAAAGTAGTATTATTAAGGTATTATTTACGAGGTTACAAAGATTGAAAATGTTCAATTTTTGTCACAAGCTGTAACTTTAAATTTTAAAAAAACCCAACACCAAACATTTAAAACACATCTTCACTTTGTCCTTAATTTAATACCAAATAAGTACTATTGTGACTCTTAATTTTGAGATACATAATAAACCTTTAATTTGATAAAATTTTATTATCTGTATTTCTCAACCTATTTGTATATCTAGTATTGGGAAGGCATCTTTTTTTTTATCACTTCACTCTGTATCCCACACACAGCAGGGTAGGCAGAGGAAACCTAGTGTTGGGACACTCCATTCCCCACTTTCCGTCAAATACTGGATCTGATTGAAAAATATATAAAATATATTTTTATAAATCCCATAAAATTTTTAACAAAAGAATGTATGACTCGGTAGCTTAAGTGCGTAGTCAGTTTTCAAGAGATGGGAGTTTAAGTTTCGTTTCATTAAAATTTATCATTTTTTTTGTTTGATGCTTGAAATAACTTTTTAATAATGTAGTAAATACCAATTAATATTGAAAATTAATGGTATAGACCTTAGCTAAGGCTTTCTAATCATTAATGGAAATAGGTACAATTTTTGCATTCAAGACCGTCTAAGGGTCACACATAATAATGGTAGAAAAAATTAAAAGAAGAAAAATTTGATCTTGATATCAATTATTTATGGCTGGATTTTTCATAACATGGTCATTAGTTTTCGAGGGCTTTAATTTACATTTCAATGAGTTAATTAAAAGCTAATACCAACAAATATTAATATAATAGACAATGAGCCACTGGTCACTTTTGATTCTGGGGTCAAATGATAGCAAAGCTAAAAGCTACTAAAGTTAAAGCTACTCTTGTTGGGCAAATTCAAATACCTTGGCACCCTTACAATAAGACAGCTTTGGTATTAGGCTCGGAATTATTTTTTTTAAATAAAATAGGAGTTAACCACAATCATACTCCTTGTGTCTATGAAAATGAATGTTACTAAAAACTAATCAAATATAAACTATTTTTCAGTCAAAGTCAGACTTTTAAAGTTATGGTAAAGTTAATTAATGCCATAAATTTTTAAGTAATTTTATTATGATTGGCATTTGGCACAAATTAATCCTATAATTTGCAAAGATTTAAATTTTAGATACCTCCGTAAGTGCAGGTGTGAGACACTGCATGTGGTAGCCAAGATCACATCCATCACATAACAACATGGTTTCCTCATTGTCACTGTTGCCACATACCTACAAACAAACATAATTAAAAAATGTTATGAAATAAATATACTCATTGCTTGTACAAAATATTAACTCACTAATAAATCACTAACCTCACACACAGTTAGATCTTCCGTAACTAGAATTTCAATAGAAGGACTTCTCTCCACTACCTTCACTTCTTCAGTACGTAGGACTCGACCTCCCGCACATGCTTTCACTATTATTTTATTAAAAATTATTCTATCAACTGGACATGTATTGACATTTTTTGACCACTCTGTGATGCAATCTAAGCAGAATATATGTTCGCAGGTCTCTGGTGTTCCCACTTGCTGATCTTTGAATCGCAAAAGACATATTGAACATTTATCAGAATTGCCCTCTGAACTGTCCGATGCAAAACCTGATGCAGGTTTGCTTGGTGCGCTGCGGGCTGCAACTTTGGCGCCGTCACTCATCCACCCGGAGCTATCGCTCTCGGCTTCTGAATCACGAAGTTTTGGTAATGTTCTTCTTCGTGCAACTGCTGAACATATTATGGAACTTCCACTACTATCACTATTTTCTCCATCACTAATAACCTGAAAGTCAAATAAGATTCGTAAGAACAGCGTCCCTTAACATATTCATAAATCAAATACAACATTATTTAGTAATTACTCTCAATCTTTTTCTTCGTGTCCCCGCCACGCCGACGCTCTCATCGCTATCAGAATCTGAAGAGGATGACACCAGAACCACTCTCTTGATTTTACGTTTGGGTCTCGGCGGAGAGTCGTCGCCTCCTTCTTCACTCATCATAAGACGTAAACAGCGCGAGCAATGGTGCTTTAGTACGCACGACACGAAGCAATTCGCAAAGGTGTAAATGACCTTTGCTTAATAACTTTTAGAATGTCAAAGAAAAACTTTTTGGAATTCATTCAGTTTCTTAAAGAAAACGATGAATGAAAACTATCCATTTGCTTAAAAGTATGGCATACGCGTTAATAAAAAGTATTTTTATATTTTGACAGCAAGCCGCTTTCAATGGTAATCGGCCATTTTCATTTGGACAGATTCATATACGATTATCCAAAAATTCATAGCGTTTTACGCAAATTGAATATTTTCAATTATGTCACAGCGAAGTTATAAAAAAATATTTAATAAAAAAATATTTGATCATTGAATACTTGAAAGAGATTTCATATTTTTCTGTAAATTAATATTATACAAAGCTTTGTATCTTAAGGTACAAATAATAAAATCAAGCGTTGTAAATATATAGTTGAGTCTTCTTGAGTCTTATTTGTAAGAAATATTAGGACAAATACAAAAATATCCTCATTTATATACAAATTATAAATAATATAAAGAATATCGATTAGAAAATATATCACTTATTCGCGACATACATAAGTATCGTATCAATTGGATAAGCAAGGAATGTCATACTCTATAGCACTTTGGGTATATGTGTTCTGTGCTCTATAGAGCATCACTAGTCAGCCAATCTGCGTTCTTAATCTCATGTGTGTTTTCTGATTGTTACCGCGTTGTGTTTTTAATTTATTTTCTTATCCGGGAAAAAAATTATAGTTTTCATAAAACAGAAAATGACTGCAGAAAACGAACGGGAAATTTATCATAAATTAGAGGCCATGAAAGAGATCAGGTACGAAATTGAGCTTGCTATTATCAATGTTAGGCTTTAGCACCTGTAGGCTCGATCAATAAACACTTGACACCAATTATTTTTTAGTAAATTTCATGTAATACCAGTTTGTTAGGTGACTGTTTTTTATTTGTGAATGCGTATAAAAATGTGCTCTTAGAACATTTATAAACTTACACTAATGAATTAGAATATGTACAGTGCAATTTGCATTTATTAATAAACATTTTTTTATTTATACAAAAACAATATGATAGAATTGGTTTTGGAATTTTATAGAAGGGGGATGTATAATGTGGCTTGCAGGAACAAAACTATAACTCTTGAGCGTCTAAAGCGTAGTATACTGAATGAAGTCCGCAGCGGCGACCAGGAGGGCCGCTGCCTGGCGCAGTACAAGCGTGAGATGGAGCTGCTGCAGCAAGAGAAGATGAGCCATGTGGAGGAACTGCGCCAAATACACGCTGATATTAATGCCGTGAGTCTTATTGCAAAAGAGCCTTTTAAATAAACAATTATATGATACTAAATTATTAAAATAACAAATAGCCTATTTTAAGATTGTAATGTTTTTCTGCAAACATGGTAAGGAGTGTTTTAAAAGTTTATTAGATTTTCTCTATCTGCAGGAAAAACTTATAACTAAAAATAATGAAATATCTGTACAATAAAAAAATAATGAAGTCTCTATACAATAAGAAAAATGCTTTCAGAGGTACTACTTATGATTCAAATTGTTTCAATGCTCAGACTGAATAACTCTGCAATAGTAATAGTGAGGCTGGAAATAAATAGTCCCACACAATACAGAAATACTGTTACTGTAAACAGCAGGTGTTTGTAGTTTATTGTTGTAACTAGTGGGCAGCAGTAGCGGCCATTGTGCATGAGACTTGTTTATTTTGATGCATTGAGAGTAGTTTGTGTTATAAGTAGTAGGAAGTAATGGGCTTCAATGTTAATTTATTTTGTTGTATCACTGTATGCATATGATACTGATTTGGATTTATAATAATTATTTGTAACATATATTCTGTAAAATATACAGGTAAATATAAATATAAGGCTTGTGAATGTGTGTGTACTGTATTGATGTGAAATGATGTGATGTGTCATAATGTGTGTGTTGTAATGATGTGAATTCTATTGGTTGCTATAAAATAAGTGTTGTTAATGAAGTGTCTGTCTTAATTATTAGTCCTCCTACTTATTATTAACTTCACAATATATAAGATACCGGGAAGACTGCACACACACATACACACACACACACACACACACACGCACACATGCACACACACACACACACACACATTACATTGTATATTTTCACTTGTCACAAGATTATTCCTAGAAATAATCTTTAGGTCAGGTGAAATTTGTTAAAGTCTACTTAGAAATGCCAAGACAAAAAAGTCTAAGCCATTAGAATGATATAAGGACATAATGTAACTTATTAGTTACACCAATTGGGCAATTTCCAAGAGGCACAGGTTCAAATCCTGTATAAAAATTTTTGTGTTTATTTTTTACACAAAACAAAATCTAATCAGCTTCATGCTATATCCCGCACGCAGGGTATGCCGAGGGAACCTAGTGCTAACAAACTATATACAAATATTTCATTTGGGGATTGAACCCACAACCAGTTGTGTCTACAGTCACACTTTGTGACCCTGTGCTACAACTTTTTCAACTTTTTAACGATTCTAAATATAAAAAAAAAAAAATAAATTAGCTTCACGCTGTACCCCGTACACAGCAGGGTAGGCAGAGGGAACCTAGTGTTAAGACACTCCGTTCCCCACTTTCTGCCGAATTCTGGAGGCATTGCGTGTTGAGGGGCAGAACTCAACGCCGCGCTTAACCTCGACACCAGAGCGAAGAAATGGAAATATAAATTTAAGTAAATATTTCATCTCCTCGAGTGGGAATCGAACCCAGAACCAGTCGGTTTTGCAGTCACACCTCGTGCCGCTGCGCCACGACCGGCCTCAATATATTTTTATTATAATTGGGAAATGTTTTTTTCTATATTTTATGTGTCCAATAATAATAATAAAACCTTTATTCAGCATTTACAATTTGTTTTAACTTAACTTAGAATAAATTACTAAAACTAACATTTAAACTCTCACTTTCACTTAGATTGTACTATTTGTGATTTAGTCAAGGTCCATAATTCTGTTTGCCAATTGGCAAAGACCTCCTCCAACCTTTTTCACTCCCTTCTATCATTTGCAATGCCCTGAACTGCCCTTCTACCTGTCTAATATCACCACCCCATCGCCTTGGTGGTCTGCCCCTTTTTTTTACCTTCTCTGGGGTACCATTGTGTGACTAATTTGCTCCAATTATCTTTGCCTCTGATTGTGTGTCCAGCACATTTCCATTTAAGTCTCTTGATGTCTAGGCTTACATCATTAACCTTTGTCTTTCATCTGATGGTGTGGCTTCTTAGCCTATCTAATTTCCTCACTCCTTGCATACTCCTTTCCATAGCCAGTTGACAGGTTTTTAGCTTGTTCTTGTTTAATTCTGTGGAGGACCATATTTGGTAACCATATATTAAAATAGGCAATATGCAAGTATTGAACAGTTTCCCTTTAGTTGCTAGAAACATTGCCATGTTTTGTCTTTCATAATTTTCTTCATGCTCCAATATCTTCTCTAACCACTTGCAATTCTTCTTTCTATTTCTTTGTTTATATTATCTTCTGGTGCCAACAATTGTCCCAGATATACATACTCATCTAAATAGTCAATAACAGGATCTCCCACTTTTATTGGATCTTTCACTCCATTAGTTATTAATTTTGTTTTCTCTGACTTAAGTTTGAGCCCTACTTTTTCGCTTTCTCTTCCAAGATCATTCAACATGCTATGTAAATCCTGGGGTGTTTTAACTATCAGCTCTATATCGTCCGCGAATCTTATATGAGTTATTTTGCAACCATCAATGTTAATACCCAGATCATTCCATTCGAAGCCTCTAAAGATTCTAAAGATCTAAAGACGGTCTCCAGTACGGCTAAGAATAATTTTGGAGATAGAAGCAGTGCAGTGCTTATATACTTTTGCTTGAAACTTTGAGCATGAAGAGATTCCCAGATCTTTTTGTGGATTAGTGAGTTAAACGGTTCGCTATAGTCTACAAATGCAAGGTAGTATGTCAATCTGTATTCAGTACAATTCTCTAGGATTTAGCGTACGACATGGATATGGTCTATCACAGATTTTTTTTTGCAAAAACTCGCTTGTTCAATTGGATGTGGTTCATCCAGTGTTTGTTCAATACGTTTTAATATTATTTGCGCAAACAGTTTATAGATATTAGACATTAAGCTGATCGAGCGATAATTGCCTGTATTGAATTGGTATCCCTTTTTGTTGTGGGATAATTTCGGCCAATATAACATCGTTAAATATTTCTGTGAAGATAGGTGCTAGGACTGACTTTGACGACACCATTACTAATGCCGTCTGGCCCTGCTTTCTCTTTAGAAAGCAGGGCCAGGCGCACCATTATCAGCACCTATCTTCACTTAACATATCTACAGCATTTTCAACTTCAGTCTGCAGTACGGCGGGTATGTCAACATTGTCTATTAATTCAACTCCACTTCAACTGTGTTGCATTCGAATAGTTCTTTATAGTTTGTTATTTTCGAATAGTTCTTTATAGTTTGTTGTTGTAGCCGTTTCTAGGATGTTTTTTCTTGTTCTGTCAAGTTCTCCTTTGCTGTTTTTGATTTTAGTTGTCCAATCTATTGTATTAGTCAATTCTTTGTATACACAGGCTTTAAGTGTCATCACCACTTTAAATGAAACCACAGTTTTAACTACTCTACTAGGGGTGATCCAAAAGTATTGATAATCGGTTATTGCCAGTATACATAAAAATCCAAAAAAAATTTTTTGCTTGCTTACACTTGCTTGCTTGCACTTGCACTTGCGATTTCCGGGAGGTGCATTCATTTGAATACGGACCATCGAAGAGATAACATCAAAATGGAGAAAAACTAAATTAGAGCAGTCATCAAGTACCTGTGTTTAAAAAAAAATTCTATCAAAGACATACATAGCGACTTCGTGGAAACATTAATTGGGGACTCTGTGCCTACTTATTCCATAGCTGCACGCTGGACCAAGGAGTTTAAGTTGAGTAGAACATCTACTGAAGGCGAACATCGCGAGATACGCCCATCAACATCCACCACTGAAGACAACGTTAAAAAAGTTGAAGATGTTGTATTGGTAGACCGAAGAGTCACCATCAGACATGTGGCTGAGGTCACAGGGATCTCGTATGGTAGCGTCGTACATATTGGCGACAAAGTTCAAAGTTGATTAACCTTAGGTTAATCACACATAAAATATAAAACATACATTTTTTTTTTTTCATATTTTATGTATACTATTATAATATTTGACAACTTAGTAAAAAATATTTTGCTCTGATCATACCAGAAATATTTTTTTCCATTGTTTGTGGTAAGGAAAAAGATTTTAATATACATATATTACATGAAAATTTATCACAACAACATTATTATTTCAGATGGAGACAGTAATCAAACAAACAGAAGAAAGCATGTCACGAAAGCTATCAAATGCATCACGTTTGCATGAAGATTATCGGCCATTGAAAACTGAAGTGGACCTATTGCGGAGACAGTGCTTAGGACTGGAACGTCTACCGGATTTGCATGAAGAGGAGGGCAGTCCTATCACTCCCGACAGATTTCCTGCTACTCCGTCTCGAGTGGGCGTGGGTGTGGGAGTAGGGGGTAGCGTGGGAGTGGGAGGAAGTGTGGGATCGGCAGTGGGCGTAGGCGCGTTCCTGGCGCCAGCGCCCCGCAAGCCACCCCCGCCACCCGCCTTCAGGTCTGCCAATTCTGCTCTCGATCAGGATTTCCTTACCGTCTCGTTGAGGTTTGGTTTGTTTTTTTGTTGCGACTCCTTACTAACTCCATATCCTTACCTTTCATTAATTCTTTTCTTTCACTCTATATGTGTTTTAATTTTGACTCACTCTTATCAATTTGCTTAAATTTATTTAGATATGGTAAAGACTGTTTGTTCAATAATAGAAACAACTTTTATTTTTCTTAACATAAATGTGAGAATGCTGTGTGTATTACCACACACAATTTAGTTATAATCCGGTCAATTTATACATTTACAATTAATAAAAATGCGCACAGGTCTGAAATTTAGAAGAGGCTGTTGGTACACCTTTCCAAATAAAATCTCAATTTTATGTATGCTAAAAAAGTTATAAGTTGAAGGACT
Organism: Heliconius himera; assembly: GCA_021202915.1. NCBI lineage: Eukaryota > Metazoa > Arthropoda > Insecta > Lepidoptera > Nymphalidae > Heliconius > Heliconius himera. The sequence continues at coordinate 226,856 of JAJHJA010000046.1, forward strand.
AAACTTTCATTCTTTATTTATTTTCCGTGTAAGTGGAATAAAAAAAATATATGATACTTAATTGTAAAACAAATTATCTACAATATTTTTTCTAAAAATTACTTATTTTGGTCTATAAAAATTTTAAAACTTGGTGGTTTTTATTAGTTTTATATATCACAATCTATGTACAGTACTAAAATCAAACTGGGCTGAAATAATCGTAACTTTTCCATAATCATTTAATAACACTATAAATTTCATGAACCTTCTTCAATTTCCTGTCGGGGGAAATATTATATTAAATATAATATTTTCATTTCTTCATTCTGATAACGAGAATCCGATAGAAAGTGGTGGACGGATATGTCTCAGTGGGAAACAAAGCATCTTAACAATATGTTTCTATGTTCCCTTTGCCTATCTTGCTATGTACAGGATAAAAAAACTAAGAAAATACATTTTTGTAAAAACCTTTCCACATTTTCCTTTCTGTCCCACGCTTTTATTATATTTATTTTAGTATTATTTTATAATTTTTCTCATTTGTTTATTTATTTCTATTTTTTATGCTTTTTCATTTAATTTTTATAATTTAATGTTGTATTGTAACATTCAATGATAATCCTTTTGAAATGAGCTATAATAGAGCCAGTACAACTAGTTCAGTGATGAAATGTGGTGAGTCTTTAGTGTTCTCCACTTGATGTGTGTGATCTTGTAAATGAGCAAGTGTCTTGATGTGGGCATCATCAACACAATATTTTGCGTTCTCTTATAAATACTATCTAATATAATTTGATGCAAATTTGGAACAGCTCGTTGCTGTATACGTGGGTTCGACTCCCACTCGGGAAACGCGGCGTCGAGCTCCGCCACTCAACAGGCAATATCTCGAAAATTAGGCAATTTGTGAGAAACGAAGTTTTTACCTTGATTGCCGCTGTCTACCATGCAATCAATTTCCACTCTGGGAATTATATATATATATATATATATATATATATATATATATATATATATATATATATATATATATATATATACATATATATATATATATATATATATATATATATATATATATATATATATATATATATATATATATATACATATATATATTCATTTTCTCACTAGTAACAAGACAAAGCGCGGAGTTGAGTTCCGAACTAAACAGGTTCCCTCTGCCTACCACGATTATGTGGGATACAGCGTCAAGCTAAAAAAAGTATATATTAATATGCCTAAAAATAGTAAGTATTACTAAATAATAAGTAACCATGTATCCGTGCAGACAACAGCCGCCTCCCATGAAGTCGTGCCTGTCGTGCCACCAGCAGATACACCGCAACGCGCCCATCTGCCCGCTATGCAAGGCCAAGAGCCGCTCCCGCAATCCCAAGAAACCCAAAAAGAAATAGTCATGCACGTTAAATACATATTCATCATTTTTAATTTTTTATTACAGAAATATATATATTGCAGTAATGCAGTAATTTATATCTGTATAATGCAAATTTCTTAAAATTAAATTGATTTGTGAAATAATTGTGGTCATCAGACATCATCATTCAATCATGACCATTAAAAAAAAAGTTTGTGTGTAGAAGACTGTAATATATTCTGTGTAATATATTGTGTATAATATTGAAAATTTATAATAGAGAAATAGTCGATGTGTTAATTATTTCCATCCCATTATATTACTTTTATTTCCATCGCTAAAAACATATACTATTTATTGCAAGTCATAATATGTATTACTTAATTGTCAAATTCAAATAGCAGACGCTCAATTGATATTTTAAAAATGGCGCCAAAAAGTATGTGACTTACAAATAAGCATGTATAAAGAAATTTGTTTTATAATAAGCATAATCGAATAACTTATTTTATAATGAGACAAAAAAAATACGATTGGTCTAGTCTTTTATTAATTGTAATATAATTTATCCTGTTTGGAGGTTGTAAATAAGTATTAAGTGAAAGTATCATAAAACCACACAGGAACATGGGACTGTCTAAAGGTCAGTGTTTATTTACTGCTTTTATTATTTAACTAAACACATTAAGATGTATGTGCCAAAATATATGTAAATATTAGGTATAAGTAGTTTGTATGTTTAGATTTACATTTAATATCTGAATGTTCTTAACCATCATGACCTTATTTTGAAAATGAACAATTATTTTATCTTTTATAAGGTAAAATGTAAAGTGTACAGTATAGAAATGTATTAACATGGGACAGAGTCACTGAGGTGAGTTACTCAAGTGTCAAAATCTCTGCATCGGCGATAATATAATTTGTTGTTTTTTATATAATATACAAGTTTCGTGTCAACTGCTCTTTTATTTTTATTTTGTTTTTCAAAATTGAAAATCAAAGGACCACAAAACGGTTTAATAATAAGTCGTATACCCAAGGTACAGTTACAATTTTTGACAACCGTAGACCCGACATGGATGATATACGGATCAGAAACGTAGTTTACACAACACATACAAAGAAATTATAATAAACTAAAATTTTAAATTGAATTAGATTCTCTGCGAGATGTTTTTAAAGATGCATGTATTGTTACAGTTGCCTCACAATTTATATATTATAATGTTCTGTTTGTCCGGAAAAATGTACAGTGTCGTAGTAAAAATAGTGATATACATACGATAGGAACGAGAAATAAAGATGCTTATTACATCAAGTTTTCGCCTCCCAAAAGTTAATACATCTTTTCTGCCTGATGGGCCTAAGTATGGACATTGAAAAGAGCAACTGTCGAGTTGCTTGCCGGTTATCAGCAGAACTGCCTTCCGAACCGGTGGTAGCTCTTTTTATTTGTTCATTCAAAGGTTCAAAATGCTCATGGCAGGGCGGCCGTGGTCGTCCTTTGTAAAGGTTGGCGGTGCGCCACACAGTCCGACGTCATTCTACGCGGTTGACTGTCTGCCTGGTACATTCGTAGAGAGGGCCATTGAGTCACATGGCGTTGTATGGAAATATCTCCTTGTCGAGAGATATGTCCGAAGAAAGTGAGAATGCGTGCTTTAACGATAGAGGACAAATGTTGTTTTATGTCAAGTTCCCGGAGTATGGACTCGTTAGTTCTAGATTCTGTCCAAGACACCCCAAGCATTTTTCTCCAGCACCACATAGGATGGTATTTAAGTTTATTTATTTATTTATTTTATTTATTTATTTGATTTATGCTTCCCAAAAACTTCTGCAATGACCGAAACGTCTACAGCCGGATAAACGCTGTCTGGGCCAAGTGGCGGGAGGGTCACATATACAAGAGCAGCATTCGACCGGTTTTTTTATACGGCACGCTCAGGAGCTTCACGTCACTAAAATGAAGATGCTGCATTTAGATGTGTAAATAACATTTAAATTCAAATTCCTAATATTCTTTATTGAAATAGACTTTTGTAAGCACTTTTCAATAACTTGAGGAAAATATGGAGAAGCAGAGACATCACAAAAACAACGAAAATTCGATTAGTCAGGGCTCTAATGTTTTCCATATTTCTTTACGCTTGTGAAACAGGGACGCTTCGGAAGAGTGAGGAGAAGAAGATAGACACCCCAAGCATTTTTCTCCAGCACCACATCTCGAGATCGTGATGTGGTGCTGGAGAAAAATCTAGCCTCAAAAGAACACTGAACACTACCTGTCATTTATTTAATCAAAAATCTCAAAATTTCTACAGTAATGGGATCATGGCACTACCCATAAGATGGCAAAAAGTAATCGATCAAAACGGTACATATTATAAATAAATAAAAAAAAAATCTGAAAATAATATTTTCCTTTGTATGAACAATACATTGAGGTCAGTCGTGGAGCAGCGGCACAAAGTGTGACTATAACCGACTGGTTGTGGGTTCGATCCCCACTCGAGGAGATTAAATATTTACTTAAATGTATATTTCCATTTTCTTCCCTATGGTGTCGTGGCAAAGCGCGGCTTTAAGTTCTGCCACTCAACACGCAATGCCTCCAGAATTAGGCAGAAAGTGGGAAAGTGAAACGGATTGTCTTAACACTAGGTTCCCTCTGCCAACCCTGCTGTGTGCGGGATACAGCGTTAAGCTGATTTATTTTTCTATACATTTCTTATAATTGTAAGTATAGATATAGATTGCTATATAATATTCGCAGGCAAATTAATACCTTGACATCATTCAAATTACGATAACTTTTATTTTAATGAACCGATTTTGATATTTTTTAATGACTGATTTTAAATGTTATGCCGAATTGAAACAAAGTAAATCCCTTTAGTTACTTTAGTACATACTTACCTACGGAGATATGCGTGATCATACAGAGAGACAAAAAATAAAAAAAATGATTTCTATTATTCTTTTTAAGTATCCCTCTATCCATTTCAATCAAAAATACTAAAAGTACAGACAAAATATTTTTACTGTTTTATTATAAACTAGAGGCCGCCCGCGACTTCGTCCGCATGGAAACCCTATGATAACGTAACAATATTATCAACATAAGAAATATGGCAACTAAGTATTGCAAAGCTCTAAATTCTAATCACAGGTCTATTGGTAGCTACTGCAGTATGCTCCTATAAACTATATTTAACGTTTTTTTTTCCGTCAGCATAAACATACACATTTTTTGCTTTAGAAACACGTGAGCAAGCCACATAGAGCTACCCATGAGAAAAACATGGCGTGTCCAAATGTAGGCCTACCTTCAAGGTTTGACCCTGAGATCACGCATTCAGTTTTCAGAAGCGATAAATGTATCTATTTTCAATTCGGAATCAATCCCGCGGGAACTCCGGGATAAAAAGTAGCCTATATGTTATTCTGGGTCTTTAGCTACCTACATACCAAATTTCATCGTAATCGGTGCAGTAGTATTCGCGTGAAAGAGTAACAAACATCCATACATACTCACAAACTTTCGCATTTATAATATTAGTAGGATAAGTTCTGTGACCTTTGAAGCCATTACATGATCTCAAAACGAAGCCATACGTTTTAAATTTATTTCATAATTGGACTTATTTATATGTTTTCCGTATAAATGTCAAAATTAAGCTTGCATCTAAAGTAATTCCTAAGTGTTTAATTTGTTTAATTCTCTCGAGTGAGACATCACTCAGCCAATAAGTATCTACTATCTTTCTTATTAGTAATTGTTATAGACTTAAATATTTTTAGACTGATATTTATTTCTATTACAGTATATTGCAAATGTATCCAAATCAGCTTGGACCTTAGCTGGCCGAGTCTTCCGAGCGTTACATTCAGGTCATCAGCGTACATAAGAAAATTGTAATTGCTTAAAGTTGATACCGGAGCCAGTCTTGGCTCAGGGGTACAAAATGACACTGTAAAAGCGACTGATTTTGGGTTCGATTCCCACTCGTGGATATGAAATATTTATTTAAATTTATATTTTCAATTTCGCTTTGTTGTCGAGGCTAAACGCGGTGTTGAGTTCCGCCAATCAACACGCAATGCCTCCAAAATTCGGCGTAAAATGGGAAACGGAGTAGATTAACGCTAGGTTCCCTCTGCCTACCCTGTTGTGTCCGAGATACAGCGTGAAATTAATTAAATTTTTAATTTTAAAGCTGATACCAATATAACAAATAATAAAAAAATAACTGACCCAATATTGAGCCCTGTGGTACACCAGAGTTCACAGATATACAAGATGGTTTGGCTCTACCTTCTATGATCGGCCAGAAATATGTGGTTATTTAAATCATCACCATGGATTCCCATGGATACTATTGAAGGCTAACTTTTCTAACAGTATCTTATGGTCGTCATGTTGTCGCTAACTATATTTAATATATATCAAGTGTTGTAAAATGCTTATTGGAAGCTTTGAACGGTCATTTGACTTTCTTGTAATGAAATACGTGCAATTAAAATTACCTACCGATAACAATAGTATCGATAACATTGTTTAAAAAGTTATAAATCTGAAAGTATTAAATTATTTTTTTATAACCAATAAAATTTTAAGTATGCGGCTTCATTGTTCTTCATTATGGCAAATTTGACATGTTCTGGGTTTCTAATTGAACTGCCGTTGAACCATGGCAGTCCTCGTATTTATTATTACAATATTTAATTTAAAAACACAGAAGTAGCAAGTCAGAGCGCGTTGAAATTTATTTTTCTTATAGGATTTTTTTTGCTGTGTTTTATAAATATAGCTGAGGCTATAATAATAAACATATCATATTGCGTTCTAAGTACGAGTATGTAATATAAGTAGGGCAGTTGAAGCGGTCACGCGCTCGCCTTCGACCTCTGTACGTCTGTAGTGTAGACAAAACGCTGATATCATATTTATTTATATAATAAAACCAGGTTAATATATTATTCTGCGCAAATTCAATACGTTTTCTTTTTAACGTAGTACCTACCTTCTGATAAGTAAATGTTTGGACCAGCGAAAACGATTCTCAAATAACTTGCCACTGCCAGTATGTTTTATACAATCGTTACAAGCTTGGTTCCTACTCTCCTATAATATCAGTATTGCAAAACAAACATACTTACAAATATTAAAAATGTTCAATTGACCAAAGACCTGTATAATTATGTACCTACATCATTATATTTTATTTTTTATATATTTTATCATTATAAAAAGCTTAAGCTTTTCAAAGTTTTAATAAATTTTATTTATAGATACCTATCGCATAGGCATACCTACTTAATGCGCAGTTAGGACGTTGTATCAACTTGTTAGTCTTAAGCAATAACATTATCAAATTTAGTATGAAATTATAAGAATAATGTTTATAAGAACGATGTGGAGTTTTTACGACAACATGAATACTGCTGATAAGTGTTTAGTTTTAACAGAATATTTAACTTTTATCTTATATGTAATGCCGACCGAGGCCACCGTAACGCAGCGTCTGCGTGCGAACAGGCGTGGACTGTGGGTTCGATACCTACTTGGGGGATTGAATTATTTTAATTTTCCTCGCCCTGGTAACAGACAAAGCGCAGCGTTGCGTTCTGGCACTCAATACCCTCTGCTTACTCAGCTATATGCGGGATAGGTAGTGAGAAGTTGTGAATAAGAGTTTAACTGATTTTAAAACATTACACATTTTAGTTGGCATGTTCATCATAATTCGTGCCTACAAATCGCTTATTAACCGTTAAAGAGGTCACAGCTCACGTCGCGTCGGTGATTCATGTTTCGATTATGTCTAAATTATTCATCTACAAATGTTTCAATTGTCTTTGTTGTATGTGTCGATTTGTTTACCTACATTCGCTGTTGTTGACAATGCTAAGTAAACCGGGTGACACCTGGCGGAGGTCGCTAACCGCTAAATATGTATAGGTAATAGGTAAGCTTACATGTTGTTGTGAGTGGGTGAAAGGTCTACGAGATGACCCTCCCAAGGGAGAGACGGAGAGTGCTCGTAGTTTACACGATATATAATGCGCTTAACAAGCCGATAGCAAGTTTATATGATCACTTGTTGCCGCGAAAGATATTTTGTTTAGAGTGGTTCGTTATAATAATTACGGTAACGTTATAATATTTCACTTTTAGGGTTCCATACCTTTTAAGGAAAAAAGGAGCCCTTATAATACAGCTCTTTGACTTTGTTGTCCATCCGTCTGTATGTCTGTCAAGAGCCATTATCTCTGGAACGCTTGGAGATATCGAGTTGAAATTCGAACCATATACTCAGATCTACAGTTCCTTAATTTCCTGAAAAAAAAAACATATTTCTATATTCATAAAGGGAATCAAAATTCATAAGGTAAGGTACTTCCAGTTGACCTAGAATTGTAAAATTTGGCACCTAGCACCTAGCATCGACAGGTAGGTAGTAGTCTCGGCCACCAAGGGCTCCGCACCATCAATTTCATGATTGTAGGTCAAACAGAATGTGACTTGTAAAGGTTGAAAAACATAAGTTTGCATATTGACTCATCTTGTTTGAAAGGAACTATAAATATAAGTTTGTAATCTCTATATATAATAAGACATTAAAAATATTTTGTCTGTACATTTAGTAATTTTGACTGAAATGGATAGAGGGACACTTAAAAAGAATAATAGAAAGCAAAAGGATTTTTTTTAATTTCTTGTCTGTCTGTTTGTCTGTCGACATATTTTTGTCCGCATTTTTCTCTGAAAGTACTGAACTGATTTACTTAAAAGTTTCACCAATTGCTTTGTTTTAACTCATCTTAACTACTAAAATTTGGTTCATCAAAATCGGTTCATTAAAAAAAAAGTTATCGTCGTTTGAATGAACTCAAGGCATTAGTTTGCCTGCGAATATTATATAGCAATCGCGCTGGTATGATTGCTGGCTAAAGAAGGACATTCGAAACGTCTTGATTATATGACTGTTGATAAAAAAATATATTTTTGAAGCACTATTATACAATATTTTTTATACAATACAGTGAATTGTTAGTGGAGATTGTTAGTGGAGTTTTTACCTTCATAAATCATAACAGTTAAGTTAAAATCGTAATTAATTCAACATAGAGATAAAGAATGATTTGATCTTCAAAGAGATATCAAGCAAATACATAGATTTTGTGGTTTGTTCGTTCGTTTGAAAAAAATCAATATAAAAATGCCTAAAAACATCCTTTCTACGTGTACTCTGTAATAACTACATATTTACCAATTGTACATTTAGCTAATAATATGTGTAACTAATTTAAAAACTGTACAGGAGTTAATATGCAAACATTACAGTTATTTTACAAAGAAAATTATGAATCCTTACCCAAATCAATAATTTTACATTTTAGGCTGTTTCTGAAGCAGTACATTAAATTATTATGTAACATCAGCACATTTAACAGAGCTTTAAAAAACATAACATAGACAAAAATATATACATATACTAAATAATTAGCTTTATGTATATTTTATGAATATCAAATATCAACATTGGTCATATTTTTTAGTTCGAAACAATAAAAAATTCTTATAGAAATTACGATAATGTCGTAAAAAAATCATATTAAAATATTACAGATTAAAGTAATAAAAAAAATCATATTAGAAGTCATTAATAGGAGTTGTCAATCAATTCTGCTTATTAAATCAATAATCATGTATTTTAAGCGGGCGAAACCGTGGGCGGGACGCTAGTGATGTACCTATATATTTTTAAAATATCTTTAAAATTCCATTTTTCAGACTTTTTCTGTTTGTTGTAATGTAAGTAGGTACTCCATTCCACGGGAAGAGATATCCATAGGCTTTGATTACGCTGCGATTTTACTTCTCCTATCTAGAAATTATACATTTTATGTGAACTTTTAAATAATATTCATGCATTTTACTAGAAATTTCGAATTCAGCCATTATTAACTGATGGCCATGAAACTATGTTAAAAGAACGTGATTTAATATGATGAAATGATTAAAATTTATTAAATAGTGGCCCAGTTGAATTATTGACGGACACAGCGGAATTATTATTCTTATATTTTCTTTTACCCGATCCAGTAAAAATAAACCAGTAAAAAAAACTGAATATACAATATATAAAGATGTTGAAAATCTCGCGAGGAACAGTGAAGAAGTCTGAAGATAACAACAACTTATCTTATAACGCGATCTGTCATATAGATACATTTCTTTATGAAAGGAAAGTGCGATTTATTTATATTTTATTGTACAAAATTAACAAAATAAACATTAAAAGAAAAGAAAGAATATAAAGAATAATTGATGCACTAAAAACGGTCTTCAAATCAGCGATTTCTTCCAGACAACCTTTGGGTTAAGAAAGTTATGTGACGTAAAATATTTTTCAACTTATGTTATTTAATGCACGTTCCAAGTCATCGTGTCATCTACATGAATCCCAAGATCATTGACTGTTACATTACATTGAACCCAGAGCTCAATTGGCTGCTAAGAAACTTGACATTCTCTTCAAGAAGACATATTTTCACATCAATATCTTCTCACAATGTATAAAGCACAACTTAGACTATGTATAAAATCTTAGGTCATAATACTTTGCTCCAAATGATTACGACCTAAGATTTTATATGGTTAACCTTTAGAACATAACACAAAATAATTTAAAAAAAATGTTGTAATTCTGAAGTCCAAAGTAAAACAAACAGGCTGAGTAATTTGATATTGTAGTAAGGCTGTTGTAGCATTAGCTTGGCACCGACTTCAAAATTATAAAATCTTTTTTTATTATTTTTGTTTAACAAAATCAAACTACGTTTTACTTTATTTAAAAATTTTTTTTACTTTTTAATTCTTTGCTTGAAGTTGGTTTTTTTCTTGTTGAAAATTAATTTATTTCACGATTTTGGCATATTGACAAGCATACATAAAAAATATTTGAGAATTGGGAATCTCTCCTTTATTTGAAGTCAGCTGAAAATGAGAACATCCTCTTTTTTGATGTTGGCTAAAAAGAAATGCAACAATGAGGAATATCCCTTTTAACACCAATTTTAACAATGAATGCGAATCATCGGAATTGGTTGGTGTGATATTGAGTTATTTGTCCATTTGTCGCGCACATACTTAATGCATATTTAAGGCTTATGTGATTTTCTCATTGACACCATTGTCAGAAATGGACCAAACAAAAATAGGACCACACGGGAAGCACTAGCTTTCAAATAAAAAAATCAAAATCGGGTCATCTACTAAAAAGTTGTATAATTTGATATTTCCATTTTTTTTCATAAAAAAAAATACAGTCGAATTGATAATCTCCTTTTCTTACAGAAGTCGGTTACAAAACATAATATATACCTACTCTTTAAGTATTTAATCTATACCTGTACCCTAGGTGTCTAGAAGGGTACATAGAAGATATAAAAGAAAAAATGTTGTGGGGAAATTTAATTTTTTTATCAGTGCGTTTGGTCACGCTAATCTCAGAAACAGTTTAAACAATTTAATTGGACTTTTCACTTGTATTGTTGCAAGCTTCCTTTAGCATTTTGTGTTTCATTTCAATTGGCTTATAAATTAAAAATAAATATATCAGGTTTACGCTGTATCCCGCACATAGCAGGGTAAGCAGAGGGAATCTAATGTCAAGAAACTTATAGACTGTAGATATCATTTTTAAAATAATATTATTAAAAGTTAAGGGAAGTACAATTAGTAAATACAAATCTAACGATACCTCAATTATGTAAATCCGTTCAGCGGTTCTGGAGATATGAGGTAATAAAGAATAATACATACATACAAAATACGCACGAAAAACAACCCTTTCTTAGTAGTCGGGAAAAAGAAGCGGGCGTAGTCGTCAGTAATTTCGTGAATTTATTTTTGGTCAACCGTGTAGGTATTTTATTACATTAACAAACTTGAACTAATAACTATAAAAGTTTTATTCCGTTCCTTTTCTATATAAAACAAATTTAATTATAATTACAAATAATAAAGAATAATTGAAAAAAAAAAATAATACAAAGGCATTGATGTTGATATATAAAAAAATACTTCTTTATTCTGGTTCTATTTTCTGTTCCTAAGATTACGCCAGATTAATAAGGAGCATAATTTACAACTTTATCTTTTTTAATATACAAATAATATTCATAGATAGTGAGAGCTTTAGAGGAAAAAAATGAAACACAGCATTATATCACAATATAATTTATCACATATGAACTACACGAGCGGGTAGGAGGCGGAGGAGGCGATGCCGCAGTGGTTGTTGCGGCCGCGCGCCATCTTGATGTACCCGAGCTCGCCCCACGAGCGGCCCCACGAGTTCTTCACCAGCCAGTAGTCGCCGCCCTCCTCGTCCGTGCCGTACCCCACCACCAGCACCTGCGCACACGACACATTGAGACAACTTGTTCCACGGCAGTACTACGGTATTATTTCTCGTTCGATACATGAATATAAAACCAATGTTTTCTCATTTAATAGTGAAAAGTTTATGCATATAACTATAAACATTTTAATATACGGTAAGTATATGTATATCGTTTCACCGAAAAGAAAAATCATTACAATTTACAAGTTTTGACACAACAATTAACGTGGAATGGTGTAACAAAATGTAATTTTAATAAATAATTAAATCCATCAAAAATGTTATAAAAAAAACTAGTGGGAGCACGCAGCTTCGCCCGCTTATTTGCACCCTTAGGGGTGAATTTTAAAAGAACCACGACACACGTGTTCAATAAAATATTTTTAACAGTCGGAATTTAAATTTTTATAAAAATCGGTGGCGATTTAAAGATTTTTCCATATAAACTTTCAATGCTTTTTTCGAATCCTTAGGGAGGGAATTCTAAAAAACCATAGAACACGTGTTCAATGAAATATTTTTAAGAGTCTGAATTTCAAATTTTATAAAAATCGGTGCCGATTTCAAAATTTTTCCATACAAACTTTCAACCCCTATTTCATCCCTTTAGGGTTAAATTTTATCAAAATCCTTTCTTAGTGGATGTCCAGATTATAAAAATAAACATCTGTCCAAATTTCACGTTTCTACGCACAGCAGTTACGGCTGTGTCAGTCAGTCAGGTACATGTCCTTTTATATATATAGAGACTCACCCCGTGGTCCAGGTTCTCGCTGGAGCAGTCCTCGTCGAAGTAGACGCCGGCGGAGTAGAGCTGGAAGGACTCGTGGCTGGCGTCGATGGCGACGGCGACGGGCCCCACCGTGGCGACGGCCAGGCGCAGCGCGTCCTCGTCGCCGGCCGGCACGTCCACGAAGCCCACGTCCTCCGCGCCCGCGTTCTTGGGGTTGTACCTGGGCAGTCGGGAACGAACCTCATTAAACACTCATTCCACTGTATATCCTTAATATCTACGATAACAAAAATCGGTTGGTTACCTGCACTTATCGTCCACACCCTCATAGGGATAGCTCTTCTCGGTGTCGATGCCGCCGTTGTCCTTGATGTATTTGAAGGCGTTGTCCATGAGGCCACCGTTGCAGCCGTTGTTGCCGTACGCTGACGAGCAGTCGATCAGGTTCTGCTCCGACAGGGATACCAGAAAGCCCTTCTGACGGAAGTGCTGGCCCTCGAGGGCTCCCGTCTGTATATATGCAATAAATCGTTTAGTACTTATATTTAAAATTAGCTTTTACATACGACTTAACCCTACATAAATACGAGACGCCGCTCTTGCCGGACGTAAAGTAGGCAGTGATTAACGTGATATGAGAGCCCATCAAAAATATAAATGTAAAGTCGGCACCTATAATATAGATCTCCCATACTCTTGTCTGTGAAGTTAAGAACGACACATTACTTAACATTTAACTTAGTTTTAATTTTAAGTATTTGACGGGATATCATCATTTTTGAAATTATATATTATATACTTTTAATCATTAATACTTTCTTTTTTTATCATCGCTTTATTTTCCTACGTTCTTTGATCTAACTAACATTTAACTAGAGAGATTTCTCAAGAGTAATTATTAATAATTATCATATTTTAATTTTTGCCTGTGTATATGTATAATAGTCTACCTTGGTATCCAATATAAAGTTCACCTAAAAGTGCGTTTGAGTTACATTGTTGATTTTTTTTGCATACAATGTAGGTTTACGATTGGTTTACGAGTTACGAAAGGCTTAAAAGCAGCTTGAAATGATTCGTGTTAAATACACATTGCGCGTTTCCAGCTTTTTGACTTCTTCATTCTTGTATGAATGTCTTCTATCGTCGAAAGAAGAGCTATTCAACACGATAACTATTTTTGATTTTTTTTTCAAAACCGCTGTATCCTGACATGCAAAAATCAACTTCATAATATTAACAATAGTATACTATAATTGAATTGTTGAATTCCACCACTTATTGCGCGTGAAATCAGGTGGAAAGTGGAGTGTTTTAACACTAGATTCTTCCTGGCTACACTGCTCAATGTAGGTAAATTATATAACTACTATACTCATATGAAAATTTCATACATTGTTTAACACTGAAAGCAAACGACTAAATCTAAATCTATGAAACGAGATGTCAAAATATGATACATAAATGTTTATTTAATTATAATAAACTGTATTTGCCTATGCGCGTGCAGTGCGTGCAGGTCACCACTACACCACCGCCGCCGAGCTGATATCATGATAGCCGATGATTCCGTTAATTAATTATTATATGTGTAGGTACTTGCCGCCCCCTATAAACCGTCATAATTATTTACGCCCCTTTAGATAAATAAAAAATACGTTTTATTTTAAAGGTTTTTGTAAAACATCGAATTCGTCCCGGTCTCTCCATGCTTTAGGGGTTTAAAGGTTACTGTTAGTAACAGATGCTGTTTGAATTAGCGTTGTGAGATATAAACAATCGCATATATTATATTAACATTCAGCGCAGCTGGCCGAGGACCTTCATCTAACACGAATAGAATACTCAATAGTAATATGGAAGTAATCGTTACATACACTACACAGGAAGTCAATTTTTTAAACATTTTATATACAACACAGTTCGCAGTTTGTTTTTTGCTATATTCTTTTTAGTCGTTTTTTCTAGGTATATGTAATATGTAAATTTATTAGGTTTCCACTTCACTTGATAAGATCTAACAAATTCACTTCATAAGATCTGTACTTGCAGTCCCTCGTTCACAGTGGCACGCTTGTCATCAAAATTTCTTTCTAATACTTTTTTAAGTACGTACCTAATAACCGTTGTAATGACCGTAGTCTATTCTTTTGGGCGTGAGAAAAATGTAAACAAAGAGAACAAAGTTTCTCAAACTTTTATGTCGATTTAATTTTTGTAGCGAAGGGTTACCTATACATATATGTTTCCAGCAGCTAAATGTACCGTTCTTATGTTGTCTTTTCTGAAAGCCTCATTCTATTATAAAAATAATAAAAAAAGGTTGCAAGTCTAATATTTAATAAAAAAACTACTTATTTCTAAATTAAAATACACTATATTTATATTTGTAACTGTAAATTATATATACACAGTTATATTTAGTTTATATTTTAAACTATTATTAGTATTGAAATACGTTCCAGTTAGAGAATAAGATGCTTTGACAACTATTCAACAAACAATTATAAAAAGTGAAGAAAATAGTTTAATCTATCTATATTTATGATAATCGATTTCTAAAAAGTCTTAAAGGGTTTTATAAGTTCTACAGACGTTGTTATATAGTATTATTTACAGTTACAGCTATCAGAGTATTATTTCTATAGTTAATTTGACAAAATGTTTGAACTCCGACGATCGTGACCAGTACTGACCTTTTTCTGGTTTGTTTACCTTTAATATAGGGTATAGTTACAATACAACAACATACAATTATTCGAACTAATCTTTTGCCTAAACATTTAGTGTATAAGGTTTCTTTAGTTCGTTATCGTAAGAGGATTACGTTGCCGCGTCTTAGCCGCAGAAAACGCGCACTGACATTTTATATTGATAGTTAATGTTTAATATGCAGCTGCTATTTATTGATTCATTATTGTTTATTTATCAACTTACCTTTACTTGCTTTTGGTATAAATTTGATTTATATCAAAAAAGTATATATATATATATAGAAGTTAACTTTTCATATTAGGCCGAAAGGAATTATAATCAATGTCTTTACATAGAATATATATGTCATCAAACTTTTGATAATTTGTGAACCGACATTGTCAAATGCAAAAAAAACACCACAGAATTTAAAACTACTACAGTGGGCTCAATATATTGTAAATAGTAAAAATATCATGTATGTACTGACGCCACCGCGGTTAAAATTATTCAATAGTTTACAATTTATTATGCGAAAAAAATTATGAACTAACGGTTTTTATAGTCTTATGGTGACATAAATAAGAAGAAGTGTTATTGCTGGCATTTAATAACGTAATAGAATCAAAATCACTGTCTTTTTAAAGTTTTGTTTGTTTGTCTATACGTTTGTTTACGCTGATCTTAGAAACTGATTAACTATTTTACTTTGGTTGGCATTTAGTGTATATTTTATTCCAATCGGTTCATAAATAAAAAGTTATACCATTTCAAAGAATATTGTTAGAAAAAATTACTATAAATAAATGTTTTATTGAATTTGCTTCTCAATATAGGTACAGATATAGTTTTTAAAATGTGTTACATTTGCAATGGGTACATCTCATACACGAGTATAGAGTGCTATTGGGTACCAGCTCTTACAGCAGCAGTGCAGTGGGTTACATAGAAACTATTAACACAAAATATAGCATAATCAACACAGGTTGTGGGTTCTATTCTGCACTCGAGGAAATAAAATATTTAATATTTTCATTTCTTCACTCTGGTAACGAGACAACGCCCGGCGTTTAATTTCGCCATATAACAGGCAATGTCTGCGCAATTAGGTAAACCGAAATTGAGGAACGGATTGGGAATTAAGAATTGTCTTCATGGGAACAGAGTTTTTTACCACTTGGTTCCCGGGTTCCCTCTGCCGTCTGAAGCTAAAAAAGTATAGATATTAGCTATGACAGACCGTTACAGATGGTTACGCGGAAATATGATTCACATCGCATAATTACCTACCTACGATTACACGGAACTATAACATATACAGCAGTCTTAGTCACTACAATATCATATTTACAAGTTATTGAAAACTATAAAAAAATAATAATAATCAAATATTTTGTTTGTATATAATTTTGCTCTTAACCCCTTCACATTTTTGTATTATTGTTTATTTCCATGTAAAGTAATTAATATTATCGTGAGAAATAAATACCTAATTTTTTTTTAAAGAAAATATTCTAATGATTGTCTAGGAACTTTATGTATTACGACACTATATAAATAAAATAAATACAGTTCAGTAGCGACCCTATTGACGCTTACGGATCATTTAAGCCCAGCACCTATAGTTTATAGAGGTGGTGTTGTACTCACGGTGCTGAAGGACCAGCAGGAGCCGCACTTGCCCTGGTCCTTGACGTCGGTGACGGCGCCCTGCTGGCGCCAGTCCACGCGCGCCGGCGCCGCCACGTTGGCGGCCGCGATGTACGCCGCGCCGCGCTCCGCCGCGCCCTTGCGCGCCGACAGCCCCTTGTTGTGTCTTACCACCAGAGCGACGACAATCAGTTAATATGTTTATAATAATGACACACCAACGTGCTGAATTACATAATCAGAATACATATATTTACATACCTATCTTATTGACCTTACAAATGCTACGTAAAGTAAATCTAAGTAATATACATACAACCCCGTGGCATTCACGCAGTGAACAAATACCTCGCACAGTTGAGCGGAGTAGGGCAACGAGGAAAACCAAACAGTCGGCTATCTGCTCGTATAACAACACGTGTTTTTGTGCAAAGTCATTTAAAAACAAATCACGCGTCGGAATAATACCATATATTTATTAATCATCTTACACTCAAAGCTCCTATCTTTTTATACAATATAGGAAATAACCATACTCGTTGTGATCCACAGCACATTCTTACACGGAATAGGTAACTCTCCTCTAAACCACAGGTACCTACTGTGTGTAGGTTATATTGAAATAATTAAAAGTGATGTAACATACACTCGATTGATGGGATTATACAAAATGAAAATTTTGTTTTAGTTGAAACCAATAGTCCCCGAGAATAGCGCGTTCAAGTCAATAAACTCCTCAACTTTATGTTATTAGTAAAGAGTAAAGATTGCCACGACTGGAAACCGAACCTATGTCTATCTATAAGCATCTACGCTACTATTTACTTTTATTACATCTACTTTATTCGATCAAGTCATATTTGAGAAGTTTATAACGGAATCTTCTCAGCCCAACAGACGACTCGCTCCATGAGAAGGTCACGATACACGGGTTTCATTAGATTTCTCCAATACTCTGTACCTGGTCCACACACAAGCAGAAAAAGCGGACCTTATCAGAAAAGAATACGGAAACACACAGAAAAAGATGCATCTACTACACTGACGCCGAGGTAGACGCTATCAGCAGGTTCATTCGCCGGGCAAATGAAGGTTCCGTGACTGATGTAGTGGAACACAACATCAAAATAGCTATTTCCTACAGAGATGAGGAGACAACGACAATATTACATAACCTATTAACTGCACCACAATTAACGAGATTGTCAAGGATATTGAAAGGAGCGCAGAATATTCAAAATATAAATATTAATTTCACGTTTAAAAAGAAACCAAAATTTCAACAATCAATCAAGAACAAAATAGGCACGGAATAATAAAGAAATTATATTTGCATGCAATTTAATCGAGTGTTTTATGGTAATTCTCGCTATATTACAATAATAATAATATGTGAACCTTATCGAAACGATTTTAATCACATGACGCCGTACTATGATTATAGTCACCGTTTAGATGAATTACTCTGAATGTTATTGCGCGAGTGCCCTTTTACATAAACATAATTACTGAAGGCAACTTTAACTCGTTTCGGACGTTCTAAACCTGTTTACAAATAAATGCACTGTCATTGACCTCAGTATCTGATCAGAAAAGGTGTTCATTATCAACACGCTTTTATTACGTCGAGCTGGAACTGTGTAATAAAGCCTAAGAAACTGAATTTGAACCACTTGCAATAATTGTATCCTCATGAGACTTGGCACTTATACGCAGCTTAGGCGATGTCGTGGTATCAACGAGCTGGTGTGATGATGGAGCCAGGACTTGAATATTGAAACTCATCAGAGGAAAATCATTCGAGTTTAAGCTCAAGCAATTTATAGTTCCGCGAACATACTATTGCACTTGTATAACTTGCTGTAGGAAAGCGTTTTTAGTTTAAAAACACATATTATGTTTTATATTCATAAAAGAAATCAAAATATTCTTTATATACTCAATGAAACAATGTAAGCACTTTTGAATCGACAATTTTCATAAAAACATTATTGTTGTCATTGCTCAATTAAATATCATTGTCAGGTTCATTCAACAACTCAAAATCAATATTATCATTCTAAATAATGTTTTATAATGAAAAGTATATGTACTTCCCGGAATAGTTGTTAGAAGTAGTGTTTGAATATCAAAGGAGGCTACGAGGCCAGGAGGAGGAAGGCCCTACAGCATCATACTCTTTACTTTTAGTAAATTCTTATTTATATTTAAAAGTATTCTAAATATCTGTTCAAGATTTTATAATATAACTCAGGTATCTTATGTAGACCAGTCAGTCCGTACTGTATGTCACAGCCATTTTACGTTTTTTTTATTGTAATCTATCTGGAATGTTATGGATGTTTTTGACCATTCTGGACACGCCTCTAAGTCTTACTACTATGTTACTTGGGTGGTCTTAGATTTACTCAGTATGTAAAATTAACAGAAAGTGAAATTAACAGAAATGAATAGATGGACTTAATTATTATTATTATCACTATGGTTTTCCCAATTGCCTTGTATATGTTTAAAATATACTATATACTTGGTTTTCATCAATCAACAGCAATAGGAAGAACAGAAACCTATGAATTAAAAATGAATGAATTAAATAACTCACTTTGTAGTCTTATTAAAGCCATTCATAGTATGAACAAACTCATGGTGCAGCATGTCCGCATATTTATTAGTGGACAGTTTGAAGGAGACTTCACCTCGCTGGTACCGCTGGTTGTGTTTCGCCACCTTGTGTTTGTTCTCCGCAAAGATCTTCATACGGAACTTCTCTTCTACTTCATTGTCATATACTTTCCTATGCTCTAGCTGTAAATAAATTATATATAATGTTTTGATCTTATATATGTTTTATAAATTATGAGGTTTTTTTATTTAATATGCCAGTTTTATTTTTATTTTAGTGATAGTGTGATGGTGCTTTAAATAAGTATTGTTTAATTATTAGGAGAGGAAGTCATGCCTACAAAAATCATGTACAAAAATTATTTTGTAGCTGTGCTACGATGGCAGTATTATTCTATAAGTATTAATAATAGAAAAATTACAGTATACGTAATAAAATTAACCGACCAATGTGAAAGCAGTGAATTACGAGTTCGATTAATCACGCAAATAGATAAATACAATGCGTGTTTAATTACTAATCATTATAAATAAACTTATATAACAAATAAATAAATACGATAATATTATATTACAATTATATGCATGAGGTCAGTTGTGTGTCCTCACTTGAGGAAATTAATAAGTTAATATTTTTTATTTTCTTGCTCTAGCAACGAGGCAAAGCGCGGTGTTGAGTTGCCCCACTAAACACGCAATGCCTCCAGAATTCGACGGAAAGTGGAGAACGGAAGCGCCTTAATGGGAACGAAGAGTCGAAACACTGGGTTTCCAGGTCCCCCTTATCTACCCTGATATATGCAGGATACAGCGGAAAGCTAAAGCGCCGTGGCACAATGTCTTTTGAGTATACAATTTATATTCATTGCTCCGCTGTGTTAGACGAAGCGCGGCGTTGAGTTCCGCTACTCAACACGACTCACTGTGCGTACCCTGCTAAATGGGAAAAAGTTGAGATTTACCTTGAATGCGTTCCATTCTTCGCGGACGAGGTCAAAAAAGCTGACGGCGCTCGCGGCGGACGCCACTGCCACTAACAAAACCACCAGGGTCTTCATCTTATTGATTATATATGCTAAAATAAAGTTAATAATTAAGGTACAACACACTTTAGACAAAGAAATGTGTTAGGTTAGAGCAGTGGTTCCCAACCGGTGGTCCGCGGACCACCAGTGGTCCGCAGAAGCCTAGAAGTGGTCCGCGAACAATTTAAATTTTACGACTGGGAATGGTGAGGCGAAGGTTCTGTTTAATTATCACAGTTAATTTTTAATATACCTACATGCATAGTGGTCCCTGCTACCAGGAATGATATAAAAGTGGTCCTTGATCAAGAAAAGGTTGGGAACCCCTGGGTTAGAGGAACATGATACTTTATGTCCTAATTCCTAAAGTATGTCGATGTGAAAGTTTCTACAAGTTTAGCGATGGGTATTAGGAAAGTTAAGTAATTTGTTAAAAATAAAAAATCTAGATTCAAAATGATGTAAGATTTTTTTTTTTATTTAACAATATTTATCAAAATACATCCTATTTCCCGATTTAATTACGGTGGATACATTAATAACAATAAAAGTTAATTACACGGTAAATTTACGCAAATCAAGGTAGGTTTTCTAAAATGTGATGATATACATAAAAAAGTGGGTAAACTCAATAATTTGTAACTGTAATTTTGAAAAAAATATATAAATCTATAGCACATAAATAGTAATTATGTGTTATAGATTTATATTTTTTCGTATTTTAATTATATTACAAAAAGGGTTACACAGTCACTATAATAAATAAATAACCATACAACATACAACACAAAATCCTAATCTATTGCAAAAAGTAAATTCTTACTTAAAAATAAGACTAAGCTTAAAGTACGGAAGTAACTCAAAAAATGACAAGTTATCTAAAAAAACAACTACGCATCAAACGATTGATGCTTTATTGTTTTGTTATCTTAGCTAAATCAAAACAAAGAAACCGTTCCCCTTCTACACCCACTTATAACTTTACACGTTATAATATTCTTACCTTTTTTAATATATTATTGGACCAGTTTCTTATTTTAAATTAAGAATCAAATAAAACACTGTAGTGTTAATATAATGGCGATTTAGTACGCAAGGAAATTAAATACTTTAATTAATTTAAGCGTCTTCTCCGCTACAACACTGAGCTCGATATGACTTTTATAATTTTATTTTTCGGAATGTTGAACGTTGTTTGTTGAATGAGTATTTGTTGAAGCGACAAAGGAGACCGGAAGTGATTATTGAACGAATGGTGTTAAAATGTCCACAGATTATAAATGTAAATTAATGAACAATGAAGGACAAATCTATTTAATCTATTTAATTTGTGAACAAATCTGTTCACATTCACATTCGATTTCATTTGAACAATCGATTCGAGTCGATAAACATGAATACATACTACCGAATCGTATATATTTTAATAAATAAGTGTTTTTTATCTACATTATTAATTTAATTTCCTTATTTACAAATAACATTTACATTTGTCACTATATGTAACTCGATGATTATAAATATAGTTATTGCAATAATTCCTATGATTATTATAAAATAAGTCAAATAAATAAATAAAACAAATCAGCTGTACACTGTATTCCACATGTAGAAGGATAGGCAGAGGTAGCTTAGTGTTAAGATATCTCTGCTATCTCTGAGTGGCGGAACTCAACGCCGCGCTATGCCTCAACACCAAAGTAAAGAAATAAAATAAAAAATCATTTCCTTGAGTGGAATTCGAAACCACATCCTGTTGCGTATGCAATCTCACGGTTTTGTGCCACTACTGGCCTCTATAAAATAAGTAAAAAAAAAAAAAAACAGCTTCACGCTGTATCCCGCACACAGCAGGGTAGGCAGAGGGAACCTAGTGTTAAGACACTCGGTTCCCCACTTTCTGCCGAATTCTGGAGGCATTGCGTGTTGAGTGGCAGAACTCAAGGCCGCACTTAACCTCGACACCAGAGCGAAGAAATGGAAATATAAATTTAAGTAAATATTTCACCTCCTCGAGTAGGGATAGAACCCACAACCAGTTGGTTTTACAGTCACACCTCGTGCCGCTGCGCCACGACTAGCCTCATATAAAATAAGAAATTTACAATAAAAAAACACTAGGATACTCCACATGCTGTGCGGTGCGGTGTATTTAAAATAAAATGACTCTTTAAAACTGACATAATTTCAAAACGTTCCATAGCTTAATTCTATGGGACACATTTTGACCATTTACTCAAAAGTTACAATTACAATTCTCACTGAACTACTTTGCTGGTATCACCGTGTCATACACAACGTTCCTGCAAAATTTCAGAGCTGTAGGTTTAACGGTTTAGGAGGAGTAGCATTATAACGAAACACACTTTTGACCAGTAGTAATTATATTATAGACTGATATTTGTTATTATTAATTTTAAAAATACTTCTAAATCTACATTTGTAATGTCTTTAATACATTTGTAATCATTTTAATATTATTACAATAATGTAAAAAATATATTTCTATATGTTTGTAAATAAATATTTACATAATGTAATAATATAAAAAATATATTTCTATATGTTTGTAAATAAATATTTACATAATGTAATAATATAAAAAATATATTTCTATATGTTTGCAAATAAATATTTACATAATGGCTGTGTTTGACTTTTAATTTTTTAATAAGACTATCCATAACTGATAGTCACACAAACTATAAATATTTCAAAACTTTTCATTGTATTAAATAATTTATAAATTTATAAAGTTATAAATTTGTCTATTGGCACTTGGCTTTAGCAGCACTTTTTTTTTTTTTCGCTGGGAAATGCATTTATGCAGACCATCCGTGCGTAAGCAGCCCTGCCGCTTGTCAATGTCAAGTGTCAATTGTCACATTGTCAGCATGTGGGGTAAATACTAAATACAATTGTTGAGGAAATTTATAATAAAATAATAATATTATATTGAAAAAGTAAACATGACTAAAGATAATAAAGTAGAACAAAATAAACAGAAGAAAACTAAACAGAGATTGTTTAAACCTAAAAAGAAAAAAAGTGCCGAAGAAGATGCCGCTATTCAATACTTACAAGCTCAATACGAAAAAGTGAATTAATGATATTGTATTGTTTACATATATTGTTATTATATAGTTAAGATTTTTTTACGATTCCACTATTCTGTTTCCTTTCAGGTCGTGCCACATGAAATCAACACATTTAAAGACTTGCCCCTATCTCAAAAAACTTTAAAGGGCCTTAAGGAGAATAACTACGTTACTCCAACTGACATACAAAGACAAGCCATTGGCTACGCTTTACTGGGAAAAGATATTCTAGGAGCCGCCAAGACTGGCTCTGGGAAGACTTTAGCGTTTTTAATACCAATTTTAGAGATACTGTTCTGTAAAAAATGGACACGACTGGATGGCGTTGGTGCTTTAGTTATTTCACCTACTCGGGAATTAGCCTACCAAATATATGAGACTTTACGAAAGGTAGGCCACTTGCATGATTTTTCAGCAGGTTTGATTATTGGTGGTCAAAATCTTAAATTTGAAAGAAAAAGGATGGATCAAATTAATATATTAATATGTACTCCTGGACGCCTTCTACAGCACATGGATGAAAATCCTTTATTTGATTGTAGCAATCTACAAATTTTGGTACTGGATGAGGCGGACAGGTGCTTGGATATGGGGTTTGAGGCTACAATGAACGCTATAATTGAAAATTTGCCGCCCAAAAGACAAACATTATTATTTTCAGCGACACAGACTAAATCAGTTAAAGATCTTGCCAGATTAAGTTTATCTTTTCCAACATATGTAGCTCCTCATGAACAGGCCGAAACTGTCACACCAGAATCACTGCAACAGAGTTATATTGTTTGTGAAATTGATGAGAAAGTGGGTATTCTGTGGTCTTTTATTAAAAATCATCTGAAACAAAAAGTCTTAGTATTTATGGCAACTTGTAAGCAAGTCAAATATACATATGAGTTGTTTTGCAAACTACGTCCCGGTGTAAGTCTCTTGGCATTGTATGGAACACTGCATCAAGAGAAAAGGGAAAAGATTTATCAAGAATTCTGTAGAAAATCAAATGTAGTGTTATTTGCGACAGATTTGGCTTCTAGAGGTTTGGACTTTCCAAAGGTTAACTGGGTTATACAATATGATTGCCCAGAAAATGTTGAAACTTACATTCACAGAGCTGGTCGCACTGCACGAGGTGTGCTAGGAAAAGGGGAAGGCCTTCTAATATTACTACCTAGTGAAGAAAAAATTATAGAGGATCTTAAAAAAGCTAAAATTCCTATTAATAAAATATCTGTTGATCCGTCTAAAGTAATGTCACCTCAAAGAAAAATAGAAAGTCTTCTCTCAGATAATACAGACCTAAAACAAACTGCTCAAAGAGCATTTATGAGTTATGTTAAGTCAATATTTGTAATGAAAAATAAAGATATTTTCAATGTTCAAGCTCTTGACACTGATGTATATGCAAGGTCATTAGGTTTGATTGTACCACCTCGAATAAAATTTTTGCATAAATATAATAAAAACACTATAACAACTAACACAAAGAATGAAGAAACCAATCCCATAGAAAAATTGAAAGCAAAAGCAGCAGATGATGAAGGTTCAGTTCAAAGTGAGTCTGAAGAAGAAAGTGAATCTATTATTCTAAAAGAAAATAAGAAAGAAAAAACCAATAAGGAAATTCCGAAATTTGATTTCCATAATGATGTAGATAGTGATGAAGAAAACTTTTTAAAAGTGAAGAAGAAAAATGTTAATCGTGACATAACTCCTGCAATTGAAGAAAAAATACCTTCAAAGAAAAATGCCAAACCATTAACAAAAGCAGCTATAGCCAAAAAAATACTTAAAAAGAAAATCAAAGTGAATACAACGGTCAAATTTACAGAAGAGGGTGAAGCAATAGATGATGAGAAGAGAGTTGTAAAATCAGAGTTAGCAAAGGAATTTGTTAATGAAAATGTTGGTGGCATCGATATTGAAAAGGCAAAGGAGGTTCTGAAGGAAGAAGATAAATTTGATAAAATAAGGTACAGGGAAAAAGTAAAAGCAAAACATAAAGAACAGAAAAGGAAAATTAAAAGTAAAAAGAAAGAAGAAGAAGACGGCGAAAAAGATGATTTTGGTTCACAGTCAGAATCTGATGGTCCTGATCTATCATGGTTGCCCGACCCTGATAAATTGTATGACAAGAAACAGTCTGATGATGATGAAGCTTCTAGAAGTAATAACTCTGATGGTTACAATTCCGTTGATAGTGAAGAGTCAGATGAAATAGATGAAAAATATCACAGGTATAATAATTTCACTGTTTCAAATAGGCATTTTTCATTGTTGTTTGTTTCAAAACATGTAAATATAATATTTATATTAAAAAAGTATTTTAGTGTTAGATGTCTGCAAGTCTAAGTATGATCTTTCTTTCTTGTGACAATTGTAGATAAGAAGTATGGTTGGTTTAATCCACCATTAATGAAAACTATTGAATTTTTATTTTTATTTTTTCCTACTCTGGTAGACAAACTGTGGCGTTGGGTGCCGACATATCTGAAATGTCTAAAGAAAATGATATGGATCATCCCATGCCTGGAAGGTGGTCTTAGCACTAGCTTCTCTTTGCCTACCTTATAATGTGTTAACGTAACGTAACGTTAACTTTTTTTTATTAAAATATTCGTGTTTGATTTTATTCAGACCAACAAAAAGAAAATTACTAGAAAGCAAAGGCATCCCGCAAGAGAGCATCATTCCTCGCAAAGTAAAGAAGATCGAGGATGTAGCGGCTTCACTGTCCGTCAAAGAAGCAGAGGCCATCGCCATGCAACTGTTACAGGCTAAGAGATAGGAACGCTTAAAAGATCATACTTTGTCTAAAATAAAATAATAAAGTGATGTCAAAAAATATTTTTCTTTTTGTTACAATAACAATTTACACACACTACTGTAAAACTGAACTCATAAACACATACAAAAAGGTAATCATAATTACATAAATATCGCATCTAAAAAAATATATATAACAAATAAAAATAAATAATATGATCTAATATTTTTTATTTTTTTATTTCTTAAGTTTATATAGAATAAAAGGAGCATCTGTCTATATGTATGCAACTAAA
This sequence comes from Heliconius himera, assembly GCA_021202915.1. Classification (NCBI taxonomy): domain Eukaryota; kingdom Metazoa; phylum Arthropoda; class Insecta; order Lepidoptera; family Nymphalidae; genus Heliconius; species Heliconius himera. The sequence continues at coordinate 253,521 of JAJHJA010000046.1, forward strand.
GTCATTCTTCATCGTAGGTATTTTTGGAATAAAAACTAGAGTAGGTGCTCTTGTGCTTTATATAATAGGAGTGTGTTTAGTGTTATAATTTTGGAAGAATTCCCATTGTTTCGTGAACGTGTGACATCCCTGATTGATAGTTTTAGAACTGTTTGTGTAAGCAAGGAATCTCTGTTGACAAGGAAACCAGCGCCGCACACGCTCACTGTCTATGAAAAGGAACGGGATGAGGGATATGTTCATATGGACGGAGTCAAAACGTGTCGCATATTATACTTATTTAGAAAACTTATAAAAAATTGAACATAGCGGGACTCGAACCCGCGCCTCCCGCAAACCGACCAGGCGCTCAAACCACTAAATAAGCCATACGTTCTCATTAAGCTACGTCGAAATTTTTATACGCTTGTTACAGCTTATTTATGCTCTACTAGGCTTTGGCTAATTATTCTCTGATTATACGCAACAAATCGTATGCAATATACAAAGAAAGATATAACCACAATAATCGATAATATTTCGCTTATTTCCTACAAACATCACTATTTAATTAAAATAACGAATTATATGTCAATAAATATTAAGCTGTTGCCTACTGTAGAAGAGTATCAATTGAGTGACTGTATAGTGGGAAGTGTTATTATCAAACTTGTACAGTGAGTCAAGTATATAAATTACGAATAAATTATTAAGTTTCATAACTTCTGAAATATTGCTACGGTAAATGTTATTATTATTTTTATATTAAAGTTCAAATCTCTATCGTGACTGACGTGGCTGACTTTGAAAACCTTCTCTCAATGGCTGTCGGTCAGAGACTGTCTCACGTTCAAGTTTAAAATAGTTAAGTTTTTAATCGACTTCTATTTTCAAAATAAAGGAAGTGCTATTACGTAGAAAGTGATTAGATAAAAAGCAAGACAAATTTATTTGAAATAAATAGAAAAAGAAAAGACAGTCTTCTCCCTGTTTAGTGTTCACAAAAATAGAAGCGGGAAATGAGCGTCAGACGACGATTGCGTGTTAAGTGGCAGACCTTAACGCCGCGTTCTGCCTCGACACCAGAGCGAAGTAATGGAAATGTAAATTTAACTAAATATTTCATCTTCTTGATTGGGGATTGAACCCACAACCAGTCGGTTTTACAGTCACACTTTGTGTCGCTGCGCCACGATTGGCCTCGTTTAAAATCGTTTAAATAAAGTTTAATTTTATATATGTACTATATAAATAATAAAACTTTATTTAAACTATCAATCGCTGACGGCTGAATAATAATTTATTAGATTTATAGATTGTATAATTATTTTATGTACATATGTAATTATCTTCTAAAAATTTCAGTGTATCTCTGCTAATAACTATAAATTAATAATGAAGAGAGCCACAGTATTAATGATGCTAGTGATGATGACGACAACCGCCGCGTGGACAATTACCCTCCGACAGGTAGTCGAGGAGGAGTGGCGCGAATACAAGGTAATCATGAAAAAAGCTGAGTATTTTTAAGCGATCAGATCCACACCCTTCGCCGAGGATATTGAATCTGCAAGCATGACGTTAACGGTTAGACGCTGGTGAACATCCCTCAACGCCTGTATGTGTGGCTTATACAAATTAAAATATTTTTGTTGTTATATCAATAAAAAAATGTTTTTATAAAATTTTCCAGCTACGCTTTCACAAGAACTATTCCACTGAAAAAGACAATCTATACCACAAGTCGCTGTTCGTGAAGCGCCGTCTGTCAGTAGCGCGGCACAACCAGCGCTACGAACGCGGCGAAGAAACTTACCGTCAGTCCATCAACACCTTCTCGGACTTGCCGTTACTTCCGCAACTTGTGTAGATTAGTTTTAACGATAAAATTGTCAAAATGGAAATAAATTTGTAACATAAGCTTGTATATTATTATTTTTACGGTCCATTGAAATCAATAAATTCCATGCCCAAGTAATTCCATTTGCCCAAAATGCGATTCTCAGTTTGAGTGACATTTTAAAGGCAAGATAAATATAACTTTACTAATACTTATTGAGTTTATTCTTTTAAATTAATTTGAATGCGTCTCTCTTAAAAATGTCGAAATGACAGTAGTTGCATTAAGTAGAGATTTTATACTTTTAAACTCAATTTACAGACACATGTCTATAAATATGCATAATTATAATAAGATGCAATTTGTCAATTGTCACACAGTAACGTCACACCAAAAACACAACATAAGCAAAGAAAAAAACAAATAAATTTTTATTTTAATCACCTTCGTAGAGGAAACGAGTTTGCCTCAAATCGACAATAGACGTTTTTGATTTGTTTCAAAGAGATGCTAACATTAAGAAAATGTGTAAGTTTGGTCCGAAAAAAAATGGTTTTGACGCTTGTATAGAAACTCCCCGATTAATTTAATATATTTTTTAAATTGGATGATCTGTAATCAAAAATTCTTTAAGTGAGGATGTTTTCAGTAATACAGGATGGAAGCGTGAACGCTCCTTTTACGGGTACAGCATATAGGGTAAAATATTTTAAATCCATACCTAAAGAAATTTAATCAAGATAGCTCAACAGTTTAGACGTAGGATTTTTTTTCATTTCACGATGTTTATCCATACCTGTATTTCGTGTGACGCAGTTACGCATAGATACTAATAACGTAAACACATACTACTACAAAAAAACCATTCTAAAGGTTAAACAGCCAATATATTTACTGCTGATGCTTTTTTGTCATTGTGATTACTGATTACACACAAACCTACAGCTCTGTTCAGCCTATAAGTACATTATTAGTAAAACCTATACCTACATAGTTACGAGCATTCCGTTGTCAATATGAAATAATCTCTCTTTCTATTGTTTTTTTTTCAAAATGAAAAATATACAATTTAAAAACCAAACGTTAATAAAACAAATACCAAAGACTTATAATGAAATTTTATTAGCAAAATGAAACCTACCACTACAATTAACTACCTAAATGTTTTACATAAAATTAAATTCATTATTAAACCGTCCTAATAAAGTATAGTTATGTGAATATGTCAATAAGGAAATATATTAAGGAAAAGATAAATTTAATTACACAGTTGTTACACCACTTGTTAAAATTAGAAATATAAATAATTTTCATATAATATGTACGAAGTATTTTTCTTTTCTTAGCGTCACTCACTCGGGATACATCCGCACACAGCAGGATAGGCAGAGGTTCCCCACGACGAATTCTGAAAACATTGCGTGTTAACACTTTTGAGGACAAAACGATATTGTAAGTTATAATTTGAGATTTTGATAGGGCACAACGTACGATGACGTTAAAATGAAAAATAATATTTACGATAGAACGTTCATTTTCAATTTACTTTCAAGTTAAAATCCTATTGGCTGTACCTTGAGTCACATCATGTTAAATACCTAACACTTCACTGTCACGTAGAGTAAGTTTTAAATAATTTAACTTAACTTTACTTCACGCTGTATCCCTAGCGGGATAGTCAGAGACAACGGAGCGCCACGGTCTCTCATGTATACATGTTAATTTTTTTATGATCAAACATTGTGTTTTCCACAAACAAATTTCTTTTCTTGCAAATTTCCAGTATAAGCTTTCCAGCTCCTCTACTCTATCCTCTTCCACCCTGTAACTCCAACTTATCTTAAGCAATGCTTTTCCTTTCTCAGGTCCAACTCCCGTCTTCCAATAAGTCTCCGCTCCCAAAATTATAATATGCTGGAGATACCTTTGTGCCGTACTCGTTGTTACAGTGAATCGTTCACTGTCCAAGCTACGAAACTATTTAATACCCTACCACGTGCTATAAAGCAGTCTAAGTCCCTAAAAGATAAAGTCAAAAACTACAGGTCCATAAGCCCTTGGAAAAGTAAAATTTGAATAAAATAAAAATGACGCGCTTAAGCGGTGCAGGCGAAGTGGAGGCATGGGAGATGCCTAGGATACAGTGGGTCAACGGGGTCGTGGTAAAAAAACCTGGATCATTGAGCACTTTAATACGGATAGGGACTTAATTACCACCAACAGAATAGAATTAGCCAATGAATTTCGCGAGAAACTGTTGGTACGTATAGGAAATTTGTTCGGGATTCGCACTATGGAATTAATGCTGGTTAATGGGTTAGAGATTTCAGAAACGTGTAAACGCCTAATTGTTGATGAAGCCCTGATGAACCACTTTGGGGTCATAGTGTGGGCTGCTAGAATTTCTGGAGTAGAAAAAATACTATTGATCGGATATTTACACCAACTCTTCCATATTGGCCGAGAGAATCTCTTCGACATATACCGTAGTCCATCACAAATTGTCAACATTATCCACACCTATTGTGTACCCATAGGAGCCCCATGAACGTCGCCTATGCCATTCAAGAGATATACTGTGGTATGCCTATACCTATCTTCTAAAAAAATAATAACCTGCCGAATACAAAATTTGAGAACTACGGCAGCACCACGAGACATAATTGAAATACCTCTTCTCTTACCCTCAACCTAAATATAGGTTGTAAAGTGCTGACTATCCATGAAGCCCAAGGTCAGACGGGTCAAACGCGACAGTTATAGTGATGAACATAAAGGCGATAAAATTACAGCTACATGACAGCGTTTCACACGCAATTGTAGCAATAACACGGCACACCGACAGAGGTTCTTACTACAGCAGTGGCAAGGACGACACAATAAAAAGACTAATCCGGAAGGCAATGGAAACAGTGACAAAAGGCATTGTGGAGTACAATTTAAAGATGGCTATAAAAGATAGAAACGAAACGAAGAGGAACCAGTCGATTTTACACACGTCGTACCTCTGCGCCACAACTTGCCTCAATTGATTGTATAAAAATTTAAATATTGTAAAAAATTAATATTAAAATCCATATTGAACAATGTTTTTGTAATCAAATAGGTTATTTTACTTATTATATACTCGTATGATGAATTTATTTATTCATGTAGATTTAGATTATAGTGTTATATTTATGTTGACAACTGAAATGAAAGACTGGACTCTCTTAAAAAGATATTGTATAAATATAGAAAATGTATGTGTATAATAACGAAAGTCTAGTTCTTAATAAAAATTTAAAGATAAAAAATAATGACAAGAAATGTATATGATGACAAAAGGTATGGACCATAAGTCTGTAGTGTAAGAAAGAATAACAATAAAAAAAGCGAAAACGCCGCATTCCCTTAATGAACTCGTAGGTATTAGCGGTGAAGTTGTAACGTTGTTGAGATTTATAATAAAAAAATAGGTAATTGCGTAAAATAGAACGAGAGGTATAGCATTTCTCGTCCTGGTTTTTTGGAAATGAAAAGTGGCAGATTGATGTTTTTGTAGTAGTAGTTATTAGTATCTATTCGTAACTGCGTCACACGTAATACAGCGTGGTTAAAATTATAAAATGAAAATAATAATCCTACGTCTAAACAGTTGAGGAATCTTAATTATTTTTTTAGGTTTGGGTTTGAAATGTTTTAGCCTATATTCTTGACACCGACTTCAAAATTATAAAATCTTTATTTTTTTTAACAAAATAAAAGTATTTTTTTTTATGTTAAGTAAATTTATTTTATACTTTTTAGTTATTGGAAGTCGGTTTGTTTTTTGTTAAAAAAAATATTTATTTTACGATTTTAAGTGATAGGTAGATCTGAAAAAAAAATGCTTCTGGATCGAGTACGTAGTGATTGTACTATTTATTATATAGTAGTTTCAATCAAAATTGGGCATATTGATAAGAACGTACATAAAAAATATTCGGGCGAATTGAGAACCTTTCCCTTTTTTAAAGTCGGTTGAAAATGAGAACATCTTCTTTTTTGAAGTTGGTTGGTTGGTTGAAAAGAAATGCAACGATAGAGGAATCTCATTCTGGCTAAAAGTTTTAACGATGTTTTTCCTTGTAACTATTACAGTAAAGTAGTACAAATAGTTAGGCCATCTATGGTGTTCATCATAAGTTACACGCCATCAGATTATGATTTCCGAAAGCAAACACACGACTCCTCACAAAAAATACTCAAATCCTTGTAAGTGTGCCTATAAAATTTAAAGAGTTCCCTCGATTTCTTCCAGATCCCATCATCAGATCTGATCATGAGAGGTATGCCCTTTCAAACAAATAAAGAATTATTAAATTCAGGCCTCTTCGAATAATCGCTGAACATATATATAAAAAAAAGATTCCGACGAATTAATAACCTCCTTTTTTTGAAAGTCGGTTAAAAATCTAAAAACCCCCAGGAAATAAAAAGATAACAAGTATTCATGTCGTTTAGAACATAGATCATTTCTTTGTGAAAAATAGCGGGAGCGTATAAGTAACAAGTGAAAGTAAATGAAGATTTTTTTTTGTGAGCGAGTACTGATATTTGAGTCTCTTTAATTTTAAAAAACAATAATAATACAGAACAGAAAGTAAACAATTTTTTAATAGTTGAAAAGTGGGGAACCGAGCATCTTAACACTAACTTCCCTCTGCCTACCCTGCTGTGTATCTGCTGATACAGTGTGAAATTGTTTTTTTTTTTTATAATCTTTATGAATATCATGTAATATAATCATGGCACTATGACTGTCTGACTGTATAGTCAAAGACTACTTTGACTATAATTGCGATGATTATGAATTTGGCAATCCAACTCACGGCAAAACTCCACAAAACGAAATTTAAGAGGGCGGCCGCCAGCTCAATAGTTCAATAGTAATAATTCATACTTCATTATTACTTGGTTTATTAAGCATAATGTGTGATCAGACGAGTGGAAAGGAGGCTTCGGTGGCGATGCCGCAGTTGTTCTTGCGGTAGCGCGCCATGCGGATGTAACCGTCCTCGCCCCATTCCGTCCCGTACGAGTTCTTCACCAGCCAGTAAGCACCGGATCTATCGTCCCATCCATATCCTACCACCAGCATCTGAATTATATGGAATATTTAAAGGTTAGGAAAAATGTATAAAAAAATGTAGATTACATATATAAAACAATAGGTCTTCTAGTCGCTAAGTGAGCGGTTCCTAGTAATTTTTCGAAATTCGGAAACATTCGGAATCATACTTGCGCCATCCCAACATGAATGTCATACAAATATTTTAAAGACGTTCATGTGTATTTTATAATTATGAAATCCTAAACTTATAATTATGAAATGTAGAAATTCCTTAAATAAATTAACTTCTAAGAAATAAACAAAAGAATGTTTCTTTAAAATAAAAACGTACAGCATGATTCAAAAATATATTGGAGCATCTCTTCTCGTAGTACACGCCTGATTCGTACTGCATGAAGGAGGCGTGGTTTCCGTCGACGGCGACGGCCACCGGCCCGATCGTCGCCACCGCCATCTCCAGATCGGCCTCGTTCCCTTCTTCTATCACTACAAATCCCACGTCTGCCGCTCCGGAGTTAGTGTTATTGTATCTAACAAATATAACAGGCGTCCGCTGATTATCGGATAACCTTGAAACATCTTTTAGTAGACTTACGGCAGTTCAGAGAAAATAAAATATAATAAAAAATATACACGTATAAATAGTGGCATAATTATTAGTTGGGTATTGTATCATTTCAGTTGTATAATGACTATCAGATAACAGACATCTTAATAAAATAACTTTTTAAAATTAATTATTAGTACTTATAATATGGTCGCGCTTAGGTGTATATATGGCAGTTCTCCAAAACGCACAAATTTCAATTTCTTTGTGATTACTCATTAATAGTAAATAATTTTAATAAGATGAATATCGTATTAAATACTTAATTAAATAATAAACAAGGCGTCTAGACAAGTTTGATGATTTAGTATATACAAAAATATATTTTAAGAAAAAACCTTCAAAAAATTGAATATTTTTCGTGGAGATTTGGTGTGTTCTTAGCTAATTTCTTTTCAAAAATATTCGTAATTAAACTATATTAATTTTATTTGCTATTTTTAATGAAATAAGTACATACTTAAAGGTTTTAATAATAAAACGTGCTTATAATTTAGGTGTAGCTACACAAAAATCGATCGCAAAAAAAGTCTATAAAAATGGGGTCATTGATCGAGCGAGTTTTTGTTTTAAATATTGCCACGAAAATACGTTATCTAACGTAGTGTTTATTTTGGCTTATAATAATGTTAGCATGCAGAGCTTTAATTTCCGATGGTGCAACTGCCGCCACGGATGCTTTAACAATTTTTTAAATACGTCTTAAACTGGATTCTCCTAATTTTAGCACATGAATCGTCATTGATATCTTTATTTACTACTTATAGATTTAAAATGTTTCGGCAATCGTTAATATATACTATAATATATATAGCAAATTTCATGAACTTTAAATGAATTTTTCATAAAATTCCAACGTGTTTTATGTAAAAACATCACTGGTTGCGACGTCATTGCTAGTAAAATAGTAAAAGATGGCAATGACGCTGGAAGAAAAGTAGCCGAAGACAATGATTATTAGCTTTTAGAGTAGACGAATGGGTCTGATTTCAGGCTGTAGTCCTAAATCTTAGACATATTTCTAATAGTACTAGTACTCACTGATGGGTCGTGTGAAGAATTTTTAATGTTTAAATCAGCTAAGGCTAAAAATTTACGTAGTACCTAAATTTTGTTCGTGAATTTTTCTCGGATTTTATTCTTCTGAATCTTCTTGTTATATCACTTCCATGGCATTTAGTTTCAGTGTAATGGAAACGTTATAAATAATATTACTGTTTTTAGCATATAGAACAGTACAAAAATAAGCTATTTCAACTTAAATTTTATATTTAGAGTTAATAAAAAATATCTAAAATTTAACGATTTCTATTGATTTTCTATAGTTGTTTTTATTTATTTTTTTCATTATTCTTTATTTTTTACATCTCACTTTATCCCTAGCGGGGTAGTCAGAGAGAATAGAGCGCCAACAGCTCTACTCTCTGTATGTTTTACTTTATCAACTGTTACCACTCGTCAATCTCTTTACAAATGCCATGTTTTTTAGTGACCTCTGTATATATCTTTTCTCCCGAGCGAGGGTTTCAGATTTATAAGACCCAATATTATGGTTAGGTTTACCCGCTCTTTACCCAGACGCAGCTGACTTCGATGCATGTCCGTTCTTGACATCGAACATTCCTCCAATACCGATGCTTCTCCTTTTTTGAACAATTTATTTTAAATCTCAGTTACTATCTAGTTTTTATAGCTCTATACACTGCAGAGGTAAATTACGTTCCACTGGTCTTAAGAATTGAATTTACTTTCTTGTTAGACTTAAATATAGTTTTAATGGAAGCTTTTCTCTTACAATGCTCTTAAAATGTTGCAATTCTGTCTGTTTCAAAAGTTGTTTTACATATGATAGAAGTCCCGGTTGTCTTTCTACTGAGGGTCTTCTGATAACGCTAGAGGGGAGTAAGCATCTTGCTCTTGTTAGGTTTTGAAAAAAAGAGGGTTGTTGATAAATAAATAATGGTATAAAATCGACCAGTGTTAGGTCTTGTAAAAATAAAGAGGGTAGTTTATAAATAAATAATGTATAAAAGCGGTACACATCGTATTGGATGGGCTTATTCCCGAAACGGCATCGAGGCTAGATATAGTACCACTGGTGAAGAAATACATTGGAGGAGTTCATAAGATAATGTGAGTTTTATTGTTTTATTATATTTCAGAAGTGGGTATGTAACTCTGTAAAAATATTTGCATGTTTTTTCTATTCTTTGAGTTTTACTTGCATTTTATATTTGCTGCAAATGTAATCGTGATTCGTGAAACGTTTGGTCAGGGCCACTCTCTGACAATGTGACACGTAGAATGATTATATATTGATGTAATTTTAATAAAAGAATAAACAATTTGCCAAGCAATTTCAAAGTAACTTAGCCTGTGAGACGCGTGGTTAGGGCTACTCTCTGACCGTGTAACGCAGGTTAGGCAGAGATTGTTTTGTAAATATCGCGTAGTTTTTATATGCCCAATTTTGTTCAAATACCTGCGGATATATATTACTAATCTAAAATACTAAAATATTAAATGATTTGAATAAATCTATTTTAATGTACCCTCGAGTAAAAATTATATCGATTTGCAAATTCATTTATCATGGCGGTATTTATTTTTTGTGTAGTCTACCCAACATTAAAGCATTTCAAAACTAATATTTAATATTTCACTAATACGTGTTATTTTGTATTTATGGTCAAAACGCAACGAGATCGATGTCTGATGTCACCGGAACACCGTGAGCTGTCGTAGCCGGATGCTGTTGCGGCCGGGTGCTGTGGCGGCCGGGAGCTGACGCAGCCGGATGCTGTCGCCGTCTGGTGCTGTCGCCGTCGGGTGCTGTCGCCGTCGGGTGCTGTCGCCGCCGGGAGCTGTCGCGGCCGGGACCTGTCGCAGCCGGATGCTGTCGCCATCGGGAGCTGTCGTGGCCGTGAGCTGTCGCGGCCGGGAACTGTCGCAGCCGGATGCTGTCGCGGCCGGGAGCTGTAATATGAAAATTGGAGGGATCGAAGGCTGCTAGGCTTCACCGTCGGCAGCGTGCGTCATCTACGCAGAAGCCAACGTGCTTTGCCAAGTCCTGCGCGGGCCGCCACCGAAGCAGCAATTATCGTAAGAGATCGTGGGGATCCATCGCCGTGAAAAGGTAAAAGGTCAGAAAGTATAACAATCACTTCTAAAAATATTTTACAAATTTTGAATTTTTCGCCAGTAAGCTTAGCAACTACACTATCTAGTAACCAAAAATATTGTATCAGAACTGTTTATGAATGTTAAATTTGAGTACATTTCCATTTGAATAAAGTCATAAAATTATGGTAAGGAATACAAGATATTTTTAATTAAAAATTTAAACATAATGAGTCCCTAGAAGTATATTATTATGAGAAAAAGAAAAGATGAAAAAAGAGATTGACTGTTGAATATATGATCTAAATGACAAAACTACAAGATCTAGTGCAAACGCGTTGAGATATTCTGAGCCTGACCAATTATTACAATATCTTATGACTTGTAAAGACGAAACAAACAATTATTTTTTACGAATAAATCATCATTCTATTTTGAACATGCATAGTTACGTATACAGTTTCTAAAGTTTACGATTAAAATCTCAAGAAAGCATTGATAATTCTAGCTTGCTACAAAATAATACATTCTGTTTAAACTATAAACAGAACGAGTTATTCGTTTCTCAAATATAAGAAATCTCTTATTTAATGCGAAATTTGTAAGTTAAACAACTGAAAATAAACCTTCCAACACAAATAAATACCTATATCAAAAATAATTTTATACCTAACTCTAGCATTCAATCTAAATTCATTAATACATAACTGGCTGGTAAAAATTTTGTAGACTTCGGTAGTATAGACATTTTATTTAGGGGGTTCTGCATCAAATTCAAATCTCATTAATTATTGACGTAGTCGACGAGATATTTGTGATTAGGTTATAGACGAATATTTAGATTTGCCAGTGCTAATGTCGAAGTATATGAGAGTGCTAAAGAACTTCTTAGTTAATAGATAGTAGTGGTAGTACTTGGTTTACTAAGATTTATAACACTACTAATGAGCTTCTGTCTTTACATACGCTTCAATTACGTTACAATTACTTTGCGAGTAGTGAAGATCATGTAATAGGGAAATCTGGACATCAAATAAGTGTAGTCGGTTGTGTATACTAAATTCAAAATAACATTGTCGATATTTCTAAATCTCCGCACGTGACATTAGTGTTCTATGAGAGAATATATTAAGCTATCTAGCTTTTCTTTAATTTTTGCAATTTCACCTTAAACGAATAAAGACAATAAAAGAAAATGCAGTAATGATGGTTGTTTAATATTTTTCTAAGTACTAGTATAGTCGTTATTTTACCTCTACTATAAAATAATTAGGGTGTACAAATGTAACAAAAATTTAAATAGATCTCATATAGAAAGGGAACAGTTCAAGAAAATGAATGTTCATTAGAAAAATTCAAGGTTTATTTTCATGGACGTGTTTATAAAAATAATAAGTTTGTATATTTTTTTTACGCTCAATATTTACGAAACAAAAATTAATAACGAAACTAAATAGTTTCGAATCAATATCCTAAAATTATGATAGTAAATAAAGACAATTGGTTACAGCCTTTTAAGGCGACTGTGACTCTAACAGAATCTGTGACATACTTATAACTGACTTATTTAATAATGGACTAAATTGTACAAAAGCTTTAATCTGTAATATTCTAATGTTTATTTTTACGACATTATAACTTCTATAAGAATTTTTGATTGTTTCGAACTAAAAAAATATGACCAATGCTGATATTTGATGTTCATAAAATATACATAAAGGTAATTATTTATTATATGTATATACTTTTGTAACATTACGTTCTTTTTACCTATATTATGTTTTTAAAGCTCTGTTAAATGTGCTGATGTCACTTAATAATTTAATGTACTGCTTCAGAAACAGCCTTAAATGTAAGATTATTAATTTGGGTAAGGATTCATAATATTCTTTGTAGTTATTACAGAGTACACGTAGAAGGAATGTTTTTAGGCATTTTTATATAGATTTATTTCAAACGAACGAACCAAAAAAATATATGTATTTGCTTGATATCTTTTTGAAGATCAAATCATTCTTTATCTCTGTGTTGAATTAATTACGATTTCAATTTAACTGTTATGATTTATGAAGGTATTCTCCACTAACAATTCAATTTTGTTTACTTTATTGTATAAAATATTGTATAATAGTGCTGCAAATTTATTTATTTTTATCAACAGTCATACAATCAAGACGTTTCGAATGTCATTTTTTTTAGCCAGGAATCTTACCAGCGCGATTGCTATATTGCTATTGCGAACGTTAGTTTGCAGGCAAACTAATGCCTTGAGTTCATTCAAATGACTAAACTAAACTTTAGTAAAGTTGTGTTAAAACAAAGCAATTGGTGAAATTTTTAAGTAAATCGGTTCAGTACTTTCAGAGAAAAATTGTGGACATAAATATATCGACAGACAGACAGACAAGAATTTCAAAAATTTTTTGCATTCTATTATTCTTTTTAAATGTCCCTCTATACATTTCAGTCAAAATTACTAAATATATAGACAAAAAATGTCTTATTCAAAATAAATTGCGGTGGGTAGCACATAATCTATACTAATTCCTTAAAATGGCGATATTTATAAAGAGTTCTAGCTTGTACAGAGGGTGCATATTATATATAAAGCTGTTTATATCCAATTTCTATTCTACTGTATTGACCACTTGAAACCATTTCTTAAAAAAAGAGAGAAGAATTAGATGTTAAGTATACGTTCACAGAAAACTATTTCATTAGACTTAGTTGAGGGTGTGACTGGATCAAAATCATTATGGAGCTACTTTGAAATTTTAAATAATTGTCAATTTTTTTTTATGTTTTTTTTTGTTTTTATAATAAATATATTTCCTTTTATCAATGATATACAGATGGTTCTAAAAATGAATATCGCTCAGAAGCGGTGGTTTTTGACCCTCTAGCTAAGATTACCTTAAAATTTTGAATTGATTTAAATATTTCGATCATGCACATTGAAATGATTGCTATCCTTGAGGCATTATCGTTGATTTTATCTTCTTCCAATAAGAAATTTGTTATTCTGTCGGATTCAAAAAGCGCCCTCTTTAGTCATAACAGACTGACTTTTAAACTAATTTTGATAAATAATTAATAAATACTATTAAAAGTAAATCACTAAACTGATCAATTAGAAAGACTAGTGTTAATTTTATTTGATTAAATTATTAAAATTATACTATTGATAGTTGTAAGTAATATGTCGGCTCGAGATTTGATGATAGGCGAGCCTCGTGGTTCCGACGTCTCATTGCTTTGATGATGGTCCTCCATTGTACGAGATAATACAATTAATCTCACACTAACGTTATGATTCAGGCGTGATCCTTATCACAATTAAGAGCTGTGAATGGGACGGCCGACTAAACCACCAAGTCCCCTGCCGGCGATGCGCCTTGCTTATAAAGCAGGCCGCCCCTCCTTCACAACTCGCCTGATTCACTGAGTGGTACGATGACGTTACATCCGATAAAGGACTATATTCATAAATAAAATTATTAAATTCATTTTAAATGTTATTTCTAATTTTACTCCTTAAAAGATCTGAATTATAAATTTATTCTCAATATTTCTAAATTATTATTTTAAATCAAATTCACTTTAAATGTTATTTCTAATTTTATTCGTTAAAAGATCTAAATTATGAATTTATTCTCAATATTTCTAAATTCATTATAATCGACGCCGACACGGCCATTCTGCAATAAGGTCGCCCCTGACCTTTATCTCAATAAATTAACAAATATTAAAAAAACCCTTAAATTTTGGAGGCCCCTGTCCTCGACAAAATTTATTAGGACTCAAATTTTGGAGGCCCCTGTCCTCGACAAAATTTAATAAGACTCAAATTTTGGAGGCCCCTGTCCTCGACAAAATTTAATAGGACTCAAATTTTGGAGGCCCCTGTCCTCGACAAAATTATTAAAACTCAACAACATAATGTATTAACTGTATATTTCTTGAGGCCCTTGTCCTCGAAAAATAATAATAATAAACATAGCCAAATAAACGTAATATTGCTTTATTATAAACATCTCGTGCAATATTTGTATTGATAGAATCACTAACATTTAGTAACTAACACTTGGAGTGTTTGATCCTTCATTTGTCGTATCTTCCGACGCCGACACGGAATCCTGTACTACCGTACTTTCACCTGGTTTGGGCGCTAATCGTAGTTGTTCGTGAGAAACTTTTTTCGGTCTTCCTCTTCCAGATATCTTTTTTACTTGATAGCGATCGTTGGGTAATATTTTCCAGATTTCATATGCATCAGGGTATTTAAGGTCTAATCCAATTTGATTGCGAGGATTTGTTTTATATAAAACTATCTCGCCTTTTTCGAATCTTTTTACTTTAGCTTTTCCTTTATCAAACCTTAATTTATCTTCAATACTTCGAGTATCAATTTTCTTCTTGATATAATCATCCAGTACGCTTCTTTTTACTGTCCCTTCTTCGTCTATTAAATTCAATAACTCTGCAGGTACTGCACATTGTCTTCCGGTTAGAGCTTTTATAGGACTCACATTTGTAGTTTTGTGCTTTGTACAGTTAATTGCTAGTTGAAGTGCATTTAATCCCCTTTTCCAATCCTTAGTTTCGTAATTCCGGATAATCGTCAAACCATTTTTGATTACTGCCATCATACGTTCAACTTGTCCATTAGTACGGCTTACTCCGGGAGCTATGTAATGCTGATGAATGCCATGATTTTTACAGAATTCTTCAAATTCAGCTTTGTATGCTGTATCTTGGTCACTTATTATTTGTCTTGGTGATCCGAATAACGAAACCACGTGTTCTAGTGCACGAAGCATCATGTTTGCCGTCTTATTAGTAGCATATGTCAAAGTCACAAATTTTGTGTATGCATCGATTATTACGACCACATATTCATGTTCAACATTTTTCTTTGTAAGACGTCCCGTCGCATCTATGTGAATTGTGTCAAATGGAATAGGTTTCTTTTCAATAGGATATAATTGCATTTGTTTAGGCCCCGATGGTCCTTTGCTTGTTTTGCATATAACGCAATTATCAATAAATCTCCTCACAGTGGTCGACATTTCAGGAAACCAATAGTTTTCTCGAATTTTGGCAAGTGTTTTCTCCCACCCGAAATGCTTTAGGGCGGTATGATAAGCGTTAATAATGCTCCATTGGTATGATTTTGGAACCACCTTTTTCCATTTCTTCGACCCTGGCTCATCATCCTCATTTTTCCGTTCCAAAACAAAGTCATGAAGACGGTATTCAATCACCGTTTCCCCACTTTCTATTATTTTTATTATTTTGGCAATATCAGCATCACGGCGTTGTTCAACCTTAAGCCATGTATCTACATTTTGAACTAAGTTGATACACATAATAGGATTTCTACTGAAAAAATCTGCATGCTTCATACGGTTTCCTTGTCGATATTCAATTTTGAAATTGTAATGTTGTAAAAATGACCACCACCTGTGAATTCTTGGTAAAAGTTCATGTTTATTAGACGACGATTTTATGGCATTACAGTCTGTAACAATAGTAAAAAATCTTCCATAAAGATACTGCCTAAAATGTTTAATGGCACGTACTATTGCAAGAGTTTCTAATTCGTAAGAATGGTAATGACTTTCTGGAATTGTTGTTCTCATGCTCATATATGCTACTACGTGTTGCTTACCCTCGTGTTTTTGAATAAGGATAGCTCCAAGTCCTGTGCTACTTGCATCTGTATGTAGCTCGATCGGCCAATCTTCCTTAAAAATTGTGAGTACTGGTGCTGAGGTTAGGCGCCGTATTATATCAAGTCTAATATTTTCACATTCAGGAGTCCATTTGAATTTAGCATCTTTCTTAGTTAAATTGTAAAGCGGTATCATACGTTCTGAAAAGGATGGTATAAATCGTCTAAAATAACCTGCCAGGCCACAGAATTGACGTACCTGCTTGACATTGTTTGGCACAGGTGACTTCTCAAGTGCCTCAACCTTTTTCGAACCTGGGCGCACAGTACCATTAGATATTAGGTTACCTAGGTATTCAATCTTTGTTTTGAAAAAAGAACATTTTTTGGCATTTATAGAAAATCCAGCTTCCGTTAAAGCAACCAAAACCTTGTCTAGAATTTGTAGGCCTTCTGAGAAAGTTTTACATTTTATTAAAACATCATCCATATAGATCAAAATATTATCCAATAACGGTCGAAGAGCAGTCATAATCGCCCTTTGAAAAACTGCGGGGGCGTTAGTTAAT
Organism: Heliconius himera; assembly: GCA_021202915.1. NCBI lineage: Eukaryota > Metazoa > Arthropoda > Insecta > Lepidoptera > Nymphalidae > Heliconius > Heliconius himera. The sequence goes on from JAJHJA010000046.1 coordinate 270,405, forward strand.
CCAAAAGGCATTCTTGTATATTCGAAGAGTCCATCTGGGGTAATGAAAGCAGTTTTAGGTATGGATGTCTCATTAATAGGTATCTGATAAAATCCTTGTGCCATATCGAGGCTTATGAAGTAGGTGGCGTCTGACAATTTATCGAGCTGATCCGAAATTATAGGTAATGGAAATTTTATAGGAACTGTGTTTTTATTAAGCTCTCGGTAATCGGTGCACATCCTGTCTTCACCGTTCTTTTTTTTTACAAGAATTACCGGGCTCGCGAATTCAGAAGTACTTTCTCGGACTATACCAGCAGCTATCAAATCTTCAATAATAGTCTTAACTTTCTTTCGTTCTATTGGCGCCATTCTGTAAGGTCGCCGTGAAACTATTTTAGTTGGATCCTTAAGCTGTATTTCAAGACTTCCGGTAGTTACTTTCGTTTTTGGAATCCCAGTGGTGAATGCATCACAGTATTTGGCCAAAATATTTTTTAATTCATTAATTTCTATTTCATTAGTCAAGTCGGTGTCAATATCTTGAAATGGCTTTTCAAAAGTTATTACTGTATCAATAGTAATATTTCTTATCACAGTTGCACCTTGTTCGGTAATAAGTACACTAAGTCCTGTTCCTTTAACTATATCCGCACCAATTAAAACATTACAGGGAATCTCATGGTCTTCAATAATGTGAAATATTATCTCGACAAAAACATTGTTAATATTGCACAAAGTCTTAATTTGTTGACAAGATAAAATTGGAACACTCTCGCTACCTATTCCTTTTAGCATTAAAGGACATTCTTCTCGTTTTCCTGGAAAGGAAGAGCTGAGGGACCGTCTTATTAGAGACCGAGAAGCACCACTATCATAAAATGCCACACATTGTAAATTGCCTACACTTATTTTCATTGGTGTAAGTATTACATTACTTTCGTTTATTAAGTTGACTTTGTTAGAATCTTCACTCATTTTTTTGAAACACATAGATTCCATGTGCCCAATTTTACCACAGTAATTGCATTTAGGTTTAGGCTTTTCTGATCTATCTGAACTGGTTTCAAAAGTGGAACTTGAATTTAATAATGGTCTGGGGTCACTTACTTTATCGGTTATTCTGTTGCAATTAAATTGAGTATGTCCAGCTTTTCCACACTTAAAGCAAATTGTAGACTCATCACGATTTGTTCTTAATCTGGGACGCTTTATGGGCGGTTCACTTGATCTAAATTCGCGGGGCCTAAAAGTAGATGCGACAGAGATTAATTCGGGAACGGTAGTACACTTACTAGACAAAAGGCGAAGCCGCAAGTATTCATTGTCTACGCAGCCAATTACTGCTTCGACCGCATCTTTCTCTTTATGTCCATTTATAACACGTTTCCAAATTTGCCAGGCCTTAGTTATAGATTCAACTGGATTCGAGATGTCAAATCTGAAATGTCTTAATTTTAATATATCGTTAGAGTATCTCGCTTCAGGTTCAAATGTTTGTATTAAAGCTTCTCGCATATCTTTCCATACTGGTGACTTTACAAGCCATGTATCCCCGAGAGTTTTCGCTCTTCCTTCCAATAATCCAGCAATTTTGGAACAAATCTCGTAGTCACTTAAATTCCAGTGGTTTTTTGCATGGTCAACATGATCACACCAGTCCCTTATAGGTACGTCTCCGTCTGGATTGAATGAAGCAATATAAATATCACTCAGTCTTGGTCTTTGTGTAGTAGATGAATTATTAAATAAACCTGCAAGGAACTCCTGATTAATTTGCATATTGACCTGTTGTTGTTTAGACAGCGTTTCCAAGATGTTAGCCAGTGCCAAGAGTGTCTCCGAACTCCTTGGTATGTCTCTTCCTTCAGCGTGAGAGGATGGACCTGCTGGGTCCATCCCACTTCTGATGTCGGCTCGAGATTTGATGATAGGCGAGCCTCGTGGTTCCGACGTCTCATTGCTTTGATGATGGTCCTCCATTGTACGAGATAATACAATTAATCTCACACTAACGTTATGATTCAGGCGTGATCCTTATCACAATTAAGAGCTGTGAATGGGACGGCCGACTAAACCACCAAGTCCCCTGCCGGCGATGCGCCTTGCTTATAAAGCAGGCCGCCCCTCCTTCACAACTCGCCTGATTCACTGAGTGGTACGATGACGTTACATCCGATAAAGGACTATATTCATAAATAAAATTATTAAATTCATTTTAAATGTTATTTCTAATTTTACTCCTTAAAAGATCTGAATTATAAATTTATTCTCAATATTTCTAAATTATTATTTTAAATCAAATTCACTTTAAATGTTATTTCTAATTTTATTCGTTAAAAGATCTAAATTATGAATTTATTCTCAATATTTCTAAATTCATTATAATCGACGCCGACAAATAAATATATGACGACATGGTCACGTTTCATAAACATTTAATGTTAATATTGAGATAATTGTATTAAGTAATTGTTTTAAAAGTTAATATATTGTGAAAATGCATTAGTGAATAAGTGTTTAATTTATAATAATTATAATTGATTCAAAGTTTATGAATAAGTAAGTGTAAATATATGAAATATTTTTTTTTATATTTGTAACCATTATAAAATAAGTTGATGTTATTGTTATAATTATAATTGGTTCAAAGTTTATGTATAAGTAAGTGTAAATGTATTAAATATATTTTTTTATATTTGTAACCATTATAAAATAAGTTGATGTTATTGTTATAATTATAATTGATTCAAAGTTTATGTATAAGTAAGTGTAAATGTATTAAATATTTTTTTTAATATTTGTAACCATTATAAAATAAGTTGTTACTGTTATAATTATAATTGATTCAAGGTTTATGAATAAGTAAGTGTAAATATATTAAATATTTTTTTATATTTGTAACCATTATAAAATAAGTTGATGTTATTGTTATAATTATAATTGATTCAAAGTTTATGTATAAGTAAGTGTAAATGTATTAAATATTTTTTTTTATATTTGTAACCATTATAAAATAAGTTGTTACTGTTATAATTATAATTGATTCAAAGTTTATGAATAAGTAAGTGTAAATGTATTAAATATTTTTTTTTATATTTGTAACCATTATAAAATAAGTTAATGTTACTGTTATAATTATAATTGATTCAAAGTTTATGAATAAGTAAGTGTAAATATATTAAATATTTTTTTTATATATTTGTAACCATTATAAAATAAGTTGATGTTATTGTTATAATTATAATTGATTCAAAGTTTATGTATAAGTAAGTGTAAATATATTAAATATTTTTTTTTATAACCATTATAAAATAAGTTGATGTTACTGATATACGTGATTATGAGAATGGATGGGTGTGAATATCACTAAAACATAAGAATAAGTTTTGATTGTAACAATTGTTGGAGTTACAAATGACGAATAAGTTTTGATTGTAACTATGATGAATAAGTTTTGATTATATGATGAATAAGTTTTGATTGTAACAATTGATGGACTTACAAGTGACGAATAAGTTTTGATTGTAACAATTGATGGACTTACAAGTGACGAATAAGTTTTGATTGTAACAATTGATGGATTTACAAGTGACGAATAAGTTTTGATTGTAACAATTGATGGACTTACAAGTGACGAATAAGTTTTGATTGTAACAATTGATGGACTTACAAGTGACGAATAAGTTTTGATTGTAACAATTGATGGACTTACAAGTGACGAATAAGTTTTGATTGTAACAATTGATGGACTTACAAGTGACGAATAAGTTTTGATTGTAACAATTGATGGACTTACAAGTGACGAATAAGTTTTGATTCTAACAATTGATGGACTTACAAGTGACGAATAAGTTTTGATTGTGACTATGATGAATAAGTTTTGATTGTGACTATGATGAATAAGTTTTGATTATATGATGAATAAGTTTTGATTGTAACAATTGATAGAGTTACAAATGACGATCGTGAGAATTGATGGGTTCATAATCGTATGGATTTTTGAGTAAAATGATGAGAATGGATGAGTTCATTATTGGAACACTTATATATAAATGATAATTGATTCAAAGTTTTTAAAGTTTTTTTTGTAAGCACATGTATTAAATAGTTATAAATAATTATTGTAAATCTAGCTTCCATGCCGAGTGTTAGGTTTAACTACGTGCATGAGGACATGCACGAAGTCAGGATGGTCGAGTGTTAGGTTTTGAAAAAAAGAGGGTTGTTGATAAATAAATAATGGTATAAAATCGACCAGTGTTAGGTCTTGTAAAAATAAAGAGGGTAGTTTATAAATAAATAATGTATAAAAGCGGTACACATCGTATTGGATGGGCTTATTCCCGAAACGGCATCGAGGCTAGATATAGTACCACTGGTGAAGAAATACATTGGAGGAGTTCATAAGATAATGTGAGTTTTATTGTTTTATTATACTCTGATGAAAGGCATTCTTCACCCATCAAAGCTCGTCCCCTAGGTGTACAGCGTCGCAGAATTGGTGGGCTCTTTGAAATAAAGATTTGCCAATGGTAGATAAACGTGGGTAAGATTCACTATTGAAGTATGTGAGTATGGTTTCTTTGTTAGCTAACTTAAGATCTTTCAGCCCACAAACAAAATGGTAAGAGTCCATGGCATGTTGAGTTTATACCTCGGCGTACCGATTTGGCTAACTATTGAAGATACAGTCAGTTTAGTCTTATTGTGTATTTTCGGCAACCCATATAATTTAGGATATTTTACATAACTAGTTACGAGGGATTTAATGTTACATATCTTATGTTTCTTTCATTCTTCTTTTGCAACACCTACGTATCGCTGCCGTATATCAGCGTCGTTCGTCAGCATTGCACAGTGTTACTAAACGTGCAACTATTCTGTTATTTCACGGTCTCACCAATGTATCTAAGGCACCGCTAATTCTGTTATCGGCAGCAATAAGCTTGTGCGTCTTTTCTTTATTTCTTTCAAATGCAAGAATAGGCTCTGATCTTTCTTTCCTTGGGAAGGAAATTTTCCCTCGCATGTCACTTTGTGTCACAGACTTTACAACAAGGGAAGCGATTAAAGTATTGTACCGAGGTAGTCTCCCAAAATATTTTATACTTTTATCAAACATCTAAAAAAAAATTCTTGGTTTAGGACCTCCTGCGACTTGCTCACTGCTGTAAAATGTGTGGCAAATTAATAAACAACCTTAGGTATTACTAAAATTGCTCGTTAACATTTTATTTCTTTCTTTCTCAGAACTTTCACGCTTCATCTTTATCAGTACTTTCGTTTGGTGCCTTTGTAGCATATCCTTTTACTTTTTTAAAAAGATTTATCTGAAGCCTTATGATCCTAACGTTCCTAACTTTCGTTTTCTGTTTCAAAGATGTCTAATATTTTGAAAGTACTTATTCCTCTTTGATCGATGGATCTTAAAACTTCCACTTAACTTATGCGATAATTCGACTCCAAGTTTGGACGTCTCGTACCTCAAAATGAAACAGACTTCTTATTATAGCAACGATTACAGATTGGTCTGTTCCCAAAATAGCATCCTAAGCTCCAAAAGCTAAGTGTGTCCAGAACTTAACCTTAAATATACTGATCCGCTAGGAATAAGTCAATCATACTTTTCACGGTGATAATATAATAGAACGTGCAAATGGATTGATGATGAAGGAATAGCAAAAAAGATTAATGAAGAAAAAGTGAGCAGTAATAAAGATAGACTTTCGAAAATACAGCATCAAAGACAATGAAGGAGAGAAATCACGTAAAAAGGATGAGGACGCCCCAGATGGCATGTATGAAAAGTTGATGATAGTGGACGAGGTGAAAGAGGTATATAGAGACCGTAGCGTTTGGGGTTCCGTTCTCTCTGATTTTCCCACTAGTATTACAGCGTGAAGCTAAATAAGTAAGTATTTAATTTCAATTCTGTTGTAAAGGATCATTATTGGTACCACAGCATCATTTTTCTCCAGTTGCTTATCATTATTCTACACTAATCGTCATTGTCCAATTTAACACATTTTTAAAAAAATCCATTTATAAAATAACTAGGGGTTGTTCATAGATGCCACTTCAATAAACCTGCATTATAATGTCCAAGCTTACATCTCACAGCAAAATTACGGCTTTACACGCTGGTTTTAAAAAAGACATAATTTTTGGTTAAAAATAACAATTTTAGGAGAACTGCCATTTACCGTATATATATATATATATATATATATATATATATATATATATATATATATATATATATATATATATATAAAGTAATGATTATTGGTCACCTGCACTTTTTGATAGCGGCCTCGTAAGGGTAGGTTTCCTCGGTGTCGATGCCACCGTTGTAGCTGACGTACGCGAACGACTCCATCACGTCTCCGCCCCAGCAGCCGTCTGTTATGGAATCTTGCGTGCAGTCGATCAGGTTCTGTTCAGAGAGCGACACCAGGCGTTTGTCCTTGCGAAAGTGTTGTCCTTCCAGTGCACCTGTCTAGTGAATATTATATATTTAATTATAATTTTCCTGCATTTTTCGTATATCGCAGTGTTGGTAAAGATAATTTTGTGAACTGGTAATGCGTTTACTAATATCCACCATCAAGAAACAACAAAAAAAAATGTTAGTTGTTGATTTTCATATTATTAATGAACTTAAGAGACGTCTAAGACACGACCACATCTATAGGTATATAATCGGTGCTTCCAGATAAACCTGAAACGTGTCCTCCGTACTTTTTGTCTATTTATATACATAGCTTAACTAAAATTGATATTTTATGAAAACTTTAAATATAACCTATATCCTGTCCATACCATGAGAAAATCGGACTATGACAGAATGCCTACCATCAGGTTATTGAACTGGGTATGTCGGCTAGTTCGAACTAAAAACAAGACCATTGCACTATTCGAAGGAGGAGACGGAGTTTCCCCATTTACCTAAGTGTGCAAGGTGCTCGACCATTTGGGCATAGTGAATCGTCGTCGTCGTCATTGAGAGGAGCGCAGCGACTCGAAATAAAAATAGCCATGGAAGAAGAATACCAAAAGAACCGGAAAAAACTAAAGAACAAAGCAATAAAATTAATCAGTACTTGGGGGCGCCTAAGTTTCATTGCACACGGGCGCTACACGAGCTAGAGCCGCCGCTGTATATATATCTAGTAAAGTGCAGATTGTATTCGCGTATAGACGGCCTTCTATTCTTTCAGAATAAGTAATTTATCTGACTTACCGCCGCGAAGGCCCAGCAAGATCTACAACGCAACGTCTGGTCCTTCACTTCGGTGACGGCGCCCGCCTTTACCCAGTCCACGCTCCTCCACGCCATCACGTTCGCCGCATAGATGTAAGTCGCTGGCTTTAAATCTTCGTCTCTGCTGTATGAACATAATTAACAATATTTATTATTCTTCTAATGTCTCCTGTCTTGCGTGTTGGGTGACGGCTTAACTTCAGTGGCCTCTGGGTGGGAGGGTCTGCGCCCATTCCAGTAGTCTTGTGTCTACCCCAGAAATTTTACTTTAAAAAAATCCTTGTAAGAAAAACGGACATTTATTCGAAGCCAAAGTCCAGGAAAAAATATCTTCAGATACGCTCATGCTTGAGTGAGTAAAGAATATAAATCAAAATTAAATCAGCTTCACGCTATCTCCCGCACACAGCAGGGTAGACTGAGAGCATGTATTAAGACACTCCGTTTCTAAAGAATATTTAAAAAAGTTATAATGATATAAGCAAGGGATATAGCAAAAAAAATTAGAAGTCCATTATCGTTGCTCTAGAGATTACCCTAGAGAAATAAGATATTTTATAAGAAATTACAGTAGTAAAGTTAAAGTTAAGGTGACCTGGTGCGTCGGTAACCATTCATGGCGCTCGAGATCTGTTTCACAGTCATGTCAGAGAATTGGTTGACACCCATACGGAAGGTCTCAAGACCGCGCTCGTAGCGCTGGTTGTGCAGCGCTATTTTATATTTGTTCTGAGTGAAGATCTTCATTGCCACCCTTTCTTTGTCGCGGTGAATGTACGTTTTATTGTATTGCAGCTGTTGAAATAAACATTAAATTAATACAATGCAATAATTAAGATAATGAAGCTGTTGGCTTATTGGTTGGTGTTAATTGAATACAAAAATAGCTCAAAGTATTCGTATGTTCCAAATAGGAACTGCCTACTGCAAAAAAAAAAACACTCTTGATGCTAACGCCTTTATATTTATTTAAAAACGTTTCACGTTTGTACTCAGATAAAAAAGTGAAATATTTTTCTAATTGATAGTTGTTACTTTTTACCTTAAATGCATTCCATTCTTCTAAAAGTAATTCATGATGGTGGATGACTTTAGCGGCTGACGTCCACGCTAACAATAGTATTAATATGATCTGCATTGCCAATAAGTACTTCTATAATGACAAACTAAAGAAAATAAAATTTACTTTTAAATATCTAAATCTTTACAGTGACCAGCGGAATTAGTAATCAGTGGTTAGTGTTTGGTGACAGAAGAGGAGAAGGCCTTCTATTTATAATAAATCAAATAATACAGTTCCAGCTTCAAGCTGTATCCCGCACACAGCAGGGTAGGCAGAGGGAACTTAGTATAAGACACTCCGTTCCCCACTTTCTGCCGAATTCTGGAGGCATTGTGTGTTAAGTGGCAGAACTCAACGCCACGCTTTGCCTCGACACCAGAGCGAAGAAATGGAAATATAAATTTAAGTAAATCGCTTTCCCTCGACACTAGAGCGAAGAAATGGAAATATAAATTTAAATAAATATTTCATCTCCTCGAGTGGAGATCGAACCCACAACCAGTCAGTTTTACAGTCACACTTTGTGCCGCGGCGCCACGACTGGCCTCAACTTAATACATTACCGATTTTCGTATTTGTTCACCAATATATGATATACCATGGAATTAAAAATGTGACAGAATATAAAAAAATATATGTATTCCAAAAAAACAACTATAATTTAACAATTACATATCACGTGGGGATTATTTGCCACCCTGTGGGGAAAATTACATATATTGAACTACGGCCCACTCAGTCCCCCTCTTCCTATACCCATGTAAGTTAAGTAAACAGCCATCTGCTGGCGAAAGTCAGATTTACAAGATGTACCGAAATGAAGGTAGAGCACATTGCATAAAGGTTGCTTCACTCACAAATCACCTTTTATTAAATTGTGCCTAAAAAAAAATTGGAAAATAGCTAATATGTTAATAATCTATAGTGTGTTAAAAAGGTGACACTAAATTATCAATACTACAATACATTTAATTTTCAGTTACACCTACTTTGCTGAACAAAAAACTATTGATTTCTTTTGATAAAATACCCAACGAAGAAATATTATAGAATAATTTATACACAAAAAAATTAATAACATTTTTCAAATTCAAATAACTTATTACCTTACCTTTAATTTTTCAATGTAATTTAGCAGTATCCGATATAATAATAACATTTAGGCACAGTCATATACATCATGTGTTGCTCCACCAGGAAAACATCGGAGTATTTATTATTTATAAGCGGAAATAAATCATGATTCAATTTTGCCGACGGTCATCCGCAGTACAATTTGAGGCAGTCCAATGGTTACCTACCTTTAAGATATTTTTTACTTTTCATCCGCTTATAGAGATGATCTACTGCATCGAAGTCTTGATTTACATTTAAAACAAATTAAATTATTTTCATTTTTCTCGTTCTGGTAAGAAATAAAAAAACACAGTATTAATTTTCACTACTCAATAGGCAACTTCAATAGTTGCCTTGACACCTGATGATAAGTGATCAATGCCTCCCACGACCCCGTATAACACTAGAGGAGCTACAGGTGCGTTGCCGGCATTTAAAATTCTCTTCTTATGGTCTCGGATAATTAGTTCAATGGAATGCTTGTGTCAAATGTGTATTCTAGTATCGTGTAAATAAATATATGTGCATTTTTAAACAGATGGTTATTTTGAAATCACAAACAGACATTTTATTTTTTTGTCGCAAAATACCTTATTGTGATTTATTTATAATCCAATCTTTATACGTTTTCTAAATAAGTATTTTTCTTTCTTAATTGTGGAATAACACTTTAAAAATGTTAAGAATATTTAATAAACAGTTTCTTTTTTGCCAGACGATAATTCTTACTAATTATCTTTGTGTAGCGGAAATTTGTAAAAATAATAAAATTAACATGTTAGGGCGCACAGCAATATTTCAGTTGAAAAAAAAGACATCAAAGGACGCTTATGTTTTTTATTCAAGATGAACGATGAATAAATAAATAAATCAGCTTCACGCTGTATCCCGCACACAGCAGGGTAGGCAGAGGGAACCTAGTGTTAAGACACTCCGTTCCCCACTTTCTGCTGAATTCTGGAGGCATTGCGTGTTGAGTGGCAGAACTCAATGCCGCGCTTAACCTCGACACCAGAGCGAAGAAATGGAAATATAAATTTAAGTAAATATTTCATCTCCTCGAGTGGGGATCGAACTCACAACCAGTCGGTTTTACAGTCACACCTCGTGCCGTAGTGTAAATAGTGAAAATAATGTTGATATTCCTACACCCACGAAAAATACTTAATTTATTAAGCCGCACACAGCATAGTAGGCAGAGGGAAGCTAGTATTAAGACATTCCGTTTGCCATTTTCCCATTGAGTAGTGGAAGTCAATGCTGCGCTACCTCGGCAACTAATTAACTTTCTAAGACTAAGCTTACTTTCTAAGAAAATATTAAATATTTCATTTCCTCGATCGGCAATCGTACCCACAAGCTGTCACATTTACAGTAACATTTTATGCCTTTGGGCCACGAACGAATGATCCATTTTAGTTGTAGTTCATTAATAATATTGAAATGATTTTTTTTTGCCATCCAATATGCTAAACACAATAACTAAGGCAATGATTTTTTTCTCTCTGTCCATTTTAGATTTAACATGTGCTCATACAAGTAAAGCTACTGATTTTACGACGAAATATTGCCAATAATAAAGCGTAGTATGCGGGGCCATATATTGATCAATATTATTGTCAATATTGTATTGACAATAATATTATGTATGTGGCTAGCCATAGGTTCTTTATGATGGCAACACAGGTCTGAGCTGTCGCGCTTGTCGGTGTTGGTGATTGTCAGATAGAAAACGGATCGTTGCACTTGTACCTTAAAAACGCTGAATTCTTTCTAAATTAATGACTTTATATGGATTTAGAATAATTAAACGCTTTGTACTTATTCATTTTAATTATGTTCTGGAGCGGTAATTATATAGTAGATAGGGAGCTAAAGTTTCTCCTGAAGAAGGAGGTGCGTATTTTGTTGTTAAAATTGATGGTTATGAGTGGCTATATCTTACGATTTTGCAAGTTATGTCTTATAATACACTTTGTTCCTAATAAGAGAATAGTGAATCGTGATGGTTGGTTCTTCTAATAAGTTTACGGTGATTATAATACCAACATTGTTTCTACTTGCAGAACGTTACATTGACACAAGTCCTGGAGGCGGATGATATTCTGCAAGAATGCAATGCGGACAACAAAGATTTAATACAATAGTAGGTTATATTTTTCAATGTAAAATATATATTAATTGGACTTGCAATGTGATAACCATGAGTACTTATTTACATTATTCATTATGCCACTTCATTATAATTATTTTTTAAACAAAAGACAATGAATAACTTACGAATAATTTAAATAATTTCGAGTATCAATATATTTGCAGCTTAACAAAACCAGATATTCTCTCGGAACTTATTGGTTTAATCACAGAGGAGCCTCCAAAAAATGTAGAACTAACATTGCAGTATCGACATGCCAATATAGCAAGTGAGGTCCTCACAAGCAACTTGTCCATGTTGAGAGACCGTCTGTCCATGGATGCTACACAGATGAACAGACTGTGTAACTTTGTTAATAAAGATCCTCCTTTGAATCCACTACTTGCATCATATTTTAGTAAAACAATTAAAATGTTACTTGAAAGAAGTCCAAAACAGGTAAAGTTTTATAATTCTTCTCTTTGTTTGTATAAATAACAACTAATGACTATAAATATGCTTAGTAATATGACAAAGTATGTTTAAACATCTGATTAGTGTTGCCATATAATGCAATGAATAAATAAAAAATATAAAGTTCACATTGTTTCACTACAATGAAAAGTTTTGCATTTTTTGTAGTAAATTTTTCAAAAACACTCTTTCCATCATGATCACACACTTTGTAGCTTTTCTTTTTAAATATGATGATGATGCAATAATTTTAAAATAAAATATTTACTTGCTTAGCTTTATTCATGAATCTCTGGACTAAAATTGATAATTATTAATAGACAATGTAAAGTTAAGTAAAATACTCTCTATTGTACACTGAATAATGCATTAAAGAACTGTTCACAGTTACACATAAAATAGCACATTAGGCAGCCTTATTTGTGCCCCTGCGCCACGACTGGCCTCAACTTGGGATAGAGGACAGCATAAATTAAATTGAGAGGGGTATACTGGGACATATATACATACATAAACATTATATAAATATTATATCACATACATAGATACACACATTTATACAAACATGCATACATACACATATACGTACATACATATCTAGCCACATACATAAAGAGATTTTGTAGGAAAAGTGAATGTATAAATTAAATTCAACAATATTTAGATTCTCAAAATGTCATAAAATATTCCTTAAGCCTTTTTTTAAATTGAGCTTGCATGATTCTTTCGAAATAAATGACTTGAAATAAATACATTTATAAGATCAATAAATGTTAAACTATTTTATATATATTTCAATAATGAACATTTCCAGGACTGGTATTTGCATAATATAGTGTGCTTGCAAGTGATTGAATTTTTTAAGTCTCGACGGGACTTTTTACCTAATCTATTGAAACATATATCCACCTCAGCCATCTGTGATATCTTCAAGTGTTTCCTGGAGCTCTATGAGGGTCCCCAGGGTAGTTTCAGCAAATTTGTTTTAGAGGTATGTGATATTCTTTCTTAGTTTTACATTTTCAATAGTAATTTAAAGTATCTTCCTATTATATAAAAATATCTTGTGTTGTCATGGTAAACTTTTATGAAGTAAATGATATAACAATGTTTGGGCTTTATTAGTGTCAAGTTTGAGCGTGAATTTATTTCCAGTCACGATGCACGACATGACGACTTACACATATCTACTCACTCTCCCGTATTTTAAAACTAATGGCCTCTTAACTATCCATTTTATTGATATGGTGTAAAATCGACTTTTGACTATGTAAAACATACAACGCATCTAACAAATTTAATATATATAAGTAAGGAATAAATAATAACAATAAAAAATAAATAATAATAATTGCATAAAATGTTTTCGATAATATCCCTTAATTATTCGTAATTTCTCCCGTTTTTTTAACAGCTCATTTTTTTAAATCCAACATAAAAATAATTTCTTAAATCAAACCAATAATTCTTGATATATGAATAGGATATTCAATAAAACTTTTTGTTCTCTTTATAATATTACTTTATATAATATAGATAGAGGAGGCAGGGATTTTTTTTTATAAAAAAGTAATGTCCTCAATTTCACTGAATAATCTTATCTCATGAATAACACCTGCCAGTTATAAGTATTTGTTTTGTTTGAATATGTGGTTTTCTTCAAAGTTGGGTTTGGTAATTAATATTTTTGATCATATAAAATGTTATAAAAAACTAAATGTATATAACTAAATGTATAAACTAAATGTATAAACTAAATGTAATAAATAATAAGCAGGATACCTTATTTGTACTGAACTCATCTAGTGGACTGAAAGTATTTTGGTGTTATTGCCGCTTAAATTTAATCTACCAAAAGAAGGAGTGTCTTGTCATTAGATTTTATTTGCCCAAAAATGTGAATGAAGAAAAGATTAAATAATTTTTCAAAATACTGATTTATGAAAATTTAATATGAAAGTCAAAATAATGTTTTTTTTAAGTTCGTTTTTATTTATTAAATTCAAATGAAATTGACCTTTTTCAGTGGTTTGATGAGCATCAGTTTCTTGAGAGTCTCATACAGATAATCTGTGGGACATACAACCCAAATGAAATCCACTACCTTCCCATTCAGACTGACAAATGTGATAAGGAAAATGAAGGGAATGACAAATTTGATTCTAATCATAATGCTACTGAGGAAGAAACACCACCTACTGAAGAAGGTATGGAACTTGTCATTGTGGTGTCGTGGCGCAAGGGGCAGTGTCAAATTGTAAACATGATTATGGGTTAAAGTTGTGGGGAACACCACTAGGTTTTATATTTAAATTATCTTCATTTCCCCACTCTACTGAACATAGGGCGGCATTGAGTTCCGCTACACAATCGTGATCGTGTTTCGAAAATAAGGCGCAAAATGCAGTACGGAGCGTCACAGACATTCATCCTGTGACATAACACTGTTATGATGAGTTGCAAAGCAGCAGTCACGCTTGTAAGAAGTGTCATTGTATTGTTGTACATTGTCTTGTGGGAACCAAAATTAGTCAATTATCACAAAATTTCTTTTATATATTCCTAAAGTCTGTCTTTTATTTTTTTTATTTCCGAGCTCGAATGAATACATCCGAGCTCGGAATACAAATGAATGACACTAATAATAACTTTGTTATATTATGTGTACATAATATTCATTCAATTCGTTCATTCAACAACAACATTTTTACTGGCATATCTACACATATAGCGTATCAGCGCGCTTGTAGCGGCGGGTGGCGGTATTCGCGATGACTCGTTCATTTTGGTTGCCTACTCTTTTCCATAAAATGAAAATTAGATTGATTAGAGCCAGACAAAAAATCCTGTGAATATTAGAAAATATTTTTTTATTACGTAACAAGTAGTGTTGGAGATTCTTCGTCAATCTAATTTTTTAATAGTAAAAATTCGGGGGAGGGGGGAATGGCAACAGACCATTCCGGGGTGAGCATGGACCAGATGCTCCCATCGGAAGGAGGGGGTCCGTCCTACGCGCATGAACATGTATAGATGCACATGTTATTGTCTACATAATATATTATATTTTATAGCTATTAATAAAAACGAAGAGAAAATCCCAAATACTAATGGAGAAGTAAATGAACGTGAAATAGTTAACGAGGAGAGCGTGGACGCGGAGAAAGTAGGGAACTCGGGAAAATCGGAGAATGTGGAGAATACAGAGAATGCCGCGAACCTGGAGACTGCAGAAAATAGAAGGCGTGAAGTGGCTGCGGCAAATGCAGCTGCTTTATTATATGATATTGCATTAGAACTTAATGCTGATATATATAATATCAAGTATGAATTATTTTTTTTGTTTTATTGTTGTTGATTTTGTATAGTGATAAATAATGAAAGCTTTTGTGTTTGTTGCAAGGTAAGATAGCCCTTTCATTAAGACACTCCATTCTCTGTTTTACGCCTGAACCAACAACATTAGCATTGGCGCCTTTTATTTATTGGCCTTTTATTCCTTTTATTTAATTGAGTGATGGTAATTCAGTGGCATATTATACAAAAGCATTCGCCCGCGTTGTCAAATAAAAGTATTGGTTTTTTCCCTTATCATTGTAATATATCCAAGTCAACAGGATTTTTTTTATTTGTTGGAATACAAATAGTTTTATTTGTTCCTGAGATAAGTGCATTCAATAAATCCAACTCATCAGTTTTATAATGTCAGCATAGGGCTAAAATATACAAATTTACAGATGGTGTGTAGGTCGCGGGGTGGCGTTAAGACTGCGCAGTGCAGATACAGCGAGACGTCTCTTACAAGGAGTGTTCACGAGCTCGCCGTCGTCGCGGAGCTCAGCACTAGTTCATGCTACACAACTTTTGTTGGCCTTACTAAGAAATAAATGTGAGAACTTAGAAAGAGCACTCGCTCCCCACTTGCCGTTACTTCATCATGCCTTATTGAAGCCCCAGGAAGTGGAATTTATAGAGAATAAAGGGGTAGTAGAGGAAAAAGAGGGCAGGAAGAGAGTGGGTGCGGCAAGAGTGCAAGTAGCAGCATTATTGGCCAAGTTGGCTCAGTCTGAAGTGGATGATGTGCCGAATGCAATTATTAGCTTAGGTTAGTATTTTTTGTTAGGTATTATCATGCGGTCAATAGTGCAGTTAATAGTGCGGACAGTGATAGAAGCTTATTAGAAACTAATTCCTGCTTGGGGCAGAAACAGTCTACTGCCGTGACGTTCAAATGATTTCGTGTTTTTAAAATACTAATAATTTAAAAGGTTGTTAATTTTATACGACAAACATGTCTTTAAAAGTAAAGATAGAAATGATAGACTATAATTTTTATTCTCTTCTTATATAAAGATTAATAAAAATTAAATTAAATTAAATTAGCTTCACGCTATATCCCGCACACAGACACTCCGTTCCCCACTTTCTGCCGAATTCTGGAGGCATTGCGTGTTGAGTGGCAGAACTCAACGCCGCGCTTAACCTCGACACCAGAGCGAAGAAATGGAAATATAAATTTAAGTAAATATTTCATCTCCTCGAGTGGGGATCGAACCCACAACCAGTCGGTTTTGCAGTCACACCTCGTGCCGCTGCGCCACGACCGGCCTCAATAAAGATTAATAATAATTTCAAATTAAAAAAAAACATTTACAGTTTATTAGGTTATCTGTTAATTTATAAAAATGACTAAAGAAAAAAAGTTTATAATTAGTAACAGCTTCAAAAAATTTATAACAGCTTCAAAAATGGTATGTGCCATTCGTTCACTGCAGGGCATCGTAACTTTAACTCAGTTTATAAATTTTCTTACATAAGACAACCTGTCAACTAAGTAAAAACGCCAATCTAAAACAATATACTGTCCTCGCAGGAACAGCGAACGTACTCTTAGAGCTGATGTTTTCGTTTCCTCAAAATAATTTCCTGCACGCGCAAGTGTGCGCGCTCGTGGCGGCCGCCGTCGACAACGCCGCCTACGCGCGCCGCTACGTGGACCATGTGAGCGCTTATTATTTTAGTTGTTCATTGGAATATTGTTACAGGTAGCCATGTAGGTAATCTAGTCTTGCTAATATTATAAATGTGAAACTTTATGTAAATGGACGGATCTTTGTTTCGTATGTTTTCACGCAAAGAATACTGAATGGTTTTAGATGATACTTTACAGTAATAAAGCTTATATATTAGAATGACATACATGCTATAATTTGTGTAAAAATACTATATTATTTGGTACTATGATATAACATTATTGTTATATCAGCGGGCGGAGCAGAGAGAGGACGGACGGTGCGGACGGCCGTTCAAACAAATCAATCTTATCAGCTTTATATAATAAGTATAAAGTATAGATTATTGTGCTATAAAATGGATGTTTAATGTACATGTTTGTTTTCTTTTAATAGTTACTTGGTGAGTGCGATCTTTTGACGCGGCTCATGGACGCCTTCGAAGAAAATGAAGATAGAAAGTAAGTTAATTTATTTGGATTTTGTATTATAGGTACAAAGTCCTTGCATTAAGCAGAATAGGTATTAAGACTTATTTTTTTGCAGCACGTAGGGAGACTTCGGCAGATTTTTGAAATTATTTAAATCCTAGTCCTAGAAAATTTATATTTATTTACATTAAAAGCCGCTGTTGTGTATATGTTATCGGCACTCTGTATATATAATTTCGATATTCTATAAATTACCTCGGCAATGTACAGAATACCTGGGGCTATTGTCCATTACATACTTTATCTAGATAATGAATAAAATTTCTAAAGATTGTATAAAGTATTGCTGTTCCACTGGCAATGTGGAAAATAAATAGATCTTAGTCCATATTCCTACATTCGAGCTACAGGCTTAGCGGTTGTTTTAATGCAAATTAAGATAGGTTAGAAAGTATTAAACTTAAAAATAACTAACACAAAATCTGTAGCGACGGGGGCGGCACTATATATGTACGTAAGTACTAATAAAAATCTGCTTGAAATGCAAGCAAGCGAACAAGTCACAACAAGTTTATTCCCTGCCTGCCCACATTTCCTGCTCTCGTCTTATACATACGGTACCGGCTGTGCATTCGGTATTAAATAGAATAGGTAGTGTAAAATGAATATTTTTTCACGTATGGCGTACACGATTAAATAAGGTGTATTGGTGTACTCCAGGGTGGGTGTGCGCGCGGGCTACATGGGGCACGTGACGGCGCTGCTGCGCGCGCTGGACGCGAGCGCCGCGGTGAGCGAGGCCGCCGCCGCGTCGCCGCTGAGCGCGCGCTGGGCCTCGTTCCGCGAGGCGCGCCTGCGGCCCGCGCTGCTGCGCCACGACACGCCGCTGGTAACAACCTGCTGTCTCATACACGGCGTGCGCGCCGGGACGGTATCTGACTGTTATCATGACGGTTGTGGGTTCGGTTTCCATTTGGGAAATTATATTTTTATTTTCTTGCTCTTTTAAAAGTCAAACTCAGTGCGCAGTGTGTCTAAAAGTGGACAGTGCACGGGGAATGGAATGCTTTTACACTTGCACTGTATAAAATATTCAGTTCAGTTAAATTAGCTATTTAATTATATTTAGGTTGGTTAAAACGTTGAAATGTAATAAGACATTGTGGATTTCAGGGTGGCTCGTATCCATCAGAGAACTCATATGAAGTAAGTGTTTTGAATATTTTGTATTGTATTTTAAAATAATAATACCTAAAGACTACTTATTAAGAAAACTATTAAGAAATTTGAACCTGCGCCTCTTTGAAAATTGTACACTTCGTTTCCTCTTTAGTATTTACTCTCGTATGTGTGTCAACGCTATATTAATACCGAGATGGTTTTATGTCTGTTTGGAAATATAATACTTTGACTTATGTTCTTGTGTTTTTTGTGACAGATGGACAACGTGGCGGCTCTGGAAGACAGCTACGATGTGAGTCTTCTATTCTTTTTTTTCACAATACTGCCTGGGATTAATATATTGTTAATAAACTCGTATAAAAGAGGGTAAAAGTAGGTGAAAAAAGACTATATAAGCAATGGAATTGTGTCAATCAGGGGCAGTTGTATCAATTTTTTTTTAAAAACGTTAACCGCTTCCGATTTCTAACAATATATATATATATTAATACCTTATGTTCTAATGATTTAATAGCTTGCAGTGTTCGATCCCCACTCAGGGGAATGAATTATTTCATAGCCCTGCCTTGGTAACAAGATAAAGCGCAACCTCCAGTTCCGCCGCGAGTACGCAATGTTTCGAAAATTAGGCGGCTGCTGGTGCTGCCACTGCGCGACGTGCGCACTGACTGTAGCTATTCATTAATATAATATTGTGTTGTGCTCGCAGTACCGCGCGGGCGCGGGAGCGGAGCCGGAGCCGGGGGAGGGGGAGGGGGAGGGGGAGGGGGAGGGGGACGCGCTCGCTTCGTTTGCTAATTCTGTTAGCGTTGTAAGTTGGTTCTTGTTTTACTAGCATCACAACACTAGCATCTATAACTGTATATAAAGTAAGCATCTGAATTTGAACCACTTGATGAAATAATTGTATCTTCATGAAACTTGGCAGTTATACGTTGCTCAGGCTTAGGTGACAATACAACATTGTGACATCAACGGGCTGGGCCCTCCTCCTACTTGATACCGATATCTAATGATCAATCCACAATAACTGTAGAATTCGTTAGAAATGTGATATTTGGTACTCTTGACGCGTTTTTGACAGCAAAATTAGAAGTGGAATTAGGAATCCCCTTGAATCAAAAATGTAACTTTTTAAAAATTATTTTGTTTATTTTTTTCGTGAAAACGTGAAACTCCTGATTAGAGTTGGAACCCATAACCATGACCATCTAATTGCGTTATTAATTTCCATATAATACGCACAATGGCGAAATTGTATCAAAATATATTATAATCTTAATTTGTAATATATTTTGATACAATTCCGGAGCATCATCTCTTCATTTGTTTGTGGAATTATATCCAAAGTTTCGTAACAAAATTCTTTACTTATATAAGTTACGTTCAATCTAAAGGTTAAAGGCTATGCTATTCGACCTCGCTATGACGAATGGACCCAGTCCCCATTGTTTGAGTCGCCTTGCGACTCCCGGGCGTGGACAGTCACGATGCCACCTTATTTAACCTTCTGCTGACGTCGCATCCGGAACAGTACCAGGTTGTTGTCGACGCCCCTTTGGGATCTTCTGACCACTGCCTGGTACGGAGTGTAGTGGCCATTAAGCGCGGCAGCTGCAGATCACCCGTAACTCGTCGCATCTGGCACTACAAGTCAGCAGATTGGCATGGGATGCGTACATTTTGCTTATCTCATCAGTGAGGGTTTGCTTCTGACGATTCTAGTACCTGTGCCGTTGCTGTTGCCGACGTGGCTCTGCCAATCGGTGGCAAATCATGACCTTGGTTTGATACGCCTTGCAAACTTGCTGCCTTTAGCAAACGTCAGGCATATCGGATCTCGGCTGAGGCACTGGATCTGAAGGTTTAAAGAAGCCTTAAAGAGGAAGTGGACAATATGGCTTCCGCCACCGGTAATCTTCTGGCTTACCTAAGCCATCGCTGGGCTGCGGCTAGTGAAAGCAAGGGAGAGGCACTTAGTTTGGACATGGTTAAGGCCTTCGAGCGTGGTGGAATGGGGCGCTCATTGCAAAACTTCCATCCTACGTGCTTCCCGAGAATTTATGCAAGTGGATCGCCAGCTTTCGCACTGGGCGCAACATCAAGGTCGGTATCCACGGTGTTTGCTCGGAATACATTCCGGTGAAAGCTGGCGTCTTGTCCACGACGCTGTTTCTTCTACATATCAATGGCATGTTAGAGGATTCTGGCATTCATTGCTGTGCAGATGATAGTACAGTGGACGCTGCTTACACCGGCCGAGCAAGTCTTTCTCGGGAAAACGTCGACTAGTGCTAAAATAAACTTGTGTCTATTGTTGAGGCATCCTTCGAGAATGTCTCCTCATGGGGTGTAAGGGATTTGGTTCAATTCAACCTCCTGAAGACAAATTGTGTCTGGGTTTTTTAGTGGTAACCACTGACTGAAGACTGGCGCTGGCGACTGGGTTTTTTAGTGGTAACCACTAAAAAACCCAGTCGCCAGCGCCAGTCTTTCAAAACAGTCCCCTTATAGCCACGCCCA
Source organism: Heliconius himera (assembly GCA_021202915.1). NCBI lineage: Eukaryota > Metazoa > Arthropoda > Insecta > Lepidoptera > Nymphalidae > Heliconius > Heliconius himera. Next base: position 291,588 of record JAJHJA010000046.1, read on the forward strand.
GTATCAGTATATTGGGCCTTTATATTTCGAATGACTGCCAGTATCGCGATCATCTCGAAAGCAAGGTCAAGTTGACCTCGAAGAAACTGGGGGTCATCAGCAGAGCGAAACGGTACTTCACGCGAAAACACCGTTTGGCCCTATATAGGGCCCAGGTTCGGCCTCATATATCGGAGTACTGTTCTCATCTCTGGGCTGGTGCACCCCAGTATCAGCTGAACCATTTGATCGTATACAACGTAGAGCCGTTCGAATCATTGCGGACACAATTATCTGTGAAAGGCTGCATACTTTGGCTTTGCGTATAGTCGTCTCCTCGCTGTGCGTTCTCTACCGCATTTTGCTGTTTGCCGCGTTGTTTGACCTGTTACCTGCCGCCGAATTTTTTAACCGCACAGTACGTCTCAAGCTGAAATATCATCCACACCACCTGGATACGTGGCACTCCACTACTGTGCGGTTTCGTAGGAACTTTCTTTCACGCGCCACGGAACTGTGGAATGGCCTTCAAAAAGCGCGTTGCACGGGGCCGTGGGCGGCGGTGATCAATTACCATCAGGTGACCCGAACGCTCGTTTACCTTGTATTTTCCATAATAAAAACTGCTATAAAATTTAACGTTTCTTACTTATGTAATAAACGTGCCATTTTATTGCCGTTTTCGGTGTTTTGAGGAAAATATATAAATTAGACCTTAAACTACAATGCAATACGCGTCCATGGCGAAATTTTAAAAACATTAAGACTATCGTGTGTCTAAAAATTTTATGATAGAGGTGATACGAGGAAATAAGTAGAATTCGTCACATAGAGCCTAAAAATCTAAAAAGGAAATCTTTGTATAAATAAGTATTTTTTAAATTTTAATATTAAGGTATTGTCTAACAATGTTTGTTGTAAAATGAACACCACTTTTTAAGTCTAATATAGCTGAGCAATAGTGTAAGATATTGAATTTTCTTATAAACTTATATAGAATATTATATATAGCAAGAATTTTTTTTTTTTGAAAGAGGTGAAGAAAGGACTGAATGCATACATGTAAATGGTAAGATATTAGAACAAGTAAATGAAGTGGTATACTTGGGAAGTATGTTCAGTAGAAATGGAAGATAGGAGATGGATGTGGAAAGGCGTATTGCTGCCGGTAACAAGGTTAACGGAGCCTTAGCTGTATTGATGAGACGGTGAAACGTCAGCACAGCTGCGCGTTTGGCCGTACATAATGCGGTGTTGGTACCGACGCTGTTATACGGCAGCGAAACGTGGGTATTACAGAAGAAGAATAAAATAAGGATGAATGCTGTGGAGATGAGATCTCTTCGTAAGATATGCGGAGTCAGCTTAGCTGATCGAATCCGCAATGAAGAGGTACACAGAATGGCAGGTACTAGCGAGGATGTCACGGTGAGAATGAAGAAGAACGTGCTCAGCTGGTTTGGGCACGTCGAACGAATGAGTGATGGAAGAATTGCAAAAAAGATTTATGATGGAAAAGTGAGCGGTAAGAGAGGTAAGTGGAGACCTCGGTTGACCTTCTAACTATACCACTGGTTCCCAACTAGTGGTCCGCGGACCACTGGTGGACCAGCCTAAATATGGTCGATGTCGCAACATATGTTTTTGACAATTGAAATTTGAAGTAACTATTGGATTTGAGTAGTTGTCAACCATCCCATTGAACGCTTGTCGTATGCAAGTCGTATACTATATATATGCAATCAATTACCTACGCTGTGCGCTGTCATTTGTGTCAGTGTCAGTGTAATATTTACTTTTACTTATCTACGTGAGGACGTGAATCGTATATTACTAATTGTTCCATCAATTATCATCAATCATCAATTATATTTCTTGAATTTGTCCGCAAGAAATAAAATCCATAAATAGTAGGTAGGACTCTTTAGGAATTTTCAAGAGTAACAAAACTACGCAGCCGCAAGATTAGATTGGCTTGCGATTGGATAGGGATTAGTTATTATATTCAGGAAGAATAATACTTAAAAAAAAAACGTATAGCATTTTGAACATAGCGGAATTTGAAGTATTTTACGATTTGTCTAATCAATTATTAAGTAACAATCGATATGTTTTGTTTTTTTATATAAAATTTTTAAACGTATTTCTTTACAGATGTACAGCACTAAGAAGAACAGTTTCTTAGAGTTAGCGAGTGAGCGTTTTAACGACGAGTGAGTATTGAACTTTTATATTTCATATCTTAATTTCGCACAGCACAGCGTCGGGCTGTATATGTAAACAGATGGTTGTCAGTTCATCACTGAGAAAATATTTAGATTACTTTCCATTTGCTGCTCTAATAAGTTAGTTGTGCCACTCAACATATCTCAAAAGTTGTGAAACTCGATTTGTACGGAACAGTATGTTAACACGATAACTGCTGTACGCAGGTGTGTACCCTCTCACGGATAGCGTGAATCTGCTTGGTTTAATAATTAATGAGCTTTATTCACTTATATCAATCAAGCACCTAAAATAAATAGAAAAATGTCTTAAGCCATTTGCTATTTACGACAATTAAATAATATACATTCTATTAAATTAATTTAATTTAGTTAAGGCATTTTTAAAGATATTTTTTGTAAGTTTTAAAAATTTTACATACTGGTATATTCTAATATTTCTGGGCAGGCAGAGCAAACTTAGTGTTAAGGCACTCCGTTTCTCTCGCAGTGGTCTTTCTTTGAAATTGCGAGTTATAGTTTCAGTGGCGGAACATAACGCTGCGCTTTGTCTTCTTACCACAGCGAGGAAATGGAAATACTTAATTGCCCCAATTGGGGATCGAGCCCACAAATGTCGTAAATTTAATATTTTTTAACCCAAGATCGTCTCAAAATAGTGACCGAACCTGTTTTTCTATAAATATGTATTGATGTATTTCCAGCACGTGGTGGGACGACGCGCCCGACGACGCCGAGCTGGCCCGCGACGCGCTCGCCGCCTCACGTACGTGCTCGCTTACACAGAGTGTTTGTGTGTCATTCTTAACAATCATTCATTTATTATTTATTTTATTAGAAAAAATACTTCATTATTTTTGGCAAAATATCTTTTAATTATATCGAGGTTATACATTTATACGAAACGAAAACAAAATATTGATGATACTGGAGGTAGCTCACGCCCGGAGGGCATGTTTATTATGTTAGTTGTGCGGGTCGATGACGCTCGACGAGGCGAGAAAAGTACGCAGAAACCGTTCTCTTGGCTACCCCGCTAGGGATAAAGCGTAAAGTTAAAAAGTACTAAAAGTTCTTTGGCGTTTTCAGCGTGGGAGAACACAGGAGTGGCGCAGAGTGCGGAGGGAACGGAGAATGCTGAGAGTGCGGGCGGGGAGGAGGGCTGGGCTCAGTTTGATGCATTCCCCACACACTGCGCTGCTGATCCGTTTTGGGGGGCTTCAGGTATACTATTAACTTTTTAGTTTAAAACCCTATCCCGAGTACTGAGCTGAGGGAACGTAGTGCAAACAGTCCATTCCCCATATTTTTTTGAGACATTGCGTGTTGAGTAACGGAACCCAATGTCCTTATTTGTCTACTGGAGCAGTAAATAGAATAATTCATTCACCAAGTGATTTACAATCTTCATACTTACAATCAGACACAGTTCCACTGCGCCACGACGACAGCCTGAAAATTTGCTTACTAATTTAGTCTCAATAACTCAATGAATTAATCTTTAGTTTCAATATACATTTTATTGAGCCGTTTGATACGAACATAAAGCCTGTTTCTTTAGAACACAGGCAACCATACTGGCGATAAATATATCTGTATACATTGTGGAAGCGTCAGCGCTTCTTTTATGGAAGCAGCATATAGGGTAAAATATTTCAGCCCATACCTATAAACAATTATCAAGGTAACTTAACAGTTTAGACGTAGAATTTATGCTTCATTTCACGATGTTTGTCCAAACTGTATTACGTGTGACGCAATTACGAATAGATACCAATAACGTAAACACCTACTAATACAAAAATACTACTAATCGTCGCCGATCTGCCACTTTTCATTCTCAAAAAAACACTAGAACAGGAAAGAGATATTTCTCGTTCTATTTTACGTAATTCAACATCGCCGCCATAACCTACGACTGGATTTTTTGAATGAAGTGTGTGCGGCGTTATCGCTTAAATAGGTTTGTGACTGTGTGCGTCATTCTTGACAAATAGTATATTATTTATTGCCCACTGCTGGAGATGCTCTTATAAAACCTGTTTGTATGCGAGTAACTAGCTAATTGGAAAAATAATGACTTTGTTCTAAAAACCATTTCAATCTGCGAGTGATTATTGAATGCAATTACTTAAAAATGCAGGATAACAAAGCAATCGGTCTATATGCGCCTTAAGAATTATGATCTCTTACGTGTTTGGATATAGGAACAAATTAAATATTTCTCCACTGGAAAGGGACGAATCTGTAATATATCACAAACCTATTACATGCAATAAGTAATTTGATTTATTCCTGGATACTGCTCCGGTATAATCTTACTTCTTCAAACAGTTATTTAATTCTTTATTGAAATTGGTGTTTGTAGTTAAATTAATGTTTTAAGATTTGAATCTTGGCTATTTTTCAATCTTATTATAGATTGAAAAGTACCAGCATCTATTTGCTATATATATCCTTTAATCCACGTCTAGCTAGTCCACATGTCTCCGTAAGATATTTTTCCTATGGTTCGTATCTACTTCGTCTAATATGGAGGATATCCGATGACCTCACTAACTCCTGTAACATAGTAAAACATTGTTAGGAGTGGGATTTTTGCCAAAGCCAAACTATTTTTACCCACTTAGGCTTACGCATATATTTTGAATTATGTAATGGGCGCTTACAGATATAAATGAAAGGAATAACTACATCAACAGCTGTGTTAATTATATTTATTCAGTTGTATGCATCTTGATTGTCATTAGACATAATGACATACAGCGTCTAGTGGATTGAAGCTACAGTAAAATATATTTTTTATACTACAGTCCTATTAGCCGTTTTGAAATTTATTTTCTTAACTTTAGTACAAAATCTAAAAAAACTCTTAAAGTTATTCAACATTTAATTTTTTTACCACTCTAAAACCTAAATTAAGCATAAAAAATTGTGATAAAAGTATTCTTTCATACATGCAACTGTTTTAATTGATACCTGAAAATTTCAAATTTTGCGACTTATGAGATTTTTGAAATAACTGATTCAATTGTACAATTAATATACCAAGTCGACATTTACTTCTAATGATTGTTATTAGATTTTGTGTCTTAATTTAATTATATTTATAAATAGTTTATTGTTTCATCATTAGTAAATAAAACTGTTATTTCACAGACTCGCAAGAGCAAAACGAATTGAAACAAGGAATGCAAAACATGCATGTGAGCGGGTTCGACGACGACGACAAAGAAACTCTCACGTTCATACTGGCACAGAAAATGCTAGACGCTTTCCAGAATATGAACTCCGACACAGCTGACCCTACAGCTGACCTTTTAGCTGACCCCTCTACAGATCTACAATCGATCAACCCCTCTAGTGACTCCGCGGTTAACCTTCCTAATGACGCCTCGGTCCACACCGCGGCGACCCCTAGTGACCCCCCGGTGGACCGCACGGCGACTAAAAGTGACCCTTCAGTCGACCCTCCGGCGACCTCCGCTAATACCTTGCAAGATTCTCCGCCCAGTACAAGCCAGGAAAGGTGATCTTTTCCCATACATTTGTACCCCTATACAGATTTAACACTATTTTACTATTAATTATATTAATTTTCTACCCCCATCGAGTACATCGCCAAGTAATCACGAACAAAATGTTGTAGTTAAATGTTATTGTAAACTTTCTAAGTAATTGTATTTTTTATTTTAAATAAGTGTTCCACACTAAGGATAGAAAAATATTTTGGGAAACGTATTGAAAATTGAACGGTCACCAAACCATACGTGACCCATAAAGATGGTCGGAGCGCTTGGATGGTTTCCGAGAGGTGCGGGTTTAAATCCACGCTATGTTCAAATGTTTGTACGTCTTCTAAAATCTTATCTCTACCTTTATATGTATTATATATGTAATAATACAGTTTTAATACAGTAAGCCATTTTTGTCCATATATTAATTAGTATTTGTATTTTGTAAATTTGTGACTTAAAGCAGTGCTTCTTTTATAAACTTTGTATATAAGTAAACTAAGTATTCGTATTCATATGTCGATATATATTCGATATCTTCACCATAATCACTTCATAAAATCAAGTTAAGATAGGTCCGTTTGTGATTGAGATCCAGTGTTCTAATTTCTATAGATATTTAATAACTATTTATTACTGTCAGTGCGTAGCGCGACGGCACAGCGCTTGACTGTATTCGCGGCGGTTGTGGATTCTATTCCTATACGAGGAATAGGAATAATTACAAACAGATACAAATGAGATTGGCACTTATCACAAACGGTATTTTTACTTGACTTGATGTAGTATATATAATATTAATTATAATATGGAAATATGTAATAGTCTACGATCTGTGATGTCGAAACATACATTTATTTTATATTGTCCATACTTCATTGTATGTATGTTGATTTCTTTAATTCCTTATTGTTAAAGTTTTAGTTGAACCAAATTTAGTTTTAGCTTTGTCTGTTTGTTTGTGTATAATCTGTGGGTTATCACGAGTTATATTTATATATATATTAAAAAACTTATATTAAAAATAATCGCTAATAATATGTTCAAATGAATGAAGAAGAGTGCCTATAATTTTGGCTTTAAAAAATATTATTTACATTTTGTTACACTGGACTTTGTTGAAGTAAAAACATATAAATAATGTTTTTATAAAACAAATAATGAGATATTTGATATCTATTTTGAATATATCTCGGGTGGACTTATCGCTTTTTAAATTCAATATCAATGAAGTATCATACTTATTACTCTGTGTTGTATTCCGCCACACAACGGAGCGCGGGAACCAGCTACAGCGTTCTTTTATTTATATTTCATGTTTATGCCTTACCGCTTTATAATTCTATTATAATCATTACGCAATTTCCGAATATCATGATATAGATTTTAGTCAAAAGTCCACCTGTGATATTGAGTCATAAGAGAAAAAAAACAGTTTTAATTGAAATCTTGAGCTTAAGTATGTAATCGTCAATCAGTGAGGACGTACTGTGATCGCGTGTAAATAATAGCTTGTCCGTGTATGTATGTATATGTATGTATGTATATATGTGTGTAACCATCGCTTATACTTTGTGAAATATGGCAAACAGTTGTATGTTTTTTTTTCCTATTATAATGGATTAGTAAAGATCGACTTGAATATTTATTTCACCGATTTTTTTAATTAACATTTACAAAGACAATTGTATAATTAATAAATTTCTATTGTGGTATATGGCGATGGCTACAGATATTATGTAAAGAAAATGAATTTCCATTTCATATACAGTGTGAAAGCGTCAGCGCTCCTTTTACAGCATATAGGGTAAAATATTTTAAACCCATACCTAGAAATTAATCAAGATACCTCAATACGTTTAGACGTGGGGTATTTTTTTCATTTCACGATGTTTATAAATACTTCGTGTGACGCAGTTACGCATAGATACCAATAACGTAAACACATACTACTACAAAAATACTACTAAAGGTTAAACAACTTTGAACTTTACCGCCAATACCTACGATCTCGGATGCGGTATGCGGCGGTTTCCCTTTGATAGGTTTATATGAGCGTGCGTCGTTCTTGACATATGGCGTTTTATATTACAACAATAATTTTATTATTTAAAAAAATCATTTTTTCATTTTGGAAAAAAAATAGTTGTATTAGGCTTTTATAGAGTAGTTAAAACTGTGGTATCATTTAAAGTTGTGCTGACAAAAACACTCTGTATATCTGGGAAGCACATTATAAATAATTGTAACGTATACGCAATAAGCAGTAATATCAACTAAATAATTTAACAACATGGGGCAATTATCGCTTCTCGTTTCGTAACGGGTTCTTTTTATATACATTTTTTTAATTTTAAAAATTAACAATATTTTTTTCATATTCAACTTTTAAATGAAATCTTGAGCTTAAGTATGTAATTGTCAATCAGTGAAGTCGTACTGTGATCTCGTGTAAATAGCTTGTCCGTGTATGTACGTATGTATGTATATAATATGTATGTCTATAGCCATCGTTAATACTCTGTGAAATATACTATAATATATTTGTAAATCGACTTCAATATCCTTTTTAATTATTAATCAATTATACTTACAGACGTCGATAGCTATAGATTATATTAAAAAATGAAGTAATATGAATAAGAGGGTTATTCATAATTTAGAAATAACTGATATGTACGTTACGTGTTCGCGAGAGTCAATAATATGATAACGCGTCTGTCACATCATTTTAAGTATAAAATTTTATTCGATGTTAATATTTAAGATCGCTTCGGACGGTCTCATACGTGTTCAATTGAAATCCATTATATTATAGAGTATTTACGTTACAACATTGTTGTAACGTAATACAATGGTATTACGTAGGTAATTCGTAGAGGGGCCTGTTCCTTGTATACAGAAAATAACAATAATTTTATTTTTATACGAGCCGGTAAGGGCCACCCGTAGATCACACGCCACACGTCATTGGAAGGAGTCGACGAAGTATGTCATCATCTATATCGGCGTTGCCACACGTCCCGATTCTTAGTGAATATTCCACGCACTTAGATAATTGTTTTATAGTAACTTTATTTTTTGTAATAAGTTACTAACAATTGTAGAGACCAATGTCCCGCTTTTCTCCTAGACAAAACCTGGCAACGCTGATCTATAACTATATCATGGACATCGTGGTGGATGGTCCACACATGGTAAAGCAAAAATATATATATTATAAATATATATTATTATGAACAGGCTTCTTCAAGCGTCGTAACATGTTAAATGTCGCTCGTTGGTATTCATCGTCGTAACCATATCGAATGCTATATCAGTCGACATATCGATTACGCTGATTATTTTTGAATTTCTGTCAACTTATCATAGTTACACATAAAAAACTGATATCGTTCGTGCAATTAAAATCGATATCCAAATATCGGAATCGTAATACCCTCTCTTTGGTATCGACTAACAAAGTAAGAGCTGTAGTAGTTTGTTATCGTTGTTGATATTATCTCGTTTGTTAGTTGACGAATTATTTTCTATATAAATGTGTAATATAATCGATTATTTTTTAAATGTTTTAAATTGAAATTCTACACGCGCGTGTTAATATATTGGATATTTAAATAATTGGGAAACGTCGAGTTGCCGTAAGCGTTGCTTGATTTGATTAGGGCAGTGTCAGGAAGTGGATTTGAGAGACAGAGTAACGACACTTGCAACGACATCTCTACTAACGTATTTTTGTATCAACGTCGATTGTGTTATACTATTTTCTATTTTTTAATTTAAGTAAAACCTAATTGATTACTTTTTTATAAACCGTGCGATAAGAAATGAAATATTTTTATAGTTATTTCTGTATGTACATTTATGGAAATTTTATTTGTATTATCACACAGTAATGAATTATTGTAATAATTGTCATCTGCCTTACGTGTTAAGCTTTGAATTCCTATTCCTTCTATTGATCTGTATTTTTTAGTTATTTTATTGATATATTACATAAGAAAATAATTATAATACTTGATATGTTACTAAATCCAAAAAGAAACGGCAAATGGAATTCCAACTAAACAATATAAAAAAAAAGCAAGTTAACTCTAAAAAATATAAACTGTGTATAAAATATTTTATTTCCATTATAATATAAGTCAATATAGTAGTTGTACATCTCACGTTCTATACATATTAAGAATCCATATCGTTTGTCCGTCTGTCCCTCGTGGCCCGTCTCCTCTCTGTCAGTAACTGTAAGTACCTACGTGTTTGTGATTGTGTAACCGATTGTGATGTGCGAACTGAGGCGCACCGAGACATCGCTTCTGCATTGATTCGATTTTCAGAATATTATTTTTTTTTAAATATTTCAGGAAATTTAAATTATTTAATTTAAAAATATGTCGAAAGTCGTGTTGTTTTAATATAGAGGCGAGGTTTCGAAACACGTGCCCCTCAAAGGTGCTAAATGTAAGATTATATGCGTTGCACTTTTTTCTTGTTCTTACCGTCGTGGCCGACAGCAATTCCGACGCTTTATTTATTTCTTATATTAAAAGTATGAGAAAAAATAAAATGACTATATAATAGAAAGAATTTATAGATGTCGGTTGTTTGCCAAAGCCCTGCCCTCGCAGTGTCGCCGCACATTGCAACTTACTGTACTTAGTAAGGACGCGATAACTTAACCATATTTCATCGTATTTAGCAATAAACAGTGTATGCGATCGCGTAAGTATTAATAGGTAGCGTTAAGCGCTGTGAAACGTAAACAATTATATACTGACATATATATATATATATATATATATATATATATATATATATATATATATATATATATATATATATATATATATATATATATATATATATATAGTGCAATTAGTTGCCTTCGGATCTTGTTGTCACGTTTATATACCCTAGTGTAGTGTAGGTTATAGTCGACGCGGCGCGCTCGATCGACACCGATCATTGTATTTAGAGACTTAGAACGTGGATGCATTCAAATCGATATTTTTAATTCAAAACAAACATCATTTATAGCAGATAATTTCAATTTTCTTGAATTTGTATAGGAGCTGGTGATATTTTAGTAAATAATAATTTTTCAAACAATTAGGTTTAAAGTGTTTCTGAATACGTATGTTTTCAGCAAGTAATTACTGTTTGAATGTGGCCACGTACTGGATATAGGTAAATATTTGCAAGTGGCTCCTTATAAGTCTGGACGATGCGATTGTGATATTGTAGTAGTCTCCCCCGAAGTCGCCGCAAGCGCCGTCCGCCGTATTGGTAGCGCTTCGTTATGGATTATGTAAAGTTTCATTCCCTATATTAATAGTTTTGGTAAAATATGAGCTTTATACGCACTGTTGTACGCCACGTACCTCGTTTTTGGAGTTCGGCCATGTTTTGGATGTGATGAGTGATAGGATCAAGGGACGCCGGAGCTCGAGCTCGTCGATGGTAGCTAAGTGTGATGTAGCAAATTAGATATTTTATATTAAGCTTCGTGTATATTATAAAGTGGGCCAACTAAGGAGTATTGTTTATCCCGGAATATACACTCGTCATTTGTTACTGTCATTAACCAACCTCAGCGGAAAAATGTACAAATTTATTTCCCCTATAATATTGTAATGAAGTATTGTTTTATTTAATATTATGTAGAGATCGTGGGGCGTCGTCGCGAACGCTAAGTTCCATGCCGCTTGGTTGTCCCAGGTGGTTGGATGCGGTCTGCTAACGAGAACTGTGCCTTCCGGGCAGCGGGACGCGGTACTCCCAATCCTCTCATCTTCAAACTCCCTGACCGACTCCTTCTCCCGGCAGTGATCGCTCCCCCTCCTCTTGCCACATGCGCCCCCCGCCGCCCCCGCCCGCCCGAGACATAATAAATGCTCGTATTGTATTCTATTGTATTTATTATATTATAGTTAAAAAGTTTTATTAAAAAAGTTGCTCAATTATTGTTGTTTTATTAGACACCATCGTCTTCCAACCTTTGTTGTTGTTTGTTGTTGTTGCCCGTCGCAGCCTGCACTGCATCTGCACCCCGCATTGCGGCGATAGTCGAAGGTGAAAATAAAACATCAACGTTACTTTTGATATAATTTTATTTTTATATTTCATTTATATATAATGACTATAATCATCTACCAAACTAAATAATATAATTCAACAGCATACTTTATATACAATATGTATACTTATAGTTCCGTAACTCCTCGTCTCGTCTCGTCGAACGTTAAAAAAGTGACAGTCGTCTAATGATACAAAATAATGTCGAAATGAACTACGTTTATTTATTAAAGATTAACAAGTAATAATTTGCCACAAGTTTTGGTAATTATTTATTTACAAACCTTACATTAATTTAGTCCCACTTTTAGAATGTTTAGCGCGACGGGATCGCCGAGGGGCGCGGGCGGCCGCGACGCGACGCTGATACAAAACAACTCTATAAACTCCTGTCATATAATCTGTTTACGCGAAATCAACACATATAGACTAAATGTACATTTTTAGGATAACATCAAACGTACTAAGCTAGGAGGTCTCGAGTGAAGGCGAAGCTCCCGAAGCCGTCGCTATCCTTAACAAAAATACAATATAGCTCTAACATCTGCTAAATATAACACCACTAAATATATAATAAGAAAATATTTCAATCAATTCTGTGACCGCTCGTCGTGTACAAGGCTTCGTACCAAAATAATCTGGTTAAAACATTTGACTACAGTGAGATATACTTGAACAGCACTCGTTTCATATATTCCTTGGATAGTTACGTTTAGTTTCATTCTCAAATCTCTAAATAAACTATGAACCTAAATAAACATTGTAACAAGATAATAAGTTTATGTACAAAACTCATGTTTCGCGTCTAATAGTAATGTCCCCGCCACGTATAAAACTCGATAGTCGCTAGCGACCGCGTCACACGATTGCTATTGATGCTTCTGTAAACAACTCGTGGCTTAGACATTACTACGAATGACGGTACTTCACTAAATAAATTAGCGACACTACAGATTACAAAATCGATGCTTACACGTAACGCACCGACGACGAAAACACTAAGAAATATCGTCGCTTTTATAGAAGAAAGGCTTATTTGGATTTATAAAAGTAAACGTTAACAAGTTTATATATACTTCAAAAACATTTTTAATACATAAAATTTTAATTAAGTAACATTGAATAAGTTTAGTATTATAACAGATTTTCATATAAGTATGTCTGTTCTACGGTAGCGACAATATACAAAAGGATATCGGGACCTTCTACGTTTTATTGAAGAGTTTCCCCAAATATAATAATAGGGTGTATGTAGCAAAGACATTAAGAAGGAAAAGAAAATATTATTGCCGCGCGATACACCGACCTACTACAATATTCTAGTTGCTTATATATAAGCGGACAGCGCCGCACATTGGAAGTCGCACCCTGCTACTGTTAATGGGCTTCCTTACAACAACACTATCAGTAGTCTCTGTCGTACTCGATATTAGCGTACGGCTCGTCCACTCGCGCTCACATTTTGTCGTTTGATCTGTTATAAATGAACATTTGAAATTTAACATTTTTTTTGTCAAATCATTAGGACTTGGACTTTTACTTGAGGATTTTAGAAAATGAATAATTCGTTTTTTAATATAAAATTTAAGACATTAATCATTGTATGTGTATTCCTTAATTTTTCATCTATAAAAATAGTTGTAATATTGCAGTACAACAGAGACCAACTAAAATCTAATACCACAAAATACGAAGTGGCGACGTGGTGAGCGCTGAGGCAGCACGCACCCACCCGCGCGCGGCGCGACGCAGTGCGGTACTAATTCGGCAATTTACATATTACATAATATAATATTATCAATCGCTTTATGTATTATTTATTTATTTATTTATTTATAAGAGTAACTCTAACATCGACACGACACCGATTGGTCCGGTCTCGTCAGGCAAAACCCGCGTTGTATTGCTATCATTGGAGGTGGGACTCACCTTTTAATACATTAAAATATATTTTACATACATACTATATAGTGTCCGGGGAACAAACTAATATAATAACAACGTATCAACAAGGACATGTTAATAAAACGAATCCAGGACACAACAGACCAAAAACATTAATTTATTAAACAAAAATACAGATATAATAAATAATACGCGAAAGACAAAACAAGAAAACGACGCCTCAACGGCGCTAAAACATCTTGAAAAGAGAGTAACAAAATTATTGTCATCCAATGCTTAAATTTTCAATCATTTAAGTTTATATTATTTAGTTTAATTATCACTTTATACAGATCAACATTCACAATAACTATAGTTAACTCGTCCGCTCGATCGTATCTATAAAAAATTACAACTACTTAACCCGAGTGAAGGTAGCATAGTAGATAATCTGAGGCGAGCCTCGCCGGCCGCCGGTGACCGCGTGAGGACACGATGGGAACAGTGCGTTATAGAGAAACCACTACGATACGTACGTACTTTGTATAAAAACATTAATTTTATTATGTTAATGTTGTATTTACACGCTAGCGCACGCGCGCCGTGCTCCCCGACATGCGGACAACAGATAATACAGAAAGAATATTTTAACGTAACACTAAGGAAATTGTTTCAATTTATAATTAAAACGTATTAAAATTTGAACGTAGCGGTGTTTGAACACGCGCCTCTGGGAAACCGTCCAAACGCTCGTCGCCAATTGAGCCATAAGTCCTTAGCGAGATACTTCGAAATTCTAATATACTTATTTCAACTTTTAAAATTGAATTTAGAAAAAAAAACAATAGATTTATACAATATAATTGAAAAATTTAATGAAAGCATCTATAACAAAAATAAAAAATTCCGCCTATCGGAAGGCGAGACGGTGAAGTACATGAGGCACAGAATAATTGAACGACTCGCGGCGAAGAGAGAGAGAGAGAGAGAGAGAGAGAGATCGCTCGGTGATTGTGTCACTGTGTGTGGAGGATTGTGCGCTTATTCAATAGTAGTTACGCGATATAGCCCCGTATTCATAAACACCCCCCGTCCACCGCATAGACTCTGCCGCATCGACTCTGCTAAATAATCGGCAAGAATGTGTACAAATATATGATATATACTTATAACTCCTCTGTGTATAGTCTATATATACAGAAGTAGCTTATATAGTAAGTTGCAGGTGATTTATGAATACCAAGTGTAAGTAATATACTACGTAAGGTTACTGAAGATCGCTAAGCTCTACGTGAAACGCCAAGACGGCCTCTAATTTGTCAAAACCACCATTTACAAACTTCAATTTCAATAGAAAACACTCGATCCTCATCTCGATATGTACGCTCGTCTTCCCTTACTTTAAATTTTACCGGTACTGATATACATATTCATACGTCTACAATATACTGCTGCAGTGGGTTTCGGTGGTTACAATTCAATATATTAACAACTTCAGCTATAGACAATGCATGTTTAGAATAGTATCGTTTACTGTCGCTCGCTCACAGCTGGTACCACTTCTTGTCCTTGTACTTGAGCATCAGTTGGTGCGCCGACGACGAGAACTCGGAAGCCTGTAAGTCAACATTTTAAAAGGTTTTATTCATAAGATTACAACTTACATAATATGTTTTAAACTATTAGGTAGATATTCAACTATTATATAATTTTTTTAAAATTTACACTTTTAAAGGATAACCCACTCGCTCAATAGAAAAAGTTAACTAATAACTAAGGTCCAGACACTTCTTAACACGCTTCAGTAACTTCCCAATTCACATATGTTAATAAATCTGAGTAAGAAAATTTTGAAACGCTACTTTGATATACTTCTTGCCGTCCAACTTAAAAAATTGCACACGTTTTTGCACTGCGTTCCGACGGCACCGATCAGTACGTAAACTTGCATTTTTTCCAGAAAGACCAGAATAAATATAATGTAATTAAAAAGCGGAGACCTGTGAAGACATCCGCTCGGCGCGGTCCTCGAGCTGCGACAGCTTGTCGCCGCGCTCCAGCACGAGCTGGTGCGCGCGCGCCACCTCGCCGGCGGCCGCGGACGCGCGCGCGCCCGCCGCCTCCAGCCCCGCGCCCGCGCCCGGGATGTGCTTGGCCACGCTGCGGCTCGGCTTGCCGCTGCCCTCCCCGACTGCCCACGGGTTGTTGTTCGCATTATTTGGAAGTCATGTCTCAATTATATGAACATTTAATCCACTAAACTTACACAATTCTTCTCTATCGAGCGGTCTGGCACCGCCTCCGAACAACCCTCTGAAGAAACTCTCTTTGGGCGGCTCTGGCATATCCCGCGGCAAGAACAGCTCACCGATCATTTCATTTAACTGTTGACTGAAATGTGCATCGAAAGAGTTTATGAAAATTTCATAATAGAAGGTAATTGTAATAAAAACTAATGTGGCAATCTCAGGAAGTGCTAGATCTTAGAATTGGATAGACGGTTTATCTAGAAAGCTCATATTAAATCACGTTATTCTTTATTTAATTAGGCAACTACAAGCACTGAGTTATCGTGTACATGGTATATATATGTCAGTAGTGTCAGTAACTATGAGGAGAAGGATCTTCAGGAGGGAATTTCTTTTGCCTGATAATAATTCATCAAATTAATCAAAACTTGCTGGTTCTAATCTCATCCGGAAATGACCAATATATAACCAATATAAACTAGCGCTATATTTCATATTGCCCAACCGGCGCTACAAAGACAGTTTTCTTGATGGAATTTTCTGCTAGAGCAGTGGTTCCCAACCAGTGGTCTGCGGACCACTAGTGGTCCGCCGAAGCCTTAATATGGTCCGCGAGCGATTTTAATTTTATGACGAGATGGCGAGGCGAAGTTTCTGTTTAATTATTACAGTTAGTTTTTATTATACCTACATGCTTAGTGGTCCCTGCTACCAAGAATGATATAAATGTGGTCCTTGATCAAGAAAACGTTGGGAACCCCTCTGCCAGAGGAATACCGTGAAAACCAGAAGCTATATCTAAGCAACTGTAATAACGAGCTTTGCCTAACCTATCAATTTGATCCGCTGTGAAATAATAATAAAGCCCTTTATTCCAAATCTTAGTTTACATTTCAAATGTTGTTAGCAGTGTTAGTGGTACTTATATAACATTACATGTTTAAAGTAAAGCCCATCGCCATTTCAGTCTAGGTGAGCGCGTCTTTTACGTTTATTTTTTTCCTTATGTATTTCCTTCTGTTATATACAGGGTTTGAACCCTTACATGCAGCATTGCATTAGTTTAACGCTATGTATACATTATATCATTAATATAAAAGTACTCTTTGGGAGACGCGCAGTTAGTCTACCCGGAACTCTCATTACAGCCACACATTCTCCTATCTCCGCTGTATCTCCGCTGTATCATTGTGACTCGATCCTATTTTGTACTAAGTCTTATTTTTAAATTGTGTTTTAATTATTGTGTTTTAATTTCTACCAAATAAATGTAGTGAAAAATAATAAAATCTTTTTTTAAAAAGAACTCGGAACGGACCCATATAACATTTGGTGGCAGCTGTGAAGGGATACAAATTCTTAAGTATCCTCGGGTCTCCGTATCTCCTAGTGAATCAGTGAATTAGTGAAAGTGTTCTAGTGAAAAGTGTAGAAATTAAAAGCAAAAGTGATGGAACAATTCCTGTAATTCTAATCAGAGAGCCAAAACAAGCTCTCAATCGCCAAGCGATCTTCGCCGTTCCCGTCTAAGTCCTAAGGCCTTAGTTTACTTAATTTCATCGTAAGTGCAACAACACCGTTCTCCGTATCGTCGCGTCGCATCCACCCACGGAATTCCAATCATCATGCACCTGTACCTTATCGCTGTATTATTGTAAGTCGAACTGTATGAATTTATAATATTCAATTCCATTGTTACAAATCATTTATTGCTATTCTTTTTATACTTTTTATTTAATTATTACTATGCCAAAGTCTGTTAGAAGTGAAAGTGAATTAAAAGTGGACATCCACGAATTAGATAGACCAAAATCGCCAATTATATCTCCAATAATAAAACAAAAAAATAAAATTGAAATGGATATTAACACGTTATTTAAATTTATTAAGCCATACAATGGCAATCGCGAATGTTTAAATTCTTTTATTATAAACTGTAACAATGCAATTGAACTGGCGTCTGAAATACAAAGACCTATTTTACTTACGTTTATTTTGTGTCAATTGGAGGGAAAAGCTGAGCTCGCCTGCTCCATTAAAGAGTTTAACACTTGGGAGCAACTCAAAGATTTTCTCAAAACTCAATTTTCCGACAGAAAACATTATTCACATCTTTTAACCGTACTTCAAGAAAGCAGGCAAGGTCAGACAGAGTCCGTTAATTCATATGCTTTAAAAATAGAGACATGTTTATCGCAATTGCTCACAGAAATTTCTTTGTCAAATCACAAGCTCTCTGAGATTCCTGGGCGCACAGCCGCCATGGAGGATCTCGCGTTACATCATTTTATAATGGGTCTTAAACCTAATTTGTCACTAACCTTAAGATGTAAATCTCCAAAGAACTTAAACGAGGCTATTAATATCGCTATTTGTGAGGAGCGCATTATGCAATCCGTTTATAAAAATCGATCTGCTATTTCTACATTTAATTCTTCTACAAATAATTATCAATCGAAAGAGTCATTTTCAAAATCAAACCCGCGACCTAGCTCACAAAGGACCGACAGACCAACAGACCATCGTAACTTAGTTCCTGGTAATTTAATATGTCGTTACTGTAAAGCATTAGGTCATACAATTGAAAAATGCCGCAAACGTGAATTCAATAATCGCAATCGCCCAAGCAATTCATTTACGCCTCAATCTCGAGTAAATCACGTGACCGAGACCGATGATTATGGTAGAGACGAAGTTGACGATTCAAAAAACTGAAACATGTCTCGTATCGGTGTCGTACGGGACACCAAACTCTTATGAAAACCGGCACCACTGTATCCACTGTTTCCGCTGTTTCCACTGTATCGGCTGTACCTACTAGTTCCGCAGTAGTCACTGCATCCACTGTATCCACTGTTTCCGCTGTTTCCACTGTATCGGCTGTACCTACTAATTCCGCGGTAGTCACTGCATCCACTGTATCCGCTGTTTCCACTGTATCGACTGTACCCACTAGTTCCGTGGCAGTCACTGCATCCACTGTATCCACTGTATCCACTGTATCCACTGTATCCGCTGTATCCACTGTATCCGCTGTATCCACTGTATCCGCTGTATCAACTACATCCACTGTATCTACTATTCCCTCTGTATCTACTATGTCCGCTGTATCTTCTATATCTCCAGTACCTGAAAAGGAAACTAAAATATATGAAATCAGTTCTAATCCAAATAAAATACTCTTACCTCATGTCCTTCTTTATTCCTCTGCATCAGATATTCCGTTATTTCTATTAATTGACTCTGGATCCTCTGTTAGCCTTATAAAATCTAACTCTATTCAAAATCCTCAAAATTTAATAAAGGAGAAAATAAATCTAAAAGGAATAGATCCTGTTAAGTGTACCACAAAAACATCTGGACACTTTCAATTAAAATTAAAAATCTCTAATTCCCTTAATAAACATATATCTTATAAATTCCACGTCATAAATGAAATAGACCTTCCCTATGATGGTATTATAGGGACAGATTTTTTGAATCATTTTGGTTGCAACATAGATTATAATAAGAATATTTTAAGGATCTGTAACACCAACATTAAACTCTTATATAATGAACCAATTTATTCTATTCCTGCTAGAACAGAAATGATTGTCGAATGTTCTGTATCCAATCCAGAGATACAAGAAGGACTTGTACTAAATCAAAATAAAATCAAGGATCTTCTTATTGCAAATTGTCTCGTTAAAGTCAAAAATAATAACAGAATCAATTTATCTGTCGTTAACACCTCTGAATCTCCTATTTCCTTAAATTCAAATCTAAATATTACTCTAATTCCATGTGAATCCTTGTCTAAGTCTCAAGTTGAAGATGAATCCAACCAGTATCCTATTAATAGTGTTCTATTTTCTAATGCATATCAACGAACTCAAGAAGTCTTAAAACAACTTCGTGTATCTCATTTAAACTCAGAAGAAACTGATGCTCTTTATAATCTTTGTTCTTCTTTTTCCGACATATTTCATCTTCCTGGTGAAATACTTACTCATACAAATGCTATAAAGCATTCCATTAAAACAACGTCTAGTAATCCTGTTCATGTCAAATCCTATCGCTTCCCTGAAGTCCACAAACAAGAAGTTCAAAAACAAGTTAATCAAATGTTAGATCAAGGTATAATAGAACCATCCATTTCACCATGGTCTGCTCCTATTTGGGTAGTACCAAAGAAAGTAGATGCTTCTGGTGAGAAGAAATGGCGCATTGTCATTGATTTCCGCCAACTTAATGATATTTCCATAGGCGATACCTACCCTATTCCAAATATCAATGAAATTCTAGATCAGTTAGGTTCCAGCAAATATTTCTCTACATTAGATCTTTCTTCTGGATTTCACCAGATTCTCGTCGAAGAAGAAGATAAGCCTAAAACGGCATTCTCTGTACCTCAGGGTCATTATCAATTTACCCGCATGCCCTTTGGCCTTAAAAATGCTCCTTCCACATTCCAGAGATTGATGAACACTGCTCTATCAGGCCTACAAGGCACCCGCTGTTTCGTTTATTTAAATGATATAGTTCTCTATGGATTCGATCTTAATTCTGCTATTAATAACTTAAAATGTGTGTTTACTAGATTAAGAGAATTTAATCTCAAATTACAACCCGATAAGTGCGAGTTTTTAAGGAGAGAAGTTGCATATTTGGGACATATTATAACTGAGGAAGGTGTTAAACCAAATCCTGAGAAAATAAAAGCTGTAGTAGAATTCCCAGTTCCCAAATCCCCTAAAGATATCAAATCTTTCTTAGGACTAGTTTCTTACTATCGTCGATTCATTTCCGACTTTTCGAAAATTGCCAAGTCTCTTACTAAACTTCTAAAGAAAGATATTCCATTTGAGTGGCAGAATGAACAGCAAATCTCTTTCGATGAACTGAAAAGTAAATTAACCACTGCTCCTGTATTATGCTATCCTGATTTTACTAAATCCTTTATATTAACTTGTGATGCATCAAATTATGCAGTAGGCGCTGTCCTCTCTCAAGGTGCTATTGGCAAAGATAGGCCTATAGCGTTTGCTTCACGTACACTGAATCGTAGTGAAAGTAATTACAGTACGACAGAGAAAGAACACTTAGCAATCATCTTTGGCTGTAAAACTTTTAGACCTTATTTATATGGTAGTAAGTTTCAAATTATAACAGATCATCGCCCTTTAAAATGGCTTTTCAATCATAAAGATCCTTCTAGCAAACTCCAGAGGTGGAGGCTTAAGCTAGAGGAATATGAATATGAAATAATATATAGAAAAGGCAAATTAAATTCCGCTGCAGATGCACTGTCTCGTTATCCTACTAACTCTGCAGTTCCTATTAACATAATAGGTACACAAGTAAATCCTATTCCTAATCTTAACGATCCACAAAGTCTTGCTAATCCTTCTCAAAATATTCAACCTCCAAATCCAGAACACATCGACAGGGAACTCATTTCCAGTCCACCGAATCCAGATGAGTGGAACTTACCATTTCTAGATCCTCTATTAGCACCTAATGAACTTCCAGAATCTCCTTTTAATCCTCAAAATCTTAATATTGAACCAGAAAATAACATACCACTTAGAAATTCACCGACTGTCGATGATCTCCCAACTCCTGATACTCACCTAGAGAATATTCCAAGTCCTAATCTTGACTCCATTCCTACTATTCTTAATGATAATTTACCTATTATTTTACCAAGTCCGGAAACTCCTAGTAGTTCATATTCCGATTTTCTGAAAGCTATGTCCACTGATAAATCAACTCATAATACAAAAATTCATGAGTATACCAATAATTTATTGTCCACTGATTCTAAAACAATTATTGTACCTACTTCCATTGATCTAGATGAAACAAACCCTTATATCGAAGAAGTTCTCTCTAACGCAGGTGACATCGCTGATTTCCTTAATAAAGAGAGAAAGTTACATTCATTCCTCAAACTGGAAACAAATTCTAAGTGTTACTATTTCTTGTTTACTAAAGTTCATAATTTCGATAATCTTCCATATCCTGACTTATTTGAATCCCTAAAACAACTTCGCAATGAATTGTTGATAGGAATCACTGGATCCTGTAATGAATTTGCCATTTCCGATTTTAAGGATCCTTTCGTTAAATTATCTTATACGAAACTTTACAACATCTTGAATTTTCTATTTCATAATACCAATATAGTTATTAAAATTTATAGAAACACTGTAATCTTTCCAACACCCAGTGAAATTCCCAAAATACTTAAAGATAATCATGATATACCTATTGCCGGTCATGTCGGTATAAATAGAATGTATAACCGCATTAAGGAAAGGTATCATTGGAAAGGCATGAAAACAGACATCGAAAATTACATTAAAAAATGTTCTCAATGTCAATCCAATAAAGCATTGCGACAATTAAATAGGGCTCCAATGCAAATTACTTCCACTTCCACTACACCGTTTCAAAGATTAAGTCTAGATATTGTTGGACCTCTTCCCGACGCTGGTCAACTCAATCTCAGATACATTCTAACTTTACAAGATGATCTTACAAAATACTCCTTAGCTTATCCCATTACAAACATAACAGCAGAAGAATGTTGTGAATGTCTCGTCCACTTTATTTCTCTTTTTGGAATCCCAAAAATGATTCTCACAGACCAAGGAACAAACTTTACATCAGACTTATTTAAAAAGGTATGTGAATTCTTGAAAATTAAACCACTGTGGTCATCACCTTATCACCCTCAAACCCAGGGTGCACTCGAGAGAAGTCATTCCACTCTGAAAGAATATTTAAAATCATATGTAAATGAAAAACAAACAGATTGGCACAAGTACGTCTATACGGCAATATTGGCGTACAATACCAATATCCATACTACTACAAAATTCACTCCTTACGAATTACTTTTTGGTCACAAACCCTATCTCCCTGACTCCATTTTCCAAGTTGGTCCTGCCGATACTTATCATGAATATATAAGAATGTTAAATCATCGCCTTAAATTCTCATGGGAAAAAGCTGTTGAAAATATTTCTATATCAAAGGAAAGATCCAAAAACTATTATGACCAACATTCTCGTCATGTCACATACAAAGTAGGTGACCTTGTCTATTTAAAAGCTCACTATAGACTTCGTAAAGCTTTATCCCCTATATGGAAAGGCCCATATAAGGTAATTAAAGTGCATGGAAATAACACCTTATCATTACTTATCAATCGGCGTCATGTAAAACACCATTTCGATGAAGTCAAATTAGCCGTAATTCCATGCGAATAATTCTTAATTGTCTATTATATAGTAAAGTAGTTATAGTACATGTATAAGTATAGAAGTAAAATATGTTTAAAATTATAATTAATATTAACTATATAATTTCAGCATATCCGTACAAACGCGTCCAGACTTCGTTGAACAAATTTCCAAAAGTCCTGGAATTTATTTTGACCACGTAGGTAGTGCTAAAATTATTGAAGGACAATTACACGTCCTTATTCCGTTAGATATATCTTTTATTAAGCCTCATGTAGATAATATAAATTTAATAATTAACTCAGTAAAACAAGCTTGTAAGGAAATATGGATAGAACCAGAATGTATTAATATTTTTGAACCCCTTATGATGCGGTTCGAGGAAATTGAGAAGCAATTTTCCTCTATCTCTCATTTAATAGAATCAAAAAATAAAAGAAGTGCATGGTTTGCAGGAGTTGGATCTTTAATGAAAAATATATTTGGAACTTTAGATGAAGAAGACGCATTAGTTTATAATAGTGCTATACAATCTATTTTTAATAATGAAAATAAAATATCGTCGTTAGTTAAAGAAAATATATTGGTAACAAATTCCATTATTTCAAAATTTAATGAAACTATATTAAAGCTTCAGCAAAATGAACATCAATTAAATGAAGCAATTGATAATTTTACTTTAATATTAAAGAATATATCAGTAATTACAGAACGAAATCAAATTCAATTAAGTATTAATAATATTTTTAGTAGTTTAGAAATATCTATAATCACTTTGTCTTTTAAGCTTGATGATATTATAAATGCCATAGTATTCAGTAGCTTAAATAAATTGCATCCTGCAATAATAACTCCTATGCAACTTTATAAAGAGCTCATAAATAATTATCGCAATTTACCACAAGGGTTAGAATTGCCTACACCTTTAGAATTAAATATGATACACACTATGACTAACATATCAAAGGTGTTATCTTATTATATGGAGAATAAATTAATATTTGTGTTACAAATTCCACTAGTATCCACTATGGAATATAATCTTTACCATAACATTCCTTTACCTATTCCACATATTTCTGAGCAACCAGATTCTTTTAGTTTAATAATACCAACCGCGAAGTATATCGCCATAACAATTGATAAAAATCATTATTTTAATCTGGATAACTTAAATAATTGTATTTTAATTAATTATAAGAATTTAATTTGTAATGTCGCAAATGTTTACACATCTGAATATAAACCTGTATGTGAAAGTGAATTATTGTCAAAAGTTGTAACTAAAATGCCTAATCAATGTGAAACTAAATTCATTTATGGTAAAATAAATATATGGGAAAAAATTAATAATAATAAATGGTTATTTGTTCAGTCAGAACCTAGAAAGGTACTATACAATGTTCAAATTTGAAATTAAATCAAGAAAAAATATTATTAGGAACAGGCATTTTAAATTTGCCTGAACTATGTATTGGTTATAGTAAAAATGTTATTCTAATAAGCAAAATTAATCGAAATATATCTGTACCAACAATTAATTTCCAATTTAATTTAATACAAGATCCATGTTGTAATAGGTTAAAATTTAATAAAATTAAGGAAAGTGTTTCCCCTATCCATTTAGAAAATATAAATTTAGATAATTTAAAGCATGAGAGAAATTTATTAAGTAAACAACTTTTGGATACACAATTAGTAGAGGAAATGCCTCATATAATTAAATATGAAACCTATTATTCAACAACTGTAATAATTACTACAATAATTATTTTAATTTTAATTTGTTATTTCTGTAAAGGAAAATGCGTGGCTTTTAAAGAAAAATTCCGAATTAAATCAAATCCCGCTATTGAAATAGAATTAGATAATATCTCGATTCCTTCTCAGCCTCGATTGAGGACTACTTAAATTTAATATAAAACTTCACGCCTTAACCGTGTAAGTTTTTACTTAAACGGGGGGTTGTTATATACAGGGTTTGAACCCTTACATGCAGCATTGCATTAGTTTAACGCTATGTATACATTATATCATTAATATAAAAGTACTCTTTGGGAGACGCGCAGTTAGTCTACCCGGAACTCTCATTACAGCCACACATTCTCCTATCTCCGCTGTATCTCCGCTGTATCATTGTGACTCGATCCTATTTTGTACTAAGTCTTATTTTTAAATTGTGTTTTAATTATTGTGTTTTAATTTCTACCAAATAAATGTAGTGAAAAATAATAAAATCTTTTTTTAAAAAGAACTCGGAACGGACCCATATAACACTTCGTACTGTTTTTAAATATAAAATTTGTAAATTCTCTCTTTTTGTCAAAATTCATAATTGTAAGTCTACGGGAAACATCCTATAGGTATTGATTACGGGGCGAATAAAGTTGACTAAACTTAAATTTGCGTTGAACTCATTTTATATAAAATTAATAGCTACAAATATTTCACTCACTTTCCGTAATAATTCCTTTAGTCGTATTGTAAGATTTCACTTTGTGCAGGTGTAGGTGTGCGGGAAGTACCCGGTTATGGGTTTGATTATGCAGACAATTTCATACAACATGCAGCAAAAATAAGCATGAATGGTCATCATCTTTTGACTGCGTTGACTTAGAAGCTAAATTTTTTTGTACTCAAAGATAGCCGAATGAATTTCAGCTTGATACATCAACGCAATCTCGAAATAAATGGTCTTGATAGACGACAATAACAATAGGATCCTATAAGAATCCGTTTTTACTTTTTGAGGTATGGAACTTTAAAAAAAGGTGTTGCATAATTACCAGAACTCAGCGTCGATAGTGAACTTCTGTATCTCCGTGGGCGAGGCAAGGTAGAGGCCGTGGCCGCGGTTGCTGAAGCAGAACGTCTTCGCTATTCTGTAACGTCACGGGCACGCCAGTTATGGGAGATGCTAGACACTCATTTATTTTATGAATTAGGGACTATCTAGTCTTAAACTGAACTTACAAACACATACAAATATATATAACTACAATAACACGCAGTTTGTCATTTGTCACTCAGCAAACGTCACATTATAAAGATGAGAGAAGAAGAAGAAAGAGAGAAGTGTTAAAGGGATATAATGAATCTGTTTTGCTACTGTAGGTGCTGCAGTAGGTGGCATACGATCGCGGCTATCCTTTAAACATATCTCTATCAGTATGACGTATAAAAATACGTCAGAATATAATACGTGTTAGTAAGTTGTTTATTTAATAATCGGTAAAATTTTAATAGTTTGTACATAATAATTTCAGCGGAGAGTATTTTCTTGTTTCGTACTTTATAGAGTATGTTATAGTAGTCAGGTTTGAGTTTTTAAACTTTTTTTTTAGTTAACTTATTTTTCAATTTGGAGTTATGTAAATTTGAATTAGGTATATTTATTATGCGGAACAGATAGCAGTTAAAGTTTTATTGTCTCTTATTGTATTTAATTAGTTTAGAAATGAGTTGATAAATTCTTGCAATTATCAGGCAAGCGAAGCCGTGAGCAACAACTAATAAATAAATCAAACAAATCAGCTTCACGCTGTATCCCGCATACAGCAGGGTAGGCAGAGGGAACCTAGTGTCGAGTTTCCTACTTTCTGCCGAATTCTGGAGGCATTGTGTGTTGAGTGGCAGAACTCAATGCAGCGCTTAGCCTCGACTCCAGAGATAAGAAATGGAAATATAAGTTTAAGTGAATATTTCATCTCCTCGAGTGGGGATCGAACCCACAACCAATCGGTTTTATAGTCACACTTTGTGCCGTTGCGCCACGACTTGCCTCAAATATATAAATATTATTAGCGACAGCTAATAATATTTATATATTTGAAATGTGCTAAGAAAGTCTCTTAAAGGGGACTGAAGTCAATTTAACGTGACCTCATGTAACCAGTAACCAGCAGACGATCAAGAGTATTCTAACGACACCTCATTTGTCTAACTATGATACCTAGTTTAGAAGTTATGAGGGAACAGAACATCCATACCCATATACATACATACTTACACTACTACTACTCCTTTTTGCTTCGCCGTATTCGAGAAAAGAATATACAGGGTGGAAGAGGCAGCGCTTCTTTTACGGAAACAGCATATAGAGTAAGATATTTCAAACCTATACCTAAAGAAATTAATCAAGATGCCTCAACAGTTTGGACGTAGGATTTTTTTTCATTTCGCGATTTTTATCCATACCTGTATATCGTGTGATGCAATTACGTATACATCCCAATAACATAAATACTTACTACTACAAAAATACTACTAAAGGTTTAAACAACTTTGAACTTTATCGCCAATACCTACGACTCCATTTCGGAATGAGGCGCGTGCGGCGGTGTTCCTTTGATAGGTTTATGTGTGCGTGCGTCGTCCTTACAAGAAATCTCAGAAAATGAGTCATCGATTTAAAAGCAGCTTTCACTATTGTATTTTGGCAAACTAATATTTAGTGCTTTATTTTTGGTTCATAAATAAAAAACTTACGTCAATATAAAGAATTACATTCGACAATATTGCTACAGAATAAGTGTTTTAATTGAATTGGCTAAACCTTTACTTATCAGTGCATGGATATTGTCTTTAAAATAATAACGTTAATAGATCACGAAAGTAATTCAGATGATAAAATTAATAATTGAGTCTTACAAACGAGCGAAGCCGCAAGCGGGTGCTAGTAATAAATTAACAATATAATTTTAAATCGCCTTTAAAAAGGAAACGATTTCACCTTAAATCGACGACTAATGTTTAGTCGATTTTGATCTGTTCTTAAAAGAACTGTTGTCATTTCCTTTAGAATTCAATGGAATACCAACATTAAAAAAATATGCAAGATTTATTTTTTATAAGCTTCACGCTGTATCCCGCACACTCCAGGGTAGGCAGAGGGAGCCTAGTGTTAAGACACTCTGTTCCCCACTTTCTGCCGAATTCGGAGGCATTGCGTGTAGAGTGGCAGAACTCAACGCCATATATGCAAGATTTTTACGAAATAATGATTTTGACGGCTATATAAAAACTTTCCGATAAATTTAATTATTTTTTTTATACTGGATGGTTCTAATCAAAAATTCCTATAATGTAAATTGTTTTCAGTTGCATACATATAGACAGATGGTATTTTTACTTTTATGAACTTGTATATATATTATATATTATAATTACATAAATTATTTTTTTGAAAGAGATCAAGAAAGGATGGAATGTAAAATCAGTGTAAATGGTAAGATAGATTAGAACAAGTGAATGAAGTGGTATATTTGGGAAGTATGTTCAGTAGAGATGGAAGATACAAGATGGATGTGGAAAGGCGTATTGCTGCCGGTAACAGGGTTAACGGAGCCTTAGCTGCATTGATGAGACGGCGAAACACAATGCAGTTGGTTGGTACCGACGCTGTTATACGACCAGCGAAACAGATTACAGAAGAAGAATGTAAGAACGATGAATGCCGTGGAGATGCGATCTCTTCGTAGGATATTCGCGAAGTCAGCTTAGCTGATCGAATCCGCAATGAAGACAGTGACTTCGAAAACACAGTATCAAGGATACTGGAGGAAGGTCACGTAAAAATCATGAGGATCCCCCGGAGGGCATGTATGAAGAGGTTGATGACAGTGGACGAGGCGAAAGAGGTATTTAGAGACCGTAGCGTTTGGGGCTCCGTTCTGTCTGACTATCCCATTAGGGATAAAGCGTGAAGCTAAGCAAAGTTAAGTATATAAAATAATTTTTAATATTTATTTATTATTATTATTATTTTTTGCTCATTCTATTTTTATGTCATTATGATTACCTATTTATGTGTTTGTAAGTTCAGTTTTACATTAGATCATCTATATTTCCCATCAATAATTTCATTTTTAAAATGTACGAGTATAAAGATAGAATTAATAAATATGCAATAAAATATATGTATATAAAATGTAATTTCTTGTAATTATAATATTACTGTATACATTTTAATATATGTTAAATATAGCATTTGTAGATTAGTTTTTTAGGCTACGTTTGTTAATGTTTTGAAACGAAAAATGGTTTTCTACGTAGAAATTGTTAAAGAAAAATATTAATTAGTACTCAAATTTTTTCTTACCTTCACATTCCTCAGTAACTTCTGTCAGAAATACTTTATAAGTTACAAATATCTACTAAACATTAGAAGCATAAATGCAAGTGTTTTATATGAAAATGCTGAAGTGAAAGAATAGTTCAAGAACATTCAAAGCTGCATGCTTTACGATAAGTAAGAAATCAGAGAAATTGTAGAGCAATGTAGAGTACTAAGAGACATAGAAGGCGGAAAAGGAAGAGATACTGTGTGGAGTATAATGTAAGACAGAAAATAATGTATGTACACAATGTGCGTCAGTGGGAGAGTACGAGGGCGAGGTGTAGTGTTCACGTGGGGGTCGTATATTAGGAGCCGGGGCGGTTTCAAGCAGTTCGCAAGCAACGGACGGACTAGACCGATTTGAGGAGAAATTTTGAGTCTAAAGATACTATATTGTGTTTTGAGACATTCTCCTACAGGCGTTGTTCTAGTTTTATCATGTTTATCTAAACATTAAAAAATCAACTATAAGGCCAATCGTTTCTTTGCTATAATGTCTTAAAACTATGTGTATCTTCATTAAAACGTGCCAATTTATATATAAAAAAGGTAAACTAGATCAATAGTCAATAAGATGAAATAGTAGTAGATAGTCCACGTCCAGGGTAGGGGGTGACGCAGGGGTGGGGTCGAAAGCGGATAACATGAAACACTAATATGTCTAACAGAGGACGCGGTCACACCACAGGGTACATGGAGGTCATGATATGACTAACGCAATTCCGCTATGAACGAAGACTTACTGATCCGTGTCCTCGTTAACTATCAGTTGCTGGCCCCAAATGGAGAGCATTGGGTCTACGATACCCCTCTGTTTGGACTGTGTCTGGAAGCTACCAGGAACACAGGCACCGGTCAGTTACAAGAGTAGCGCGGCTCTCGTAGCGCTGCCACTGCACCGACACTGTACAGTGGCAGCGCGACCGCCGCGGTTGTAATGCGTGTTATACAGATGTCATAATGCTCATGAGTCAACTAGTGATGCACCATTACCACTATTATGCATCGGATGTTGGGCACATTCAATAGTATCGGGTTAGTGTCTTACACGAATCAGCACCAAGTCAGCAAATGTGGTCTCGTTCGTTTGTTGTGTCGTGTTGTATGTCCGATATTATTCAACTTAAAAATAGATGAAGAGTGCCAAATATCGAAAGCACAGGAAGTGCTCCATAGATTTGCAAAATTTAGCCTACTTTGTGATCAGAAATAGCGCGTTAGCCATCAACAGCTCGGTGCTGGCCGTGTCAGGTCAGATGACACCTGCACTTGTCTGGTGCACGTCCCCGGCGGGCGGGATTGTGCGAGGAAGTCGTGCACCAAACAAGTGCGCTCTTCTAACATCGATCATACTTAAATGAAGTCTTTTGGTCGGCTCCCAAATGATAAAATAGCAGATGTACAATGTTTGATCAGTGGCTAATGGATGCGTAAATTGTAAAATGACAAATTTAAAATTTCTTTTAGCGTAAAAGTACAGCATTCTCATGCCGATATTGCGAAGCTAGTTGAATCTAAGGTATACATGTAAGTATGTAAAAACAAGCCGTTTATCATTTAGTGCCTTTATCGAGTGCGTGGAAATCGTCTAAGTGTCAGTGTCTCCACAGGGTTCGAGCCTCGACACCAATTCATTCATTGTCATTGCTTGCTCAGAGGTAAAAATTTTACTTAAGTTTAAAGCGAAACAAGGAGGCTGAATATGTCACATTTTATCCCTAAATTAATATTTCATATATTTAAAACATTTAATATTTTAGCTATTTATACAGCGTCGGTATTTCGCAGAATAAAAAATTTAGAGAGAATGAAAAGGTGGCAGTTATTGGGGGTTCGTTTTCACCTGAGTTCGGAGAGTGGCAGGAAGTCTGCGTGTACTAGCGGCCGCAGCGAGGGCAGGCTGTAGGCCGCCAGGTGACCCGTCGATAAATAGTTAACTAAACATACGCTGTCTGAAACAAATAATATTTAAATCTCAATAATATTTAAAGAGAGTTACGACGTAAGGTACCGATTTGGTAAGGTGCACTTATAAGGGTACCTTTTAAACTGACAATTTCCGATTTAACAACAAAGTCAGTATCAACAATTTGTTGGCGATAGACACAGTTCTGGCTGGGCAAGGCTACGACACGCGCTTGTTTTTCTGATGCAATGACCACGAACTGTCGGTCAGCGGCGGACTCCGTGCCGGCCGGCGTCGGGCTCATGTGGCTGCTGCTGGAGCCCTGCTTGGTGGGCGTGCGCTCTCGGCGCTCACGACCCTGAAATATTATTTAATAATTATTAATAATATATCAATTATTATGCATGCATAACACTTAATTTATCTATTTTTTTTTCACAAAAGAATGTCTTTTTATGATTACTTACATCTTTACTGTCATCTTTCCAGCTCTCATACGAATAAGGAATTAAAGCACCATTACAGTCTAAAAATGACATCGCTAATATTGAACCTTTTAACCTAAATATAGGACCACCTGTAAAATAAAATACACAATTAGCGCTTTGGTTGTAAAATGTCTATTCTCTCATAAAAAAACAAATTACCACTAGTAGAAATAACAACTGGTTGTGTATGTCGGAGATCAGCTTCTGGCAAACTAATCATCATTGTCAACACAGAACCTAACGTCGTTCCGATCCACAATGTAGGCAGCAACGTTGTTGGGTCTTAAAAATAAAAATTTGATATTAATAAAAGAGAAATTTAAACTTTGAATCAGTTTCACGCTGTATCCCACGTAAAGCCTACCCTGGCAGAGAATTTAAACTTTTGTTTAGATTACATTAAAAATATTATAAACTAAATTGAGTCACTCTTTGGCCAGTCGAGAGGCAGGAGCACAAGTGTGTGACTGTAAACGCGACTGGTCTTGTGTTCAATCTCCACTCGAGGAAATAAAATTTTATTTTCATTTCTTCGTTCTGGTGTCGAGGCAAAGTGCGGCGTTGAGTTCCCCCACTTGACACGCAATACGTCCAGAACTCGGTGAGGAATGGAGTGTCTTAACAGTAGGTTCCCCCTGCCGTTCCTGCTGTGTGTATATCGGGATGTATAGCGTGAAGCTGAAAAAAACAGGCTTACCGGACTTCTTGGTATAGCTGTCAGCGAAGGCTAAGCACTGAATGCCTTCCTGTGATATGTTCTCGAGACTCGACATTGAGCTGGAGCGCGAGCGCGAGAAAGAGCTGTCCAGCTTGTCTACGCGGCCGGTTGGTGTAATACAAATAGATTATCCTTCCGCTTAGTTTCAAAAACCGCCAAAAGTCCAATACCACACATGTGGTAAAGCACCCTTAGCATCGACAGTGGTCGAGGCTGTTTATATTATACATATAATAATAAAAACAAAATTTAGGATACAGGACATATAATATAGGGAATATCCAAATTGGATAACTACAATACACGTAACATCCTTTACCACTGTTGCGATAATATCTACAGATTGCATTCTAGAGCTAGCTTGTTGTGCGGTTGTGAAATCAGCTGAAACCATCATTCAGCAGTGAGGAATATAAAAAAGATATCGGTATTATATATATAAAATATTAAAAAAGGAATCATGCTACAGCAGTATCGTTGCATGCCCGTCCAATCTCAGCTTATTTGCACAACTAGTCTTTTAATTTGTTTAGTACATTTCAAATACTCATTGTCGTTTAGCTTATGATATAAATATAGATTCTATGAGTCATCCAAATAGAGTTCATGATAGAGTTGGTACTTATGTTAGACACTTCAAGCAAGGTAGATGGAAGCATTTAATGAAGCGAAACAACATCAGGATGAATAGAATGAGGCATTCATGATAAAGACGGTCAGGGATGAAAATGTTAATTGCAAAGAGTGAAGTTGTATCCAAGCGGGGTGTATTTGGGGGCCACAATGACACCCTTTTAACACTATACCTTTATATTCTAACGTCTATCAATCGCAAACTTGACAATTTTTATAATAACCCTTTTACTACGAGTTGATTAGTTACTCCTAAACATTCCTACAAAATATAACACATGTCACTAGAACCAAGCGTTCGAGGACGGACAGACAAGTTTAGTGCAATAGAAAACAAAAACTACTGTGTTGAGAAATGGAGCGGTGAGTCGCTAGCGGCGCATGCGTCTACTGCGGTATAAAAAGAGTACTGTAAGCATACATAGACATAAGGACAGCCGTATATAGAGGCAGCCAAAAACGAGCCATATAAACTTTTTGCTTTGTGGTCGAGCTAGAAACAAAAAGATAATGTCATGTACTCAACAGCGTTTAATAAAAATAGTTATAATAATCTGCAGTCAAGTGATACTTTAGACAGCACTTGATGTAAAGTTGTTCTGTACGAAATAGAAAAATATGTTGCGGGCAAAATGCAAAAAAAAACATATAATGTGACCGCTCGTGATTAGTAAATATCGAACTTTTGAATACAAATAATTAATTATTAATAAGAAATAATTTAAAATCATACAGATCGTGTCTCGTAAACAATATAGAAAGCCTCGCTCATAGAATGCACATATAACAAACAAACTCCGTTGGTACGCTTAGAGCAAGTGATAGAGTAGGAAAGAGATAGTTTTTAGTAGTAAGTCACCTTTTCTTAAATCTAAGAGTCATGCCGGAAGTCGCCGTGTGCAGTTAGTTGAGGTGCAGTGTGGAAACATCGTAAGGTAGTCACAGCCACAATTTCGACGCTAATAGTAAATGTAGCAAACCATCTACGTGTGTAGTACAATAATACAGTCAAGCCACGGAACATAAGAAAAAAAGAAACTAAATAGATGTATAAATCGATGCAAATGTCGTTGGGATACCATTGGGTTGCATTATTTGCAAGTACTCCATAGATGCGAGAGTCTGCGGAATAGTTGGTTCTGTATCGACAAATAAATCACACTGTGTTACAAGCATAGTTACCCTATTGTTACTTGAGTCGCTTCGCCGTCCGCAGTCAGACAGAACCATACAGAGTAATTGTGCTATTGTATGATCTTATAGACATTAATTTGAAGATAGTGAGTGGAATAAATATGATGTGAGCCTATCAGAAAAATGATTATATACAATATTGCTTTATTTTCTTTGGCATTATGGGACTTTGATATTATATTTTATCATAATATAATTTGAGAGTGAGCGGACGATGGACTGTAGACGGCGAAAACAAAAGTATTTGGCAAAACAACTATTTGGCTTCATGACAGGGACACACAATGGAAGATTTCATTCTGAAGTTAACAATGTTACAACACAGGATAAAAGAAAACTACTCGATATGAACAGCTAAAAGTTAAAAATAACAAACGTTGGTGTGACGTAGACAGCAATGATTACCTAGTAAATGATTCCGATCTGAAAATGGAAATTTGACAAATAAATAAACATAATTTAGAACTTAAATCATGCTCGTTGGTTGTGATGGAGAAATATGATTTAGACTGACTGATGATTTTCAATGAGTTGTTACCAATTCAAATATGGGCAGTAAGTATATTACAATTGTTAAACTAAATGTTCTAGGACAAGAAATAAATAACAGTCTTGAAATTGAGGATTTGAAGAGAACTAAAATTATTAGTAAAAAAATCAAGTTGAATGAACAATTCCATATAACGAAGAGAAGTATGTTAATTATGAACGAGAATTATGTAGTGTCCGGAAAGTATAGATGTACAGATAAGTAAAATAATTGAAACAAATGAATAAAGAAAAAATAAAAATTATAAATTGGCGAGATCGCTATACAAGGGCAAAATTTTGTATTCATATCAACAGATTGACCATTCCAAACATTCAATTTAAGCACGATTATTACACTGAAGCGGACAAAATCGTAATCAAGAGCTCGCGTCTCACTCAGCCAAAGCTTATCACGATGCACGATCGTTTACTTCATCCAATCTTCAGCGACTCGCCACTGAACAAAAGAATCAACCAAAATCGAAATGAAAGAAGAAATTGCGACTGTTTAGATCGGAAAGTGTAGACCGAACGGTATAAAGGTGACTGTACTACCAAAACTGCAATACTGTCGCGTCGTTAGCAGGGAATGCTGCGGGGCGGGGGGCGCGGCGTACACGTCGGACGCGGTGGACAGGCACTTGTGCAGTTTGCGGGTACCTTGCGAGCGCGAGCGCCGCACGCGCGGGCCCCCGGCGCCCCCCGCGCCCGCCGCCCCCGCCGGCCCCGCCGCCCCCGCGCCGCCCGCGCCGCCCCCGCCGCCCCCGCCGCCCGCGCCAGGCCCGTTCATCTACAACACACACACCACCTCGCCACGCCGCGCTCGGAAACCACAACTGACGAGATACAGTAGGCCCTACCCAGGGTGTGTTTAACAAGCGGTGTGAATATATAAATA
Source organism: Heliconius himera (assembly GCA_021202915.1). Classification (NCBI taxonomy): domain Eukaryota; kingdom Metazoa; phylum Arthropoda; class Insecta; order Lepidoptera; family Nymphalidae; genus Heliconius; species Heliconius himera. The sequence goes on from JAJHJA010000046.1 coordinate 327,233, forward strand.
AACTAAATATAAATGCTCAAACTTTAAACAAATATATAAAACACAAAATAAACATAATAGAGAAGTGAGTAAACCGTCACCCGATGTAAGTATGTACGTAACAGTATGTAAGAAGTCGACGTTCGGGATACCGACGCGGACACAGCGTTAGAACAGTTTTGATCTCTGCGCCGAAAGACAGATCGATTAGTTTATTAGACATTCGGACGGACTCGGTCCCTCTGTTAGTTTGTGTGTTGTGCCTGATTGGTTCTGGTTCCATACCTATTTTGGTGGGCACTTCTATTACTTGCTCGATCGGCTCTTCTTCGATATTTCGTTCGTTTCTTGTACAAAGTGTAGCTACAAACTCTCCTGGGGAAAGCAGATCGATCAGAGAAAAGATTTAAATAATTTGATGTTATTTGTTGTTAGTTCCCGGACGGTCTCGATATGGTTTGATGTGAAGCTACGAAGCGGGGACAGTGCACAGCTATTCCGACTACTGTAGCTTATTACTTTGAAATCATCTCAAACGGACATCGACAACACAGAGATCTGAACGCCTACTTTCAATGCAATAATACTATGATATAAAGTTACCGAACAAATCACCGAATAGATATTTTAGGCAGTTTGAATCCTCGTCGGATGAGTCCTTGTCCTTGGGAAAGAAAAAACGTACCGGTTACCTAATACAGTCTCGGTGACCAGTATAAAATATATGTATCAAAACACTTTAAAGTATTTGTTTATACACGTGATATACATATTAATAAATATTATATGCAGCTTTATCACGCAATCATAGTAAATAGTATATTATGTATAATATAATTATTTTAAAATAAATAAAAAGCCAAATATTACAAAAAGCGGTAAGCATGATGTATCGAGTTTATGATTCTTTGTAAATATTTGAAATTCTACGTTGTTTGTAATTGCTTACAAATATTAAATTTGTATTAAATTTTATTATAAAATATCAAAATCGTAACTAGACTACGAGCAAAACTTCTATCGGCTTTAACAGTATCTACAATATTAGTAAACGATTAAAAAAAACTCGCCAAACCATTACCATTCCAATCCCAGAGCTACTCTATGTTACATGTTAATGAGGACTAGTGCTACGACACAACCGCGTGACACATCATGTGAGTGATATGGCTCCTGAGGATACTTACTGAAACGTCGCATTAGATTCCCCGCGAATGACTGTGACTGCTGCGGAGCTTGCTTCTTTCGCAAGTCCTTCACGGATTCCTGCTTGTTATACTTTATGTTAGGCACAGAGAGAAGTCTCTGATCTCTTTGGCTTTTATCACTATCGTTTCTCTTGCTCTTTGAGCGAGGCGGTCGCATCGGCTTCCCGTCATCATCAAAAAGAGGCAAGTTGTCAGGTCTTGTAGCTTTTTCATCGTCCCCTTCTAACCTAGATGGCGATATATCCGGTGTTATTTCGCTTCTGTCTTTATCTTGCCACCTTTCTTGAAGTTCTTTGTGCATTCTATCGTAAACATCTGATGAGCGTTTTTCCTGTAGTTCCCGATGCATTCGTTCAAACACATCTGAACAAACGCGCAATGGTGATGAAAGCTGACTCTTGTCCTCTTCAATTGCTCTCTGCTCGCCATCTGGAGGGGACTCTGAATTACATTCCGGCAGCGTATCCGTTTCTGTCGTTTCACAGTAAAATTGAGAATTTCCTTTTTCAATTACTTCTTCATTTTCCGGAGGTCCAAACGCGGCTTTTAATTTAAGATCAACTTTAGATAACTGTCGTTTCAAGTTGAAATTCTTCCAGGGTGTTGATTTGCGTCGGGTATCAAGCTTGGGATCGGGAAGGGCTTCCTCGGCGGGCTCGGGACTGGCCGGGGTCTCCTCCAACTTCAGGGACAGGGGAATAGATAATTTTTGAGGCTTAGCTCAACAAGAGATGTCAGTATGTAGGGGGTCTATTACGGCCATATTGGTATTGATGACAGCTCTTTCAAGTCAAGTATTACTAGATAGTATACTTTATAAAAGTATCAAGTGGGATTTAAAATATTATGATCACTTAGTCTACTCAGTCATGAATGTATTCAAAAAATTCGTTGGCCTAAAAACAACACTATATACAATGTTGAAAAAGCTGTTAACAATATTATTGAAATTAATTTAATGACAATTAAGTTGTCAAGATATTTTTGATAACTGGAAATATATTCTATTGGCACTCGTTCTTAGCTATTTAGATAGGCGTTTCAGAATAGTGAAGACAGGCCGAGTGTAAAAACGTCTAAATGCCATGCCAACTTTCACTACGGGGATAAAGCCGGGGTCGCAGTTAGCGCTAAATCTATGAAATAAAAACAAATAATAAAATAAATATATCAGGGTTAAATCAGGGAGCTTTAGCGCAGCCAATTCTCCCCAATCACAGCAACTCAATATATAACAAAATAAAAGAGCAAATAAAATGTAATGTGAAGAGATTGCCTTACAAATCGTTACCGTTTCTCTTCTCCATGTGTTCAAATGAAATGATCTATTTGTAGCTACATATGTACATCAACGTCTGTACAGTCGCTACTTATATTTATTTGTATTTTATAATCATTGTATTGTAAAGTAGGAAGGGAGTGAATTTAAAAAATATTTTATTGTTACGAAATTTAGCTTTTACATTTAGATTTTTAGTGCAATCGTGTAAATTTACTAGGGTTATCTTCAAGGAGTAAAATTTTAACGCGACATCTAACTCTTATATTCTAAAAATACCTCGTGTGTGGTTTCCTGGAGCTTTAATCAATTGAGTTTCAAAGATTGAATTGTGAGTTGACAATAATCAGGTTCACCTGACATTTTTTACTACAAGAATTACAGATTTATATAAATAAGTGTGTGCTTTATTTGATTTTGTTCTTTATAGAATACACAAGAAATCGAAATTTTAATACAGAGTATACACATTAAAGAAGGAAATAGGACTACCTATCCATTTAAAAAATCTGTGTATGTGTGCATATTGGACTATATGTGACATACCTGATCGAGGTCTGGCGAGCGCCGGTCGTGGCGGAGGGTGGGGTGGGGCGCATGAGGAGGGTGGGGCGCGTCGGGCGGCAGGTACAGGGCGTGCGCCGGCAGCGCCGCCACCACGCAGCGCCGGAACACGTCCATCACCACCACGCCACGCTCTCCGCCCCATGCCATCCTTTACCACCACCACAATATGAATGAAAAAAATAAATGAAATCAGGTTCACGCTGTATTCCGTAGGCAGAGGGAACCAAGTGTCAAGACATTAAGTAACCCCACTTTCCACCGATTTTTCGAGTCATTGCGTGTCGAGTAGCGAAACACAACACCGTGCTTTTGACATGGTGCCAGAGCGAAGAAATGAAAATATTAAGAAATAATAACAATGTACAAATCGAATATCGTAAAATTTTATAAAAATTATACTTAGAACTAAGTTTATGCTAGGCTCCAGTTCAAAGGGCAAATTTTATCATACTGCTCAATTTCGATGAACCTACGCCCTTTAAATGTTCTTAGGAATAGCTCACGACAGTAAATGGCGACATAAGAAATACGTGTGATAAGCGTAGACGCTATTGTGTTGAGTTGGCAAGAAAAAGGAGAAATGGCCGATCGACTAGGAAGCATAAAAACTTCAGAACTGAATAAGGTCATAGTGTATGCGAATAAAGGTGAAGATATCTACCATCATCAAACACTACGGCACCCAGAAGGAAAATCCGCTAACAACCCCCACGACCATTGAAAGCGGCACAGAACGTTACGCCACATGCTGTCTCTTTATGTTTGCTGTTGGGAACCTCTGAGGCAGGAGGAAACTTTCAGCACATGAAATATAGGCTATGACCGCTATAGATGAATTCACGAAGGATTCTGCAAAGGCCTCCACTGTTAAAAATCTGGCCCAAGTTAACAAGAGCGGCAATATATGAAGTAAAAACACCCAATCTGGTACCGAGCACGAAATACAAAGAACTTTAATTTAAACCTACCGTAGAATTGAAGCTCAAAACTTACGAAAAAAATAATATTTGGATGCTTAATGGAAGAATGTATATGGAGACTCCATATTAATTATTACACCAGCAAAACCTACATTCAAAGCAAATAAAAAATATATAGTTAAAACTTTTCGCCAGAAATGAGATTCCTCAATTGTTGCATTTCTTTTTAACCAACTTCAAAAAAGAAGGTATTCTCATTTTCAACCGACTTTAAAAAAGGGAAAGGTTCTCAATTTGCCCGAATATTTGTTATTAACGTTCCTGTTAATATGCCCAATTAAGATTGAAGTTACTATGTAATAGTATAACCACGTACGTAATCGGTCGAGAAGCATTCTTTTAGGGGTCTTTTATATTATTAATTCACTTAAAATCGTAAAATAAATTATTTTTTGACAAAAAATAAGCCGATTTCAAATAAACTAAAACGTATAAAATAAATTTACTTAACATAAAACTTAGATTTTTGGTTTTGTTAAAAAAATATATTATAATAAATAAAATAAAGTTTAAAAAAATAATTAAAGAAATAAAATCTTTCTTTCATTTTGAAGTCGGTGTCAAGCTAATGCTACAACAACCTTACAACAATATCAAAATACTAAGCCTGTTTGTTTTACTTGGCACCGACTTCAAAATTATAAAATCTTTGTTTAATATTTTTTTTAACAAAATCAAAGTACTATTGCTTTATGTTAAGTAAATTTCTTTTGTATATTTTAGTTTGTTTGAAGTTAGTTTGTTTTTTGGTAAAAAATAATTTATATTCAAAATAAGAAGTTACATGTTTAATTTTTTGATCGTCAAACTACCACATCAGTAAAGTTCCTCAGACCTGAGATCCGGTGCAGGAAATTATCTAGAATTTTTGTTATAAAATCAACAATTTACAGATTTTTAATTTGTGACAATGAGTTTAATACCTTTGAGATAGACTGGAGCAAGCATTCTCAAGGCGAGTTATCACTTATTAAGTCATTTATTATATCTCGAGTTCCTTCCTTCAGTACACATTTTTGGATAATCCGCGCGTTAATTTTTAGACTTTTGTTAATCAAGCTGCAGATTTTACAGTTTGCGTTTGCGGTTGCGTTTGCAAGTGCTTGTAGCTGAGCAGGTCGTCAGCGTAGTCTAAGTCGTCCATGGTTTCGGTCAACTCTTGAGTCTATACCCCGGTGCTTTCTGTAATTTATTCTTTGCATCCATATCACATCCAGAACGATGAGGAACAGCAGAGGTGAATGTTGACAGTCCTGCCTGTCTCTGCTTGAGCCATTATAACTTTACAAGTATAGTGTCTGTAGATAAAAGTGTCCCTGATCTTTGACGGACCAACAATCTCATCGAGGCATAACCAGTTTTAGAACTGTTATATATTGTAAGATCTCTTTCAAGAAAGGTTGAGCGAGAGTGCAGTGACCGGGTTATACGTTGTTATTGTATAATTTTAAGTTTAATATTTTTTTGTTGACTACAAATTTAAAAATTAACAAGTCAATTCTTGATTTGTAAATATTTAGTGTTACATAATGACTATTCAAGTCTATTATTGAAATAAATTTGGTTCAACCCAAATATCGTGTTATCACTCACAGGCCGTAGGAGGAGTTGAGCGTGAGCGCGGTGACGGGGTGCGGCGCGCCCTGCTGCAGCGCCACCAGCGCGGCCTGGAAGCCCGCCGCGCGCCGCGCGCCGCCCGTGCCCGCGCAGCCGCGCACGCGCCACGCGCCCGCGCCCGCCTGGGGGCATCCAAATTATATGGTTATTTAGATCTAAACTAAGTGAGATATTATATAAAAGTTAGAGTGTAGCAAGATCTAAATTCACTCCTCTCTTTATAAGTACTAATTTATAAATCTGTAAGTCAATAATATTTTGTCAGTTGGAGTTGAGTATTGTCAAAACAAAAATAAAACCAACTTCAAGTTGTATTCTGCGGGTAGGCAGAGGGAATGTTTAGAGGCATTGCGTGTTGAGTCGCAACTCAACGCCGGGCTCTTGCCTTAACGCCAGAGCGAAGAAATGAAAATATTAATAAATAATAATTCATTCCCCTGAGGATCGAACCCACAATTGTTGCATTACAGTACACCCTCGTGTCCCTGCGTACCATATAGAAAATACATTTGTATTATTATTTACTTATTCATTTTATATTTCTATCTTGTATTGTAAATTACAAGGTTGACCGACCTAAGCAAAAAGTTAACATGATAACAAGCTCACCTTCCTGCTATCCCCCTCGATGCTATCACCTGCCCTACTAAAGGAGGCGGAACGACTGCTCTCCACCTCCGGTGAAGTTTCTTCCTCCACTGCGTCTGTTATTACTGGAATTTCTACAACCTGGAAATCACAATAATGAGAATTATCAAAATATATTTGAAGCCAGTTGTGGCGCAGGGGCACAAAATGTGACTGTAAAACCGAATGGTTGTGGGGAAGTCCATAGGAAGGAAATTTAGCAAGTAGCGCCCCATGCCACATTCGATCAAAGGCCTTCGCTATGTCCATACTAACTGTCAGGCCCTTTTCCTTGCTTTCAACAGCCGCAGCCCAGCGGTGAGTTCAGTAAACCAGAAGAACATCGGTTGAGCGACCATGGTGGAAGCTATATGACAGCCGTACGTGACGTAGCCTGCTTGCTGCATGCTTGCTAATGGTTACGTGTAAAGAGTCGGTTACTATCACTTGCGACGTTCACTCGCTAACTATTTTGCTCTTTGCTTGCATTGCAATTTTAAGCCTTATCTTATAACTAATGCTAATACGTGTCTGTTTCGCTTATCTATTTCTTTTAGTAAATTTCTTTCTTTCCTTCTGTAAGTAATTAAATTAATTAATTAATTAGCTTCACGCTGTATCCCGCACACAGCAGGGTAGGCAGAGGGAACCTAGTGTTAAGACACTCCGTTCCCCACTTTCTGCCGGATTCTGGAGGCATTGCGTGTTGAGTGGCAGAACTCAACGCCGCGCTTAACCTCGACACCAGAGCGAAGAAATGGAAATATAAATTTAAGTAAATATTTCATCTCCTCGAGTGGGGATCGAACCCACAACCAGTCGGTTTTGCAGTCACACCTCGTGCCGCTGCGCCACGACCGGCCTCAAGTGTAAAATTATTATCTTTTTGTGTATTTTCTTAAGTGTAAATAAATACAATGTCTTATAAATTTGGACTATTTCTCCACAATATTTTGGAACTTTAATTTCACTCCGTAATTAAAAATATAAAATATTATTAAATAGCGTATTTTACAAAACCGCTATACTCTCCATGATTTTTGATAGTAGGGGGGTCATAGCAATAGGCCTGTAGTTAGATGGATCGGAACCATCGCATTTCTTAGGGATCGCGTGGATAAGAGCGCTCTTTCATGAGTCTGGGACTACCCCGACTGAGTAAGAGTGCCGAAACAAACGCGTTAGCATCGGGGTCAGCTCAGGAGCACAAGAACGGAGCACTAATGGGGAGATGAATGTCCAAAGAGGACAGAATTCGCCTAACAGCTACTTGGTTGAACTTAACCTCAGGCGTTGAGCTCTGGCACCGCGAGATGATCGGCGGTGTTGTTGTAGAAGAGAAGCAAACCGGCTCCCAGGGATAAGATGAGTGAAATGTACGTATCCCATCCTAATCTGCTGACTTGTAGTGCCAAACGCGACGAGTTGCGGGTATGCTGCAACTGCCGTAATGAGCACGACGCTCCGTACCAGGCAGTGGTCTGAGGACCCCAAAGGAGCATCGAAGACGACCCTGAACTTTTCCAGATGTGAAGTCAGCAGAAGATCCAATAAGGAGGCATTGTGGTTATCCACGTCCAGGAGTCGAGTAGGCGATTCAACCAATTGGGACAATTTATTCGCCATAGCAACGTCGAATGCAGCTGTCCCCGTGTGGCCGTTGGTGGGTCACCCAAACCAACTGGCATTGTGCGCATTGTAATCGCCAAGTATCCCGATCTCAGCGGTGGGGTTCTGTGAGAGCATATCGTCGATAACCGATTGCATGTCCTCCATGAGTTCGATCCGTTTCTGCATTACCACTGTGGGACCTGTAAAGGCATGCGTAGATTCGGACACGATCGTCCGATTCAAAACGGAGCCGGATCGTTGACAGTTCTCGACCTTTAAAATTGGCAAGACGACGGAAATTTAAATCCTCCTTTACGAACACACCGACCTCTGCATGAGGCATAAAGTTGTGTTCTATTTTGTAGCCGGGGTATAGAAGATAAGTTGTGTCGCTCGGTTGGGCAATCGGAGTCTCCATCAGAAATAACAAGGCCGGCCGTGCCGTCTCAAGATGGTGGTGGGCGGCATTCAGCTTGGAATGTAGACCCCTGATGTTACAAAAATCCTCGTTAAGCATAATGGGGGTTACCGAGGAGCGTACGCCTTTTTTTTTGCCTTGTCTGCAGCGCGGTACTGTGCCGTCCTCAGAATTCGAAGGGCAGCCTGAGTTTGGAGAATCCGGGAAATTTCTCCAACATCGGAGGTGCTGGTACCCTCCTGGAGTAGTTTCTCTTTTTACCGCTCTCATATTCCAGGGAGGGGTGGGCGTTGGGCACCGGAGCCCGGCATTACCTAATGCGAAACGCAGTAGCATAAAATCGCTACTGAACGTTGATTTTAAATGCCGGGTGGCATTGAGGCCACCTGGTAATGATCCGGTCGAGTCTGCCATGCGTGTTGCCATTGCTGGCGACGTAACTCTACAAAATAAAATAAATGCATTTTGTTCAAAATAATTTTCTTTTTTTTAGCGATCATTTCCCTATGAGGATATAAATAAATAGTTATCAAGGTTAGTTATTTAATAATTTATAGATATGAGAGTCAATGGTCTAACCACTGAGGACGCTGAAGACTGGGCAAAGTTGAGTGGATTGAGTAGGGAGCTGGCAATAGCCGGGATTAATGCCAGGAAGAAGAAATAACAATTTTAGTAATGTTCCTTCCATGTACAGTTTGTTTTTTTTTAAATAATTGAATATCCTTATCGGAATAACGAAAATGCAACCCTAAGGTTTTAATAATTTTCACTTTAGAAATATTAAGTGCGCTGCAAACATGCATTATATATTAAAACGGGAACATAATTCCGTGTACCTATTATGCACAAATACAAAGTGGGCGAAGCCGCGATCTGACCGCTAGTTTATTATACAGACAGGCGAGGCATACTCTAAGTAAGATCTAAGATATGAGTTGTAGAAAAGCTTAAATGTAGATATGTCCTTAAAATCCTGCCTAAATATCCTGCTCCTCACAGCCACTGCTTCAGTCCTACCCCGGGGATGTTTTTTTTTAATAATTTTAACTAAACACTACAGACACGTGGTCCGTACTTTTTTTACTTTTTCATTATTATCAGCTAATTAACAGTATATTTATCTGCCACTTAAACTAGGCTTATAACTAGAGATGCGAAGCCGAAGCCGAAGTCGTACGCCGCATCAGGCGGCTCGGTCTAGAAGTCGCCCTAAACAAGTCCGAGGCATTATATTTTCATGCTCCTCGAAAGGGCCCACCATCTGGGGCCCACATTATCATCGGTGGCGTCGAAATCGGCGTCACGAGGAGCATGAAATACCTCGGACTTGTTCTGGACGGACGGTGGAGTTTCCGGGGCCACTTTACATCTTCGGCCCCGAAACTGTTGAAGCCGGCGGCGGCATTGGCGCGCCTTTTGCCCAATGTCGCCGGGCCGAGCGCCTCGAGCCGTCGGCTGTACACCGGAGTGGTCCGATCGATGGCCCCCTACGGCGCTCCCGTATGAGCGGACGCCCTGGATCGGCAAAACGTCGCCCTGCTGCGACGTGCGCAAAGGGTGATGACCATCCGGGCGATACGGGGGTATCGGACCATCTCCGGTGAGGCAGCGTGCGTGCTGGCCGGAGTCGTGCCGTGGGACCTGGACGCGACGTCTCGTGCGTCGGCCTATTGCCGGCGTCGGGGCCTCGCGTCCGGGGAACCGGCAAGCCCAGGGCGCACCGAGGAGGAGCGGGAAGACGCATTGCAAGTGTGGGAATCCCGGCTGGCGACACCAACTGCCGGCCGGTTGACGATCGAGGCTGTTCGTCCAGTGTTCCGCCAGTGGTTAGCGCGGCGTCACGGCATCCTAACCTTCCGCACGACACAGGTACTCACGGGGCATGGCTGCTTCGGGGGTTACCTGTGTCGGATCGCCGGGAGGGAGCCCGACGCTCGCTGCCAACACTGCAATGACTGCCTCGATGAGACGGCCCAGCACACGGTGGAGGTGTGCATAGCCTGGGCGTCTCCACGTCGCGCTCTGCGCGACGTCATAGGGGACGACCTCTCCCTGCCGGCCGTGGTCAAGGCCATGGCCGGCAGCGAGACGTCGTGGGATGCGGTCTCCTTCTGCGAGGCAGTGGTGCTCGAGGAGGAGTCGGCGGAACGGGCGAGGGAGGCTATTGCCGAACTCGCCATCCGCCGTAAGAGACCGGGTCGCCGGAGGGCGGCACACGATCGCCGCCTTCCGCCCTAATGAGCCAGAGGGCGGTCAGCTTGGGGAAGCTGGCCGCCTACTAACCTGGCCCGAGTAGTCGCGCGCAGGATGCTCCCGCGCGCTACTCCGAGCAGGCCGTCGAGGGTGACCACACACCCTTGACTCCGCGACGTGCCTTGCAGGCTCCCGCCGCCGCGTTTCGCGGACGACTATTGTCCCCGCGTCTCACGGCCAGTGGCGGTCGAGGAGGAGCACCGTGAGGTTTTAGTGGATATTAGGACGGCCTAATATCTGCCAGTCCGCGAGTCCCACATAACCGAGCTCGAGTCCCCACTCGGGCCGGTATCCGTAACAGGATTTCCTCACGAAAAAAAAAAAAAAAAGAAAAAAGGCTTATAACTAGAGATAATTATCTAGATATTTAATTCCTAAGAAAGTTCAGGTATTTTTAGTACAACTCTACTAAAGAAGATATGACCACTTCGTTTCTATCTTTAATGGCCATTTTTAAATTGTATTCCACAATGCCTTTCGTCGTTGCCATTGTTGCACTGCGGATCAGCCTTTTGACTGCATCGTCTTCGCTACCGCTGTAGTAGTAGCAGCTGTAAGTGTGTCGCGTTATTGCGACGACTGCGTGCGGGAGGCTGTCATGCAGCTGAAATTTTGCCGACTTCATGTTGACTACTACAACCATTACGTCCGTCAGACCTTGAGCTTCGTGAATCGTTAACACCTTTGAACCTGTACTCACCCCGTATCCTTGTTGAATCATGGAGTCTTTTTCCTCTTGCGTAAAAGTGAGGTAGAAGGTGTTTTTTAGGTCTTTTGGTACCGGCGTCGCCTTGATGTTTATAATATGAAGGGAGTGCACTGTTCTTTTCGCTGAGTATATACCGCAGTATATTTCTCGTAGGGCGTAAGCGACGTCCATGGGGCTTCTATGGGTACACAGTAGGTTTTTGCTTATGCTTAGCAGTTGGGATGGACTGCGGTAAAACATATTTAAGAGATTCTCCCGGTCAATATAGGGAAGTTGATTTACATCTTCGATCAGTAGTAATTCTTCTGCTTAGGAGATTCTAGCAGCCGTCACTATTGCTCTAAAATGATTCATTAGGGCTTCATCTACCATAAGGCGCTTACACCTTTCTGATTTTTTCATCCCGTTAACCAATATTGAAGCCATAGTGCAAACTTTACTTTTTACTAAGTTCCCTATATTTACCGACAGCTTCTCCCGGAGTTCTTTGGCTGCCTCTATGGTAGTGGTGGTGATAATGTCTTTATTCAAGTCAAAGTGTTTTAGAATCCAAGTTGTTTTACCGCATCCGGGGACCCCATTTACCCAATGCATCCTAGGTACCTCCCATTCCGCTGATGATGTGGGTTCTAGAGTGCTGTCGAAGTTTCTGGCCATCTTTAGCATTTTATCCTCCAACATCCCTTTCATGCACTTAGCGACGACTACAATGGGATTATTACCAGTTAAGTTGAATTTGAGGTTGCCTGTTTGTCTCTTCATCCAACTCCACAAAGCCAACTGCAGCATTATACGCCGCCATGTAACTGCCGTTCATGTTGCCAGTAATGGTTTGGGCGGTATCGTTGTTATATATGGCGGCTTCTGCCTCCTTGAGCTTTACCTCCTGTATCGAGTATTCTCCCCGAAAAGCAAGAATTATTTCCTTGCAAGTTCTGAGCTTTACTTCTTTAGTAGCTTTGAGGACTGCGAGGAACTCAAGGAAAGCATTCTTGTAATGGTCTTTATGTCCCATGATCGGTACCAGATTGGGTGTTTTTACTTGATCCATAGCCGCACTTGTTAACTTTGGCCATATTTTTACAGCGGTAGTCTTTGGACAGTCCCTTGTGGTTTTATCTATGGCCACCACCTGGGTTTCATGTAGTGAAGGTTTCCTCCTTAATAGGTTTTCAACGGCAGTCATAAAGGCGCTGCATGCGCCTCTTACAGCAGTGTGTTTTGGTTTGTTTTCTGCACGTTTTGCCTGTTCCTCTGCTGTCTTACGTTGGTAGAGAGTTCTGAGCCGCTTTCGATGGTCATAAGGGTAGATGGTGGGTTTACTTTCTGTGTGCCCAAGTGATTGGGTTTTAGGTAACTGAGATCTTCACCTCTGTCCTGATACACTATCACCTCATGTTATTTTGAGGCTTTTATGCATCCCAGTCGGTCTGCCACTTCTCCTTTATTATAGTCAACGGCCATAGCGTCTACACTTATCACACGGGCTCCCGGTCCTGTCATTTCACTTACGACCGTGAGCAGTTCCTGTGAACGTTCGAAGGGCGTCCGTTCCCCTCATTCGAGCAGTATAACCAGTTTGTTCTTTGATCTCACTACTCGACAATTTATGTCTCCAGTCGTCCTTGTGGGTATATTTTTCGTTCTGTTAGTGCTTCCGTACAATAAACAAGCTAGACCAGGTGAAATTGCAATAAATTTACTATTTCTAGACCTGCAAAAGTTTATGCCTAACCTTTCACTACTGTCATCCATAAAAAGAACTACTCCCCTAGTTCGTAAACTCGGTGTACCGATTTCGGCTTGTTGCAATAACTGGATCATTGTAGTATATTGTGTATGTTTTAATGCATGTGACGTTTCCGTGGGATGCGTATGAGTTTTGGAGCTTACTTTGGATCTGAATTTGGATCTGCCGTGATGTTTGGAAGATCGACCTCGGTTAGGTCTCTACCGATTGTCATTTCAAGTTCGAAGCGGGCGGCAGCATATCTGGGGCACTCTAATAATATGTGCCATACCGACTCTGTTGTATTCTCATCGCATTCACAGCTTGATGAATCTTTCAACTTGAATCTGTGCAGGTACTCTGCTGTACCTCCATGACCCGTCAACATTTGCACCTGTAAAGGAGTAAATCCTGTCGTCCTTACTATTTTGTAGGCTACTTCTACATCTGGCAGGATTTTTTTGGTAACTGCCCTCGTCTGAGATGATTCATATCTGTCCTGCCATATGCCAACGGACTCTTCCCTGATCGATCTTTTAACATGTGACAAGGGGATAAGGTTCCAGTCATCTTAAAAGATCATCATGTATACCAGCTTGTTTAATTTTATCAATTAACATAGAATGTGATTTTTTTCTAAAGCCTTCGAAAAACCAGTATAGATAACATCAACATAATATTCAAAATTCATAGCGTAGAGGACTTCATCTAGAAATTCGCAGAGATTAGTTTCTGTGGAGCGTTTGTTTATAAAACTATGTTGTTGCGGTATTAATAGGGGACGTATAAGAGGAAATAGATTATCGTAATTATTTTTTCTATTATTTTGGAATACGGTAAGTTTTGATATTCCATGATAGTTTTTAACATTTCGTTTATTATCGCTTTTATGGACTGGGACCGCCGCTTTAATAGATCTTTTCCAAATGAGGCAAAGGCCACGAATGTAAATATTTTGAAAACAATATGTGTAATGGGATCTGATAAATTGTTATCCTTTATTATATAACCTTTAGAATGGTCAAGTTCCAAAAGATACTTTTCTATGATTTCACGAATAATGTTAAATAATAATTCATACCCCCGATTGGGGATCGAACTCACAATCGTCGCCGTCACCACACCCTTGCTTCTCTAAAACTAAAACGGAGAATTATCAGGATATTCAAAAGAATGAATTGAAAAAAGTATTTTGATCACCCAATATGTGTACTCGTATATATACTCACATGCGTCTCGGCGTGCACCTCGCTCTTCCGGAACTTGAACAGCACCACGTGTCCGTGCGGCAGCGCCACGCACAGGCGCCGCGACTCGGCGCACAACGCCGCCTGCTGCACCGCCAGCGGCGCCTCCTCCTCCGCGCTCAGGCCGCCCGCGCCGCCCGCGCGCCTTTCGAATACTACGGGTTCCACCCGTAAGATTGTATGAGTGATATGGCGCAGTTTTCGGTTTTTTTGAAAGTTAATCTAATTTATTGTTGATTTTACATGCTAAAGAGATTAACAAGATAATCTTCTCATTTACTTTGAAAGTTAAGAAAAATTATCAAATTTTGATAAATAAATACGTTCAATGTACAAATGATTTTTTTATTTACGACCATATTACTAAACAAAACTTTAAAAAAGAAGTTGATTTTTTTAACTACTTAAAACAAAAAAGGAAAAAAAGAATACCCGTCGTTTCGACGGATGGTTAACTTAAACAGAGTACACATGAAGGTTCATTACTTAAGAGTCAAGTGAATAATTCAGAAGTTTAAGCGGGCGAAGCCGCGAGCGGGTCGCTAGTATGTAATAAAGTAATTGAAATTATGCTTATTAAAGCACATGATGAGACGATGTTCATTTGTTCATTCACATTCATGGCCGATAGTATTCGCGCCATTTCAAATCACAAATTAATATATTTCTTCATGTTGGATTTTTGTAATAATCTTGAGCTTTTAATAATTAATGTTAAAAATTATAAAAAAAATATATATTGCATATCAACTCACCCTTAGAACATTTTAATTTGTATAAAATCTGTAAAGTCCCTGCGCTCGCGTCCCAAAACTTTACACTACCGTCGGCATGTCTGAAATGTACATATAAAAAAATGTAGCAAACAAAACTAGCTACTAGAACCACATCGTTTTCCGCTCGACGCCGCACTACCTTCAGTAGTGTATCGCAATATGAAAATAACAAATTTTCCGAGTAATGATCGAATCCACAGTCATTATGTTGCCCCACTGTGCTTCGACGTTGAACTTAAGCATGTATGTATCTTTAATATTAACTCTTTTTTACAATCTGCTATACTTTAGGATTTAAATTAAAAGTAAATATAAAGTTGAGGCCACTCGTGGCGCAGGGGCACAAAGTGTGACTATAAAATCGACTGGTTGTGGGTTCGATCCCCACTCTAACTCAAGTCGTTGAGATCCGCCACTCAACACGCAATGCCTCCAGAACTCGGCGGAAGGTGGGGAACGGAGTGTCTTAACACTAGGTTCCCTCTGCCTACCCTGCTGTGTACGGGATACAGCGTGAACCTGATAATAGTAAATATAAAAATGGAGTATATATATATATATATATATATATATATATATATATATATATATATATATATATATATATATATATATATATATATATATATATATATATATAAGAAGACTAAAGAAAAAAATACAATTTACCCTGTAAGTATAATTTCGCTGTAGGAGCACGAGGCCGGCGCCCACTCGCCGCCGTTGATGGGCCACAGCTTCTCACTGAATCCCGTCGCCTTCTTGTTGCCTTGCCGACCCACCGAGTAAAATGCCGGAATCTGATGTGACAAATTAAATAGAAATATTGCATTGAAAAAAATCGTCAATATTGATTGTATTATTATAAAATAAAGATACGGTAATTTGATACAGTGCAAACGCATGTGCATATACTTTTAAAAGTTTATGATTTTTGAATGTTAAGCGAAATCTTAATATCACTTATAAAAGAGAGATTACAATAAAAATGAACACTCTCGATTTTTCACAATTTTTTTCCGTTACCAACAAGGAATTGTTTAGTTATCGATATTTACTAAGTGATAGTGCCATTTATTTATTAATTTCCTTACCAGATCCGAAGGACAGTCTGCAAAGTAACAACAGCATGTGACAGGGGATTCGTGTATGTCCATGGGATAGGGGTTCTCGAAGCAGGGGTACCCGGGAGACAGCAGGTCGATCACCACCAGGTCGTTCTGCAGGAGCACCACTATGGCGTACGGCTCTTGATAATCTGGAATGGTGGGGTTTAATTTATATAAAAAGAGAAAATAATGAAAAGAATGGAGACGCACCGATTTTGCCAGACATCGATAGTTGGGTACTATTTCTTGCACCTTAGTTACCTAATAACTGTCAAAGTACTTAACTTACACAAAAACTTTCAAGCTTTATAAAATAACGAAGGTTTGGCTCTACTGTTCTACTATTGGCTCCCTCTCTATTAGGTTAAGAGCGAGACATCCTATGTATATATGTATGTATGTAATTATCATCGTTTATATATCGTATTTATAAAGATATTTAATTAAATGTTATACAAGACAAATTTTACATATTTAATTAAAAGAAATACAGGCAATACGCCTGTATTTCTTTTAATTAAATATGTAAAATTTTTTTAACATATTTAATTAAAAGAAATACAGGCAATACCTTGTTCTCTATCTGTTCTCATATCATTTGTATACCAACCACCCTTTCCTTGCGTTTAAGGTTGCTTGGTAGAGATCACCTGTGGTGATAAAACCGCCTTTACACAATAATTTTATGTCTAATTATTTTTTTTTTATAAGATGTATTATATTGTTGGTGTAATAAAGCAATAAATAAATAAAGTAAAACAATTTTAATTATTTATTGATAATTGTTATTTCCTTGCCTTTATTATTGTGTTATCCCGCATATAGGACGCTAGGCAGAAGGAGCGTAGTGTTAAGACACTCCGCTATTTGGAGCCACAGCGCGTAAGTTCCTAAACATAGCTAAACTAGACGCCACGCTTTATCTTATGACTAGAAAGAGGAAAATTTAAATATTTTATACCCCGGGTTCATTGTTAGGTTTTTCCTTTACGTTTAAAATGAAACATATATTGAAGAAAATGATGATATGCCGTTTGATTCTCAAAAAGCTTATCACTTTATAAAAAAAATATGAAACGACATACCAGCAGCGTGAGGACTTTCACAAAGGGTAACAAAGTCTACAACGCTGTGTTCCATCTCCAGCACTGTGGTGCTCTTGCCGTTGAGTACCGTGATACTGTGCGTCCGCCCCGCCTTGTCTGTCGGCAGACCGCCCGAGAAGATCACGAGGCTTTCACTGGAATCATAAAAAAAAATTGATTAGTGTTTTATTTTTAATGGTAAAATTTATTAACTAATAGTTATGAAAAAGTAAGTCGTACGTCGTTTTAGACATTGCGTTTTGTCCTGTTACCAGAGGAAAGACATGTAAATAACATATTCCCCCCGGAATCGAACACAGAACAGTCGCGTTGACATACGCTGTGCCACTGAGCCACGCCTGCCACTTTCAAATACTTTTAAGTAGAATTTACATTGTCAACTAATTAAATATACATATTATACTACATCACAATGCAGTCCAGCTTTAAGTCTTACTAAATGACTTGTGTTAAATTGACACCGCTGGGCATAAAATCGTTGTAAGGTATATATATAGTACAGTATAGTAACTAAAGAATTAAAGAATGAACAAATAGTAGAGGATTGAAAGTATACTTGATGTCACTCACCCCGTCCTCGATGTCTTCCATTCCAATCTAAGTATGGGTTTGCAGGGTTCCGGCTTGCCGTCTTTGTTTGCTTTTGCTGGATAGAGATGACATGAAATATAGACATAGTATACAAATATTTTAATAGATAAGAAGACTACGCTGCTACGTAGTGGTCAGAGCGCCTGGACGGTTTCCTGGAGGCGCGGGTTCGAGTCCCGCTACATTCAAATTTTTATATGTTTTCTAAATAAGTATTTTTCTTTCCTAAGTGTGAAATAACACTTTAAAAATATTTAATTAATAGCATTCTCTCTTGCCAGACGATAATTCTTAGTAATCATCTTTGGATAGCGGAAATTTATAAAGATCTCCCTACAGAGATGCTAACAACATAAATAAGTTGTAACAAATATATAAAAATTTCGGTGTAGCTTGATGAGAACGTATGGCTTAGTGATCAGAGAGAAAAATGTTTAAAAATATCCTAAAGTCTTTGAACACCAGCAAATTTCAATTAAAAAACACATACACTTTCCGGACGTCGTCGAAGTTAATATTTTGTTTTTATTGTTACGTTTTGGATAAATGTCATTAGCTATAGTAGGTATTTATTTGAATTTAGTACCTAGTGTTTTGAATATTTTTATACAAATAATATATAAAAGATTGTATAGAAATTTATTCTGAATTAGTCTTATTCGTTTGTTGTTTACGTAAACTCATAACACAGTTACCGATATTTTAATTATCGAGTTTCAATTTATTATATTACTATAAGTTCATTTTAATATTTTTTTTATATGGAAAGTGGAGATCTCGAAGAGATAAAGTGAAGAGACAAATTCGTGAGCTTTGCAAGTGAAGTAACTCGGAAGTTAAGAGTCGAATGGGAAATCGACCCGAGAGATCTATCCATCCGACAAACGCGCTCGCTCCTATTGTGCCATGTTTTTAAAAAATAATTAATTTTTTTAATGAAATATCAAAGTAACAGGCACTGTCGTATATTTTTACATAACAAAATATAAAATCTGACCTAAATCAAGCTTTATTTAGTATTTAGTTAGCTTATTACACTAACTTTATGACATCCCGTTGTGCTGGTTACACAGTTAGTCGAACACGACATAGTTAACTCAGTAATTCTGCAAGAATTTAATAGTGCATCGTGGTCTTGAGACACCCCTCCTTGTTTGAAGCTCTTTGCGCGCACGATACGGTAAGAGGTGCATCTTGGTCGGCGTGAGCTCTAAAGCTTTATTTAGGTCAGGTCTTGTCGCCTTAATTGAATTACTTCTATAGGCATGCACGGATATACAAGAGACGTTAGTTCAAAGTAGCATATTGCGGAATATACTTTATTTTCAAAAGAAACTGCTGTCTTCCAAGATGTTGATGTTTTAACAAGATAGTTTATATATTTTTTTAATTAAAGTTTTTATCTATAAGTTACAATCCGCGTGGCCTAAGCTGAGTTTTGCATTTGTAATGAATGAAACTCACATTGAACTAGGGCTTACAATCCCGTAGCCAGAATTGATTTCTCGATATTGCGAAACTGGGAATTTTCAATCCTGCGGGATCTCGATATTTGCAGGATCGCGCATTTCGAAAATTATATATTATTAATATAACGCAAAAAATCAACAATTTCATCAATGTATCTGTATATGTTTCTTATTCTTTTTACGTGACCTTGCTTCAGTACCGTCGATACTGTGTTATCTAAAGTCAACAGAGACATCCTACTCCCCTACCTATACCTACTATCACATCACATTCTTGCTTCATATTTTTTTGCCATTCTTTCATCACTCTGCTCAGTGCCCAAACCTGAACTAATCAAGAACGTGTTCAGTTCAGGTGTGGACACTTTTCATTCTGTCATTGTGTATCTCCATTTTCATGGCATGAAATGACTGGACTAATATTATGATGATATGTACAGTACATTAAGCAGTGACTTTACAGCAACTCCGTTGCAAAGTTAGATCGAAATCGGATTTCGAAAACTTCTCATTGGCGATTATCGCACTCGTGAGAGGTTCTGCGTATACTTAGCGGTAGCGGTAGTATTGTAGGGGGCAGTCTATAATGTACGCACATGTCAAATTTAAACTTAGTCTAAGTCTAAGTCTGGTTTCTGGTTTGTCTGTCAGTTACTGGGTAACTGAAGAGATTTTTATATATACATTGTAAATATCAATTGAATTTTCTAAATAGTTTTTCTATTTTCCTCAAATAACAGCAGGAGAAGCAAAGACAAATAACACATTAAATTTACATACCTATAACCTTTAAAATTCAACAGTCAATCTCGTCAATCAAGTTAAAAAATGTATAGTCTTACCATGAGGATAAGATAATGACGTGGGTCTCGGAGCCCGCATGCTCCACGTGGCCAACGCGCCGTCAGCATGTGCAGTCATCAACTTGCCGTCATGTTGCCAGGCGGCTGCCCTGACCGCGTCTCCAGGACCTCCGGTACCTAGGGAACCTCGCCACTCTGCGAGGCGCGCTCGGAGGTCCCATACTACGACCAGACCGGATTCAAATGCTATTACTAACTGGAAAAAAAATCGTATGTAAGTAGATGTTGCACTAAATTTCGATGTTATTCTCTGTTTTTGTACTAATATTATAAAGCTAATAAATTCATAAATATTTCCCAAAGTGAGACTTGAAACCACAACCATCGCGCTGAGTTAAATTAAATTAGAAATATCCATATTACAATAATTAATATGACGCCATATTTAAAGTATCTTGATAATTTAACTGTAACTTAACTAGCTAAAGTAAAGTAAAAGCATACTTTGCTGGCGTCTAGAGGGTTCTCGCTGACGTCGACGACGGCGCCGGGGTGGTTCGGCCGCGTTCTGTAACAAACAATACACTTTTGAGATTAAGTTGATAAATTTTAGAGTAAAAAAAAACTATTTTCCACCATTTATCAAATGTTTTTCAAGAAGCAAAATGAACGTATGAGACGAAAAAATTCGGTAATTTTTAGGTTTTATTGTAATAATTATTGTTATCTAAACAAGAAATACATAGGGTATTTAGTAAAACACTATAAATTAAAAAACAAAATGAATATTAAAAAAATAAAGGTTCACGGCAATACACAAATCGAATTGTCGGTTAGAATTTTTTTAAATAAAAGAACGTTACTGTCCTGACTAAAGGGAGGGAGCCGAGCACTCCGTTACGGTGCGATCCTGAATTTCAAAAAATACTTTATACAAACTTTCACTGTCTCTTCACCATCTCAAGTTGTAGTACGCTGGTACAAAAACCGTGTCTAAAGTGATGACTCGTGCACTCTGTTACGGCTCCATCTTGATTTCCAAAAATATTCAAGGCAAAATCTTACTGCCTCTTCTCCAAAGGAACCAATATACGTTTATATAACCAATTAAATATTTAAAAACAATAATAAATAGACATTTTTTCAATCTATTTTACTATAAAGCAGTTCGAAATTGAAATGAGCCGTCGCCTATCCGCTCCTTACAATCACGCGACGCCGTATCGCATCCTACCCACATTTACTTATATTGTTTAACATAAAATTACCCACGATAAGGTTTTTCAAGAAATTATAAAAATGTTATACAATAAATATTTTTTTACACTACAACTGAGTTAAATGCTACAAAAAGTTAAAAATGTGACGAACGCCGCGAATAAAAATTGTACGGCTTACGGAGCTAATGTGATATTAATAAGCACTACGACATATACATGTATATGACGACTATATATATATATATATATATATATATATATATATATATATATATATATATATATATATATATATATATATATAAATATTTTAAATATACTTGAAATTAATATTTGGATACTTTAGTAGGAAATTACATCTGAGTCATCGCAAGCATTTCTTGTATGTATGTTTAATAGGATATTGGTTAAGCAGTCAATAAACTTAACTTTAAAGAATAATAAATCTTAAATATCAATTTATTAAAAAAAGTTAAGGATATTTTAATCATGATTCACCAAACTTGCTACATTTATTGCATAATTAAAAAATATGTTGGATGGTATTTTAAAAAAGAAAACTTGAAATGATAGACGGTTGAATTTACAATACTTCGATATAATAATACAATATTTCGATATAAAGAAAGCCAATCCTGAACCAATATTTATTGGATCTTCAAATACTAATAATACTTATTACTCTATTATCCTTGATCGTTTTCCTACACAACAACATAGTTATATCAGTCATTAAGAGTGGGACGTATATAAGTTCTGTGCGAGCACTTGTTGCGTCGCCCGACACCCGCCATCTTTGGAGACAACGCGCGACGCGTGTCACCAAAATGTTTACAGATTGTTTAGTAATTAAGCTTTATTATGTTAGCTGACGCCATTACGGCGCCTTCTAGATAAATATTTTATTTCAGCTTCAGCTGTATCCTGTATAGAACAGGATAGACAAAGAGAATATTGTTAAGACAATCCGTTTTTCACTTTCAATTTTCGAGACTTTGCGTGTTGAATGGCGGAACTTGACTTTATGTTTTGTTTTGTTACCAGGGCGATAAAAAGTAAATAATTCTTTTTTCATTGGATATCATTTTTTTAAACTCCTATATTAGAATTCTTAATCGGTACCTATAAATATAATAAAATATATATAAATAAATACATAAAATGGGCGGCGCGTGGAGATCGGAGTATGGTTATCCTGCTGTATGCGGAACAGAACGCAAACCTAACAAGTGCGAATCGGGCTCGCACACTGAGGGTTGCGTACAAAAATTAAAGGCCTTGAGTTTTTTCCGAAATTCAAACTTCGCTTAGCCAGGGCCCTTTCATCTGATACCTCACTTGAACTAGCGACTGTAATACCAAATTTTGCCTCCCTTATAAGGCTATTATTTATTTTTTTAAATTTAACCACAAATGTATAGTTTCAGATTTTTTCTGAACTAGTACTACTTGTAAATACTAGCTGACAAACTTAATAATTCTAGGTCAACCGGAAGTATCCTATTAATTTTGATTCCCTTTAGAGTGTGTTACACGAAACACGTATTATTTGCGATATAAATGGCCATATATTTTTTTAAAGTAAATATAGAAATATGATTTTTTCAGGAAATGAAGGGACCGCAGACGTAGATCTGAGTGTGTGGTTTTAATTTCAACGCGAGATTTTCAAGCGTTCTTGAGATAAAGGCTGTTGACAGACAGACGGACAAAAAAGACATTTTATAAGGGTTCCTTTTTTCCTTAAAAGGTGCTGAACCCTAAAAGAAGGTAAAGAAAGAAAACTTTAAAAAATTGCGATCTATACTTCCTTACTTACTCTTAAAAACAGCGTGTAGTGTGTACTGTATACACTACACAGGGTCATACCGTCGTACGTATCGCTTAGTAGTACTACAACCATACATGCAACTTGCAAGGATACTTACTCAAAGGAAATGTTTATGTTTACGAGCTGTAACTATTTCCTCGGGCAGCGTTTATGTGCGCAATCTCCGTGTTAACAGTTAATTGTCAGTACTCACGCCTCGACTCTAGTCGTTACTTGTGATTGATATTTTACTGGTATTTCACGCTCTACAATGATATTACGATAAATATTATGAATATTGAGGTCTTTATGGTATACTCGTGGTCTGCCAGTGTATGACTGTAAACACGACGGATGTAGTACTTAGATCCCACGGTGAATAAGTACGGCGTTGAGATCCGTCACTCAACGGTCAACAGTCGGAAGACGTGGAACGGCGTGCCTTAATACTAAGTTATATATAGTTAAAAAAGTATATCTGTAAAATTATGAAATGTTTACACTGTAAAACACTATTTTTTTCTCTTCTCGTACTTTAAGTAAACTATATATATAAAGGAAGCCATCGTGGCACATAGAAGAGCACATCACGAAATGTCTCCTGTCTGGACAGCAAGTAATGAAGAAGTTAAATACTTTCATATTTAAAGCTATATATAGAAGCTCCAGAGAGCTTCACTTAGAGTACAGAGAGTGCAGATGAAAAGCACCGGAGCTTGGATATACCGGAAACACTGTCATTAAATTACTTGATCGAGCTACATCCGGCGCGCGCGTCCGCTGCTCGAGGGGTATCTACTTAAGACTATCTAGACCGGTATATTGTATATTCATAAGCATACGTAGGAATTGAATAGAACAAACATGTGCCGCCGTGGAATAGCGCTCAGTCTCTCTCGGGGGTTGAAATATATTTATTTCTCCGCTCTGGTAATGAGACAATGTAGGTATACGTACCTACATTGCCACACCTCATTCTCACACGAGGACAGACATTCAGAGGAAATTTTCAAGTATTTTGCCTAGTGAGTGGTGGAAACTCACAACCGTGCAACAAATATCAAACAAGTGTAAAACATCGTCCGTCCTAGTAAGTAAGTGGCAATTCTTTCATTATTTCTGTTATACAAGGAAGATGCGGAGTACAACTAATCGCATTCAGAAAAGTCTCACTTCGATATAGAATTACATTGAGATACGCGGTGAAACTGTGATGTTAAATGGTCACAACTTTGCACACGATGGTTACGTTTGCACGATTTCAGAGAGGTGCGAGTTCAAATCCCGCTACGATTTCTAAAAAAGTTTCCTAAGTGTGCAAAATACTATAAAATATTAAAAACACACACTTCATCAATAGAACTTCTGTGACATACCTACATACGAGTACTTTGACATACATTTAGAATCGCAGCAAGAAATAACATAGCGGCTTTGAGCAGATTTAGAGCAAACATTCTGTATTGTATGGCGCAATTAAACGCAGGCAAAGTAATTAACTATAAAGGCAATTACATCAAGCGAAGAAATAATTAATTACGTGCTAATTTCAATTCTATGCGCAGTTGGAATTGTGAGTAGGCACTAAATGTTGCTAAGTTTGTATCCCCATATAGGGGACGTTGGAATATTTCATATTTTACTTATTTATTTGCTTATTTTTTTAGCTGTTTATTGTCTGGTAGGCCGGGGAACCTAGTGTTAAAACAGTCCGTTCCCCACGCAACGTCCAATTTACGGGGCATTGAGTGTTAATCGACGGAATTCAACGCTTCGTTTTGTCTTGTAACCAGAACGAAGAAATTAAAATAATTAATAAATCAAAAATAATTAATAATTCCTTCGAGTGAAAATCGATTGTGCCCAGACGCCACGATAGTCTCATATACTATTTGCACGTTACACTATGGGCAATTGAGGTCTGTATCAGATCAAAAATCGATAACTTTTTTATTTGTTAAGATAAACAATTGAACTTTTGCACAAGCATAAAGTATAATATGGCGCTTTAGGTAACGTTCAGATATTATAATTTTATTGGAGTATATATATATTAAAAAAATAAAGAAAAGAATAAACTAATAATTTCCTTAGTCTACACTACTTATAGTAGTAATAAAAATGTATTATTAAATTAGTTTATTAAAAAACAATGTTTCTTAAGCTGTTATCTATTTAAGTAAGAAATTACGCGTACACTTAATAAAATATAAAATTTACAAAAACTGATTTACAAGTAGAATAATATTAGAAATGAATGTATATTATATGATGAGTATATTATATTTAATTATACTTGGTGAACTTCGGGATCCATAAAAAGTTCATTCAATTTTAAAAGATCTAGAGTATCTTCATCAAGTGCCTTCACACTTTTGCTATACTCGTGTGTTTTACTATGACTGGAAATGTACGGATCTGATGTGTAGAGAAGACTATGAAATACATCCTCATTTGTAGCTGATCGAGAGCACTTTCTGGCATGATGTAGGCGAAATTTTTGATAATCCTTATTATGGGATTCTTGTGCACCTTGTGCATTCTTGGGATCTCATTCGTTTGTTAAATTCCTTAAATATATGTATTGCGCTTTTGTTAAATCAAAATAAATAAAAACATTTAATGCCTCTTGATCCGATAGCATTTTGCTCTGGCTTGCGTTTTCTATGAGATTCAAATATAGAGACATTGTATCTCGATCAGCAAGCCTTAATTTTTCCACGAGTTTTGCTTCTATTTCTCCTCCTATAGGACGTAAGCCCTGGACGTAGGCATTGCAAATGTGTGTGTTCAAAGCCATATTCACTAAATTACGCGGTACTTTTTCGCCTCTTCATTGATTCTGATGGGTCCCCATAGGGACACAGGGTCTTCCGCATTTTCCAGAAGATGTCGATGGTGAGTTCTCAGATGATACTTCTTTAAAGATTGGTAAGGTTAACAAATATTCAGAATCAAACTAATTTTCGTTGTTTTTTTAAAAAAAACTAATCTTTTTACCGGGACGCTTCTGTCCATTCTTTATTAAAGTAACGAATAAGATTCCTTTGAATGTCGCTGATAATAAAACATATGTTGTCTACAGAAACATGATACTTTTCTTTAAGAAATATTAATAGCTAATATTGATTGCTTCAAGTTTTTTTCCTCCTTCAATGTATGGGTATAATTCACGCTTGGAACACTTGAAAGTATTAGCCATTTTGAAATTTAGTGAAGTTACTTAACAATCAAACGTCTGTTAGTAATTTTATTACTAATTTGTAAGAGTTTTATTAAATTAATTCACTCTATTTATATAATTTCATAAATGAGGGTATTGTGCATTTTATTAATTAGTTATACCGCAAAATGTGTGCAAAATGAAGATAAAACGTTCTTTTATTAATAAATAACAATAATTTAATTGAAATTTACTGCAATCTAATTAATTAAATAGTACAACATTAGAAATTTCAATAGATAGAGTTTTCTTGTTCCCTGACTTATATCGTAGTTTTCGTGATAACTTCTACAACCGCACGTTTCCGCAGCTGATTTTTATAAATGTTATTTATGAATATCTGGACTATAAAACAACATCAAATATAACGCGTCGGTAGACGTCGGTAACTGTCAAAAGTCTCGATGAACTTTAAGTACGTACTTTTTTTCTCTTCACTTATTGTTAATATTTTTTATAAGAATATAGTCACAAAATCCACAATATAATAATTGTTTTAAAATCTACATACCATAGGCTTTTTAAAAATATATAACACCTTATACCTATTCACACATTTTTTTTAAGGAAATTAAGTTTAAAGTACCGATGCGAACAACCTGAAATAGACATTCTTACGTATTACAATTTTTCACAATTAAAAAAAATATATTCCAAATGTAATTCATGAAAAAATAATTCATGACATTAAAGGTCCACTATTATACTATTAAAAAAAAAATAAAAAGTGCGTCAGGGACGACTTTAGTAAAAATGAATTTTGATCTGCCGTTGTTCTACCATTATCCATAGTGCGTTACAACCGTAGGTTCTAGTAATACCAAATAAGATATTGGCAATCTTCATAGGACATATTATCTTTGAAATTTGTAGGAAATTGAACTATTCTATTACTTCTTTTTATTTTGCCTTATTTCAAGATTGTTCCGTAATATATTACGAAAAGCCTACTTCTTTTAGTAATATAATATATAAAGAAAAGAAAACTTAACACTCTATACAATAGAACAGTAGGTATGTAGGTCAGTTAGAATGTATATATGTACGTATACAAAAACAATCAACAAGCTGGAAACAAAAGGAAACTAACAAACCAATCAACAGTTGCTTTGTAGTTTACATCGCGTCGGCGGTACGTATTGATTCAGCACCGGCCTTTCACTGGTCTCCTCACGTCTTGCTCTAAATAGCTCAATCAAAGGCAAGAAGAAAATCTAATGTGAATCGTACAAATAATAGTAGGAGATAGAATTTTTATACTCTAACGGTATAAAATGATATGTCTATTTGAAAAACATATTAATAAAATCTCTAATTTTAGTGATTTATACACATTTTAAATGAAACTCTTAAACCAGATTAGGAGCCTATTCAGAATGAGGAGTCATCGTGCTGGAGTAGCAAAGCGTCTCACTTTAAACTCGGCTTTTATGGATCTGACTCCCACTCGGGACTCTTTGCTCTGGCGATAGGCGAAAGGGCGGCGAAAGGGCGGCGTTGTTATCCCCCACTCAACACGCAATGCACAAACGCAACAGAAAGTAGGAAATGGAATGTTTTAACATTAAGTTTCCTCTGTCTACCTTACTATATGCACGATACAATGTAAGGTAAATGATGGACAGACATTTTAATTATGGAGTTGTTTCAATTCGGAACCTTCGGTAATCTGATACTACCACAAGTTTGTAATAGAATCGTTACTAATCGTTACTAAAGAAAATTCTTATACTTGACCGATATTAATATAGATTTCAAATAAATTAAATAAAAAATGCACACTGCAGGCTAGACAGAGGGAACCTAGTGTTAAGACACTTCGTTCGCCACTTTCCGCCGAGTTCTGAAGGCAAACGCTTTGCCTCGACACCAGAGTGAAAAAAATTAAATATAAATGTAAATAAATATTTTATTCCCTCAAGTGGGGATCGAACCCACAACTAGTCGTGTTTACAGCGAGACTTTGTGCCACTACTGGCCTCACCTCAAATAAATATATTGTTTTATCAGATTTTTGAAGGTTCCGATATCGCGTGTAGGTATGAAGCTTAAAATAATATCAAATATTCGACTTCAGTCCCTTGGAGCACAGAAAAAATCAAGCTTCGAAGTCAACGCAATCAAAAGATTTTCATTTGATTTTCCTATATTTTGTATGAAATTCACTGCGTAATCAAAACCTATAGAGAGAGTACGTCCCCTGGGCCTACAATTATGAAATTTGTTCACGAAGTGATAACTAACGGTACAAATAAAGGAAAGAAAAACCAAAAAGTGAAAAATTTTATAGGTATTTAATAGAAAAAAATAACTACAAATCTGTCTGCGTTTGTAGTCCATTCCATACAAAATAAGTACACACTCCCGTAAACTTAAGGTTGACACATTTATTCGCCATGCAATCAAAACCTATAGGGTATTTCCCGTAGGTCTATAATTATGAAATTAGTAGGGAACCCTCCGAGGGTAACTTCAACGTGCACTTGATTTATTTTTACGCGCCATAAGAACTTCGAAAAAAAGTAACTATTCATCCTCACAAAAGGACTAACATGTAACAAATTGACTCAACAAACAAAATGTAACAATGCACATTGCAAAACAACGTCAATACCGGACGTACCAGGGGCTCAGCTACAAAGAGCTTTGTTGGGTAGTGTAAGCACACCCGGTGTCCGTATACGTTCAATAGTTATCATATACAAATATCAAATACGTTACTAATAACCATCTAAGAGACGCGGCTTTCATATTCCGTCTTTTATTTGTTTTAATTAGTGTGGAATAATATTTTAGAAATGTTAAAATAATATCAATATACCCATTATGAACTTAATATATTGTTGGCAAACTCGTGTAAAAGATGTAGAAACGTAGGTGGAAAAGACTATAAAAGCAATGGAAATGTGTCAATCGGGGCCCGCCAAACTCTCCTCCAGCTAGAGATCTATCAGTCTCATCAGCAGCTCAGGGAACGTACACGAGAGAATCATTCTTATTAGATTAAAAGAAATAGTCGACACAAAACAACCGTTCATCAATGAGCAGTTCGGTATTAGATCTCGAAACATTACGTCCGTAGACCAATTTGCCGCGACACGGCTGCCATATTACTAGACAAAGTCAAAGCTTTCGACTAGGTCTGGCACACCGGCCTGCTCTTGAAGTCCTGTCGTATGACTCTGCCAGACTCTTTCATTCACATCATACGGGAATACCTGTTGAATCGCACATTCCGATATAGATTAGAAAGGACATTATCGTCCTCTAGACCCGTCCGCACCGTGTTCCGCAAGGTTCCATACTATCACCAACTTTATACGCGCTTTACATTAGCGTCATTCCGCGTACAGATAAAGTCGAACTTCTGCCTGACACCGCCCTTTACACCACGGATCGCTCCGCTTGGATCCTAGTAGCCCGCCCTAGGAGATTGGTTGAGAAAGTGGTGTTTCGGGGTTAACCCGGAAAAAAACGTAGCCTTAAGCATGACGGGACGGATCAATTTCAATACACATTTTTCTTAATTAAACTTTGAAAGTTCAAAAAGCTGTTTTGAACAACATTATATGGCGACGCTATTCTATACGTATTTTAGTATAACTCTATACACCGTTACGTATTGTGAACATTTCTCAATAATTGAGGCAGCCACAAAAGGAGCGCGAACTCGTTATAATGCAACGCGAGTATTTTGATATAAGCGAAACCTAGAAGTTTGTTTATTAAAACTACGTTTTAGCTTTTAATTACCGTCTAACTCAAAAAATGTTTGAAAGTTGATTTAAAATATAAATTGAATATTTTATATAAATTCAGCATTTACTTATTATTTACATCTACTTTTAACGATATTATGAAGGTAATGGGTTTGTTTGGTTGAAAATTTTCTTTTTATGTTGAGTATTCTATTTATCGACAAAAACAATCTACTATTTACTTTTCGGAGTTACCTTTGACATTTAGAATGTGTCATAGATATCTCTCAATGAACCGACGACGGCGAAGACGCAGTTAAGTAGTAGGTAACAGTTAGTGGGCAATTGAAGTTAACTAAAACAAGTTAAAGTTATTTTTATTTAACATAAAATAATGTACGTATGGGTACCATTTTATTAGCTTCACGCTGTATGCCGTACATAGCAAGGTAGGCAAAGGGTACCTGGGAAACTTAGTGTTAAGACGGGTTGGCGTAACACAATGCCGCGCTTTAGCAGGGCGAGGAAATTAAAATATTCAATATTTCATTTCCTTCAGTTGGAATTGAACCCAAAACCTGTCACGACAATCGCGCGCCTCCACGGCCTCAGTAAATTTATTATATGTAGTATATATAACAAAAAAAACAAGGTAGATTCTCTATATACATGTACGTAACGTACGTAAGAGATGACCTCGCCGTGTGTAGATAGAACATCAGTATATATATGTTTTCAGGTTGCAAGAAGTTAGTGTGAGAGGTTCAGGAAGGAAGATCCAGTTCAGTAGCAACTGGCTGAAACTTTGACACGAAGAATTTAGTTTTAGAGCTGTTCACTTTGCAACTCTAACTGTACATTTACAGTTTCAATTTTATAGTTTTGTTCTGTAACGGATTTTTTTGTTATCTTCATACGTCTCTTGGGACGTCGTCGGTCATTTAAACGTGTATTAAACATTGTACAAAATATGTAGTATTAGCATTTTGTATCGGTCTATTTATGTTGTTTTTTAATGAACACTATATCCTGCATGTGGCAGCGTAGACAGAGCAAACCTTTTCAAAGTGTTGCGTGTTGACTAGTTGCGCTCTGTCCACTAGAGCAGGGAAATGGAAATATTTCAAATATAATCATTACCCCAAATAAAATAAAAATCGAACCCATTTACACTCAAACGCTGTCCCATTGGGTCGCGACGGCCTCCATTATATATCCTAAAGGAAAATAAAAACAAATTACACATTTTAGTAAGTAAAAATGTGAATTGGTGTAACAGTATGACGAGGGTGGTACCGACGTCTGTTAAATTTGTTGTACGCAAATTAATGTGAAAACTGAACGGCGGCAACAGGGGCTCAGGGGCAGGGGTTAGATGACAGCCCCTGTTGCCGCCGCTCACGTCGCCGCGGACGATAATGTAAATGTAATTATTCCCCTGAGCGGCAAACCAACCCACACTTGCCGAGCCTCAATCACACACTTTATAACTGTGTCGTGGCGCAGCCGCACAGCGTCTGACTGTAAGCGCGATGGTTGTGGGTTCGATTCCCACTCCAGGTAATGAATTACTTATCTAGTTCTAGTAACAAGACAAAGCGTGGCGCTTAGCTCAACACACCCACCACTCAACACACGATGTCTCGAAAATTGGTTGGCTAAATCGTATTTGTTTGCAAGAAAATTATTCTAAAATTGAAAGGCATCGACATTACAGGTTGTCACCTGCACGGGCCGGGGTAGACGCCGGCTGGCGCGGTGTAGGTGAGACGTGGCTATTTTTATTTATTTATGTCACTTATTTTAAGTTATGTTATAGTTCTGAAATATGAATTATGTGTACATTTAAATCTTGTTAATAATAGATTTTTCGCAGTTTCACACTTTATCCCGCATACGGCAGGGTAGACAGAGGGAACCTAGTGTCAAAACACTCCGTTCACCCTTTTTTTTGTTAAGTGGTTGAACTTAACGCATCGCTTTGACTACCGGAGCAAAGAAATGAGTGCGTTAGGACCGATTCTACAACCATCGAGTTTATAGTCAGACGTCGTCCACTGCGTCACGACGGCCAGAGCAATAAATAAAGGGTTACAAGAACAATACAAAATTAAATATTATTTCCAGTTTCCATAATGAAGTGTCAATTATCACATCGCAATGAAACACCGAGAGTGCGTCGGGCGGCGGCGCTTACAGCCATTGTTAGCTGTAAGCTGGGCGTACTGGGTGACAACATTGACGTTTATAAATAATTTTATATTAATTGATAGTAGATAGTTATAGTTTTTTTGTTTTTCCAAACTTAATTTTTTTGGATGCTTATACGATTTTTCTTAAATTTGTCTTCTTGAAATAAAGTAAAACGTGAAATTACTGGCCATTCACAAAATTCCCATTAATAGGGAAATTAAACTATAATTAGGATTTATAAATATATTCTTTTTTTTAATTCTTTTTTTAACTTCACGGTATATCCCACAGAGTGGGCAGAGGGAGCCTGGGAACCTAATGTTAAGAGACTTCATTCACATTAAGACACTTTCGTTCCCCCTTTCCGCTGAATTCTAGAGGCATTGTGGGTTGAGTAGCGAAACTCAACGCCGCGTTTTGTCATAACTATAGTTAATAAAGTTTATTGTTTTCCAATTTTTATGCATGCAACTATAGTAAAAATCAAATCCACGACCAATCCATTTACAATAACACGCTTCTAAATTACGCCACAGTGGCAAAAAAATACTTTAAAAAAAAAAAAAAAGCATAAAGTACCGGCAATAAGATAACAATTCTGTCACATTTTCATTTTTATCAAAGCTTGGTGGTATTTAACACCGAAAAAGATTAATATGTCAATATATATTCAGGTTATCGCATTAAAATTAGCATAGCACTGTAACTGCGGCCGAGCGGGTTGCGTCTGAACTTAAATTATTATAATGTCATGCGTGACACCCATTGTGAATCACACCTGCAATGGTCGGTGTTACAACTAAATAAAATATATATATTAAATTAATAAAATATATATAACAACGTAAATAAATTGTAACAAACGTATAAAAATTTCGACGTAGCTTGGCGAGAACGTATGGCTTAGTGGTCAGAGCGCCTGGTCGGTTTCCAGGAGGCGCGGGTTCGAGTCCCGCTATGTTCAAATTTTTATACGTTTTTCAAATAAGTATTTTTCTTTCCTGAGTGTGGAATAACACTTTAAAAATGTTTAAAAATATTTAAAAAATAGTATTCTCTCTTGCCAAACGATAATACTTAGTAATTATCTTTGGGTAGCGGAAATTTGTACAAATCTCCCTACAGAGATACTAACAACATAAATAAGTTGTAACAAGCGCAGGTTCTACTATCTACTTATGTGTTATACTATTCTTAAGTTCCCTATAACTATGAAATTAATAAAGCGATTTTAATGCAACTTGTACTGTTCTTTAAGTAGAAGTATGTTTAACTTAAATTAAAAAGAATCATCTCGATATGACTTTTAGTTTTAGAAAAAATCGTGGACAAATTTACAAATGTACACTTACTAAATTAAACATTAATATGTTTAATTCTATTCCATTCCAACAATATTACATACATACATAAGATATCAAATCGTTAACCTCCTTTTTTTGAAGTCGGTTAAACAACAAAAACACACCATAAGTGCTATAGAGTGATCTCGCAACTATAAAGTATATGAGTATAGCCTCGAACGGTTGACTAGTAACTTCTGACGAGTTCCAGTACTCAGGTCCTGGCTCCATCATCAGAGTTACTGTGTTGTCATCTAAGCTATATACACCTGCTTCATTTTCATAAAGATACAATTATTGTAAGTAGGATAAACTCAGTTTCTTACACTTTAGTACATATTTACAAAGTTACTTAATATTTAGTTAACATAAAAAGTATGTACCGTACAGAAAAATTGCAATATAAAGAATCTGCGTAATATTCATCGTCTCCCTATGAGTAACATAGTGCTCTGGTACACTAATAAATATAATTTTGAAGAATATATTGAAATTTCGTAAAAAATGTAGTGTCCTCGTAGGTCGTTTACAGCAGCTGGACACGAATCCACGTTTTTTGGATATCGTCCAAGCGCTCCAGCCAATTAGACTAAACGCTTAAATACCGCGATGTTGAAAATTTCATATTTTTACATATGGTTGATATTTTAAAGATAACCAATTTATACAATAACTTAATTTTTATTTTTCAGTTTCATTATAAGTTGTTTTTTTTTTATTTGCTTATTATAAACTTAAGTCACGCAATGATCCCTAAAACAGAGTTAGGTTTTGTAGAAATAATAACCGATATTTTTCATGTATATAATATGAAAGCTTATGAAAGCTGCAATATGAAAGCAAAAAATTATAGTTACCATAAACACTTAGAGGTGAAAAAGAAGAAGGATAGATTACACGATGAAGAAGTAAAAATATGCCCCCTATAGAGGCCGTCGTAGGTCGTCGCACAATAAGATTTAGAAGAAACCGTCGTGGCGCAGTGACACAATGTTTAACCGTAAGCGCTGCGCTTGTGGGGTCGGCGCGCACTCGGTGGAATGAAATATTTTAATTTCCGCACTCTGCGCTACTGCTAAGAAAACAAGGCGCGGTTTTAACATTAAGTTCCCTCTGACTGCCCTGTTAGCTTCACGCTGTATCCCGCATTACAGCGTGAACCTAAAAAATCAATAACGTCAAGTTCCACATTGAAAGAACATCGATATATTTTTAAAATGTGTATTTCACCCCTTGTTTTGAGCTCTATAATTTGCCGTTCTACCCTTTCTTGTTACATCGACAAAGCCTCAATCAAGGGTGTTTTATTTCAAAAGTATTCTAAACGAGCGAAACAATTTTCGCTAACAAAATCTTGTTTTACCTTTTCTTTATATTTTTGTTGTTAGTTTTAAGTGAAAATAACCAACCTTTGTTAAATTGTTACAGTCTTTTAGGTGTTGATTGGCAGCTTTGTTTTGATTACAGGACCAAAAAAGTTAGGGACCCACGTGGTGCAGTGTTACAGCGATTGACTGTAAACGCCACGTTTGTGGGTTCGATTCGAATTAGTTATCTCTGGTAAGAAGCTTGCTAATATAGCGTTGAGTGCCGTCAATCAACAATAAATCAAAAAGTCTGAATGAATTTAAAATCTCGATATGTTCCGTTTTCGTAGGAATTTTAGAAAATCCTTCTTTAGTACTGCTCTACACTCCAAGGACTGTGCATCCCAAATGTCTTTCAGCATTCTGTCACGTAGTTACGGCTGTGTATTGTCTGTTAGACATACAGAAAGGGAAGAACATATCATCTAATACATATATACTAGATTATTTTGCTAATAATATTTTAGAGGGGAACGGTGTATCTTAACACTAGGTTCCCTCTGCCTACCCTGCTGTGTGCTGGACATAGCGTGAAGCTGATATGATTTTTGCTAATAATAAATCACAGTTGAAATTTATAGAACATAAGTGGTAAACGAAACCACTGCGCTAGAATGATTATTAATTGAAATATATTTTCGTATTAATATAACAAATAATATACATTTAAAATCAATCTATCATTAATATTCTCGTTTCATCAGCATAATATAACTGCACTCGTATATCACGCTATCGGTAGATAATGGTTGTATTCAGGTCATCTAAACCGCAGCTTCTAGTCTATTTGGCAGTGGACTATGTTTCGGACAGGCCATTGCCTAGTTACTATATACACATACATACATACATACATGCACGAACAAAGGCTTTCATGTTCATTAACGTGTATTTACTTTATCAAGTTGTGAAATTGGAAAACGTAAATTGATTGATCATTCTAGAGTTCTATTTTCAACTTGGGTTAGCCTTTGTTGTTAGCTTAAACGAAGCCCCACATTGGGCACCACTATTACGCAAAGTAAATAACTCCGGAGAGAAAAGAATGTGTCGGTAAGTTTTCTATAAAAATATTATAATTTTAGAATTTAATTATCATTACGACTCGTACTTACGTTTTATCAGTCTACTTAGATAAAGTAAGTACCACGTCTAGTTCTGGTCTAGTTTATATAACAGATATATTATTATTTATCTATCAGATACGAGTATATGGCGAAATGTATCATATTAAAATTGAAAAATATTTTTTAACTGGAATTTTCACAACACGTGAAACGTTAAAAATATTTCATAAAATGGTTTAAAATTTTTCACCAAGTGACTTTAGCCCCTTGACAGAATGCAGGGTCTTCTCCAGCCATATATCACTGACGCCGCGGTAAATACAAGGACATAAATAATGACACGTCGTACAAAACAAAGTGTATATGACTCACAATATTTCTTACATTTTTCGTATCATTTTAGTTTTAGAGTGACTTACTTTTCAACTGCACGATATATTATATTCTTTTTAGTAAAAGACTACTCTTATAAGTTTCAGATTCAATATTACTTTTTACTTTAGCGTGCTTAAAGTTCCATTGCAAAAATAAGTTTTTTGGTAAGTTTTTGATGATAATCTCACTAGATTATCATCAAAATTTTCCTCACGATCAAACATAACGAGCGTGAAACATGGAACTTTGTTTTTAGTTTCGGGCAGGTAGTGTCAACTCTTCTTCTTCCTGGCAATTATCCCGGGTATCTGCCAGGGTCTGCCTTCCTGCTCAATCTACTCCACTTTGCACGGTCTTTAGCGTAGTGTCAACTATTGTTAATTAAGTTCTGAAACCAGAACACGATGTTTTAAGTGTTGGAACTCTACTTTTTCGAATCTTGTGGGTTAAACTTAAAACACCACCGCGCTTCTAGTCAGACGCTCCACCACAATCGCCTCAATTGTTAATGTATTTAAAATATATTTCATTATATTTATTTACGTTGAATATATCTCTATTCCACTTGAAGCTACTATGGTAGGAGAGTCGAAGCGGGAACTTCGGGATTTACTAAAGCGCGGCGCATTAATATATTGTGGGATTCTTTTTACTCGGTTAAGTACTTCCACCAAATATGAGCACATACACACAGGGTATATGGCCGTCCGTCTAGGATAAAGGATCAGATTAGTAAAAAAAATGATCATCTGAAGTTCTCGAGCGCGTCAGATTAAGGTAGAGTGAGTTAGTTATATGTTAAATCATATATATTCTACTAATCTGACAATTTGAGAATGACGTAAAGAAGAAGGGAGAACTACAAAGTTTTAAAAAAGCTATATCTATCTCGAAGTTTTTCTTTATTTTGAAGGAAATAATTTAAGGATTACGAAAAATATATAATCTGACGAATTCCACAAGCCGAAGTTATATTGATCGATAAAGATTAATGCAGCTACGGGTTGCCTATATTTCTCTCTCCGTATTTCTATTCCTCTCTCACTCTTTCTGTATCTATTATTCTCTCATTCATTAATGAAGATGATAATTAAAAAATACTCAAAAAGGAACAAAAAAATATAAAAATAAAATAAAATCAATCATATTAAAAATTTAAATTAATCATAATCAAACAAAAAATATAATATTTTTTTATAATGCTCTTTTATTTACATGCTATTTCTTGAGCTTTTCAATGATTTAAAAATAATAATAATTAAAAAAATATCTAATATAAGGGAAGTCTGCTTAGATAATCGTCATCGTTTTAACTCCTACGTACGTCCACCTCCATCAATCATGGAAATAATCAGATTAACATACTTACATTTTTAAGAAGATGAGGAGATGATGAGAAGATGAGGCTGGTCGTGGCACAGAGGCACAAAGTGTGACTGTCAAATTGACTAGTTGTGGGTTCGATCCCCACTCGAGGAAGTGAAATATTTATTTACATTTATATTTTCATTTTTTCGCTCTGTTGTCGAGGCAAAGCGCGGCGTTGAGTTTCGCCACTTAGCACGCAATGCCTCCAGAATTCGGCGAAAAGTGGGGAACGAAGTGTCTTAACACTATGTTCCCTCTGCCTGCTGTGTGCGGGACACAGC
Source organism: Heliconius himera (assembly GCA_021202915.1). Classification (NCBI taxonomy): domain Eukaryota; kingdom Metazoa; phylum Arthropoda; class Insecta; order Lepidoptera; family Nymphalidae; genus Heliconius; species Heliconius himera. The sequence continues at coordinate 365,259 of JAJHJA010000046.1, forward strand.
GTAAAGCTGTTTTAATTTTAAAGAATACGTAGGATATGCATCATATCAATATCTGACGCGCGCTGAGAAAGTTTTTTTACGTGTTTGAAAATCTATAGCCGCTCACCACACCGATCAAAAAATATGTATTATAACACATTTTATTCTTGTTATCATTTTCGCAACCGAGTAAATCCCGATTTAGCATCGTCGGCTTCCCTACTATAGTAGCACTTAAAACTCTTAACTTTACGATAAACATAACTGCGATAAATTATATTTACGTAGCTACATCTAAAATAAATACGTAACATGCTGCACAGGTCTATGATACATTGACTCTCGCTAAGATATCGTTGCACTCTGCAACGCGTAATTAATAATTAAAACATAAATTATGTAATGGTAAATAAATGATGCTTATATTCGAGATGTTTTTTTACAACTTTGCAGCCCTTCCTCTACTTTACGTCCCTCGCTGTTAACTGGCTGGCTCCCTTACTACTAGGACTCCGTAACTAAAAAAAAACGGAAACGTTACAGAAGAACAGACGAACGAATAACACTTCGTTATTACATCTTCTGTATGTCGGTTTTTCAAAAGGAAAGAATAACTAACTTCTAAGTGAACGCAAGCAAAAAGAAATACAGAGTACGACCGTTTATGCACTGTGTTGCGTATTTTTATTGAACAAATCTACAAAATTAATAATTTTATGTATTAAAACTTTAAGCATATTAGTAATTATTTTCTAAGTATACCGCTGGCAAAGGTCAGCTATTGTCGCCCTCGTGGGCGGACGGAGGGCGGCGGAGCCCGCGCGGTGCACACATCACCATACGCAATGACATTTATGATAACAGATTTAAATAGTGCTCGCGAAAGAATAAACTATAGAAAAAATATTAAAAAAAACATTATTTATTTTAAATTCAGAGATCTGGTATAAATGCGTACGTTGCTGCGTAAAGAGTCATTCTTCACTCTAGTAACATGATAAACGTGGTGCTGAGTTTCACCACTCAACACGCTATGTCCTGTCTACGCACTACCCTCCCTTTACCTACTCTGCGAAAAAAAACATAAACTTATTTGCTTTGTTCCTCTAAAATACAGGATAAAAGTAGAGGTATGCCCATAGCTAGCTAATGTTTCTGTTTGAACATAAATGTGAAGAAGTGTAAATGATATTTCACAAGACAGATTAAATATAAATAAGGCAAGGTTATTTAAAACAGGCAAAGGAAACCTAGTGCTAAGACACTTCGTTCCCCATGTGCCGCACAGTAGAGACAAACCTCGTCGCATTAACCTATTAGTGGCCTGATCATCTAAATATATAAACAAGTGTGCAACATATTAAACATTTAACATTACTTAATTAAAAATATAAAATGTCACGTCCCATACATATGTAAATACGAGTACAAACACAGTGTAATACCGGGGCATAATTGATGTCTTCAAATTGGAACTGGTAATCCTCGAGGCTCACGCTCTCGCCCGCTCCGCACTGTGAGTTATTAAATTATTGATATATTTGACATGTGCTAGTACTACTTGTATTACTACGCGCATTGAACGTTATTATTATAAAATATAGAATATTGAATTCCATTTTGATTTTATAGTGTTTTGAATTGTCATTTAATTTGAAATCGTCGTCCAATTCTCATGCAAGAGAATGAATTATTTTAATTTTGGTAGCTTGCGTTAAATTTCGCAACTTAACATCTAATGTCTCGTAAAATTGAGCGGTGAGTTGGGAACGGACTGTCTTAATACTAAGTTTCTCTCGGTTCTTATATAACACTAAGAAAGTGTGGAAAAGGTTTAGAGTATTAGTAAGAAGCTCTCCAATTTCATTTTGAGTTTAATTCTCCTGCAAACCATTCATCAGCGATGTTTCCCGCTGCCGGGTAAATTTATGTGAGTGTAATTGTTAGAAAATTTTTAACATTTATGTAACAGTTGAGAGGAGATATCGAGATACTGTTTCTAAAAGACTAGTTCCAATTTTACTTCGTTCATTAAGATTAACACCAGATCTTTCATTTTCGGTAATATATGTACCTACCTGTTATAATATTGTCATACTATGATACGTATGACAACATAATAATATCGTCGCAAGTACGATGGAAGCAGCCAACGAACTTAGAGAGAGACTCTATAGGGAATTTGGTTAAGAGTAGAATTCGCACCATGGCTTCAATGCTGGTAAAGAAAGCAAGGATATCAAGATGATATCAGTGTCTAGAGATCTAAAATACACGCTGTACCTCACGTTTGCCCAGGAGAAGAAAGAATCTCAGGTCGGCTAGGTATGGGGAGGAGATACATGCTCGAAGGTGCTGACAATTCACGGGCCTCAAGGTCTGAGCAGCGCAGCCGTTGTAGTGGTAAACACCAAATCTTTTAGGCTGCAGCTGCATGATAGCGTTTCGCGCGACGTCGTAGCAATATCTCGGTACACCGACAGCTACACGTACTATAGCGAAGGCAAAAATTGGCTTTGAAAGATAGGAACGCGGCGGTCCCCTCTTCCACTTTAGCGGTCATGCCTTTATCCTAGTATATAATTCCTCACACCCAAAATAATTATTACAATAGTATTGTAATAGTTTAGTATATACGTATAATATTTCTAAATTTTGATATATGAATTATATAAATGGGTAATTATGTATATATTTTAATGTGTGAAAGTGAAGTCTCCTTGTCAATTGAGAAAAGTGTTAAAACTCTCGAAAAAAGATAAAGTTTTCAGTAAATCTTTCATACAAGTCAGATTTCATTGGTACGTATTGGTAGTATATTAAAGGCGACGTCGCCCGGACCAGCCCACTAGCCCGGGATCTATTCACCACACGGTCCTAATAACCTGTAAAGTAGCGCGATTGTCGACTTTTTCAACGCTTTACGAGCATCCTCGCTATAAAATTCCTAACAAAAACCTTCCCGAGCATTACTTCGACCGCATTAATTTAACCTATCTTTTGACGTGTGCTTGCTTTGTGTTCATCTCATTTGAATGGGAAAACCTTCTTTATTTTTTTATGGAAGTTGTATTTTAGGATCGCAGGTTCGGTATTAGTTCATGTAAACATTATTTTTATAGCGTTGCATCCCGCATTTAGCAAGGAAGGTAGAGGGAAGCTAGACATTTCGCTGCCTACGCACCGCCTAATTTTCAAGTCGCGCATTGTCTTGGCACCAGAGTGGGAATCAAACCTATATTTGTCATGCTTCTAGACAGACTTTGTGACGCTACGCCACGCTACGCTACGCTACGTTTTTTTTTTTCACTCAAAGAAATACTAAATACCGTACATTTATTATCTTATCCACAGCACGAGGTAACGGGGAAGCAGTAATTGGCGCTGACGCCGGTCCGCATTGTGAGAGACTGTCTACACATTAAAAAAATTCAGAGAGCTTGATAACTTATTATCGCAATTAAGAGAGGGACGTTTGTTTTTAAATAATTTAACTCCAAGCTTATATTAATGTAATATTTAAAAAATCGTGAAGTGAAGCTGTTTTTAATCTAATATAATCAAAAATATAATTATAGGCAATTATTATGTAACGACTAAATTAACACAGTAAAATCGATCGAAATCCTTTTAGTTGCTAAAACTATATTTATTAACATCCTTTACAAAGAAAAGTATGAAGATGAATTAAAAAATGTAGAACGAACGAAATTTTCTCGTATTTTTCTTTCATTAAGGTTAATGCCAAACCTTTTATTTTATATCACGATATATCATTATGTACTCATATTACGCATGTATCAAGATTGTTGCCGCTCACAGATAGTCTACTGTTATTTTATTTGTTGACTTAATTACACTTCTCCTTTATATTATTATTCTTATGATAATTAATCAAGTTATACTGTAATGTATTACATACCTAAAGTAGTACAATATATAAATATTTTTTGTTTTCACGCCGTATCCCGCATATAACACTGCAGGTTCTCTCTGCACCTGATGTGAAGACACTCCTATCTTTTCCTTTCCCCCGAATTCGAGTTATTGCTAACGTATAGATAGTCGGAACTCAAAGCCGCAATAAATCTTTTCTGACCAAACGCTGAGTGTTAATTGTACCTACTATGATGTAATGGTTCGTTGAATCTAATGGAATTTGAGGTTTCGGAATGGGATAATACTGATTGAGCATTTTTCTTAAAATATTGCCTAAAGTTCGAACAAGAATATAAGTGAGTCATCGTTTGGTAATAATAAAATAGATGTTATATATTCTCTGTGTATTAAAATGAGGCTGTGGTGACGCAGTGGCACAGTGTTAGGGGTAAACGTGACGGCTATGGGTTCGATTCTTAATCGAACTAATTATATTCGTTTCGTGCAGGTAAAGCGCAGGGTTGAGTTCTGTGGTGCAACAAGTAATTTCTTGAAAAAATGCCCACGCGTTGTAAACAATGTCTTAACAATCGGCACCCTCAATCTACTACTTTTATATCCGTGAAGCTGAAAAAAAAAACATATATACATACATACAAACACTTAATGTATTTGTAAGTATATTACATAGAAGTAAAACAAACATTTAAACGAAAAACCGTATTAATTTCGATTGAAGCCGGAACGCTTTTGACGATACAATACACTATATAGGATATATAGGATCTAGTAAATAACAAAATACTTACACTTCGATAGCCTTGTTCCAGTTAATGACGTACCCGCTGAGCGCGAACGTCTCTATGTTGACGACGTGCACGTTCCCACGCTCCGTGCCCACGTGGATCCACTTCGACTGCAGCGGCAGGTGGAGGCAGGTTATACTGTTGACAAATTATAGAAAACAACATTCAAATTCAATAGTTTTTTCATTATTATAGGTATTAAAAAATAAATCGATATATTTGTTTTTTTTTTAACTGATCTGCACTGGAGTAACAAGGACTTTTTCTATCTTCTATCGGTTAAGCACAAGTAATCAGTAACAATAATCAACGTAATGTTTAAAAAAATAAAAAGTGGAGAACGGAGTGTCTTTACACTATGCCCCTTATGCCTGAAATTCTTTTTGCAAGATACAGCGTGAAGCTAAACAAAAAATAAAGTACACATGTAAAGTATGTAAAGTAATATATTCTTTTATATATTACAGATAGTTGGTTGCTTAAGAAGCTTGTTTTTACAGTCTTATTTCCACGAGTATATGGACTTCGCCGCTACTGAAAGTAATTTAAATATCGCATTGAAATTATTATAAAGAGATCTTTATTTGAGAACAAAGAAAAGTTCTCTATGCTATTGTTACAATAATATTATTTCAACTAGCGCTACAGTGATAGAGGTCTCTGTGTTAGTTTTAATATTCTTTACCTTATATTATTACAAATCCCGGCACTTTATTTTCTTTATGATTATGAAGAAATTTAAAACGCATAATGGAAAACTTCTGTTTTTGGTTCCCGTAGGAATCTCGAGAAATTAACGAGACATAAACTCTCTGTGCGTTGTCTGTACATACGCACGAGTATCTTATAGTATCTATCTTTCTTCTAGTATCTGTGCGTAGTCTATACATACAGGACAGTATTTGACTAAAAATACGATGATTCGGCTTCAATCCCCACTCGGTATAATGATTTGTTTTTATTTCCTTGCTCTGATAAAACAAAGCGCGGCGTTGAATTCCGCCACTCAATTTGTGTTCTCAAATTCGGGCTGAAAGTAGGAAATCTAGGTGCCCTCTGTCCGTCATGTTAAATGTGGGATGCAGTGGGAAGTTACACAAAATCTGTATTTTTAATGAATATTCCCAGTCGGATTACATTTTGTATAATATGTTTCCAATGAAAATGTATGTTGAAGAACCATCTGTTATCACGCAACATGCAAATTAAAAGCCAAAAAAAGAATAAAAATAGTTAAAATAAGGAACCTAGTGTTAAGACAATCTATTCCCCATGCATCGCCACATTTTTGAGTCAAAGTGTGTTGAGAGGCGGAACCCAACGCCGCGCATCGCGTTTATACCACGTTCACGCTGGGCCATGATGGTCTTTAAACATATATAGGACATATAAGTCCTATAATCGTAGCATTGACAAATTATCTCAATCTGTTTACTAGTAGAAAGGTATAGTATGTACGTAGCAAATATTTTTTTAATCTTTTAAAGCGTTATTAATACTATAAAGGTTAAAACAAACATTTACAAGAGACAAAGGACCAACAGCGCAACACAAAGTGCGCAAGCTCGATAGAGCCTATTCAAAGCTCGGAACACTAATCAAAAGCTATAAAAAAGATCGTTCATGCAAAAAGTAACAAGGGAAAAAACATTTTTACACAAGCACCTCTCACGTTTAGGAGAGAAAATATAGCGTCATGACTCAGTCTTCACTTTTCGCCTGAACTCGAGGACTCGAGGAGTTTCAGCCAGAGATATTTTAAATATAATTTCAATTTTGAATGGCTTCAAATATTTCGTTAAATAAACAAAACTATCAAATAAAAAGTGTTAAGTGGCACGTGTTAGACCTGTCATTATAGAATCTATAAAGAACTCTTCTTTCGTTATAACTAATAACATTAAAAACCTATTTCTAGTACGTATAGTTAGGTGTGGGTCCTATAGTGATAATGTACTGAACACTAGCAGGATTAACTTCAAAGCACTTCCACGATGAGAACTTTTATGGGAGTCGTAAAATGTGACGGATTATGACGATATTATTACGACTTTACAGTAAATTGAGTTTCAGCTGAACTTTGAAATTATTTAAGAGTATTTGACACTCAATGTTCGACATGCAGTATTTTTTTTAGCTTTAAGCTATATCCTACATTTTTAGGAGTAGGCAGAGGGAATGTAGTAGAACATTCGGCTCCCCTTATTTTCAAGACATTGTATGTAGAATAGCGGGACTTAAAGCCGCGCTTTGTCTTGGTATTAGTGCAAGGAAATGAATTGAAAATTTTCTTCTTTATAATATTATAATAAATAAAAGTATAAATTATCAAGTTTTATACTTTAAACTATAATAGGCTCATGAAATGATGTTATTTTTTGATCATTGAAAATCGGGGATTGGTGAGTAAAGCGAGCACGGCGCGGAGCCCTAGTTAATTTACATAAAAGTTAAGAGAAAAATTAACAAAACAGCCTAAAAATTCAAGGCCAACAAATTATAAATAGTAATAAAACAACCGTAACTTTCTTAGTAAAGAAACACGCGACACGTTCATTACCACCGTAGAGAACATTGTGGCATAATAGCACTGTATTAAATTAGCATTTCACGTGCGTTAGAAAAGGTTTGATTTTTGTGACACTTTTTGAGGTCACAATCGATGTATTATAGCTTCACAAGCTACCTTGTGCCAGAGTAGACAGAGGGAAAACCTACTCTTAAGATACTACACAGACAGTGACAGTGACGGTTTTTGTAAATCAAATTTCCGCAATGTATTTTAAATTTGTCTTTACAAAAACTTAAAATAACGGTAAAATCAACGTTAATTAGTTGAGCTTATTTCTCGGTCGAATAACATTTAAAGAATAAAAAAATGTGGAATTAAGATCATATGAATTTCATGCAGGATAGTCACCATTGTAGTGTATTGTATTATATAATAAAATTGAAACTTTTATATTGGTAGGAACAACTTAGTTTATTGCTAGCTTCTTTCAGGACTGGTTTCTTAAATTAAATGTTCTATTTATGAGAAAAAAATAATATAGAGATCTCCAGTTCTCCAGACAGACAGACTACAGACTCTCAGACTCCGTTCTCCACTTTCCGCCCTATTTTGAAACACTGCGTGTAAAATGACTGTTTGGTTATCAAATGTATAATTTAAATACAAAAGAAAATATAAATCATCAACAATTTGAATTGAAATGTTTCAAAGCTACTTTTCAAAGTTAATCGAATTGAAAAATCGAATACAGCAAGCATGAAATAGAAAGCGAAAACCGCCGCTCAGATTAAATCTTTTCAAAGGATAAACCATATGAGTGTAGAGGTATAGAGGTATAGAGGTACAGTAGGTGAGATACATTTATAAGTCCCTTTGAACGGTAAAACCGGTAATTGGAAGTAAAATGAAGTTAAAATGACTCGTGCGTGGACCGGAGTGCAATCAGCGCTCTTGTGTTTCAAATTAAATATTGTATTTTATTATATATATTTGTGAGAGGCCATCGTGACACGGAACAGCATCTGCCTGTAAACGCGACGGCCTTGGATTCTATTTTTACTCCAGGGAATGTATTATATATATTTAAGTCTACTTTTGATGTCAAAAAGAAAGAACGCGTCCCGTTTTTAGTTACCTTTCTTGTATGAAAATTCAAGTAAATTTGGGTAAATTCGTGTTGTAACACACGTATTACACGTGTAGGCGTCAAAAGCGTTGTTCGGAACAAGTTTCATACAAAAAGCTCGCAAACCATTTTGCAGCTTAACAAAACCATTTGCAGTTTTGAAAAGTTTACTATTATTTTTTATTTTTCATTGTGTGATGAATATGGAATTTAACGCTACATTTTGTTAATTCACATAAATCTAATGAAAATTATCTTATGTCAATATACCTTATTTCTCCGCCGCGGCGGAATTTAATGCAACGCTTGTCTTGTTACTAAAGCGAGGAAATTGAAAACTATTTATTTCTTCAAGTGGGAATTGAATTTACAACCGTAGCGTATACAGTAAGGCACTGTGCCGCTGCGCCACTATGCCCTAGAGCAGCATAATATTTGGAAAATAGTGTGGTAATATAATGGTTTGTAAGCTGCTTGGTGAGGGATTTCCCGTCCACAGTTTGGTTTGCGAACTAATTCCATCAAGAGAAGGTTAAATGAAATGAGCTTAAATAAGCTTCCCTCGTGTACTCTGGTAACCAAAGCTTTTTGTTATATAATACACAATTTGTTATAAAAAGCGTCGCCGTGGAAAATTGTAAAATGTCTGAGTCTTCACGCAATTACAGTGAGTTCGATTTATACTTTATAACTATATATCCATGTAACTCAACCTAACGTGTCTTTTTTTGATTCACTACTCCTACTGAGCTCTACCTAAAAATCCTCATCAAATACCTCTATTTAAAAATGTAAAAAGAAGAATCGAAGAATATGTAAAAAAAAAATATCTCAAAATATCTAAAATAATGCATACATTTTAGCTCTAGCATTTAAAAAAATGAATTGGAATAATTAAAATGTTATATTACGTTTGTAGAGTCCGGTCCCGTTCGCGCAGTAAATTACGCATCCATTATAATAATATAACGACTCTTTTAAAGCTTACATTAAAATTTTCTTTATATAATTTATATACATTTTATTACAGTGTACATACACATACTACTAAAGTGATACTACTACTATACATACATATATACACTTTAGTAGTACATATAAAACTATACTTCTTAAGCTTCACGCTATATTCAGCATATTGCTGGGTATAAAGAGGGAACTTATTGGTGAGAGGTTACCCGTTCCCGAGCTTATTTACCCATAGCAAATTTTTGAGACCTCAAGTGTTGAGTGGCGGAACTCATCGATACGCTTTGCTTGCTGGTCAAAAGTATTTCATTGTAATGCTACTCCTCCTATACCGTTAAACCTACAGCTCTGAAATTTAGCAGGAACGGAAGGGTACGACACGATGGTACCAGCGAAGCGAAGAAGAAATACTTTGGCGATAATTGAGTTTGTAGTTTTTGAGTAAATGGTCAAAATGTGTCCCGTAGAATTAAGTTGTGGAGCGTTTTGAAATTGACGCGCACAGATTGAACTTTGACTAACCTAACCCAGCGCGTGCGGACAAAACAGAAAGTTTCGCTCAGCTCCACAAGCCGTGCACAGGATTTAGCGGATCCCTAGTATTTTATTTATTCAAAAAGTACAACATTTATTTACTCAAAAACTACAATTACAATCATCACCAAACTACTTAGCTGGTATCACCGTGTCGTCCACCACGTTCCTGGTCTAGGAGGAGTAGCATTACAACGAAACACATTTTTGACCGGTAAGAGTTGACCAATATATAGAAATGTTATTTTACGAATCTATTATTTTTGTAAAAAATATTACGTAATAAATCTTTATAAAAGATTTTTTAACTTAAATAGAAAATAATAAAAACACATTATTAAATCTTCTTTTTTACAGCCAGATTTATATGTTTATTATTGTAGTTGGATAAATTATAGTGGAAATATTTATAATATTGTGTAGTATTAATATTGCACATTGAAATAATTATAGTTTATACTGAATTAGACAACGTGCAATGTTATGTTTCACGGCCTAGGACTCTGTCACATCTTTAAAATGGTTATAGCAAGTGAAAAACGGAATGTCTTAACAACTTGATACTCTATGATTGAAACGATTAACTGAGATATGACATTTTATTACTTAACACTTAAGACAGTCCCAGTCACAAGATTCTATAAAAAAAAGTTGTGCATACATGTCTATATGAGTATAGGCGTGTACAATGTGTACAGTATTTAGCAAAAAAGCTAAAAAGTCGTCGTCGGTATTAGTCGGTAATGGAGCGCCGAGCACCGAGCACCGAGCACTCGCGCTTAGGGAAATGAGCTTTACAAATGGCGCTATATGTCCGCTTAAATTACGATTTATGTTTCGCGAGCGGAGGCGAAAAATCTTTGAGCAAATTGCTTTTGGCAACCTGCTGTTCGCTGGTATGTGCAGCCACCAGGGCTTGTTGAGTGCCTGCGTTGCTTATAGGTCAGTTTTGAGTTCAACTATAATAAGTTTATTCAAGTAGTCAACTTAATGTTCTTAGAGAGCACATACAGACATGTGGGGAACCAAGTGTCTTAATATTTGACTCCCTCTGCATTTGCCAGATACAGCGTGAGGCTTTTGAAAAAATAAAAGCTAAGCAATTACCTAAATAAAAAGAATAAAAAGGTTCGGTCCAATGAAAAGCATCTCTATTATAAGAGAAATACGGTTACTTAACTCGCAATTAATGTTAATGTAAGAAAAATATAAGACATTTTGTTTGTTCTACTTGATTTCTACACTTTTAATTTTTTTTCGTATAATTTTTTAAATAGACTGGTCCAAGTGTATACATACAAAATTAATTTCATATAAATACATAAGCTACGTACTCGTACTTATATATGTAGATACATAGAACACAATTTGGCGCCGGAAGTAAACATCCAAGCGTGATTGGTCTCACCCGAGCTATTCGAACTTTATTGAAGCTCAGCGAGAGTGTACCGGACGTGACGCGAGACGTGACTCGCGTGACATCATTTAGGAGATTAACACATAAACTTGTGTACATTAGTATTTTGTGTATATTGATACAATACAAAGATCTTACTATGCAATATACATATTTATAGCTTTTTTATCGATTATAATTTGATATACAAGGTGGAAGCGCCTGCTCCTTTTACGGGATTAGCATATAGGGTAAAACATTTCAAACCCAAACAAAAAAAAAAATATAAAAAATCCTCAACTGTTTAGACGTAGGATTATTATTTTTATTTCATAATACTAAACTGTGGCAGTAGGCATAAATAGTTACCAATAACGTAAACACCTACTACTACAAAAATACTCTAAACGTGGCCGATCTGCCATTCCCACTTTTCATTCTCAAAAACATACAAGTACGAGAAAGTGATATCTCTCGTTCTATTTTACGCCGTTTCCTATTTTCTATATCTAGAGGAGCTGTTGACGCGTATCATAATAATACGCGTTGCCATAGCAACGTGTATGTCACTTTATAATACTAAAGTTTTGTACATATTGTCGAATGTATGGTAGTGTGCGTAATGTTTTATTTATTGATTTAATGTAGCATAGATATTTACAAGCATTATTATTGAAAAATATTAGCGTTCTGCACTTTTCCTACATATAAGCAATGAGTGTGTCAAACTTCATATTCGTAAAAAAGGGGTCCAAAGTTTTTGCTTCACTATATTTAGAAGATTAACTTTAATTTATATTTCCATTTCTTCGCTCTGGTGTCGAGAGGGGAGTCTCAACACGCAATGCCTCCAGAATTCGGCAAAAAGTGGGGAACGGAGTGTCTTAACACTAGATCCCCTCTGCCTACCCTGCTGTGTGCGGTATACACTGTAAAGCTGATTTATTTATTTATATTTAGAAGATAAACCTAAACAACGTTCAACTTCACCGCCAAAACCTACGACTCGATTTAATGAATGAGGCGTGTAGATGTTGTCGCTTTGATAGGTTTGTGTATGTGTGTGTCATTCTTAACAAATAGCCTTTATCTTACAACGATAATTTTATTATTTATTTTCTTTGAAAAAAATATTTTTCCATTTGGCTAAATCTCTTACGTTTTAATTGAATATGAAAAGACTTTTATAGAATTAATAAAACTGTGTTTTCAATTAAAGTGGTGAAGATAAAACACTCTGTATATTAATATGTAAAGCTGTATGAAATTTGGCGCAGTTAAAATTTACATAGAGAAGAAGTGCAGGCGGCTAATATTTTTGTTAAAATAATACACACTACCATAAGTTGGACAATACATTCTTTTGTATAGTGGCATACACGTTGCTATGGTAACACGTAATACACGCCCCAATTGGTCCTATAGTTAAAATAAAAGAACCGGTCAAGTGCGACTTGGACCTCAAAGGTTGCGTACCAATATCATCATTTTATATTAACAGAAGTTAAGGAAGTTTTTTGTGGGCGTATGCTCATATTCATTTTGTATGAAATTGATTGCTAACATAATTTTCTAAAGATGGTTCGTTCTCTAACTTCTTGCCGAATTTATGTTTATAGTAACGCTGTAAACTGTATACAATATGCGGCATAAGCGGAGCTTTGATATTAATTTTAGTTTGTATCCGATACGTCTACGAGTTTTTGAGAAAACAGTCTTCACAAAGATATAGACGGACAGACAGAAGGACTGCCCACAAAGTGATCCTATAAGGGTTGTGTTTTTTCTTTTAGGTATACGGAACCCTAAAAATGACTCAAAAATAAACACGCTTTATTGGGTACAAAGTACAATTTGTCATACGTCACAACATTATAAGTAAGTAGATTTATCGTACCTGTTAATCTGCTACGAGTAGAAGCCATCGTGGCGTAGGTGGTTGTTCTCCCACTGGTGGGAGTAGTTTTATAATATATAAAATACTTTACGGTTTTGGATTTTACGCAAGGAAGGTATTTACCTAATCCACATAAACATTTACTAATATACGGTACGATTCTCAAAATTACATACGAAGATATAAGCTATTATATCGTACAAAGGGCAGCAGTATCACATACGCTAGGTACATACATATTGAAATTGTCTATACATAGGGTGTTTTAACTAAGACAATCTACATATATGGGAGGTGCTAACAGTACGAGTATAACATGCTGTGTAACGGTAGTTAGCTAGTGGCTAGGGGCGGTGGCAGGCAGGGAGGGGGTAGGGGGTGCAAGACAGACAGACACCAAACTAGCACACTCACCCCTTCAGTTCTTTGGTCTGTCGTGATAGTTTGATGGGATATCTGTAACAATGTGCAAACCACGCCTAGTAATGTGCGTTAGTATGAGTTAAAATTGGCAATGACAACATTGAAAGTAAATGTTTATTAGTAAAACTTGTTTAGTATGTTCGTACATTACTCAATTAAAGTGTTTTTAGTGAACTTGGCTGCGACTTCCTCCCGATATATATTTTAAAACGTATGAAATCTTGAAGTATAGATGATTAAGTGTTAGAAGTGTTAATTAGACATTTTGTTATATAAAATCGTAAGTGAACTTATGTGTAGAACATTTCTGATAACAAACAGTAAAAAAAAACCATTTTAAAATATTAGTTCTTTTATTTGTTTATGAGTAACGTCCGAACATACACATTTTCATGTAATGCCTTATTTTGAATAGTCAAATTGTCAATGCCACAATAAATAAATATAATAACAGTGCGCAAAATGTTAGTGAGTAACTTGAAAAGTTTGTGTTATTTGAAAGTAGTATTTTTTGTATATAACTACCATTTACATTCGAGTACGTAGAGAGGTCGTAGAGGTGTTTTTGGCTAAAGCAATACTCGCTTCTATTTGATGGGTGTGCAGATGACCTTCTCCATGCTTTAAGTTCCTCCCAATAATATATCGTATATAGAATATTTTTATGAAAAGAAGTAGTTGCTAATTATATGTATGAGGCCTGATCAAAAAATACAATTATTTTTAAATTTCGTGAGTTACGTATATTCGATTTTCGTATTTTTTTCTGTTATGTTGGTACACATGTCTGTTATATATGTTGGCAATATCAGCCATTCTGGATTGTCAGTTTGTTTTTGACAGATAAAAAGGTTAGACGTGTTTTGGTGTGCTCCTAGATTTTTTACTATTCGAAAAATTTAATCAAAGAAATTGTATTAAGTTTTGTGTAAAAAGTGAAATTAAATGCGCAAAGACATTTGAAAGGTTGTCTTTGCCGTTTGGCGAGTCTACTATGAGCAGAGCACAAGTTCAATTGTGGTATAACCGGTATAAGGAAGGTCGAGAAGATGTCAAAGGCGATACTCGCCCTGGTCGCCCGAGCACGTCAACAACCGATGAAAACATTGAAGCAGTGAAGAAAATGATTTTAGATAACCGTCGAATCACTATCAGAGAGGTTACTGATGAAGTTGGCATATCGTTCGGTTCGGCATGCCAAGCAATTTTTACGGATGTTTTAGGCATGAAACGTACGGCATCGAAGATTGTCCTAAAATTGCTAAATTTTGAGCAAAAACAAGGTCGCATGGACATTGCTCAGGAGCTATTGAACATCGTTAACGACGATCCAGATTTCCTCAAAAAGTTCATAACTGGTGACGAATCATGAGTGTATTGCTGTGACATTGAAACTAAAACCCAATCATCCCAATGGAAGAAGCGTCCAGAAGAGTCAAGACGTGACGTGGCGTGACAAATGACGTAGTGCATCATGAATTCTTGCCACAAGGTCGTACGGTCAATAAGGAATACTACCTTGAAGTAATGCACCGTTTGCGCGAAGCAATTCGTCAGAAACGCACAGAATTGTGAAAAAAACAATAATGGATTTTGATACATGCTAACGCACCAGCTCACACATCGATGCTTTTGTGCGTGAGTTTTTGGCCAAAAACAAAACCGTTATCATGCCTCAACCACCGTATTCGCCGGACTTGGCCCCCGCTGACTTCTTCCCAAAACTGAAGACCCCGATGAAAGGAAAGCGTTTTGCTACGATTGAGGAGATAAAAGAATCGAATCAGGAGCTGTTGGGGATAACAAAAAGCGCGTTTCAGAAGTGTTTCGAGGGTTGGAAAAAACGCTGACATAAGTGTATTATATCTGAGGGGGATTACTTTGAAAGGGATAAGATAGTTATTAATGAATAAATAAATATTTTTTGAAAGAATTAAAATAACGGTTATTTTTTGATCAGACCTCGTATATAATCATTATACTCATAAAGTTATATTAGTTAAAATTTTAACCTAACTAGTTATTGAACATCCAACTAAAACCTTGATGTGAATAAATTAATAACTTCCAGTTATAAGTTAATGACACAGGTAAATTTCACGAGTATCTATAGAACTTGGCACCCATTTGTGTGACAAACATACATATTTTTTGTATTGAACTTGACTTCCATTTTTACATTTCTTTTTAACGAAACAGTAACTTACTTGTACATTATTCCTATTTTATTTAAAAAGCGATAGTTTTTTAAAACTGTGCCGCTGCGCCACAACGGCCTCAACTATATACATGTTTAGCACATTTGCTTTACGCACGAATCGAAGCCACAATCACATACATTTCGCCAAGTTTTCGCCATTATGCAGTTAACATTGGTAATTGGTGATACTGATAGGTTACAACAGTGTTCATACAAATTTAAGCTCGTTAGTAACTCGAGCAGCTTAATTGGCGCAGCCGGGGATACGTTACATGCACTAGAGTCGGGCTGGTTAGTGTTTGATTAACTTGAACAAAAACTTTGGAAACGTTGTGAACCGAGTATGTAAAATAAGAGAATGTTCAAATATTTTTATTTTCATCGGTGTGTCGAATATGGAATGATGTATTGGCCATACACGCACGTGGCTAAACACGCAATTTACATGAAAGTAAAAAAAAAATAAGTGGTCTTCAATTGAGTTTTCTTTTCTTATTGTCACTATTTAATATATAAATATAAAGGCCGGCTGTAGGTTCGATTCCAATTCGGGTTGAGTTTCGCCACTGACACGCAAAAAAATGATAATTGGGAGAAAAGTGCGGAACAGATAGTCTTGATATTAGGTTCCTTCTTCCTCCCAAGGATATGCGCTATATAGCTTAAGGATAAAAAGAAAACATAAATATTTTTGCCATATATTATTAGATGTGCTTTTGTTCAGAATCACGCTTTCATAGCATGACAGGCTGAGTAAATCCACTTTTTGCGGTAGATGAGTACCGGGACAGTGCCAACGGTATAGAAGATCAGAGAAATGAAAATAATTAACTTCCTTGTGTTGGGAGCGGCAAGTATAATATAATAAAAAAGATGACACATTTACAATTTTTATTGTATTGAATGAGTCTTAGTAAAATGATCTGTTTTTCTATTATAGTTTTTTGAAACTACCACATTCGATATGGCAAGTAAATTAAACTTCTTATGGTCTATATATTAAGATAAATTATTGCTTCTTATACACTTGTTATTGTGTACCGGCCACCACTCAGCGACGGACGTACGCCCGACGCGCGTCGTCGTATGAAGCACACCGTTAGCACATACAATATTGTCCGGATATGTTTAAAATACTGCAACACATCCAGACTGAAGGTAGACTGAACGTATAAGTGCTCGTATATTTTGATTGAGTAGAAGCTTGATTTTTTTATGTGCTCCAAGGGACCAAGAAACCTGAATATTTCATTGATTTTATTGATATATCCACGCGATCTCGAGATAAATGGTCTTGACAGACGGACAGACAGATAACAAGGACATCCAATAAGTGTTCCGTTTTGAAGTAGGGAACCTTAAAAAAGGTGAAAGTAGATAACATATAGAGTTAGAACATCCGTCCCTAATAAGACATTTCCGTTTTAGTTAAGTTTAAGTCGGACTCGCCCACAGAGGCTTTTTAATTTTTATTTCCATTTCTTCGCTCTGGTGTCGAAGCAAAGCGCGGCGTTGAGTTCCGCAACTCAACACGCAATGCCTCCAGAACTAGGCAGGAAGTGAGGAACGGAGTGTCTTAACACTAGGTTTCCTCTGTCTACCCTGCTGTATGCGGGATACATCGTGACGCTGATTTATTTATTTGATTTTATATTGTATGTTCTTATTTCTAGACCTAAATATTTAATATAAATTTCAGCTGGATTGTATTTACATTCAGTTGTTACAGCAATTTCTTCCCGTTCTCGTAAGACATTCAGGAAATCCTTGCTTAGTGCTCCCCTACACTCTCTAACTTACCAACATGTCAAATTTTAACATGTCAATTTTCAAGTCCAGTAATTTCAACTGTGCTCTGTCTGTTAAATACCAAATCTACTTTTCACGTAATAAATGTATCCAAGTAAGTACTTTAGAAAGATAATTTTGTTAAACAAATAAACATTAAATCGAGAAACCACTTTTAAGAACTCTGATTCTAATACGAAGAAAACGGTTCCATATAGTTTCTCGTTTTCAAAGCATTACTGACCTTTTATTTGTCTAAAGAACTTTTATTTGTCTATTGCAAACACTGTTTTAAAATTGTGATTTTAGTTAAGTTTCGTTTTTATATAAATATTCGAGTCGCAATCCGGTACTTTGTTTGTGTCGACTCTAAGGGGAAAAATAGAAAATTATATAATTTGTCGTTTCCGTATTTTAAGATATCCTTGCTTAGTGTATCTAGCACCTATACTCCCTAACCTACCAACAAAGCCAAAATTCAATTGTCACATATCTGTCAATCATTCAGTTTTCTCACTCAGAAAAAAAGTATATCTATATACAAACACTGCGACTTCTTTTCTTTAACAACCGTGAGTAAAAAAGTAGAGAACAGAGTGACTCACCCCGCTATATATTACTACTTTTGTAACAAGTATTGGAGCATATTATGTATGTTATAATACTTTGCTAACTTAGTAGACTATGGGTCAGAGCGGCGGGCGCGGCGCGGCGCGGCGCGGGTCATCTTGTTAGCTATGCAAATCGGTTCGTATTTCCCTCATTTACATGCAAATGGTGAATTATTTAAATTAATTGTTTTATTTTGACTATTCCACCGACTAAGGATGTATTTAACTTTTACGATTATACAAAAAGGTATAACATTATTTTTTATAGAGCTTCACAACAAGCGTGCTAATTGCAATATAACTAACCTAACTGGACTTACTCACCAAACATTTTTAAAAAATATCATATAAATTTAAATCTTATTATAACAAATAAATAAATAAATAAATGAAATAATATGTGGTAGGTATACTTATTTACAATTTAAATTGAAAAATAAAGATGTATTAACAAGAAATTACTGGACTCATTTTAATAAAACTATGGTGTTTTTTGAAGTATTGTGATAGTGAACAATATTTTCATATTTCATGCCAGTATCAAAAATAAAGATTTAAGAAAAAAGAGACAAAATTGAATTGAGTTTTTAAAAAAATATAAAAATCGTGAAAATATATAATAAAACACTTCAAAAACATACCGTTCTCTTTGGAATTTGAGTGACTGGACCCGTTGGGCGGATTTCTGACGGAAGGTCCATAGATGGAGCTGGTCATCCGCAGTGGCTGTGACTAGGGCGCCTTCGTTGATGAGGAACTTAACGTGCAGGACAGCTTCCCCGGTCTCATGCCGCACGTGAGCATCTACTCCGGGACCACCTAATCTGGTGATTGGTTCAGGAAAATAATACGACAATTGTTTGGATTTAGTTAAAAACATTGTAGAAATTCCAAAAATATTTATATATAATATGACTAATAAAATGGACTATTCCGCTACTTTCTGTTCCCTTAGGGATTTCGGAAAATTCTCTCTTAGTGTTCTTTTTAAGGAATCTACGAAACAACTTATAAGCAAAGTTCCGGCTGGGCGTGATCTGTCAGTCACTCAGTAACTAAAGGCCTTTATATACATATATAGATGGACGGATGGGTTCAAAATGAATGAGCAGAAACATGTTTGGATCAGTTTCGACGAAATTTCTGTCACCAAACTAGACAAAGTGATGTACAATGACAAGCTGACAGCTAATAAATATCCATATATTTGCCTTTAATTTTCATTTCAATAACCGATTTTAAGGTTATCGTGTTGAAGCTGCACAAACTTTGACTGAAAACGCGATGTTTGTCGCTTCGGATTTTTTTCCATTCCAATTATATTTATTTTCTAGCTTTGATAGTAAGACATAGTATGGCGTTGAGTTTGCGCCACTCAACACGGAATGTCCTATTATGCGGGGTACCGGCTAAATGCAAAATATTTCCACTACACCACTAAATTAAGCAATATACTATAAAAACGTTTGTTTTATCATTCATAGGCAGAAAGGACCTAGTTTTAAGAAAGTATGTTCTCGCCTTTTGTCCAAATTCAAGACACTGCACGGTGAGTAACTGATCTCTACGATGCGTTTTATATTAACAAAGGGAAAATTAAATAAACTCAATACAATCATTCCCCTGAGTGGGAATCAAACATACAATCATTATATTAACAGTCAGACGTGTTGTGCCACGATGCATTTTTATGTGCATTACAGTCAAAGGATTGCAATTTTCTCCAAGACGTTTACGAGCTGTTATCTTTTAATGTAAATTAAATTGCTCTTCTAACTGCATTGCTCCATTACAAACGTAACATAATTGCAAGCAAATACTAATATACACTAGAGTGTTGTGCAGGGCTGTCCAAGCCAGATCACCTTGCGGGCCGGTTGGATAAGGAAAAAAAATATTTTTACATTTATAGATTTTAAAAGTTCAATTGATTCATACATACATACGGAATAAAAGAAAAGCTATAATAATCTAAATACGTTATATAATAACATTGTTATTATTATAGAACAAAATCCCGACTGCTTGAAAATAATGAAAAAGGGAATATTTACAAGTTAAAGTAATATTTGGTAGCAAATTATTATTTCTGATGAATTCTGCGATATCAATTACGCTTAGAATCGTCCAGTTGTTTGAGTTGTGGGTCGTGTCCAACAAACGGAAACAGTAATAATAATAGTTGTAGTAATATTTCTTTAAAAATCTTAATCTAATCTAAGGCCAGTCGTGGCGCAGGGGCACTAAGTGTGACTGTAAAACCGACTGGTTGTGGGTTCGATCTCCACTCGAGGAGATATAATATTTACTTAAATTTATATTTCCATTTCTTCGCTCTGGGGCGAGGCAAAACGCGCCGTTGAGTTCTGCCACACCCAATGTCTCCAGAATTCAGCAGAAAGGGTAAACGGAGTGTCTTAACACTAGGGTCCCTCTACCCTATCCTGCTATGTCCGGGATACAGCGCGAAGCTAATTTTTAAAAATCTTTAGGATATTTAAGATGCATACGGCTCTCGGTACGTCGTTTGCACCCCCCTGGAGGATACATGGAGGCTGTGAGAGTCAACCGACTGTCGCGCACAAAGCGTTCGTTAGAAAGCTATTATTTTAATGCGAGCACTCGGTGCACCGTAACCACCGGATGGATATATAGATAAATATGGCAAGAAAAAAAATTGTTTCGTTTCACAACAATCACAGTTCATCATACATTTTCCTCAATAAAAAGGATTAGCACAATAAGTTTATTGGTATAGATCCATTTTTTACTTTCTCCTCATTTAGGGACACTATACCATACTCGTTATAAAAATAGAGCTTCTTTCACTCTGTATCCCGTATACAGCAGTGTAGGCAGAGAGATCCTAGTGTTAAGACACTCCGTTCCCCACGGACCGCCTACATTTCGAGACATTGCTTGTTGAAACTAAACACCGCACTTTGATATGATGAATTTCTAATGATATATCTTAACTAAGTGTTTCTCTGTATCTTTAGCGGGGTAGTCAGTGAAAACGGAGCGCTAAGTGCTACTTACCTCTTTCGCCTCGTCTACTGTTATCAGCCTCTTTATACGTGCCCTTGTGCTTTTTACATGACCTTCCTCCAGTATCTTTTCCATCATAACATTTTAATTTTATCAATTTTTTTGCCATTCTTTCATCACTTATTCGTTCGACGTAAGTAAACCAACTGAGCACGATCTATTTCATTCTCACCGTGACATCCTCGCTAGTAGCTGCTATTCTGTGTATTCTCATGATTGCGGATTCGTATCTCACAGCATTCATCGTTCTTTCATAGTTCTTCTATCATACCCACGTTTCGCTGCCATATAACAGCGTCAGCAACACTGGGCACTAAAGTTAAACCTTTACTGGAAACAATACGCCTTTCCGCATCCATCTTGTATCTTCATTCTTTACTGAACATACTCGTACATCCCAAATATACCACATCATTCACTTATTCTAATATCTTACCATTTGCACCGATCTTGCATTCAGTTCTTTTTTTTTTTCTTTTAATTATCACAACATTTCTTTTAATAATATATATTTATCTTAATATGATATTACATTGGACCACAGCGTAAAATCAGATAACATTCCACTTACACAAAGTTTACATCGCATTCCCCCTAAATTGTGGAGGACCCGTTCTAGCTGCCGGTGGGTTGTTGTTTAAATTAATAGAGGTTCTTTGTGTGAGATGCAATTGTAATTTTGGCTCAGTGTGGCAAAAAAAAAATATGTTGCCAATTCGTAATGAATGATTATAACAATGTGAACGGAGGCGTCGCGGTTTTGGGTTCGGTTCCAACTCAGAGGAATTAATTATTTCTATTTTCTCGTTCTGATAACAAGACAAAAAGAGGCGTTGAGTTTCGCTATCAATCAGAAAATATATCGAAAGTTCGGTAGAAAGTAGCGTCTGTCTGCTATATGTGGGATGCAGTACAACTAAAAAAATGATTAAAAACTGTTCACATATTCATCCTAATGAAACTCAAGTAATAATAACTTTATATATTCAACTTCTACAGACTTCTCAAGTTGTACCTATGGAACAAGAAGTTTTTAGCATGTATAATAATGTTTGTTACATTATTAAATTTTATATGAAACGATTCTTCTTTTTTTCACTTATAATAATCAGGCCAATAATAATGTAACAAAAAGTAAGTATTTTCAAAAAAAAAAAAATACATGCATATATATTTTATTTAGATAAGTTTTGAGTGTTTATTTATCTCCAAGTCCAACGTGCGTCAGTGTCCCTACAAGACGCTACTTCAGGAATTTTAAGCGATGGTCGTTTAAACAGGTTTAACAGCGATAAAGTTCGGTATATTTTTTTTAAGCTTCATTCCATACTATTATATAAAGTTTCCTCTAGTGGGAATCGCCCTCGCAACCTGTCGCGTTTCTACTCGCACGCTACTGCCCCTGTGCCACGCAGGACGTGCCTTAATCAACAAATCTTTAAATGAATCATTCAATACATGTAATTTTTTTTCTAAATAAAACTAAGTAGGATTTATGTCTGTGAACTTAGCATTTTTTCAACAAATCGAATTTTTAACTATGCTCTGCTTATTCCTCTTTGCTATTCCTTTATGCTTTTGAGGCCGGTCGTGGCGCAGCGGCACGAGGTGTGACTGCAAAACCGACTGGTTGTGGGTTCGATCCCCACTCGAGGAGATGAAATATTTACTTAAATTTATAATTTTTCCATTTCTTCGCTCTGGTGTCGAGGTTAAGCGCGGCGTTGAGTTCTGCCACTCAACCGCAATGCCTCCAGAATCCGGCAGAAAGTGGGGAACGGAGTGTCTTAACACTAGGTTCCCTCTGCCTACCCTGCTGTGTGCGGGATACAGCGTGAAGCTAATTTAATTATTATTTTTTTTCTCTGCTTATTTTGTAATAGATATTATATTCTGTTCGAAATTAAAGACTTCCGGAGTCTGAGCATATTTTTATCTATTTTTAAAATTACTTTACGATTTGAAAAATTTACGAAATTAATATTACTTAAAACATCCCCTAGAGTCGAGATTCCACGCCTGCATTTCCGCGTATCCCTGACTGCTATCACGACAATCGTGGGTTCCTTTCCTATTTACTTCCTTACTTCAAAGGAATTATTTCTATCAGCATAGATTCATCGTATTTCGTTTAAAAATAATTTGAAACGGTGTACGCGTCGCAGTTCCGCAATGTTGCGTTTTGCCGTTTCGAACGTGTCCGTAATTCACAGTCGATATTGCGGGCTGTTTCAGCAATTTAAACAGCGAGACAATTTGTTTATTTTAAATTAATCTGTACATATAATAAAATAGTATCTGATCGCTGTTTGTACGACGATATATGGGGAAATCTATTATTTTTATTTACATCATTTATCTATGTAATAGTCACCTAAAACTTTATTTTTTAACATATTTGTCATTAAACATTTTATGTTAAAATATTGTGATTGACAAATTAGGATCCCCAAATGGGCACGTATGAGGAGGTTGATGACAATGAATAAGGCGAAAGAGGTAAGCAGGTACTATACAGCATTTAGCACCCTATTCTCACTACCTCGCCTCCAAGTTTAACTTGGAGCTAAAAATATTTAATTCAATTTATAAAGCGGGACAAAATTACGTGGCGAAGAATGCTCGTCATGTAGGCTCCTTGAGGAGTGAAACGCTAAAAGAGGATTTTTCAGAATTCCTACGTGAACGGGAAAAAGCAGGAGTTTACGATATATAGTCCACCAAATGAAGCTGCAGGCCGAGATTTATTATGCTATAAGTATACAATTAAACAAAAACTTGCTTAGTTCACTTTCTCAATATATTAATATAAGACAACCAAACCACGACTTCATACTTATCTCTATATATAATAAGACAGTAAAAATATTTTGTCTGTACATTTAGTAATTTTGACTGAAATGGATAGAGGGACACTTAAAAAGACTAATAGAAAGCAAAAAGATTTTTTTTGAATTTCTTGTCTGTCTGTCTGTCTGTCTGTCTGTCTGTCGACATATTGTTGTCCGCATTTTTCTCTGAAACTACTGAACCGATTTACTTGAAAATTTCACCAATTGCTTTGTTTTAACTCAATTTAGGTTCTAAAGTTTGGTTCATCAAAATCGGTTCATTAAAAAAAAAGTTATCGTCATTTGAATGAACTCAAGGCATTAGCTTGCCAGCGAATGTTATATAGAAATCGCGCTGGTATGCCCCTGGCTAAAGAATGACGTTCGAAACGTATGGGTTATATGATTGTTGATAAAAATATATATTTTTGAAGCACTATTATATAATATTTTATACAATAAAGTAAACAAAATTGAATTGTTAGTGGAGATTACCTTCATTAATCATATTTCGAAATTACAAATAGTTTTAGAGAAAAGCTATATCGACTCATGTTATCCCTTACTCTCAGTGTATAAATAAGTATATTAGTTATCTTGGCCATTTAATGTAGATCAAAATGTTGATTAGTAGCACAGATTTGAAATTACGATACTAAAAAATTCTTGCTGTGTAGCGGCTCGCCGACCTCCACGCTTCCTCCCGCGCCCTCGATATTTTGCTTATAAAAATGGATCCGCCGCACCCGCCTAGCTTCCCCCGGGCATGGAAGGAGGGCCTGCTCATCATGTTGCCCAAGGCTGGGAAGAGCCCATAGCAGCCTGAGGGGTACCGATCTATAACCCTCCTTTGCGCGGTCTCCAAGCTGTCCGAGAAGTTATTCCTCTCACTTCTCCAGGCGCACATCCACCCATGAAGCGAGCAGTTTGGCGAGCGGGTATACTACTCTGGTTACACTACGCCGTAACAGCGATCAACCGAAAGGAGAGAGCAATAGTCTTCTTCGACGTAGTACGCGTATTCGACCACGTCTGGCACCCGGACCTACTTCATTAAGTGCTCAGAGCCGGCACCCCCCAGCACGTCGCGCATGTCTTTGCCTCCCTGCCTCAGTGACAGGACATTTTTCCTTGAGAGTTAAGAGTTCGAGGTATAGCAGCGACTCGATCGTTGCCGTTCTTCCCCAGGGCAGCATTTTGTCACCTGCTCTCTACGCACTATACACTGATGACATCAAATCGCCCTAGCGAGTATCACTCAAAGAGAAATCCTGCAGGTGGTCCAGAACCTCATCCTCCGTCGAGTGACGCAGGCGCCATACTACGTGAGAAACACCAAGCATCACCGCAACCTAAAAATAGAAAGCCTGGAGGTACACATTGGTCGTCTCGCGTCCAACGCATTCCGCTGCGCCAATGTATCGGGTCACCTGCACCTAAGGAGCAGCACTCCGTGGCATATCCGGCCGCCCGAGGTCAGACGTCAGATGACTTCCGAGGGACTTTCTATCCTCCTCTAAATGCGACTCATGAGCCTTGCATTGATCCTTGGTCGTTTAAGCTGGGCCTCCCTCAGGAAACCGAGGGTCTCACCTGACTGAGTTGACCGCCTAGATGGCGTTTGATAATCTTTCCAATCCCGTCCCGCACGCCTCTCTCTGTGTCTGCTCTAGAGCAGGTTATCACTTGAGACCACGGCCATGGAACCAACGCCCAGATGTCGTTCGGAGCTACTACGGAGATGGACGAGAGAATGCTTCAATTCTGTGCCTGGGTCTATAGCAAAGTAAATTTAGAAGCGATTGCACGTATTTTGGAGTTATCCAATAATTATAATGTATTTCGTCGCGGCATTGTTGGTTACATCTTTCGTTTAAGTATTTTTGGGTAAGAGAATAGTAGGTAGTCTGTTGTTTATAATTTCTTTCGTTTAAGTTTTCTGTTGTTTGTGTCATTTGTTCAGGTGTGTATTTTTTTAAACAATTGGAACATTCTTATTGGAACTACGAAAATGCGGGTTGCATTAAGGTTTCAATAATTTTCACATTAGTAATCTTAAGTGCTTTGCAAACATAGGTACATTATATGAATAATCCAGTAGTTAAAGCGGGCGAAGCCGCGAGCGGGTCGCCAGTATCAGAATAAGAACAAAGTAAGGAAGTTTAAAACATAAACTTAAAGTTATCTCATTATATGTGCACAAACCTACTCGTATGTGAACGGATAGTGTTGGTTCTAGAACATTTAAATTTCTTGTGTATTAACTCGAACTATGAATTTATAATATTTTAAAGTATTTTAAAAATACTTGAGGCCCGCCGTGGCATAAAGTGAGATTGTAAAATCGACTGGTTGTGAGTTCGATCCCCGATCGTGGAAATGATATATTTATTTACATTTATATTTTCGCTCTGGTGGTCGAGGCAAAGCGCGGCGTTGAGTTCCGCCACTCAACACGCAACTCGGCGGAAAGTGGAGCGTCTTTACTAGATTCCCTCTGCCTACCCTGCTGTGTGCGGGATACAGCATGAAGCTGATTTGATTTATTATAAAATAAACGTTAAGGTGTATAGATCTTAAGGTGTATGACGTTTATCAATCGATGTTTCGCTCAGTATTTTTTAAGTAAAATAAAAATGATAGTAGTGGCGCAACTTCGAGTCCATTTTGTTGGTATACGCAATATGTTTGTAATTCTATTTTAAACAGTATGCCGTAGATAAGATATTATTAAGTAAGAGGCAGTCGTTGTTTAGCGGCACACTAAAACACGGTGGTTGTTGGTTCGATTCTCACTCAGTAATGAATTATTGTTATTTCCTCACTCTGGTAACTAGACAAAGCGCAGCGTTGAGTTACGTAACACAACACGCGTAGTGGGCGATGTGTACCACGAGGGGTACCAAGTGTAAATTACAAAACTTAGTTAAAAAGTAAGCTATAAAATAAATAAAATAAATAAAATAAATCAAATAAATCAGCTTCACGTTGCATCCCGCACACAGCAGGGTAGGCAGAGGGAACCTTGTGTTAAGACACTCCGTTCCAAATGGAAATATAAATTTAAGTAAATATTTCATCTCCTCGAGTGGGGATCGAACCCACAACCAGTCGGTTTTACAGTCACACTTCGTGCCGCTGCGCCACGACCGGTCTCAAGCTATAAAAAATAAATCCAATTATATAAAATATATTTTCAACCAATACTGCTAGCTAAAGCTAAGCTTTAATTCAATTAGACGCGTTCCAATAGTTCGTTAAATGAGAATTTTGTATGAATAAACTAGTCGAGAAACAATCTTGATACTCGCATTGCTTTATGACAAGAAATGTTTCTATTTAGTTGAACGTCATTGAAAACTACTATATAAGAGTTAATTAGGGACGATGTTTTAGTCTATTTTTAATTCATTCACCATTTCCCCGCTGTGGAATTGATAAGTAGCGAACTAGTGAGAATTCGGACGGAGAGCAAAAACCGGAGTGTAATAACATTAGAATCTTCCTCTAAGAGAGAGAAACGAAGAGAAGAAGACGCTATCGGCAGGTTGGCCGGGCACGGTTCTGTGAACGATATATTGGAATACTACATCAAAATGGTTATTTATCTCAGAGTTGGTCGTGCAATAACGAAACTAGTATAACAAGTGTATTTGTTATCAACTGTAATTAATGCGGACGACGATCAACATCGACCAACGCTACCATTGACACGGAGGAGAGGAGTAGTAAGTACTGGGAAACACAGGGTGACCTTATGGAGTCAATTTGCAGAGGGACCTATTATTCTTCACTTCCTACAAACTAATAACTTAATTAAGAAAGCACAGCAACATAAAAGGCACAGACGATATCTGCGGCTTAAAACAAATCACAAATAAAAAAAATATTAAAAAACAACATTATAACCTCTCTGCATACCCAGCTATTTCCGGTATAAAGCGTAAAGCTGAAAAATATTTAAAATAAAACGATGTCATAAAAAAAACTTTATGTAAATATTAATTAAATATTTAACTAGGTATATGTATTTCGTCACGGAAGATAGGGGCCGATAAGAAAAACCAATAAAAACCTACAAATAATATACTTATTTAGAACTTAGATACCGTCCAAGAGGCGCGGGTTTATATCCCGCTACGTTAAATATTTATACGTTTTCTAAATAAGTATTTTTTTCCTTAGTGTGGAATAACACTTTAAATACATCAAAAATATTTAGAAACAGTGATACTTAATACAATTTCCTTTATTTTGACACTTCCTTTAAATTTGATGGATTGTAAAGAAAACTAATAATAGCCTAGTGATAAATCATTCCGCTCTCCTCTCGTCCTTTTCAGAAACATCGCCGGAGAAATACGTAACCTAGCGCCACTTAACCACTAACTAGACTAGGAAAACAAAAGTGTTCAAAAATATAAGCACTAGCCCGAGAAATCGAATCCCCAACTATCGCCTGTAAATTTAACCACGAAGGTGAACATAAAAGTAACGTGAATGCAAAAAAATGTAATTCGCCCCGTCAGGGCTCAAACTGCGAGGGCGGAATGGAATTCCAAATTGTTAGCCTTCTAAAGCAAATATTGGGCTTGCCAAATTAGTTTTTTCACATCTTTTCAACAATCTGGTAGCGTCGTTTAAAAATAAACATTTACTTAGTTTATGTGCATAATGTTTACTAAATACAGATAAAACATAAATTTGTTGACAACATTTGAGATATATTTTGTATAGATTAAATTGATATATAACATTGGATTTTTATCATCACGCCGCTGCGTATACTTGCATAGGAATAGTAGGGAAGGTAGAGAGAGGGCACTAAGTGGAAAAAAAGTTAGTTTGTCACTTTCCACCTAAACTCCAAACAGTGAATATTGTGTGGCAGAACTAGACGCCGCGCTTTGTCTACTCAAGTAGGGTTTTCCCTATTTTTTTGCTTCACGCTTCATTTCGGAACCTAGTATTAAGATACTGCGCTCCTATTAAGATACTTCCATTTTCTACTTTCCGCTGAATTATAAGGCATTGCAGGTTGAGTGGCGGAACTCGATGGGGCGCCTTGCTTCGTTACCAGAGAGAAATGATAATGAAAATATTAAATAGATATATCATTTCACCGAATGGGAATCGAACCCAATTCGATTTTGAATAAGTAGAGGAGCTTGGCCATAGAAAGTGAGCGTCATTGTCCGTTAACTACCGTACCGTTGCCTACACTTATATCGGAAGTCGCGGGCACTGTAACGCGACGGGACCCGCACGGTGGACCCACAATTAGTGATTTACGAAAAAATAAACCACATCTCTATAGTAACAAGCGCGATACATCGTCTCACCTCCGACCCGCGGCGCTCATTAACTATAACAAAACTTAACTTTGTATTGCATCGCTTGTGTATACGACACTAGCGGCGCCGCGCGGCATTACCCGCTTGAGCTATACGAATATTTATTTAAGTGTATTTATGGAAACAATATTAATTATTTCAGTCTATACTGTTATTTTATTCAGCTTTACGCTGTATTCCACATGTAGCAGGGTAGGTAGAGCGGACCTAGTGTTAAGACACTCTGTTCCTCACTTTATGCCGTATTCTGGAGGCATTGCGTGCGTGAGTGGCAGAGCTCAACGCCAACGCCAACTAGCTAACTGTGTCATGGACGCGGCCGGGTGTTGTGTAATACGTTTATGTGAGACGATAGCTGACAATTAAAAACTGAACTACCGTCGCAGCTTACCCGAGTCAAAATTTATACTAATTGCAAATGCGGTGCGTCACTGTTCTCGTTTATTGTAATGAATTCTTTGATTGTCTAGCTATCCAGTAGTATGATTTTATTTTGGATGTGGATGATAGATTCGGTAATACAAGACCAAACGATATTGTTATCATCAGGTTTTTGGATTACATGTATTGACATCAAAAAATGTAATATTCATAAAGATGTAAGCTTTACTACAAAAATACTTAAGTAACCTACTCTATTTGACGAGTACTAAGTAAATTGACTTTCACAAAAATGAATATATTCCTATTGAAGTTAACAGTTTGAAACTTTGTAATAGATGTTTTAGGTTATAATTTAAAATATGTTTTCTGAAGTCCAACATTCAGCCGCCACTTTCCTTCGTTAATTAAGCTGTCACTTTTCAATTTTGAAATGGAAAATTGAAAATTATTTCTATTTTATATATAAAATAGCATAAATATAATGCCATTTTATATATAAAATAGAAGTAACTTTAAATTTTTGAGGCCAGTCGTAGGGAAAGGTCACAAAATGTGACTATAAACGCGACTGGTAATGAGTTCGATCCTCTCTTCAGGAAGTGAAATATTTATTTATATTTATATTTTCATTTTTTCGCTTTGGTGTAGAGGCAAATCGCGGCGGTAAGTTCCGCAAGTCAATACGCAATGCCTCCAGAATTCAGCAGAAAATGGGGAACAGAGTGTCTTAACACTAGGTTCGCTCTGCCTACCGTGCTGTGTGCAGGATACAGTGTGAAGCTGTTTTGATTTGATTTCATAAATACAATTATTGTTGTGAATTATATTACAAACTAACGATGTTATAGTCAAATTATACAGAATATTTAACATAAATTGGAGCTTATGTGTTTTTCTGATGTATAAGCTAAATTACTGTAAAGTTTCATCCAAATTTGTATAGTAGTTTTTGCTGGAAAGTGGAACAAGCATCCATCTTCACTTGCTTTCATATTTATATTAAAAAAACTGTGGAACAAAGAATTTGTTAAAAGATTACTCTGTTTTTCCTTTTACAATAATTTTAACTCTCTCTCCTCTCCCTTTAGTTAAATTAACGTTCGTTTAGCTTACTTAAGTAATCATAGTTAAATATTGACATTAGTATTGAAATTTCATCTCGATGGTAATACATACTTGAAAATGAATAAATTTTGGTACAATGGTTTTTAAGACATCAAAAACACGAAATGTCGCTTTAGACTTTGGCGGTTTTGTTAATGTCTAAAAAAAAAATTAAATTAGCTTCACGCTGTATCCCGTACACAGCAGGGTAGGCAGAGGGAACCTAGTGTTAAGACACTCCGTTCCCCACTTTCTGCCGGATTCTGGAGGCATTGCGTGTTGAGTGGCAGAACTCAACGCCGCGCTTAACCTCGACACCAGAGCGAAGAAATGGAAATATAAATTTAAGTAAACATTTCATCTCCTCGAGTGGGGATCGAACCCACAACCAGTCGGTTTTGCAGTCACACCTCGTGCCTCTGCGCCATTAAATATAACAGACGAACGTTAATATCTATTCTAATATTAATATAAAGCTGAATTATT
This sequence comes from Heliconius himera, assembly GCA_021202915.1. Classification (NCBI taxonomy): domain Eukaryota; kingdom Metazoa; phylum Arthropoda; class Insecta; order Lepidoptera; family Nymphalidae; genus Heliconius; species Heliconius himera. The sequence goes on from JAJHJA010000046.1 coordinate 396,586, forward strand.
TGTAAGCATTAGTTGAATTTACTCAGAAGCTACTGGCTCGGATTGAAAAAAATATTTTTATGCTTCAGTTCTTTAGTTCGGTTATCGAGAGGTTTTTGAGGAAAAATTGAGAGGATGGATGCTTGTTCCACTTTCCCGCAAAAACTATTGAACCAATTTAGATAAGACTTTGCAGTAAGTTTAGCCTGTACATCAGAATAACATATATTATATTAATATTGTTTATTTTGGCTATAATACAAAACGCGTTTGGGTCGCTAGTAGATTATATTACGTTAATCGTTTGGAGGTAACATATATATGAATTTATAAGGTATTAATGTCATCTCTGCGTGCGGCTTTTGGTTTACCTAATGTAATTGTAGTATTGCCACTTAGAGTATAGAATGGCAGTAGAATCAGATAGTGAGTACTCGATCACTAGGATCCGCGATTTTTTTTGTTACTCAAAGATTAATCTGTGCGCGTCAATTTCAAAACGCCCCACAGCTTAACTTTATGGGACACATTTTGATCATTTAATAACAATAAACGAACCGCACAACCGAATAATATGTAAGAAAGTGTATAACCAGAGTCCATGTTCACTGTTTATTAAATAAGTTAGCAAATTTCCCATAGTAGAAAAATGGGATTCAATCTCAATCAAAGAAAAAAAATAAGGAAAACATATGGAAAGGATTTATGTTCTATTAGCTTTCTCCATGTGGAAAAAATACCATTTTCTAGGGTACCGTACCTTAAAAGAAAAAATAACGGATAAGTCTGTGCGTCTGTCAAGACCGTTTACTTATTTATGTTGTTAGTAATCTCTGTAGAGAAATTTTTACAAATTTCCCCTACTCAAAGACTCAGAATTATCATTTGGCAAGTGAAAATACTATTTTTTATGTTGTTTACATTTTTTAAGTGTTATTTCACATTTAGGAAAGAAAAATACTTAAGAACAAAACTTATAAAAATTTGAATATAGCGGGATTTGGACCGGCGTCTCTTTGGAAACTAATTTCAAATTTTATTACAATGTTAACATTTTTATACGTTTTCTTATTATGTATTTTTCTGTCTTAAGTGTGGAATAACACTTTAAAAATATTTATTATAAAAAAGATAAAATTAATATCAAACATACAGGTAACAAACAAAATGTTTGTATAATGTGTGTCGCAAAGGTAAGTTTGTAAATTTTTGTAAGTCACGTTCTGTTGACTTACAATCATGAAATTAATACAGAGCCCCAGCCAGCTCGCACTTGACTACTTTATTAGTTTGCCTTCCACGTTTATTGTAAAAATTGTAATATTCTGTTTCACATTGTATGAATTCAATATAGTAGTTTCGCAGCACCACCATTTGTTTATTTACTATTTTTCGCACGTTCTAATTTAACTACAACAATCCTATAGCTATATACAAAAATAAGAAGTAAACTGAAATGAACTTTTAACTTAAATGTAATAATAATAAAAAATAGGATACGAACTTATTACATAACAAAGCCCAGCGTAGACTTCCATTGACTTCATCAACACGCAATATCTCGAAACTTGGATGAAAACTGGGAAACGGAGTGTTTAACACGAGGTAACCTCTGTTTACTCTGCTATAAGCGGCATACAGCGTAACATTAAAAAAATATATACAAGTATACAGGGTGGAAGTGTCAGCACCACATTAAATGAAACCACAGTTTTAACTACTCTATAAAAGCCTAATATAATTCAGAAAAAAATAAATTCCCAAAAATGAAAAAGTTTTTTTTTCAAACAAAATAAATAATAAAATTGTAATTTTAAAACGAAACGCCATTTGTAAGGATGACGCACGCACACATAAACCTATCGAAGGAACACCGCCGCACACGCCTCATTTCGAAATCGAGTCGTATGTATTGGCGATAAAGTTCAAAGTTGTTTAACCTTTAGTAATATTTTTGTAGTAGTAAGCGTTTATGTTATTGGGATCTATACGTAATCGCGTCACACGAAATACAGGTGTGGATAAAAATCGTGAAATGAAAAAAAAATCCTACGTCCAAACGGTTGGGGCATCTTGATTAATTTCTTTAGGTATAGGTTTGAAATAATTTACCCTATATGCTGTTTCCGTAAATGGAGCGCTGCCTCTTCCACCCTGTATAGAACAAAAAATGTTAAAATAAATCATTTTTTCCAAGAAACAGATAGAATTTATGACCCCCTACCAATCAAGCGTTATAACTATAGGAGGAATTCATTAAAATTTTGCAAACTCAAATTCATTTTTAGCCAATTTTCTTGAACAATTTTTCGAACGACAAAAGTTCTGATGTCATTAGACGGAGTCGACTTGCGCGTAATTTACTCCGACTTTGACAGCCGCGATGTGTTTACGCGTCGACAATGTTTGACGAAGATTTAAAATAAGATATTTTGATCCGACGAAGAAACCCGAAGAAACCAAGGAATGAACCCCATTTTTTCATATATGTTTTTTTTTCATGTTAAACTACTTCTTTCTGAGTAGTTTTTGATAATTCTTGTTTAATTACACAGAGTAAGCCCCAGAAGTGATCTTATATAAATTTTATGGCAGATTGTTAACTAACTTTAGGCGCCAAATAATAAATGCTCGAAGATCATTTAGTTTACCTTAAATTGATAGAAGTAACCAAATAAAATTTACAATATATATATGTACGTATATACAACGTCCAGAGATAAATTAGAAATGACGCATCGGGCCACGCCGACTTAACTTTTCTTTGGTATATATTACATAAGAACTTAGTAATTTAGATAAATATTTGGCAAAGCGCGGCATTGAGTTCCGCCATTCAACACGCAATGTCTGTAGAATTCGGTGGAGCGGAGTGTCTTAACGACGAAGTCGCTCGGGGGCGCTAGTCTTGTAATAAAACACATCCAAATGAAAAACTTACTCATTTCCAAGAATACCTGTGCAACATTTAAAACTAAAATTTTTCAACTTCAACTTTGAGAAATGACGTCATATTCCATATATTTTCAGACCGGAAGTAGATATGGTAATTCAAGTTTGACTACTAGTATATTAGCATTACAAAGTCAGGTTGGCGGTGCGCCAGGCACGGCGGTAGCACGGTCGTATCCCGATAAGGTCGTATTTTACGAGTTCTTTAGGATTTACTATTTCTAACGTCATAATAAATTTAATTTTCTCTTCGTAACACTGTTCGAAAGGCATCTTGTAGCATTGCCTGTTGTAGGCGAAGATAGTTAGATCAATATTATGTATATAGAGGAAGATCAATTTCATATCGCAAAGAATCAAAAATCTAAATACCTATTAAACGAATTTAAGATAGAATGAAGGCTATTTCGAAGCAACAAAGTTTAATTAATTCAAAAATTTCTTTAAATTAAATAAAACAGCTACAACAAAGAAACGAGCACGAACCATTCACTGGCTTTCAATCTCTCGCAATGAACGTAGGTAATATTAATTTCGAGGCGTGTCCTCCGTTCTTCGTTTGACAAGTTTTAATTAGTTAATTAATTGTTCAAATTTGGCGAATCCTGTCGTTTCCAACAAAATGGTAGATTAGAAGGGTTCGCGACGAAATTGAACACTTCGTAATGGCCTTTGACTGTGACTTTATACTGTATACACACTCGCGCATACGTATGTGCGAGTGTGTAAGTGTGTATGTATATATGTACATTGGAGCTTTGATTAGGGGAGCTTTGTACACTCTCATGAGCTTGTTAATTGGATACATTCTATATTACGAATCAAATATATCAATATATCAAATAATATATATATACATACTTATGAAGAAACAGATCGTATAGGATTTATTAATATATTTTAGACAGGCAGGGAGAGAGCTAAAGCTCGGCGGTAATTTCCGTCACTTAAGTATTTAGACACTTTGTCCCCACTCACCGCTCAATTTTCACAATATTGCGTATATTTTGAAGATTGAGCTGGGAGAACGTAGTGTCTTAATATTAGGTTTACTCTGCATGCTCTGCTTTATGCGGAATATGGAGTAAATAATATAAAAAATAAACTAAAAAAAGAAGGTGTTATTTCCGTAAACCGCAGACAAACTCTGTATTTCCATTAAGTTTAGAGAGAAAGTATCATAGCGTTAAGAAAAAATATAATAAAACATCATCAAAGTTTATTGTATAACAATGTTGTTTATAAATAAGATAAGAAGCATCTGCTGACTGACGACAGCGGGTCAAAGCGGGGGACACTACTTTGTTGCTTTCTTATGAGCATGTCATTAACTTTACCTATATTTATCTAAGCTCATAGCAACTATTTTTTTATAATATTTTTGATTTTCTTCAATTTTATATTTATTAAATGAAATTCTTTAACTGGATTAATCGCATAGTTTTCTTAAAGTAGTTATTATTTATAACTATTTTAAGAAAACTAAATTATAATAACTAAAATTTTACTTAATATTGGAAATTAAGGCTTATATTATTACAATAATAATATTATTCAAATAAAGTAAGTATTTTTTTTTATAAATCTAGTAACACTATTAGGAAAGGTATATATGTATATATAGAGGCCACCGTAGCGACGACTGTAGCGACGTGGTTGAATTGTAAAAATTAACAGTTGATTTGATCATATCTGAGCAAACACAAGAAAATGCAGTCAATCACTTGTAACTTTCCCTATCTTGACTTATAAGTATAAGTATAACTACTTTAAATGCGAATCTTAGCTAATCCAGCATTGATTTTGAAAATCAAAATATTGAAATATATTTGTAAATCAAAGAATTGGATTTCAAAATAAAAATACAGGTGGTTTTGCTTATAGTTACAACGCGTTGTGACAGCTGTCGTTAAATATAAGATTAATTATTATTGATTGGCTTCAGGTCACTGAGGCTTCGCAAAAAGGGAATAGTTAAGAATTGAGTACGATGTAACTCCGGCCGCCGGTACAGAGGGTTACATTGAAAAATAACTTGATGTAATATATAGTTCATACTCTTTTTTGTAAATAAACTATCTAGTACAAAATTCTAACCACTAGCACCTGAGACGTTAAAAAAAACATACTTTATAATATTTGTAAAAATAAAAAAATATATATGATTGGTATCATAAAAAAACATATAGAAATAATATTATTATAGCATCTACCAGAAAATTTAAAGATATATCTATAACATTAATTCACTCATACATCTACTCTACGCACTTACTAGTCTTAATGAAGCACTTATGTAGTTGTATGTGTATTTAATTACTATAACGTAAAAGGATACATCCTGAGGTTGCCGCCTTTGTCGCCGATGGCGAGCAGCTTCTGTATGGGGTCCCATGCCAGCGCCGTCGGTGAGAACGGAAATCCGTGTCGAAATGTCTGTAACAAAGAAAAATGTACATAGTACTTATACATGTTTAGTTATTTTTAACTATTAAGTTATGTAGTCGAATGTAAAGTTTTAAGCTTAAGTGAGTCTCGTTTTTTCCCGTCCCCATAGGAATTTCAAAAAATTCTCTTGGGAACGTTAAAGTTTGGCATATAAAGACTTAGTTACAATAGGTTTTACTTAAATGAACATAATATTTGTATTTTTTTATATAGGCAAATGTTTTATATTTAAAACTAGTATCTGCCAAAATTTTCTTCGTGAACTATAAAACGTAAAACCTCATTTATGCCCGTTGCCATAGGAATTTCAAGAAATCCTCTCTTAGGAACTAGAGGCCAGTCGTAGTGCCAGTTGTAGTCGTAGTGGAGGTACAAAATGTGACTGTAAAATCGATTGGTTGTAGGTTGGATCCCCACTCGAGGAAATGAAATATTTATTTACATTTATATTTTCATTTGTTCGCTCTGGTGTCGAGGCAAAACGAGACGTTGAGTTCCGCCACTCAACACCCAATGTCTCCAGAATTCGGCGGAAAGTAGGGAACGGAGTGTCTTAACCGTAGATTCCCTCTGCCTACCCTGCTGCGTGTGGCATGAAGCATAAAGCTAATTTCTCACCTAATTACGCTGAAATTTGGCATATACTTTATTTTGGCTAAGTACAAAATATGTTAAAATTCTCTAATCTATTTCACTACGCCGAAAGTAGATTACAAATCTTAATACTAAATAAAATTATCACCAAGTTCACCTGTGAAAAGGTTATCACAGAGAGAGCGAATAACAAACAACACGATAGTTTATTGTCAACGGCCGATAAAAAATATGGAATAAGTATAAAAGTCCATGTAAATCTAATATCGGCACATTCGACCACCGACAGGAAGAAAGTCACAATGAAGTTGCTTCTGTTAGCGGCGGTCCTCGCCGTGGCTTCGGCCTCTATTCTCAAAGACGACCATCTTATGACGATTGGCAAGGAACGCTTGGGTATGTTTAAATATTTATAATTTGGATTTTTATATTATAGCGTAGGTTATAGATCCACGGTCTAGACCAAGGAAGGTATATATTAATTATAAGTCACATCCAGATGTGGAAGGTGTTTTATATCTTATCCAGATAAGCAAAGTTAATCTTGGATAATCGTTGTCTCTACAATAGAGGACGGAGTGACTAATCACTAGATATTGTCTGTTTAAATCATAACAATTATAATTTAAAATATAATAAGCTTTTATTTTAGACTGGATTTAAAATAGGTCGTTCTAATTAATTCAGGCATACAATTATAATTGAGATGACGTACTTTGCAAATTGAATTCCAGCAATCATAATGAAATTACTCATACTAATAGTTTGATGTATAGCGTAAAGGTATATTGTTACAAATTTAGTTATGAAGGAAATATTTTACTTTGATCCTATTACATATAATATATATTTTCATATTTTTATTACTTCTCCAAGTAAACATAGATATCAAGAGCAAGGAGGTCCTTTGCATGAAACTATTGAACTATATCTTGCAACCAACCATCTACGATGATATCAGAGAAGTCGCCAGGGATTGGGTCGTTGAAGAGAACATGGACAAATACTTGGTAAGGACAAAAATTATAGACTTCATATAAGGCAGACAATTTTGTTAAAAAAAAACAACAAAATTGCCCGTCAATGTTTAGGATTTGCTTTCAATTATTTTTTTCGAAATTTCTTTTGGTTTTTTTATTTTTAAGAAATAAATTACAGAAAGTCGATGTAGTGAAGCGCTTCATTGAAGTATGGAAGATGGGCTTATTACCTCGCGGGGAGATCTTCGTACACAGCAACGACAAGCACATGGAGCAAGCTATCTTGATCTTCCGCATGTTGTACTTCGCCAAGGACTTCGACACCTTCATTAGGACAGCTTGCTTTTTCCGCGAACGTATTAATGGCGGCATGTTTGTCTACGCTTTAACTGTCGCAGTATTCCACAGGGAAGATTGCCGTGGAGTAGTTTTGCCAGCTCCTTATGAAATCTATCCATACTTCTTCGTCGACAGTCACGTCATTAACAAGGCTTTCATGCTTAAAACAAGCAAAGCTGCTAGTGACCCCGTGTTATATGACTACTACGGTATCAAGGTTACTGATAAGAACCTCGTCTTCATTGACTGGCGTAAGGGAGTCCGTCATTTAATGAGCGAAGATGACCGCCTTAACTATTTTACTGAGGATATTGACGTCAACACCTTCTATTACAACTTACACATGAACTATCCATACTGGATGGTTGACGACGAATTCACTGTCAACAAAGAACGTCGTGGTGAAGTCACAATGTACGGATACTTGCAACTGCTCGCCAGATACAGATTGGAGCGCTTGAGCCACAAGATGTGCGATGTACCAATGATCAACTTCCACGAACCTTTGAAAAACGGCTACTGGCCAAAGATCCGCTTGCACACCGGTGATGAGATGCCCGTCAGACGCAACAACGTCATTCTTCTTAACAAGTACAACACCAAGGAAATGCAGTACATAGATGATATTGAGAGGGTCATTCGTGACAGCATCCTTAAGGGCCGTTTCGAAAGAGTGAGTATAAAAAAATTTCATTAATTACTTAAATATTAGGTTCGAGAATTATATATCAATGTATATTAAAAAATAAATTATTTTGTTAATTAGCGTGACGGCACCGTCTTTAACCTAAAGAAAATGGAGGACTTTGAAGAACTCGCCAGGATTATCCTCGGTGGAATGGGCATCAGAAACGATGATGCCAAAGTAATACACATGATGCATTTGTTTAGAAAGCTTTTGTCTTATGGCGTTTACAACTTCGACAAGTAAGTTACCAAAAGATTTTAAAAAGAAATTTAACTGGTTAGATAAATTAGTTTTTTTGAGGCCAGTCGTGGAACAAAGTGTGACTGTAAAACTGACTGGTTGTGGGTTCGATCCTCACTCGAGGAGATGAAATATTTACTTAAATTTACATTTCCATTTCTTCGCTCTGGTGTCGAGGACAAGCGCGGCGTTCTGCCACTCAACACCCAATGCCTCCAGAATTTGGCAGAAAGTAGGGAACGGTGTGTCTTAACACTAAGTTCCCTCTGCCTACCCTGCAGTGTGCGGGATGCAGCGTGAAATAAATAAATAAGATAAATAAGAGCACACCGACAAAGATATATCAAACAACTTTTATTGTGTAACAATTAATTTAAAAAAATATTTTATCGTAGGTACACCTACATCCCAACTGCTTTGGATATGTACACCACCTGCCTGCGAGACCCTGTATTCTGGAGAGTAATGAAACGTGTCACAGAACACGCTGTGCTTTTCAAGAAATTCTTGCCTAAATACACAACAGATGAGCTAGACTTCCCTGGAGTTAAAATTGAACGCATGACCACTGACAAGCTAGTAACGTTTATCGATGACTACGACATGGACATTACAAATGCTCTGTACTTAGATGAAACTGAAATCCACAACAAGAAATCTGACATGACATTCGTTGCACGCACACGTCGCCTCAACAACCAGCCCTTCAAAATCACTATCGACGTAGTATCTGAGAAGGCTGTTGACGCAGTTGTAAGGATTTTCCTTGGACCTAAATACGACTGCATGGGTCGTTTGCTCAACGTAAACGACAAACGTCTTGATATGTTGGAAATTGACAGCTTCATTTACAAACTGGACACTGGAAAGAATACTATTATTCGTGACTCCCAAGAAATGCACGATATCATCGGTGATAGGCCATGGACTCGTCGTTTCATGGACTACACTGTCGATGTGACCGGAGGAGTCGACAAGGTCGTGGACAGTTACTGGTACAAACAACGTCTTGGCATTCCTCGCAGACTGTTGCTTCCTCTTGGTCTTCGTGGAGGACTTCCACTTCAAATGTTTGTCATCATTACGCCTGTACGTACTGGTCTGCTTCTGCCAACCATTGACGTGAATATCATGAAGGAACGTCACACTTGCCACTTCTCTGCCTGTTTCGATACCATGCCTCTCGGTTTCCCCTTCGACAGAGAAATCGACGTAACTCGTTTCTACACCAACAACATGAAGGTCCTTGACGTGCTTGTATATAGGAAAGACCTCGGTTTATCCAACAACGTAAAAGAGATCGACATGTCAGATATGGTCATGAAATACGACGACCTCACTTACCTTGACTCCGATATGTTGGTCAGGTGGTCCTACAAGGATGTTATGATGATGAGCGTCGACAAAATGATGAGATTGTAAAATATATTTTAAAATATTTATTTTCAATTAATTAATAAATAGCATTCACATAAATCTGTTTTGTATCATTTTCTCTTGGTACTAGAATACATTAGATACAGGTGGTTTGAATTTAAATTGACTTTGATTCTAGCACCTCTTTAGCGGTGCAACTTTTTTATTTTTGATTTGTGGAGTTTGTTTAGGCTTTCGGGAAATATTAAAAAGGTATTAGTATTTTATATACTCGTATATATTTAAAAAAAGAAAGTCAAGCTTTTGACCACTATTCGTCGTATTAGTTATTTACAGAATATGATAATTACAAAATTACTAAAAGAAGCAAAATAGTTCAATTGAAAGCTAAATAAAAAAAATATTATTATATATAGTTAATTATTAAAATATTATTATATAAAATTATTAGCTCTATTTTATATAACATATAATTGACTAAAGAAACAACTACACATAAAAAAATATATTTTTGAGTAATTGAAGTCAATACCTACATAGCAATTCTCCGAAGTTTTATTGTAAAGTGACGGTTGTAGGTTCGATTTCCATTCGACGGAACAACGAATGCTACAAGCATAACAAACAATACGCTATGAAACGTAGTCAAAAGCAAATAACTACAACATAACAGTGAACGGCACGGAACAGAGTACGGCGTTGCAAGTTGTTGCGTTTGAAGTGCTGATATGCAATGGAATTTTTAATTACGTTACAAACGGTTGATGACGGAGATACTGTCGATGAAACGAATGAACGCGGAGCTTCATGTTCGCTTTGTTGGAATTGGTTCAGATAGTTTTGTTACGATATGTTCCACTGAGAGCTACCGGCATATTGCAAACAATCATACAAATAGTAAAGTGCTAAAAGAATTTTTAAAAATTGGAACGTGAAAGAATTATCAAATCGTGCCTCTCGAATATCGAGAGATATTATCAAGTTTTTTTTCACGCTATATCCCACATTTAACACGGTAGGCAGAGGGAACCTAGCATTACGACATTCCGGTTCCCACCTTCCCTAGTAACTATTGAGACATTTCGTGTTGTTTGGCAGAACACAAAAAATAACTTTTTTTTTATCTTCACACATCTGCCACAATTAGCAATTAGGTATACGAGGGGTAATGAACTCTACTCTTCACCCGAAGTTTTTCACGAATGGGGGCGAACTCACAACTATCGTGTATACGAGTACATTCAACACATCCTCCCAAAGCCAAATTCACTAGACTATTATTTATTTTATACTTCTTATCAAATTTTCAATTATTATATTATTAAAATTACTAATGAATAGATAATAAGCCTATGATATTGAATAAGCACTTTCATATAACTACTATCCGTAGATTTTTATAGAGGAAAAAAATATAAAAAGAAGAAAGATGAAAGAATAATAAAATAATAAAAAGTTTTCATAATATAAAGTAAAAACTAAACTAAACTAGCTTCACGTTGTATCCCTAGAGGGTGAGTCAGAGAGAATGGAGTGCCAAACGCTACGGTCTCTGCATACCTCTTTCGCCTCGTCCAATGTGATCAATCTTTTCATACATGTCCTCATGTTTTTTAAGTGACCTTCCTCCAGTATTCTTGATACTATGTTTTCGAAGGTCAACCAAGGTTGCCCCCTACCTCTCTTACCGCTTCCTTTTCCATCATAAATCTTTTTTACAATTTTTTCATCACTTATTCGTTCGACATGCCCAAACCAGCTGAGCACGTTCTTCTTCATTCTCACCAAGACATCGTCGCTAGTACCTGCCATTCTATGTATCTCTTCATTGTGGTTTCGAACAGCTAAGCTGACTCCGCATACCGTAGAAACGCTTCTCTACAGCATGTAAATAACGTAAAGTATTATAGATGTATTATTATAATGCGCATTTGGTACTTTCTACGACCACAAACTAAGAAGACACCTGACACGACCAGCAGGTACGTGGGGTTACAGTAAACCATCACTGTCATAATGTATAACCTATATATAGCCTTCCTCCATAAATAGACTATTAAAAAAATACAATTAGAACCAATAGCTATAAAATAAGCGCATTTACCAAATAAACTATTCTACTTCATAATATTAGTAAAGAAAATGGTCTACTAAAACGTGATATGAACTAGTTACCAATAAAGTTTTGAAAATATGAAATATGTTAGTCAAAATAATAACTCAGCCTTAGTATAGGGCGGTGTAACCCAAAGCAACATCGAATGTATGACCATCCTTTATATAATCTGAAACTATGCTTCGCTATCTATATAATTGCTATCGCCAGATATGGACTAGTAAATATCATGGTATTTAGAGATTACAATTTACTGTATAGAATACTAGTAATCGCCCGCTTCTTTGTTGGCGTGGACTCGTTAATGGAAAAACTCGGTTTCCCGTGACCGTCGTCTTTATACTATACACTCCCTAACCTTTTTTTACAGCTTCACGTTGTATCCCGCATGTACCCTGCGGTAAGCAGAGGAAGCCTACTGTTAAGACACACCGCTCAACAATTTCTGCCGAATTCTGAAGGCATTGTGTGTTGAATGGCGGAACTCAACACCGCGCTTTTCCTCGAAACCAGAATAAAGAAAACAAGAAAGTTTTAAATAACCTAACCTAACTACATGTCAAATTTAAACTTTCTTGATAGCTTCTTTTTTTCGTAGTTGGTTAATCGATCTTCATTACATACATTTGAATCAGTTCATAAATAAAAAAAATGTAAAAAGGTAGTTCGTATTAATAAATAAATAGTTGTGTAGTTCAAGCCGGCGAAGCTGCGTGCTGGTCGCAAGTGAGTAATAAGTTATTAGACTGTACCTACTAGGTACTTTTTAAGTAAAACAATAAAAAACTTTATTTACCGAGGACCATCCCTCACTTTTAATCCCTCCCTACGAGTAATACCTCCCGCGCAAATCCTAATTCATGACGTGCTCTAACGAAAACAAAATATTTACATACTTTAATTCGTCGAACAAACGAAGTAAACACAGAAGTAACATGTTCATCATTTTAAAACAAAATTATTAAAAATGTTATAATGCTGAAGTATTGTGGCAAAAAGAAACAATTTATAAAAATATTTGTAGATACGATCTCCGAAGAAATGAATTACCTTTACCTTCCCAGTGTGGTAGGCAGAGCGTTAGGTTCCACCACTCTATATGCGACGTTAATGTGAAGACGGAGTGTCCTGACATTAAGATAATTTTCGGCCTTTTTTTAGCTTCACGCTGTACCCCGCACATAGCAGAATAGGTCGAGGGAACCAACGAACCTAGTTAAAAACATTTCCATCTCTATTAACACTTCCGTTCTCCACTTTCCGCCGAATTCTTGAGGTATTATGTATTGAGTGGCGTAACTCAACGCCGGGTTTTTTCTTAGTACCAGAGTGACAAAATTAAAATATTAAATATATAATACTCCCGAGTAGGATTGGAAACCATAACTGTCACTATTGCAGCCCCACGTTTATGCTCCTTCTTTCCTCCTACCATGGTATAAGTAGGAAAGAAAAAGTATAAGAAGCAAACATCGCAAATCTTTACTTAATACTATAAACATGAAAAAATATGTTTGGTCTAACACGTTAATCTCGTAAAATAGTGATACGAATTCATAAAATTCTCTATTTGCTAAATAGTCCACTTATCGAGGAAGGCAGCTATATGCTGAATGGAGGCTGTATTATCACACTACAAATAATAAAATAAAAAATAAATAAATCAGCTTCACGCTGTATCCCGCACACAGCAGGGTAGGCAGAGGGAACCTAGTGTTAAGACTTAATAGGAGCAAAGTAATGTCAAAATGGAAGAGCTTCAAACAGCAATCGAAGTCACAAGTTCCGACGATCAGAAAGCTAAAATAAAAAGAAAAAAAAAATCAATAAAATTCTTTACTATTAAAAAGATGATTTAAAATCCCTTGTTACTGTGGACAGGTACTATCATACCCTCGTCTAGAACTACGTAGGCCTTTGTCGTACTCAAGTTACATGATGAAAGACTATTATGTTAAATTGCTGACAACGTTAAAGTACAAAATATTTACTGAAAGTATTTTTTAACTTTTTTTGCCGTATTGTAAGTGGTCTTTATTTTATATAGTAGTTTGCAGCTTCACGCTTTTCCCCACGTAATGGGGTGGACAGCAGCTCGTTTCCTAACTTTCTGCCCAATTTTCGGTATGTTGCGTGTCAAGTGGCGAAACTCAACGCGCTTTGTCTTTGTCAAAATGAAATACTTTTTTAGATAAAAAATGTAGATGATGGTGTCACAGTGTAGGTGAAACGTGGCTCTTCGTGATGGTTGTGGGTTATGAACCTCTGTTTTTTAAAGGGAAAGTAAATTATTTGGGTGTTAAGATTATGCGTGACAGTAAGAAATTCTGAAAGAGTTGAAGATTTCTCTTAATTTCACTAATTGGCCTAGCTGAAGCTGAAATTCAAAAAGTGTATAAGGAAGAATTTTCAAGTATCTTTCTTGAAAACATACTTAAAAACACATTAACACATTGGCTAAGTACGAGTCGGACAAGTCGGTTATCGTACTATATCCTATTCTCTTAAGTCTGTGTAAATGACACGTCTCAGCTACTAATATATAAAAAATATATATAATAAGAACGTGATACCAGTTAATCAGTTAAATTAAAAAATAATAATTCATTAATCTCCTTAAAGCAAGTGTATTTAGTATGAAAGGTCACGCTTTTGCCATAGCATTTTGCGCATAGCAGGGAAAGCAGAGGGCTATTGGGAGTCTAGTGTAAAAACAATAGCGTGTTGAGTGGCGGGACTAAACGCTGCGGTATATTTACCAAACAGATTTAATGAAAATAATAAATTATAATGTAATCATAATCTTTATTTCCTTGAGAGGGGAATCTAACTCACAATTACCGCGTTCACAATAAGACGCTACTCTCCACTTCACCAAGACGATCTCACTAAAAATATACATATATTAAAGTAATATATTCACAACATCCCGCCTCCACAATATTAAAATATTTTTTAAAGTTTCATAAAATTCAGTTTTCGTACCTAAGTTATTACGAGTGTAACGGAGAGTCACTTTACAGCCGCGCATCAATCATCGTCAGATCGAGCAACAGGCGCTAGGCGCCGTGGGGAGGGCCGCGGGCCTTATTGCTTCCTAACAGTACGCTGTTTTTAGACTTCACGCCGTATTCCGCATATGGCAGGATTACTTAGTAATAATTAGTTTTGCTTAAAATAAATAAAAGAATATACTTCAAGTTTAGCAGTCGAACAATGTAACAGTATACCGTGCAGTGCGTGGGGACCGCAGAAGTTCCTACCCCTATATTCCCTTTGCCTATCTTGGAGGTGAAAAAAAAATACAATTTAAAATAAAAATACAATCCTTAATATTTTACGGTTAAAAAACTACACCTATTTACACAAAATAAAGAGCTTTTTTTGGTTAAAATAAAAGCTCACTTAATAAATTGCGCCAAACGAAAGCTTCCCCGTCCATATCGGATATTGTCCTTCTGGAACAATATGTCAAGACGTCGCCTTATTGTTGGTAGACAAAAGCGGGTCATGGAGGGATCCAACTGTTGCTCTTTAATCGACTTCAGTCAATTTTATTAAGTCGATTCTCATTTTCTATTATTGTTTTTTTTTTCTTTTTAAGGTCGTTGTGCGCAGTGGGACAGCGTGTGACTATAGATGCAGTGGTTGTGGGTCCGATCCCCACTCGGGGGATAATTATATATTGTTGCAGCTTCACGCTGTATCCCGCATATGACAGGGTAGGCAGAGGGAACCTAGTGATAAGACACTCCGTGTACCTCCGAATTTGAAAAAGTGTCGTGGCGTGGAGTGGCGGAAAATATCGCCGGGCATTTGGGTTGGTGCCAGAGCGACCAAATGAAAATATTAATAAATAAAAAATCATTCCCCCTAGTGTGGTCGCGTTACAGTTGCGCCACGACGGCTTCGATTATACCAAAATTAATTTAATTTAACCGTTCAGGTAAATAAAGCGCGGCGTTGGTCTCCGCCACTCTTCATCTCGATTTGACGAAAAGTGAGAAACAGTGTCTTGACTTTAGATCTCCTCTGTCTCCCTTGATATGTAGGAAAAGGGTAAAACTGCCTTAAATTGTTTTCCTTTAATAATAATATTATTATGTATGTATATGAGAAAATCGATAACATAGTAATTGGCTAGAGTGCTGAGACCATTTTGTAAAGATATACCTTCTAAGCCTAAGCCTAAAAATTATATTTGTTTTACAATGTATATACATACATTAAAGGGATTAGAAGTTTTGTACACATTCATATAAACAATTCGGCTTGGCGAAACAATATGTATTTACTTTACAATGTATGTATATACTTATTCAAAAAACGGCAATTCAAATTCTGCCACTAAAATCACCTTTTTATGAATTTAGAAAATTGTAAAAGCCTAACTCCAAAACAAATAACAGTCACTTTCTATGCTACGATCAAAATTTCAATGATACATAGACTTCCTTTTTAAGCTTCACTTAGTATACCGCATGAAGCAGAGGAATTTTAACCCTAGTTATAGAAACTCCGTTTCTTACACACCGCCCAGTTCTCCAAGTAACTCCTAGTACTATTTTTGAACATTTTCAGACATATCTCATATCGGATGTTACGGGAAAAACGCTATCGGTCCATGAAAAGGCGAACAATAAATAAACATCAGCCCCTATCCCACATTTATTTAATCCCGTATTCATGCATCCGCTCGGATGCTCCCATTCTTTCATTTTCCAAGAGATCCCACTAGTAGATACCTTTGCTATATCGTTTACACACAAAAGGGATTTGTTTTGAGCTTAAGCTTTTGAAAATAATTTTTAATTATAAATATGTTATAAATAAATAGATACAATGGACTAAATTTTTGTTTAAAATTATGCGATGTTGAGAGGCGAAACTTACCTACTTACTACCAGGATAAAAATAATCATTTTTCTCTTCATAGTATGAAAATTTTTGATTTTTACGATCATTACACATTCTCGTTAAACACAAGGTCATTGTGGTGCGGCACACGTCATCTAACTATAAACGCGACGGTTGTGGGTTCGATTTCAAATCAGCGTAGTGAATTTCCTTGCACTGGTAACAACACAATGCGTTAAGTTCCACCATACATACAACACACAAAGGAATGACAACACTAGGATTCCCTGTACCTACCTTACCTGTAGAATACGGCGTGGATATATAAAAAAAAAAACAAAATTAAACCTCATTCTTTCGAGAGGGAATCGAATCCACGACCATCGCATACAGTCAGACACAGGGTTTTATTTTAACAGATTGATACAATCCGCGTTTTCATATAGCCCACGCAGCTTTAGGCAATCCGTGAAGCCCTAAGGGATTACTGTTACGTCTGAGTCCACACCGTTGCAATCTCATTTGTGTCCATTGTTTACTCACCGCAGAGCAATACGTTAAAACCTATCGCTTTTATAGAAATGCGTTTTGAATAGCCGTTTTTTTAGTACTTTGGTTGCGATTTGTTTTTAAAACACATTTGTAAATCAATTGGAATAGAAATTTACTTTGATTCACGCTTGGTGTTGTATTTATTGTTCACGTATTACAAGTACGGTATGCATTGATCGTTGTTTAATTTTCTATTACGCGAGCATACGAAAGCTATCACAATTTCACCATCCTACACGTTCCGCTTATTAGGGAACGCAAAATTGGGTTGATGTAGATTGGAAACGTATAAATCATTTTAATATAATTCATTTAGATGTGTGTTTAGATGCCGTGTTTGACTGTATAGCATCTGTACAGTCAAACACGACGGTTGTGGGTTTGATTTCTCTAGTAACAAGTGAAAGCGCGTCGAGTTACGCCACACCACACGCAATGTCTCGAAAATTGGACGGACGCCGGGGAACTGAATTTCTTAATATTAGGTCCAACGTGCTACATAAGGGACATCATGAAGCTACATAATAATAAATATAATCTCTTAAGGGGGTCGAATCCCATCGTCGTATGTATATTTAAACACTATAACGTCTATTTAAATCGAGATAAACGTTGATTCACGGCTCTGAGTGCGGCTGTTAATGACTGAGTTGCAAACTCGCTAATAGGTTTACATTCGCTAAACAATATCCAGTTTCCGTGATAACGTTGAACCGCGGTTATTTGACCATGAGAGCTTTTAACAACTTTTTGCACTTTAATTATATTTCATTTTACATTTAGCTGAATGTTTTGATGTATTTTTGTTATATAGATATATAATATTCATTGACATTTCATTCAATTACAAATTTGATTATTTAATTAATAAGATCAATTTGTAATCAGACACGTCTAAAGTAAATTTACTCAAATATTGTTTTACTACTTCTTCTATATATCATTATTCTGGCGCGGGTTGCCAGGATCTGCCAACCGATTCAAATTACTTCTCTTTGCACAATTTTTATGATAACAATGCTTTATTAACATCTTAGTATTATTATTCTTTTATTGTACAATAAAGAAAAACACAAAAATATAATTCAAAAATTCGTATAGGTTGGTATTAACAGAGGTAAGAATTAAAAAACATTATTCCTGTCAAACGTGAAGATATAGATAAGTAAATATATGACACTCAGTTTAGAAATACTAAATATACAACTGAACGTGTCTGGACGTGTGTGTTGCCAGTCGGCCGACACTTGTGCTAGTTGTGGGCGGTCACACAGGTAGTCAGACAGGTGAATCGAACCGCTGAATCGAATTAAAGCTTATATATATACCAGATCAAACTCTATTTTATTAGTAAAACTATATAATTTGTTTGAAATTTTTTTCACGATATTATTTTCTGTGACTAATGAAGTTAAAAAAGTGTCCTCGAGGAGGAAAACTAACAAATGGAGTGGGATTTGGACGCGAGCCTTTACGAAACCGTCCAAGTGCTTTGACCAACTAAGCCATACGTTCTCACCAGCTACGTTGAAATTCTTATATACTTACTTATTAAGGCAAATTAAGATCGGGGATAGTTCACAAATAGTATATAGAATAAATCGTCGTGACGCAGGAGGACAAGCGTGCAACTGTAATGACGACAGTTATGGGTTCGATTCCCACTTTAGGGAATTAAACATTTAATATTTACATATTCTCGCTCTGGTAACAAGCAAAGTGCGGCGTTGACTCCACCTTTCAACACGCAATCAAACTTAGGCGCAAAATGGGGATCGGAAGTGTCTTAATGGGAACGGAGTGTCTTAACACTAGGTTCCCTCTATCTACCCTGCTATGTGCAGAATACAGCGTAAGGGACAGGCGTGAGACTGTGAACGAGGCGGTTGTGGAACAAATGTATATGAAGCGTGTAATTGCAAAAAAAATGAAACGAACATGAAAACAAAACCTTAAAGACAAGGAGAATCTTATATATAGTTTTTAAGCGACGATTTAGTAGTTAGTCCCACAACCGCACGCAGTTACGTAAGTTAAGCGAGTTGCTGTGAAAGAAGGAGGTATGGGCAGGGATTTTTAAGATAAGATTAGTTTCAAAGCGAAGAAATGTAACTCGCGCAAAACCTTAAAAATCTTCGTTCAGGAAAAGAGGGAAAGTCGTCTTCAGTGGTTACTCCATTATGTCTTGTATCACGGCATCCAGTTACGTTCCGTTTTCGTTTCCTAAGGCTTCCGAAGGGACTACTCAACCTAGTCCCTACAACTCCCTACTATTTACCCTAAGACTACCTCGAAGGAACGCGTTACTCACCTACTTTAGCATCTCAAAATCCATAAAAACATGTGGTCGAATCGAACCTTCTCATTTTTTATTTTAATGTCGCTTAAAATAAAAACTCCAGTTAAAAAGATAATGAAACATATTTCATAACTTTGTTCCAAGAACGGTCACCTTAAAAAATGCTAAAATTCAAGCAAGTTTCGCCGAACGGAAGCTAAATACAACCAGCCGTAGCCGCATCTAACCGTAATAACTCAGTGGGGAACTTATGAAAGTATAAACAGGGGGAAATTCAAAACATCGTAAAGGGATTGTAATGTAAGCAACAGTTTTACATTTAATTTTATTAAGTTTTTAATTTTGGATGTTATTATTATAAAAGAGTATTTTTTATTTTTATGCTTTTCTTTATCGAGATGAAAATAAAGAAGGTAGTGTAGTGTAGTAATTTATCTTTCTGACATCTATATGCACAAATTTTGTAGAAAATTAACTACAAGATTAAGTTTGTAATGTTGTTTTTGTAATCTATACAAATATAATAAAGCGGAAGAGTTTGTTTGTTTGTTTGTTTTGTATGGAAGTTACATTCTTCAGGAGTGCTATAGGCTATATAACATTATGGTTTAATTGTTACTTAGCCTTAAATAATGAAATAACAATAATTATGAACGCCATCGTATTACTTCAGCCGCGTGCTCTGCAGAAATAGTTAAATATATACATATATTTGGTACATTGTACTACAAAAAAAATTGTTTCATTGGTTAAATTAGCTGATAAATACTTTAGGAGATATCACTGATTTAAAATGAGCTAGCCTACGAGCCGCACGGTATGACCGACTCGAACGGACAGACGACGTTGACGGTTTTGTAAATTTTCATACATGTTCGATCTACTGTTATTTTATGTGGTTATTTGGTGTTTATTATTAATTCATATTTTTCTTTATTCTCTTTGCTTATTCGAGTAGTAGATTAGTTTAATTTTTTAAAAAAGTTGATTTGGTCAAGTTTTATTTTAATTGAAATATTTTGTGACAAAAAATAATTGAAAATTGCAAGGTAATATTTCAATGTTTTTTATTTGACAAAGATATTGGAACTTACGAACGTAAGTTTTTCCACCATCAAAGAAATGAGTGGGCCGCTAATATACCAATAAATCTGAGCATAATCGCTCTTATCTTTTATTTGCGTTGACTTACAAGTTAAATTTTTTTATAAAATATATACTTAAAAGAACTGTAATGTTAAATATTTGATATAAATTTCGGCTTGATTTTCCACGTGATAAGAATACAAATAACTTTGACAGACAGACAGAAAAACATATAGACGGAGGGATGAATTGATCCTATAAGAGTCGTACGTCTCAAAAGGAAAAAACTGATACACTCTAATGTCCGTCTGTCTATATGTGTGTCTGTCATCTGTATTGCGATGAATAGATTATTTATCAAGAAAGGCTATATACAGGCTATATTATGTAGCCTACTGTACCTGCGGTTTGAACTGTCTCGGGTACTTAGAGTGTGTCATGCATCATATTTCATACATACGGGTAATTCTTAATTGTTTCGAAATTGCAAGTACATAATACGTGGCTAAAAAAATTGCTGGTAAATTGTAAGAGGGCGCAATGAATCATGTTTGAAACACAAACTGAAGACAACTCCGGCTTCTTTCGATATAAGAGACAAAAGTCTAAAGTTTAAGTAGTTTAGAAAATTTTACAATTTCATATACACATCCGGAAAGGTTATAGGAATTTCATATACTGCACGCCCTTTATCTAGATTTTATTAATAAGAATATATTTTCAATTATCTAGCGCAGTGACCAGGCGCAGAGCGGCGTTTAACCCACAATGTCTCAAGTCTGGGCAGAAAGCGGATAACAGTGTTCTAATATTAGCTTTCTTCTGGAGACGCAGTAAATTTATTATTCTGCAACTAGAGCAGACAAGTCGAAACTAAAATATATCAAAAATATTTAATCTTGTAGTGCAAATAGTAGAAAGCAAAAGCTCTGCAATTTCGAAACAATTTTCGAGAAGAGTATGAAATAGCGAATTTAGTGTAAAAGTGTAAGCTTCGCAGAATTTTGCTTTCACTAGTTTTTACTGAAAGCTCCAACTACGTACACATGTATGTATGTATGTATGTTCAACGGAAGTGAATTAACAGTTATATGACTGTAGCGCTATGTGCCTTGAAATGAGTGAATTTATATACGCGAGTAGTCGTTGCCCGCAACTTTAGTTGTCTTAACCTTAACACGTAAAGTTGAGAATCTTATTTATTCCTCTTCCCGTAAGAAGATTGGGAAAACCACTCTCATTGCTTTAGGACATCAATTCCCTAACGTACCCTACTCTCCCTAACCTACCTACATGCCAAATTTTGACTTTCTACGTGCAATAGTTGCGTCTGTGCGTTGTCTGTCAGTCAATAACGGAAGAGTTGATGTATGTTAATCTGTATATATAGATTATTTGCTATGACTTACATATAATATGATTATTTGCTCGGAATTTGTTTTTTAAAAGATCTAAGGATCAATAAAAATGTAAACTATTGTATCGAGAGTTTTGAAAAAAATATAGCGACTTTATTAATAAGTTAAAAATAAAATAAATTAAATTAGCTTCACGGTGTAACAAGCAAACAGCAGGGTAGGCAGAGGGAACCTAGTGTTCAGACACTCCGTTCCCCACTTTCTGCCGAATTCTGGAGGCATTGCGAGTGTGTGTGTGAGTGGCAGAATTCATCGCCGCCTTATTAATAAGTTAAAGAGTTTAAATTTTCTTTTTTTACTTTATTCTTGATTGGGTGTTGTAACTCCTTAGACGACGGAAGTTTCTGAACTTTACCTCAAATTGACAGTAAAAAAATATCAAATGGATAAAAAATAATAAAATACCTTCCAGATTAACAAGAATATTTTTACTGATAGCCTAACATTTTAGCCGATTTAGTGAAATTTAAATACAAATAAACTATTGGAGGCCGTCTTAGCGCAGTGGCACAGGTGTGTATAAACGTAGCTACGTGCGTAGACTGGTTGTGGGTTCAACTCTCACTCGGGGAATGAATTACTATTTGTTAATATTTTCATTTCTTCGCCGTTGTAACAAGGCAAAGCGTGGCGTAGAGTTTCGCCACTCAACACGCATGCCTGAAAATTCGGCGGTAGGGAACTGAGTGTCTTAATACTAAGTTTTCTCTGCCTACCCTGCTGGATACAGTGTAACGCTTAAAAATGATACAGATAAAATATTCCAATGAAAACGTTAAAATCTATATAAACATATAAATAATATATAAAATTCGATCTTGGTAATTTGGCCTGAGCTAGGTAAAGAAGTGTTAAACACGAAAAGAATTTCTCAAAATTCCTACGCGAAAAAGGAGTTTCAATTATGTTCAGTCAACTAAGTTGCGGGTGAGTACTAGTGATAACGACAAAAAAAAATTACAGCAATCTCAACAAATCCCTTGAAAAGTCTTGCTTTTCAACACTTAGTTTTTGTACAAAGTTCAGTCCACATCCACTTTTATTTTCACTGATAAATCTCAATAGCCGATAAAGATAAAGAGCATTAATCGCGTTGACGTGTCACAGCTCTGATCCTGGATTTGCGGCTGGATTGTAACACCTGGATCTCGAGATTTACGATCGGCAGATAATCTATATAGACATCATTGATAACGTACACCGCTATCATTAAATTTTGAACTCACGTTAAGGTTCAAAGTTTAAGCCAGCCAGAGACACATAAAGCAAAAAAATAAGTGTCATCGTTTTTCCTGCAGTAGGGTACGCAGAGAAAATCAATTGTAAAGACACTCTGTCCCCACGCAGTGCCCAATTTTCGGGATATTGCGCAGTAACTAACGTAATTAAAATAATTAAGTAATAATAATGATATAACCTCACAGCAAAATTCAAAACACTCAACGGTTCAAATGTACTTACATACTTAGAAGTATATGAAATTCAAATCAAATTAGCTTCACGCTGAATCCCGCACACAGCAGGGTAGGCAGAGGGAACCTAGTATTAAGACACCCCGTCCCCCACTTTATGCCGAGTTCTGGAGGCATAGCATGTTGAGTGGCGGAACTCAACGCCGCGCTTTGCCTCGATACCAGAACTAAGAAATGAAAATATAAATGTAAATAAATTTTTCATTTCCGCGAGTGGGGAGGATTGCACCCACAACCACTCGATTTTACAGTCATGCTTTGTGCCTCTGCGCCACGACTGGCCTCAAATAAGAAGTACATATATGAATACACATAACCTCATATCAAGTTCATTACATGCATAGGTGTAATAATTTACTTAAGATTTTATATAAAGTGGACGTTTTAAAATAGGTGCTGTCAATTTAGACCATGTCATTTAGGTTTAGATACAATCTATAGAACATGTCATATGTAAGAATGTAAGAATGTAAGAAAACATTATTTAATTTTATGTAAACATATTAAAAAAAACCGTTTCGCCGACTAATATTTACCCGTATGCATGAAGAATACTAATTACGTATTTATATAAAAAATGATTGAAGTGCCAAATGCGATTCTTGAACTTTTGAGATTAAAACTTATCTTCAAACTCAGTCACAATGACATTAAAGTGCCACAAATCGTGGGGAACTGCGTAAATAAGTTTACATAAAACACAAAAACCACCAAACAGCCTCTTAGAGAACTGTTCTTAAAAAGTTTATCAAAGGAGATTATTGAGGAAAGAAAAGCCCGAAAATGGTCGAATCGAGAGACGCGGCTCGGAACTTAAGGGCTCTAGAAAGGGTTGGATGTTTAGTCGGATTAACAGCGATTTTATGTATTAAGAATATTGCATTTTTAAATAAAAAAAGAGTTTTATGCATGCAAACTTTTAATTTTTTCTTTTTAAATATTTAATGGATTTACTTAAGCTTTTTTATATTAATCAGAAATTTTTTAACAATTACTGATTACTCGACGAGATACTCGTACAAAGATTTTAGTTGTAGACTTAAAGCTGGTACACAAGAGAGTGCCAATTAAGGATCGCTTACAAAATTCCTTTAAAACTCTAGATTCTAAGTTCACCTCTATATTACCTCGATGTATATACTTTTTTCTTTTCATTGTACAAAACTTTTCAACTCAAAAATCATTAGCAAGACGATCTGATGTATCATTAACTCTTAACTCTGCCATAATTAATTAATTTTTTTGAGTATTTTCTTAATTGATTACCAAACTTATTTCACTCAAAAACATCTATTAACATTTAGCAAATTTCACTTAAACTCTAATTGACATCTCTGAGTACAATAAAATAGATAATTAAGTAACTTACCGCTACAACTGGCACTACACCAAAAAAAGAGCGAGCGCTATTTTTTATGCGGCTAACCGTCCGAGAACAAAAGACTGTCAACGGAGACATTTATCCTTTTCGCTACGGATTATATGAAGGCCTTTAGTGTCACTTTAACAAGTGTGTGAGGATAGAGGATGGGGATGGTTACCCCCATTAGGGGATGGGGGTGTAATAGTGGGTGCGCTGTAATTATTGTCAGTGAGAGGTACATCACGTTTTAAGTTGAAGTAGTTGTAGTTGTAGTGTATGAGAAGGTTTAGTATCAACAGCTATTATAATAATTATGGTATAATACTCACGTATTGAACATGATAAGAAGAAAAAAAAAATATAAATTTTAAAATATCATTACATACATGATAAACTAGTACATTCCGCGAGGTCTCAGACGACAGTGGAAATTATGAGGATGCAGTACGCGGTTTAAAAGAATTGATATCATTTTTATTTGTTTCAATTTTTTTATTGATTTGTAATAATAAATTTTATTCTTAAGACCTTTTTTCTGGTTTTGCTTTTAAAGATCACTTATGCAATTCCAAAACTTAATTTTCCATACTAAAGATAACAAACTGAAACGTTTATATGGTTGAGAACGATAATCTCAGAAAATAGTGGTTCAAATGAAAAACAAATGTGTTGGATGGTTCATAAATCGACAGAGGCTATATTACATCACGTTAATCCACACAATCTAATTGACCATCCATATTTTTTATTTTTATTTGTATCACGCATGTATATGAACCTAAATATCAATATCTCTATATATTATAAAATAAGAACGATTTTTTTCTCTGTCTGGCCTTTCTACGTTATCTTCTTCTAAACCACCCAACGGATTTTGATGCGGTTTTCACCACTATGTAGAGTATTTCTCAGGGAAGGATTATATATGGTTTATTATATGTATATTTTATTGTAATTTGACATAAATATGATAAATGTGTATAAAGTCCTACCCGTTGCGACACTTTCACGCATGCGCTGCTTTAATGGTAAGTCCTACATGAAAACAATGTACTAGAGTCTTATTCCTCTTAATAAGATCTACAAAAAAGTCAGCGACAGCATATTCGTATCTTCTAAGGATAACATACAGTGAGCATATTTCTGCCTAAAAATAGTAATTTGAATATATTTTTTATTTTGAGGGATGTTTGTCCATAATGGTATCAATCCTTATCCTTTTAAATACTTTATTAATTTTCTACGTTCAACGAAGATAAAATTTGCTCTTTACACTAATTTGAAATTACGAATAGTTTTAGAGAAAAACGCATTTAATTGTTGACACATCACGCCGGCTATAAACCGCAGTTTTGGCGCAAGTTTTGTTTATTACCTTACTCTCAGCATATAAATAAGTATATTAATTACGTTGGCCATTTAATGTAGATCAAAACTGTTTTACTGTTTTACTGTTTTTCATTTTAATAAGTACTTTAGATGTTGTTACAGTATCAAAAAATCCTTGCTTTGAAACGGCTCGCCACACGCCATGCGTCCCCCCGCGCCCCGCGACGTTTTGCTTATAGAAGCGCGTCCGCCGCGCCCGCCTGCCTCTGTACTGTAGGAAAGTAGATGTAGATGCGATTGTACGTATTGGATAATTGGAGTTTAATTTATTTAGTTTCGTCTATTTTGATTAATAGAATAGTAGGTAGCCTTTTGTTCATAATTTCTTCCGTATAAGTATTTTAGTTTAAGAGAACATTAGGTAGGCTTTTGTTTATCATTTCTTTCGTTTAAGTATCCTGTTGTTTATTTTGTTTACTCTTCTTCTGTTCTTTTATTATTTTCTTTACCTTTTAAACATAGGAAATATTTTTCATTTAATTATACCACGACAAAGTCGTTCAAATATAGGTCGTAGAACAAGAAATGCAAATAAAAATCGTTTAAATCTTAGTAATAAAACGTATATGAGACGGAAATTAGATAGTAATTTAAATATATTTACTTATTGAGAGGGATGTGTGTCAATAATGATATTAATCCTTACCCTTTTACATAAGTTATTATTTTTTTACGTTAAACAAAGATAAATTTTGCTTTTTACAATATTTCGAAATTAAAAATAGTTTTAGAGAAAAGCTATATCGACTCATATTATCCCTTGCTCTCAGTGTATAAATAAGTATATTAGTTATCTTGGCCATTTAATTTAGATCAAAATGTTGATTAGTAGCACAGATTTGAAATTACGATACTAAAAAATTCTTGCTGTGTAACGGCTCGCCGACCTCCACGCTTCCCCCTGCGCCCTCGACATTTTGCTTATAAAAATGGATCCGCCGCACCCGCCTAGCTTCCCCCGGGCATGGAAGGAGGGCCTGCTCATCATGTTGCCCAAGGCTGGGAAGAGCCAATAGCAGCCTGAGGGGTACCGATCTATAACCCTGAAGTTATTCCTCTCACTTCTCCAGGCGCACATCCACCCACGAAGCGAGCAGTTTGGCGAGCGGGTATACTACTCTGGTTACACTACGCCGTAACAGCGATCAACCGAAAGGAGAGAGCAATAGCAGTCTTCTTCGACGTAGTACGCGTATTCGACCACGTCTGGCACCCGGACTTACTTCATTAAGTGCTCAGAGCCGGCACCCCCCAGCACGTCGCGCATGTCTTTGCCTCCCTGCCTCAGTGACATGACATTTAGCTTGAGAGTTGAGAGTTCGAAGTATAGCAGCGACTCGCCCTAGCGAGTATCACTCAAAGAGAAATCCTGCAGGTGGTCCAGAACCTCATCCTCCGTCGAGTGACGCAGGCGCCATACTACGTGAGAAACACCAAGCATCACCGCAACCTAAAAATAGAAAGCCTGGAGGTACACATTGGTCGTCTCGCGTCCAACGCATTCCGCTGCGCCAATGTATTGGGTCACCTGCACCTAAGGAGCAGCACTCCGTGGCATATCCGGCCGCCCGAGGTCAGACGTCAGATGACTTCCGAGGGACTTTCTATCCTCCTCCAAATGCGACTCATGAGCCTTGCATTGATCCTTGGTCGTTTAAGCTGGGCCTCCCTCAGGAAACCGATGGTCTCACCTGACTGAGTTAACCGCCTAGATGGCATTTGATAATCTTTCCAATACCGTCCCGCACGCCTCTCTCTGCGTCTGCTCTAAAGCAGGTTATCGCTTGAGACCACGGCCATGGAACCAACGCCCAGATGTCGTTCGGAGCTACTAGGGAGATGGACGAGAGAATGCTTCAATTCTGCGCCTGGCTCTATAGCAAAGTAAATTTAGAAGCGATTGCACGTATTTTGGAGTTATCCAATAATTATAATGTATTTCGTCGCGGCATTGTTGGTTACATCTTTCGTTTAAGTATTTTTGGGTAAGTGAATAGTAGTTAGTCTGTTGTTTATAATTTCTTTCGTTTAAGTTTTCTGTTGTTTGTGTCATTTGTTCAGGTGTGTGTTTTTTTAAACAATTGGAACATCCTTATTGGAGCTACGAAAATGTGGGTTGCATTAAGGTTTCAATAATTTTCACATTAGTAATCTTAAGTGCTTTGCAAACATAGGTACATTATATGAATAATTCAGTAGTTAAAGCGGGCGAAGCCGCGAGCGGGTCGCTAGTACTTATATAAAATATAAATTATAGTTCCATAAAGCATTTAAATTACTGTAAATTACGAGCTGAAAGTTCACATTAAAAGCTCTACTTCGCTTGTTAATACTTTAATTATACGCAGTATCCGATATAAGTCCATTAATGCCGTATAGCAATATGCTTCTGAAATATTTATTGAGATTTTAAAGTAAATAGTTATAAATGTTCATATAAATAGTATTTATCAACTGATTACATAGGACCATTGTGGTTCAGTTGTTTAAGTTTTACACTTTACACACGATAGTCATAGGTTTGTATTGTTGCGGCGTTACGTACGCACGCCTCACAAAATACATAGTCTCAAGCACTATTTTCTTTGCGTATATCGCTAAAAACTTGGCTATATACAATGATATTATTCTTTCCAAAATTCTTGCTTAAATTACTTATCAATAAATGGTTATATTTGAATTGACTTTAATAAGTGAAAACTTTACAGTCAAAACAAACAGAAATTGTAACACATACTTATCAAGGCTTCGCAATGAATGTATCTAAAGCTAAAGTAGTATGATCTCACATAGTAGAGTAGGCAGAGGGAACCACTCGAGTCACTCCGTTTCCCAATTTCAGCGTAATTTCTCAGACACTGCTTGCTGTGTAACTCGAATGTAAATCGAGCCCACAACCATTGACTTTATAGCTAGAGTTAGACGCTGTCCCACGCCACGACGTCCTCAAGGGGGTGAGTTTAAATTTTAAATCTTTTGGAATCCGTCCAAATATTCCATTTGATTTTTTTATTAAAATTCACAATACGAACTAGTTTATAGAATGATAGCGTTGAACACGATCTAAATTGGCAACTCGTACAAATACAATGTATTTGGGGCAGACTGGCGGCCTCTCTCTGGAGGTAATGGTGCGTAAGTGTCTGCCTTAATAATATGGATATCGCTTTTGTTATACTTTTTGCTTGTAATGGTTAATGATGCTTAGTTGGACAACAGGTTGTTTATTCATAAATCGTGTTTATTTTCGTTCCTTATTCAAGTTATTGTAGAGGCAACCTACTTACTGCCCAAACACTGCCCAATTTTCGGGATATTAGACACTCCACGCCGCCTTTTATCTTGTGACCAAAGCGAGGAGATGAATTCCTTAACTGAGCATGAGGCAAAATTTATAGTATGTAAGAAACTGCGAAGAGGGGAGCAACGACATGTGAGGTCGTCACCAACGATAGACTCACTTGGGTGAATTAATTACCATCCAAATTCCGCCAACTAACACGGCTTTGTATATTAGGCTTTGCTTGGGGAACGGAAAGTTCACACTAGACACCCTCTGTTTCTCTCTCCCTGCTATATGCTGGATAGAACTATCTACATAGTGAAGTGTCCTCTCCAAATATATTTAAATATAACTGTATATGAAAAAACATTCATGTGATTTATATTTATATATACGTACAGTCTTCTTTGCTATTCTATACCTTACGGTAGTACACTTTCGCACGCGCACCACTTGCGGTTTCCACCTTCACTCGGCGTCACCACTCTGATATATTACCTATAACAAATAAAAAATCATATGTACTCATCTATGTCTATATACATACACATATAAAACTCTTGCATTATTCACTGAATGGCAGACAATGTACTGACGAAATTACTGGATTTATAAAGTATATAGAAGAAATTTTGCAGAAATTTGGTAGGCTAGAGAGTGTAGGGGAGCACCGACAGAGAATATTTCAAATTTTTATAGCGAAAGGCAAGAACGGGATCCATTTTACATTTGAAAGTCCACGAAAACAAAGTTGCAAGCGACCAGTAGTTATGTATTACATAACACTCATAGATAAATAAACCCTGAAAAATACAATATATTTATGTGTAATACTTGGATTTGAAGCCACTATACACAATAACGTAGTAGTTATACTGCAATGATCGTATATGTCAATAAGGGACAGTGGTGAAGTAATCCGCGTATGTAGTGGAAGCTTGTCGTTACCAGATTGAATTAGATGTGCTTAGTCAGAGAGCTTATGTTAGCTTTGCTTTTTGTTCATCAATTATAATATGTACTCGTATATAAAACTTTTAGAAAACTGATAAACAACGTAGAAAGACTCTTTCCATTTGTTACTACTATTTGAAGGAGCTTAACGCCGTTGTTTGTTAACCAAGTCACCAGCATTAGTCATAAATGTTAACTCGTTATATATTAAATTCAAATTTATAGTATATATAATCTAGATACTATGTATAACAGAGACAATTATTATCTTAAGTTTATTAATAATATATAATTTAGGTAGTGTTAAAAGTTAACTTAAAGAGGATAAGTACCACTTTCACACATATTCAAAGTAAGGGTTGTTCATAGCTTTAAATAGGGTTGTAAGCAGTAATTATCGTCGTAGCTCAGCGGCACAAGATTTGACTATAAACGGTTGTGGGTTCGATTCCGACTCGGGAAAATAATTTATTTTCTTTTCTTCGCTTTGGTAACAAAAAAAAAGCGCGGTGTCTGCGACATTCCTTTGTAAAACACGCAATGTCTCGAAAATTGAGCAACGTGCAATGAATGGAGTGTCGTTAAAAAAATATAATAACTTTAAATTTTGAAACATTAGATTTTTTTTCAATTTTTCCTTAAATATGCATGATAGACAGTAACCGATAAGTTATCATAAATCATTCGCCCGATCCGTCATATCTAGGACCGTCGGATTTAGAACCCTCGTATGTAGATTGATGGTCAAGGTCATTGTATCGTAATCGGACAGCCTCAGAGAACTGTCTCTCTGGGAAATAATAAGCAATGTCTCGAATTCGGGCGAAAGGCGGTTAATAGTGTCTTAAATATATATTTTCTCTTATTATCCTGTTTTACGGGAAAAAGCGTGAAACCCTTTTTTAATTTCATATTTCCCCATGCAGTACCAATAATATTTGAAGAGGTAACCGAGATATAAGCGTTTTCCTATCGTCGTAAACTTTCTACAGAAGCAAAATTGTAGCAACCTACAATAAACAGGCTATTAGCAATCGTTTCTAAAACCAAAAAAAATTAATTATTTTACTTCGTTAAAGGTACTCATCAAAAAGCTGTTTAAAACAGCGATATATAAAATTAGTAATTTAAATAAATTAAACAAGAATCGTCGTAAATTATACGGTCAATAAAATTAACTTAAAACTCACCTTCATTATCTTACAACGTAGTGATGCTGAAATTATACAATTTCTTAAACTTAAATGATAATTGTTTACATAAATTATTATATGATGAATTAATTTTCTAATATTTCTTTACTTTTACGCCAAACCCCGTATAGGTGTAGCAAAGTAACTCTGTTTTCCACATTTTAGTGACAAAGAGGAAAGAATTCAGTTCCCCGTTAACGCTATGGTTGCGAGTTCGATTCCCACTCAGAGGAAGGAATTAATCTCATTTCCTCGCTCTGTAAGAAAAGAAAGCGCGGCGTTGAGTTCCGCCACTCAACACGCAATGTCTAAAATCGAATCAAACTTAAAATATGAAATTATCATCAAAATGTCATTACATTCCAAATATATTTAAAGTACTTATTATACGTACGTCTGGAGCTCGAGATGAGTAAACTTTTCACTTACAAAAGTTTACTTCAAGAGCCTAAACTCGCGCGGATTGTTTTACTCGCATAATTTACATTATATTTTGAATTACTTTGTATAATATGATATTCATATTGCTCCTCTACGTTGGCGGAGTTGATGATATTTAAGACTTTAATGTACCTGTACTTATTATTAAGAAACTGAAGAGTTTGTTTGGCGTAACGCATTAATCTCAGGAACTACAGGTTCGAATTGAAAAATTATTTTTGTCTTGGATAGTCCATTTATTAAGGGGAGTTAATCGTTTCGAAGTAACCCAGTGTCTCTATTAACTACGGTAAGAGTTACTTCGGGCATTTATGATGTGTCATACACAATTCTTACTTATCTTTTCTAGATCACGGTTGCCAAGCCCGAAATAGTCATGTTGAACCTACTATTGTAGGTATACCCAATTTTGATTCTACTATTATGTATCTCTTATGAAGTACACAGTTTTTTATTTTAACCGAATTTAATGGGCACCGAATTAAATTTTTTTATAGGTTTAAAAATATCTTTCCTTATGGAGGAATAACCCTTAAGAATTCTAAAAATATAGGCAAGAATCATTCTTTCAAATCTTTTCTTAAAAGTACAAGCTCAGTGAGAGACGCCGCGAAAATATGTGTATATAATAAAACACTGACAAAAGTTTGTTTTACATTATTTCCCCGGAGGTGCGTTCTGGATTTCAAAATTAACAAGCGCGAGCTGACTTGGCGTGTCTAAGAAAATTTGTGTTGTCATTTTTTTTATTTTTTTTATATAAAATTTTAGTTTTTGCAAAAATAGTAAACGTGAATTGTTATTAATCTGCAGAAAAGATAATTTATTTCCTACTAGAAACTGATTGAGGATATCGTAGCGCGGTGATAAGTGTTTGATTTGGGTTTGATTCCCGCTTGGAAGAATTGTAGAATGCTCTCTTTTTATATGGATTTCGTTTCCCGCTCTGGTTGAAAAAAGCTAGATATTAAATTCCATCACTCAATGTCTCGAAATCAGGCGTAGAAAGTAGTAAGCAGTGTTAAAGTTAAGAATTTCACCACTTCACCACGCAATGTTTAGAAAATTCGAAGAAAAGTAGGGAAAAAGAGTGTATTATCACAAGTTCTCTCTGCCTGCTGCTGCGGGAAAAGTTGGAAGCTGTTTTTTTCATGATTACCAATTTTCTCGAAGAATACTGAAATTTTCAGTATAACTTATGATTCAGGCGGTATAATATCGCACTGTACTACAAATTGCATTTACCCTCGCGGGAATCACTCGTGGAAACATTTTGTCCTGTGCAAGAGATTATGCAACACATCTTATAATAATAATGAAACAAATATTACAGAAGGTGAAAGAAAAATATATACTACAATATTAAAAGAAAGAAGAGTTACTTTAGTTAAACGCGTTAATCTCAGGAACTACCAGTAAATACGTTTAGTAATAGATAGTTCATTATCTAGGTACCCTGTGGGCAGTATTGTATCACGCTGTCCGATTTACTTCGGGTACTTAGAGTGTGCCATGTATGATATATCTCTTAGTTATTGGCATCTGGCCGTGACCGTCGGAGGAGCCGCAGCTAAACACTAGTATGTTATAAAGATGTTTAATAAATATATTTTAACACGTAATTATATTTATTACAAATGTTCTATTAAGACGCCGAGTGGCGCCAGTAAAAGTGGCTGAGCCGTGAAGTAATAAATTAGCCACAAGCGCCTCTTGTGAAGAGGACTCCATTTTGTCATTCTTCATGTTCTTTAATGTAATTAGTGTCTAATTGCCATTATTTTTTAATTGCACTTAAGATATTATGGTGGATGGTATTAGAAGTCACTTGTTGATTAAAGTTAATCTGAGTCAGTCTGTATTTGTGATTCTTATAGTTCAGTGTGTGTGTGTGGGCACCTGGGTGGGTGTTTTCGGACAAAGAAAATCTCGAGAAGACTTTTCAACACGCAATGACTCGAAAATTGGACGGTGCTTGGGGAGTTGCCTATCTTGCTATGTGCAGGATACAGCACTTTTAAAAACATAATTTAAATATCTGAATTATAAAGAAAAATTAAATGAGTTGTTATAACGTTGTTATTAACATCTAACATCGTGGGTGTATCCTTTGAAAAGCACTACATTCAACTTCCTCGGGCTACTTTTAAATGCAAATGGGTTTTAGATGCGTTAGGTATGAATATATAATATGAGATATGACTAATTCCGCTTTTATTTACTTTTGCTTCGTATGAAACTGGGAATGTATAAGCTTTTGCTGGCGGTTTTTTTATTCCTCCATTTTTATGTAATGTAAAGTAATGTCCTTTAGTTCACATAAAATGAGAGATGTATTTTCTCTAATATTAACTCTACAATAAGAAAAAAATATTTTATTATCTAATCAACTTCACGCTGTATCCCGCATTTAGAAAGGTTGGCATAGGGAGCCTAGTGTGATGATACTCCGCTGCCCAATTTCCGCACATTTCTGGAGGCGCTGTGCGTTAGGCCACTCAACACGCAAAAAAATGTTATATTATTTTTGTATTATTTCCATTAAAGCTTTTTTGTGCATTTCGTATTTAAATTTAAAATAATACTCTCACTCTTTTCGAAATAAAAGTATGTAGAAAATACTCGTACAAACTACTAATTAATTTTTCATTATAGTCAATGCAAGCTGGTTAATAGAACGTAACACGTAACGATTGCTTGTCTAATCCGACATTTAAATATCATAAATGTCACCATTTCTTCGACATGCTCAGTAACTTTATATAAAAAAAAGTTTCCTACTTTTTTCCGCATAAGAGAGTGGATAAAGAGAGCTAAGGGTTAATACATTCTGTTTCTCATATTCCGTCCAATTAACGGGAACGCATTTTGATTACTTTGTATCGTATTTTTGCGCCACTACAATTTAACCCACAATTGTAGCGTTCACAGGCAGCACAGCTATGGTCAGACACTGTCCCACTGCCCCACTACAGTTTCAGCGTGGCACTGTTTCTATTTATACATATAAATAAACCTAACAAACTAATTAATTCCAAAGCGTTATTAATTAACAATCGTGCGAAGCGCTTCCACCGTCACGCCACCGCCGCCGCCGGCCGCCCGCCGCCGGGCACCGGTCGCCGTCGCCGGTCGCCAATTACACGAGTAACTGTTGCGTGAACTGTCAAAAAATGAAATACGTGGAAAATTGGTGAAAATTTTCAGATTGGCTTGGTATGTAGTATTTAAATTTTATTTGCAGCTTCGCCTCTGTGGCCAAATGAAAATAGCTAAGAGTTGTGCATCGTAAGTACCGACGGTTGCTCTGTCCGGAGGTGCACTGGTTTGCATACATGTGATACAACATTGCCTAAAGCCTTCCTCGATAAATAGACTTTACTTTACTTACTTAGTTTCACGCTTAATCCCTAGCGGGGTAGTCAGAGATAACGGAGCGCCAAACAGCGAAAAGCGGAGTGTATAACGGTACGGTATAAATAGACTTTACAATTATGTTATATGAGTATAGTACTACTGATAGTTCCTGTTCCTTCATAATATTAGTATAAATTCGGGCATCTCTATGTTTTGAAACGAGATAAAATTAAATATTCCTTTTATCTCATTAATAATAAAACGAATTACACGATTCTAATCTAAACTAATCAAATACCCTCCAAATTATTAATTTTTATTTCACAAAACTAAATAAAAGTAAACTACAAAATAAAAGCTTTTTTAATATATTCTAAAAACGTAGCATTATTGTAGCACTTGGGTAGTATTTGACTGCACACGACCGATAATAAACTCTACAGGAAATTATAAATTCACTCTTTCACCCACACATATTGTACTTCTGAAAATGTTCTTAGTTTAGTTTCGACCAGTGAAGCTACGAGGTACAGCTACGAGGAGAACGTATCATCTTCCATTCATTTATTTTTGCCATACAGAGTTCTTTTATTGTATTTTTATACAATGTTTCGGTATCCGTAATTGAGCCCTCGTCATGTCTTAGTACAAAACATAAAAACACAAACTCAATCAGATCACTAGAATTACAGCAAAGGAACGTTTAAAGCAAAGTTAAACAATAAAAAAGAACAACTCATAATAACTCCACATCTGTATAAAGGAGAGCTGGCGAGCTTTTGTTTTTTGCTTTGAAAGCTTCACATTTAGCGACCGATACAGCCAGTGGAGTTGCCAATTACCGTAGTCGGTGTTGCGTGAACGTTCGGAATATCTGCGTCGTTTTATGTGAACATTATTATTCAGAAATGGACATACAATTTTGTGCTTCTTTGATTGCGTACAAAATTTCATATTCAATTCGTTGTATAGATACTTTGCACGGGCATTGATTTTATAATTTTTGGTAATTGAATGTTTTGTCATATGGAAAATGCTTGGTTTTTTTACATGTTACGCAGTTTGTGAGTTTATATTTAACTTAGGGAATTTAGTGTAGGGACGGTCCGTTCCCCACTTCCCGCTGATTTTTCCAGACATTGCGTGTTAAGTGGCAATTTCATTTCTTCTCCAAAACGAGAAAACGAAAACAGTTTTTCATTCGATTCCTACTTGGAACACGTAATTGACAACTTCCACATTTATAGGCAAACCCTGTGCCACCACGCAATGATGGCCTCAAACCTGTATCTACATCTGTTATAAGACAAGACTCTACCATTACTCTATTTCAAAAATTTTTAGATAAAAGTTTTTTTCATTTAAATCAGAATTACATTTAAATTACTACGTTTTTAAAAACTTATAAGCGTAACGTATAAGCCTAAGTTGTAATAGTTTGACGTGGAAACCCAATCCATTCAATCAAAAAATATAATAGAAATATATAGAAATATAAAAATATATAGAAATATATGGTCATCGTGAGCCCTCTAAGTGGTTCAAACCGAATAAGCTCTTTCCACTTAAGACCGTTCCTTCAATATTTACAATCGAACCCGTAACTATAACGATAAAAGGTTTTTACGCTGTATATGATTAGTCTCTATAGTATAGTAAAATACATAACACCTGCTTTAGAAAGCATCGTCGCTGAAGAGCCCTTCGCGCTTTTCATATTTAAAGTTCTTCGTGTCACGAGCAGAGTGGAATGAAAAGATCAATTTTTATTTAAATTCTGTTACAACCGATCTATATGGACACTATAGTACAGTTTGGAAGTGCCTGACAAAATTTTATAGTTTTGGCTTTGATCTCTCTCACTCGTCGTCTACTTATATTATACCTTATAAATATTTTTTAGGCAGGCTTTTATTTTTTATGTCAATGGAAAGTGCTCATTATATTGAAAATTGTTTCCTATCACACCTATTATAAAATAAATTATAACCTATACATTATAAGGACTACGAGCCTACCGTGCTACACGCGGGATACAGCGTGAAGTTAAAGAAAACAAAGAAAGCAGAATAGTAATAAATATATTTAAAATAAAAAAAAGAACAAAATGTAAGCTACAAATAAAATATAAATAAAACATGGACGTAATTCAAATAAATTTTATTTTATATATTACGGCAATTTTATATAATAACTCGAGGTAATTATGGCCAAAATACTTACCCAAACGGGGAAAAAATAAAATAATATAAAAAAATAATTCACCTAAATGAAATGGCAGAAGAAATATATAGATTAGTTTTATTTCCACGATGTATACTGCATTCAGCCTTAGTAGTTGGTAGGCAAGGTTGTCCATAAACAAGGTTGGTTGGAACCTTGTTTGTAGACAATCTGTTCCCCACGCTCCGCCTAATTATCTAGACGTCGTGAGTTAAACGGTGAAGCTCAACGCTGCATTTTGGTCACAGCATTATCAGAGCGAGGAAATGATCATAATTAATTTCCCCACCGAACATTTCTATTTACAGTCAGACGTTGTCCAACTGCGCTACGACGGCCTCAAGTAGATTTTTTTTATTAGCTTCACGCTATATCCCGCACAAAACAGGGAAGGCAGAGGAAACCAGGGAACCTAGTGTTAAGATAATTCCGTTTCCCACTTTCCGCCGATTTCTGGAGGCTTTGCGCGTTGAGTGGCGGTCAATTCAACGCCGTGAATAGTAGACAGATGTACATACAAATACACAATTGATTTCATTGCTTTTATTAGTTGATTGGTTTAGTAATTTGTAAAAGAAAAACAAGAATGAAAACAAGATCAAAGAGTTTTGTTTACAAGATTACGTATTACTTACTTGGATAAAAAAGTCTAATATTTGTGTAGAAAAACAACACACGTTTAATTTACCGGATAACTATATAAAATAATTGGAAAAAGACAGTTAGGATTTGTTCTACTAACAAAGTGTTCATATATTATGTATGAATAGGTTTCCGCCCGCAGCGCTGACCATATGATTTTTGAATTCCTTATATGATATTTTCTTTTGGTAAAAAATATCTACCTACAGGGACCTTATGTCAGGGGGTCATAGGGGCAGTGCCTTGCTCCTTCTGAATATAAATATTGCCAAAAAAATAGGTTTCGTTTTTTTGGTTTGTAATAGTTATATGCCGCATGTAGGTGGGTAAGTAGAGGGAACCTACTATTAAGACACTCCGTTCCCCACACACCGCCCAATTTTCGAGAAATTGCGTGTTGAGTGGCAGAGATCAACGCCGCGCTTTATCTTATTTATGAAAGCGAGAAAATGAAATTAATTCATTCTCCGAAGTGGCAATCGAACCAATAACCGTCTAACACTGTCCATTTGCGCCACAACGGCCTCACTTATTTAAAAATTATTAGTTTCAGTAGTACACAAAAAAATATTTAGTTGATCGTGCCAAATAGCTACTGCTTGTGGACGTAGGAATATAAATTCAATGAGTAAGTTCTTACCCACCAGCAACAGTAAACTTGTTGATCTACAACATCAACAACTTCAACAAAAATCTGAAATCCTAAAGGAATGTCATGAATAACAGTCGATAGTTCGTGCCGGTGTGTTTGCGCGCGCCGTCAATATTTGCTCGCGTTGTTTGCGCGAGACGTATCTGTGCGCTGCACGCCCTGTTCCGTGCGCTGCGATGTAACGCCGCATTAAAGCTGTGCAAATTACCATTTTGTATTGGCGGTTACCGATACTTTTAATAGCGGAATTGTATGCGGCTGTAATGAATCGGCAGTTTTATACTTTTGTTGGGTTATGAGAGAATTTAGTGTAAAGACTAGACGAGTGGAAAATTGAGAAAGGTCTCAATTTTCCACTCGTTTTACTGACATTGAATGTTAGGCGAAAAACTCTACGATAGAGAGGATTTTGGGGAATAAGATCGAAATTTTGCTATTTAAACATATCTTACAGTACTGACAGGGGAAATCCAGTGAGATGTTAGTAACTTTTTAATATCCGTGCTACCAAAAAAAAAAGGAATCCTTATAAGATCGCTCCGTTATCCGCATACGGGCGTATGCATTCATTCTGCAAACTTAAGTTTATCAACTTTTATAAGACACGTTCTCGTTGACCTACAATTATGAAATTTATATGAAACTCTCAGTGGGCGAGACCTACTCACTCTTAACAGTTTTTATTTAGTTTAGATTCTGCACAAAGACCAAAATTCTGAACTAAACATTAAAATTATTAATACTGTTACCAAAATAGACAAACCAATAAAACCACTACAGAATTTAGAACAATCACCGTCTTTCGCATTCTATAATAGACATGTACGAGTATATTCGGAACACAACAATAGACCCACAAAGCGCCGTGCACGCGGACACAATGACAGGTATCGAGAGCATTGTATGGACTATCTTATCTCTGATATACCGCATTCGATGAAAAGAAGAGGGGGGAGGAGGGTCTGACAGTACAATGGGAGAACTTCATATAATACTGAAACTAGGAATAAAGTTGTTGCAGAATAATGGTGTCTTTGCTTTCAGTGTTTGTATTTTATGATCTCATCGAACTGAAAGTTTATGAAATGTAACTTTACACAATTTTCAATTAAAAAAGTACATATAATGATTGGGCTTTAGTCATTAATACAGTTTTTTTTTGTGTTAGAAATTGGAAGTAAAGGAATAATTTAATATGTATATGAGTATGTGTATATATTTCCTAACTTTGGTAACGAGGCAAAACGCGACGTTGAGTTTCGCCACTCAACACGCAATGCCTCCAGAATTCGGCGAAAAGTAGGAAACTAACGTGTCTTAATGGGAATGGAGTGTCTTAACAATAGGTTCCCAGGTTCCCTCTGCAAAAAAATCTACTTTCATAAATCGTCGCTCCAGTGTTTAAGAGAGTTATTACGTTTTGAAATAATGAAAAAATTTAAATACGTGAAACTATTAAGCAAAAACTTCTTGGTTATTTGTTCATTATCTTGAAACTTGTAATATAAGTGCTGCCTCTCTTCATCAGCAAAAATAATGAAATATTTTTTATCGAGATACATTAATTAAATTAAATAAATTTTACTATTATATTATTCTCAATTCTTTCTTGGTTACAAGTTATAGTTATATAGGATCCCAGAAAACGTCCGAGAATGTTCTATATCACAATTTAAAAGAGTTGTGAAAAGACGTTTGTGTGTTAAAGGTTATTACCAAATTAATGATTATATAAATGATAACACGCCTTGGGAATGAAATGCTCGCTCCAGTCTATTTCAAAGTATCATTGTCAGAAACGCTGAAATGTGATTTTGTATAATTAATTTAAAAAAAAATAAGTCCCGCTGAGTTTCTTGCGCCGGTTCTTCTCAGGTCTGAGGCACTAATTTTAGTGAACTGGTGGTAAATTGTTTGACGTTCAAAAAATGAAGCATGTAACTTTTTATTTTGAATAAAATTATTTGACTTTGACTTTGACTTTTATAGCTGCATAATGGTACGCAGTGAACATCGCATGCAAAAATAGACATTAACATAAACGTACATTTTCTAAAAGTTTGAGAAGGACAGTTCACTATAATAACTGAATGAGTATTGTTTTTAAAGCGTATCCCAATACATAGTAGGTGCGGCGCAATAGGTGCAATTTAAAAGTAATTTCACAATGTATGCTATTCCACAGTAGATTAGACACAACAGCCGGCAGGTGATAGACGCCGCCACCGACGTGTGGGCATTGTGCGGACGCAATTGCATCAGAGCGGCGGACCGGACTAACTCACTGGCCGGCGATGCAGCGGTGCAGCGGTGCAGCCGGTGTGCTTTACATTGCTAAATGTTACTTAAAATGTTTTATAATTCTCGATCGATAGTTTTGTAATGCATTCTAATTGTACAGAGAACAAAGTGATAAGTCATTTTGCGCAGAACTTTCTATTATAAACTTTTTCTCATGTAGAGTAGGGTGAGGAGTAGGCAGAAGAAATTTAGTGTTAAGACTTAAAACTCTCTTGCCAACTTTTCGCCAAATTTTCGAGATATTGTTGATTCGTTTACTAGAGCGGGCAGAGGAATATAAATTAAATATAACCATTCCTCCGAATAAAAATCAAACCCAAAATCATGAGGCGCTGTCCCACTGCGCCACGACGGCTCAACTTATATCAAACAAGTAAAACTTTATAATAATTATCAGTTTCTAACATCACAATTTAATGTACACAGCCGACCGCTAGGCATGATATTTAAATTCATTCTGAAGACGGAATATGTCAGCTTAGACCCTGCGTTACCGAAGCTGAACCTGCTTTCAAAATCAAGTAGTAAAACGTACTGTCACCTCCAGCATATTTTATCTATTGACTTCCATATTTTATATAACGTGACAGTTGCGAACGTGACAGTTCGATTTTCACTAGGGGGAATGAAATATATATTATTTTTATTTCCTCGCTCTGGTAACAAGGCATAGCGCGGCGTTGAGATCCGCCACTCAATACGCAATGCCTCAAAAATTCGGCGGAAAGTTAGGATCGGAATGTATCTACACTAAAGTTGCAGGGACCGTCTGACTCTGATCTGATTGCTGCTATTTATGGAATACAGCGCGAAGCTAAAAAAATACTTCCATATTTGTAGGCGAAAATGATCCGAAGTGTATGTTTAAACCTCACACTGTAAATATTAGCGAAGCTGCTGAATTCATTAATTCAATAAGAAAGTTTAATTACACGCAAATGATTGGTCGTTAATCTTTAACGAACGATGACGAGGATGAATTTCCTTTGAAATTTAAGCAACAGAAACAAACTTTCCGTTGCCAGATCGTTTGATATTATACAGATTGTGATCTGAATGCTTAAAGAGATTTTACGGTTCTTTGGAGGTGTGATAATTAGAGATTATAATCTGTAAATTTATAAGTTATTTTCAATATATACCGTCGTGGTACAGCGGCACATAGTCTGACTGTAAATGTGGTGGTTGTGGGTTCAATTTTCACTGAAGGAAATGATGACTTTTGTTTCTTATCATACAAAGTGCACCGTTATCGCCACATAACACGCAATATCTCGATAACTCGACGGAAAGTAGGCAACGGAGTGTCTTTACAACAGGGCCCCTCTGCCTACCCTGCTATCAATATAAAGCGCAACAAATTCTTATACAATATCTAAAATAAATCGCTTGCGTTCATAATAGTCTGTTTCAGAAACAGACGGCCATTGTTACAAATTAAGTGTAATTCCATTATTTTGCGCGTTACAATGTTCTCGGCGTCTTTGTGGCGAGGAGCTGTCCGAACCCATTTGTTCATCTTCAATTGAAATGCATACCCTTCCTCGCTTCTCTATTCATTAGATACTAAAGTGTCTCTTACTCCTGTTTTGCGTACTCTAAAATATATTGACATTTCCTACAAAATTTCACAGTAGGTATTCTTAGTTAGAAATTGGCGTTCATTTAAATTAAATTTTAAAGCTTTTTCAAATTTTATTTATTTTTATTACATCTGGGTACATGTAGATATTTGTATTTTTTTAAATATTAAATAAAAAAAAAAATAGCTTCACGCTGTATCCCGCACACAGCAGGGTAGGCAGAGAGAACCTAGTGTTAAGACACTCCGTTCCCCACTTTCTGCCGAATTCTGGAGGCATTGCGTGTTGAGTGGCAGAACTATACGCCGCGCTTAAGCTCGACACCAGAGCGAAGAAATGGAAATATAATATTTTTTAAATATTAACTTTTTGATATTTAAATTAAACTAATTTTAAAATCAGAAAAAACCAAGTATTTATTTTATATACCTAGGCTTTAGCAATTGTAAATGGAAAAAGGAAATGGGTACGTAAAGACGCTTCACGTCTTTTGTATTATATCATATTTAATAAAAACAACTGAAAGTAGTAGTAATTTGACGTACATAGAGGACTTGAGGAAATACTTGTGTAACCTAACTTAACTGATTTTTAAATGAATTCAATTTCAAACAGATATTCAAGTATACAAGTCGTTTGGCAAACAGTGCATCATAGGAATAGAATATTTTAGTCTTTTCAAAGAATACAAGGCTATTGTTAGTAGTAGGTCCGTATCGACACTCAACTTGCCAGCTTTGACTTACGTAAGGCTTGTATCGCGTGGTTATTGCCTACTGTCAGCTTTCAATTTTGAATTGATCGCAGGAATCGTACATTATACACCTATTTCTTGGGATACTGTATTGAATTCGGGGTAAAATAGTCTATTCGGTAGTACATTTGTTTTTCACCAGGCATCTTCCGTTTCTTTTTGTGCACAGCCAAGAAGAACCTGGAGTCAAGACACAACCTTTACCACGCTGATCTTTAAATAAAAGTTATTTCGTTACTAAGTGACTGATATATGACACATAAACGCAACGACGCGACATACTCGTAGAACGTTGAAATTTGACATGAGAGCTTCTTCCGGAGAGTAGGAGAGCGCTAAGAGGGGTTTTCTCGAAATTCATTTGGAAGCAGGAAAATAGGAGTTTTATATTTTATAGTTCGTACAAAAGAAGTGGCGGGCTGCAGCTAGTGTATTACGTTAGTTAGTGTAAAGTATTATGTCGATTATATTAGACATTAACACACCGACACGGTTTTTTACTAAAGATGTAATTATCGTTTTCAATTTACTGTTACACAAATTGCACTATATAATAATTATATATCATTATTATATTTGTAAGCAAAAAAATACAATTCTAAATTAAACATTACAATTATATATTGGACAAAAATATTTGTATGACAGGTTCTTGAGAGAACTCTTCCCTTCAGATCTGAGAATTATTGATAAATAAAAAAAGCTTCACTTGCCATTTATTTGATGCCTATATCAATAACAACAATTTCCACCGAGATACTGCGTATTCGGTAGCGGAAACCAGCCTCACCCTTTGTCGATGCAGGTTGAGAAAAGGAAGATCTTTTGGTTTGATTTTATTTCAAGTACACAATGATATTTTTAGCAGGGTAGGCATCCTGTCAGAGGGAACGTAGTGTCAAGAAACGCTTCTTCACAGACCGCCCTAAGTATTAAGTGGCGGAACTCAACGCCGCGCTTTAACACAACATACAACCTAAAATTAACCAAGTATACATACATATACACACAATTAAGCTATATGCAATTAATATATCAAGATTAATTTACACAGATTACTGTTACAATAAAAATATAAATATACTCTGACATTTACACGTTACCAACGCAACACTCCTTTGAATGAAGGATGACAAGTGCGCGGGGTGGTTGGTATTAATTAACAAGATCGTTCACAGCTCCCCCCCTCCCCCTTCCTCCTCCCCTCCTCACCACCCCCCCCCCCCCATCCCCCAAAGAAGACATTTAACACTGCGATTTTATGATTTTATTAAAAGCACCTTCAATGTAACGGAGCCAAATTGATGAAAAAGCTTTCTTAGAATTTTTTCACTCATATTTCTGATGAAAAACGTGACGTGAATCGAGACGTGAAAATTTGTAATGTGTTTTAAAAATTTGTTATCAAATACTGAGTTGTATAAATGTACACGTATATTATATTTCTTAAATAACTAAAGATAAA
This sequence comes from Heliconius himera, assembly GCA_021202915.1. Taxonomy (NCBI): domain Eukaryota; kingdom Metazoa; phylum Arthropoda; class Insecta; order Lepidoptera; family Nymphalidae; genus Heliconius; species Heliconius himera. The sequence goes on from JAJHJA010000046.1 coordinate 441,583, forward strand.
AAGACTTGTAAACAAGAAGAATTAAAAATTAAATAGAAAACGTGTTAATTGTAGAAGAGGCCTGATAGACTGACTATAACCGCGGTGTATGCATTAAGGAAGTCACCTCGGAGAAATTATTAAATTTAAATTAATATCATTTCCCCACTCTGATAATTTTGCTACTCACCATAAAATGTCTTGAAAATTGGACAATGCGTGGGGAACGGAGTGTTTTAACACTATGTAGCCTGGTGTTTAGCGAAAAAAACATAAAGATGCTTGTTTTGAGAATCTGCAGTAAAATAAATAATTCAAGGTAACTCAAAATATACAAATCCAAATTAGGTAATAACCGCCCTAAATTATACAAGATCGAGATATGGCGATGCAAATACATCAAATATAAATAAAGCGGCGACACGCAAGGTCCCGATTTACTCTAATAGTACTGTTTATTATTATTCGTATTACACTAGCTTCTACTCGCGGCTTCTTCTCCTGGTCAATAAAAACAACTAAAATATATGTGGTTGAAGTAACACTGACCGGAGGTATGGCCCTCCTTCATAACAGGGTTATACAACATAAAAATAACTTTCCGACTGAACCGTTGATTCCCGAGACTACAGCTTTATGGTAATGGTATAGATTAGTTATTTTTTTTGTTTCATTCCTACAAGACAAGACTTTTCGTCTGAATTCGAGACACTGTGTATTGTGTGGAGAAACGCAACGCCGGGCTTTCTCAGTGCAATGAATACAATTGATTTCTACAAATGGGGATTGAACTTACAACCATAGTGTATATAGTGACATGCCGTCCTATTGCGCCACGATAACTACAATAAATATTTATAATATTTAATTAATTATACTTTAATATTCCAACTAACATGCACAAGTTAATAAAAACGTACCAGAGAAGTTTAAACAAGAAATCCCACAACGTTAAACAAGCTTTGTTAGTAAAAAGAAAAATACAAGGAACCAACGTTTAGTTTAGTTAGTTGGCTCTGTTAGTGCATTCTGAGACTATGCAAATTATAATGCATTCCTTGAATTGCAAATTATATGCTAACTTCAATTGTATATGCCGTTGCACGCCGTATCCCGCATAACAGAGTAGCCACATGGAACCTAGTGTTAGGGCACTAGGCAGAGGGAACCTAGTGTTAGAACACTAGGCAGAAGGAACCCAGTATTCGGGCACCACCAATAGACGATCCAACCACGATTACAGACGCCAGACGGCCGAATTTGAGACGTTTTTTTAGCTTCACGATATATGTATGCCGCACATACCAGGGTAGGCAGAGGATGTCTAGTGTTAAGACACTCCGTTCTCATTAAGATACTTCCGTTCTCCACTTTCTGGCAAATTCTGGTGGCATTGTGTGTTGGATGGCGAAACCAGAGAACCAGAACGAGAAAATAAAAATATGTTTTTTAATAGGAATCGAATCCACAACCTGTCGCGTTTACAATCGCCCGTTTGCGCTTTGCGCCACGTCTGGCCTTAGTTAGGCAGTACTTATTTATAAACCAAGAATAAAAACATTGCTTAAGCATAATAAAACTAAAACAATTTCGAAAAGCAAACTTCAAGCACACGCTTGTTTGTCTAATTGAAGCATATTTCAAAAGGCATCCTATAACCTCGTTAGAGGATAGCTTTGTAAAGTACCTCAGAACCGCAAGCGCTGGTGCGTTGGGAATTTTACCCGCACGGGGTACCAACGGCGGGGGGGGGGGGGGTCTGGGGGGTGTAGTGGATACAACAATATCAAATAGTTAATTAGCGAGTACTCCGCTACCTCGACATTTAGAGAACGTCAGAATTTGATGTGTTTAAATTTAGTTAACAGTAAGTGAATAGTAATATATCAAAGTAGATATATCTTTAGTAGAAGATTGAGAGTGCACATTTGCGTATCCCGTATTGTTTCCCGGATAAACAAAGAGTGGACTTTGATCCGTGAAAGCGGTAGAACATGGAAACTACTCTATCATCAAATTCAAATTTTGTGAGAAGTGCCGTCTCAAAAATAAAGCGTTTTAGCTCTAATTAAGCATACCAGAGTCATTATTAGTAAGTGATTAATTTAGTAAATACAACATACACAAAACAAATACAATTATTATAGGTTTTCAGTTAAAATCTCACATCATCAAAATATTTAGGTACAAGAATATTGAACTACCTATTCTAAAATATATTATTAACAAATTCTAAATTAGACCTGTTGATTATGACGAAGTAGCTTTAAAAATATTCAGTCACATTTCATACATGAATGGCGCAACTAATACTACGAGTATGTACGACGAGAACCTTCTACAACCGTCTCGAATACCGTATAGTGTATACGTTATACAGTCAAGTCATAATATATTATTTACGCAATTACTTTTATACAGCAATTTCACATTTGTTTATAGAATCAAAAAGACTAAATATATTTCCAAATATTTTATTCGTAAAATGACGTTATAAATTGTAAGTTATTTACTTTTCTGATATTAATAGAAATAATAGCCTACTCTGCGTATCTTTTGACATTTCATTCACGTTTTATCTCGCATATATCAGTTTCCGCTTGAATTCTAAACAATGCACGTTGAATGGCGTAGTTTAACGCTACCCGTCTTGTAAGGATGGACAAAATTAAATAATTCGTAATCTCAAATGGAAATCGAACTCATAACGATCACGATTACTTTCAGATTGTGGTCTACTACACCACGTTGACCAATACATTGATATGTCAGAAGATCTCTAGGAATCAGTTCCGTAGCTACGATTCCAATTTCACTGAAAATTTGAAGTGTAGATCGGAAATCGCTCTCTTCCAGTATGTTATTAGGTTTGGAGCATTTCTGTATCGGACGTTCTATGTAGTTTTATTTTTATATAAACTTTTCAGCGCAATTTAAGTTTCAAATTGATTTTAAAATGAAATTTCTAAAATAGAAAACGTAATACATAATTGAAAGTTAAAATTGAAGCGAAATTGAAAACTTGGTCTCGATGTATAGAGGGTTATTATTTTTTTATAATTGAATATTTTCCCCATTTTTGCGGTGTGAAAAGAGACAATGCGTGTAATGCTGTTGATGTTCACTCACAAGGTAGTAATTGTTGTACATTTACTGTACGTACTTTACAATAAAAAAGCGACATTGTGAGTTCTATTTGGTCGTTCTGATAACAAGACAATGGACGGCGTTGAGTGCCTCTACTAAACATGTAATGTCCTGAAAAGTGGAGAACAAGGTGTTTTAACACTAGGTTCCCGCTGCCAACCCTGCGTATAGAAAATACTTGTGTTCACGACACGGGAAGTATGTGGTAATGACACAATAATAATATTATTTTTATTAAAGAGACACTGTCATAACTCAATAACCTTCATATTCAAGAAAAACACTCCACACATAATATCCACAAAAACATGACTGACGTGAATTTAAAATTCAGAAAAACAAAATAAACCATACTCAAGATAAGCAAGCAATTTGGACCAAAAGTTCCACATTTCGTATTCGAGTTGCGGTCATTCATTTCCTATGGGAAAAGAAGGGCCAGAATACACAAATACAGACGTTTCGACGATTGATGGCCTAAAGCGTGAAAAAGTATAACAACGAAATTAAAATACGTTTGAAATATTTAATAATTGTCAGTTACTAAAATGTGTCCGGAAATTTGTTTATTTTTTATTATAGGAGGTAAAAAAAAGGGTTTTGTTTCAAGGATTTTGATCTTTTCATTACAAATGATATTTGACATCATATAGAAAATCTATTGAAACAGAATATAAATTGAAAAAATCGTTACTTTTTATTTTAATTTAAGGACAAGTGCGTCATCTGTAGGTATTTATTAATCCACGTCGGATTAATAATTAATTATAATATCATGTAACACACCTGGCATCCAAAATGTACACCTTACCTAAAGTTTCCTTGAGTATCTAATCTTGAAAACAAATATGAGAAATTTATCTTTTATTAGTCTCCATTCTTCTTTTATCTTTTCCTTTCGTTGTACGAGTGGTCTTAACGCAAGAGAGAGAGCCGCGTGTGTCTTATGATAGATTAACAACCACACTACCAATAAGATCACACGCCGGGCTCGCTCTACTTACTCACTAACTTGCTCTCTTCTTCACTCTTCAATTTTTTTCTTAAACTATAAGAAATACTTCCCCGTACTTCGTATGAACCTTAATAAAATAACAAGAACATGGAACATCAAGACGACTGTAAACGCAACGGTTGTGGGCTCAATTCCACGTCGGCGAATCAATTATTTTCTTTCAACAGCCTATATTTCGAAAAATAAAATAAAACAACAAGGGGAGTCTAGTGATATGACAATTCGTTCTACCTTTGGCATGTTTCAGCGATATTATTTGTAAAGTGATAAATGCCCATGTCTCATCTACTGTATCCAGAATGCAGCTATGTCAACGGTATCACAAAATATATATACATATATGTTTTGTGATATATCTGTATATATTATTTTATTTATTTATATTTGAAAGTAATATTACATATATAAATATATTTTTTTGAAAAACGGTTAAAATAACATTTTAATAGTCTTGAAATCTCAATAATACAGTTACAATTTAGACTTCCGGTCGGTAAAAATAAAGTTAAATAAAGTGACGTGTATATAAAGTGTGGTGACCACAACATCCCCCTCCCCCATTAGGGCCCCCCGTGACCCCATGACCCCACCATTACACGCGTCCGCAATCAGGTTGACATAGCTTATTACCTTTGATTGGTATATCGTTTATATTGTTTAAATAATAAAAAGTAATAATATGGAAAAAGGATTTATTTGATATATTTATTCGAAACGAGTGTTAGCGTAACTATGGCTTCAAAATTAGTAGGCATGGACTATAAAAGGTTCAATCCAGTTTGTCCCTTTCCCATAGAAATTTCGAGAATCCTTTCTAAATGCTCTCCAACACTCTACGACGACCTACATGCTAAATTTTAGCGCTCTACGCCGCGTCTTTACGGCTGTGCGTTGTTTATTTAAAACATTTTTAAAGTGTTATTCCACAGTTACGATACAAAAATACTTATTTAGAAAATGTGAACTGAGAACGTATGGCTTAATGGTCAGAGCGCCTGGTTTCCAGGAGGCGCAGGCTCGGGCCTGCACAATTTTGCACAATTTTTTAAACGTTTTCTAAATAAGTATTGTGCGTTGTCTGTCAGTCACTCCATAACGGAAGAGATATGCATATTATATAGATAATAGTGTATTACCTGTTTGAGAATAATTCAATATAAATTATCGTAATATCCATTTCAGAGCTACTGTGCACTGGTGGTTGGCTTCCTTCGCTAAACCATTGTAAGAAAATCAAAATAATGAAAGTATTACAAAATAAAAACATTACTCTTAGAGAGCATCAAGCAATACCGCGTGTAGTGACTTCTAGTGTTAAGATACTCCGTTCTCAACTCTCCTTTTCTTCACTAAATTCGAAGCATCAGAGCGAGTGATGTGAAGTAGATGTTATTCCATTGTGAGACTATGTCATATAAAGGAATTATTTATAAATTCGTAATAGAACAATATCTGCATAATAATAAAAGTTCCTTTATCATTCTGTTATCCGGAGTTAAAAGGTTTCCCGCGAGATAGCAATATGTGAAACTTTGCTTGTACGTGGGTAAATATTAATGCTTAAAGCTACTGGCTGGTATTTACGAAAGTAAAAGCTTTAAGCTCTATTTTAGAATATGTCTGCCGGAATTTGATCTGAATGTCTGTATGTATGTGTATATATATGGTACCCATTTGTCGATGAAATAGTCGTCGCAGCACGCGTTAAGGCGTAAAATAGAAATCTCGTTTTTTCCCTTATTCATAAGAATCTAGGGAAATCCTCCCTTAGTGCTCCCACTAAGATCAATCATCTGTAGTCAGTAACATAATTTTTAAATAATATATATAAAACTATAGACTAAATTAGAATTTATATAACAATTAGATTAAAGTCAACCAAAGCCGCGGCATCAGCCGTGTATAATATATTCAAAATATTTCCACATAAACGTGGCTTTATATTCACTGTATACTTACTCCTTTGCCAAAGGCTTTTGCAACAAAATGAATCAATATAATCGTCTTAAAAGATTTACGACCCCTCCCACGTTTACATATAACCTAACATTCATTTTATGTTACACGGTATTTTCGTATTTGAGGCAACTTGGATAGGCCAAGCCTAGTTTATGTTTTCGGTCAGTTCGTTTTAATATAAATAATTTATATTTAATGTATAAAGAAATTAGGTATATATAGTAAGTTACTTTTGGTGCGCCATTTTTGAGAAAATGAAGTGATAGTTATAGGTTATATTCCCAGTTGAGGTACGTTCGTTACGTTATGTTAGGCGTACGCGTGGCTACGTCCTGTAAATGAATTCAACTGCAAAACGGAATGTCTGCGGGAAATGCGGGATACAGCGTGATGCTAATATAAAAAAAATATTGTTTTAATCCGTATGTCTTAGCTTGTTAGATTCACTGTAAATTCATATTTATAATAATAAACTACTATTAATGTTAATAATGTAATAACTGATATTTTATCAGGATAAGTTTTTTTAAATAAACGCTTAAACCACAAAAAAACTTTATATGTTATTTATAGTAGAACTTTTATAACATTCTAATAACAGCTTTTAAGTTCAATATAGGTATTGAAGCTGCTACCTCTTCGCACAATTGACAATCCATCTAATAATACTATAAGAAAAATTACTCCCATATCAACAACTGATATCTTCCACGGATGATCGACATTACATATAAATGCTTCAATATATAAAGTTGGCAGAAAATATTCAAATCCAAACCGTCTTACATACATTATTCATATTTTGGCAAACAGCTTATTCATTGGAATACTTTTAGAATATGTATGTTGTATGATTCATCAATGCAAAAGTCCAACGGAATTATAGGCAATTTACTCGTATATAACACTAGTTTCCGCCCGCATCTTTGTTGACAATTTTTTTAGTTTTTCGCTGTATAGTGCACATAGCAAAGTAGGCAAAGGGAACCTGGGAATCTAGTGTTAAATTACTCCGTTCCCCTTAAAACACTTTCAATCTCTGTTTCCAATTCACTACAACACTTTCCACTGTGAAATATACTTACTAAGCCTGGTCCGACCTGGTCGGTCTCCTGGAGGCCCGAGTCCCGCTACGTTCAAATTTTTATACGTTTTGTAAATAAGTGTTTTTCTTTCCTAAATGTAGAATAACACTTTAGAAATGTATAAAAACTTTCCGCTGAATTCTATAGGCATTGCTTATTGAGAGGCGGGATTCAACGCCATTTTGTCAACTCTCATGACTTCTGCAGCATGCTTTTCTAGACCTACCCGGAAAAGATAGAAGATCCCGAAATTAGGTAATCTCTAGAAAAAGTCCCAATATTGCCTAACTTACGACTCTATTTAGCTACTGCATCGTGTCACAGTGACCCAGCTTAATGTAGATGTGATGATTGTGTGTTCAATTCTCATTTGGGGAAATTAATAATTTAATTTTCCTCAAAACAAAGCGTGTCGTTGAGTTACGCCACTTAACAGGCAATCTGGTTAATTTTATAGAAAATAGGTAAGTTAACATTAGGTTCCCTATGCCTAACTAACTACATATATGCGGGATACAGCGTGAAGTAAAAAAATGTATGAATTTAAAATAATCATATAATAAATAAATATATGTAGGTAATACTACAGTGTAAATAGTATATTCACGTTTTGGAGGGCGGAAGCGTTTTGACTTTGACCGCCTTCCGTGACCCCATTCAGGGCGGGCGAGCAGACGATCAATGAAAAAATTTGCTTCAGCTTGCATGAAATTCGGAAAATCCTTTTAGTAAAAATGTATGCTTAGGTAAAGAAATTATTAACATATGTTTATAGCGGGTTCAAATTACAGAAAAAGTTATTTTTGTGTCTATAATATTTATAGGTAAGTCTCTATAATACCGAAAAATAGATAATAGACTTTTTCTTTTGGAGTTGCGGGTGACGATTATCATAATTTTAAATATATGTTGAAGTACTTACTAAGATGAAAAACAGTAAATGACAGTTGATCTACATTAAATGACCAAGGTAACTAACATACTTATTTATACGCTGAGAGTAAGCGATAAATGAAACATGAGTCGCTACAGCCGTCTATAGCTGGCGTGATTTGTCAACAATTACATAAGTTTTTCTCTAAAACTATTTCGAAATAGTGTAAAGAGCAAATTTTATCTTCATTTAATGTAGAAAATAAATAATGTATTTTTTTTTATTTACGCCGCTACTTTTAAAATCATGACAGTTGTTATCAACGATAGTGTCATATCAGTTATTAGATTTCAGTTCAAACCATACATTTCCTTTCCAACTATATGGAATCAATAAACAACATTAAAAACCGTAAATTATCAAAATCATTGGCCATTACATTGTCAAGTTAAATTTACGGGCGACGCGTTACGATAGCGGGAGATTTAAAGTTAAGGTCGATTCGGGCCATTTTGAATGTATGTATGGTTATTGACTTATTGATTTGTAATACGTAGTTTGCACCCATGCTTTACTTGCCTCTGAAATCGATCTGGGTTGGCTACCGTCAGCCTTTCGGTATTATACAGGACACATAGATGTGTTTGGCAAGGACCTCGAGGCAGTCCTATCGCTTCGACGGCTCAATCGAGAATGGTACAAGCCTCATTTTTTCTTTTTTTTTCGAACTAGAGGTTAATGGTGTTAGTCCTACTGGCTTTTACAGCGACACCAGGTAGGTAGGGAAGTGGGTACTCTGACCCTGAAAATTTTACAACCATTATGTGGCTGCCTGAGAAGATGCCGACGGCGGTAATTTTAGTAATAATTACAAAAAAGACAAAATCTCCATTCCCGCCTCCTAGGGAATCCTCTCTTACTCTCTGATTCCGCTACACTTTCTAACCTACCCACATGCCAGATTTCATCTTTTAAGTCGAATTATTTCAGCTGTAAGTATCTGTCCGTCACTCAGTAACGGCTCTTCCCTTCATATTTACATATATATAGACAAGTACTTTAGATATTTAAAACGAGAGCAAGGATACCGACCTTTACGATACCGACCAGCGGCGCCACGGCCGTTGCATTCTTACCATTTTATCTAGTTTCCTTCAGCAAGCCTTTAGATTATACTCATATTTTGAATTTTTTGCATACCTGAAACAAAAATAATAAATTTTAATATTGTAATAGAGGATTATATCATATAATTAGTGCTAGTCTTAAACTCAAATCAAATTATAACGAAGGTTATTTAGTAATTTCAATTATAAATATATCTAGGTCTATAATAACATTATAAAGAATGTGTCAATATACAATTCTTAGTTATTCCAAAGCAAATTCGCATTTAATTCGCACAATTAATAAACTTCGTTCCCATTAAGGTACTTCCGTTCCCTCCTTTCCGCCGAATTCTGGAGGCATTTCGTGTTGAGTGACGGAATTCAACGCCGCGCTTTGCCTCATTACCCGAGCGAGGAGCGAACGAACCCACAGTCGTTGCCGTCGCCGTCGTCATTTACAGTACTTGGCTTAGCTTAAAATGATAATATTAGCTTAAAATAATATATTTTATAATTTACTCTCACAATCTCGTCGTCTATTCTTTAAAAATGTTGAAGGCAAGAAAAGAATTTAAGAAATATGGTTTAAAAATTGTAATTAATAACACTCAATTTATGTAGTATTTTACTATATATAATTTCAACTGTAAGACTTCTAGGAAATAACACCTTGACATGTTTATATTTTCTAGAGTTGTCACATAAAAACTTAGCAGCTATCGGCATACTGAATTTTATATTTTCATTTAGTGTAACAGAATTTGTAAAAATATGTTTACTTCAAAGGGAACCTGGCGTCCTGTTAGACAATCTTTTATGATTTCATTTGTATACAAGCCATCCACGCAAAAGTAACTTGTATACAAAAAATATCTTTTTAAAATTCCTTTAGAACTAATAAACGGTAAAAGCCTTCGGCCCTAAAGCCCCGACTTGCCAACATGATAACAATTTGATTTCCCCCGCGAGCCGACGCGTCCGGATCCACCGGAAACAAACACTGCGGTGGAAACGAGATATTGTTGGGACCGAATCCTTTGAGTTTACGATATACCTACCTACTTGCACAGCGGATATTGATTTCCTGAATTTTGATATGCGAAGACATGTTAGTGATAGAAATCTCCACTTTTTGTATGTATAGTTAAATAATATGTAATAGTATCACACGTATAGCAGAGTAGACGGAGGGAACCTAATGTTAAGATAGTCCGTTCCCCACACAACGCCTATTTTTCGAGACATTTCATGTGGTCTCGAGTCAGGGTCGAGAGCACAGTTATCGCGTTTACAGTCAAACTGTTCGTCGCGTTCCCGTTCCGCGGGAATGTAATATTTTCATTTCCTCGCTCTGATAATAAGATAAAGCGCGGCGTGGAGCTCCGCCAAATAGGCAAGTTTCTTAACATCATCTCCATCCACCCCACTACGGAGGTAAAGCCTTAAAACTGCTTTTTTAAACCTCTCAGCCACTTTTCCAATGTACTCACTAATAATTGAAAAATCTAGAACAGAAAAGCTTTCGTAAAGAATTGTGGACAAACCACAAAATTCACGAAGCCAGTTAAGGCAATTCGTAATCAGTGTTTGTCTCTTTTGCAGGTGGAATATCGTTCCGGGGGAGGATTTTATCTCACGTTTTAGTGCCAGGAAATTAGTTTGACTTTTTGCCTTTTTAAAAAATCTCATTTAGATAACGTAGCTTTTGTGTAACGGTGGCATTGTAAGAAATTAAGTACCGTTTCGCTAAATGTCCATTATTTGTAATGGTTGTGGGTTCAAGTCAGTTTTACCAATGGTACCATTAAACACAAACACACACAAACATATTTGAATTGAAAGTGCAAAACAGACACATTCGTATATTCGTACTCGGTAATATAAAATTAAAGCAACTTCAGACTTTTTAGGGGAAGGGAGATCTCTCAGCCTAGTGTTTGTTTAAAATACTCCGTTCCTTACACAAGTCTAATTTTCGCGGCGGAACTCAAGTCTCGCTGGCTTGCTCGCTTTATCTATTAAAGTAGGGTCGATCCCATAACCATCACGCTTACAGTAAGGCGCTGTCCTACTGCGCTACAACGGCCTGAATACAATCGCAACATTACAACAAAACTAAAGCATCGTAAGATTTTTATTTGCCACTAGACGAACACTAAAATTATTTATGCTACCTAACACCAAATTAATAAAATAAAATCAAATAATAATATAAAAAACATCAGCATTTCGATTTCCTACATCTCTGGAGACTTCACCCCAAGAACTTACGAGATATTCGAAGACAACCAATTCTTTTATCGCATCTACAAACGCATAAATCACAGGGTGTAACAATACTTTCTTCCTGCAACCCCTACGGACCAATCAGTCCCGTTACAGCATCCCGCATCTCACCGAGATCCTGTAACTTTCTAAATATATTCAAATTTTCCCGTAATCCGTATAATAGCTTCTACATTGATCAATCGATGGTCCTGATCCCTGAGATACTGTTAATTGCTTGTTGGGAATCCAAATTTCAGTAAGTAAATTGTGAACAGTACATTTGCTAGCTGCGTGTCTTGTTTATAATAGTATACTAATTTTGTAAGACCCTTCTATTACTGAATTATGACATACAACGCTGCGCATATGATTTTGAAACTTGACATTTAACTATCTTGGGGGTTCTAGAGAAGGATTTAATACAAGAGGAATTTGGAAATTGTTAACGGCTGAAAACCAGATTATTTATTATTGGTCATAAATTTGATTCGTCATAATACCAGGTTCCTAGACCAGGAACGATGTGAACGACACGGTGATCCCAGCGAAGTAGTTTGGTGATGATTGTAATTGTAGTTATTGAGAAAGTGATCAAAGTGTGTCCTATAGAGAACCGTTTGGAAATTCACGCGCATAGATTGAACTTTGACTAACCTAGCCCTAACCCAGCGCGTGCGGACAAAACAACATAGCTTCGCTCAGCACTAAAAACTTTATGGAAAACCTTTTTATATTACTTAACGTTTTAGCAAAAATATGAAATTCAACGATCAGTTTTTCAATAAATTTTAATACTCAACCGTAAGTTATAAGTTCAAACTACTATTCGGTAAAATCGAAAATATAGTAATATGAACATTTTCTTTTATGGTGGCTTGAAACCGATATGGGTTCATGCTTTTTAGTATTACAACTGAACCACGTGAACTGAACGTGATAAATAAATAAATATGTCGTATATTTATTTATTTATCACTATATTTATTTTTTACAGCTTCGCTTTTCATCTCCAGCGGGGTTGCCAGAACTTACCGTTTACCTCATTGGCGTCGACTCATCTTTTTTCGTGAACTTTCTCCAGTATCATCGATACTGTGTTTTCGAAGGTCAGCTGAGGACCCCTCGCTGCCTCTGTTATCACTATATTTATTTTAAATAGACATATCTGTCTGTTATATCTGGCATCCAAGAAACATGTTAGTGTAACTCCCTATCTCAATAGCTTCATACACTATAGCATAGTGGCCATAAAAGTCCTGCACTTCAAAGTTGCACGGCGCCCTATAAACAGCTGCTCTCGACAATCCCATTCCAACTTTTACTGGAAAATAAAAATTCTACGGGGAGAGTATAGAACCGATGGTTTACGACGTTGTTCCTTTGAAAGTAACTTTAAGAACTGGTCACAACATGATCTATCCGTCAAAAGTTCTTCTTACTTCTTACTCTATTCTATTCTTTTTATTATACTTAGTGCATTTTTTGTAGAAAAAAAGATATAAAACTTTTACTTGTAAATAATAGCTGACATAAAAAAATAATAAAGTAGCTTTACACTGTAGGCGATAGCAGGCTAGGCAGAGGAAACTTAGAGTTAAGGCACTCTATCCCCCGCGCGCCGCTCAACTTTCGAGACATGGCGTGTTAAATTCGTCAAATTTAATAGGAAAAGAGATAATTAAATAATAATTAATTATAATTTAATAGAAAAAAAAGACCTTGTATAAGCTAACTAAGCTTTCCGAAATAAAATAATTATTTTACGTTTAAAATGTAATATACCTGTTTTAGTCATGCATGTACCTATGGGAAATGTAAAACAAACATCTTTTTTGCTTTTATTCTTTATCGCGCCCGCGCAAAGAATGCTCAACGTAATATAAAAAAGTTCAGTATTAGTTTTTACAAAATTCTACACAATTGCTGCACTAATGGCTTTTTTTCTTTTTAGTCTTTTACTAAGTCGGTTTTAATAATAGTATTTTATTAAATTCAGTTCAATTCACTTCGTAGTTTATGGATTATAAAATTATTAAATTATTATATGTATAAAAAAAACAACAAGTTGTCCACACCAAAGCAAACAGAATAAGCAGCTTCCTAGCTTGATTTTTTTTGGCACCGCGCCATTTCCCATTAAGACACTTCCATTCTCTATTTTCCGACGAGTTCTGGAGGAATGGCGTTTTGCACACGCTTTGGCTTGTTACCAGAGCAAAAAATATATATTAAATAAATAAATCAGCTTCACGCTGTATCCCGCACACAGCTAGGTAGGCAGAGGGAACCTAGTGTTAAGACACTCCGTTCCCCACTTTCTGCCGGATTCTGGAGGCATTGCGTGTTAGTGGCAAAACTCAACGCCGCGCTTTGCCTCGACCCCAGAGCGAAGAAATGGAAATATAAATTTAAGTAAATATTTCATCTCCTCGAGTGGAGATCGAACCCACAACCAGTCGATTGTGCAGTCACACTTTGTGCCAGTGCGCCACGACTGGCCTCAAATAATCAAATATATATTAAATAATTAATTTACCCAAGTGCGTATCGAATTCACAACCAAATTTTTTCAGTCACACGCTTGTGCCACGACAGCCTCTAAAAATAAAAAATCCATACTTATATTATTCTTTTTTCTCTTTCTGTCTGTATGTGCAATCACGGCCAAACAGCTGATCCGATTGTGGTAAAATTTAATATAATAGAACATAGGCTACGTTTTTTCTCATATTTGTAATATTTCCGATATATTCTTAATATATTAAAATATATTTCTATTTAATATGCAATTTCTTGTTTGACATTGTTGTTTTCTAAATAAGTATGTTAATTATAACCGTCGCGTCGCTAAGCAACAAGGAATTTCTTTGTTTTAAGAAAAAGTCGCCCAAACTGGACTTCCTAGACTCTGACATGACTGCGGGCGGTGACTCAACGTTATGAGATTTTATGAGAAAAAAACAATATTCGACAAAAATATTGTTCTTTAACAAGTCCGAGATGGTATATGTTTATCTCTGAAGGTTGAGCCACAGTTACCATTTTAATATTTAATTTAAATTTATCGGGTTATTGTTAATGTATTTTCTATAATTTGGTATTCAACCTTACCAAAATAAATATAATGGTCAATATAATAGTCGTTTCATGTAGATTGAAATTTACTTTACTGTACATCATTATAATAAATACTTTACGAGATATCGCTAATTCAAAATGACCTAGACTACGGTGCGGGGGCTTGGTTACGGTATGTCCGACCCGAACGGGTAGACGACGTTGACGGTTTTGCAAACTTTCGATCTACTCTTAATTTCTATGTGTTTATTTTTTTTTAGTTACGTTACTTATTATTTTCTGTTCATCAGTTGTATTTTTTTCGTATATTAAAAAAATCCATAAGTTACGTTTCCTTGTGTTAATTTTAAATAGAGAGGAGTTATAGTTTTTAATATTAAGAATTTCCTTTAGTTATTTTTACTTATTTTGTTCATTTCCATTACTCAGATATTTTTTCTAATATATCCCTACTACTCTACTATCTACTACTCTACTTATTGTTGTTTTTACAATTTCTTACTAATCTTACTGAAAACTGAAAATGATTTCATACACATACTTAATAAATATTCGTATAGTTCAAGCGGGCGAAGCTGCGCGGGTCCGCTAGTTCTTAAATAAAAAATAAAGCTCCACTCGTCGTCCAGGGCTAAATGACCCCTCATTAAGACTCTCACCGCACAGTATGTACCTTTGATAATCTAAAACCAACTGCTGCCTCTTACGAACGAATATATTAAATAAAATATGGTAAAGTCTAAGGGGACTTTTTACGTAAAAACTATGTAAAGTCGAATATAAATATAGTGGCGTTGAGATTTAAATGTAGTGTAAAAAAGGTTTAAGTTATTTTTAACATTTTTAAAGTGTTATTCCACACCTTGGACAAAAATATATATTTTAGAAAACATATTATAATTTAAATGAAGCCACACGTTCAAATATATGTAGCTACGATAAAATTTTGATACGATTTAAAATAAGTAAAAGTACGTTAACAATATACATAAATTGTATCATAGATAAAAAAAAAGGTTGCTTATATTATTTTGATAGTGATAATTGCAATTAAAGGAATATTTTATATCCACATCCTCCCACAGTAATACTAATAACTAAGCAAATATGCTTCTTTAGTTTAGAAAAGATAATGTCAATACTTAACAAGTAAATCAATCACCAAGTTCCTGGAGTATAAGCAGCAGCGCGCCGCCGTCGTCACATGCTCTGTTATGTATAATTTAATTTAGTTCACAAACTGTGTTAGCTCCGTCTCTACGGCTATACCTTTAGAAGGTTACGTTATAATATTATTTGTTGAAATAAGTTTATTTCTATAGCTTTTCTAAGTGGGTTTCAGCGTCGATCTAGATGAAAAGTGATTTATTTTACTTTTAACTCAGGGTATTTTTATGGTTTCATAGATGTGGATCTGTAAAAGTGATTATATAACTTTACTTTCAAGAAAAAACAACCTGTAAAATGGTGCGCAGAAGGAACTTGGTGTTAAGACACTTCGTTCGACACTTCTCGTCTTATTTTAAATATATTGTGTGTTAAGTGGCGGAACTCTACCAGAATATTGAAATTAAAATATAATAATTTCTTCGAGTTTACAGTTAAACAGACAGAAAGACACAACAACCGAAGATTTATTTAATAGTCAGTAGAAAGGTAAAACTTGGCATGTAGCATCCTTTAGAAAGTACAGGATTTTACGTTTTATAGTTGACGCAAACAAAGTTGCGTGTGGCAACTAGTAATATATAAAATGATATCACTTCTAACATTACAATAATCCACCGTGCGGGTCACGCGAACCCGCGGTCGCCGCCGCCGCCGCCGCTCCGACCATTCGTCTCAGTCACTTATGTGCTGTGCTCGGTCGACTGAAATGGCCGACGTCTTCACACTCAATTACGTCTTTTCGGATTTGCTCCCGTGTGTTTTACTAACTTGCTAACTTTACCAAAAGTACCTTTCATTTCATACCTATAGATTATATGTTAGTAGCTTATTAATTTATTATTTTTGTATGTATCCCGTATATAGGAGGGTAAGCAGAGAGCACGTTTTATTTTGCTAGTGCCTAAACATGACAATAATTTGTTTACCCGAAAGGGGATCGAATCCACTATCATCATGTATAGAGCCAATTGCTGTCCCACTCCGCCACGATTGCTTGAACGGCCACAAGGAGCATATGAACTTCAATATGATTATAATATTCAAGATTGTATTATATTTACTATCAATACTTATATACTTTATATTATTAAGCTTAAGAATTTGTATGGTACAATAATTTTATATTTCATAGTTCATTTATCAAGGAAGGCTGTGGGCTAAACTACAACCCGTAATGGTCTTTCAGGTAAAGATTTATAACTCGGGCACTTGGAAGCCGCGGGTAAAGGAAAGAAATTATAATATAAAAAGTATATTACATATTGCCTTAACTATTAGCCGCTGACGTGAAACACGACAATAAGTCCGTCCGACCGCAATAGTACAATATTGGCCACTATTAGGACGAAATTTCACAAAATGTAACTTAGATTAGGCGTCCGTTATTAAAGCGTACATGTTGTGTTTGTAAACTGATGCTGATACTACTGATACAGATAGGTACTTGTCTTATTAATTGAGATTATTAATTATTTATTCATATTTAAACACGAAAACTATATTCGAAAATTTGGTTCTAATATAAATTGTTCCATAGTTTTGCCACCTTTGAAAAGCTATGAAAAGTCCATAATCAACGGTGAAACAGTCATTGTGTCTTGAGTGGCAGAACTCAACACCACCCTTTAATTACTCTTTATAAAAGGTAAAATATAACAAAAGTAAAAGTTTCACAATTTAATAATATCCGATGTAATTTTGAGAAAATAATTCTAAAACTAATTTCGATTGCGTAAAAGTGCAAGTTGTCTAGAAGTTGTGCAAAACTTGAATCCCGAGTTGTACAAACTTTAGTTTCCCAAGAACGAGGCGCCGTGACCGCTCCTTATACGTACGTACGTATACTAATATAAGGAGTATACAGTGTGTGAGTCGGCGCGCTTGCCAAATAACTTTCATCATTCTTCACCTAAGAAAGTTACCGCCCACCAAATTATGATATAATATTTATTAACATAAACAAACGCCCCCAAATATTCATATATAAATATGTTGATTTAGGAATTATAAGCATGCATCGAGTGCTGGTCACAAATTCAAAAATAATTCGCAAGAAATCCAAAAATGCAGAAAAAAACATAATTCAAGCAAAAAGAATATTAAATGATAAGACAAATAATCCTAAAGGCAGTGTTTTTCATAAACTTTGACTATTTTTCAATTTTAAAATAAAATAGATAAAACACTTATTGTATAAAACTTCAAGATGCAAAGTTGCAGAGATTATAAAGTGTGCACAGACGTGGCCAGAATATTTTAATATGAAAGGTTGAGACGCGACGCTCCTTGTCAGACCACCAAGTTGTTGAGAGCGTAAGCAACGTCTGAAGATACATTTATAATGACATTGTTATATTTCTTGCAATACATAGATATTGTTATAACTTTTATTTTTTTTTTATATAAACTGTATATATTTTAAGAAAAAATATTTTTAACTAAAAAATGATTTGAAGAGATTAAAACCAATATACCTATAATTACTAGGACTGACTAGAATGGAAGAAATGGAGAGAGGCCTTTGCCCAACAATGGGACAGTACAGGCTAGAGAAAAAAAACCTATAATTATGTATCAGTTTTAGACTTTCGCATAAAAAATAAACGTAGATTTGAATACATAAAATTCTCGTTCATCTCGATACCATCAAAGGATTTCTAAGAGGTGGATATAATGTACGTATTTATAGGCCACACGTATCACGATAAAAAACATTATTCTTTTGGCTTTAGGCCGTCTCGTGGCGCAGTGAGATCAGTGAGTCTCGTAGCATCTGGCTGTAAATGTAGATCGTGGGTTCCATCTCCAATCTATCTCCATAGAAAAGTTGCGTTCAGCTAAAAAATATAAACTTTAAAATTTTCTATATTCATGCAAATTTTTGCAAGCAATCTTGATTCTGTGAATGAATAAACACAAGCACCGGCTTCGAAGGAAGATCTGCTAAAAACTACTATGTACTCGAATTCGTTAGACACAACCCAACATAATGTCGTATACAAATAGAAAAAATAAACAAAACTAAATTTTAGCTACACAATTTTTTGTAGTATAGAATCTAGGAAGTAAGGCTTGCCAAGTTGGAATATGGATGTTGGCTTCGCGCCAGGAGTCAAACCCACACCCTGCGCATAATCTATTGCACTTGCTGAACAATACCGTGATTTATAGTGTACTGTAAAAACTTTAATTAATTACTATAGATATTAGAAATCCGGCGTCCTTGTAATACAATTAAAGTGTATTTTAAATTTCTGGTGTTTCGTAGGTTTAATTAAACAAAATAAGTTACTGAGTTCAAGCACAACTCCTTTTATGGGTTAAAGTGGAAAGTACAATATATATTTGATGGTTTTTTTATGAAAAAAATTATCTTGTGAAGAGAGCGGAGTACCTTGTATATAATATTTCAATACAATTTGATCGTCCGAATACGAGACGCTGCTTGTTTAGGGGCGGACATCAACGCGCTTAGTCTTGCTAAAAGAGCGAACAAACCAAACTAATTTATGCGGCAATCAAACCTGCTTCCTTTGCGTTTACAGCAGTAGGTACCGCGGTCGTTGTATCGTGGTGCGGCGTCACGACTTTATGCGTAATAAGAAAATTATTATAATTATTTTAGTTCAACTTACATACAAAACACATATAGTTACATTAAGTAATTAAAGTTACGTTTAACTTATCAAAGACATCAAAACATATAGAACTTGTACACGAGACCAATTACAATTACAACTTTTGAGGAAACGGCACCGAACTGGACCGAACTGTTCCCCACTCAAATGTACATATATTTGCAGAAATAACTTGTACTGCAAAGGACTGTTTGTATAGTCAGTCTCCCGTCTCTACAAACGGTTACCGGAGCCCGGGACCGTCCGGGACGCATCTAAATAAATATTATTGTGGTCAGAATAATTACTCGCTTGTAATTGTTACATTCAGTTTGGGTAAATATGTAAGTTCGTGAGGATGGATGATTTTTTTCACTTTTTTGGAAAAAGCTTCGAATACGAATTTAGTTGAAACTTTACTGTAGTAAGGCTTATATATTAGAATATAAGACAAAAATTGCAATTCATATAAAGATTTTGTATATTTTTTTACAACACAGCATGAAGCTGATTTAATTAAATTTTGATTTGTATACGTATACCACAACTGTTATCAACCTATTGTGTGCTGTAGCAAACAAATACAAAAATATAAAATGCTTTAATTAAACGATTTACAAAGTAAAGCTACCACTTGCGGCGCAGCGCGTATATTAAATTTTTTAAAAGCTCATCTAACTTTGAGGCCGGAAGTCCCGTCGGAAGCTCTCATCCGGCTACCTCGCTGGAACATTGCACTCTAAACACTACTAAGTTACGTGTTGCTTAGTTAACAATAAATTATGCTAAAACCTATAAATTATTAATAAAAACATTGTGAATACTTTTGTGTCAGACTAAAAATACGTTGCTGTTTTATGATTTTTTGTAGAAAAATTATAAAATAAGACTATTTATTAAGAGCCTGCAAACTACCAGCTCGTTGTTTGAATGAAATAACGAATAAATTATGTACGACACATGACCGGAGGTGTAGTGAAGTAGTGGTTATATCGAAACAATTAAGAATTCAATAGACGGACTATCCAAAGAAAAATAAGTATCTTATTCAATCCATTAGTTCATCGTATTAGCGCGTTCAACCAAAAAACTCTACAGCTGTATACTATTAAGTGTGTATACTTCATATTTTATACAATTTTATCAACATAAGAAACTGTGTTATAATATTTTTAATATTTATTTTTAAGTGTTATACCACACTTAGGAAACAAAAATACTTATTAAGAAAACTTATTAAAATTTGAACGTGGCGGTCTAGCGTAGCGGTCCTGGTCGGTTTCCAGGAGGCGCGGGTTCGAGTCCCGCTACTTTTCGTTTCGTTTCGTTTTCTAAATAAGTAACTATGTTATGATTTCACTTTATCAATTCTGTTATATATTCGATGCGATAGGGTCAAGTACACGGAGCGTTAGTTGGTAGCACACTGCCTTTATGCCACTGACACAAACGTAGAGACGGTAAATATTAACACTAAATATATATACTCAAATTTTTTTTATCACAAGCCATTGGCTTGTTTACTATATTGATAGTATATTATGAAATCATTTAAATATCTAGTATAAAGACCAAAATAAAGTTGAGAATTTTCTAAGATACTTTAAAAATTTAAACATAAGAAAGCTTCGAAAGCTCGAATAAAGGCAGATGTGAAACAAGCTGTCACAATATGAAAATGCTTATTGAAACAGTTTCAATATCAGAGCTTATTTTAAGTTTATTAAAATGAATGACGACGCTGGGCACCAGTTGGCACATACCTATGCAATATGTTAATGTTTTTAAAACTACATCATATGGTTTCTGGCTTACAGCTGTATCCCGCATGAAGCACCATGGAGCAGGGTACAGATGGAATCTAATGTAAAGACACTTCGGTCAACAAGCACTGCCCAAGTTCTATATATACTGTGTTGGTGATAAATTTTAAAAACGAAAAAAATAATTTTTACATATTTTTTTAAATAAACCTTTAAATATTATATGACGCCGGTCGTGGCGCAGCGGCACGAGGTGTGACTGTGAAACCGACTGGTTGTGTGTTCGATCCCCACTCGACGAGATGAAATATTTACTTAAATTTATATTTCCATTTCTTCGCTCTGGTGTCGAGGTTAAGCGCGGCGTTGAGTTCTGCCACTCAACACGCAATGCCTCCAGAATTTGGCAGCAAGTGGGGAACGGGAGTGTCTTAGCACTAGGTTCCCTTTGCCTACTCTGCTGTGTGCGGGATACAGCGTGAAGCTGAAATATTATATAATTATAGACCATGATATCGTTATTTTATTACATTACATATTTATGCTCACAAAAAGAATTAATGAACTGGAAACAACGTTTAACTTTGGTACTTCGGCATTAACACTTAACGAAAAAGACCAATAAAAATATTTGTAAGAGAAAAATATAAAATGAAAATCACTTTTCTAGAAAATTATTAAGGGTGACAGGGAACTTAGAGGCAAAAGTTAAAAGTCAAGGACCAATTTGGGGGCGAGTGAGTTTCTACGTACTTCGTCATGTTTCCAAATCTTGAAGCAACAGAGGTGGTTACTTTTCGTTTCGTTCGTCGTTCGAACCAATATGGCCTAAGTTAAATAATGTATGCTGTATATCTGAACTCGAGGTTCCTTATATCCGCTATGAACAGGTTATAGTGTGACAGGAAGGTGTATAACATAAATATTCTATAAATATTCGCACCCAGATACATCCGTACATATTATATAAGTACTAAAGTAATTAAATATACAAACAAATTTCATGAATAATCGTAACTCATTAAATAGTTCGTATTATAATTATGAAACATTTCATGTTTTCAGCGAGCATTGTTGATTGTGCTCGAACAAACACTAGCGTTCGTTTAATAACTAAATGTGTGAATATTTAAATAATAAATATGTTCAAATTTTAAATATTTACTTTTCTCTACAAATGTATAATAATACAAGGAAAAGTAAATAGTTTTATTATTTACTTATCTAAAGCTGACTTCGGCTCACACTTTTATTAATGTTATCTTCAATATGTACATATACTCATAAAGAATTAATCAAATATATATGTTTTGACATAAATTAATACTATATTTTAATAATAAAGTTAAAAAAATATTTTATTTAATACTAAAAAGTAAATAAACTAAATTTCTTAGGGATTCCATTCTTTGTTTTCTTCTGATCCTATGGTGAATATATTTAGAATGTCGATAATACGCTATTCATCAATCATTTCCTCGCACTGGTAACAAGACAAAATGCGTTGAGTTCGGCCACTCAGCACGCGATGTCTAATAATGAAAATTGGGCGATAAGTGGCGAACGGAATGTCTTAACACCAGGTTTCCAATGCCTTTCCCTTTTATATATAAATGTGATGTAGCGTGAAACTAGTAATAGCTTGAATAGTTTTAAAGTAAATTCAAATACGACACCGCATAATATATTTATATACATAATATTAGTTAAAACAAACTTTTTTTGGCTAAATTTTACTATTAGAATCTGCACTATAACAGACAAATTTTGGAAAATCAAGGAAAGAAACACAAACACTACATATACTCATACTTACGTTATGTTTTATTCTATATATTCATTTTGTAGACCTACGTCGTAGCATCTATGCGTCGCATATAGTGCTACGTTATTGTCAATCTACGGAGCTACGAGGCTACGAGGCTACGAAGATACGGAACTACGGACATAAGCTGTAGATATTACCGGATTTGCTGTTATTATCGCTATACTATGAACATGTCAAAGTAGAAACCTTTTATTTGAAACTTTTTTTATTTGTTTTAAAATTTATTAAATAATGAAAATAGTAGGTAAAATTTTTATTAATATTACATTATTAAATATTATAATATCAATATTATTAATTAAATATTAGCCAAGTATATGAGGTCAACTCGATCACAACACGGTAAAATTTTAGTTTAAAAATAACCAATATGTAATTGAAAAGTAAAGCAAAGAAAACGCTACGATAAATATGTCTTTCTCTGGTCACATTCCATAGTCATTTTAATCATTTTATGCTTCCAAAACATAACGAAACCTATATTGTATATCCCAAAATAAATATCATATAATTAATCAAGTGCCTCAAAACCTACTCGTTACCATTTACAATATCAAAATTAAGATTAATATACAAACAAACAAGACCGAAATAATGATATTGATATATAACGATATATAACGAGGTATGCAGACGATCATTTTTCTTATCTCTAATATAAAATACCAAATGTTAGATATCGGCCATCATCAATACACTCATCAATCTACTGAACGCGCACATTATCTCAGACAAATGGATCCCTCGGATCGGGACGTTTTAAATGATTACACAAGTGCTGTCATTGTTACTTTGTACACGATCCATCGTTTGTTTTGTGATATTTTCGATGGAAAATGCTTTTGTTTTTTTTTTTTTTTCTCAGTAAAAAAAAAGGAGTTGATTATTATTACACGTAAGACATATACTCGTTGTAGACGCTTGTGAGCAATACAATTTAACGATAGGTGTTTTAATATATCAGAAGAGGATTGATGCGATGCAACCGAGGATACTGAAGACCGTGCAAAGTGGAGAAAACTGAGTCGAAAGACAGACTCTGGGAATAAAAGCCGGGACTAATGCCATGTAGAAGACGCCATGTATTTTTTCTTAAGCCTTTACTTTATAAAAATATATCCTGACTCGATCGCTCAAAAGGTTTATCAAAAATTAAGATAAAAATCATGAAAACAGATTCACTAGAGAGAAAGCAATCGGCTGCAGTCTAACCTATAATAATAAGTAATAAAAATAGAGATGTTGGAAGTGCGCCAGAGATCGACATTATCTCCCTCATACACCGTTACTTATGAGATATATCTAGCTAATACGGGCGCTGTAAAGTTACATATTGCTTTATAAAGTTATAGGCTTTTTAAAGATACAAGATCTTTATGCATTGTCTATAGTTCTATACTGTTAGTAGAGAAAGGCACTCCATTCTATATTTTTGCCTTATATTGTAAGATGCCTTGTTACATAACAGGTGGCGAAACCCAGCGCTGTATTTTGTATAAATAAAATCACAAAACAAAAATATATTAAATATTTTTGTAAATTTTATACATAGATGAGGCCAGTCGTGGCGGAATGTAACAAGCTTGTAAACGCTTTAGGTTTCGAATTCGAAAGGTTCGATTCCCACTCGAGGAAATTAAATATGAAATTTTTGATAACAAGACAAAAGCGCAGCGTTGATTTTTGCTACTCAACACGCATTGCCTCCAGAATTCGGGGGAACGGATTGTCTTAACACTAGGTTCCCGGATTCCCTCTGCCTACAGTGCTACGTGTGGGATACAGTGTGAAGCTAATATATATATATGGTATTATATATATTAGCTTCACACTGATATATATATATATATATATATATATATATATATATATATATATATATATATATATATATATATATATATATATATATATATATATGATAATTGAGGCCGGTCGTGGCGCAGCGGCACGAGGTGTGACTGCAAAACCGACTGGTTCTGGGTTCGATTCCCACTCGAGGAGATGAAATATTTACTTAAATGAATATTTCTATTTCTTAGCTCTGGTGTCGAGGTTAAGCGCGGCGTTGAGTTCTGCCACTCAACACGCAATGCCTCCAGAATTCGGCAGAAAGTGGGGAACGGAGTGTCTTAACACTAGGTTCCCTCTGCCTACCCTGCTGTGTGCGGGATACAGCGTGAAGCTAATTTAATTTTTAATTTAATATATACATACATGTATGTAATTTGCAGGTATATAAAGTAAATATATTCATAGTCCATCAAACGTTGATGCATGTATAAACTTGTGCCATCTCGTTAAAAACACTATCTGTTTTATTGCTCTGGGTGAAACGATTTTAGTTTTACTATCTCTACGGAATGACCTGAAGTTGTTAGAGTTCAATGTTATGACGGAGCTTTTATCGTCTGCACTCTTTGCAAATCTCTTTTTACTGTTGTATAAAAAGTATACAGCTTTCTATTTAACAAAATATTGTTAGGAGAAACAAAGGCACTGTGTTTGTGTTCTAAAATATAAGAAAACAGAAATATACCATTTTGTAATTTGTTCGTTTACTGGGAGTATGCACTTAGCGCTTCGCTGATGGAAGAACTTTTTGAAATTTTCAAGTTTTTGCTTTCTTTTACAAGATAGCAAATGAGAAGCTTGTGTAGCGCTTGTTAAGAACAAATTGTAACAACATTAAATTGCGCAAATATTTTTCATATATATAGGTACATTTTGCCCGATCCACACTTTCCGCATCGTTGTCGAGACATCGTGTGTTGAGCGAGCAAATGAAAATAAGTTATAAACCTTTCTTTGAGTGTGATCCAAACCACAATCGTCGAAATCTGTTCCGAATGTTTTAAAACTAGCTTCATTTTTCTTCTTTTATGCAGAAAGCGTGAAGCCAAAACTAGTTTTGTCGTAAGTTATATATTTGTATTTGTAAAATATCAAGAATGCTTTTGCAAGAATTTCTACATCTTATAAGACAAAACACAAAAATAGTTAACCACTATTTCACGGTATATTCGTTACACTTAGAGTGCCATTCAGTTTTTTAAAAGCACTATTTTTATGTAACAAGATAATATAAAATATTTTATAAGGTGCGGTTATAAAATGTAATAACTGTTAAGGCTGAGTTTTATAAGCTGGATTCCTAGTTGAAAATAAAGGAAGCAGAACATTTTATGGCCAAGCCCTTCCGGTAAAAGCTCTACCATTTACCATTGCGTCATTATAGAGTAACGAGTAAGAGAAATCTTGAAATGAAAATTTACAAGATTAAATCAAATCAAGTTTTAGCTGTATCCTGCATAAAGCAGGGTAGACCGAGGGAACCTAGTGTTAAGACACTCTGTTCTCCGCGCACCGTCCAATTTTAGAGTAATAATATAAGTAAAGATCTTTTAAACAAAGGGTCTCATATCTTACTTAAAAGGGAATAAATTAAAGAACGTATACCAAATTAAGTGTAAAATATAGGGGGCATATAAACATCTGTGCTAAGTCCTCGTTAGACGGGCTCAGTTGGTAAGCGGAAGCAAATTGCCGAGTGACCTCTTGGGTGTGTTTTAAACAACCCTCTTTCGGGTTCGGATACAAAATGAGATACGTATTTGTAAAATTTTGCTTTTGTTAAATACTAACAGTTACGACCTACTTTGTTTGCGTGGACTTCAAGATGCAAAGTGAAAAAATCTTGTTATTTTTTCGTTCGCGTATGATGTTTGAGAAATCTTAGCGTTTCCCTATACAAAAAAATGTTTATAAATTATTATAATGTTTCATTTACCTTAGTCTAGTCTGGCTATAAATTAATTTATTCACAATCCTTTGTATAGGAAAAGATAAAAACGATAAAAACGAAGAGTAATATTTCTCAAGGGTTTTTTTGGCTTCTCTACAAAGTACATCACAGGCATACGGATAAAGAATTTTTTTATGACTTCACTTCAACATAAGCAGAAAGAACCTAGAGCTAAAACACGGGATTCTCCAAGCACCGCCCAATTTTCAAAACACAGCATGTTGAGTGGCGAACTTCTACTCCGCGCTTTGTCGTGTTGTGGAAGTTTGAAAGCCACAACCCTCCGGTCTCCGGAATCAGGAATCATATAAAACAAATAATTAATTTTACAAACGTTAATATGAACATAGTAAAATGACATTACAATACTAGTGCAATAGTACAAAGCAAGCCAGCGGCGATCTTAATTACATTACTGGTACACAAAGCTGAACCGAACTGAACTGACTGTCCGAAACCGAACTGTGTTTGAAGTTACAAATTCATTTAAGCGTTAAATTAGAATAGTTACATTTATTTGTTAACTGTTATTTTGAATTAAAAAAAAAATGCTTCACGCTTTTTCCCGCATATCAAGATAAGCAGGATGAACACTGCGTTTCCCGCTCCCTCCTAATTTCGATACATTGCGTGTTACGAGGCGGTGCGCAGTGCAGCGTTTAACTTAACAGAGGAAAAATTTGAATGATTTAAAATATAGTCATTGCCTCGGGTGGGGATCGTACTTACTCACAATCTTCGCATTTACAAACGTACCTCTTTCAATTTAAAATACTTTGAATCTAAAATAGCCTTGGTGGACAAATGTTGCATCACTCAATACGCAATGTTTCAAATATTGGCCAAAAAGTGGGGAACGGTGTCATAAAACTTACTCCAGGTTCCCACTGCCTTCTATATAAGATAAAGTGTGAAGTTGTTTGCTTAATTCGACACGGAATATACCGAAAATCTCTAATAACAGCGTAAACGAAGTAAAAATCTATTCTATTCTATACTTGAATATACTCTAGAAGTCCATCCATGCACCGATTGTAAATTTCATCGATAATATCATACCGGTCTCGTAGCATTTGTATCTAGTTGTAAAATATACACAATTTGATCTAGAACAAAGGCGCATTGTTTGTTTCGTGCGATATCAATCCGGCGGTCGTGTCACGTTCGTGCCCGCACAAAGGCAGAACGAGAAGCAATAAAAGATGCAAATATTTCAAAACAACCCTGTATACTTTGGGATTTGTCGGGAATTCATAATTTTTGGCAAGTTTAAGCACGATTTTGATACACACACATATGTAGGCCGGATACGGATACTAAAAATGTTATGTTATATAATCTATATGTGAAAACCGTAGCGTTTAGACCTCTGTTCTCTATATTGCTACTCCGCTAGGGATACAGGTTAAAAAATAAGTTATGTTATATATCTTGCGTTACTGAGTTATTGACACAGATACATAGACAATACAAAACTTTTTAAATAAAATCGCAGAATTGACCATTGAATTGTTAAAGCCTACGCGATCAAAGTTAGGGAAGACTAGTGGAACATAAAAAAATTACTTTAGGCTTCTTTCTATAACAGGGAAGACGGAAATAACCTAGTAGGTATCCAGACACTACGGTCTTTGAAATTTCCTTTCCAAAGACTTGGTTAATAGCGAGCAGCTAAATCAAAATAAAATTAAAATATAATCATTCCTCAGCAACACAGTTACAGTCACATTCAGTCACTGCTCCAATAGTGATATTGGCAAATATTGGCGTGTTAATAATCACATGATGCAAAAATATACTATTTAATAATATACACTGCAAATAATATTTAGGCACACCAAGTACTAAACCTATTTTCTGGTCAATATAAATGATAGCTGAACAAATTTCAAACGTACAACAGACGGAGTAGGCGGCGCTTACAGAAACACGCCCCATTACGGCAAACACCCAATTTTACATATTATTATTTTAATTACACGCTACTACGCCGCCCACTTCACTAAGTACTTGTGAAAATAATATTTGTTTTAAGACGATTGAGTTTTATGGTATCGCCACCACTGCCACTATTCTAAATTTTAGTCCAAATTTAATAGTTTATTTTTTCTGCACGGCTTCACACTGTATCCCGCTTAGAGCAGATATACAGAGGAAACGTTGTGTTAATTTATTCCATTCACCACTTTCCGCAATAATTTTTAGCCAATGCAAACTGAGCGACGGAACAACGTGGTCCTTGGCCTAGCCGACCAGGGATCGAACCCTCGATCACAGTTACAGTCAGACGATGTCACACTGAGCGACGATTTAGTCATACATATTTCATACCAAACAGCAATAAGTTATGGTTAATTTTATTCTTCAATTCCATCCATTCGTATGCATTAAGTGGAGCCCAGCACCACAGAAAATCTTAATAAGACAGAAAAAATTATGAACAAAAGATCCTGTACTCACCAACCATGGTGATTGACCAGGCAAACTTGAACTCCACTAAAATGACGTAATGCAAAACTTTTTAAATAGGTTCATATTTATTTTTTTGTTGGTTACAAATTTGGAAGGTAAAGCTATAAACGTAAAAGGTTTATACCGCGTAACGACTAAATTCGTAACACAAGGAAGTTCCGAGTAACTCAATTCCGCGCAGGTTATCCTTATCCTGTACAAATATCCTCGGGATATCTAATATTGCTAAAGTACCAAACGATGATTCAGAGTAAATTATAATGTAAAGAGACATTAAAAAAAAGTTACACAAAGTTTGTTTTTTTTTTTTGTTGGCCAGTTTTATAATTTTCATGCAAGACCGCAAGCGTTTGGCGCTGAGATCTTACCGCTAAAGATAAAGATAATTTGTTTCTAACGTGATATAGTAATTTACTTAATCTTGCACGCGGTGATGAGGTCCACCACTCAACACACAATGCCTCCAGAATACGGCGGAAAATGGAGAACGGAGTGTCTTAACATTAGGTTTCCTCTTCCTACCCAGCTATGAGCGGGATACAGCTTGAAGCTTAGTCTTATAAAGAAAAAATGAAGAAAAGAAGCTTCATCTTGTTAATAAATATTGTTACATACAAAAACTTTTATTGTACGTAACATGTATTACTATCACAGTGTGTTAATTTAATCCATAAATATAAACCCATTAAAACTATATAAGGCTTATTTGAAGTGGTCTCCATTGGCTGCAATACAGTGCTTTAAACACGCCGTTATTGAACATATTGTCTATTAACAACAATATGTTCAATAACTACGACTACCTCCGGGCTACTGCCTTCTCAAGAATGGTATCTTCATACACTTGTGCCGATGTTTTGACACCTTTTTCACAAAAATATGGCTCAGGCACTCCTTCATAGCTAACACCCCACCAAACATTCACTGAAGTCGGTTTCTATTCTCTTTCTTTCGGTCGGTTACAATTACATGTATGTATTTACAAGAAAACGTGAAGTCTATATAAGAAAAACAACATATCAAGCACGAAACAGCATAAACAAGAACAGCAATTTATTAAAAAAAGCACAAAAGCCGTTAACTTAAAGCTTGAAGTATGGTTAAATTTAAAAAAAAAAGACCTCAAAGGTTCATAAAGCCCGCGAACTATTACGAGGCAACAAAGTGGAGGGTCCTCCGCCCTCCGCCCGCGCGCCCTCCATTGACGCGACAAACAGTCATCAGAGGTAAGCCGGCTACCGTTTGCGTTGCATGTTGAAATTTGTGTACATTTCAAGTTTGTATAGGATATTTTAGCCTTTTTTTTGGTAGTTTTGTCGTTGTTTGGTAAAGGCGAATTGCTTGCTAAATGTTTATTCGTGATGCAATGTTTTCTCCTTTCACAATATATAGAGGGGTAGAGGGAACCTAGTATTAAAACACTCCGTTCTCCGAAAAAAATGGCAACGTATGTTCAAGGTTTAATTCGAAATACAAAACACTTTGTCACTAAGTTCAACGTGCTAAAACAGATTATAAGCGTGACACGAGAGCTTCATTAAGTCGAAACTAACCTTATACAAGGGTTTATACATAGTCAACTTGCTGCCAGCATCTACACTGTCTACATAATTTAACAAAATATTCTAAATTCGTCGATTTCTCAACGTATTAAGACTTCATAGTGAAAATTTCTTCAGAATACAATATCGTTACTCTTAGGTGAAACACGTTCACAAATCAGAACTTATATTAAGTGTCAAAAGCGCAGTTTTACTAATGAAAGTGGTTATTAAATGCAATTGTATGAGCTAGTGCAGCTTACCTGCGTAAGTACGACACAACACATGAGACAGTCTATGTGGAAGAGCTAACTCTGACCACAGGTGGAGTGTTGAACCAAACAAAATCTTCAGCTCTATAATAATAGTATGGATTTTATAAATATGTAAATATTATATATTCCAAGGTCGCATATTCGAATTCTCTGAGGTTTAATGCGCTTCGATAACTTTTTTTACCCGTTTTAGGTTGCGTATATGGCACAAAAAATGTAGCTTTAAATCTCAGTTTCAAAGAATTTTAGTACATAAATTTCCTTAGTAAAATTAATGAAAATAATTAAAAATGAAATTAAGGAAGTTATGAAAAATTTATGAATTTCTTTTTAAGGTTATGTAAAAAAAAATATTACATTATTGCAAAATAATCACACTTACATACATACACTATAAAAAAACAAAAAGCCTACATTATCAAAGTGAGCAAAGTGCGGTATCGAGTTACAACAAACATCTCGTCATTTTAGTCGTTAGAAGATGAAGATGGGCTCCATTGGTGTCAAGCCTCTTTTGGTTTACTTTGTTAGGTGTGAGTGATATGTACGTATAAATTAAATATTTCCTATGTATGTACACAGCCGATGAAGCCTGGCGTTAGGATCCGCCACTCAATCTGCAATGTCTCGAACATAGGCGAAGTGTAGGAATGGAAGTGTTTTATCACTAGATTCACTGTGTCTAGTATGACGGAAAAAGATTATGTTGTAAGATGATGAATGAAATTTTAATAATTATAAATAGAAATACATATAAATATACCTATTATAGTACAAACTGTGTTAAGTAAAAATATGTCGACCAATCATATAAAAAGAGTAACGGAATAAACCTTTTTCATTTTCTGAAAAAGGAATTGAACCAATAAAAAAATATTAAAAGTAGCTTCACGTCCCACACAATATTGGAGACACTGCGTCTTGGACGTCGGAACTCAGCGTCACTATTTTCCGAACCCACAAGCGTCGCGTTCACAGTCAGATTCTGTGCAACTGCGCCACGACGGCCTCAGCACTCTACATAAAGCTAAACTTTACATCTGCAATACAACTTTACTGTATCACATACACTCTAGAGGCAGAGGGGAGGCAGAGAGGAGGCAGAGAGGAGGCCGTTATCAGTGCAAGTCCTATGTATCACAAGTTTCGTCCAATAGGCACTTTGCATAGATTAAACTGCACCAAACTTTGTAACCGTATAATTGCTGTTAAGAATTTCTTATAATCCCTACATATATACGTATATACATATCTTTGTATAGGTTGTGTTAAGAAAAAACAAAACAAAAAAATATATGTAAGTACATATATCTATTTCTCCGATTACGCGGAAGATTTGGCGGAGAGTGGGTCACGCAGTATAGCTGGACCACCGCAAAGTATTTAGAAAGATGGAAAATATATGTCGTAAATATAAATATAAAAAATATATATTTTTAAAGCAAGTTTTAATCCGCCATTTTTTGTGGGCGAATATTTTGGGAATAGAGTTTAAGTGACTAATACTACTAAAGTCCGAACACCTTCATCAAACCATACATTTCCCTAAATACACGTATATGAGAGTGAGAATATTTTTCAAAGGGGTCGCGATGATTGATCGCGGTTGTGATCTGCTATATCGCAATCAATTTGGGAATCCACTTAAATTGAAAGGATCATTTTATACTGTATTGTCTCCATTTATTAAAGGGATTTTGTAATATTTTATATAGATTTGTGCTAAAAGGTATTGTGGAAATATGATGCCATCAAAAACATCCTGTAAAAAACCCAAGTCTCGCAGCTCAGTCTTTCTACCGTAAAAAGTTGTGAGATCCATGTAATACCAAGTCGGTTAATCTATTTAGTATCTACTTAAAGGACCTTCTGTCTTAAGTTATTACATAAGTTATTATCATGCCAATATTAAAAATATTTTACGTTTTGAACAAATAGATCGACTTGGACATCGTAACAACTACATGTTTACCTTCAATACATTTAGTCAATAATATAATTATGTAACTAATTTAAAAACTATACAGGAGTTAATATACAATCATTACAGTTATTTTACAAAGAATATTATGAATCCTTCAAATCAATAATTTAAAATTTAAGGCTGTTTCTGGAAGAGTAAATTAAATTATTCACTGACATCAGCACATTTAACAGAGTTTTAGAATTATGATGAGACGTGTACATTACATAGGTAAAACGAACATAATGTTGCAAAAATATATACGTGTAATAAATAATTAGCTTTATGTATATTTTATAAATATCAAATATCAGCAATGGTCGTATTTTTTAACTCAAAACAATCAAAAATTCTTATAGAAATTACGATAATGTAGCAAAAAAATCATAGTAGAATATTACAGATTAAAGTTATAAAAAATCATATATAGAAGTAATTATAATTGTCAATCAATTCTGTTTATTAAATCAATAATCATGTAGTTAAAGCGGGCGAAGCCGCAGACGGGCCGCTAGTTTACTTATAAGTGCAACGCTGCATGACGATCTAATAATTTCAAGTGAGTCAAAGTCTGAGGCCTAAGGCCCCCTACCCATAGACCACCGGTGATCCGTCGATCAAGTCACACCCTGTATATTAAAAGTTTAATTTGATTGAACCCTACAAACACATATGAAGAGAGGCGGTAAAGTAAAAGCTCATAAAAACTTGAAAAACAAGCTACTTAACTCAGTATCATCAGCTCAGTGATCTAAAGTACACTTGACATGGCAGATCGAAGTCTTGACTCTTGTAGTTCGTCGTGTTGTCGAGTTTATTTAGGTTACTTCTATCAATTTGAAATTCGATTTAATTGGGTTTTCATATATATTAAGTTTACTTGTTATTTTGGTTAATTGGAATAATTACGTATGTTTGAGGCGTGATAAGTAGCTATTTTATTACACATCGTGTCGTCGTATCGTTGACGTCGTCGTATAACGTGTAAAAATTGGGGAGTGCGTGGGAAACAACGAGTACCTCAGCACTAGGTTCCCTCAGTCTATCCTTGTATACGGAAAAAGCATGAAGCTGTTCTATTTCAAAATATAAAATTCACTTCTTTTAAAGAACCAATAATTAAAATATCTGAAATAAAGATATATTTTTTTATAATGTCTACCTTATTTTATACAAGGTGGCATATGTCTATTACATATTTATTCAGCAAAAAAACATATAACTTCTTCTTACATTGTATCTAAGGATTTACTTTATAACTTAGCTAATTGGTAAAACTTATCAAAAATTATAAAACCATTTAACTACCTCCCATTAAAATGTGCAACATAGCACCATTGTTCTCCCATGGACTAACAAAGGATGCCCCATATGAAGTTTACCCCATCTCGCCTCCACCGTGGGGGTCAACCTGCCCTGCCCTGCGGGACCCCTGCCGAGTCCTAACAAGCTCTCTCATTATAAGATCTTTAACGAGCTCACATAACACGAAATGTAATTAAAGTTTTGTTTTTTATATTAAATTAAAACGATGCAATTAAAAATGACGAAAAAACTATTGAAAGGAAGCGGAAGTCTTTTAACGCTTCATTTGAAAGATCGCTGTAGATTGGAAAAGTTATGAACATTTTTTGATAAGACGTGTAAGTAAGGATATGACATGTTTGTCAGTACATAAGATAAAGACAGCAAGACAAGACTTGTGTTGATTATTTATTTTTATTATTATTTAGCAAGATAGGCGAAGAGAGTGTAACCTAGCGTGGAGAGTAGAGAGTAGAGTGTTAACACATTCACTCTGTTATCTACGTTTCATTCAATTTAGAGAAAGACGTGTGTTGGGTAGCGAATGCCGTGTTTTGTCGAATACCTATTGAAAACGCACACAAATAAAAACAAACAGAAATAACATTTACGTCTGTGAGGTTTTTAAGCTTGAATGTATGTAAATGCATATATTTAAAAAATATAAAGCGCTACGAATATTCATAGGTGATTTTAAAGCGTATTTATGCGGAACCACTCTGCATAGTCATGTGTTGGCGCTTGCCACGAATTTTAAGCGCTGTGTGGTAGAATATTTTTATGATAGTTGTAAAACGATGCAGACAACATATTTTTTTATATATTTTTCTTGTTATATCGTGTCATATGACATACGTACATAAATATAGAAAATGTAGTGACAAATCACTTTATTTTCCTTTTTACTAGATGCGGTTTTTAAGTTAAACGAATCTATTAAAGTATTCATGGGGTGGTCATTCAGGGGGTGTTTAACTGTATAGTCAACCAACTAGCTCAGTAGCACTTGTGTATGACTGTAAGCACGACGATTAAAGCTTCGATTCCCACTTATGGAAATGATTTCTTGTTCTCGCTTCCTCGCTCTGTTAACGTGGCAAAGCGCGGAGTTAAGTTCCGCCACTCAACACGCCTTGCCTCGTGAATTCGGCGGTGCGTAGGGAACGGAGTATCTACCCTGCTATATGCGGGATACAACGTGAAGCTACATAAAATTCCTTTTTCCTTTTAAATCATTTATAAATAAATACTTTAAGCTAGTCTCGCTCAACTAACGAGTGTAGTCCTCCGACGCAATTTTATTGCTTAATTATTAAACTTGTAACAGCGAGTGGCTGTTGTAGCCTCTTTGTTGCGTCTTAATCACACCTTTAGAGTTTATAACGAAATTAAATTTCATACTTTTGTTTTAAATCGGTACTGTATTTTGAAATTTAACAAGACGCTGTATCCCGTGTATACCACGCACCGCTGAATTGCCACGACCTGAAGCCTTCATAGTAGCCTTTATTCTCGTGTATGTAAAATGTATGTAGTTATTTTATATATCTATAGTACCTCTATAGTAATAACTTGATAAAGTTATAAGTTGTTGACAAGAAACAATATTATGTATTTGACAATTCCCAACGGACTTAAAATGGAATGAGACGCTCTTCTCAACCAATCGAAGTAAAAACACTTAAGAAAGTTTACAAAACTGTTAGACATCGCTTTTCTCCAAAGTCTACTCAAAGGGAATTATTTGTTCAACGGTCCAGTGGTTTGTCTTTAAAATTGTAATTTGTGTGAAATGGCCGCCATTTTTATGACATCTATAAATGTGTGTTATTTTGCGAGTGATAGACAGTCAAGATCACCATTAAAGTTTCCGTTACAAGCACACATACGACCAAAGCTAATAAAAGCATGTTAAAAACCAACTTTAAAATTCAAAAGTACTTAAACAGAAAAAACAATCTTACATCAGATTAATTTAACAAAGTTAATTATTCGAGTGACATTGAAGAGTTTATTTTTTTATACCTTTAACCGCGTTGTTGCTGTTTATTAAAACTAAGACTGGGACAAGAAACTTTTAAAACAATATTCTAAACTTATAAAATGAAAGTCATTTAAAACATCCTTTTACTCTCTCTCTTATATATTATAGAAGAAAACTTTATAGGTTTTCATAATTAATAAGCTCTAAGCTGATATTTTTAGTAGCTTATTTTAATCAAATAATTTTTGAAAGTATCAATATTTTTTAGCTTCACGCTGTATCCCGCATATAGCATGGTGATAAAGAAAACATAACATATACACAAGCAAAACGTTGAGCTACAAAACACGTAATATCTCGCGGTGAACAGAGTGCCTGGACACTGACGTATCTTAACCTACCCTGCTATATCCGTGACAAAAATTAAAGCTAAAAAAATATACTTATATGTATATAAAAAAATCGTATTTAAAAAAGCTCACATTTTAGTAAACGCAATTAAACTATATTCCAACTAAAAACGTCGTGACAGCCGCGGAAAATTTGTAGTGGAATAACTTTTCAAACTGGCGAACTAATTTTCTAACTTTCAAAAACTGCAACTACCTGTACAAAGTTGACGCGTATTTACAAAGAACAATGGACAAAGTGAAAATAATTGACAGGCGCGAGTAGTGGCGCTAAAATTATATAGTTACTTGAACACTCCGACGTCGGCTGCAGTTCCGTGTTTTCATTAATAGTTTTTACCTGAAAAAAGAAGAAACGTCGGTTAGTTAAATTGTATTAATTAAATATCACAACCGTCGCGTTAACAGTCACATACTTGTGCCACTGCGCCAAGACGGCCTCATCTTAAGTACCGCAATCCAAGCTATTCAGTTTCAGCAAATCAAGAAAATTATAAATAAATAATCGAAAAACCAGCTTATATAATTTGTTTATTACAATTCATTTCTATGAGTATAAGCCTACTTGCACGTGCTTTGAACTTACTATCCTCTTATTTAGACTGCGATTAAAAATATAATATTTCAAAGTTTTGCTTACGAATAAGAATATAACGTTTATAGTATCGCTTTATTACTTCCATTGACGTGTTAAAGTATAATTTTACCTTTCCCCTAGAAACACTTCGAAAGTTTATTTACATATCAACGAATTTAGAACGTCACGTAAGTATCAATAGCACACAAGCTCAATTTAATACTTTTGCTTATGTTATTATGAAGAGACAATAATACTAAAATTTGGTTTAATAGAAAATAAAGTACAGCGTTAAGTTCCGCCACTTAAATGAATTGAAAATTAGTGAATATAATACGCATATTTGTACATAAATTTACGTGAATATATTTTGAATAAGGGAGTGGGACCGACATGGCGCATTGAAACAGCGTCTGAAGCTGTGTGAACGCGACGGTCGTGGGTTTTATTCTCAATCGGTATCGGTATAATAAAATATTTTCATTTCTCCACTATGAAAAGATGAAACGGACTATTAAGTTTCTACAATGAACACACAATGTCTCGAATTCGGAGAGGAAGTGAGAGTGTCTTGACACTAGGTTCCCTCTGCCCACCTTGCTATAAACGTGAGAACGGAAAAATAATAATGTGATAAAACAATATATGAAACGTAAGCCCGTATCGGAACTATTACATTGACTTTTCCTTATGGTTCGAACAAAATGGAAGTCAGTATCGTTTCCCCTCCAACGTGGCGTTGCGTAAATTCGTTACATGGTATCAACATGTTACGTGCCCCAGAACTTGTACGTAGTATTTGATTTGTAAGGTATCTACGTATATTCTTTTTATTTCTTGTAGGAAACGTCGCGCGGCGGCACATCATCCGGCTGTAAGCGCGACGGTTGTGTGTTCGATTCCCACTTGGAAAAATGATTTTTTTTATTCCTTCGCTATGACAACAAAACAAGCTGCGTTAAGTTCAGTCAATTAACACGCACTGTCTCGAAAATTTTTCAGGAAGGAGAAAACGGAAACAAGACACTCCGTTTCCCTGCGAACCCTGCTAAACTAAAAATAAAAAAATCACCATAAAATTTAAACAAAGTATAATCGTAAAAGTAACCAATAACTCGCGGCAAGTTGCCTTTCTCGTTCATTTTACCGAAATTAACAAAGTTTTGTATGGCGCTGTTACTTTTTACGATTCTTAACCACAGACGCCTGAGCTCTGTAATAACTAGCATTATTTTTCGTGAAAGCTCTCTATTTTATAATATATAGAACAGTGAATGCCGTTAAAAAGCCTTTGAAGCTTTAGTTTTAATCTCTTTGTATTCACCAAAGTGAAGTTAATTAAATTTCATATTACATTGTAAAATTGAATTAAAATGTACAATTTTATTAAATTTGTATTTTATAAATAAAGTCAGCTTTACTTAGAACTCAAAGACAGAAAAGTATAATCTTTTACGTAAATGATAGTTAAGAGTCGTAGTTGAATTCGAGCTATGTTCCGTCACTAAACAACATTCTACAAATTGGGCGGAAAATAACGAGAACTACACTAACTAAATACTAGGTTATTTTTTATTCACCTTGCCACCAGAACATACAGCCCCCCCTTCACGCGTTTTACCCGCATAGTAAAATAAGAAGAGGGTACGTAACCTAAGACACGCCGTTTCGTTTCGAATTTTCGAAATGGTGCGTGTACATATTGCAGAATTCTACGCCACGCTTTGTTTTATTACAGGAGCGATAAAATGAGAATATTGCATTCCTCCGAGTGGGAATCGAACCCATAACCTTCATGTTTACAGTTAGACGCTGTGCCCCACACCATGACGGGCTCTAGTATAAATAAAGAACATCACAATATTTCCATTACAGCTAACAGCATTTCTTATGGATATTATACAGAATATGAAGTGTGCAAAAGATGTAACAGAACGTATCAGTTGTCAGCTCGTATGTGACACGACAAAGCCTCTTTTAAGAGGCAACACGCCTGTGACGGCGCCTCAGCCTGCAGGTACCAAATAAGAATGTGTACAGATATGTCGTTGGGTGAGTAGTTTTAAAATTACGTTATTTTTTGTATGATAAGTAGAGAAGTTAGTATAAGATCACTCCGTCCTCTGCTCTCTATTCAAGCAACTTTATTATACTGTTTCGAGTAACCTAAGCAAATAAGCACCTAAATAGTGAAGGCACATCCGTCATGGCACAATGGCACAGTGTCTACATGTAAACGTGACGATTGTGAGTTCAATTTCCATTCGGGGATATAAATTATCTTCATTTACTCGTTTTGATAGCAAACCACCAAGACTCAACATCGAGTTCAGCCATTCAACATGCAATGTTTTAAAAATTGGCAATCTGAGCTCTCCCTACATTGATGTATGCGGGATATAGCGTGAATAAAAAATATAACAAACAAAAACAAACAAAAAATATATTTTTAAAACATGCCATATCCAATTCCTTCTGAACGCAAGAACAACTATCGTATAAATCAAATGAAAAAATAAATGAAAGTCAGCGACCCTCAATAATGTTGACATTTTTACACACTACAGTATTTCTGTCCTGACGTTGTAATAAAAGACGATACGCGAATAAAAGAAGAACGTCTCTTACATTTTTCATATATTTCACGCTGAAAGGTGTCTCGTGATTTAGTTTGTAGTCATTGTGGAAAAATGTAGGTAATTTTTGTACGTACGTTTATGTTGAGAAATTTAGTTAAATAAATTTAGTACTTAGTAAGTGCTATGTTTAATCCACAAAATCATATAAAATTTATAAGTAGGTAAGTAAAATATGATTTATATAAGAGTTATGATATTTAATAGATACGTTATCTTTTGTAATTAACTCTTGAGAAAAACTACATTTATTGATAACTCTTTTATTTGATATATTTATTATTTTTTTTAGCTTTACGCTGTACCTCGAAGAGTGAACCTGGGACCTAGTGTCAAGAATTCCCCCACTTTCCGCCTACTTCTGTAGGCATTGCGTGTTAAATAGCGGAACTCAACGCCGCGCGTTGCCTGGTTACCAGAGCAAGGAAATAAAAATATTAAATATTTCGTTTACTCGAGTGGAAATCGAACCAACAACCTGCCGCGTTTACAGACACACGCTTGTGCCTTTGCGCCATGCTACTAGCCTCAACTTATTTGATACTAATTCGTCAATTTCCAGCTGCTTAACTAAAGGGAAAAAAAACTTCACCAACAATAATTCATTAAAAAAAACATTATTACTGTGGCGTTGGTTTCCGCTGTTCAACGCGCAATATCTCAAAACTTGAGCCGTGCGTGGGAAAAAAGGGCCCTAACACTAGGTTCCCTCTGCCTACTCTACTATATGCGGAATACAGCGCGAAGCTAAAAAAATAATTTATCAAGAAAATAAAGTAACAAATTCTCCATTACCTTGTAAAACGTGTCAATGAGGTAAATGGAGAAGAATCGTCGAAGCGATCGAACGACTGCGAAGAATTCAATTAGCGCCGAGAACATGCAATTAGTTAGGAAGTACTAGAAAACTCCGACCGGTGTCACTGAGACCGATCTATTCGAGTATACGTGTAGTTTTATAGTACTAAATAAGTTTTGGATTTTTGATTTTACACTTTTAGCAATTTATCTTTTAAATAATGTAGCGATGATAAGAGGCGCGTAAGAGGACGGCGCCTGGCAGTAAATGTGGCGGTTAGTGATTATGGGCAATTATTTTCATTTGGAATGACAAATCGCGGCGTTAACTTCCGCCACTTAATAGGCTAAATTTCGAATTTAAGTAAAAAGTAGTTTAATGCCTCCAGAATTTAGAAGAGAGTGGGGAACGTTGTGACTTAACACTAGGTTCCTTCTGCCTATCCTGCGTGCGGGATACAGCGTGAAGCTGAATAATTTAAGGAATTTATATATATATATATAGGACGAGGGACGTCATAAAACAATACATCACAATCAGTCACAATAGAAGGCGACAGTAAAGGCTAAATTTAAAAGAAAGATATAAGCCTAACGACATTTTTACAAAAAATAAAAAGAAATATCACACTAAATCCGTAAAAGATAAAATATCATACAAAATATACAGCGTCGTTTAACGCCACCAAAATTACGTTGCCTGGTAAATCGCTATAAATTATCACAATTTTCTACACAATTACATCAAACGAAATTACTTACGAGATAGCAATCGGGGAACACCCGTTTTCGCGAAAGACCGCAATGCGAAATTTCAGGTGGAAAAAAGTACCGGAAGATATCAAACGGCGGACGACGTTGATAGAGCGGGTAGGAAAAGCCTGTTTACATACTGACCTTCTTTTATTATATTGTATTTTTTATGTATACATAATAGACATATAATATGGTAAACGTGGTAATTTAATTTGTTTAAGCCATGTACCTGGCCTTGAGTGAAAATGAGTGCATTCACTCCTCATCATCAAAGATATATATCCAGTTTCACGTAGTTTCCCGCTC
Organism: Heliconius himera; assembly: GCA_021202915.1. NCBI lineage: Eukaryota > Metazoa > Arthropoda > Insecta > Lepidoptera > Nymphalidae > Heliconius > Heliconius himera. Next base: position 483,303 of record JAJHJA010000046.1, read on the forward strand.
TTACGAAACGAACGAAACGAAGTAGTGTTACAGTTCGGTTACAGTGGTATCGTTTATTTTTATATTATAAAGCTAAGTAATTGAACACAACAGTGTTATATATATATGATATCTACATATATTGTAGATTCATATATAAAAAAGTGGGTAGGCACAGCGAACCTACTGTCAAGATACTGTGTTCACCGCTTACTGCTCGAAATCGATACGTTGCTTGATTTTTACTCAACACCATCTTTTGTCTTGCCAGAGCAAGGAAAATGAAATAGTTCATTCCTACCGAAGAGGATCGAATCGACAAACAACGCACGACAACAGTCAGCACTTTTTAGCTTTAACGTATCCCGCACTTAGTAGAGTAGGCTCAAGGAACCTGGGAACCCAGTGTTTAGACACTCCTTTCCCATTAAGATACTTCTGTTGCTCACTTTCCGCCGAATTCCTAAGACTTTGCGTATTAAGTGGCGGAACTCAACACCGAGCTTTGCCTCGTTTCCAGAACGAGGAAATGAAAATATGGAATATTTAATTCCTCCGAGTGGGTATCGAACTCATAATAGTCACGTCGTTACAGTAGCACGCTTGGGCCCCTGCGCCACGACGGCGTCTATTTCAACATCCTCTTCTAATAAACGTATATCGCCATTTATACGCCAGTTTAAACGAAATAAAAAATACACAGAAGTAAAATATAAAGGCGAATGTGAACGTGATTTTCTGAACCATACACCTCAATGAAGATCGACAGATTTACGAGATGAAACGACGGCCTCTTTGATAAGCAAACTTGTATTGACATTAGTGATAAAATCAACGTTTTTATTATCTATTTGATTTAAGAGCATAGGAATTCAATCAATTTTTTTTTTAGTTTCTCGCTTTATCCCGCATATCCACTAGACACTCCGTTCTTTACTTTTCGCCTGAATTCAAAGTCAAGACATTCAACATACAAATACCCATTATTAAACCATTACGAGCACATTTGAATCGTCATATTACATAGAGATGTCAGCAGTGTCAGTTCTACAGGCGTACATGTTGAGTGGCGGAACTCATCACTGGGTTTTTTTATTATCGTGTTGAAAGTAACAGTGATGTCGATGTGTAATGTATTTTATGGCTCTAGGTACAACTTATTATTTCTTTAGTTAATTTAAACTAAACGTCTCAATGTATCTTTCTCTACGTATTGAGTGAATTTAGATAATAATATACATCATGTTAATGACCTTACATCATGTAAAAGTAGGTGAAAGATACAATCTAGAGTCGGCACGGATCTGAAGTGCCTGGTGACCCTGATGAGAAACTGTAGAAGCGCAGCCAAGTTATTATATTCTATAATATCTTGATGGCCAAATTTATATTCGAGGCAAAGAGCGTCGTTGAGTTCCGTCACTCAACACGCAATGCCTCCAGAATTCGGCCGAAAGTGGGAAACGGAGTGTCTTAACACTAGGTTCCCCCTACCTACCTTGCTGTGTGCGGGATACGGCGTGAAGCTGATTTATTATATTTATTTTAATATCTTAATGAATTGGCCGTTGACTTGTATACACACACATAATTATGTTTACAGAATGGTCAAAGTTCGATAACATAAAATTTAACAATGTTAATAAAAAAATCGTAGCAAGTAAGCTTAGAACTGCCTTGGCATTACCTAGAGAATCCATTACTTTATACAGAAAAACAAACAACTTCGCGGGTAAATAAACACGATGTTTTTGGTGAGATACAACAGACACAGACCTAAAAGAACAATATTAAGACATTCTTACATACTATATATATTATACCCGTATATAAAAAAACATTAAAACATCTTAAGAAGCTATTTGTAACTGTGAAACAAGCCACAAAGCTTTGAGTTGCACAGAAGTAATCACCGGGCTCGTCTACTCGCGTGCGTCGCCACACCGCCCGCTCCGCCCGCTCTGTTAGATGTAAAGTATAGATGAGACTAAGACGACTCACAGTTTGCAAGTGAATATTATATTTCTGTTGTACAAATCCAGCATAACTTGGTGATTTTTTTGTTTTGTAGCTTTGAGGGATGGTCTTGTTAAAATTCGTTGCTTGTTTGTTATTCTGCTATAAAAAGAAGATTTTCTTTATTTTTTGTTTGCATCATTTTTTCATGTAATCAGATAGAACTTAACTGAAGCTCATTATAGAGATATCTAAATTTACTAGCTCCACTTTCCATAACCTGACTATGAATACAAAAAAAGAAATATAATGAAACACGTTTCAAAAACAATGGCAACTATATCTCTTAAAATGAATCGCTTATAATTTAAAAATGAAGACAGCTAAATGAAGTTTAGGCGTCAATTCACATTTCCTAGTCAAAACTATCTCATACGTTTTAAAAATGTATAAATTTTAAAATGTTGAGTATAGTTAAAGAAAATACACACAATATTCTTATTTCTACTATACCAATATTAGATTGTATATGATTGTACATGGTGACAAGTCACTACGTTCTCTATTGAAAAGTAAACTCAAACTCTGAATTAACCTTACAAAAAAAATCTATGATATAAATTAATGTTATTATAGTTATGTTGAGTCGCTTGTAGTTCAAGTCCAAGTCAATTATTTTTATTTAAAATAAGAAACAAATAATTTACCACCAGTTCATTAAAGGTACTGTCTTTTTTTGTCCAATCAATAATTTACAGATTTTCAATTATTTGTTAGCGACAATGATACCTTTTAAATTGACTGGAGCGAACATTTCTATTCTAAGCCGTGTTTTGCACCTTCAACACAACAACGTCTACAACACACACAAACGGTATCACAAGTTTTAAAAATTGTGATATAGAACATTCTCGGACGTTTTCTGGGATCCTCTTGTAAACGCGTACACATTGTCCCTTGAATAAATAACGGACGATGCAACCGAGTTGGAGGCGTCGAAGAACAAGAAAACCAAGTGAACTATAATCGTCAATTTGCATTTTCAAGTACGAACTGTACCATACCTTTGTATAAGTTCTGAAATACAACAATCTCCTGCGAAACAAAGACTCGTCTCAAATATAAAGCGCGATGCTCCTCTCTTACAGGAGTAACTGAAGAAACTTTTCAACTATTCAAATCATCCCTTGTATTTGATCTGTTTTTGAATTGTCAAGACTATTTGCTTTAACAAAATAAGATTGAAGCTAAATATATTTTACGAGTTGTTCGTTGAATATTTTATTTTGTACTACATAAGTAATACAAAATAAATTACAGTTTATAAGATTTATCTTGTATCTTTGGGTTAAAGCGTTAATCTCAGGAATTAATAATAAAGTGGGTAAAAGCTAGTAATTCATACATTTATATATATGTATGACATGCCCAAAAACACTAGGTATGTAGTTGTATTATGTTATTGTGGAAAATTAACGATTATTATAGATAATAAATTTCAGCAATTTTATTATATAAAAAATATAGTAGCGTTAAAAATATATTTTTTATTACATACTTAACACTATAAAACACAAAATAATAAATCTAGAAAGTAAACTAGTCACTTCATACATTTCATATTGAAATGAAACGATACTCGATCTCACAACAGGTGTCGGCATTTATTGGCTCTGCATCAAATATTTTGATGGATTGGTCTTCAGTACTTGAGGTTTGAGCGTTTGGCGGAAGGCATGCTTTGTAATGAAGTATTAGTTGCTTAAGATGATGCATTCTATGTATGTGAATGCATTTAATACAAATTTATATATATATGTGTGTGTGTGTGTATGTGTTTGTATATGTATATATATATATATATATATATATATATATATATAGAGAGAGAGAGATGTGTGTGCGTATGTATGTATATATATACTAGCGGGCACGCGCAGCTTCGCCCGCTTATTTACACTCTTAGGGGTGAATTCTAAAAACACCACGAAACACGTGTTAAATGAACTATTATCCATACCTATATTATAAATTCGAAAGTAACTCTGTCTGTCTGTCTGTCTGTCTGTCTGTCTGTCTGTGCCGCAATCAGGGTCAAACCGCTAATTCAATTGTAATAAAATACTCATACAGAGATACTTGAGGGTCTTCGGATGAACATAGGTTACTTTTTTTTCTCATATTTGTAATATTGTCGATATATACTAATATATTAAAATATTTTTCAATTTGACAGGCAATTTATTCCGCCATGTTAATAACAACCGACCGTTGCTAAGCAACGGCTTGCAAAGTTTATTTGTTGTTATAAGCAAACGTCACCCAAAATGAGCTTAACGCATACATGGCGTGCGCCGACTCAAAATTATGAGATACATAAAAACAATGTTTTACAAAAATATTGTTGTTTAATGTTTAAAAAAGTCCGCGATACATATACCATGTTTATCTCTGAAGGTTGATTAAAAGTAACCATTTTAATTTATTTATTTTATATTTATCGGGTTTTTGTTGTACGTATTTTCTATAATTTGACATTGATCGTTATATATGAAAATGAATATAATAGTTACTTTTAGCATTTCGTCTAGATTGAAATTATAGTTTATTGTATAACATTCTAATAAATAATTAAGAAGATGTCACGGATTCGAAATGACCTAGCGTGCTACGACCGGCATAGTATGACCGACGCGAACGGGCAGATGACTTTGACGGTTTTGTAAATTTTCATACATTTTCGAACTACTGTTAATTTTTATGTAATTATTTGCTGTTTATAATTAATTTATACTTTTCTTTGGTTCTTCGCTTATTCGAGGAGCAGATTAGTTAGATTTTCATAAATTTCTTGGTGTGGTGTAAGTTGCGGCCCTGTGCGGCATCGGTGTAATATTATTTAAGTATTAAGGAGAGAATTGTTGGTTATTTCATCTTGGTTGGATGGTTATGTATACCGTTGTTATACACTTAATAAATTGTGGTTTTAGTTTTCTGGGATTTTATTTGATATTGCTCGCAAAACTTATCATATTTAATGTAGAAAGGACTTTAGTTATTTCATATAGTATCTATGTACACGCGCAAGGAAAACGAGTAAAAAGATTTTTCCCGGGTAAATCAGTAAAATCGATCACTGAAAGTCCAATAAAAATTAGTTCAGTTATTCTGGATATTAACTCGGGGAAATAGAAAGGCAGAAAGAGATAAAATTATTAATAATGTAGCTGGTTTTGTTTAGTTTTTTTTATTAATATTTTACTATGGTTACGTTTACTATTATTTTTTTTTATTTAAATTAGTTACATATTTTCACAATTTCCTTAATATATCTATAAGCACAAGCAAAGTTTAAGCGGGCGAAGCCGCGTCCGGGTCCGCTAGTATTTTATAAAATCGGTGCCGATGTATGAAATTTTCCATACAAACTTTCAACCCTTCAAAATCCCTTCTTAGTGGATGAAAATAAATATGTGTCCAAATTTCACGTTTCTACGCACAGCGGTTACGGCTGTGCGTGCGTCTTTTTTTTTATGGAAAAGGACAAGGCAAACGAGCGTTCGGGTCACCTGAAGGTAAGTGATTACCGCCGCCCACGGCCCCGTGCAACACCAGAGGAGCTACAGGTGCGTTGCCGGCCTTTAAGGAGGAGATAGACGCGTTTTTTGAAGGTACCCATGTCATATCGACCTGGAAACACTGCCGCGGGTAGGCCATTCCACAGTTCCGTGGTGCGTGGAAAGAAGTTCCTACGAAACCGCACAGTAGTGGATTGCCATGTATCCAGGTGGTGTGGATGATATTTCAGCTTATGTCGTACTGTGCGGTTAGAAAATTCGGTGGCAAGTAACAGGTCAAACAATTCTTCCCCAATGATTCGAATGGCCCTACGTTGTATGCGATCAAATGGTTCAAGCTGATTCTGGGGTGCACCAGCCCAGAGATGAGAACAGTACTCCATATGAGGCCGAATCTGGGCCCTATATAGGGCCAAACGGTGTTTTGGCGTGAAGTACCGTCTCGCTCTGTGAATGACCCCCAGTTTCTTCGAGGCCAACTTGGCCTTGCTTTCCAAATGATCGCGATACTAGCAGTCACTCGAAACATTGAGGCCCAATATACTGATACTGGGCGCGGCTGTAATGGGAATGTTCTGAAAGACTGGTGATACGATAAATGGGATTTTTTTTGTGGTTAACGCGCAAACTTGTGTCTTCAGGGGGTTAAACTGACCTAGGTTCCTTTCAACCCATGAGGAGACATTGTTGACGGATGCCTCAACGGAAGACACAAGTTTATTTCGGCACTGTTCGGCGTTTTCCCGAGAAAGACTTGCTCGGCCGTAGCAAACAGCGTCCACCGTGCTATCATCTGCATAGCAATGAATGCTAGAATCCTCTAACATGTAATTGATATGCAAAAGAAACAGCATAGGGGACAGCACGCAGCCTTGGGGAACGCCAGCGTTCACGGGCATATGTTTAGAGCAAAAACCGTCGACAGCGACCTTGATGCTGCGCCCAGTAAGAAAGCTGGCGATCCACTTGCGTAAATTCTCGGGAAGCCCATAGGATGGAAATTTAGCCAGAAGCGCCTCATGCCACACTCGATCAAAGGCCTTCGCCATGTCCAAACTAACTGCTGCTACTAACTAAACTTAACCTCAGGCATTGAGCTCTGGCACCGCGGAATGGTCGGTGTATTGGCTGAAAAATAAGATTCTTATGTACAAAATATTATAATAAAAATTTGGACCGACAGAATTGACGATGAATTGATCTGGAGTTCAGCTAGCCACTCTAAAATTGTAACATAGAAATTAAGGAACAGATAGCTAAGTCATGTGTCCAATACAAAAAAAAATTGAAACATCAGAAAAGAATCTAATCAGAATGCCATGGCTTCATCTGGCGGGTGCACATCGTGTTGCACTGTGAGGTAGCTCCTTACAAACACGTATATATAAAAATGAAACTAATTACATTTTACTTAGCAATTAATAATCTCCACAGATACTTCTTTCTAGTACTATTCATTTCTTATACTCATAAATAGCTTAGTGTAGCGTACATTTTCGTTTCATAGTAGTCGATTAAAATTAGTTCAAAACAGGGGTATTTTGGGCGTAAAATATGTTTTCAAGGAAAGGCACATAATGAATATAAACGTTATCTCCTGTACATCGTATCTTATACATTTATCTTTAGATATTTCGAGCTCCCAGCTTTAGGGAACAAATCTTTTCTTATCGCTGGGTAAAATGGGCGATGTGAGTTATAACGTAAATACAAAACAAAACTTTATATAATTCAGGGCAGGTACCTACTGAAATTGATTTTAACTTTGTACATAAAAGAGGCTGAGGACTTAAGGTGTAAATATCTAGGACGCAAATTTGAATATAATACCTTTACCGGAGATTTTGCAAAGAACTTAATTTGAAGTTCAAAGTGACGCATGCGGCCCGGCGTCTGTCTGTAAGCCGCGATGGTTGTGGGTTCTACTTCCTATCGGGGGGGATGAATGTTCGTCATTTTCACACTCCGGTAAGAAGACAATTTAAAGTTAAGTAAAACTTACCTTACCCAATCAATACGTAACGAAAATTAAGCCACTTTAATTGAATGTCCTAACACAAGGTTTCTACAGTGTGATGCTAAAACACTTAATTTGGGAAAAATATCCTAACTGATTGCTTTTTGGATAGTGAAAAGTGTACTTTAATATAGATTTAACAATGATATAAATTAAAATAAAAAAATAAACCAAGAATAATTTGATAGGCCTAAAGCTATCTTTAGGCCTATCAAATTGGTGCTATCACCAGTTGATAACGTCACTACAAAATTCTGTTTTGTTGAAGACAGAATTTTTAAATGAATCGTAGATGTTTTATTTTAATTCAATAACTAGAATTAGTACAGTATTTTGATATTTGCTAAATATATCCTTCAAAAAATCTTAAAATTGTAAAAATGTCTCGAAAAGTTAAAATTTTTCATATTATATGTTATTATTTTTGTCACATCTGTACGTTAGATAGGTATTTTAATGTAACGGAATTCATACACTATCTGGCAAAACCAATTAAGTTTAATAGTAGTCCATATTTTCTGTTACTTCAATAAAATAAAATACATTCATACAATACTAGAACAGGTATACAAGAAGTCTCTATAGACTTGATTGTTTGACGCATCTTATCAACGAAGGCATCCGTGCGTCAAACCATCGCCGTTCGAACTTTTGTAGCCTTCTGAATAACAAAGAGATGAAATCGTTGGACCCAATGGAAATGAGCTTCAGACAAGTATTGCCAAGATTGAAAGGTTATTGAAGTTTTCCATGTTTTATCTTTTCATTGATTCTTGCAGTAGACTAAAATTTGCGTATGACACGTGACACAACATAAATACCCGACACTCTACGGTCCACCGAATTCTACCCACAGGTACAGTGGGTTATACAGAAACGATAATCGCCATTATAATAAAGCCTATGCCTTCCTAGATAAGTAGATTATCTAGACACAGGTAATGTCCGACACTACCGGTTCGAATAAAAGAAAATAATTCGATCCAGTAATTTCAGAGAGACAAGAAATTCTTCAGCTTTATAATATTAGTATAGAGTATATATAGATGGATTGTGTTTTTGGTTTATTCCCTTTTTTATTTATTTGTATATTGTGCCTCGACTAATATTGACTGGAGTATTGAGAAAGCAATAGTGGCACATATCTGACTGACAAATTATATACAATGGTTGTTGATCTTAGGTAAGTAAATAATTGTGTTCAATTATTTTCATGTGTTCGCTCGAGTAAGATAAAGGGTAACTTTTTGGCCCCTTTCACCATGTGTTGAGTCAATATCTTAAAATTGGGCAAAAGCGGAGGAAAAAGTAACAATAACTACTGTCCGCCTATCCTGCAAAGTTCGATTGCGTGACTTCTATTATAATTGAAAACATTTTGAAATTCCAAAGAATTATCACTCATTTTTCTTTTATAATATTATAAGATCTTTAATCTTTGCGATTCTTACATATATTAAGTGCACATCTTAAACCAGTTTAATCGCGCATATTGAGTTTTAAGATTTTTTTGTTTCAAAGCTTTATTTTTATTTTATCAAATAAGTAAAATTGTGATTTGTATACGTAGACTCGTACAGATGTCTATACTGCTGTATACACAAGTTTTAGTTTGAATAGAGCTTAGACCCCAGCGGGCTATCTCATCGAACGCCGCGATGAATAACCAGTGAAGGAAGTAAAACATTTCAACATGAATAGAAAGATTTCCTGACGTAAAACTGACACGAAACGTGAGTAAAAGTTGTGAAGCTCGGTTCAGTTTATTTTTGCTTCACAGTTTTACAGCTCTATAGTTCTATAGCTTGAAGCGCATGTTATATTTTTATCTGAAATCTTTTTAATGTTGAAAATTTTTAAAACTGATTTTTAAATTATAAAGATTTATTTTATTTAGCTTCACCCTATAGCCTAATGTTAAGACACTGTTCCCCACGCAGCGACCAATTTTTAAGACATTGGGTGCTAATTGGCCGATCCTAACGTCGCGCTATGTCTTGTTACTAGAGCGAGGAAATGAACATAATTCATTCCCTCAAGTATTTTTTTGACTGAAAAACACTTTTTAAGATTTTTTACACACTTAGGAAATAAAAAGAAAAATACTTATTTTGAAAACCTAAAAAGATTGAACTAAAAGCGAGCGGGATTTCAACCCGCGCCTCTTGGAAACCGTCCAAGCACCCTGACCACAAAGCCATACGTTCTCGTCAAGCTACATCGAAATTTTTACACGCTTGTTACAACTTATTTATGTTGTTACAAATATCAGCCATCCAAAGATAATTACTTAGAATTATCGTCTGGCAAGAGAGAAAAACTACACTTTTCAGATCTCAGTCTATCTGAAAATAGTGTTTATTAATTTAGCATGAGCTTTCATGTTATGTCATTTGATATTAAATGTTTCAGGCGTGTTGATGAAAAAGCAAGCAAACAAGCAAGCCATATCGTCACTATAGGCAAGGTATGAACTCATGACTTCTGTCATATAAACTACGTACCTATTACCGCCACTAATTTTAAAGAGAAAACAATGGAATTATCTATATCTATATCTTCTATATATATAAAAGGACTTGTGCTGACTGACTGAGGTAAGACGCACGCAGAGCCGTAACCGCTGATGGTAGAAACGTGAAATTTGGGCAGATGTTTATTTTCATATTCTGGACATCCACTAAGAAGGGAATTTGAAAAATTTTAACCCTAAAGGGATGAAATAGGGGTTGAAAGTTTGTATGGAAAAAAAATTTAATCTGCACCGATTTTTATAAAATTTGAAATTCAGGCTCTTAAAAATATTTCATTGAACACGTGTTTCATGGTTTTTAAGAATTCACCCCCAAAGGGTTCAAATAAGGGGTTGAAAGTTTATAGGGAAAAATCTTTAAATTGCCACTGATTTTTATAAAAATTTAAATTCAGACTGTTAAAAATATTTTATTGAACACGTGTTTCGTGGTTTTTTTTTAATTCACTCCTAATAAGCGGGCGAAGCCGCGCGCGCCCTCTAGTATATATATATATAAAAGGACTTGTGCTGACTGACTGAGGTAAGACGCGCGCAGAGCCGTAACCGCTGATGGTAGAAACGTGAAATTTGGGCAGATGTTTATTTTCATATTCTGGACATCCACTAAGAAGGGAATTTGAAAAATTTTAACCCTAAAGGGATAAAATAAGGGTTGAAAGTTTGTATGGAAAAAAAATTAAATCTGTACCGATTTTTATAAAATTTGAAATTCAAACTCTTAAAAATATTTCATTGAACACGTGTTTCATGGTTTTTAAGAATTCACCCCCTAAGGGTTCAAATAAGGGGTTGAAAGTTTATATGGAAAAATCTTTAAATTGCCACCGATTTTTATAAAAATTTAAATTCAGACTGTTAAAAATATTTTATTGAACACGTGTTTCGTGTTTTTTTTAGGATTCACTCCTATAAGCGAGCGAAGCCGCGCGCGCCCTCTAGTCTTATATATTTTTGTCTTCAAAATTTAAAAATCTAACAAACAATCTAAGCAAGATAACATCCCTTTGCAGTATATGGGTTTTAAAAAAAAACAGTGTCACAACAAATTTAACTTTCCACTTTGGAACCCTGAATCTGAAATAATAAGTTTGATATTTTATTTTTGTTTCCACTGCACTGGTGCTTTACAATTTGTATTTAATATACGATAAGAACTAGTTAGTTTTGATGAGTACTCTCACAATAAGAGTGGTAGGGGAGACCTAGGTTAGACTTCCAGAATACAATATCGATAATACTGAAAGGACTGAAAAGCATGAGAACCCCTCGGAAGGTATGTATGAAGAATTTGATAACAGTGAATGAGGCGAAAGAGGTATGCAGAGACCGTAGAGATAGGCGCTCTGTTCTCTCTGGCGGGTAGTCAGATAAATTGCGCTAGGGATAAATTGCGAAAATAAAAATTAAAATATTGCCAATTATATATATTTTTAAAATTCCAATGTCTATTCTAAATCATACAAATTTCTTTTGTAAGACAAAGACCAGAACGAATAGATTAGCATATACCTTAAGCTTGTTAAGCAATTAATAAGCAAATTAAAAAGAAAGAAAAAACAAGATCCGTGTTTTTTACGGGACCTTCCTTCAGTATCTTTGATACTGTGTTTTCGAAGGTCAACCGAGGTCTCCCCCTATCTCTCTTATCTCTTAACTATTCAATGATTATTTAATTAATTATATTTTACATCAACAAACTACAAAAAAACAGCCTCCTTCTCCCTCACAACAGGGTAGACAGAGGAAACATAGAAAATTTGCATAATTATACTTATATAATTATGTAAATATTCTACTTAATCCAGCTCTCCGTTTTATACAACTCCAACACCCAAAGGTTGCCTGTGAAAGATCGCTTTAAGCGATAAAGCTGACTTTTTGATTATTTTTAAGTTTGTATGTCGTTTTTTTTAATTGTGTAATAAAATATATTCATTATTATTATTCACATTGTGTCAAAAGATTAATGATGAGATAAACTATAAACATACGCAAAAGATTATGGCTTGAGACGACATGCAAGATATGTACGCCTCATACTCAGGAGTCAGGAACTCTACAGATGGTCTGGACTCTTGTCTAGCCATTGGATGTTTTTTTTACATTTTTAAATATTTATTAAAATCATTATTTCAAAATATGACATATTTCTTTGTATAATAAAAATAACAACTTCTCAACATGATTCCGCTTGAAACATAAGCATAGTTATAAATATTATATAAAACTAAATAAAAAACATTCTCGAACAGACTCCAATAACTCGTGACTCCATAACACAGAAAATACTCTATCACATCTACAGTTATCGAATATTACGCGTTTTGAATAACTCGACAAAGGCTTCGAGACAAAAGCTTATTTGGTGGGGAACGTCCAATTTTTACCAAAGATCTTATGATAGGAATATCTCGAGACGTGTCGTCATATTTCTTTGAGCCAGCAATATCGTGTGTAAAATGATAAAACATTTTCCTTTATATAAATTGGCACTTTATATAAAATAGTCAACGAGTGCAAAATTTTAACAATAGTGTCCATAGCAGCGATTTCCTAAATCTTTTTATAAATAAAAAAGAAACAGTTGAAGCTCAACGGTAGTCGGTTCCATCGCACTCGTAAATGAATTATAATCATTTCCTTACTCCGGTTACATAACAAAGCTTGGAGTTGAGTGATTTACCTCAGCTAGATTTAAGCCCGCGCCATTTCGAAACTGTCCAAGATTTCGAAAGGAGTGGGGTGGCTACATTATTTTTTTTATATGTTGTCTAAAATAAAAACATTATTAATTATATAGATGTGCTCGTAAGGTCACTCACACGTTAGTAAGTGACGTTAAAACAGACACTTTATTTAGGACATTTATCACCTAGTTCAAGTTAAGAAGAGAAACCAAATTGTACAATTTGTACAATAAAAGATTATTCACTCATAATATAAAATAACGTTACCTCCAATTTAATATGTTCCCAGAGGAAATTAAATACGTATCCAAATATCTCGGGAGGCGTAATTTTAATATTGCCCGTATTCAAAAGTGGTCCGAGCCGACTGATCCGATTCTAAGGCCGGAAAATTAACTAAATTTATAATCTGTGGCCCCCGCGGGGTACAGATTAAACCACTTAATATTTACAACAAAATCTCATTAATCTATATAAATGTGATGAAACATTCATCAGTTTGACCGCTTACTTAGAGAATTGGTGCTAGTCTATTATCTATCTCGCTTTCTTTTTAGGGATGATCTGATCTGATCTGATCTGATGATCTTTTGGTTATATAAAGTTTACTTATCCTCGTATGCAATGTTGTTTGCGTGGATTTTAAGATTTGGAAAATCCCGTGATAGTGATCCAATCCATATTAATTTGGAGAAATTCTCTCTTAGTGCTCCTAATGTAATGTAGGCCTGTGGAGTGTGGGGAGGCTACATGCCAAATTTCAACTTTCTAAAAGCAGTAGTTACATCTTTGCGTTATCTATCAGTCACGCAGAAACAGGTGACAGAGTTATATATATGTAGAAAATATGTCTACGACATGAATGAAGTCAAAATAAGTATATTACAAAAACTAGCCTAACATGATGTACGAACCAAGTACCATACAATGACAAATTATAATAACACAAAACCATTAAGAACCTACTCAAAAGCTCATTAACAATAACGTATATCGGCAAATAAAAAAGTCACTATGAAAAATGAAGTAGCGTTAAGCGCCGTTTAATTTCGCCGTTTGTTCCATCCGGGACGTAGTTGAAGTGAAACAAAAACAAGCAAATAATGCGGGAACACGGAAAACGCGGTCATTTGGGTTAAAACGGTCTTAAAAATGTGTCGTCAGTTGCTGCTTTTCAGTGGGAAACGCTCAGATAACGATTCGATTTCAATAATATGACTTTTTATGTGATGACTTGCAATGCGGCTGTTAATGAGTATGGTTAATCATTATTTTTGTTACTTTCCATTTTTTTATAGGAAAAATATCCATTATTATGAAATATGACATGGTGTCCGAAGTAACAGTATATAGAGTACAGTGGATTATATCGTCATCATCATCATCATAAGGAGATATATCTATCCAACAGAAAAAAAGCATAATTTTCAATATATAAAAAAATACATACCAAGCTATTAGTTCGGTATGTAGAGAAAAACATTTTTGGTGCATGTTGAATTTGGTTCATTTCTCACCAAAATTCTAAAATAAACCTATAAGAGCCCAACCAAGTCCTTCACCTCAACTAAATTGTTTTAAATTCAAAATATATTTTTTTAATACCAAAATGTATAATACAAGCATGTATTATTTATACTAAAAGATGTAATAAAATAAAAGCTCCTACCACCAAAACATAAATAACACCACTATAAAAAAATCTGTGCATAAATAGCTCACCTCAGTTACAAACTAAAGAATAAAATATTATTTTCTTCAGAATCTTAATGAGGCTAGTCGTGATGCTGAGGCAAAAGCGTGCGATAAATGCGACAGATTGTAGGTTCGATTTTATTTTCTCGCGTGGGGCGAGGAAATAAAATGTTTATTAATATTACTCAGGTAACGAGGCAAATCGCGGCGTTGAGTTCCGAAACTCAATACGTAATGCCTACAGAATTCGGCAAAAAGTGGGCGTATCTTAACACTAGACTCCCTACATGTTGTGTGTGTGCAGGATACAGCGTGAAGCTATAAAAAAGCCTCCTAGTTGCCCACGTCGCGTCCACGTTAACGTGGCCTCTTCGTTGACATTTTATTTCGTTCTTTTTATTTAAGTTGCCTCTCGCTGTTATATTTAACTGACATTTAAATAAATGAGCGCGGCTTCATCAAAAAGACTTATTAATGCTCGAGACTAAGCGATTTTAATTTTTTAGCATTAAATATCAAACTGACTTACGCAAGACACTCTTTAGTGTTTCTTTAGAAATGAACGCAATTTTTCAATTTTAGGCTTTTAAGAATAAACCAAATATTCTTAAGTGCCTGTAGTTAAGATTTGAAATAAAAAATTGTATAACTCTTTTTTAACTTTTTTATACAAACGATAAGGTAAATTAGCGTTCCGTTTATCTAATGGTAAGAATTCCTTTATTTGTTACAGAGGTCTGTACCTCTGTAACAACTAAAGGAATTAAATATAACACTATTAATATGATCTCGTTTTATTTGCGGGTCAATAAAGAAAGCAAATAGTACAGTAATATCAAAATATAAACCAACCACAGGTACATCTGACTAGTTCAAGTGCAGCTTCACGCTTTAACATTATAAGCAGACTTCTCTTTGCCTATCGATAAGACACTCCGTTTCCCACAAACCGCCCAATATTTGGGACATTCCGTTTTGAATGGTTGATCTTAATGTCGCGCTTTGTATACCAGAGCAGAGAAGTAAAAATAAGAATAAAAATAACTTGTTTCTTTAGTTTTCTTTAATAATAATGTCTATAAAGAATAAAATAATTAACACTAACCCAACAACAACAACTGCTGTGCTGTAAAATAATTTTGATTAACATTTTTAATAAAGATCAAAATTGCAAAAGTTTTAATACACAGAGCGATGAAAAGAAAATACTTTAAATATCATCATACCATATCAGAATCGGACTCTAAACCATCACGTATATATACTTCATATACTATACCACTGAGCCACGGTGGCTATTCAAAATGACTATTTCCATATAATTTCAAGAAGATTAAACATTTTAATGCTACGCAAGCTCCCTAGATACGTTTAGAACTTTTGGCACCAAACGCCGCGGTCGACGCTCAGCTACCTGCCCCGTCGTCGTCGTTATTAAATAAGGGCGGGGACCGACGCCGCCACTTGAATGAGCACGACAATAGAATAACTCTCACCGCTCGAGGAAATAGCGTTGATTTGCATGAGAATAAACTTTAAGCGTTTCTTGCTATTTATAACTATTATAACCTTATTTGTGGCATTGAGTTCCGCCACTCAGCATACAGTGCCTCGGAAATTCGATGAGAAGTAGAGAAGGGAATGTCATAAGACTAGGTCCCCTCTGCCTGCCTTACTAAATGCGGGATACAGCTTGAAGTTATGAAAAAAATGGAATAGTTTTTTTATTATTTTCGCCGTTCTTAAAGTATATGGAAGTACTACTACTAGTAGGCTGTAGCGTTAATTTGCGCCACTTTATCAGTGTTGTATCTAAAACAAACAGAAAATGGAACAAGAAAATATTAACCTTTTTGTTTTTCCTATCAACTTTAAAAAGAAAAGAAAATAACAACTTAGCATTCTTTGGCTTGCGCTTGCGACAGAAGTGCAGGTTAGAGGCCCCTTTGAAGTACGCATCATTGTTCACTCGCCTCCACTGTCATTTAGGTATACAAAATGAATAATATAGTATAGTATCGCATCGTATATATAGTATGTTGCTACGTGATATCTTTATAGAATCAACTAGCGGAGAACAATTTTAAAGTTTCAACCATTCGAAACAAGTGTTGTCGCAAAACTTAGAAATAAAAATTAAATGAAATTAGCTTCACGCTGTATCCCGCACACAGCAGGGTAGGCAGAGGGAACCTAGTGTTAAGACACTCCGTTCCCCACTTTCTGCCGAATTCTGGAGGCATTGCGTGTTGAGTGGCAGAACTCAACGCCGCGCTTAACTTCGACACCAGAGCGAAGAAATGAAAATATAAATTTAAGTAAATATTTCATCTCCTCGAGTGGGGATCGAACCCACAACCAGTCGGTTTTGCAGTCACACCTCGTGCCGCTGCGCCACGACCGGCCTCAAGAAAATGAGCATTATTGTAAGCACTTGTACTTTGAAAAAATGTCGGCCGCCGTTACGACATTTTGAGAAGTACAAACAAACAACAAATATAATTAAACTAAATGCTACCTCTTATTTTTCAATTTGCTAAAACTTTTCCATTTAATATTTCTCGTCGTTGCGACCACTTTCAATTAGGCGGTTCAAAATCCAGTGTGGAACTTTGAAATGACTTATCCATGTTTTTATGTTAATATTTCTGACTGTAAAAAATCGATTGTCGATCTGGTCTATGAAAAGGCAGCGTTGAGTTACGCCGCCCAAGACAGAAACAAAGAACGAAGAGAATAATCTCTAGCGCCTCTGTCATATCAAATATGAAAGATGTACAAAAAAACTAATTTTCAACTTATATAAAAACCCTTTCTGATCCTCCTTCGTTCCTTTTTTCGAACCTATATTCGCCAATTTTCGCAACATTGCGTTGTTCGCAGTTCGTCGGTCGCAATGTTGAATGGCGGCACTCAACACCGCAATGTTACCGAAAGGAGCAAATGAAAATAAAGAAAATATATGTAAAAAAATATATAAATATTTTTAACATTTTTAAAGTGTTACTCCACACTTAGGCTTGCTCTGGCAATTTGCCGATTAAAGAACCTAGAGGCTCGGTTATACTTCCTTTTTGAGGTTTTCACCTCCGGATCCTTAGTAACCAGTGCTTCAGCCCAGATTTAATATGCCTCGCGTTTGCTAGAGGCAGCAAGCTTGCAAGACGTATCAAACCAAGGCTGTGACTTGCCACCGATTGGCACTACAGTGCTAGGAATATAAAGTTCCATGCCCTGTAGAACCACGTCAGCCACAGCAGCGGTATATTTAGAAAACATGTATAAAACACGTATAAAAATTTGAATGTAGCGGGACTCGAACCCGCGCCTCTTGGAAACCGGCCAGATCGGCAACCGACCAGGTCGGTTTCCAGAAGGCGCGGGTTCAATTCCCGCTACGTTAAAAAAAAATTACGTTTTCTAAATAAGTATATATAAATATTTCCTAAAATCTATAGGTATTACCTATAATTTGTCATACTTTTGGTAATGTGTGTGGTGCGAGTTAATGTTCGTAGACGATTAGTATGAATAATCAAGTCTTTTAAAACACAAATTATTTATTACACGTAAAAACAAAAGTCACATATAACGAAGAAACACAAAGAAAGATAGTCCACACAATTTACAAATAATACAGAAGGAGTGTACATATATCGGAAACAAAACTACAACGTTCACTAAAAAGTAGGTACGGTAAGTAGTGGCCGATATATAGCGAGTGCAAGGAATCCGCGACGGTTGGGTGTTTGCGACTCACTAGCTGGCGATATGTTTCGCGCGGTCAGCTGTGGTCGACCCAAAATGACGTCACACGGCTCAGGTAGCAATAGCCGTGCAGATAATAAATAAATTTAACCGACGTTGGTGATTAGTGGGTTGTGTGTTTAATTGTATATAAAGATTTAAATAAATAATTTTCTGATTTATAATTATTGATGTTTATATAATATAATAGGTTTTTAATAAATAAATAAATATGTGAAATTATATTTTGTATAAATAAATTATTAAATAAATTAAAATTTGAATTAGTGGGAGTAGCCCACATCACTCCCCCCCAGAGACCGTCTTACGGGTGAAAGTAGTCAGGGAAGCGAACCACGCGTCCAGAGCGGGTTTTTACTACATCCTGATTGGTAGTAGTGGGAGTTGGAAGGCTTGAAGGGGGATCGGGAGTAGGATTGAGGTTGTGACTGTAGGTAGGGATGGGATTTGGATCTGCTAGTATATATGCAGGTTTTATTCGATCTACAGATACAGTCACTTTCTTGCTCCTAACCATGATTGTAAACATTTTTTCGTTTCTCTCCACAACTTCATAAGGACCAGTATATGGGGGTTGTAATGCACCTCTCACTGAGTCATCCCGTAGAAAGACATGGCTGCACGAACTCAAATCTTTGAATACAAAAATTTTGTTTTTGCTATGTCGTGCAGCTGGTGAAGGTCGTAACTGGGAAGCGATGTGACGGATTCGGGTAGCAAAATCAGATAAGTCTGTGCTTTGTGGAGGTGTGGGGTGGAAAAATTCTCCCGGAAGTCTTAACGGCTCACCATAAACAAGCTCAGCGGAAGAAGCTTGGAGTTCTTCCTTAAATGAGCTCCTGATTCCCAACAGAACTAAAGGCAGTGTGTCACACCAATTGCTGTCCGCATGACACATGAGAGATGCCTTCAGCTGTCGATGGAACCTTTCCACTAAACCGTTGCAGGCTGGATGATACGCGGTAGTACGGCGATGTTTGAATCCAATCATTCTTCCGAGATATTGGAAGAGCGTGGATTCAAATTGCCGACCACGATCAGTCACTATATCTGTAGGACATCCAAATCTGGATATCCAAGATATAAGTGCCTTACCAACGGTTTCTGCTGTCATGTCTGCCATGGGTATCACTTCAGGCCATCGTGTAAATCGGTCTACTATTGTAAGACAATAACGATGGCCTTGCGATGGGGGCAGGGGTCCAACTATGTCTACGTGAATAAAAGCAAATCTAGCTCGAGGCAATTCAAACGTGCCTAAGGGTGATGATACGTGTCGATGCACCTTAGCTTTTTGACACGCCAGACATTTTCGAGACCACTCTCGACAATCTTTACGAATTCCTGGCCACACAAAGCGCTGCGCTATCAGCTTAGCTGTAGCATTGGCACCAGGGTGGCTTAGGTTGTGTAAGCTGTCGAAGAGTGGTTTTCGTAAAGCTTTGGTGACGAAAGGTCTGGGTGTCTTTGTACTAACGTCACAGTAGAGCATAGTTGGACTGTTAGGGAGTGGGAGTTTTTCTAGACGGAGTGATGATTCACCGTCCAGAAGTTGATGAAGCTCCGGATCTGAGCTTTGGGAAGAAGCGAGCAAGTGTAGGTCGATAGACATTTGCAGTTCATCGATACGTGACAATGTATCGGCGACAACGTTGTCTTTGCCGGAAATGTGTCTAATATCGGTTGTGAACTGCGAAATGTAATCGAGGTAGCGATACTGCCGAGGCGAACAGTTTGCTTTTCTCTCATGAAAAGCAAAACTGATCGGCTTATGGTCAGTATACACTACGAAATGTCTCGCTTCTACCATATGCCGAAAGTGTTTAATGCCTTCATATATGGCCAGAAGTTCACGGTCATATGGCGAGTACTTCTGTTGAGCCGGAGTGAACTTCCGTGAAAAGAATGCAAGTGGTTGCCACTCTCCGTTATAAAATTGCTGCAAAACTGCACCCATTGCCAAGTCAGATGCATCAGTTACTAACGCTAACTTTGACTGACAATCTGGGTGTGCAAGTAATGCGGCATTGCACAAGCTTTCTTTGCACAGGTTGAAAGCTTCTAAGGCTTCATGAGAAAGTTTGATTGGGTGGGAAGCTTTAATTGACCCTGTGAGCAAGGCATTCAAAGGTGCTTGAATTTCAGCGGCGTGTGGTATGAAGCGCCTATAGAAATTAAGCATGCCTAGAAAACGCCTGAGTTGTTTGGCATTTTGTGGTGTGGGGAAATCCTTTATCGCTTGTACCTTGGACTCGAGCGGGACGGTGCCTGATGCAGAAATATGGTATCCTAAAAATGTTACCTCTTTTACGCCAAAAACGCACTTTGAAGTGTTGACGACGATACCATACTCTTTCATACGACGAAAGAGTTCGTGCAGGTGCCGCTCGTGCTCAGACTCATCCTTGGAGAATACGAGGAAATCATCAAGATAGCAGTAGCAAAAGTCGAGGCCTCTGGTCATCTCGTCAACAAACCTTTGGAAGGTTTGTCCTGCGTTCCTGAGACCGAAGGTCATGTAAGGGAACTCGAACAAACCAAAAGGTGTGCTTATGGCTGTCTTCTTGATGTCCTCCTCGTTGACCGGTATCTGGTTGTACGCCTTCATCAAATCTATGGAAGAGAATATTTTACAACCAGAGATATTATGAGCAAAGTCGTGAATGTGTCTGATTGGATAGCGGTCAGGAATAGTACGTGCATTGAGGAGTCTATAGTCGCCACAAGGGCGCCACCCATTTTCTTTTTTGGGTGCGAGATGTAGGGGTGAAGCCCATGAACTCTCGGAAGGGCGCGCGGTACCATTATTTAACATAAGTTGAAATTCTTGGCGCGCAATTTTTAATTTGTCAGGTGCTAATCTGCGGGGAGTGCATGAAATTGGGGGACCAGGTGTAATACGAATAAAATGTACTGTGTTGTGTTTTGGTGTACTTGTTATGCCTGAAGGGCGAGTAATTTCAGGGTACATATCTAAAATTTTATGAAATTTAGTGTCGCCTCTAACAATTTTTACAGAACTAATATTATTGCTAGCATAAGATGCACTGGCTGAAAGCGTTGTAGCATTGTCGATTAGGCGTTGATTGCGGCAATCTACAATTAAATTATAAAAACTAAGAAAATCAACGCCTATGATAGGTTTAGTAACATTAGCTACAATAAAGCGCCATATAAAATTACGCCTAAGGCCAAAATTCAAGCTAAGCTCGACAAACCCGTATGTATCTATTATACTTCCATTGGCAGCGATGAGGTGGTAGTCCATCTTGGCCCGTCGTTCCTTGAGCGCGGAGTGGGGGTAGACGCACAGGTCACTCCCGGTGTCCACCAGGAAGTCCAAATTTGTAGTGTGGTCCTTCACGAAGAGGCGACTCGCAGAGGGCGGGCAATCGTCAGTCGCCATTAGCGACTGCTCCTGGATTTTCCTGCATTGCTTCACGCCTTTGGTCGCACTAGATTGTGACTTAGTATTCCTCCGTGGTGAAGCGGAAGAAGGTGATGGACCGCGAGGCTTGCACATAGACCGAGTGTGTTCGTCTAATTTTAGTGCTAATTTTTCCACCATGTTTCTGAGCTCAGCGATCTCACTGAGAGAATGTACTGAAGCACTCGTTGATGATGATGCAACATTGTAAGATGACGTAATCTCCTGTATTCGATCCGCCAAATCCGATAATTGTTCAGTGGTGTGGGTAGTCTGAGAAGTAAGCACGGTTTGAATTTTCTCCGGTAAACGGTCACACCAAATCGTTTTAATAAAATCTTCTGGGACCGAAGGTCCTGCTAGGTCCTGAAGGTGTCTCAGAAATTGCGAAGGCTTCCTGTCCCCAAGCTCCTCATGCATGAGCAATTGTCTAATCTTCTTTTCTTGAGAAGCGGTGAGTCGACGAATTAACTCCGTTTTAATTTTATTATATTTATTTTCCGCAGGAGGGTTGATAATAATTTCCTTAACCGTTTTTGCAATCGACATGTCCAGGTTAGTAATGACATATGTATATTTAATATGGTCATCTGTAATGTTATAATTATAGAATTGTCCTTCTAATAATGCAAACCATATCTCTGGATCGTCTGCAGAAAATTGTGGAATTTTAAAATTATTCCGACATCCCAACGACAAATCGTGTCGTTCGCTTGAAACGCGCACTTTACGCGTGCGACCTGCGGTGACGTGGTCGCCGTTACGCGAACCGGCGGTTTTAACGGATTCACTGCTATCACTCATAATGTGCACTGTTCGGGGTCACCAGTTTGGTAATGTGTGTGGTGCGAGTTAATGTTCGTAGACGATTAGTATGAATAATCAAGTCTTTTAAAACACAAATTATTTATTACACGTAAAAACAAAAGTCACATATAACGAAGAAACACAAAGAAAGATAGTCCACACAATTTACAAATAATACAGAAGGAGTGTACATATATCGGAAACAAAACTACAACGTTCACTAAAAAGTAGGTACGGTAAGTAGTGGCCGATATATAGCGAGTGCAAGGAATCCGCGACGGTTGGGTGTTTGCGACTCACTAGCTGGCGATATGTTTCGCGCGGTCAGCTGTGGTCGACCCAAAATGACGTCACACGGCTCAGGTAGCAATAGCCGTGCAGATAATAAATAAATTTAACCGACGTTGGTGATTAGTGGGTTGTGTGTTTAATTGTATATAAAGATTTAAATAAATAATTTTCTGATTTATAATTATTGATGTTTATATAATATAATAGGTTTTTAATAAATAAATAAATATGTGAAATTATATTTTGTATAAATAAATTATTAAATAAATTAAAATTTGAATTAGTGGGAGTAGCCCACATACTTAAGATGCAAATGATGACTATTTGTCAAAACTTTGCTGCACTCAAACTTTGTTATAAGAAGCTTTCAGTTAAAGCTGCATCCATTTAATATTTAAGCTGCTTTCGTCTGTTTTGAAATGATTTATTATAGTTGAGGATCTATAATATAATATTTTCGAAAATTTTACCAATAAATTCTTGACGATTTTTTTGTTTACGCTGTACTCGCATGCAGCCGGGTAGACAAAGGAAGCCTAGTGTTAAGACGCTCCGCTCATCATTTTCCGCCGAATTTTGGAGGCGTTGCGTGTTGACACCAGAACGAAAAAATTAAAATGTTAAATATTTCATTGCCTCGAGTGGGAATCGAACCCACAACCGTCGCGTACAGTCACACGCTTGTGCAATTGAGCCCCGATTTTGCTCAATTTTTGACGGCTTCTTTGCCTGTAGTTTTACAGTTTTGTCAAATATATTTTAATTAGAAATATATTTGACAAAACTACACATTATTTGGAGGTTTTTATATTGGATACTGTGTTGCGTAGAGGAAACATGGAAATTCGGAAAATGTAAGATAGAAGATGCAAAGGTAAGCACTGAGACTACTCGCATTGTGGCGCAGTGGAACAGCGTCAGACTGCAAACACAATGTCTGTGTATCGCTCTGGTAAGATAAAATGTGGCCATAAGTTCCGCCACTCAACACGTCATATCTCGGAATTAAGTGGAAAGCGGATAATCATTCGGTCTTCCGCTTTCCAGCTTGACCTTGGCCATCTTGACAGAAGCTTGGCTATGATAGGAGTGCGCAATTATAATATATTTTTTGTATATAGATAAAATTATAAGTATAATAATTTCTATAAATTAAATTTCAAATAAAATTATATATTTAAGCAAATATAAAGTATTCTCACACACGCGGACCCGCCCGCCGCAATCCAACAAGCAAGTGTACCCTTTTATCAAAACATTATAAACCACCCTTCTTTACAACCCCTTGAATAGTTAATATTGTAGTTAACATACGCAAAAACATCCCGTAGGATTAAGAAGGTAACTTTCGTGAATATAAATACCTATATGTATATGCACGTTAACACGGCTATATGTGGAATGAAAAGGTTCACAATGACTTGCTTCATTAGTCTGATCTTATATTCTCTTTTTGATATATATTTTTTCAGTCCACGCTGTTTCTTGTATAGTTTCATTTCAGGATAGGCAGAAGTAACCTAGTGTTAAGACACTTCCTGTGCACCACCAAATTCTTGAGGCATTACGTGTTGAGTGGGGAAATTTGACGCCTCGCTTTCGCCTCGCGCTTCGCAAAGCAAGGAAATAAAAATCACTTTAATGTAGACAAAATATATTATTCAACTGAAACTTTAATAAAATAACTTTTGACATGTAGAAGATCAAATCTTCAATCATTTTAAAAGCTCCCGAACAATAACTGCGAGCTTACAAAACACCTGCACTCAAAAACACGACGTGACCCGAAAAAGCTCTAAACAAAAGACATGCTGAAGCATATGTTAAGTAAATATATGCTGAGTGGCGGCGTCCTCGCGCTTGCAGCGAAACTTTCTTATTTTTGTGGCAACAGTGAAAACCAGAAAATTTTGGAGTTTATAATACGAGACATGTCATTAAATTTGTCGCTTTAAATTCCATCTTAATCTCTCTGTATATGAATCCAGTGAGTTTCGTAATTCATTACACTTAAAATTCGCTCACTTTTTAATCTAAGCTCCTACGTTAACTTAGCATTTGGCCCGTCTATACTTAGCTGAAGTATTTGTTTGTCAATTTGAGGAAAAAATAGGAACCGTGGTGACTCAACGCTAGACCTATCTACCACATTTTTTGTGACTTCACGTTCTATCCTAAATATAGCAGGGTAGGAATAGAAAAGGAGGGAACGCTATGTTAAGCTAGTGTTAAGACACTACTCCTCATTCTACTGGATTTTTGAGACATCGAGTTGAGTAGCGGAACTCAACGCCACGCTCCGTCTTCTTACCGCATAAAGTACTCGACAAAATCTTGGCTAAGAACTTAATTAGTCTATTGTCCAAGCACATTCAAACTAATGGCGCATTCGATAATTAATGCAGGGTCAAAGAAAAACGCTGGCCGTTATAATTCATTGCGACATGGGGTCAACCCCTACCCGCACCCCCTCCCGCTAACCCCCTGTGGATTGATACGAGCGATTAGTGAATGTGAATTGTGGTCACCAGCTCTGGTAATGCGGTCAAACCTGTAAATGTGTTTGAAAATCAAAACCGTTGATTACATTTCAGTGTATCGAATAATATATTTGAATTATTTCAAAATAAAATTAATGTGATATATCATCATACGAGTATGTCGTATCGTATCATACAAAAAAATTGTATTCTAATCCCATAGAATATCTACTTATATCTTAATAAAGACAAAGATAAAATGCGGCCTTGAGTCCCGCCATTTGATACAAAATGTCTCAATTTCGGGGATGAAGCGGAGATTTAGAGAGTCTTGACACTTGGTTCTATGCCTACCTTAAAGTATGGAGGTTAAATCATGAAAATAAAAAAACTAATAATTTTAAAATAAGGATTTTTAGGCATTCCATTCCTATGAGACCAACGGTAGAGATTTTACAGGCCATAGTACAGTCTGGACAGGCCTGCTAAAAACTTAGGTCCCGCGAGATAAGCAGTGAAAATGTTGTTTGACAGTTACTACTTAGTTAATCCTCTTGAGTCTTCCACAAACTTCCACCAGGTGACGGTCACGTCACCTGGTGGAAGTTTTGAAGCTAGTTCTATTCGATAACTCTCATTTCGTTATAGAAATTTAGTATTACTTAAATTTGCAGGTTACAATATCAATCATAATCTTTATTCTTATTTTAAATACTTTAGAATGCGTGAAATTACATAAAAATGTCCGTAGTGCCTACCACCGGCTTGGAAGGCAGGTCTGATGAGAAGACCAGGAGAGAAACTCATCAGTTGCTCTTTTAAATGTATGTTTTTATTATTTTTATAATAGAAGAGAATGGAATCGTTAATATGATTAAATATCATTATATAATGTATACCTAAATCTAGTTTGTAAAAGTCTGTTTGAAATAAAGTTCTAATTTCACGTAGTGGATACAGTATGATATTGTTTTTTATGTAGCTGAATGCTAATAAAGGTATATTTATATCAGGTAATATAAATATAGCTAAACATTCAAGGGCATAGATTATTTTCATTTCCGCGATCTGGAGAGACAAAGCGCGGCGATGAGTGCCGTCACTAAACACACAATGTCTCGAAATTGGGCGCAAAGCGGAGAACAGAGTATACAGAGTAGCACAATATTTTTCCCTCTAACTCGAAAAGTTCCAATTAAATTCCAAAAGAGTTAATTATTTTACCTGAAAACTAAAACAGCATCGGAGCCTGCACAATATTTTCCTCAACGAAACGAGTATCTGACACATGAAACTAGTTGAAAAGTCCTTACGTAGAATGGACTAGTGGTGTCGCTCGAGTGCGGTTCCGCTAAATTACTTGCACGGTTTTAACCAAACCATTAGAGCTGGGGGGAGTATGTTTTTTCTTTTTGATTTTCTAGGATAGAGGGATAGAGCAAAAATAGTAGTCTCAATAGTTTTAAAAAGAACTTTCTTAGTTATATTAATAGTTGGAAAGGCAATGGAGATTGGTTTTCTAAATAAAATATATCAAGGATTTCAAGGAGGAATATTATGTTTGTCTGTATACTTCATATTACTGATATTATTATTGAGGCCTTCGTGGCACAGTGGTCTGAGTCTGAGTAAACGCGACGGTTGTGGGTTCGGTTCCCACTTAGGAGAATAAATTATTTACTAATTATTTACCTTACCCTAAAAAAAAACTTATAACAAAACAAAGCACAGTATTGAGTACCGTAAATCAGTAATTGGACGGAGAGTGGGGAACTAAGGTTAAAACACTGGGTTATTTCTGCCTTCCCTGCTAAGCTTCCGTATTTTATGGGATAATATTGCGGGATACAGGGTATAACTAAAAATATATAGATATATTATAAACATTCTTCACTTCACACATATTCCGTATTTTATTAGGTAAATAATACATTAAGAGTGACCGAACTCAACGCCGCACTAAATTAAGCACACAAAAACTAAATACAAATAATATATCAAATGAAAATGAACATTCATGTAAATACTTATTAATACCCAAAACTGAAAATACATAATTCCCTTCAATGTTCCAACTTCCCAACTCAAAGACTCACAGTAATTAAATCACGTACCTACAGCTCTACAGCGGGGGATGAGAACGGATATATTTATTTCACCTGTTAACGGCGTGAGGTCTGCCGCAGCAGCGGAAGTGCTCAGATAGTTAACTGGATTATTTTCTATGGCAACACTGTGTTTTGGTGAACCCAACAGGTTTTATGGTGAAGCTCGCTTAAACTAATGAAATGGAAAATACTATCATTTTGCTGATATAAAAAATAAATAGATTTGTTAGGATTGGGAAGGAGTAGTTTAATTAACATGTTTGTAGTTTATAATATTATTACAAGTAAAAGGAATAAAAAAAAAAACTATATCTACCGCTCCACATGTATGTATACATACATTCGTCGAAGCCACATGTGGAGCGGAGGCACAACGTGTGCGACTGTAAACGTATCAGGTTGTGGGTTCGATTCCTACCTGAGACAATGAAATATTTTATACTTAATATTTTCATTTCCTTCTGAGGCAAAGCGCGATGTTGAGTACCGCCACTCAACACACATTGCCTCACAAATTCGATGAAAAGTGAGTAACGGAAGTATCTTAATATCAAGTTCCTTCTGCCTACCACGCTATGTACAGCGCGAAACTAAAACAATAAAATAGCATATTCAAACTACAATCATTTTTAAAAAATTCTTTAAAAAGAATCAAATAAATATTATTTGGGTAAAATTGCAAATTACATTAAGCCGTATAAACCGTAAGAAAACACGTATCTCTTGACTTGAATATAGGCTCAATACATGAAACCTCGGTAACAGCGAGCTGTTCGTTCGAAAGTTCCCCGAAACGCGATTAAGTTCCTGACACTGTTATCAGTTGCGATATCTGACTGTAACTTTGCGTTCGCGACGCGACGTCCCATTTGAGGGAACAAACTTCTGAGCTTTGCGATGATATACTAAATTGTATATTAAATTCTCAATTATATTGTCTATACAAATATATTCTAATATTGAAAAGATAAAAAAAGGTATATTTGAGTAATGAACCTATAAATTTTTAATTTATTAGATAAACAATTATTAAAACAGTATAGCAAAATGAGACAAAGCAAAAAGTGGTATAACGCTAACTAACTAAAAGAAGCGAATTATACTTTTTAGAAAACGAATAAAAACAAAAAAAGATAATTGTCAAATAAAAATCAATTCAATTCAATAAATCAAATGGACATTATTAATGAAAATAATAACGTAAGATGGCATTGAACTCACAATCATCTCACTACATAAGCACGTTGTGATTGCGCAAGGAAGGTCTAAGTAACTAATAACAATACTATAGGTAGGTCATAATCTAAATATTATTTGATCAGGTTACATAAAAAGACAGTTATATCAGTCACATAGGAAGCTACCATCATCGGCTCGGAAGGTAGTTCTGCTGAGAAGAACCGAAAAGCAATTACTATACAATTATTAACTTTTAATTCCACAATCTTCAGCTCTTGTTCAAATACACTATAAAATTTTAGTATAAATCGAAAAGAAACGTTTAACGATTGCTGCAGAGCGTTTACCACTTGAATAATTCATAGTATCTTTGGTAGAAGAAGAAAACATAGTTATGTTTAGATGACTTCATGTTTTATACATTGAACTTCAAACTACGTAGAAAGGAATATCTATCAAGATATTTTTGTAATGCAGTTTTTTTATACGCTCTGTAATATGGTCTCAGTTTTCCTAAAGATAAATTTCAAGACACTAGTGGTTCCTGAGATTAGCCCGTTTAACCAAACATACTTTACAACAAAACACTAACACCATAAAAGAAAAACATTTAAAAGAAAAACTGACCTAGCTAATTATTCCAAAGTAATTGAAGAATGAACTGGATCAAAGAGTTCGTGGTAATAGGTAAGAGTTAATTAAAGACGACAACGGTCGTTTTGCCAACTTGAACATATTCTTTCTTTCAGCTGTATCCCACAGATAGCAGGGTAAGTTGAGGGAACCTAGTATTAAGACACTCCGTTACTCACTTTCCGCCGAATTCTGGTGGCATTGCGTGTTGAGCGCCGGAACTCAACCGCCGGTTGCCGGAACCAGAGCGAGGATAACGAAAATAGTAAATATTTCATGTCCTCGAGTGGGAATCGAATCCACTCTGCGGGCAGCCTCTTGAACAAACATTAGCTTATAATATATGTATATATAACCTAATGTCCTAGTGAGTGACATACAAACAACGCACAGTCGAAACTACGCGGAGCAGAAAGAATGAAATTACCATTTAGGGCATGGTTGGGGAGACTAATAGAAGATTTCTCAAAATTATGAAATTGAAAAAGTGTGGGTTTTATAATTCATATAAGAGCCAATAATTTCCTGTAAATATAAAAAATAAAAAAATGGGCATGAACACAGAAATACGAATAATAAAATTTTAAAACTTAAAGAAAATGAGTGTTATACGCAGCCACGACAAGTTAAGTATGTAATTGACGTTAATCCGTCAAATTCAATTAACAAAAAACAATACAAATTTAATTGACATGCGACGACATTTTATCGATGTGAACAGCTGAATTGACTACATGTAGATAGTAACTCTAAAATAAATGAATTTATTATAATACATCAAAGTATATTATGTTAACACATCAGTGAGTTTGACATTTCTTATCCATTAGAATAACAATGACAAAAAAATATTTTAAAAAAACCGGACAAGCGAGTCGGGCTCGCCCACCAAGGCGGAACCTTAGGTACAAAAATTGAAGTCCTCGAGATTTTTCTGAAATTCAAGCTCAGCTTAGCCAGAGCCCTTTCATCTCATACCTCACATGAACTAGCGGCTTTAATATCAAATTTTGCCCCCGTTTTAAGGCTATTATTTGTTAGGATTGAACCACAGACGTATAGTTTCCAAAACTAGTACTACCGGTAGATGCTAGCTGCCGAATTTCATATCTCTAGATCAACCGGAAGTACTCTATTAATTTTGATTCCCTTTATAGTGTCAAAATATGCGAAATATTTTATGCTACAAATAAACGGCGATATCTTTTTTTTAAGTAAATGTAGAAATACATTTTTTTTCAGGCAATAATGGGATGTAGATCTGAGCTTATAGTTTGAATTAAAACTTGATATCTCCAAGCGTTACTGAGATAAAGGCTCATGACAGGCAGACAGATGGACGGACAGACAACAAAGTGATCTTATATGGGTGCCTTAAAAGGTACGGAACCCTAAAAAGCAATTATTAAATTCTGAACCTTTAATGAGCATTAATATGCAACATCGCGGTTTTTCGCGTGCCGGCTAGGTAGAGAAGAAAAATAATGTTGAAACACTTCATCTTCCACTTTCTGCAATTTTTCCAAAAAAATGCTTAGCTAGTGGCAGAATTGAACGCCACACCTTGTTTATCAGAACGCAGTATTAAAAGTACCAATATCCTCGATTAGGGCTCCAATCTACAACCGCCGCGTTTACGTGTCTGTTGTAATATCAATTGATATGAAAGATAGTTATTTAACTTGTTATATTATTACTTGTGTCATTGTCAGTTCACTATTACATACAAAAACCATGTTTTTTTTTATTTATCAAAATTTTACTATAAAAGTGTATTGTTTTAAATATGTTCTTTGAAAACCGGACTTTAGTTTTTATTTACCATTGCCACCGAAACAGCTTTAAATCTTATTTAACTTTAAATTCATCTAAACAACGATATTCTTTTCTGACTTTTATACAGAAAATGAAATATACAACAGGGAATATAAAACAGAGAGCTCGTTAGCGGGCGTGTTATCAACTAATGAAGCTTTAATTAGCATTATTATTTTTATTCTTGGTTTCGTTTCTCTACACAAGGCTATGTCAAACGAATTATATGAAAATGTTGTGGGGATTTTGAATTAGAAATCTTTTACTTTAAAGTTTAAAAATGAAAGTTTGTTTGAAAATGAAGTTAGAATTTTATTTTTTACTGTAAACGCAATTATTCAAAGTCTCAAAATCGGAGTAAGGACGGAAAACTGTGTCTTGACAGTAAGGTTTCTATGGTAACCCTGCGATTAACGATAATAATGACAATAATAACCGTAGAATAGGTTGTGGCGAGCTGTTAGGTAGTGGCGACCACAGTCAATAATGATCTGAGTCCACCTATCCTCCGACTCTAGCTTGCCGTGAAGAAGAGCTATATGCTCGAAAGGATGAAAGAGCTTAGAGACATATCCCTCTACACCCTTAGCCGATCACGCCTATGTAGAGCCCAAGGCATTACGCCGTGATATGGAGGCTTATCTAGTGGAAGACGAGTTAGTTAAAATACATTCTTTTAAAAAATTGAAAGAAGAACTGTTCTATAAGTTAAGGTTAGTTACTACATGTAGCAGGAAGTGAAGAAGGACTACTAGTACGATATTTAAAAAATTCTAATTACGTTGTATTTAGATAAAACATGTACATCATCAAGATATAATTTTATAAAGCCAGTAAATGACAAAAAAATAAAAATAATAATTCCATTCTTGAATTCTGTGCCTCAAAAAAAGTAACAAAAACTCTGCTCTACGGTCTAACAGACTATTGATCTAGACTTATGTAATTTGACAAGCAACAACACATATAAAGGAGATATTTTATAGAAAATAAATGCACACGCCCGCAAGTTTAAATTTGTCATCATTTGTAAGTTATACTTCCTGATCTGACCTATAATCATGAAATGGGTACGGAACCCTCCGTAGACCAATCCGCCCCACAATCGACCGATATTTTCTCTTATAACGTAAGTCTACAATAGAAATAAAGAAATACATGTAACTGAACACATTTATTGTAATATAGACTAATAAGACCCTCTTAACTTGAGTATTAACTTTTACTTCATAGGTTGTTACTTAAAAAGCTTCACGTTGTGCCCGTAACATGAATATTTAAAAATACGGACGGTAACTAAAGCAATGGTGTTTTGGATTCGAGATGAAATCAATGACGATTCTTTTTAGCTTCGCGCTTTAATTAATATACACGCTGTCTTGAAAATGGGAATCGAAGCTGCAACCACTGCGTTTATAGTCTCCATGACAGATGCCGCGCCGTTCCCAGCGCAGCATCTAACTGTGAACGCGACAGTTGTGGAATCCCCACTCGGGGAACTATAACATTTAAATATCTCCGCTGGTAACAAAAAAAAGCACGGCGTTAGGTTCCGTCACTAAGCACACAGTATCTCCAAAATTAGGTGGAAAGTGGGGACCGGAGAGCTTTAACCCTAGCTTCCCTCAAGCTACTCCGCTGTATGCGGGATACAGCGTCAAGTATGTATGTATGTATATATGTGTAGCTATATGTACCTACGTCACGTAAGTGCGTTAAGATGCCGTTGAATCACATTAGAGTCTAAAGATGACGAAGTTATATCTGACACGAGGAGGATGTAAGGTGATACAATTTTCGATTAAGCTTTTATGAAAAGGATTTTCTGTGTAGTAAACTTTGTTTTCAGTAAGTTTTTATGATGTTATTATTTTTTCACTTAGAGTATGAAGTATAGAGGACACTAAGAGAGGTGAGCACGTAGACAGTTGCGGGTGACGACGTTTTTTATAAAAGTATATTTTAGGAATATCATTTAAGTAACTCTCATTTTTCATTAATTTAAGTCGCATAACAACGTGAGCCGGACGAACGATCGAAATAGGAAAACGTGTTACTGTAATTTGTGTTTTTATTCTGACTCAGAGGAATGAATTATTTTCACTTGCCTGCTCTGGCCAGAAATCGCGTGTGGAGTTCCATTCAACAGTCAACGCGGGCACTACTACCATGAGGCGTGAAGCTTCAAAAAATAACAACATTCTAGTAAATTCAAACATTTTAAATATAAAAGTCCCCTCATGTGAGCTTTGTTCCTACGGACTCGTCCTTACTGCGCCAGAACGGTTTTAATATGACAACGTGGCATCAAATAAGCTTCGGCTGAAGCTTATATCCGGCGCATAGACTCACTCGCTTCGTCGTATGCGGCGTGTATCAGCGTAAACAATGTTAACGTCGTTATCTCAAATATTTCATTTAAGTGAACTGTGATATTATAGTTGTATGTTGCCATATATATATAACCTATTGAATAGATTTAGGTTTGTTTTTTACTCAAGACATGCATTCTTATTAATAGTATGTCATAGGGACTGTAAACACAGTAGTTGTAGCTTCGATTCTTCTCTCAATTTTTAAGACAAATTGTATAAAGTATAACCCAACGTAGTCCTCTTAATGGAAATAATTATGTTCTTCTGTTCTTTAAAATTAAAATATATATTCAGATAAGATAAAAGATAATCGATTTAGTTTCCATGCTCGTCGAACGAAGAAACAATTGGCTCCATTCATCAAATCATCCAAAATACATCACGGAGTTAGGAAAGTACTTTTCCAATTCAAAAAACGATTGAACCAAATTTATCATGACAAGTTTTTGTGAGATTTCCGAGTACTTGGAAACTTTTGCGATTTGTCGTCGGCATTAGAGGAGCATTGTTGGAGTGAAGCGAGATGTCTGTTACCGAACATTGTATTGTATTGTATTACACGTGGGTTACTCGTTATAGTATCAGTTTTAGAAAATCTAAAAAAATCTACTACAAATCTTTATCCAATAACTATAAAGATCTTTCATTACTGAATGACAAACAAACAACGCACAAAAATACGAAATCTGGACATGTAAGGCTGATGATTTCACTTGTAGGTAGTTTATGGAGCATAGAGGAGTAATAAGAGGGGATGTCTCGTGGAAACAGGATATAATGGGATTTTCCATTTTACTTTTTAAAGTTCTGGAAGATAAAGTTGCGGGTAGAATTAATAGTCTAGTTCGACAAGGCAAAACGACAACTTCTGCTACTAAGCATTATAAGCCTTTAAAATTGGTGGTAACTAACTGTCTAACGAAGTCGCTTAAAAATGTCTATGCGTAGACATAGCAAACAAAGTGAAGATAAAAATCATAATCTATGTATTAGGAAAGCCTTATTATTCGACATAATCATTCAACAGGCGTATTATATAATACGCCTTGACATATTTAAAGTCTGTATCTATCTCTACTAATAAGCTCAAAAGTTTGTTTGGATGCACAAGTTTGTTTGTGTTAAATAGTCCATATGTCGAGGAAGGCTATAGGCTATGTCAGATCACGTTAATCGTTTCGATGTAACCAGCTATACCCGCTATTCAGAGTTATCTCGGGTACTTACAATGTGTGATACGTCATACACAACTTTTAGTTATTTCTAATTCACCACTCAGGTTACACAAGCCATTGGTCAGACTTAGTAACATATGTAAATAGAAATACTTAAAATATTAAAAGAACCTTCAATACAATTAAACGAAGCGGGATTCGTACCTGCGTCCTTGGTCATCGCCGAGCCAAGCGCCCAGTGATTATGAAGTAACCAAACAAATACAACATTGGAAGATTATCACCTCGACTGGTCTTTTCAGCTTTGATCAGAGATACCAAGTTAGTCATCAATTCATAGCCGGAGGCTGGAAAGGGTCGGACACGTCTCAAGTATTATAAATGTCGTAAATGCGGAATATCCGCATAATACATACAGGGCACACGTGACCGTATCATTCTCACGTTTCAGATTTAGTGGTAGCGTTATGATAATTACTTTGGAATATAGGTTATGGCACAATGTCTGCCTGTAAAGGTGGTTGTGGGTTTGATTTCCACTCGAGGGAATTAATTATTTCCATAACCGCTTTCCTCTTCCACTTTGGTAACAAAACAAAGCGCGAATCTGAAAAGTTTGAAAAATGGAGCGCTCTTATAACTGAACGCAGTGTGTTCAGCTAAAAAAGGGAAAAATATGTATTGGTTTATATTACAAAATTTGATTTGCTATTGAAGTTAAGTTAAGAAAAGTTTAAAATTTTCTAAGAAATTTCAGTTCTTGCACTAATACTAAAAAAATAAAACAGTACCTTAAGAGATTGGAGTCACACTGTAGATATATAAGTGATGATTTACCTGAAATAAAAATAAAGGTCTTTTATTTTATTTTATTTTTACTTGAAATAATTATGCGTTTTTTTTCACTTTGTATCTTGCATATGGCAGGATAGGCAAAGGAAACCTAGTGTTAAGACTCTCCGACACACCGCGCGATTTTGAAACATTGCGTGTTGAGTAGCAGAAGTGAACGTCGCGCTTTGTCTTGTTACTAGAGCAATGAAATGAAACAATTAGTTTCCCGTGTATAAATCGGACCCATAACCGTCATTTTTTCAGCTGTCCGCTGTCCCACTTCGCCACGACGCTCTCTACATATTATTTGTTCATCAAATTCTATTTTATTCAATGTGTTATCTTCATTATATTCATTTTAGTTTAAAATGCAATTTTCCGATTTAATGAGAACAAGCATGAGCTATTATGACAAAATTGATTACGCCTGATAAATAGCTTATAGCAATTACATAATCAATGATGTCGCTGAAATTGCTCACATACTTTGCTATAATATTACGTACAATTATTTATATGTTGTCGGATCTATCAATTATATGAGCCTTAACTCGTGTGGTTTACTAACCTTTTTAAAAAATACTTTAAAAACCAGACTTCCAAAAATTTTGTCCTGACTCCATCATCAAGTTAACTCCATGATACACCTTAGCTACGTATTCATTCATATAGGTATCTATATACGTAGATCAAATTCAGTTTTTCAGATTTTATTACAAAGTTACATAGTTACAAGGTGCCCAAATAAAAGTAAAGTAAAAAGAGAGTAAAAAGCGCTACATGTGACTTGGTCACTGAACGCGAAATGATTACGTCAATAAAAATGAGAAAACGTCAAATTACCCAACCAACCTTCATCATAAATATTATAAAAAAGACAGACGATTGCTAAAATTTATTTTAAACATACTATAGGTGTAAAGCTTTTTAATAGATAGAATTTTAAAAAAAATAATCCCAAAAAATATGTATGAAAATTAAAATGCACATATGAAAAATGCAGAATGTTTTCTGAAGCTAAAATTCATAAAAATAACCACACCGCACTATGGGCAATCGAGGTCCGTATCAGATCAAAAATCGATAACTTTTTTATTTGTTAAGATAAACAATTGAATTTTTGCATAAACATAAAGTATAAAATTGCGCTTAAGATAAAGTTAAGATATTATACTTTTATTGGAGTATAAATATATAAAAAAAATAATGAAAAAAAGATTATTTAATTTCCTTAGTCCAAACTACTAATAGTAGTAATAAAAATGTATTATTAAATTAGTTTATTAATAAACAATGTTTCTTAAGCTGTTATCTATTTGAGTAAGAAATTAATAGTTATGATTACACATACTTAGTTAATAAAATATAAAATTTACAAAAATTGATTTACATGTAGAATAATATTAGAAATGAATGTATATTACATAACGAGTATATTATACTTAATGAACTTCGGGATCCATAATAAGTTCATTCACTTTTGAAAGATCTAGGGTATCTTCATCAAGTGCCCTCACACTTTTGCTATACTCGTATATCTTTCTATGACTGGAAATGTACGGATCTGATGTGTAGAGAAGAGTAGGAAATACATCCTCATTTGTAGCTGATTGAGAGCACTTTCTGGCATGATGTAGGCGAAATTTTTGATACTCCTTATTACGGGATTCTTGTGCACCTTGTGCATTCTTGGGATCTCATTCGTTTGTTAGATTCCTTAAATACGTGTATTGCGCTTTTGTTAAGTCCAAATCAATGAAAACACTCAATTCCTCTCGATCCGATACCATTTTTCTCTGGCTTGCGTTTTCTATGAGATTCAAATATAGAGAAATTGTATCTCGGTCAGCAAGCCTTAGTTTTTCTAACGAGTTTTACTTCTAATTCTCCTATGGAACGTAAGCCCTGAACGTTGGCATTGCAGATGTGTCCAAAGCCATATTCACTAAATAGCGCGGTATTTTCACCTCTTCGTTGATTCTGATGACTCCCCATAGGGACACAGTGTCTTCCGCGTTTTCCAGAAGACGTCGATGGTGAGTTCTAAGGTGCTACTTCTTCAATGATAGGTAAGGTTAACAATTATTCAGAATCAAACCAATTTTCGTTGTTTTTTTTAAAACAACGAATCTTTTTACCGGGACGCTTCTGTCTATTGTTTATTAAAGGAACGAATAAGATTCCTTTAAATGTCGCTGATAATAAAACATATGTTGTCTACAGAAACATGATACTTTTCTTTAAGAAATATTAATAGCTAATATTGATTGCTTCAATTTTTTTCCCTCCGTCAATGTATGGGTATAATTCACGCTTGGAACACTTGAAAGTATTAGCCACTTTGAAATTTAGTGAAGTTACTTAACAATCAAACGTCTGTTAGTAATTTTGTTACTAATTTGTAAGAGTTTTATTAAATTAATTCACTCTATTTATATAATTTCATAATGAGGGTATTGTGCATTTTATTAATTAGTTATACCGCAAAATGTGTGCAAAATGAAGATAAAACGTTCTTTTATTAATAAATAACAATAATTTCATTGAAATTTACCGCAATCTAATTAATTAAATAGTACAACATTAAAAATTTCAATAGATAGAGTTTTCTTGTTCCCTGACTTGTATCGTAGTTTTCGTGATAACTTCTAGAACCGCACGTTTCCGCAGCTGATTTTTATAAATGTTATTTATGAATACCTGGACTATAAAACAACATCAAATGTAACGCGTCGGTAGACGTCGGTAACTGTCAAAAGTCTCGATAAACTTTAAGTACGTACTTTTTTTCCCTTCACTCATTGTTAATATTTTTAATAGGAATATAGTCACAAAATCCACAATATAATAATTGTTTCAAAAACTACATACTATAGGCTTTTTAAAAATATATAACACTTTATACCTATTTGCACATTTTTTTAAGGAAATTAAGTTTAAAATATCGATGCGAACAACCTGAAATAGACAGTCTTACGTATTACAATTTCTCACAATAAAAAAAAATATATTCCAAATGTAATTCACGAAAAAATAATTCATTACATAAAAGGTCCACTATTAAACTATTTAAAAAAAAATAAAAAGTGCGTCAGGGACGACTTTAGTAAAAATGAATTTTGATCTGCCGTTGTTCTACCATTATCCATAGTGCACCGGCAGTGCTCTAAACAGAATATAACATTTCAAACTTATATTTCCCACTGTCATTTAAAATTTAAATATAACACAGCACCCTGTATAAAGGTAGGTATGGAAGATACGCAGGTAGGTAGCAGGAAGGCAGCTTCCTACCGACGCCCCAGTTGCAACAATAGTTGTACGGCGCCAGGAAACCGTGACAGACGGACTGACTGCGGGATATCTAGGTGACGGGGCTCGTTCAGGCTAGAGCTGTAGATTATATTTGTATAGGAGATTTAGATTTATATTTAGAGTTGAGAGAAGTGACATATTGATAGAAATAAATATAATATTTTATTTAGCCAATATTTGATAGCAATAGTTTTGCATACCTACTGCATAAATGTAACTTATAAAAAGTAGTTGAATTAACCGAATAGGAACAGAAGCCACAACCGTCGCGTTTACAGCCACGCGCTGTGTCACTGCGCCACGGCGGCCTCTACTACATTTATAATATATCATTAAAATCCACATAATACGTATGTAATCCCACGAGATGTGAAATCAAGAGTCAATAATAAACACAGATTTAGTATTATCGAGTTTATGAGCGATTCGCTTTGATGAAACAAATAAAAGGAAGGAAGATAATAAGAAAACGATCGCCGGCGGAAATGAGAGGCATCGTTGAGATGGAACTTTGACTAAACTTTTTTGGCAACGGTTTATTATTGAATGAATGGATCACTTTTTCGGTAATTTCATTTGTTTATGTATAACAAATAAGTTGTAAATATGTAATTTCTTTATGCGAATAAAACACTTGAAAAGCAACATGAAATTCAAAAGTAATCTACACACATGGAAACAAACCCATGTGAGAATTCAATTTAATCTGTCCAGTCGGAGCGGCGCTGGGCCAATTAACGCCCTCGTTGTACGAGCTATGTTAAAACGATTATTGTTTTTATTGTCTTGACATATTTTGGTTTACAAACAGGCGGAGCCATCGAGGCGCAGTGAGACAGCGTCTAACTGTCGTGAATTCGATTCCTAATTGAGGGAGTTATTTATTTTCATTTCTTTGCCCTGGTAAGAAGACTAAGCGTGGCGTTGACTTTCACCACTAACCGCAATTTTTCAGACATTGAAAGTACATAGCAAATGGAGTGTCTTAACACTATGTTCTCTCTGCCTACTATACTATATATCGAATAAAAATTAAAAAATAATAATAAGGAAATAATAATATATACTTCCCCTTTTAATACAGTAAGAAAAACCGTATACATGTCTACACTTTCAGTACAATACAATGGGCTCTATGAAAAGAATATCGTTGGATTTTCGGTTCTCCACATTATTGTCTTGGAGTAAACTTCCGCTTTGTTTACGCTACGAAAGCTTCGCTGCTAGAATGCTTTATATTTATTCATAGAACTTTATTGCGTATGTACCTATAGCTATATATATGTCTAAGGTTATTTAAGAGGAATTTGCCAGTTTCATTTTATGTTACAACTGTAAAAGAGGCAAGACCTCGGAGACCTTGACCTTGGAGAACACAATATCGATGATACTGTAGAAGAGAGGTCACATAAAACGCCAAATTCGCAGGACATATATTAAGAGGTTAATGACAGTGGACGAGGCGAAGAATTTCTACGTACTTTTTTCCAGATTGTCTATACAAAATATTTACACAATTCACATAAAGTTGTTTCTGAGATTAGCATGTTCAACCAAATCCACTCATAGATTATATTAATATAGAAGTGGACAAGGCAAACTAGGTTACGGGTTCCCTTGCTGGTAAGTAATCACTGCCGCCCACGACTCTGCGTAGCACCAGAAGAGCTACGGCTACAATGCCGGCCTTTAAGGTGACTTTAGCTTCACGCTGTATACCGCACATACACTCCTGGTAGGCAGAGGGGACCTTGTGTAAAGACACTCCTTTCTTCACGCACTTTGCTGTTTTGTCTGGTGGCAGACCAAGGATATAAATTATTAATTAATTTCATAGTCACTCGCTGTGTCAGTGCGCTACGCATGAAAGTGGTTTTAATTACAACTAAATTAGTATTCTCTACGTACTAAAAAACACATGTTAATATGTTTCATAAGTATTTAAATACAAAGAGTGTCGCGTCGAGGCGAGCGAGGGGGAGCGATGCCTGGCGATGACAGACTGAGCGTGAAGCGACATTGATTAAAAATGTACTTACATTATATATCATTTCTATTTCTGTAAACATTGTTTTATTTCTTTCGTGAGATATGAAAAGACTCGAGATAATATACATCTTCTTGTATTTTATTTAACCGTGGCCACCTGACACCTGACCTGGTTGTCAGTTTTAGTTCTGCTACTCAACACTCAATATAATGAAGACAATAAGTCAAATTATACCGATAACCTGATACTATTTTTATTGCAAAGGGAAATTTATATAACAAATATTTTATAACATAAGATTTTTTTGTAACTTCATGCTGTATCCCTAGCGAGGTAGCCAGAGAGAATAACGCTATGGTCCCTGCATACCCCTTTCGCCTCTTCTTCTTTTTACGTAACCTTCCTCCATAATCATCGATACTGTGTTCTGGAAGGTTAAGAGACGTCTTCTTACGTCTCTTACCGCTCACCTTTCCTTCATAAATCTTTTTTGCGATTTTTTCATCACTCATTCGTTCGACGCGCCCAACCTTCTTAAGCACGTTTTTCCTCATTCTCACCCTGACGTCCTCGCTAGTAGCTGTCAATTTGTGTATATCTACAATACAACTTCGACTTAAAGCAAACTGACTCCGCATATCCTTTGAAGAGATCGCATTGATGATCGCATCTCCACAGCATTCATCTTTCTTTCATTCGTCTTCTGTAATACCCAAGTTTCGCTGCCGTATAACAGCGTCGGTACCAGCACTAAAGTTTCACTGTCTCATCAATGCAGCTAAGGCGCCGTTAGCCCTGTTACCGAGAGCACACATACGCCTTTCCACATCCCTTTCGTAACTTTTGTCTCTACAGACTCTACTAGACTCATTTCATAAATTTTACATAATCATTATAAAGAAACGTTTATTACATAACGCATCGCATAACCAAAACGATACACAGCTAAAATATAGAGCCACTTTCCTGTTCTAATAACGCAAGAAAAATCTAAAAAATAAACCGCCTCGCGCTATAAACATAAATGGAAAAACAAAATTATGTCGTAAATCGTCGATGTTGAGTTTTATTTACATATTCGAATTACATTTGGCCTAAATTTGAGCAAAAATATTATATAAAGCGTTCGTAAAATGTATGGTATACACCACACCACAAAGTAAGTATTATTGCTATTGTGGCACAGTTGGACAGTATCCGAATGTATAAGTGGTGGGATAAGTTCGATTCTAAGTTCTGGAAATGATTACATCAGAGTTTCCTTCTTTGGTTAAAAAAACTTAGCTATACTATCTTAAACTATGTATGTATTGGCAGGGTACAAAGTACTAGTTGGGGATGTCATAATCGATCGCAGCGCTCATGGTGCCAAACGTAGAAAAAATGTAGGCTTTGTCACCTGTTAATGTCAAAGCCAAATGTTCGACTTATTGTTTTATTAGGTCAAGAAATTGAGAAATTCTACAATGCAAGAAATACATTTACATGTAATGGATATATTTATAGCCAAGTATGTGATGATGAAGTACAAACAGAAAAAGACAATTCAATTATTTATATTAAATAGGACAAAAAAGTTAAGAACAAAATGCGCAATACCCCTCAAGAAACACACACTGATGTGGTAACTTCAACAGAAAAAAAAAATTTTACTAGGTTTTCATCTATCTGTAATGATGAGCAACAATTATTATTAAAACTATCAGCAACGATATTGTTTTAGCTAATAAAGGTTTTCCAGGTATAAAAACAGTTATAGATCAAAGAGGAAAATAGGTAAAGATAATATAATATAAGAAGTAAGAAGTAAGTTGAGAGTGTAAGAATTTATATCGAAAGGATTTTATAAAACATTTGGTATATTCCAAATTTTGTATAAAATTCCGAAAAAAATATTTAACTGCATTGATTTCAGAACATTGTACATATCTTTTGGGTATTTGGTAAATTTACAGGCCCCCATATTTAAAAAAATTTTAGATCTGTAAATATTTCTTTATTCAATTACACTTACATTTGTAAAAGCAAAAATAATTAAAATGACATTCTGTTTTGGTATTTAAATAATTCGTTAATAATAAATATTTTTATATTGCATATTTTAATAATTATAAAACAATATCTATGACTTATTTTTTTAGATGGTTAAAACTACAACACATTACTGAAATCATTTTCAGTAAAATAACGTTTCAATTGACTAGTATTGTATTATTATAATCGTTTGCGCAGGTATTTTCTAAAAACAATAATTTGCAATAATGTAAAATCTTAACAAAACGAAAACGTCAGAGCCTACAAATTTGCGTACGCTGGGTGTCGCTGCAGTCGTGCACGGAGACAATAGTACAGTATGCTTTTTACTGCATACTGTACTATATGCGGGAAGTTAAAAAAACACAGTTTTGCTATACAAACATTGCATGACATTAGAGACAAATTAAGATAACAAAATAAAACTTTTTTTATTGAGTATAAAACATAGTGGAACTCAATAAAAAAAGTTTTATTTTGTTATCTTAATTTGTCTCTAATGTCATGCAATGTTTTACTACTTCTATTACTTCGGTCTTTACTGAACTAGACGAATAATAAGAGGGTAGCCGTATTGAACTAACATCAGAAGTGGACGGTAGTTGTAAGTAATGTTATCTTACCTTTTAAATGATATGTAGCTCGGAGCAGTGCCCGAGACTTGTGATCACAGATGTAGGCTTCAGGGGCCCCTTTACAGATTCTAACATCCGCCTTCACTGCTCCAGATCGCTTACAAATAGGTCTTAACCACGTGCGTAATTAAAATAATAACTGATTAATAAACCGTATAGTCAAAGATAGCCAGCGGCAGAGCACGAGTAGCGCTCCGAGCCGCACCAGAGCCAAGACAACCGACCGACCGTACAACGCCCGTGCGGCTTTTTATATGATCGTTCACAAATAAGTTGTAGGGTAGATGGATAAGAATTGATGACGAGCCTCATAGTGGCGTGATAGTAGGTGTCGTTTAGAAATATATAAGTTACTTACATGATATACCGATATATCTACTTCTTCTTACTATGTAATAAGCCATCATGATAGAATAATTTGAATATTAATTAAATATTTTATGTTAATAATAATTTATACAGTAACATTTTATGTATATTTCTTATTATTTAATAACAAATAAATATATTTGTAATTCTATAGTAATCTATTACCGTATCATACAATAGACATGTTTTAAACGCCAAATCATA
The DNA here is from genome assembly GCA_021202915.1 of Heliconius himera. Lineage (NCBI taxonomy): Eukaryota > Metazoa > Arthropoda > Insecta > Lepidoptera > Nymphalidae > Heliconius > Heliconius himera. The sequence goes on from JAJHJA010000046.1 coordinate 527,190, forward strand.
GATAAATGTCAATTATAAAATATTCTAATTCTAATTCAAATTCAATTTCAAATAATTTTATTCAAAATAAGAAGTAACATGCTTCATTTTTTGAACTTCAAATAATTTACCAACCAGTTCACTAAAGTTAGTGCCTCAGACCTGAGAAGAACCGGCGCAAGAAACTCAGCGGGACCTATTTTTTTAATCAATTTTAAACAAATACATACTTAATTATCTGTGACAATGATACCTTTGAAACAGATTGGAGCGAGCATTTCATTCCCAAGGCGTCTTATCATTCACAAAATCATTAATTTGGTAATAGCCTTTAACACACAAACGTTTTTTCACATTTCTTTTAAATCGTGATATAGAAAATTCTCTGACGTGTTCTGGAATCCTATTATAAAAGCGTACACATTGTCCCATAAAAGTATTACCGATTCAATGCAACCGAGGTACATGTGCACTTAGATTAAGCCTATTCCTGGTGTTAATATTATGAACATCACGAATTTTGGTAACATTATTAATGTTTTTTAACATACATAACATGTATTATTTGTGGCAACTACTATATACTCGTATGTATTTCTTAATATTTTATTAACAATAATTCTATAAATCTATTACGTGCGGGATAAATCGTGATGCTAAAAAAATCTTTAAGCAGCAAAAATATGTATTTTTTATTAACATCACGCTGTATTCCGCATATAACAAGGTAAGCCGAAGAAACTCAATCTTAAGACACTTTGTTCCGAACTATTCGCCGAATTTTTTAAATGTTGGGTGTCGGTGGATCTCAACGCCGCGTTTTGTGTCGCTTTGCTATTGTAAAATAGCGGACTCCCGTGTCTTCATCAGTTTCGATTGTTAAGTTAACTTCTACAGGTGGCACGCTCGACGCGCCGTAAATGAAGAACTGAACTGAACTGAACTATAAGAATATAATGAAATAAATGTAGTAGGTTCTCAGACTTCCTCTGCCTACCCTGCTATGTGCAGTGTTAAACTAAGAAAAAAATATGTGTTGAAAAAACGTGGGATTTGAACTCACAACCAGCGTGTCCAATCAAACATGTCCTAGAGTCAAGTCACGTAATATTACTTAATTTGTAATTTCTTACAATATTTTCCTATACTTATATTACTTTTATACTTCACGAACAACAACTAAAAAAGAGCAACATAAAAAAACACAAGTATAATCGAAATTATCGCGTGATAGGATCTATCTCAGGAAAATTACTCCCTTAGCCTTTCTTCATTTCCACCCTTTACGATGTCAGGAGATGTTCGCCATTATACTACAGCGTTAACTTGTACACACGAAGCCCTTCAAGATAACGCCATAAAAAGTACTACCCCTCTCAATAAACAAGGAAGGTAATTCCTCAGTGTTCTTGAAAGTAACAGGAGAAGCGTACTGTCAATCTGGGTAACTTTGACAGATACGACAGATATTTTGCACTATATCTTAAAATTTGAAGCACATTGCAAGATTGTTTTTGTGTCATTAGTGTTCTCATATCACTTTTCACCCTTAGACATTCACATAAATCTTTAAAAATACATCATCAGTATAGAAGAAAATCTGAATTTTGTAGTGTGTGAAAGTTACCCTCATCAAATCAGTAACTTTGACACACAAAGAACCATTCGTAAAAAGGGAGAGTAAGAAGAATAATTATTCTTCTTATTAATGTAGGTATCATTGGTTCGTGTTTTTATTAAAGAATGAATGTAACTGATGTAATAAATAATTGATTCCGCAGTTTTGTCTTATATTTGAAAAAAATGGATAATCAGTCATCATCTAGGGAGTTTGGTATTACTATATATTTGTATACTATTTTTTTTTGCTAAATATTTTAATGAGCATCCAAAAATACTTAAAAACAATTTTCTTAGCATAAAAGAAACTTAAAAAATTTAAGAAAAAGAAAACAAGCAAAAATTATTTATAGAAACAAAAAAATATTTAATAACTTGAGTATTAACTGCCTATTCCACCTATCATAATAATATTTAAAATGCCCCTTTACGTAATTTTTTAAAGGTACTTGTACTTTTATACCTGTAGTACAAACAGTCTGGACTATGTAATAAAATAAACATAATTTAATATATATAGATCTTTCTGCTCAAAAGTAACTTCCCCGTGTTTCCCCGAGTCATTCCCTCACCATATTTTACTGTGAACTTCTTCAATTCGCACGTGTAGCTTCACACCTATCTGGCCAGGAGATTAATAGGTCCTGGTTTTGTAAGATAATATTAAAATCTTGACATTATCTTAATGGTATTAAAGTAATTTTAGGAAGCATGAGTGAGTAAAACTAAATTTAGAAAAATGAAGCCCATTTTTTACAATAAAGTCATTACGAAACGTTTTTTTAATGAATTTTAAACGTTGGAACACAATAACGTGTTCTTCTACATATCATGACTATATGAATACTAGCCTATAAGTGTGGCTTTGCCCGCGTGGTTAAACAGAAATGAGTTGTGTATGCAGTTTGCCACATGATATGATTGAAGTGATGTAATATAGCCATCCAAACCAGTAGTTCGTTCAACCTCAGATTAGCGCGTTCAACCAAACCATTTTCTTAGCTTTATAATATTAGTATAGATACATGTCAACGTCGCATCATAAGTCTAGCGAGGGGCGTCATAACATGGACTAGATACGAGTAGAAACACGAGCGTATTGCCATAACCACCGATGGTTTAGCCATAAATCTTATAGGCAAATATCAGCATATGTATACTATAGAAGACGGAGGAAAATAACTTTAGTTTGAAAGTTAAATATCAACGAAATTTGACTAAAAGAACATATAATATAATAACGAATATTATATTTCAAGATTGCAGTGAAATTACACAGTACGCGATGGGTTGCGGGTACGATTTCTCTCTTCGATTTTCTTTTTTTTGATAAAGCTGTTTCGCGTTAGATAGCGTCAACTGGAAAATATTATTTAAATATGAATAATATTTACATATTGAGCTCATAACATTCAACATTACAGTTAGAATTCCTAAACTGTGCCACCATAGCTTCATAATTTAATAACTCAACAAACCAAAAGCTCTAAGCTCAAATAAGTCAAGGCAACTCGCCCACAAATAACCGTATTAGATACATTTAAATATTCTTCCGATCCCTTTGTTCGATATTGAACATTTCCTTTTAAATGAACCTATTTCAATTACTGCAGGTAAAGTTGAGTTTAAAAATAATCTAGAAATTTACATTTCAAAGTATTTCACATTATAAGTTTATGAAAGCAATGCTTTCATAAAATTATTCATTATATAAGTTTTTCAGGCAATATCGTGGACGCAGGGCTATAAGATCTGAAACGCAACGGTTGTGGGTTCCAAGTCCAAGTCCCAGTACATTCCACATTATATACGCTTTCTAAAGTACTTTTCATTGCTAACTGTAGAATAACACTTTAAAATATATAATATATCATGTAGCATGTAGCAAAGTTTTTCAGATTTTCATTTTTCACTTGAAACTCGTTCTATGATAGATGAGCGAAAATAGTCTGAAATTAGTTACTTGAAGTAACTTTGAAACTTTTAAAACGCTAGACTAATTTCTTTTAATATCCTTCATAAATCTTCTATGAAAGAGAACTTCTGATAGATTACAACGTTTTGATGGAAAATAAACAACTTTTACTTAGTTTTTTAACTATATAGTGAACTAGCTTTTACTGATGGCTTCACTTTCGTGGAAATATTTAAGAGTTGTGTACAACACATGACATATTATAAGGCCCGCACTTATAAATCTTAAGAGAAACCTTTGGGATGCCATTTTCATTAATACATTATAATTTATGAAAGAAAACAGCATCTCAAGATATCTCTCTCTCTCGCTCAAGATCGATCTCAGAGTTGAGAGCGGTTTATAAATTATATATAACGAACCTTAGTGTAGAGACTAACGCCATATATATTGTTATTGCATTTAATTGTTTTCATACGCAAGTTACAGCCGAACTGACTATATTTCTTACTAAATTGAGATGGGCTCCCAGAACCCTGTCATCTCCCTGTGATCCGTCTGGGGACCTTGCGATTTTGGGCTATACGTTTAAATAACTGTTCAAACGAGTCAAAATATCAAAAAGAAATTAAATATAATGTGCTCATAGAATGGTATCAGAAAGGAATATATATCATAATATATTCCACATAGCATATGTATATTCCATAAGCAAAGAGGACCTAAACACTCAGACATTTCCGCTTTACTTCATAACAATGTTGACGAAACTCAACGCCGCGCTTGTTACTAGAGCGAGGAAATGAAAATAATTCATTACCCCGTATATGGGAATAGAGTCCACAATCTACATTCAGACGCCACGACGACCTTAACACAAAATAACAATATTTATTAAATAACACGTCATCCCAAGTTATTACATGAGATATTTCTATCAAGAAAGCGTACATAAAAATATAGATTTACTTTTTACGGTGCTTTTTACGTCGAGCGCCGCCGCGCCAGATGTTCTTGTTATAATAAAAGTCAAAATCGTGACTGGAAACACCAAATCACGTGAACCTGAAACGATGAAAGTAACATCGCCTTATATGTACGTCTTATCAAATAAAGAGATAACAGCTTCTCGCTTAGATCTAAGTTACTTTGTTAAGATAGCATTGTTTCGCTTGATTTGTTGTGTAAAAGATATATTTCATACTATCGTTTAGGTATGTATGTCTTCGTCTCATGTCCAAATGAAAACAATAACTTTTTTGGCAAACGGCAGTTAACTCTAACCGCTGGTACAGTGGGACACTTCGAAAAGATTAACACGATGTATTACAATCTATAATCTTCCTAGATAAATCGACTATCCAATACAAATATATATTTTCAATTCGAACCAGTACCTAGTTACTGATAGTTATTAATTAGAAAAATAATGCGTTCAACCAAACAAACTCTTTACCTTTATAATATTAGTGTATACAATTATAAATGTATTTCATTATTTTAAAATAAATTTAAGACTAGATTTAACCAAACGTAACATAACCACAGCATTCATTTTCCCTCGCGATTGTGAAGTATTACGACGCAGTGAACATAATGACGTCAACATTTTCTTTTTTCATTGAATGTGTTGAGGTGGACCGCATACAGCCAGGGTTGACATGTTTTCCACATGTTATTGATGTTTCTTATAATTTAAAAAAAAATATAGGTATTACAGTTCCAAAAATAAAGCTCATTCAATCTTTTCCCGCATATCAGAGTAGGCAGAGAGAGTGTTAAGAAACACTTTACTTTTTTTCTGCCTTCTACTAAAGTGCAACTAGTACTAGTATTGTATAATTATAATAATCAAACAGATAATTAGGTTATTTCTTTTACTTATTTCTCTTTTAAATTAATTATCTATACCATTTAAATTTCTCGCCAGTAAGGTAATTAAATGACAATGGCAACCCTACGTTCATACCACACGTCACGTTCCCGCGTTATTTCATTAAGCATCGACCAACAGTAGTTCAAAATGGCGGAACACTTTTATTACAATACACGATACGAATATTTCGTTTCATATTTAAATTATGAAAACGTTTAATTGAATTACCAATGTGAATGCCTTCGTCTTTTGTATGTGGAGCGCTTGAAACGAGCTTTTGTGAGAATTTAATGAAAGTTAATATTATTGATTATTTATTTGGTCGGAGCTATATTAAATTTACGTCAGGTAAGTCATAAGTGTGGCAATTGATACTTATAATTTTATCCTATCAATAACGTAAATGTGAAATGATGCCAAGTTAAATATTTCACTTGGGATAAAATTCAAGCTCTAAATTTCACTTGACAACCTTTTACGTGCTGGCTTTACTCTATTTGCATCTTACTGTATTTTCAGCTTGCACTGGGCTATAAGGGTGATATTTGGTTTGGTGTCTGGTGGTAAATAATATCCAAGTCAAATTTAGAGCTTGAATCGTATTAGTGACGATAGAAACATTAACATTTAACTTGGATCTTATTTCACACTTATGTTTTTGATGCAATATAGTTACTTTTGCAAAAAAAATGTTAATATTAATCATTATTAATCTTTAATGTAAATATTAGGTTCTTACATATTAAATTGGTGTTTTCCGTACTGGCCACTTTAATCACAAATTTCTCCGCATTGGTGAACCTTTGCTGGTCTAGTGCCGGTGCCGTTCATTACAGTTTTCTCAAATCTGGCCATACAATTACGGCAAACGTCTATTGTCAGCAATTGCAAACCATAATAGAAAAGTTACCTGCTAAATAAACGGGGCTAGTCAATCGCTCTACACCACTGTTTCTTCACGACAACGCTAGACTACACACTGCACAACAGACGCCTACCAAAGTAGAAGATCTTCAATTGGAATGTCTAAGACATTCAACGTACTCTCCGGACCCTGCTCCAACAGATTACCATTTTTTTCAACAAATTTAAAAAAGAAATGATTAACTTCTTGCAAGAGCAAAAGTCAAGTTTAAAGATTTTATTGAGTTTTGGATATTACAACAGTTCATACTTTGATTAAATAAATATATTATATAAAAAATATATTCTAACTTTTTGTTCCTCCAAACGCCAATTTCATATGTAAGGACCTAATAATATATCAATAACCGCTTGAGATAAATTCTTAAAATTTTATATACATCATAAGCAATTCATGTGTGTAGACTAATTGGTTAACGAGTTATTAATGGCTCAAAAGTATCTTGGAAAAGTTCGTGTAATATATACATTGCGCGTATCCAGTTTATTAACTTGGCTAGACACGCTTGCGCGTATCTTGATATGGTGACTTTTTACCTGAGGGTTCGCTATCGTGATACAATGAAAATAAAGGTAACTTTACCGCAGGTATACAGGAATGTCTTAACACTAGGTTCCCTGTGCCTCCTATGCTATATGTGACATTTTTATAGCGTGAAGCTCATTTTTTTAGCGTAATTATAATAAAGGATAAATCATAGCAAAATTGATACACTTATTAGACGCTGAGTCCCCTACATTACCACTATAAACTAAGCGTACACTAACAAAGCTTGCACTTACCACATAAGCTGATTACCGCTTATTAGGTTGGGAACATTTTGTGATATACCTAAGCTATACGGTTCCCCGCACTCCTAATAACATCCATTCATTCATTTATGATATTATATTTTCTGAGCATGATAAAACACGATAACTAATCTATTGTGGCTCAGCCTCAGCATACCTGAACGTAAGCGTCACGTTTGTAGGTTTGGTTTCCGCGCTCTGGTAACAAGAACAAGCGTGAAGTTGAATTCGGACACTCGACAATAAAATCAAAAATGGGACAGAAAATGGGAGATGTCATCCTACACCACTGTACACGTGGCATTCACAACACGATGTAGAATATTTTAAACTATTGTTGCCTATTCTAAGTGACTTTAGGGTGAAATTATTAAAATCCTACTAATATTACAAATGTGAAAGTTTGTGAGGATACATGTTTGTTCTACTTTCGTGCAAAAATTACTGAACAGATTAAGATGAACTATACAGTAATATAGTTTTTACAACGGAATAACATATAGGCTATAATTTATGTAGAGATTTTATATATAACAATAAGTATAAGCGAGCGAATTCGCGTTTGGTGCGCTATACTATAATTTTTAGAACATGAATAACCACTTAAACAAATTTATTTTATAACTTAGAATAAAATTTCCAAAGTAAAACAACAAAACAAATGGCCGTGACGTCTACAGTCACAGTGAGTCACATCTGATGTCATCTCAAGTTATTGTTCACCCCGGCATCCATCTTACTAGATAGAAAGATATTCGTTTATTATCTAATATATAATGTTTGATATAACTTATCCATTGTAGCGCAGTGGAGTGTCTTAAATAAATGTTAAAGCGAATTCAAATTCCAAAAGTAACGAAAACTATTTATTCAATAGTGATAGTTCTGCTATACCTACCTTACTCAATTTATTTTAATAAACCAGAACAGAACCAACAACAGTGTAATTAATCATAATGAGCGAATAACATTAATTAAATGAAACGAAACATTTGATTATCTAAAAATCTTAATAATCATCCGCAGCAAAATTTTTGTTCCCAAGCTCTCTGTTTTTTCTCATATATCAGTGTATATATCTGGCGTGTTGATTGAGATGAGAAAATTAATATAAATATAAATGTAATCATTACCCCGATTGGGAACCAAAACCGAGACCGTCGCGTTTACTGTCACCGCTACGCCACGACGGCCTCAAAAGTCTTCCTTTGATATATAAATATAATAACAAGTATAAGTAAATACGAAATACTTCGGATACCAAAAGTATTTATAATACTGAGTATCCACCCTGAAGTCTTCCTATAAATCGTTCTACCGCTATTGAATACTAATATAGCTTTATCAATTAACCGACGCCGATGGAGCTTATGGAACGCTTTGCCTGATTTATTGTTCACTTTGTTATATTTTTATTTGTACGTAAAAATCTATTTTTTTTAGGTTATTAATTGTATATGTTCAAACAAAAGATGTGGATTAAATGTATTGAGTAATAGCTCGGCTTTGGTATCAGTTTCAGGTCTAAATTGGAAATTTATGTTTAATAAAATACGTATCAGACGGAAAATATTCGTTTTTTTTTTGTTTTAATCATATTTTTTAAATCCTGTCGGTTTTTTTTTAAATTTATTATTAACATAAAGCCCCGTGCCCCACTAACGCCCCCACTAACATTAATAACTCTCCGTTAAAACTAAACTAATATCTAGACACGCTTTACGATCATCACATCAATATTATCATGTATACCTCGATATATTTTATTATAATATAATGCAAAAGTAATGAACTGAGGATCAGAGGATGTCCGGTGTGACTGTAAACTTAACGGTGACGAGTTCGACTTTTACTCGGGAAAATTTATTATTTTCATTATCTAGCTCTGCTCACCAGAGGTAGCGCGGCGTTGTGTTACGCCGCTCAACACGCAACGCCTCACAATTTGAGCGGTACGTGAGGAATAATGTGTTAACACAAGTTTCCCTTTGCCAACTAAAAAAGAATTATAAACAAGTTTTTCTTAGCTTCATGCTGGACCTATATTTATCGAATACATTTATAAAATATTGACTATAGTCCCAGATGCAAAAAAAATGCCATAGCACCATAAAAAAACCATTCTAAGCACCGATAACAGACAATTTCATGTATTTCACAATAAAAAAGGGAATGATAAAAAAGCAGTCGACACCAAAACCGTAGCGCAATAAATCTTGCGTTACATTGCAATTTTTGCGTCGGCCCGTCGTCGTCGTCGTCGTCGGGGCAAATTGATTTTGGGCCGCTTACAACTTTATAAGGTTAGGCGCACCTGACGTGACGTCACACGTGCTCACACTTAGTACTTCACTTATATGTATATATTTTTCTTATGTTATGTTATTGAAGCCGTCGTGGCGCAATGGAATAGCGTGTGACTGTAAACACGAGGGTTCCAGGTCGATCCCGCCTCGTGGGAACGATTAGAAATAGCAATGGCAACACGCATGGGCAGACTCGACAGGATCATTACCACCCCCGGCATTTAAAACCGGCGTGAAATAGTGGCTTTATGCCACTGCGTTTCGCATCGGGTAATGCCGGGCTCCGGCGCCCAACCCACCTTAAAAGCCGGCAACGCACCTGTACCATAAAAAAAAATTCACTTCCCCGCTCCGGTAGACAAAGCGCGATGATGAGCTCAGATAGTTAACACACAACGCCTTGACAAGTAGTCTCCATGCATCACCGACATGGGATCTTAAGTATCGGAACTAAGCGCCGCGTTTTGGTTACCAAAGCGATGAAATGACAATATATTAAATATAATCATTCCCCCGAGTGTGGACGCTGTCCCACTACAGCACGACGGCTCCGACTTTATTAAACTCAACTTAATAAAATGAAAAATATTATTCGCACTTATCGCATCTTATAACGCTTTAAAACTTTAAATCCGGTTAAAGTCCACTGCAACGTGTACGTTTCCACCGTTAATCAAGTATTAATGCAAAGCTGAAAGCACTTTCAATTCGAGCCGGCCTGCATTCACAATAACTCGGGCTTGCTTTAATAGACTTTAAAAAGGAGAATCGAGTGTATGTTTGTCATTTGTATGTTTGTTTGCAGATTACTCTGCAAAAAAAAATCTTATCAGCTTCACGCTGTATCCCGCACACAGCAGGGTAGGCAGAAGGATCCTAGTGTATAATATTGATATAGAAGAATTTTTAGAGGCACTGAGTGTTGAGTGGCGGAACTCAACGCCGACTCTTTCCTTGGTGCCAGAGCGACGAAATGAAAATATTAATATATAATAATTCATTCCTCCGAATGGGGATCGAACTCACAACCGTCGCGTTACAGTCTTACCTTTATGTCACTGCGCAACGACAATTAACGACAACAATTTTAGCCAGCAAAATAAAATAAATTCCCAGAAGATTGAAATTATGATTTATCTATTTTTTTGATTTTTTAAGGTACCCATGTCATATCGACCTGGAAACACTGCCTCGGTTAGGTCATTCCACAGTTCCGTGGCGCGTGAAAGGAAGTTCCTACGAAACCGCACAGTAGTGGAGTGCCACGTATCCAGGTGGTGTGGATGATATTTTAGCTTGTGACGTACTGTGCGGTTAGAAAATTCGGCGGCAGGTAACAGGTCAAACAGTTCTTCAGAACACTCCCCATGATAAATGCAGTAGAGAACGCACAGCGAGGAGACGTCTCGTCTTGTCTTCACAGATCGTTGTATGCAATCAAATGGTTCAAGCTGACACTAGGGTGCACCGGCCCAGAGATGAGAACAGTACTCCATATATGGTCAATCGGTGTTTTGGCGTGAAGTACCGTCTCGCTCAGTTTCATCGAGGCCTTGCTTCCCTTGACCTTGCTTTCTAGATGATCGCGATACTGGCAGTCACTCGAAACATTAAGGTCCAATATACTAATACTGGGCGCGGCTGTAAGCGGTGTGTTTTGAGAGACTGGCGATACGATAAATGGGATTTTTTTAGTGGTTAAAGCGCAAACTTGTGTCTGCCTATTTTAAGAGTAAGAATAAACTTGAGTCTGTAGTGTCCAGCTTTTTCAGATAAAAGTAGCATTTTGTACAAGAGTTCATAAACGATAATAACGGTAGTAAAGCTGAGTGTCCGCCGAAAGCTCACGTGAAAAATTAACATTTTGTAACTGAAACTGAAAACGTGTAACAGAATAAACCTAGCGAGCTTTTTTATCTACATTACTTTCATTCATTTAAACTCTTTTTTCCGCATAACAGGGTCGGCAAAAAGTAAGCAGAATAAGAGTTTTTTTTTTCAGCTTTACGGTGTATCCTGCATTCCGCCGAATTCTGAAAACATCGCGTGTTGAGTGGCGAATCTAAACACAGCGCTTTGTCTTGTCACCAGAGCGAAGAAATAAAAATATTAAATATTTGATTCCTTCGAGTGACAACCGAACCTACAACCGTTGCGTTTGCAGTCGTAACTCTGTGCCACTGCGCCGCGACGGCCTGTATATAAGATTTATAGTGGAACTTAACATATTTTGTCTTTGTAATATTATATTTATTTTACATATTACTTTCATTGAGAAAATAGTTCATATCTGCAAGGAAATAGTGCGATGATAAGTGTCTAAGCTCGCAATCTATATAAATAAAACTGGCAGACAACGCACAGCTGCTCCTACGCGGCGTAGAAAGCTAAGATTTGGTATGTAAGTTTCTTGGGCAGTGCACTAAGAGAAGATTTCCAGAAATTCTAACGGAAATGACATCTTACGTTTTATAGCCCACGCAAATGAAGTTGCGGGCTACCTAATGTAACTTCTATGTACCTACCTCATAAAACAGCAAAACTGTAAAACGAAGTATATCTTGTTTATATCTAAAGATAAACAATAAGAACATGTTGAAATAAAGAAATATTTTTTACCTTTTGACATATCTTGCAAATAGCAGAGTAGGCATATCATACCTAAAACACTCCATTTCCTACTGTATTAGGTACATTCAGGTGTCACATGATATAAAAATAAATGCTTATAAACATGTATATTTTATTAAGACTAGCCCCCGCCCCCGCCCCCGCCCCCGCCCCCGCCCCCGCCCCCGCGCCGACGTACGCAATAAACGAACATCCCCTCGATGAATATTAATATGATTTAATGACATCCATTTGCATAATCAGGGAAATGGGAAATGCTAAAAATCTTATATTATGAAGACAATTTGAGGCCCTCGCGACGAAACTGCGCAGCGTAAATGCGACAGTTGTGAATTCGATTTCCACTCGGGAGAATGGATTACTTTTGTGCCCTAACACTCTGCCTACCTTTCTATATGCGAGATACAACGTGAAGTTAAAAAAGGTAACTTTAACGTTTACTTGATTTGAGTATAACATTTTTACAAAATAATTTTCAAGGAACGACCCACTCGCAGCTTCACCCGCTTGAACTAACTCATAATTTACTGAGGTGCCATCACATTCATACATCTCCTAGTAGAATTCCGCCCATCGTTGCAAAACGAGACTATCTGGAGCAACCTCCGAAATCACTAACTTCTGCCAAAAAAACATATTTTCTGGCTAATAATATTTTGGCGTTCTAATAACATTATTATTTTAAAGATAATATCCGAACTTTGAAAAGAAAAGTCAATACATCAGCCAATCCAATAAAATAATTTTGCATCAATTTTGTCGACAAATTACTATACCAATTCAAATAAAATAGAGAAGTTTATCAAAGTACAGTAGTGACAACTGTGACACAGACAAACAAACTAAAATTTTAAAAATCATCGTTTTTAAGTCTTTTACATTGATATATGCCCCAATAATAGATTTCTCCTTCCACGTACGGACAGCGATCATTTACAATTTTATCATATGTAAAGATTCATATACATATACATATATATAGCCTTCCGTTCGCTTTGCTAACGAATAACTACAAGCCATCTTAAGTAAAAGTGAAGGCAACAGTGTGTAAATAAACAGTGACACGTCAGTGACGCAATACGAGCCTTGACACATGCTAGCTATAAGTATACATATAAAATACGATACTTGAGTAGAATCTTAAGAAAATCAGAAACACGATTGATTTATAGAAACTAATAATATTAAAAATGAGTAATCATTAAAACTAGTTCAGACCAGTCGTGGCGTAGAGACACAAGCGTGTGACGGTAAACGCGACAGGTTGTGGGTTCGATTCGAATCGAATTCGAATGAAATATTTAATGTTTTCAAAACGCAGCGTTTATTTTTGCCACTCAACACTCAATGCCTCCAGAATTCGGAGGAAAGTGGGAAAGGGAAATGTCTTAATCGGAACGGACTGTCTTAACACTAGGTTCCTAGTAGGTTGCCTTATTTATTTTACCGCCTTGCTGAGCACAACACATTGAGCTCCGCCACTCAACACAGAATGTCTCGAAAATTGGCGGAAACTTTCGAGACATTCTGTGTTATTTTTATTATTTTGTTTTTCAACTATTTAAAAGTGTATAAACGCAATTTTATATAAATGTGTACTTCAATTATTAAATTATACGCGACATATATCTACGATTAAACAATTTTATAGGAACATGATTCTCTATGATAATTATGTACCACATACATCGGTATGTGATTACATTTTATTTGTTTCTGTATAATGATACGATATCGTGATTACCTTATTATATTATAAATTAAAGTTTAAATGAGAATTACAAAAATATATTAAGGTTCGTAGAGCGAAGGGAACCTAGCGTGACACACTGAACACTGACCCCCACACACCGACAGAATTTTCGAAACATTGGATGTTGAGCGGCAGTACTCAATACCGCACTTTGTTTTGATTTAGACCAGGGCGAGATATGAAAAAAAAATATTGTCCCAAATTGGAATGAAACCTACGACAACCACGTTCGCCACGTCACAGTCTGTTCCTCAACCGTAATATACATACATATATATAACAATTAAATTGTATTATTTAATAAAAAAATCTTTTTCTTTCTTAAGAAAAAAATATGCCGCATTTAAATACCAGCTGTGTACCAACTTCAATTACAAGAAAGCTAACAGATATATTTTTCTATATACATACCTACCTACTCCAAAAGAATTAATCGCGAATTGTAAAATTTAAAAAAACCTTGAAAAATAATTAAAATTACAATCACATTAATGTTTATTCATAAGACTCGCTATATGTCCCATCCAAGGCACTTTCAAAAGCAACGATAACCAATAAAAAATACTTAAATAAATAAACTCACGTGCGTTATATCAACGACCGCAGCCAGTAAAACCACTTGTACGAATAAAAAATATAAATACAAGAATAGACTCACAATATGTATTAACTCTATTAACCCACAACTCGATTATTATAATTAGCTTTATCAATAAATACAGTAAATCTAAACACACAATGATTATTTAATTAATCGATTTTTTCTTATCAATGCTCGTTAAAAATATCGATATATATTTAAACGTTGATTAGCTACTTTCCTATATTAATTAAAAATAATAATAATAAATCATTCCATAACATTAGCATAATAATCATTTTTCATTTAATCACTATTGAATTTAATCAGTTTTGTTTATATACCACTTGGCGTGAATCTGATTATATATTCGGATAGTATAATTTCAGCTTCACGCTATATCCCGCACATAGCAAAGAGGGAATCTGGGAAACTGGATGTTAAAACTCTCCAGTCCCTTTAAGGCACTTGCATTCTTCACTTGCCGCTGAATTCTGGTTACATTTCTTGTTGATTGCGGAACTCAACACCGCGAAAACAATATTGGATTGTAATAAAAAAAATATTTTACTCTTTTTTAATAAGTAGAATTATAATTACAAAAAGTTGATTAGACAAGTTACTTTTAACAAAATTTATTAATTTATAACTTGCCGCCAAAACTGTGTAGTGGCGGTAGTGTGAAAATTACTAAAGTTTAATAGACCGTTACGTAATATTTTTAAGCGATTTATTATATATTTTTTATTATAAAACACATAATTACAAATGAAAATGATGAAGGAAATAATAAACAAAATGATGTTACTTTATCACTAAAGAAAAGTAAGGTTAATTGAAAACAGTTTCCGCTTTTTCCATAAAAGGAGTTTTTACTCAACTTACTCATAATAGTTTCTGTAAATGATAAAGTGTAGTTGTGTGTTTTTTAATTAATCCAAAAAAAAAGGCAAAAGGCGGGCAACCGCAGGCTGGCGCATCGGATCGATACTCCGCAATGCAATCCAAAGCTCCCAGTTACCATTTAAACCAAGATTGTATGAAAATAATCAAGGATAAGCTTAGCTGTGCGTAGATTTTTTTTATATATATACATGTATTTCCATTGTTATTATTATTTGTGAAAGTATAGAGATTCCAGTTTAAAGACACTCCACTTTTCGTCCGAAATTGAGAGCGAAACTCAATGCCGTATTTAATCTTACCAGAGCGAGGAAGTGCAAGTAATTCTTTCCCCCCGTGTTGGTTTCGAACCCAAAGCTAGCAGCCAGACGCTGATCTACTATGAGCCATAAATCTGCAAATGTTGTATAAGATTATATGTATTCAAATTTAAATTCTACTGAGGGTTGAGCGGTAGTAGCGGCAGTAGGTAGTGATAGTGTCAATAAACGGAGTGCTTTGACACTTAAGTTCCCTCTGCCTACCATGTTGTTCGCGGAAAAGCGTGAAACTTACGCTGCGTGATAAACTACAGTAGGAACTCGTCAACTTTTAACTAGTAATTAAATTTAGAATTCAGCGCAACTAATCACTACAATTTGCCAACAAAACGTTTACCTTCATCGTTTCATTTTGCTTTAATCCAGACAATGAAATTAGCATTCCTCACTGGGGCACATTTAATTCAGGTTAGAAGAATCATTCTAACAAAGACAATCTAAGAAAGACTAAAAAGGGCTAAAAGCCTAAACTTTTGAAATAGTGTAGTGTATTGTGTATAAAATAGTGATAATACCGTTTAAATAATATTATTTTATAAAGTCTCACGAACAAGTGAGTTCCCCTCAAGAGATACTATGATATTTTGAACAGTTTTCAAAATGTTATTTCACACTTAGGAAAGAAAAATACTTATTTAGAAAACGTATAAAAATCTGAACGTAGCGAGACTCGAACCCGTGCCTCCTGGAAACCGACCAGATACTATGATATTGCCATATTCTTAGGATAAGTATCGTCATAAGTTTAGGTTAACATTATAATATTTATTAGTCTCAAGACTAGATTGTGTAGATTGTTTTTTTTGAGGTACGGAACCCTAAAAACAGCATTGTATCTCACGCATCCCCCACGTATAACAGGGTAGGAAGAAAGAATTGCAGTACTTATCTCTTCGGCCAACTTCGAATTCTTTAATAAATTATAGAACCCAAGATCAAGCCCAAGATCCCAGGCCCCCCAGACCTACGTCAATTAAGCAAAGCTGAAATTTTGAGGATTAGCAGCCTAATATGTAGTTAAGACGTTATGCGTACTCTTGCGTACCAAACTTGAAAGTGGGCCCTTCCTGAAGTAGCGCCAAATAAAGGTATATCTCTGTATAGGAGGATATTTGAGCCCTCGGATTGGTTTAGATTACTGTAATATATGCAGATGAAGCATAGGATAATTGCAACTAAAGAGCGAGATACCTAAAATTTTCGAGAAAATATTTATAATAAAGCTTTAGTTTTTTATAGTTGGATATAGCGAGGCCGTCGTAGTGCACCGGCACCGCTTTTAACACGCGACGGATGACGCGGACGGCGTTAAGCTCACTCACGTTAAGCCACTCAACAATAATATCTTAACTAACTAGATGGGAAATGGAGGACAGAGTATCTTAACACTAGGTTTCCTCTGCCTACCCTGCTGTGTGCGGGATACAGCGTGAAACTGATTTTATTTTTTATTTTATATTTCTATACGTTTTGTTTTGTACAATAAATAATAATATACATATATTCTAATTTAATAAAATAGCTGGCCTAGTAAAACGCGACCAAGATAGCATATTACTCTTAAGCATCTTCCTTAATGGGATGTTGGCTTAAGAGCAACTGCTTTACATATTGTACCAATGTTTCTAGCTCCGAAGCTTATCTATTAAATCAGACATTCTCTAAGCTCGACAGAAATTGTTTTGTGCATTTTTTCCTAAGCTTGTACTATTCCATTCTTGTGTAGTAATTCTCTATTTTATTAAATTGCTTGGAAAAAGGAAAAAACTTTTATTTGTGAATTCTTAAACGCTTTTTATAAATAGAGCCAGATTAAATAGCTTTTTTTAAGCACTAACATGTATATATTTGATGTTAATTTGATTCCATCTTGGAGGAAGAAAAAGACAAAGTGTCCTGCAGGATTTAGTGGCTGAACTTAATGTTCAATTTCTTTTTAAAAAAAGGTTCCCCCATAAGAAATCGAATCCACAATTGTCGCGTTTACGGTCATATGCTGTCCTAAGAGGACCTAGTGTTGAGACACTTTAAACCTTAAGCACCGCCTAATTTTAAAGACATTAAGTTGAGTCTGAAGTTAACGCACTTTGTCTTATTACCAGAGTGTGCAAATGAAAATAATTAATTATCTCAAATGGGAATCAAACCATTGCTCTCCGCATCCTCTGCACCACAACAGCCTTAATCATTCACATCACAGCAGTCATTATAGATAATCTATTTACATATATAAATAAAACATTAAGAAGATTATATAGAAAGCAAACACTTTAAAAGAAATGTTTCTAAAGGCAATTAATCTGCGATCTCCACTCGTCTGGGCCACCAGCCAATCACTAAAACAAACGCTTCTAACTATTGCAAAGATACACACTCAATGCAGCCTTAATCGCCCACGAGTTGAATCAACACTTACTATAACCTACATAGTATGTATAAGATAACTAGTATAGTTATCTAATGTTTTGAATGTTTTGTCTGTCTTGAGGCCAAACTGTCAAATATCCACAGGTAAACTATCATTAGAGTCACCTGATGGTAAGTGATTACTGCCGTTCACGACCCCGTGTAACACAAGAGGAGCTACGGGCGCGTTGCCTGTTTTAAGCTTGAGGTAGATGCCCTGTTTGAAGGTACCCATACCGTATATACCCGGAAAAGTTGGAGTAGCCCGTCGGTCAAGACGGTGAGGATAATATTTAAACTTGTAACGTACAGTTAGGGAATTCAGCGGGAGATCGGCATCAGGTCAAACACTCCTCATGATACATGCGGTATATATTCACAGTGTGGGAATTAGTTGAATACTTTAAATTCAATAATTTTGACTATTTAAGTTAATATAAAATATTTTAAGATAGGCTTAAAATAGGAAACGTTTGAATTAGGTCACCTAAATACTAAGGCTACAATATGTTTAATATAATAATTTAAAGAAAATTAAGAAATTATTACTAACAAAACAAATTAAAAGGAATAGGTAAATACTAGGTTGTTAAGAATTTAATTGTTGTTCGCTTCAGTAACCACATCCAAATGTAATTTTCTGCGCTACAAAATTTTTAGAAGCTCGTGATGTATGTAATAAATATTTTTATGCTGTATTCTGCACATAGAAGGGAAGGCATAGGAATTCAAGTATTAAAAATCCATTCTCTATTTTCTGAGCAATTTTCGAAACATTGCGTAAGGAAATTAATTTTTTTTTTTCTCCGAATAGCAATCTAATTCGCAACCGTCGCGTTTATAGTTATAGTGCCACGACGGCCTCTATGTATTTAATATATGTATTAAAAAAAAAAAAGCCTAGAAACGACAACGATAGATCTTCCTTTCAATCTAATTTCTTATTAGGCGCTGATGATAAATGAAGCAATTCATCACTACAGCAAGGCCTATACTCGGAATGGAACAAATAAAACAATTGATGAATCAATCAAACATTTAACTATAAAAGAAAAAAAACTGTTACCTATTATTCGAAATAGTTTTACTGTTAACTATTATTCGAAACAATTTTACTGTTTAGATTCAGAAACGTAAATTCGATAGTTGTGAATGTCTAATGGTAAAACGTTTTTACTATCCTCCTTTGGTAAGACATTTGACGTTATTTTCCGCCGTTCAATGTTTCAAATTAAGGCAGAAGATACCTAACGGCGTTTCTTAAAGCAAGTTCCCTCCGTCTATCCTGCTATGCTACAAAAGTAAATTAATAGTTTAATAAACTAAAACACGCTTTTTTTAACAGAACACATGTAATGTAATGATTACAAATTCAACATGTTTGCCTCTAAGTAAACATATTGAATTTGTGCTTTTCCAAGGTTCCACCAGCCATCTCCCAATTCCATCATCCGACCAGCTCGATGGTACCATAATATTGTATTGTCATCTAATCTATATATAATTGCCAGTTTAATGATGATACCACAATTAGGAGAACGTGTAATTCAGATTCTTAGATTTAATTACATAGTTAATTATAGGTTTAGGAATATAAATTCCAATAAATAGTATTGATTTCAGAATGTCGCGTATAACTGTAGTAGGACACTCTCTCAACTACACAAAGTTAAAGTTTTTGAAGAACAAGTCTGTTTTAGAACAAAGAATAACAACGGTCATATTAGCTGCCAAATATTGGCCAATATTTGATTTATTTAAGAATTGAGTCACATTCACACACACACACACACACATATATACACTAAAATATTTAGCCACTTAGCAATCACCATTTTAAAGTTGCCAAAACTCGAGCCCAAATAGAAGTAGTTTCCGATACAATTCCAAGTGAGGTATCATCGACGTGAATTTATTGAGTTCATTGACCCACTTTTAAGTTTCCGCAAGAATTAAAAGTTCTTACATTCATTGTAAAAGTTCAAGCTTAAAAGGAATATATGAATTCATTTGCTTGTTATTTATTATTCAATATTTTTTCTCGAAATCTCCAATGTTTTTCTGTTTTTAATAAAGTTTTTTTTTTTTAATGTTGTATCTGAATTCCGATGTACGAAGATTAATGTCGAAGATTAAACATGGCCTTTCATTACATTCGAAAATGAATAAATATAACAAAAACTGTGTTTATTGTGATCAAAATTAAAGAAATTTATTAACGGTAATCGTGACGGAGGAAAAAACACCTGACTGTAAACACAACGATTGTCACTCAAAGATCGATATTTAAATTATTATTATTTACGAGTGAAGACAGTTGTGGTGCAAGGGCGCAAAGTGTGACTGTAACTGTGACAGTTTGTATGTTCACTCGAGGAAATGAAATATTTAATATTTTCGTTGTTTGTATATGAAAGAGTTCTGAAACTCAACGCGCAACTCCTCCAGGGTTCGGTGGAAAACGGGAAACGAAGTGTCTTAACACTAGGTGTGCGGGATACAGCGTGGTGTTACAAAGGTTGACAAAACACCACTAAAAAATATCTCGAAAATAGGGCGGTACGTAAGGAACGGATTATCTTCTAGGTTCCCTCTGACTACCACGAAATGCGCGGTAAAGCAGGAAACTGCTGCAAAATATAGGCCTTAAACCTCATCATAAACCAAATTACTCCAAAATCACACAACAAACGAACTAAAAAAACGAGCCGTTTTAAAAATATACATTTAGATTTTTTCACGAAGTGATCGCAAAAGAGTGATCAATGCTACAAAGTGCGGGTTCAAGTGGCGACCCGACCTTCACCCGGCGCGTGCCGTCCGGCGGCGTCGCTTTAATGTTATAGAGAAGTCAACTTTGTGAGAATTACTTTACTGGCTGTGTTATATTTCGGAATTCATTTCAAAGTATTATTTCGTTAATTGTCCAAAAACGTCAGGCGTTTGTGTGACCCTCGTGGCGCAGCAACACAGCGTATGGCTGTATGCGCGACGGTTGTGGTTTCTGTTACCATTCGGGGGATGAATTATTATCATTTCCCTTGCGGGATACAGAGTTAACATACAAGTTAAATATTAGCGTTTAATACTTATATGAATTATACAAGCAAGAATTTAATATGCCAAATAGTATTCCTTTTTCATACTTTTCCTGAACAGTCGTTAAAAAATTATTTAAATTGTATCGAAATTCGGACATTTCTTCTTGCCTTGCAATAGGTAACGGGAATTGGTTATCAGGCAAAACTTAATAAAAAATATCGATTTCGTGAGAGTATGTTTAACTCGTAAAAAAGTCCTCTAAAAATATAAGTGAACTCCATGAATAATAAAAGATCTTGAAAGAAGCTAAGACAATCCCACGAGCATGTTCTAAAAGGAAAGTAAAAACTCGTTTAATAAAAAATAAGCTTACTTTTATTTTATCCGCCTAACGGAGCAGTGAATTTAGAAATAAACTTCATTTGTTTATATGTTTTATATGTTCACGCGGGGATACCGTATATGGCAGAGTAGGCATAGAGGACCTAATGTTAAGTCGTTCTTCTTCCATTTTAACCAACGCGTTAACAATCAAACGGTGTGCCATGTCGGCCACTAAATATTTATTACACCGCCGCGCTTTGCCTCGTTGTCAAAACAAAGAAATGATAATATAAAATTTTTCCTCAAGTAAGAATCGAACTCACAACCTGTCACGTTTACAGCCGCACGCTTGTCCCTTGCGCTACGAGCGGTCTCAAACGTGCAATGTCCCGAAATCATAGGAAAATCAGACAACTGAATGTCTTGACGGTAATCTAGCGCCTTGATCTCTACCTGACTGCCTTATGCGAGGTAAAGCACTAAGTTGATTCTCTTGTAATGTCAACTTTTGTCCCTTATTTAGTCTTTATTTTACAACATTTTAGAGAACGTTTAAACATACATATACGTTTCCAGCTTACGAAGCAACAAAGCTCCTACTATAATAAAGCAGAAGCAAAATAATAGTTTCTTAAAGGTCACTCACGATTAAATAGAACAAACAGAATATATAAAATCCTCTATTATTTTATAAAATTTAAAATGTATTCTAAAGGTTTTCTAATTCAATAAATAAATATCTAAAAAATAGAAGGTTACATAATATATGATGCTGTATATATAATGAGGTCGTCACGGCGCAGTGATTGAAATGGTGTTGAGGGTTCGATTCAGATTCAGATCGATCTCAGAATTGAGAGCGGTTTTTAAATATTATGCTATTTATAATACCTTAGTCATTGATATATAATCACTAGATTATGTGTAAATATTTTAATTTCCATGCTCTTGTAAGACCTAGTGCGGTGTTGGGTTCCGCCACTTTATACATGATATCTCTAAATAGACGGAAATGAATCATAATCCACGCACCACAAAATGAGGAAAAAGCTTAAGTATAAAAGAGTCATAAAAGCGTAAAACGTGTATAATATAAATTCAAATATTTTCAGCAGTACGTACGAGGAGTACCTATACACGAATTAAATGGGTTTTGTTCAAAAAATAATATGAAGGATAATCAAATTTATGTATTTCGTCCAAAACAACGGTTGTTAGGTCGAAATTGTGTTAAAGTTTTCTTGTATAGCTCCGTAATTACACGCGGCGCGCCCGATTGACTGGTTAAAGGGAATAATAAATCAAAGAGGCGATTATTTAATAAGACTCCAGGTGGGGTACTATGAAAGTTTAGTTTTTTCGTTAAAAATTTTAATCTAATTGTACGAGTATATATATCTAAATTGTGTTGTGTTTTTTGTGGGTATTTTTAAAGTAGAATATTTTTTAATTATTTGTCGCTTCATTTAAATTAATTATAATGTTTGAGGAAATGTCACAGCAGGGCTAAAACTGGTATCAAGACACTGACACCGTCCTTCGCGCACCGCCTGATCTCAAGACATTGCGTGATGAGTGGCGGAACTTAACGCACTTTGCCATGAAAAAGTTTATTTTTAAGCTTCTCACTATATCCCGCACACAGCAGGGTAGGCAGAGGGAGTAGTTGAGAGAACTCAACGCCGCACTTTGCCTCGACACCAGAGCGAAGAAATGAAAATATAAATGTAAGTAAATATTTCATTTCCTCGAGTGGGGATCCAGTCGATTTTACAGTCATACTTTGTGCCCCTTTGTGCGCCACGAAGTTTATTACCCCGAATGGAAATGGAACCTAATGATGAAAAAAAATTTTTTTCTTTACGCTCCATATTATAGCATCATAAAGCCTAACGTTTGGATACTTCGTTGTCCATTGACCACGGAATTTTAAGACATTGCGTGTTGAGTGGTCAAACTCGCCACTGCACTACGACGGCTTCAAATAAAGTATTTGATAATATTATAAAGCATTTTATTTCTATCTTGGAAATTTATTAATATTTATTCCATCAAAATAAATTGCAGGCACGCCTGATGTGGATGTCTAAATAAAAAGTTTTTTATTGCAAAGCGCTTTAAAAGTGCCCAAGTTTTACTTTAATAAACTTCGTTCAAAGGAAATTAAATTATATTCTACGCTGCATTTTCATTTTCATTAGCAAAATAGCTTTTTATTTTTAAAATGAAAAACCTTGTTTCTAACTGACCGTATCAAAATATAGTCCCGAATAATGTCACGACGGCGTACTCGACGGAACCTGTATACTATCATTTATTCAGCTTCACGCTTTATCCCGCAGCTTAGGCAGAGGGAACCTCATATTAAGGCATTCTATTTCACTGAGATAGTAAAAACACTCATCGCCCCAAGTAGGAATACCGCACAACCATCGGGACAGTCACATGCGCCGCCCCATAAATCGAATCTCGAATATTTAATATACATTTTCACGCCTTCTCTACTACTGGTGAAGTAGAACAGAGTGATTATATCTTAACAGAGACAGAGTGACAACGCATATGGAAAAAAGCGGACAGTGTCCTGGCAGTATGTAGCCTCTACTGTATGCTGAATGCAGCGTGAAGCTGAAAAAATAAAGATATAGTGTTAACAATAGATATGGCCGTTCCCCTCAATATTTCAGTTCTAGATTTTTCCACAATTTATCTGTGGAATAAAAATATTTATTATTTTACTCGGATCAAGTCAATCATACTGAAGTGATACAAGTAATTTTCTATATAAATGATTTCTTCGAGGCTTCAAGAGCAAACCAGATGTAACGAAATGATCCTCTACAAAAGGAAAATAAAGTATATTGGATATATCCAAATATTGAATCTATTTTACCGTAAAATAACTGACAAAATAGAAGCTTATCATAAAAAAAACAACGAAACTATTGGAAAATATTTAAGTTAACAAAAATATTTGACATATTGAAATTGTTAAGTTTGCCAATAACATCTTATAAAATAATTTACAATAAACAGCTTCAGTTAAGCAGAAAATACCAAATTTTCGGTCCTCTCGTTTACTATGATGTATTTATTAGGTTATAAATAAACCATCATAGAAATACATATAAGAAAAACGATACCTAAGACTAATAATTTGAGATTGTTTTGGCGCAGCGCCACAGCGTGTGACTACTGAGCATTTCATCTTCACTCTGGTAACAAGATGAAAGTGCGGCGTTCATTTCCGCCTCTCAACACGCATTGTCTGGAAAATTAAGTGGTGCGTGGGAAATGGAGTGTCTTAACTCCAGGTTTCTTCTGCCTGTTATATGCAAGACAGAAGCATAAAGCGTAAAGCTAAAGAAAAGTTAAAATATATATTTTAATTAATATTAAGAAAATGCCGTTAGTTAATTAAATTTTTAAGAAAATATACGTTATTTCCGTTACAAACAGAATTCTGTCGTCCGCTACATAATTACAAGCTGGTCGAGCTCTACTGTTGTACTGTTTCCGGTACAGTTTTCGCTGAACGGAAGCAACCTCTTTTTGGTTCGTAATTGAAAATTAAATAAGGTTTTAAGGTTGAAAACCTTTGAAGCTAGTTTTATTATTGAGCGTTTTGAAAGGTTTATTTAATTTATTGAATACAAAAATAATTATAAAATATGACGTGAAATAGTTAAAGTGTAGGTACCTAGAACGAACGTGTATTAAATTTTAAGTGCTTTAAAATAGTATTAAATTTAGGACTAAAATTTCTACAATCATTTATACTCGAAACGTCACATGTTGAACTCAGCGCCGCACCTTATCTTCCCAGTGAGGGAGTGGACATCGAACACACAACCCTCAAATTTACAATCAGATATGCTCTTAATCAGGGCCCGAATATAATATAATAGCTTTCTATTTCTGTAATATGAAGATGCTGTACGTTACAGTGTGATGTTGTCATAAAGGCAACTCCTGCAAAGGCGTGTTCCAGAAGCAGCTTTTGATTTGCAAAGGCAATTATGTAGTGGGAAACTAGGTCGTGTAATTCACGTCAAGATTGTCATATAAATGTTAATATTGTATGATTTTGCAAGTTAATTTCCTTATGTCGGTATTAACGTTGTGGTGCAACGCCAGCGTCTGACTGTAAACGCGACGGTTGCAGGTTCGATTTTCACTGAAATGATTTATTTTCATTTCTTCGCTCTGGTAACAAGACATTTCTTTGCTTTGGTAAGTAGACACATCGCGGAGTTGTGCTGTGCCACTCAACACGGAATGGCTGAGAAAGTTAGGCGGAAACGGAGTGTCTTAACAAAGGGAACACCTTTCTGCCTGCCTCTCTTACTATATGCGTGTTAAAGCGTGAAGCTGCTTCTTTTTAAGTATCCATTCTTTTTAAGTCACCAAAATAACGTCAAACCTCTTATTCAGCTTCCCAATATTTCCCGACAAAAATACCTGCAAATAAAAGAAAAAAAATATTAATAAAATATCTTTTACATTTGAAAATCACTCAACACTCAACTCAACAATATACAAAGAATTATAAAATGTTTTTCGAATTAATTAGTTAGCTACAAATTATTTGGTCAAAATTACTTAAAACAAATTATTTCAATTTTTTATACTCATTGAATAAATTTAAATACGCTCTCTTTTGTTAGTGATCTGGAATAACCAAGTTAAACGGGAAACTGAGGAGGAGAACTAAAGTGTCTTAATGAAAAATTGGATGGCGAGACAGACGGAGAGAAAAATTGATAAGAGTTCTAAGTTTCTGAATTTTTTATAGGATCTCTTTTTTACCCGTAAGTCTGTACGTGTTTCCATCTGTAAGCACAATCAACAGATACCAGTGTATATGTATGGTTTTTGCTACATGATGTATGAAAGTCACCGCGTTCAAAATAGAGTACCTTCTCGACATACCTACTACTAAAAAATTTGGCAAGAAGCAACAACTTCAAAAACAAACAAAGGAAAAAATCCAAATGTGATTATTTATTGGTATAGCTATATCAAAGAAACAAGTAATTCCAGCAAATTGAATTTAATTACAAGCATGAAACGGAACCCTCGCTGGGCAAGACCGACTAGCGCTTGACCGGGCTTTTCTTAAGCGTCCACTACACTATTCGTGAAGTTCTTCGGCAAAGGACCCGCCGAAGTTCACTTTTGCAACCTCGCGGGTACAACTGACTGACACAACTGACTTGACTTGACGGATGCAAAAACCTATACCGAGTGGAAGCCTCCTGAAGCGAGCCAAAATTACACGAGGCGAACCAAAGTGTCTGCCCACACTACACTCCTCGCCAAACCTGCGCCAACTTCATGAATAGGTAGTGAGCCCTTAACGTTTTTTCACTGATGCCAATATATTATATTATGTAAAATAGATAATACCAAAATGATACTCAAACCGTATTTTGCGCAAAAGCGAAGGCAAAAGGGTCAGCCGAAACATAGACTTTAATATTATTAAAAGGCTACTTAGCGTTTATAGCACTCAAGCAGCAGCCGTGAATTTACTCAACGTTAAATCTGCAAAAGGGACTACGGAACCAGCCCTGGGGGCTTCTCCAAATATTATAATACATGTACAATGTATCCAAAATATTAGGCACAATTTTCTTAGTTTGAAGACATTATGATAATGGAGAAAATATTGTTGTTCACAATTTATCTCAGTTTTGTATTGCGTATAGTTTCATTATGATATACATATATTCCGCGTCACTAAAATGCCTTTAGTAAATTGTCTCATTGTTATTGAGTTTAAAAGTTTTATGTTTAGTGTTGTTGACAAAAAGATAAGATGTAAATTAATATCAAATATTTAAGTCTATGGTCTCTTGGAGCACAGAAAAAATCAACCTTGAAGGTCAACGCAAACAAAAGATAGAAGCATTTATGCATCGATTTTGCTGCATATTGTATGAAATTCGCCGCGTAATGAAAATTTATGGGGTACCTACCTCCTATGAGCCTAAAATTATGAAAGTTAGCAAGAAGTGAGAACAACTAACAACATAAATAAGTTGTAACAAGCGTATAAAAATTTCGACGTAGCTTGGCGAGAATGCATGGCTTAGTGGTCAGAGCGCCTGGTCGGTCTCCAGGAGGCGGGGGTTCGAGTCCCGCTGCGTTCAAATTTTTATACGTTTTCTAAATAAGTAAGAAGTGAGAACTTACAAATAATGGAAAAAATCCAAAAAGTGAAAATATTTTGTTATTTCATAGGTAAAAATCATTACAAACTTATATTTGTAATTAATTTCATACCAAATGAGTGCCCACAAACTTAAGTATGACAAATTTCATAAGTACTAACTACAAATGTCAAAGTCAAATTGGTACGGAACCCTCGGTGTGCGAATTCGACTCTCACTTAACCGGTTTTTTTTGTTGTATACCGCACAATATTCTATCGTTATTTTTGCAGCTTCACTTTCAGCGCAAACTTCGCGGTTTCAGTCAGTCCCGCGCATAATTTAACCCGACAAATATAACTGTAAGTTCTTATCCCAGACAACTTAGATATATTTATCAAGGCGCGGCGCGGCGCGGCCTGCATCGTGGTGCTGGTGCAGGCTGCCTGCTATCACAACATTAGCATAGCCGGAAGTGGGGCAACGAGTTTGTTCACGCAAACTTTGTATAAGCCTTTTTGTTTTGTACTAGTGTATCTGTTCTTTGTTGTATTTTGTTTTAAATGCTTTATATTTTTATTTCCATGCTCTGGTAACGAAGCAAAGCGCAACGTTAAATTCCGCCACTTCATGCAATCACGCAATGCCTCGAAATTTCGGCGGAAAGTGGGAAACACAAGTTTCTAATTGGAACGGAGCGTAAGACATTCCGTTTCAATTAGATATTGGGTTCCTTCTGCCTACCCTGGTATGTGCGGAATACAGCGGGAAGCTAAAAAAATTACACACACATATACATTTGGACAGTGATGTCTTTTTTTAGCCTAATTTGCTTTAAGAGAAAACCTCACTTTAGACACAACGGACGACTTTATTAGTGCTAGTCACAATAATTAAAGTCACGTCTAAAGAAAACGAGATGAAAAGGTCGTATGTATTAAACTGAAATAATACAAAATTCAAAAATTCAAGCTGAATTTTTTCTGTATAAAAAGCCAGATAAAAGAAGGCACCGTATGACCATTATTCGTAATTAAATGTTTAAAAAGTCTACAGGATATTATTATCGAGAAATTCGAAAACCAGGCGAAGCCGCGATTGGCAAGCAAGTAGAGCCCTTAGCGACCTTTACCTACATACACTTCTTACCACTCTGGTACGATATCACGGTTGCGGTTAGACGCAATTTGATTCTAAATGCTTTAATTAACTATTTAATTAAAACTTGTGTTGTGAAGGCAATTATGTAGTTGTGATATAAAAGATTTAATTATTATTAAGAACAACTTGTAACAAAGTTTGGGACAGCTGAATGTGAAAGTGGCGGTTGTCGGTTCGATCAGCACTCGAAGGAATAAATTATTTTCATTTCCTCGCGCTGACAAGAAGAAAGCAGCAGCGAGTTGCGTTTCATTGCTCAATACGTAATGATTGACAAATTAGGCAGTACATGGGGAACAAAACGTCTTAATCTAGAGTAGAGTTCCCGCTACCTATCCTGTTATATGTAGAATACAACTTCCTAGGATATGTAGTCAGTGTTGCAACCAAAATTCGAAATGAAGAGTTACACAGAACGGGACCTCGCCTCGTCTGCGGTCCGCCCCAAGCTCTCTTCACCTTTACACCTTTTTGTCATTCATCCCTGAGCCATTTTCTCAAATAAAAAATATCGAAACCAAACCTAGACCTGTTGCGGACACCACTACTATGTGTCAAGTCATCACAGCTAAACTTATACAAGTTTCCACAAATACAAAACAACGAACTAAAAGCTTTTCCGTGTTGAGTAAAATAAGCGTTTCTACAAAGTTACAAACTGTTGTTTACTTTTAGAACCCGGCTAATTTAAAACTTATACTTATATACTACCGATGCATTATATACCTACTAGTATAGAAATATGTATTGCCGAGTTGAATGGGTAATTTGATGTTCAGGATTGTCTAATCAGAAATATTTCAATAGTTCCTTAAACGGTATTAAACTCTTTTTTATAAAACACTTTTCAACTGCGCTACAAAAGTATATTACACAGAATCTCTGATAAAAAAGGATAAGTGGAGGATGGAGTGTTTTAACACTGTGTCATGTCTGCGTACCCTACTGTGTGCCGAAGAACAGTGATGATAAATATATATTTTTACATTTAAATAGTTTGTTTGACATAGCTAGAAGAACTGTTCAGCGGAAGTAGTGGTCGGCGGGACACACAGGAAGACCGATGGTAGTTCTAGCAGAACAATTCCCAAGTGGCGGTCAAGAATTGGACGATACTCAATAAGCAGGTCCACTACTATATATATGGACCAACAATGTATTCAAGATTGCCGGAAGCCGCTGGACCGATGTTCGAGGAGATTCATGAGAGAAGCCTATGTCCAGAAGTGTCAGTAAGCGATGATAATGATGATGATTTGTATTTTTTAACATTATTAAAGTGTTGTTCTATGCTTAGGAATGAAAAATACTTATTTAGAAAACGTATAGGTTTTATAAATAAGGATGATTTGTATTGTATTATAATAAAAATCCGATTGTTTTATAAAATACCAACATGATTTATACTAATAGCAGATATAATCTGACCATTATAAAAAAAGAGTGTTTTTAAAATTGTTTCATCTGAAGTCACTGACTTTTCTTCCAGCCTGATTACCTAGGCGTGGCCTGATAAATGTCAATTAGGCGTCTACTGTTACTGTTAATTATTTTAGTAACCGGTTAAGTGCACCATTTATGTCACAAAAACAAGTTAATTATATAATAGGAGAATAATAAGTTTATTTTTCTCATGTTTACTTGTAAATTAGCTAAGATGTGGTTTAGTTAAAGTAAGCGTTTAACAACATAACCGGCAATATTTGGGCAGAAAATGTAAAATAGAGTGATCTTTTGCCAGGGTCACCAACCTAGACAACCTTGAAATTGCGCTAAATAAAAAAAATACTAAGAAAAGTCACGTGCTAAGATTTAAGCTAGCATGCAAATAATTGCGAACAAAAAGTTTTCTTTAAAAAGAACTCGTCTCGTCATCATTCAGGGTGACTTTTAATAACCTGCCTCACATTTTATGTTGAGCTTCAAGTTAAAATGTTTCAGAGAAAAATATGAAAACACTAATACATGGTATCTACTTAATAAAGGTTTTGTTAAAGCTAACCTTGACATCAGTAAAAGCTGAAGGAAATTTGTTTTAAAGACCCTCCGTTCCCCGCTTTCTACTTTATTAACAACGCATTGAGTGTTGAGTGGCGGAATTCAACACCGCATTTTGCCTCATTGCCACAGCGAGGAAATGAAAATGTTAAGTATTTCATTGCCTCGGGTCAAACCCACAATCTATCGTGTTTACAATCGCGCGCTTGTAACCTCACGATACGACTGATCTCGGATAAATTTGATAAGTAATTATAAACTAACTTCCGTACAAATTTCAGGATTGTAGGTCAATAACAACATATGCACTCATTTTGTAGCAAATGAACTACAAATATAAGTTTGTAATGTTTTTTTTTCTATAAAATACCTATAAATTTGCACCTTTTCATAGAAATTCGATGCATAAACGTTCGTATCGTTTGATTGCGTTGATTTTTTCTGTGCCTCAAAAGACCATAGACCTGATATTTTATATTAATATTCAGTTTGCTAATTCAACGCAATCTCGAAATAAATGGTTTTGTCACACGGACAGACAGACATCAAAGTGATCCTATAAGGGTTCCTAAGGGTTATTTTGCGGTATGGAACCCTAAAAAACTGTAACTCGTTCGTTATTATGCACCAGTCGTAGTCCACAACTTCATTGGGTTGTAAAATCAAGAGATGTAAGATGAAATGGAAATGGAATGGAAAGAAATCCTCTTTTAGTGGTCCCCTACACTTCCTAACCCGCCTACATGCCAAATTTTTAAATGTCTACTGAAAAAAAAACCTAATAAACCACTTACCGCATAACTGAACTACGAGTTTATACTCGTTTTAACTTATGTTAAAAGCCGCATTAATGCAGACATAAATGTTTAATTCGATAAATACTACAAAAGACATTAACTTCCACATTACTACATAATTACCGAAACGGTGGTTTAGCTTTGCTTCATAGTTAATGGAAGTCGAAATATTTGCATTAAACCTAAATACCTACCTGGTGAAAACTGACCTCGTTATACTTACCGTCGCAAATGTTAACTATATATTTAAATGTCATTCTTTAAATAGGACTTTTGATTTAAACTAAAGTATGAGTATGTATTATTTTATTCAAATAGTTATAGTACTAGGCGGTCGCGGCGTAATCAAATGGCGTAAATCAAAAGTGGTTATAGTGGTTTATTTTTAGCCCAACGTTATATCCTGCAACCAGATGAAAACTAGTGTTAAGACACTCCATTCTCCATTATCCGCCCAATGAGACATAACGTCTTGAATAGAGGTACTCAACGGCGCGCTTTGTGTTGCCATGACCAAGTGGAAATCGAATCTATCTACAATCGTAGCGATTACAGACAGACGACATGCCGCTGCCTCTGCCGCCGCCGCATGACATAAAATATAAGAATAATAAAAAAAAGCTACAAATTAGTTAATGTGGTTTAGAAAATGTGACTATCTGTTTACTCATTGCCACTAAGCCGTACGTTTGTCCCATTACTTGTCATATTCATAAGTTCGTTGACAAAATAATTATTATAAGTATTAGGGATTAGTTGCGAGGCTTCCGCGGGGCTTCGCTGATGTCTTTAAATGTATTCATTCGGCCTTCTTCACGTTTAGTTACATGTATGATAATTAGAATTTTTTTTTGCTCCTGAAGGTTTGTACTGTTTTTTACTTTGTATTGTACATTTCCCATTATTTTACAAAACCAACCCAACTTTGCTGTTTGTCCACCTATATACCTATATAAAAATATATTTTTTTAGTTTCACGCTTTGTACCTAACGGGATAGCGAGAGAGAGCCAAAGTCCAGAAAGTGCGTCGCAAATGTTGTCTAACGCTAACTCTCATCAACGTCTTCATACATGCCGCTTGGAGTCCGCAGGTTCTCATGCTTTTGACGTGACCTTTCTTCATCGTCGATTTGTCGTCGATACTTCTGATAGGTCAACTCATTCTTGCTTCATAAATCTTTTTTGTCATTGTTTTATCACTCCTTCTCTGCTCTAAGTACCTGATTAAACTATATAGTAACCATAATAAATACAATCTCAAATCTATTTTAGAACCCAAAGCCGTTGACACGTTGTTCGACACGTCACAACTACGCCTCAACGGCATTTATTTATTTTTTTTGAATACTAGGTTCCCTCTGCCTACCCTGCTGTGTGCGGGATACAGCATGAAGCTGATTTTTTAATTTTTATTTATTTTTTTCAGCTTCACGCTGTATCTTGCACACAGCAGGGTAGGCAGAGGGAACCTAGTGTTAAGACACACCGTTCCCCACTTTCTGCCGAATTCTGGAGGCATTGAGTGTTGAGTGGCAGAACTCAACGTCGCGCTTTGCCTCGACACCAGAGCGAAGAAATGAAAATATAAATTTAAGTAACAACCAGACGGTTTTACAGTCACACTTTGTGCCGCTGCGCCACGACTGGCCTCAACGCAACTTTATACTACACAAAATTGTATGCAAATTTTATATAGCATCCAATATCTGCGATATTAGCGGGCGTGCCCTTGGCGGAGATACGCGCTAATCTACCAGATAAGGCAGTAGCTCCATCAAATAATAATTCATATAGAATATAGGCCTTCGCGACGCAGTACACAGGACAGCGTATGACTTTATACGCGACGGTTGTAGGTTTTATTTCCACTTGGTGTAATGAATTATTTTCATAATTTCGCTCTGGTAATATACCAAAAGATGTGTTTAATTCCACCACTAACCCGCTAAAGCCTTGGGGAACGGAGTATCTTAACATTAGGTTTGAGGTTTTCCTCAAACCTAATGTTAAGATACTCTGCTGAACACGAGTGTAAGATTGTAAGAAAAATATTTTCCTAAATTTAATGGAAAACAAACTTTAAGTATGGCTCATAGTCGTGCCATTGCCTCACTGAACTGATAGTACCTGCTGATAACAGTCTACCAGACATTCAATAACTATCTATATATAGGTAATATTAAACTCTTCCGTTATTGTGTAACTGACAGACAACTACTATACGAGATTCTAGACTCAGAAAGTTTAATATTGGCATGGATGTAGGTTGGAGAGATGATATTTCGAAATTCCTACAGGATCTGGAAAATGGTATTTTTGATTTGACATCTTAGTTACGTTACTAATAAACTTGTGGTCGAAGGCTAGTCATGTTAAAAAATCTGGTTAAGAATTTTCAAACGTTTTCTACGATTAGCAAATAAAGCTGAAAAATTCATCTGAAAAGCTGAAAAAGTGAATCTTCTTTTTTTTTACTTTTTTCCATATATTTATATGTCTATTTGGTATTTAAAAGTATTGCAAGCATTGCAAAGCGTTTTAAGTGGCAGAAACTTTTTTACCTTGCCCAAGTAAATACCTACATATGAGCATTATAAATTTTCGCTTAGAAATTTGATGCTACAACCACTTTTCTGTCAGACTTAACGTAAACGAATAAAGTTTCAATACAAAAAATAATAATTTTATATTTTTTTTGCATTGAAATTTTATTATATACTGTACATTTTATACACGTAGTTTCAGCTGAGAGACATAAAAATAATTAGTTCCGCCGGGCGGGTATCGAACCCAATTGCATTTACAGACGCTGTGCCGCAACGCCACGACGGCCTTAATTTCTCAATTGAGATGCAACACAAAAATTTCTTAATACTATATACATGTATATAATACATACATATAATATTGGCAAATAGTATTGAAAATTGACCAATACTAAACGACGTGAGCAATCTCCACGTTTGAATGAGCATTGAGCTGCCATTGAGCAACACGAGTGGTATTTAAGACTGACACTATTTTACACGGCATCGTCGTTGATTTTGTT
This sequence comes from Heliconius himera, assembly GCA_021202915.1. Lineage (NCBI taxonomy): Eukaryota > Metazoa > Arthropoda > Insecta > Lepidoptera > Nymphalidae > Heliconius > Heliconius himera. Next base: position 561,722 of record JAJHJA010000046.1, read on the forward strand.
TATCAGTAGGTATGGGTTCGAATACAGCAAGGCGGATTATTAAATGAACAATATATTTTTATTTCTTCATAATTGAGGCCGGTCGTGGCGCAGCGGCACGAGGTGTGACTGCAAAACCGACTGGTTGTGGGTTCGATCCCCACTCGAGGAGATGAAATATTTACTTAAATTTATATTTCCATTTCTTCGCTCTGGTGTCGAGGTTAAGCGCGGCGTTGAGTTCTGCCACTCAACACGCAATGCCTCCAGAATCCGGCAGAAAGTGGGGAACGGAGTGTCTTAACACTAGGTTCCCTCTGCCTACCCTGCTGTGTGCGGGATACAGCGTGAAGCTATTTTTTTGTTTTTTTTTATAAATAAAAAATCATTGTTCATTTAATAGCCATTTAATGAAGAGGTAGAAGAAATACATATTTTTACGTACGTCTGATTGTAAATACGACGACGGTTCCAAGTTCGATTCCTACTTGGGATAATGAATTATTTTCATTTCTTCTTCTGGCAACAAGACAAAGCGCGGAGTGTGAGTGCGGCCACTCAACAATGTCATGAAAATTGGGCGATGCGTGTGGAACGTAGTCTCTTAATACTAGGTTCTCTCTGTCAACCTTTCTACGCGGGATAATGCGTGAACCTAAAAAGAAAATTAATATTAAAATACCAAAATGTATTGTTCTATGCATAAAATTTCTATTTCAAATCAAACTGCATGTGGTATCCCGCACACAGCCCTGTAGTCAGAAGGAATCTATTCTTAAAACACTTTATTTCCCACTTTCCGCCAAATTTTTTGAGGCATTATGTGTTGAGTTTTGGAACTCAAAGTCTGCCTTGGTGTGAGAGCGAAGAAATGAGAATGTCTCGAACCCACTACCGTCGCATTACAGTCACACCCTTATGCCACTGCGCCACGACGGCCTCAACCAATATTTCTAATCAAGTAAGTATACTACCTTATATATTACATTGGTAAATGTCTATAATCGCGAAATCACTTAGCAACGCGAAGCAATTAATCAACCGAGCTATTTACTTTAAGGTCTTGGATTCCAAATATTTGCTTTCCATTTGCTTCGAAACAAATCGTTGATAATTTCACATTTTGTTTAGCTAAAGAAAGACCCGCTTCGAATCTTACTTAGACTAATAAATTATCAATATAAACGAGTATAGGTATATTATGTATTTAGGTATGTTGCAGGTACTATCATGTACCTACGTAAGTTATACCGTATTTGGATACATAAAGGTTATTTGAGGCCATCGTGACGCAGTGGTACAGCGTCTGAGAACAAACACGATGGGTTCGGTTCCACCACGGGATAATTAATTATATTATTTAATTTCCACGTTCTGGTAGACAAAGTGCGAAATTGAGAGTTGCCTCTCGAAAAGAGGTAAAGAAAAATCGCATCTTAACGCTGCCTATCCTAATATTTACGGGAAACAGCGTGAAGCAACTGATAAAAACGCACAGACAGAATATATAATCACAAATTTGGCATACAGCATCTAAACGTAAAAGTTAAATTACCATCAACATTGACAACATAATATATCGGTATACCAAAAAGTAAATTAATCAAATATCAAGTATATGACTCTGACTACCCCGCTCGGGATACATAGTGGAGCGAAGTTAAGTTAAATAGATTTATTGGGAAGCTTCATCTCGTGACTTGTAGTCGTAGGTAAACCAAATGTAACAGTTGAGTACAACGAGAGCGACAGTGTCCCCCACGCGGGCGGCCTTTGTGATGGGTTCATGCACGAAGAATTCTTCATTTTAGTTAATGTTAATGCTTACACGTTTCAGTGTTAATATCAATTAATTGTTTTAATTGATCCGGTTATTATTGCTGTCGCATATTGACTGTAAACGTGACCGTTGTAGGTTCGATTCTCTTCCTCTAATAAGACAAAGCACGGCGTAATAAATCAGCTTCACGCTGTATCCCGCACACAGCAGGGTAGGCAGAGGGAACCTAATATTAAAACACTCCTTTCCCCACTTTCTGCCAAATTCTGTAGGCATTGAGGCATTGATCGTGTTGAGTGGTAGAACTCACCGCCGCGCTTTGCCTCAACACCAGAGCGAAGAAATGGAAATATAAATTTAAGTAAATATTTCATCTCCTCGAGTGGTGATCGAACCCACAACCATTCGATTTACAGTCACACTTTGTGCCCCTGCGCCACGACTGGCCTTTTTATTGTTATTCAAATTATTGCCTACTGCACCGCAAATCGTAGTTTTTTAACTTCACGTTGTATCCCGCGTTTAGCAGGGTAGACAGCGATAAGCCAGTATTAAAACACTCCGTTTTCAAGACATTGCGTGTTGAACCAGAGCAAGTAAAATAACTCATTTCCCTTAGTGGATATTGAACACGCAACCATCAAGTTTACAGTCTGGGTGGTACCGCTGCCCCACGACGGCCTCATTACTTAGTATTATTAATATAAATAAACGCCCACGATATAGACTTTATTCATATAGTAAATTCTTCCTCGATCTTGATTTAATCATAATATAAGATAATAAATGCGTGAGTGCGTACATTGCGTGCTCACTTAACGCATTCTGACAGCGATGATGTAACGGCGGCGACGCTATGTACGCATAATAAATAATTATATAAATAACTTGTATTAGGTCGAATGACTTCGTATTTACGCTTTTTAGGTTTAGGCAAAGCGCAGCGTTGAGTTCCGTAAATCAACAGGCAATGTCTCGATAATATGGCCGTGCGTGGGGAATGGAGTTTATCTATAAATGCCCTCTGTCTACCATGCCAAATGCGGGATACAGCGTGAAGCTAACAATAGTACAGAAATACGTTATATATTACACAACAATTTGAACAAATTACCATCAAACAACATTTAATGACATTAACGTTAGATTTATTCGAGGCAGAACTCAACAACTGCGTATATATACGAGCGAAAATTAATTAGAATTTAATTTTCTTACATTAACTCTAGTAATGAGGCCGGTCGTGGCGCAGCGGCACGAGGTATGACTGCAAAACCGACTGGTTGTGGGTTCGATCCCCACTCGAGGAGATGAAATATTTACTTAAATTTATATTTCCATTTCTTCGCTCTGGTGTCGAGGTTAAGCGCGGCGTTGAGTTCTGCCACTCAACACGCAATGCCTCCAGAATTCGGCAGAAAGTGGGGAACGGAGTGTCTTAACACTAGGTTCCCTCTGCCTACCCTGCTGTGTGCGGGATACAGCGTGAAGCTAAAAAAAAAAAGAAAAAACTCTAGTAATTATATAAATGTGAAACTTTGTCACGATTGATGTTTGTTAGTAAAGTTGTTTGGTTGTTGCTTGTAGTCGTGGCGAACAAATCACTTCGCTAATATTACGTGAGAAGAAGTCATCATTTTTCTCTTTTTGCCAACAGCGACTCGAATCTGGAGATAGTAATTTCGGTATCTTATGAAGACTGTAATATGGAAGCACTTGTGACACAGACGTCTCACTGTAAACGCGGCGGTTGTAGGTTCGATCATTACTCTATGAATGAATTAGTTTCATTCCCTTGCTCTGGTAACAAAACATTGCACGGCGCTGAGTTCCGCTGAACTACAACTAACACCATAATAATGTGAACACTGCCCAGTGTGTGAGAAACGGACACTGGGTTCCCTCTGGCTAGCGCGCGTGGCAAACCTTGTGACTTTACAAGATTACACAAGATTTCTAACATTTAATATGTAAGACCATATAAATTAATCAATTATAGTCAATTAACCCATGACGTATGTAATTAATAAAGTAATTTATACATACATACGTATATCTCCCACATGTAATTAGTTATTGAGGGTAATTTAATAAATCGCGATCAACACCGAACTGGCTCAATTGGCCGCCATCTATCTGGGACTGAGTGAGTAATCATCAATTCGACTTCGAGCGAAACCAACAATGGTGGTGTTGGTGGTGTTGGTAGACCACTAGTTACAACTTAAAAATCATTACGTTATCTTTCTTTTAAATACGCTTTTGTTAGGTCTACTTATAACTTTGTAATAAAATCTAACAAAATGAATTTGATCCACTTATGATCATTGTACCGCTATGAAACTTGGCAGTTATACATAGGTATGTCGCAGCTGAAGTAACTATACAATATGGTAAATATGGTGTATTCGAGCTGGCCTGATGAAGGAGCCAGGACCTAGAACTTGAACTCTTAAGAGGCTACTCATTAGGAGCCGTTCCAATTTAGAATCATATAATATATAGCTCCGAGCATATTTTAGGTAATATAGTACTTGCTGTAGAAAAATGTATTTTTAGTTTTAATATAAAATACAAATTTTTAAAAATATATATATCTAGTAGGTATATTATTTTAGATATATGGAAACCATGAAACAAATATTCCTGTCCAACCAAAACGAAAGCTGGTAAATATGTTACTATGAAATATACTGAACTTAATACTCATAAAATATATTGAACTTACAGCCCGAAATTTCGTTTTCGTGAAATATAAAACCGAAAAGACTCTGTTTCCGTAGGAACATCGGGAAAATCTCTCGAATTGCTCACCCAACACTCCCCAAGGTCTTTAAATGCACATTTTCAGCATTCTACGTTGTGCAGTTTCGTCTGTGCGCTGTCTGTCAACAATCTAACGGAAAAATGTTATATAATATATATATTTATTTATATTTACATTGCTGGCAAGATATTGAAGATATTGATAAATGCCCCTAATAATAGTGTTTCTGACATATCTCCGATGTACGGACACCGATCAGTTACGATTTTATTATAAGTATAGATATACGAGTATGTATAATTATATGTACTTACCTATATACAATGCTGGCAAGACTGGTTAATTGACTATAAAGCATTAGTTTAAGGAGTGGTTGCATATATACATATGTATATACTATGAGGTGATATAATTTAGGTCTAGGATGATCCTAAGATGGTTTGTTAATCATTAATTGTAAGGCGAGTTTGCTATATATGGAGATACTAAATGTATTATCAAAGTCTCTTTGTATCTGTGATTGCGCAATACAATGTTAATTATACAATTGAGACCGTCGTGACTTAGTGGGGACGCGTCTAACTGTACACCCTATAGATGTTGGTTCAATACCAATCGGGGGAATAATTATATTAAAATTATTTTAGGTTTCTTCTGCCAATCCTACTCTATGTGGGATGCAACGTGAAGCTAGACGTCACTTGATATGGTCCAAATTGTCACAATTTGTCTTAACTGGGTACCAAACAGTCTTTAGCTTACCCATCAAAGTATCTCACATCTAAGCCAATAGGGATATCATCTTTATTAATACGAGTATATTACGTTGCATTTAAAATAAGATACCTGAACCCCGAAGCCGGAAGCATTTTCTCTCATTAATATTAATTTAAAGCTGTAAGCTCATTGCGACTTAAAGATAAAGAGTAATTAGATAAATTTCCTTTAGATTTTTGGATAAAATTGATGTGTATCGTATTTTTAAGGTATGGTCTTATGGGTTTGATATACAGAATTTAAGCTGTTATGCCACAAAACACATAGAACATCGGTTCTTTTGACGTCAGAAAATAATATGTTACCCTATAACAGCCGAGCTAACCCTTAAGAAATGTGAATATATTGAATTAAAATTAGTTGTTTAGCTTTATGACTACTTTTTGTTGGCCTTAGAAAATAAAAGGTCTGGAATATCTGATATATAACTCCGGAACATCGAAAGTACTAAACTATGAAATAGTTGGTATATGGTACTTAAATAGTAAAACTGTTTACATTAAAAAGCTAACGTGGCACAATTAAAATAATAATAATAATAATAATCTTTATTGGGAACTAAAATAACAAACTTACAAAATTAAAAATGTTCGATAATGACCGCATTAGTAGGAACTGTATTGCAGTCATTAACGCCCACCTCAATAGGACAAAAGTGATAACAAAGTTCCAGAACACTATTTAGTATCTTATTTAAAGTAAAAGCATGCAAGATTAGAATAACAATATAATAAGTAGTTAAGTTTGTTTGTGTGTTTGTGCGTCCTGTGTGCATGTGTGCGAATGTGTGTGAATGTGTGTATGTGTGCGCGCAATGGCGCGCATGTGTGTGTGTGTGTGTGTGTGTGTGTGTGTGTGTGTGTGTGTGTGTGAGTGTGTGAGAGAGAGACAGAGTGTGTGTGTCCATATTTGTGTGGTGTGGGAATGTGTTCATGATCGTGAGTTTGTATGCATCCATAATCTGTGAGCTAAAAACTTAATGCTTGTAGCTTACAGCTTTCGTGTGATAAGATTTTCCGTTTCATCATAGGTTAAGCTTAGTAGCCACTGTGCTACATTTTCTTTACATTTCCTTGGTAGTAAAGGATAAATGTTTAATGTTTTGTTGACCTTATTGTATAGAGAACAAGCGAAATAATAATAGTGTCTTCTGGCTATCTCCACTCTACAATATTCTATAGTACAGACTCTGTCTTTCCTACGTTTATTGGGATTGGTTTTATATGGCAATTCAGAGTGCTTTCGTAAGATTACATTTAATAAGTAAAGTTTTCTCACTGTTAATAGTTTTAATTCAATATATAGGTCGCAAGTAGGATAACGAATCGGACGAAAAGACAATACCTTAAGAACTCCTCTTTGAGCCCTTTCCAGAGACAGAAGTCTAGTTTTTCCAGTACCTCCCCAGACGGTTATACAATAGCATAATACAGTTTGTGCCAGGGCGTAATAAACCATTTTCAATGTTATCACGTCTAGGGTTGATCTTAGATTTTTGAAAATGAACATAAGCTTTCTGACTCTTGACGTCGTAATTTTTATATGTTCAGACCATGTCAGATGGTTGTCAATCCAAACACCAAGGTATTTTACTTTCGACACTTCGGCAATCTGAGTACAAGTACACGTTATAACGTTACAAAAGTTCGCGTGTGCAGTCAAGGAGAGACTTGTAGGAAGAGATGTTGTAGTTGGGGCAAATGCAATAAAATTGGTCTTTGATAAATTTAAGGTGAGGAGATTTTGAGACAACCAGTCCATAACAGCAATAAGGGCTGTCTCGGCATGTTGCTGAGCCTCAGGCCAAGTTGCTCCGTGTATAAGAAGGGCAATGTCATCAGCGTAAGCTATAATTTTGCAATTCGTCAGCGTCATTTTACAAAGGTCGTTAAGGTAAATTAGGAAGAGGGTAGGCCCGAGTACACTACCTTGAGGTACACCAAATTCTAGCGGTTCTAGATCACTGATGACATCGCCAATCCTAACACACTGGTAACAATCTTCCAGATAACTTTTAAACATGTCATATGCAATCCCTCTGATTCCTATGCGTTCTAACTTCTGTAAAAGGGTCGGAACAGAGACTGAGTCAAACGCTTTGGAGAGATCCAAAAAGATGGCAAGAGATTTAGACTTAGAGCCAAAGCGTTGGACTATAGAATTAGTTAACTCCAATACCGCATCTTCAGTTGATTTACCTCTCCGAAAACCAAATTGATTCTCAGCAAAAATCTTATTTTGATTGAGGTAATGTATTAGTCTCGCGTTCAACAGTTTTTCTAAAATTTTCGACAGAGCGGTAAGTATTGAAATCGGCCTATAGTTACTTACACAGTCTCTATCACCACCCTTATGCACAGGATGCACAAGGCCTATCTTAAATACTTCAGGAAAAACGCCCGATGCCAGGCAAAGATTAAAAACGTGTACAATTATTGGGACTAGTACATTTCTAGCATCTTTAATTATTGCAGTAGGAATACCATCCCATCCACAAGCGGACGTATTTTTGAGACTAAGAATAATACGATTGATCTCGGAGATGTCAGTGGAGAGAAGGGCCATTGAGGATAGAGATGAGGGCAAAGGTGTGTTATTGGGTTTAGGTATACTTTGGCAAGAGATGTTCAAGGGGGCAATTTTTGATGCAAGGTTTCTTCCTACATTAGAGAAATATTTATTTATCGAGTTAGCAGTGGAGAGGGGGTCAGTTGATGACAAGATTAAGTCATGACAATAATTTGGTTTATTAATATTACCTAAGTTTTTAATTAATTCCCATGTAGCTTTCGGATTGTTCTTAAGACGATTAAATTCGTTACGTTCATATTCCTTCTTTATTTTTTTCAATAAGCAATTACAGATTTTTTTATATCTATGATAGGAAGTTTTAATGGTTAAGTTTCCTGGATTTTTTTTAAATTTAATATAAAGTTTGTCTCGATTTCGCATGCAGCGCAATAGCCCTGGGGTGATCCAAGGCTTTAATATTCTTTTTCTGTTGGGGACGACTAGCGTACTGGTGTGGTTAGAAATTACTTTCGTAATAGAATTAACAAGTAACTTAGTAGCATCATTACTATCAGTACAGAGTAATATTGAACTTAGGTCCAAATTAGTAAGTTCATTAACACAAGCTGCATGGTCTATTCGTTTAATTGAGTGTTTATTACTCATTTTTTTTTTATTTTAAGGTTGCAATTTAGGAGTACAGGAGCGTGGTCTGTAATATATGTGTCAAGAACTAAGGTCGTGGCATCGTTTTTACTTTTTAAGAAGACATGATCAAGGCAGTTTTTATTTCTAGTTGGTAAATTATGGGCGGCCATTAAACCATGCGACATAATAGTGTTTAAATATTGATCATAGCTTGGGTCAGAGTTATCAGGTGCAATGTTAATATTCATATCACCGATAATGGCAATATTTTGGTAATTTTTTAAAAGTGTTAATTTATCATCTAAAAAATCCATAAATTTATCAGTGTTTCTATGTGATGGTGAACGATATAGTGCAACAAGAGCAAATATGTTATTGTATTTGATTATCAAGCAATTGGCTTCAACAAAATTCGGTGTTTCAACGGTACATTTTAAATCATGCCTTACATAAACAACAACACCGTCGTTTTGATTACAATGTGATGATGTATGAGACACGTAGCCTGCTAGAATAGGTACATTAGGACATTTACTCAGCCAACACTCAGATAAAATAATGATGTCCATATTGATTTGTATCCTTTGTAGGAGAATTTGTAGGTGATCAAAGTTACAGTTAATGCTTCTAATATTAATATGAATAATTTTCATGGAACAACCAGGCATATTTATGTAAGAGTTAATCTGTTCAGGCGAGCATACATGTGATTTTGAGACATTTATTTGTTCAATATCGTTTATGAGTTTTATGTCATTCATTATAAGAATTATGTATATAACCAGATATATTGTTTAGGGGGAATAATTTTAAAACGTTAAATTTATATTTCTTACATACCGAGAAGAGGAATGGTCTAGCAGAATTATATATAAAGTAGGGTTGTCTATTAGAGTTAGGATTTAGATTTATGTGTGTTGAGTAAGTAGCGTGTAGTGTTGAGAGTAAATTTATTCGTAATTCATGTTGTATTAAGGTGTTTACAGATATTATAAATGGTACAAAGACAACAATCTTAAAATTAGCAGATACATAATTGAGAATATAACAATAGAATAACATACAGGCAAAATATTGTCGATATTTTTTATGAAAGTAAGTTAAAACTAAACCTAGTCACTTGGGCACTTTTAGATTTGACAGATCAGTATCATTTTTTATTAAATAAGATGGAGCACCTTCTATTTTTCGCAGATATATTTTGCCGTGCGTTACCCAGCAGTATTTATAATCATATACTTTCGAAAAGTCGCGACATAGATAAAATAGTCGTTTCATTTTAGGTGATAAATTTTCAGAAATAAAGATCGGTTTACTAGGCCCATTTATTTTCAGGTGTTCAGTAGTCAGTCTTGTGTTTTTAGTATATTGTTTATATTTGTGAATAAATTTTTCTTTCATAAGAACAGTTGTGAAGTCGACTATAATAGGTTTGTTTTCAGCTTCCTTAGAATGTATGCGAAAGACATCACGCACTTCATGCGGCTGAATAGGAATGTCCAGGCAATTACCGGTCATAATAATTGTATCTAGTAGCCGATTCTTTGACTCCTGCTTAGTCGGAGGCAGGTTACGGATCTCCACACAGGAAGACCTGGCATGACGCTCAGTTTTATCCAATTTATCCTCAAGTGCACGGATATAATCCAGGTTCTCTTGACGCTCCAATTTTAATTGATTTATTTGCTCCAATAGGGAGTCATAAGACTTCGATACATAATCAACCGATGCACTTATATCGAAATTTTGTTTTTTTATCTCTGCAATAGATTCATGAATTTTTTTAAACTTATGCTCCTGTTCAGTTTTAAAATCAAATAAAATCTGCTTAATTTCCGTCATAAATTCCGACAGTTTAACATTACAACCATCTTCCGAACGTTTTCGTTTTGTGCGCACCGCGATATTTACTGATTCCACGTTAGGCTGGATGTCACATAAGCTTGGTTCCGAGTCGCTACGTTGACGCTGTACCGAGCGCGCAGGCAGCGCAGTTTGTTGTTGTGGGGGCACCGGCGGCGGAGTGCGATCGACAGGCATACTTATTGAGATACGGAGCAACGGTCAAAATCGACTGACGTCGGTGAAGGATATGCACTATGCGCTTCCACAAGAAAAGTGAAGGGAGGTCAACCCGAACTGGTGGCTCGCGGCGATTACGTACAAGTTAGCTTTCCGTCAACTGTAGCTTGACCTTTGCCCGCTCAGTGTTTCTATCATTTTCTTCTTGTTTATTTGGTGCATGCGTGAGAGTGATGGATAAATTGCTTGAGTTGTACTCACGTGTTAGGTCAGCAGGCAGTGTTTATGCAAAAAAAAGCACTGTGACAATTGCATAAGATTGTCTTTATGTCGACACTAATTAAACTGTTTTTATATTTTAAATAATATTTGCACAAGGAAATTGCTAAAAACACGTCTGATCGCGTCGAACGTCCGGAGGGAAGGGGGAAAAAGAAATAATTGCATACATATCACTAGCATCATTGATTTCTTTAGAACTTTCAGAGGTTGCAATCTTAGCAACTTCGTGAGTTATCTATAGATACCCTGCACATATAAGTTTGCTGGAATAAGATCATATTCAGTTTCAGTTCCACATATGGGTAGTCCCCATTTATTTATTTTTTATTCATTTTTGTATAAAAATCATAAGGCATCCATGTTAAAAATATCAAGTGTCCTAGTAGTTTAAAAATAAAACAGCTGAGTTATACGGACAGACCAATTGACATGACCAACTTTCAAGCCATTTTTGCTATTGTGCTACGGAATATTTTTTAAATACATTATTCCATTCACTTACACAGTAGCGGCAGTCATTAATTCATTAATATCTATCTGTTTTATAACATGATTGACAAAGCGACGACACACAAACACACACAGACTACGTAATGTAATAAAAACATACGAACGTTCTGTGCATTATTACGTTACGTATGGTTGGTGACACTAATTGTATTGAATTTGTTAAAACGGTTCATTGTAGCCAATTAAACTGTAATTTATAGTCATTTAACAGGAGATTTAATTTTGTTTTTACTTCTTATGTTTTTAATCACATTTTTTGGAGGCAAAGGTGTAGTGAATGATCACTAACGCCATAAAATGATTTCATATGAAAATAAATATCTGCCATCTTAAATAGAAAATTATCCAAAAGAATCTTTTAGTAAAGAAAAATGTTACCAGGATAATTAAACAAATAAGAGCTGTACAAATGTATAGAGACTACTAAAATGAATAGAGACTGCTACAAACAAATATCCAAGTTGAGAGAAAAAGCAAAATAAAAAAGTTAATGGAAAGTCAGACAACAAATGACTCAATGAATTTAATGAATTTAAGATCAAAATGTACGAAATAAAGAGAGACACGCCCAATAAAAATTTAAGCATATGACAAGTTCAATAATCATAAAATATCCTATAATTGAGCATTTATAGATCCTTAAAGCTGAAATATTTCTTATACGTTGGTTGGTTAGATCATGTAGATCGTAAAATTAACATAATGTATGTACGAGTATGTAATAAGTACGCCAAATGACAGCTCTGTGGAAGTCTTTTTTATCTGGCTTTCATAGCTTTTGAGTTAATTTATCGTCCACAGAAATATTTATATTGAAATAATGCCGTCCATTATTGCATCACACCGTAAAGGCAACATAGTGGATTCGATTCTCACTCGACGGAATGAATTGTTCTGATTTCCTCGCTCTGTTAGCAAGACTGAGTTTCACCATTCGCAAGCAATAAAAAGGGAGACGAAGGATGTTAAAACTAGAACCTAGTTTTCCTCTATCTGCCCTGCTATATGCGGAATATAGCATGAAGCTAATATAATGTTACACTTAAATAACATAAAAAGAGCAAATTTTCATAAGATTTTCTCTATCCACCACAAACTATGCGAAATGTAAAAATTACGTAAGCAATATATCTGAAATTGACTATAAAAATGTATGTCGTTTAATTTTGTGTGTTTTATAGTCTAGACAAGGAGGCATGCGACCTCCCGTCATAAACGGACGTGACATGTTATTATTGACGTCAATTAAGTATTGTATTAACTATAAATTTTATACTATAATTAAAAATATATTTTCTAAAGCTTTTATATTAGATTAATAAGTATATTTGTATTCTGTACTAGAATCAGTGTTACCAGTTACTAATTATTCTTAAAAAGATAATTAGTAACTCACTTACTTATTAAACAATATTATATAACAAAAATTTTTTTTTTAAATAATTGTTAGTTATTTTACATAAAAATCAATAATTAAAAGTAACATATCGTGGGTTTAGAGTTAAACCTGGTAAATCCGTTTTTTATTTGTTCGGTATGTACATTTTGATACCATTCTAGAGTGAAAAAAAAAACAAAATTAAGCTTTATTTTATTTTATATAGTAGAGAATACTTATCAAATTTCGAAATTGTAAAATCTTTTAATAATACATATATACTCATATTTTTTTACCGACTTCAATTAAACTGTATTTTTTTATGTTTGTTGCCACAGAGCTTTCGACTGGGTGAACCGATTTTGATGATTATTTTTTAGACTTACGAAAGTCATTTAAAAAACCGACTTAAAACAGTAAATTAAAAAGTAAAAAAATAATTTGCTTAGTATATCATAAAACGTATTTTGACATAGTTAAACGAAAATCATTAAAGGTATTTTAGAATTTTGACGGTGCCAAGTAAAACAAACAGACTTAGTAATTTGGTATTGTAGTAAGGTTGTAGTAGCATAAGCTTAAATTATTTATTGAAAGACATTTTTTTCCCTCCTGATAATTTGCTTAATAGGCTGTTAGCAGGTTAATAAAATGACAATATAATATATTAATTATTTTATTGGCAACTTGTGCCACTAATAAATTGCAACTACTAAAAAAGGTTAATTATTTTCCTGCATCACATTTTTCTTGTAGTTACATGGTAGATATAAAAAACAAATTAAAAATCATATACCGAGACGGCGAATATGGACGGCGACTGTAGGTACATGATAAATGACTGTAAATGTTAATTTTAACTGTTATTCTTTTGCTTAAATATTCACTTGTGCGGATAAGGCCTAAATACTTTTATAGGTATTTTGATAAATTATGACGGCGTAAAGCACGTAATGAATCATTTATTAAAATATTTTTTAAAAATCTGTGGTAATTATTGTTATTAATCTTTATCTCATCAAGCAATATAAGAAAATTATCAGTTCTACTTTCTCAATTAGTGGCTTCTAAGGATTTTTTGTCGCTATATACAATGAAAAGGCTTAACGCCATATTAATGGCTAAAAATCATTTATTTATCGTGTGAGAATACTATATAATTTTAATAATAAAATGAAAAAAAAATGATTTGAAGGACTGGAACCGAATCAGATTAATAAACGTTATTAACGTAATATTATTTTTATTACAAAAAATAATCTTTTCTGATTATTATGTGTATTTATATTAAATCATTTTATATAATTTTAGCTTTTCAATGTTTTAGTCAAAGTTTTAAATTAAATAAAGTTCTAAACTAAACTGTTGCTCTGTGAAATTTTTGTCAAATGTCAAATCCATCAATTCAATGTCTATTATGTTTAGTTTTAATTTAACACTTTATGATTCATATAGCAAAACTATTTTTAATTGCAATATTTATAATTAATACTGCAGAATTTTCAGAAAATTTCAATGATTGGACTGTTTCACTTATTATCGCGAAGTACATACGAGTGCATATTTATATTTATATATTCAATTGTACATCAGCTAATAAATAATAATTAATTTACTAAAACAATACTAAACATATTTACAAAAACACCGAACATGCATACAAAATAACTACGTAGATTAAGAACATCGTTCCTTGTTCATATTATCATTTGAATCAACATTAGCTTTCATTCATGGTCACAACTGTGAGTGGATTTAACTATTTATTTATATAGCACATGTTCAAATTCCATTTATATATTTAAATATGTGAATATTATACATATTTAAAATCTCTTTAGAGGCTAATCGGGCTAAAGAAAGAATACTTGAAATATGTTAGAAAAGAAAAGATTTATAGTAACGAAAACATGGCTGGCTTTAAAAACACAAAAGACAATTTAGAAAATATTAGATAATTCACAAACTTCGAAATAGTATTGAATGTCAATACCCGATCCATTGATAAGAAAAAATACCGTTTTTTTTATTCCGTATCAACTAAATTGGCTTGGATATCTAATTAAGAGGGTAAATATTGGATGGAAGTTGTGAAAGCTTTACTGAAGATCAAACGATCTCGGCCGTATCTTAGAAGATCTTTCATACCTTTAAAAGAGATCCCAAAACAATCAACTACAAAGATCCGATGACTGAACGCGAGATCATAAAATTGATTTATAATTAAAAACATATTTTGGATCCGTCCAAATAATCTCGAGGTTGAAGATAATATCTTCAACAATTTTGTGGAGCGAGACTGATATTTAGGTCTTTAAATTAAGTTTCAGATTTAATAGAACAACGAACGGAGGAACATAACTCTCAACACAGATTTATGCCATAATGAACACTTGAAATACCTATATTACAATTTTTATTTGTTTCTTTACAAATAAGTTTTTTACAAAAGCGACCGCCGGTAGTGACCCGATATAGAACGCCCCAGTTTTTATCTTCAATTGTACAGTAGTTGGTATAAAAACAAAAAGCTATCTTTACGCAAGTTATAAAAGTGCATAGTTAAGAGGTTCACAAACACCGTCGACTCCTCGCGGAGCAATTTTTTAGTTAGAAACCTTGACCTACTTCGTGTAATGGAATTTTAAGATAACCTAATTAGCAAGATGCTGATATACGAATAATAACGGCGACGAAACGTACGTGGAGGCTAATAATGTGTCCAAATGTATACATCATGAGGAAACCAACAGGTCATTTTACATAATATATTCAATAAGTTTATTGTGTGTCAACGTCGCACAATGACAATGACAGTGGCGTTCTAATATTTTGGTCCGTTTTCATAATAGCTCCCGTTGCACGAAGCAAATGATGATTTACAAAAAAGTTTACATATTATTGAGTGCAGCGTTTATCTTATCTTTTATCAGTTCAATATCGAAGCAATTCTGCCATCTACGTCGTACGGGGCCGCGGTTGTAAATCGGATAAAACCGAACGATTTTCGTGGAATAGGAAAATCGAGCACCGATAGCGTATTGGGGGACGAAGGAGATTACATGTGAACTGCGCTAACAAGCAACGAACGGCACGGCCAAGGGCACGCTGACGTCAGATGACAGAACGAACAATGCGAATTTATCGCTTTACTGATCAAACGGATCCTCCCACACGTCTGTAACGGAATACACGATAAGGAGTCAGCGAGGCGATCGTAAACGCCAATGTTTTGGTTCGTAGTCCGTGCTGGTGTCGTGCCAGCGGGGCGCGCACGCGAGGCGGAGCGCGGCGCGGAGTAAATACGCCACCACCACCGCGCCGTCCCCACCACGGCCTCGCTCAGTCGCGGACTCACCTTTTTGATCTGGAAGTGGTCGGTGCGCAGCGTCTCCTGTATCTCCTGCTCGGTGCCGCGCGGCGCCGCCTGCACGGAGCTGCGGAACCCGTCCAGCACCCCCTTGAACGTGAACTTCTTCATGTCGTATCGCGTGGTGTCAGGTGCGCGCGGCGCCGGCTACATCACAGCCGTCCGCCGCGACCCGCGAGCCGGTTTTGGCCGAGGAAGCTCGCTCCCGCGCCGCTACTGCGCAGGGCTCCGGCCCGCCGCCGACGCCGACCAGAACTAGGCGAGGCTGCTCCGGAATGTACGCCAATGCGGTCCGCTGCCGATCGATACGCGACGCGACACAGGCGCACTGCACTCGCAGCTCCGACCGACACGCCGTCACGCGGCCGACTGAGAGGGAGCGCGCACGGCGCACGTGCGAGGGAAAGAGACGAGCGCATATAGCGCGTGCACGGCGGGCCAGTGCAGTCCGCCAGGTGGCGTGCACCGCGAAAACAAACTTATTATGACAGCTGTCACACCAACGTCAACAGATGTTCACTCGCCTGTCAATGACGGAGCGGTTATTTACGTGAAAGTTTGCTCCCGGCGATCTTGGAATTATAATTGTCTAAACTAAACATGTCGTACAAAGTGACTATGAGAGGGCTGAAAACCTTAAGCTATGTGGGAAGCTATAAGAAAATTCGAGATCGGCCATTAAAGTAAGTTATGGTGTCATATTCCTATTGCATTCTTGTATTATAAACATCCGTAAATGGATCTCATGCTTATATTTTTTCTTGAAATCGAATGCCAGTTTATATTTCCTACTAAGAATAACTTATATTATTAACTATCTTATCACTTCTTAAGTTGTTATCATAGATAAGCACATGACCTATTATTTTCTTGTGTTCAATCATATATTTATGAAATAAATTTTGCTTATTCTGGAACAGAGTATCTATAACACTAGGTTCCCTCTGCCGCATACAGCAGGATACTGCTATGACGGGATACAGTGTGAAGCTGATAAAAAAAATTTTTGCTTAACACTAGAAACTTTCTAAAACTGATTGATATTATTATAATTAAAATTAATATATTGTATTCTATCATAGAATAATATGTAATAAATAACATAACATTCTTACTGACCATAAAATTGAACTCCTTATTTTTAAAAAGAAAATTAAAAACTATATTAAAATTAACATAGTGGATATTATGTGGATATTAATAAATATATACATTTTTAAATATTTATATAGCCTACAACTTAAGAAAGGTTATAACTGTGTCAAATATTAAAATATAATTGCACACATATGTGTTTCTTTTACAATAGTGTAATGCTTATAATAAGGTAACTATTATAAATATATTGGTATGGTTCTTACCTTAGGTGCCTGTACTGCACTTATTACATTATGAATGTCACATTGTATGGAAAAGACATATAGGAGGTTGTACAGTAAAAAATAGATAGATAAATAGATAATGTTACACAGTAGGAGAATGCATGTTAAAAAAATAAACCAGTTAAATTAATATTGTTTCATCTAATATATTTACATAGAAATTTACTTAGAGGACACTAAACACAGACATTGAACATTAAGGGAACAGGGAACTTTGTGAGAAAGGATATCATAAAAAATGAATATATTCCAAATTCCATTAAAAAATTATGACTTTAAAAATGTGATTGTGGCCTTATGACAATGGCATGGTAGACAAAGAAAACCTGATGTCAAAACACTTTGTTCCCCGTTTTCTGCCAAAATTTTACCAGAACACAATAAAGTAAGAAATGAACTGAACCAAGAAATTGTGTGTTTAGTGGGAGAACTCAACGCCACATTTTGTCTGGCCACAGCATGGAAATGAAAATAAGTGTTTTTAAGTGGAGATCAATCTCACATCCAAAGTTTGCTACAATAACTTCAGATAATAACAATAATAATAGACATTTTATCGCAAATATTTTATTTTATTACAACTATTTTTAGATTCTACTGTGCAGCAATAATAGGAGCGGGCTGTGTAACATACAACCAATACATGAACAATAAAGCAGAAATGAAGGAAATCATGCAAATTCAAAACTATATGGCCGAACCAATAACACCTATAGACCATTTGCAAAAGAACCAGGATGATATGAAGACACAGATGGAACTACTTATCATGAGGATACAAGCAGAATTTTGTAGGGCCTTAGAAAAGGAGGAGGATAAGGTAAATAGATATTATTATGCTCCTATAAAGCATTAGATATATTACATTATTCTTGAATGTTATAAGTAAGATGGAATTTACCTATTAGTGTTATTTTTTTAACCCATTATTGTAAATAAGTACTATATATATATATTACCGTGAATTTAAAAACAGAAAAAATCGCGTCTACCTCCACCTTAAAGACTGGCAATGCACCTGTGCTCCTCTGGTGGTACACGGGTGGTGGTGGTGATCACGTACCATCATGTGACCTGTACGCCCGTTTGCCTTGAGACAAGGCTAATGAGCACCATAAAAGAAATCCTAAGAATAGATGAGAGCCATGTTTCTTGATTACTCAAAATTCTTAACCAAACCATTTATTTTCGATTACGTAAATTTTAAAATTTATTTTTTATGAGTGATTTTTCTTGTGGAAGACCAAAAATATTGTTTTGTGCAAATTAAATAATATACTGGTACACCTGAGTAGAATTTGAACTCACAAACATTACTTATGGCTTTTGTAACCAGAAAAAAATCATTCCACTGTGTCATAATGGTGTGGATGTTTTAGTAAGCAAGTATTTTCGTTGTAGGCATGGGAGGATGAGAAAACAGCGGACGACTATGATTTTGACAACGACATATTCTTACCATCGCCGGTACGCAATAGATTTAAAGATTAAATATATTTAAAAGCGCGATCGTAAATTGTATTACTAAATGTAATAGGTAGGTATTTATGGAATCGCACCTGAAACTTACGCGCGCTTTGTACATTTTAACTAGTATATCATTATTTTATTTTTTATCTTCGTGTATTTCGCATTTCGTATTCGGGGTGATCGTTGGGAGTGTGAGTTTGATCTTTATTCACGCACTCCCACGAGTTCCGTAGTGCCTAAGTATTGCTGCACACTACAAATATATCCTATCCATCTGGTTTTTATACATTTATCGTTGAGATATATCGTTATGTGTGTAGCAGACGTAAGTTGTGTGTGCCTAACCTGTCATATGCAAAAAAACACTTAACAAAACAGTTAAAAGAAAAAAAAGTGTAAGTGATATATCACCTTTTCCTTACTTTCTCCAATCATAGGAAGCTAAATTCAAAGTAGACAGATGGACACGCAAAGAAGGTGGTGGCGGCATAACCTGTGTGTTACAAGACGGCCGCATATTCGAAAAGGCGGGAGTAAACATATCTGTTGTTTCGGGAAAATTACCACCACCTGCTGTACAACAGATGAAGAGCAGGTATTTAGATATTTTAATAATAACATCAGATAATAAAAAATGGATGTGTTAAGTTCTAAATTTCATAAGTGTATGTATGTCTGTCAATGTATTTGTCGGAAAGTGGAATTCTATATCAAGATAATACTTTTTGCTGTAGATGTGGTATATCAGTATTTCATTTCTTCTTCTTAGTCGTACGCTTCGGAATGATTGTGGTCATGAGCTGTCTTTTCCATTTAAAAGCGAGATTGCAAGACTTCTCCATTTATTTTATCTTATCTTCCGCAGTGCGTGTGCATTCGTTAATGAAACAGGTCTCTGTCCATCTCGCGAAAAATCGGCCGCGACAACGATGTAATTCGACTCATCTTTGTATCCAGGCGCTCTAAACAGTTTTATTTCGTGTGATGTGCCCGAACGTCTTAAAATACAAATTTGTACAGTCAGCGAAAACCTTTGCCTGATGCCAAGCTCTTTTAAGATAAAGACGTTAGTATAGTGAGCAGTCCATCTAACTCTCAATAAGTGCCTCCAGCACCACATTTCAAAGGCGTCAATCTTTAAAAAAAAAAAAATGTTTATTATTCGGACAACCAATGATCCATAAGTGTTAGTAAAAAAAAAACAATAAAGCTTAATATCTAGTGTTAGTACTTAATAACTAATAGTGACTTGGTAACGTCACACATATGCCAGATCAGTGGACAGTCCCCACTGTCGGCGATAGCCTTCAAGATATTGATGCGGCTGCCGCGAACTCGCCTTAAAAGAGAGCTTGCCTTTTTACGAAGAATGGCCGGGAAACTGTCGACCCCTGCGTGCGCGAACATACTCGAGGCGCTACAGTACCGCGGCAGCCCCAACAATGCCCTGAAGGGGTTATTGTATTGAACACGCAACGCGCTATACGATCTCTGGGTATAGTTGACCCACAGACTGCCCGTATAAAAAGAAGTACAGTAAGCTTTAAAAAGCGTGATCTTAACTGGTGTTGAGCAACGAGCAAATCTGCGAGCCAACATGTTCGCCCTGATCGACAACGCCCTGCGCTCTCGTTCAATATCTGTATCATCCTTAAGATTTTCTGTGACAATGTGGCCCAAATACTTGAATTGGTGTACTCTAACAAGATTTTTCCCGTTCAACTTAATTGAAGGTACATTTTTCGGTAGTCTATTCCCAGACTTGAAGACTAGATACTCACTTTTCTTACTATTGTACACCAATCCATGCACTTCAGCATACGACTCACAAAAAGCCAGCATCTTTCTAATAGCACTGACAGAGGGAGCCAGCAGCACCATGTCATCCGCATAACTAATATTATTAAAACAAACGCCACCGATATGGCATCCGACACTCATGCCGCTGAGTCCCTCTATCAGCGCATTGATATAGAGGTTAAAAAGCTTGGGGGAGCTCAACCCTCCCTGTCTCACCCCACAATCCAACCTATACGGCTCTGAGTACTCGTTTGCCCATTTAACAAAGTTTTGTTGATTACTATACCAATATTTAAAGAATAAAATCAGTTCTGTAGGCATTCCCACCTGCTGTAGCTTTTCCCACAAGATGTTGTATATGACTAAATCGAAAGCTTTCGACTAGGGGTCGCAATCCGGGATCCCGGGATTCAAAAATCCCGGGATATCGGACCAAATATAGGTCTTAAAAATCCCGGTTTTAATTTTACAAAAAACCGGGATTTTCGATATTTTCGGATTTTAGAAAGTTAAAAGTTAGTTATTCGAATTAACACATGTCTGTTATTAAATTCAGGCTTCTTTAAGATATACAATGGTACATAACATATATCGGCAAAGGTAAACGATGAGTTTTCCTCAAAATTTGGAATTTTACGACATTAACCGAGTTTGACCGGCCCGACCAACGAACGCACGAGTACCGTATTTTCTCGTTGCACGTCGTGGTTGCGCGTTTTTGTTGCACGTCGTTGTTGCACGCTATTCTTGCCCGTCGATGTTCCAAGTGTCATTATTGTTTTTCGTTAATATTGATTAATATGATATATATGTTAAATAACTAACTTTACACTTTATCCCTAGCGGAGTAGTCAGAGAGAACGGAGCGCCAAACGCAACGGTCTCTACATACCTCTTTCGCCTCGTCCACTGTCATGAATCTCTTTATACATGCCCTCCGGGGGATTCTCATGCTTTTTACGTGACCTTCCTTCAGTATCTTTGATACTGTATTTTCGAAGGTAACCGAGGTCTCCTCCTACCTCTCTTACCGCTCACTTTTCCATCACAAATCTCTTTTGCCATTCTTTCATCACTCATTCGTTCTACGTGCCCAAACCAGCTGAGCACGTTCTTCTTCATTCTCACCGTCACATCCTCACTAGTGCCTGCCATTCTGTGTATCTCTTCATTGCGGATTCTATCAGAGAAGAAGAGAAGAGATCGCATCTACACGACATTCATCTTTCTTTTATTCTTCTTCTGTAATACCCACGTTTTGCTGAGTGATAACAGAGTCGGTACCAAAATTGCATTGTGTACGGCCAAACGCGCAGTTGTGCTGACGTTTCGCCGTCTCATCAATGCAACTAAGGCTCCGTTAACCTTGTTACCGGCAGCAATACGCCTTTCCACATCCATCTCGCATCTTTCATCTCTACTGAACATACTTCCCAAGTATACCACTTCATTCACTTGTTCTAATATCTTATCATTTACACTGATCTTGCATTCCGTTCTTTCTTCAACTCTTTCAAAGACCAGAGCTTTTGTCTTATTCACGTGGAGGCTTAGATCATTACATTCACACCCTTCTTTCAGAGAGGTGACCAATGCCTGCAACTCACATTCTGATGATGCAATAAGCACTGCATCATCTGTGTACAGCAGGCAATTCACATTTAGATCATCTACTTTCACTCCCATATCGCTTTGTTTCACTCCTTGGAGACAGCTATCCAATTGAACAACCAAGCTGACATGGCGCAACCTTGTTTAACAACCGATCGGATGTCAAACCAGGGCAACATGCCAGCTCCCACTCGAACGCAGGCTGATTGATCTCTGTAAAGAAACTTTACAGCCTGCAATAAGGGTCCGTTCACATTGTACCGGGGTAGTATCTCCCATAATTTCGCTCTTACAGATCTGTCAAACGCCTTTTCCAAGTCCACAAAAGCACAGAAAACTTTTTGGTTAACAGCCAAAAATTTTTCCGTGATCATGCAGAGGTAAAAGATCTGATCCATACACCCTCTTCCAGGTCTTAAGCCTCCTTGGGTCTCCCACAACAGCCTTTCAGATCTCTCTTGCATTCTTCTCGCTAAAACTTTAACATAAACTTTAATACCTAAGCTAATCAAACTGATAGCCCTATGGCTTGCGTAGTCTATCTGTGAACCTTTGCCTCTATACAAAGGCACGATGACCGCACCTCGCCAATCGTCTGGGACCTCCCCTGATTTCCAGCATAAATTGCACAAAAAGTCCAAGACGCGTGGCCCACCATATTTGATTATCTCGGCAGTAACTCCATCTGCTCCCGCTGACTTACCACATTTCAGACTTAGTATTGCACTCTGAACTTCTTTTACACTGATTTCGCCATCAGGTACATCAAGACTCAGCGTTTCGCTGTTACTTGAGACTGAGGCGTCATCACATTCATACATCTCCTTGTAAAGTTTCGCCCATCACTGCAAAATATATATTGTTAAATAATACCTATAAAATATTTTTTGTAGCAAATGATTATATTTTTTTTTAGTATATTTTTTTTATAAATATTATTACTAAAGATTTATTATTAAACTGTCTATTATAATTAAAAATTGTTTTATTTAGTAAATATAATTTAATTTACTACTTCCCTAAAAATACCCTCCTAACTTAACTCTAAAAATAAGAAGAGGCTTGAAAAATTACTAATTTTGGTACAAAAAACTAAAATATCGAAAATATCGAAAAAACCGGGATCCCGGGATTTTTCAGAGGTCGATATCGAAAATCCCGGTTTTGCTTGAATGGTCCGATATTGCGACCCCTACTTTCGACAGGTCCAAGAAGCAGGCATATACAGGGGTGTTTCTTTCAGTGTAATACCCTATGGCATGCTTTAAACTCAAAATTGCGCTTTCTGTGGATAACTGAGCTCTAAATCCAAATTGCAGTTTGTGAATGTGCAAATAACAATCTAACTGAGCACTAAGCACCCCGTCGAGTATCTTAGCTATGATTGTTGCTAAAGAAATAGGCCTGTAATTCGAACTGTTAGCCGAATCTCCTGTTTTATTTTTCACTATTGGTACCACAACCGTTCTCATCAAATTTAGCGGTAAGTATGAATGAACTATGCACAAGTTAAAAAGAAACGCTATCAACTCAGCAAGGCGAGGCCCCGCGTGCTGGAGGTGCTCGATGCTGAGACTATCGTGGCCAGGTGATTTGCCTCTAGTCATTGTCTGTATAATTTTCGTAACCGTTTTAGTGTTTACAAAAGTGTTAGTATATTTTAAATTAATCTCAGCATCAGGCACCCCAACTGATAATTTCTGTGAAGACTTTACAGAAAACAGATCCTTAAAAAGGTTCGCTATAGTTTGGGGTTCACCGACGCCGTCTATGACAGCCGTTAAACCAGGTCCAGAATTTAGTTTATTAGTGGATTTCCAGAACTTACTGAAATCACCCTTACTATGATGAGAGGCAAGCGCATCCATCTTTATTTGTTCTTGGTGATTTTGGCACCATTTCAGTCTACTTTTAAAGATTTTTCGACTATTTACCATTTCATTATACAGAGTACCACTATTGGGCTTGCCATACCAAACCCACATAAGAAATTTAGACCTAGCTTCCCTATGTGCATCATTTACATGTATATTCCAGCCTCTTAGCCTATGTGGGAAACGAGCACTCAATTTGTCACCCTTTATGTCATAAGATACCGTGGCTGCTTTAGACAATATTGTTATCAAAGAGTCATATAATTTATCAATAATAGATCTATGACTTTTATTATGACAGATCTTTTTAAAACAGTCTTCACCCTCATTTGGGAGAATAACATGTTTTAACTGATCGTTACAGATATTAAAATAACAATCAATTTGTTCTTTGTTTCTATTTCCCCACTTAATTTTATTAGTAACAATTTTATTAAGGTTCACTTTTCCTAAAGTTAAATGTAAAAAAAAAATTATTTGTAAAAACAAAAACCCCGACTGCATCAAACTAAAAAGAAAATATACAAGCCCAATAGTTTATTAGGATTAACAGTCGGGACCTCTTTAAATGATGCGAGGTTCCCGGTAAAGATTTTATTGATTGAAGAATTACTTATAGGTCCCGACTGTTAATCCTAATAAACTATTGGGCTTGTATATTTTCTTTTTAGTTTGATGCAGTCGGGGTTTTTGTTTTTACAAATAATTTTTTATTATTCATTTTTTTGTTAGAATTTATTATGGTAATGATAATCAAGATATACTTTTTTGAAATCCTGAAATTGAGCTCTTGAATTTGATACCCATATTGTAGTATTTGAAACCAATTTTTTTTTTTACTAAGTCCAATGGCGTACCACAGCCGCCACGATCATTTTTTATTAACGTCACCTATCTAAGAACACTTGGGCTGCTAATACGAATCTAACGATACCTCAATTATGTAAATCCGTTCAGCGATTCTGGAGATACGAGGTAATAAAGAATATTACATACATACAAGATACGCGCGAAAAACATAACCCTTCCTTAGCAGTCGGGAATTACAATGGTAAGCGGAAGATGATCAGACCAATACATGTCATATATAATAGCACTTTACACGCAGACATCTTTACACGCAGATTATGTTCATGATTCAGCTCCATAGAAGAAAATAGGGAATAGAATTCATTATTCGAACCATGATGCTTTGGTTATTTTTTTTTCAATTGGCTTTATTGCTGTTCACCTCTGCTGGTCTTGACGGCGTCACCGGGGGTGTTTTGGTTATGCGGCGACCTTTCCATATTTTCTTGAACTTTCAACAGCAGATCGCGCAATAGCTCACCTTCTTTTTATGTCCTCTTCACAACTACCAGTATTTGTGATTGTTGATCACAAGTAGATATAACTCTGAACAACTTTGCATTTTTATATCTTCCTTAAGTTGGGGCAGTCGTTTGTCTTCCGATCCACGATGATAATTTCAGTTTTATCATTTATGCCCGTTTATGGTGAGGCCAACATTATAGAGCATTAGGAATTACTCTATATCTATTTGTGATGTCGCAAAGAGAGTAGTCGCCGGTATATCTCAAATTTGAGATCACACGACCAACCCTTTTCAGAAAACCCTTTATCCTAATTTTCCAAAATAGTTCTCATAATGTATGCAGTGTAGATATTAAACAAGAAGGGAGAGTGCATCCCTGCCGGACACCAGTTTTTGTTTTGACAACTTCAAAATCAACCCCGTCTATGCGAACGGCCGCGGTACTATCTTCATAAATTTTCCTTACGAGACAGATCAGATGTCGTGGCACATCCATTAGTGAAAGCACCTCCCATAACCTATCCCATTTAACGGTGTCAAATGATTTCCGAGCATCAAAAAAGCATATAAATAGCGGATTATTACAGTCACGTACCTTTTCAATGATTTGTATTGGTACTTATTTAGAAAACGTATATATATACGTGTATAGATTCCCACTCGAAACAGTTATATACATTTATATTTTCATTTCTTCTCTCTGATGTCGAGGCAAAGCACGGCGTTGAATTATGCCACTCAACACGCAATGCCAGTGAGGCAGGCACTGATGAGGCATTTAGAAGTATTACGAAATCAACAAACTGCACCGCGATCAACATAATCAACGGCCACAAACTCGGATTTGACTGCAGACCATTCAAGATAGCATATATATTAACGTCCACTTCACATTTTAAAAAGAAAAAACAACAGTTTTAATAATCTCTTAAGTACAAAAAAGGCACGGTCAACAAAAGTCTGTGGTGCATAACAACTAGGGGTCGCAATCCGGGATATTGGACCAAATATAGGTCTTTAAAATCCCGGTTTTAATTTTACAAGAAACCGGGATTTTCGATATTTTCGGATTTTAGAAAGTTAAAAGTTAGTTATTCGAATTAAAATATGCCTGCTATTAAATTCAGGCTTATTTAAGATATACAATGGTACATAACATACATCGGCAAAAGTAAGCGATGAGTTTTCCTCAAGATCCGGCATTTTACGACATTAACCGAGTTTGACCGACCCGACTAACGAACGTACGAATACCGTATTTTCTCATTGGGCGTCGTTGTTGCGCGTTTTTTTGCACGTCGGTGTTGCACGCTTTTCTTGCCCGTCGATGTTCCAGGTGTCATTATTGTTTTTCGTTAATATGATATATATGTTATAACTAACTTCACGCTTTATCCCTAGCGGGGTAGTCAGAACGGAGTGCCAAACGCTACGGTCTCTACGTACCTCTTTCGCCTCGTCCATTGTCATGAATCTCTTTATACATGCCCTCCGGGCGGTCCTCATGCTTTTTACGTGACCTTCCTCCAGTATCTTTGATACTGTTTTCGAAGGTCAACCGAGATCTCCTCCTACCTCTCTTACCGCTCATTTTTCCATCATAAATCTTTTTTGCCATTCTTTCATCACTCATTCGTTCGACGTTCCCAAACCAGCTGAGCACGTTCTTCTTCATTCTCACTGTGACATCCTCGCTAGTACCTGCCATTCTGTGTACCTCTTCATTGCGGATTCGATCAGGTGACTCCGCATATCCTACCAAGAGATCGCATCTCCACAGCATTCATCTTTCTTTCATTTTTCTTCTGTAATACCCACGTTTCGCTGCCGTATAACAGAGTCGGTACCAAAACTGCATTGTGTACGGCCAAATGCGCAGCTGTGCTGCCGTTTCGCCGTCTCATCAATGCAACCAAGGCTCCGTTAACCTTGTTACCGGCAGCAATACGCCTTTTCACATCCATCTCGCATCTTTTATCTCTACTGAACATACTTCTCAAGTATACCACTTCATTCACTTGTCCTAATATCTTTCCATTTACACTGATCTTGCATTCCGTCCTTTCTTCATCTCTTTCAAAAATCAGAATCTTTGTCTTATTCGCATGGAGGCTTGGACCATTATATTCACACCCTTCTTTCAGAGTGGTGACCAATGCCTGCAACTCGCATTCTGATGATGCAATAACCACTGCATCATCTGCGTACAGCAGGCAATTCACATTCAGGTCACCTATTTTTACTCTCATATCACTTTGTTTCACTCCTTGGAGACAGCTATCCAAATACAAATTGAACAACCAAGCTGACATGGAGCAACCTCGTTTAACACCCGATCGGATGTCAAGGGCGACATGCTAGCTCCTACTCGCACGCAGGCTGGGTGATCTCTGTAAAAAGACTTTACAGCCTGCAACAAAGGTCCGCTCACATTGTACTGGAGTAGTATCTCCCATAATTTCGCTCTGTCAAACACCTTTTCCAAGTCCACAAAAGCACAGAAAACTTTTTGGTTAACGGCCAAAAATTTTTCCGTGATCATGCAGAGGGAAAAGATCTGATTCATACACACTCTTCCAGGCCTAAAGCCTCCTTGGGCCTCCCACAACAGCCTTTCAGATCTCTCTTGCATTCTTCTCGCTAAAACTTTAGTATAAACTTTACTATCTAAGCTAATCTGATAGCCCTTTGGCTTGCGCAGTCTATCTGTGAATCTTTGCCTTTATACAAAGGCACGATGACCGCATCTCGCCAATCGTCTAGGACCTCCCCTGATTTCCAGCATAAATTGCACAAAAACCAGAACAAGTCCAAGACGCGTGGCCCACCATATTTGTTCATCTCGGCAGTAACTCCATCTGCTCCCGCTGACTTACCCCATTTCAGACTTCGTATTGCACTCTCAACTTCTTTTACACTGATTCCGCCATCAGCTACATCAAGACTCAGCGTTTTACTGTTACTTGAGTCTGAGGCGTCATTCATACATCTCCTTGTAAAATTCCGCCCATCACTGCATAAACGCTGCATAATATATGTTGTTAAATAATAAGCCTATAAGATATTTTTCGTAGCAAATTATTATATATTTTTTTATAGTATATTTGATAAATATTATTACTAAAGTGATTTATTATTAAACTGTTTATTATAATTAAAAATTATTTTATTGATTAAATATAATTTAATTTACTACTTCCCTAAAAATACCCCCCTAACTTAACTCTAAAAATAAGAAGAGACTTGAAAAATTACTAATTTTGGTACAAAAAAACTAAAATATCGAAAATATCGAAAAAACCGGGATCCCGGGATTTTTCTAAAGTCGATATCGAAAATCCCGGTTTTGCTTGAATGGTCCGATATTGCGACCCCTAATAACAACTCAATTATAAAAAAAAAGCACACAATGCCTCCAGAACTCGGCGGAAAGTTGGAAACCGAAGCTGATCTGATTTAGATTTTTTTATAAATATTTAGTTATTTATTGCCTTGTCCTGTCAATTCAATTCGGACGGATTATTATACCTAATTAAAAATAGACTTTGGACAGGAAATGGGACAGCATCGAAATGTAAACGCAATGGTTGTGGTCGTGTAGGTTCGACTCAAACTCGTGGAAACATTTTATTTTTCCTTCTCGCCCAAGATGAAGTGCGGCGTTAAGTTGACGCAATGCCATGGACCTATTTGGATAGAAAACGAAAAATGGAGTGTATTGACACTAGATTCTATCTAGCTACCCTTCTTAATTCGGGATACAGCGTGAACCTATTTAACTTTTATTTATTTTAGGGGGAAAAACTTTGAAAATAAAGAGCTGCCGTTCTTCGCAGCGGGTGTTAGTGCTGTTATACATCCACGCAATCCCATGGTGCCTACTATACATTTTAACTATAGATACTTCGAAGTTAAGGATAAAAATGGTAAATCTTTTTTATTTAAAGTAAAAAAAAAATGTTTATTGTACTTATATTGATTGTTTTAACTATAATCTGTGTAATCGAAAGTGATCTGACATAATTTTCATACAAAATATAATAAAAGGTGTCTCCGGCAACAAGCTGTCATTAATTACTAGGTTCTTATTCTACTTCTCATCTGTGCTTATTAATATTATAAAGCTGACGATGTTCCATTCCCACTTGGGAAAATGAGTTATTTAAAATTTTATAATTTCCTTTCCTCGCCGTAGTGATAAAAAAGTCAAGTTGATGTTGAAATGCGGCGTTGATTTCCGCCACTCAACACGCAATGTCTTGAAAATTTGGCAATGCGTGTGTAATGGATTGTCTTAGGCTAGGTCCAAAAACATTAGAATAATTAAAAAACATTTTCCAGAGGTACACTGGTGGTTCGGCGGTGGTACAGATCTGACGCCATATTATTTGAACGAAGAGGATGCTGTACACTTTCATCTTACATTGAAACACGCGTGCGATTCACATGACCCTACCTATTATGAAAAGTGAGTTGTTTTTACGTTTTTTTGTTTTTTTATGTTGTTTAAAGAAACATATATCTATCAATATCTACATTTCTAGTCTTTACAAGTCGGTTATCTATTGGCAAAAATAAAAAGAAACCCAAAGAAAAATATAAAATGAAATATCTTTTCGTAACTGAAGAAAGAATGGCAAAAAATATTTATGAAGGAAAAGTGGGCGGCAAGAGAGGTATGCAGAGACCGCAGTGTTTATCTCTCTGTCTGCCCTGGCTATCCCACAAGGGAGGTTCATTATGTTCGTCATGTTTATTATTATGATTTTTATATATAAATTTAAACAAATTTCCCGTTTAAATTTCCAGATTCAAGAAGTGGTGCGATGACTATTTCACCATAACGCACCGCGGCGAGAAACGTGGCGTCGGTGGTATATTCTTCGATGATGTAGATTATCCTAATCAAGAAAATGCTTTTAAGTTCGTCACATCGTGTGCTGAGGCTGTTATACCTAGTTATTTGCCTATAGGTAAATATTTTTTCTTAAAAAAAAAAGATTTAGTAGACAATTAAGACACTCGGTTTATCTCTTCCGTCTTACAAAACAAACACATACCAATTGAAGTTGAAGGACAAGTACCAGGAAACAGTTACGTTAAACAGTTACGATAGTGACTCGTGTCAATCATCAATTTATAGTTGCACATTGTCGTTCTGTGGCACGATGGCGTAGGCAATACACTTGTAGGTTTTATTTTACATTATGTGACTTACTTACTTATTTAGCTTCACGCGTTATCCCTAGCGGAGTAGTCAGAGAGAACGCTACGGTCTCTACATACCTCTTTCGCCTGGTCCATTGTCGTCAACCTCTTCATACATGCCCTCCGGAGGGTCCTCATGCATTTTACGTGACCTTCCTCCAGTATCCTTAATACTGTGTTTTTAAAAGTCAACCGAGGTCTCCCTCTACCTCTCTTACCGCTTACTTTTCCGTCATCATCTTTGTCATTCTTTCATCACTCATTCGTTCGATATACCCAAACCAGCTGAGCACGTTCTTCATTCTCACCGTCCGTCTCACATCCTCGCTAGTACCTGCCATTCTGTGTATCTGTTAATGGCGGATTCGATCAGCTAAACTGAGTACGCGTATTCTACGAAGAGATCGCATCTCCACGGCCTTCATCTTTCTTTCATTGTTCATTGTGACTATATGCGAAATAAAGCATGTACCTAAAAAAGATTTTATTTAGATTTTCTTATTTTGGTTTAGTTAATTATTTGCTAGATTTCAATAGATTTTTTAAACTTCACCCTGTATCCTGCACGTAGCAGGATTTGCGTGTTGAGTGGCGAAACCCATCGCCGCGTTTTGCCTCGATACCGGAACGAAAAAAATATATAATATTAATAAATAATAATTCATTCCCCAAAGTGGGAATCGGACCGACGACTGTCGCGTAACACGCTACTTACTTATGCTAATGCGCCACGACGGCCTCAAGATCAAATCTGGATGAATTTAAATTTCAGTATATTTGTTGTTTTTTTTAGTACAAAAACACAAAGACGCTGCCTACGGCTACCACGAAAGGCAATGGCAGCTACTCCGTAGAGGTCGTTATGTGGAATTCAATTTAATATACGACAGAGGTACAAAGTTTGGTTTGCATACACCTGAAGCAAGATATGAGTCTATATTGATGTCTTTGCCTTTGAATGCTGTAAGTTTTTTATTTTCATTTGTTTTTTTTAA
Organism: Heliconius himera; assembly: GCA_021202915.1. Classification (NCBI taxonomy): domain Eukaryota; kingdom Metazoa; phylum Arthropoda; class Insecta; order Lepidoptera; family Nymphalidae; genus Heliconius; species Heliconius himera. The sequence goes on from JAJHJA010000046.1 coordinate 593,401, forward strand.
TTTTACTTACACATTTTTATAAATTAATTCATATTTATTTATACAAATTACGGCACAATAGCGTCAGTTCTGATTTTCAGTATTTTAGTGCACTATTTGAAATGAATAGCATACATATTAAATTATTAAAAAATTAATGATTATGATTCTAGCAAAAGTATCAGAATATTGCTTTTAGAAATATCTCCTCAAGATATGGACCCGGAAATTCATTCCAGGATATTCTGTTAAGGGCTTCCCAAAAAACACTATTAAAAATACTATTACTATATTATAAAAAAACACTATAAAAATATGTATATACTTTTTTACAGAAATGGGAGTATATGCATGAGCCCAAAGCGAATTCTCCAGAAGAAAAGTTAATGAAAGTTCTCAAAGAACCTAAAGATTGGTTACAAATAGAAAAACAACAAAAGAGTAAATCTGCATAGATTATATATTAAACTAGTTGTGTTAATATATTGTCTGTTAATTTTTGTAACTATTCTTAGTCTGTGTTTATAACTTTATATAAGTTATTTTGGTGGGGGCAAAAAGTTTATTGAAAAGTATTTTCTTATAAGTATTTTTTTAGATAATAAATTATTTACTGGTAAGATCTTTGATTTTCACAATTATTACACATTTTAAATAAAACTATTTAACCGGATTAAACGCGTGTATAAAGTATTATACATTTTTGAAAACCCAACGTTTCAAACACTTTACAGTAGTCCGTGGTTTTCTACCACCCACTCATAAAATTGTTGACGTCTCAAACTCACTATACTAGAGGTCAAGATACTATCAGCTCATTCTGCAGGAATCCAGGGCAGTACGCGAGGCAATTAAGAAATCGTTGGTAGTTTAATATAATAGTTATGTCACCTGACAGACGAATGCCACCCCAGTCTCCCGTGACCACTGTCTACTACAAAGTGTTCGAAACGTCGGGTTTCAAAAAATGTATAATACTAAATATACGCGATTATTCCGGTTAAACAGTTTCATTTGAAATTATTTACTATTTTGTCTTGTTCTCTTTTTATTTGTGTTTCTCGTTTTTTGTATTTGCTTAGCGTGATACTAACTAAAGCTGCGTTTAACCCTGACCTATTACGCCATCAAATATACAACACATACTTAGATGTTGTGTTTCCATAACTTAATAATAAAGCGGAAAAGATGTAACAACATGACACAAAAAGAAGAAGAAGTCTTTTTCTAACAAGAATACCACGATAAAAATAATATACAATAGGTTATAAAATTAAACTAGAGGCCAGTCATGGCAAAGAAGCACAAACGTGTGACGAAACGCGGCAGGTTATGGATTCGATTCCCTATCTAAAGAATGAAATATTTAATACTTTCATGTGTATCCACTAGTGTTAAGGCAAAACGCGACATTGAATTCCGGTACTCAATATGCAATGCCTCCAGAAGAAACTAAAAAAAAACTACTTATAATCAATATTGAAAATTCTAATTAATCTTTTGCCACCATTTAGGATAAAGTGTGCAATGAACTATATTCGCATGCTTTTAACGATTTCTACGTCCCTTAACAGGGATTTGTTTTAAAAATTACTATACCCTATTCATTTTAGCGTGAGACAAAATGTATGTTTCTAATCTAAAACTATTATGTAACTTTACATTTTCTATTTAATTTCATCCAGGTTTAATCATATAAAAAAATTCTATTTAATAAAAACAAAATAATCGGAAAACAACTTAACACTTAACAAAACAAGAAACCTAATAAAAACTAAAAACACATTACTATCTTATGAACAGATTGATTGAGGTTCCCTCTGCCTACCCTGTTGTGTGCGGGATACAGCGTGAAGCTGATTTATTTTATTAGTTTTTTAAATAAGTATTGCATTTACTCGAGTGTCATAACCAGTCGCGTTTACAGTCACTCTGCACCGCGACTGGCCTCACCATCTCGCTGAATATCTATATATAATCAAATCAATAAATTTCTGCAATACCTGTGGTCTAAAATTTATTGTAGTAATATATTTCCATAATATTAAAATGCGTCTCAAGTTTTTACAAGGTATAAGTACTTTAGATTGTTATTAAGAAAATAATTTATGGTATTTATGATACCGTAAAATAGAAACATTTTTAGATTTAAAATCAGATTTGTACAATCATTATCTTTGATTATTATATTCGTTTATTTTTACTTCAATAAAAATTCAATGCAAATTGCAATTTAAAAAAAATAAAATATAAAATAAATCACACACACACACACAAATCCATATATTTATTTTTTACTTAATATATTATATTAAGCTTCATCAATCGTGACCTATAAAATAACTTTTTTTTTGTTTTGTTTACCTTTTATCTTATGCTTTCGTGAATAGAGTACAAAAAATATTATTGGCAAGTGGCAACACAACAATTGTCAACTGTCATGTCACTGGCGATGGCCGCAATATTGTGATTATTCTATATTTTGATGTTTATCTGGCATTTGTTATAATTTCCTGTTCAATTAAGACGTTATTGTGATCACAAACCCGTTTTAACACAAAAATTATACAACTCATTAATAGAATTCACAAATCGAAACTACATAAATATGTGGCGCGCGTAACGGATGCATTTCCCTACATTCTTGTGCCATAAATGTATAATATAACGTTTGTTTCGTGATGTTATTGCGAATCGGGGCCGGGAAAAATGCCGTTCAAGCTGAAGTTGAAGAAAACGCGGCAGTATAATGTGGCTTCGAAAAGTCTTTTTGTTATAAGTGTTGAGTTACTAGATGGGGGTGTTGCTGATTGTACATTATCAGTGGATAGTACTGGGCAGGAGTGTTTGGACAACGTGTGTCAGAGGCAAACGATTAATCAGCCTGAGTTTTTTGGATTGCGTTACGTTAATAGAAGCCAGCAGCCGCGATGGGTTCAGCTAGACAGACCTTTAAAACTCCAATTGGACAAGTTTGCGTCTTCCCACCAGTTGTACTTGCGTGTGATGTACTATGTCATATCTGGCACAAGTTTGATCACAGATGAAGTTACTCGATATCACTATTTTCTACAGTTAAAAAATGATTTAGTAGAGGGTCGCATTATTTGTGACTGCCAGCAAGCAGTAGTTCTAGCGTCTTATAGTCGGCAAGCTGAGTACGGAAATCATGATAGGGAGCGTCACACTGTTGAATATTTGAAGAATCTGCTCACTTTTCCAAAGCAAATGTTAGATGGTGGTCAAATAATTGATGGTAGCACCTTGGCTGAAACAGGAAGACTAGAATGGTTGACTGCAGCTGTAATCCAGCATCATTTATCGTTGCACAATATGTCACAGGTTAGTTGGAACAATTGTGTACTTATATTTAAATGATAAATATAATGTAAGAAACAGTACAATTCCTGTTAATAATAAATAAGAAAGAGAAAATGCTTGTATAAATTAATACTTTTCAAAATGCTTGGAAAAAGTTTACTTCTTCTAATTTATCACATTTTGTGAAGAAGACATATTGGCATATTGATTTTTATTTATAATTATTTAAATCACAATTTTCATTTGGATTGCTTTGTTTAACTAATAACTAAAAAGATCTATCCAACTGTAGAAACCTAACTTGTAAATTTTAAACAACTAACTTTGGCAAGTGAGTTATGCTAAAGCTAAATGTATGCAAATAGCCTAATAAAATTATGTATGCCCAGTATGGAAATTGTCACTTTTATCAAATTCAAATATCACTTTTGTCATTGTACACTTAGGAATCAAAAATATTTGGATGTTTTCCAAGAGGCGCAGGTTCAAATAATGCTACATTAATTTTTTTATACATATTCTAAAAAGTAAAGTAAAGTAAAGTAATTTTACTTTCTATGCAAGCAATGATTGTTTCTTGAATCATGGAACACAGTGTAATTTTTGTCTTTGTCTAATCAGAAACCAAGTGAAAAAATATTTTAAATATTAACTTCCAGACATTAGGAACTGAATTACAACTTAAACAAGGATGGATCACCATTCCATTTTTGTTGCATCAAATGTTCTTATTGGAGCTGTGTATAATTGTTAATGTGGTTGTTGTGGGTTCAATCCTTATGGACTCAGGGAAATTAATAAATAATACATGTTGATTTGCCGTTAGACATGCAATATATATAATTTTGGCAAAAAGTGGAGATTGGGGTGTGTTGATACTAAGTTGTTTCATATAAGCAGTATAAAGCAAAATATTATTGATGATTTTAGCACAAAAGCAAAATAAAAACCAGAAGCATTTTTAAATATTATAACATACCTATCTATGCAATTTGCAAAAGAATTATTATTGTATCAATATTTATTTTAAAAAAATATTTATTTATCAATGTTGTCCATACACTTTCATAAATCTATAATATTCAATCTATAAATCTATAATCTATATGTGATAAGATATATTGATACAATAATGTGGCAGTAATCATTTACTTTCACATCTTTGCATATTGCATACTTAAGAAGTCATCAGCCTTTCCTCAATTCCCTTGATAAATTGCAAAAGCTATTATTAGATAGACTTCTTATATAGGCTTTCTATTTTCTTTTTTATTAATAATATATAATGTCTCAACTTTGGTTAGACAGTGTTGAATTTCAGTATGCAACGTTGGAAGTTAGGGCATTATTTGAGTTTGTAGGATACAGCGTGAAGTTAAACTAATATTCTATACTTATTTTAAAAAATCATCAGTTATCCAAAAACTAGTATATTTTTATATTTCATAAGGGTAAGCAGAGGGAATCTATAGTTAAGACATTGAGACGAAAGATATTATGTGTAAAGTGGAGGAACTCAATGCCGCGCTTTATCTTATCACAGTGTAGAAATAATAAAATTTTTCAACTGGAAATCGAATCCACAACCCTGACATTGTTACTTGCTGTGCTGATGAACCACAATAATTAAAGAAAAACAATTTAAATAACAAAATGTCCATTGCGTTAAGTATTTATCACTTTGATTGGAATTTCCATCAACTTGTAAGTAAACAAAAGATAAAAAGTTGAGTAATTTTGATAAATAAGATGACTAACTGTTAACACGATTATAAATTATCCTGATAGTGACGTCTGATAGTTTGATAGTGGAATAACCTGTTAATGTGAACTCCGTTTTAACATTTTAATATTTTTTTGTCATTTAAAGTGCTTCACAATTACGATTATAGATATACAGGGTGGAAGTGTAAGCACCACTTTAAATGAAACCACAGTTTTAACTACTCTATAAAAGCCTAATATAAATAAAAAAAAAAAAATTCCAAAACTGAAAAGTTATTTTTTCAAACAAAATAAATAATAAAATTGACATTTTAAAATAAAACGCCATTTGTAAACACGACGCACGCACACATAAACCTATCAAAGGAGCACCGCCGCACACGGCTCATCCCGAAATCGAGTCATAGGTATTGGCGATAAAGTTCAAAGTTGTTTAACCTTTAGTAGTATTTTTGTAGTAGTAAGTGTTTATGTTATTGGGATCTATACGTAATCGCGTCACACGATATACAGGTATGGATAAAAATCGTGAAATAAAAAAAAATCCTACGTCCAAACTGTTGAGGCATCTTGATTAATTTCTTTAGGTATAGGTTTGAAATATTTTACCCTATATGCTGTTTCCGTAAAAGGAGCGCTGCCTCTTCCACCCTGTATACTAACCTTTTATATAAAAATTTTCGCAATCTTGGAATACTTGTTATTTAAAAAATATTACTCTCAGTGAATACTTAAACCTACTTGAGGCACAGAAACACAAGCGTGCGACTTGAACGCGACGGTTGTGGGTTCGATTCCTACTCGGGAGAATGAAATATTTATTATATTTTATTATTCTCGCTTGTAACGAAGAAAACAACAACACTTAATTTCTCCAGAATTCAGCGGAAAGTGGAAACCCTTTACGTTTATAATCGGACTTGGTCTCACACCGCCAGGCTCCTTTACACAATTAGTATTAAGGGTAAGCGGGATAAGCATGAGAAAACTGCACTGGCTTCTAATAACTTTTTACTATAATCGCATTTATTTTTTCCTTTCTTTTAATTATAATATTATTTTACCGTACAAATCCATACAAGAACGGATTACAGTTTTCCCATGCTCATATAACTATACTCTCTATTATTTGAAGCTATTTTTTCCTCTCTTAGGCTCAAGCAGAAGAAGGTTTCATAACAACGTGCCAGCAGCTCCGAGGCTATGGCCAAGAGATGTTTACAGCGAGAGATAAGAAAGATCAGACTGAAGTAACAATAGCGATTTCTTTGACAGGCATCCGAGTGTTGAGTGATACTAGTGATACGCCGCATTTTTATAGGTTTGTATTTGGTTTTATTTTTGTTTTTAGCTAAGATTTATATGGGTCTCTGTTTTTCTCTCTCTTTCATCTAGGGCACATATTATTTATGTGAATAGGCGATAAAAACCAAGATTTAGATTTTTATGCTGAAATAATACAAATGTCTTGATATGCTATAGACGAATGTCTTGTTACGTTAGATACAACAGATTTTTTTAGTTTATACTCATAGGTTCGTTTCCCATTTAATAATATTTGTATTGATTTGAACATCTCGATTTTTAAAAAGAATTGAAAAAAAGACAAAGTATGGCAAGATTTATAAACATTTTCCTTTCAGGTGGATGGACATTACAAACGTTATAAACCACAAACGCACATTCAGCATAGAGTGTCAGAAACAAGGTGAATCTGTTACCTTCACCCTTCCAAGTCCTGAGGACGGTAAATATGTATGGAGAATGTGTGTCCATCAGCACACCTTTTATATGAAACACCAAGGTGCTCTAAGCGTATCTGTTGATGAACATAGACCTAAATTTCAGGTTTGTATTGGTCTTTTTTATTATTTTTTAGATATTATTAGTGTTTTCTTAAGGCGGTTTGCGGCGTTAAGTTCCGCCACACAGCACGCAATGCTTCTAAAATTTGACGGAAAGTGGGGAACGGAAATGTCCTTCCTAGGTTTCCTCTGCCTACTCTGCTATGTGCATAGATTAATTTTTATTTTATTTTTTTATTTTATTTATTTTTAAGGGAAACATACAGTACATTAAATATATTCTAATAACACACAAATAATAGTACAAATACCAATCAAGTTTCCACAAACTACTAACTCATAAGTCTAAAGAACAACAATTTATGCACATACAAAAAACAAAAAAACAAAAAGTGGAAAACTTTCATTCGGGACAGAAAGATACAAATATTTTACTGCTAAAAATATCGACACCTTGAATAAGTCTAAGTTGTTATGCTTAACATTAAAATTAATTAAAAACTACTTTAGTATTTTAAAAAAACGATTCTTTGTTAAATATGCAATATTTTGTTTTTCATTAGTTCCATTTTGTAAAAATAATAGTGAAAGTATCAAAATTAATTACAGCGTTAGTTATATTAAAAAAATCAATTTATAGCCAATCTAACTAGACGTATGTCAAGACTAATTGTGTTGCCTGAAAGCGAAAACGTCGTTAATCATGTAACTGATTCAACGTGTTTATTATTTTCTCCGTGGCAGCTGTCAAAGTTTAGAGTCTAATAGTAATATTCTGTAAATTATAATTTTTAATAATAATAAAAACCGGCTCCAATTTCAACCGGATCCCTTAATCAGAACCTAGCCAAACTTTCACCAACTTATCCTCGAAGTGTATTCCTTCCAATAATAAAAATATCATCAAAATTGGTTGGCGTGATATTGAGTTATTCGTCCATTTGTCGCGCACATATCTACTTAATGCAAATTTAAGACTTATGTAATTTTCTCATGGATTATCAGAAATGGACTAAATTAAAATGGGACCACCCGAGAAGCACCAGCTTTCAAATAAAAAAAAATATTTAAATCAGTTCATTCAGTTAAGAATTCTGAGGTAACAAACATAACCAAAAAAACAGTTGAATTGATAACTTCTTACTTTTACAGAAGTCGGCTAATAAATACCGTAACAGGATTTGAACCTAGGCATCTTTGAATCTATTCTAGCCTTAATTGGCTACAATTAACTGTACACATATCGAGCCTTGCAGTAATACATACAATTTTTATACTAAACTATTTTTTTTGTATCATATTTATACCATATTATCTCTATTCTCCACGTTTGACAATTTGCGGAGCTTTACTCCGCACTTTATTTAACGTCCTCGTACTACAATAATGCAACCACTATTTTATAAATTTTAAAATTAATTCTTCCTGGCATTGATCCCGGCTTTTGCTAGAGTCTGCTCAACCTACTCTATTTTTCATGGTCTTTAGCGTTCACGGTGGTAAGGCCCATTGGCTCTCATATCCTGCATTACGACATCCATCCAGCGCTTCCTTGAGCATCCGGGAGGTCTCACTCGAGGGACTGATGTAGCAAAGCACTTGCTCCCGTCATAGTTCTTAGGCCGTCGCGTAACGTGGCTCCAAGACTACCTCGAATGAATGTGTTACGTATGCTATCAGACCGCGTTACGCTGGAAATCCACCTCACCATTATCATTTCCGTGACGTGAAGCTCCTGAGTGAGCCGTATAAAAGAACCGGTCGAATGATGCTCTTGTATATCAGATCCTTGAGTTCCTGCGAATATTATATAATATGATAAATAAAATAATGATAAAAAATAATAATAATATTACTTCAAATATATTGAATCTGTAACTGCGATTCAATGGGGTCAATGGCCTCTTTCTTTTGTATAGCTTCCTCAATAATTTATATAGATACCCACGATATCCAATATCAGATTTTTCCAACGAAATTAGCTCAATTAGATTAGTTTATCTAATTTACGAATTTGTAAACGTATAAAATTGAAATGGCTTTGCAATTTAAACCGTCCTTGACATACTTTTAGTGGGAGCTTTTAATTCAGTTTACCGTGTGATTCAGAATGTATAACGTGGTACAAGATATTGCGTGTAGTATGTAGACACAGGTTCTTTCCTTCCTTCTCATGCCTTCCTTTTATACTATTAAAATTAAATGCATCATTAAGAACAGATAACTAAGACACTTTGTCTGAAATATTATTTTAAGGTTCACGCTATATCCCGCACATAACCTAGTGCTAAGACACTTCCGTCCCCCACCTTCCGCCAAATTCTGGATGCATTACGTGGCAATAAACGCTGCGCTTTGCCTCGTCACTAGAGCGAGGAAATGTAAATAGTATTTAATATTTAATTTTCTCGAAATTTCGAACCCACAAGCTTTAACGTTACAAGTCACATCCCTATGCCACGACTATCCTAAGAAATATATTAAACTCTAATTAACTGTATGGGGAAGTCAGTCTTGATTTTTCAATCCAACAAAGAGGAGCGTCTCATGTGAAATACTACACAATTAAATGGTGACGATATAGAAATCGTGGCATCTGCCGGTGTCTATATATACTAATTCTTTTATATGCGTTTTCGTTGCAATAGTATTTTTTTAGATTAATCGAGAACAGTGCTCACGGCACTGTTCTTTATTTTTCGTTTTAATGATATTGCGTATTGAGTGGTTGAAGCCGACACTATTTTGTGTATAATCAGACAGGAATTACCATATTAATGCAAATATTTTTCATTGGCATGCAAAACCTTATCGTTCAATTAGACAAGTATCAACTATTTTTTATATTTTTAAAATGTTATTCCACACTTAGGGAAGAGAAACACTTTTTAGAAACGCTTTTTGTTCTCTAAAAAGTAATTATCAATTATGCTGATTACGCTATATTTCATAGCGCTCCTATTATAATGCAAAAATGGCGTATTTGGTATTTTTAAAATATGCTGGGAAATAAATGCCTGTTAATAGTCTCCGCATAATACATTGACATATTAATTTGAAAAAAATGGAGATGCAGATGCATTGAGCGATATATCTTATATGTAGATAATTAAACATTTTGTGGTGTCTATGGACATCTTTAATTAATTACACAATTCATTATAACGACTTTTTAATTCGACATCTATAATATTAAAGTTTAAAAAATATATTAAAGTTATAGTCAAAAAAATTAAGACAAGCCATAAAAAACAGCATCGTGAGGTGTGTCGTGCTCGTGCATGCCTAACTAGATGATATCGGTGCCGCGTACGTACGTACTCGCAAAAACCACTCGTTGTTTCCGAAGGAAAATTGTTAACTAATATAAATTGATCGTATTATTATTTTGAGACAAATGGTTCTGTATTTCGGTGTTTGCTTACATTTTTTCCTGCTCTGTTCTTTAAATAAGTTTATAGTTTAAGTAAATAATGTAGGCTTCCCTACTACTATTTTTTTTTGTTTCTTTGTCTGATAAATACTAAGGGTGGCTTTAAGTCCTTAAAAGAACGTCTTTCGATGCATTGCTTTTTGAGTGGCGGAAATCAACGCTGCGCTTTGCCTTGTTGACAGAACGAAAAAATACAAGTATTCATAAATAATTCTTCCCCCGAGTGGGATCGAACCCACAACCCGCGTTTACAGTCCCATGCTTGTGTCATTATGCCAAGACGGTCTCGTTCAAATATAATTGTAAACGTTGTTTTAATATAAATATACAGATATTTATTTTATCAAGTGCATAAAATACCTGCGGCGATAAATACTACTACCGAACTCTAACTAAGACCTCTTCGTATCGCACTCGACTAGATTTTCTTTATAATTGCAGTTTGCAGTAATTGAATAATTGAAATGGCGTGTTGATTCTTTAACCAGTTCATTAAACTCAATGGCGTTTTGACATTGCTGTTGGTTTGTTTTCATATAACACGAATTTCCGTATGCTATAGTTGCTTATTTAAAAGAAATAGTTTTTAATTAAAACCAAATTACTTATAGCAATTTATTATAGCTTATAATTCTAAAAACAAAAAGCTAATGATCCGTAATCTCCTATCGCAGGAACATGGTCTCTCCGAAAGTCGTGAAGAGTTAGACGTGAGAGAGGTAGGTAGCACTTCCAGGTTAGAGCCCTTGACTGCGGCGCATCGAGCTCATTCTACTTCATGCTTGGAGCTGGCTGATCACCGACCACAACCGAAGAATAGGTAAGATTAGTGTTGTTTTAAAAATTTCATCTCATTTGTTAGAATTATTATATTACTTTTATATATTAGAACTAATGAATTTCGAGATTCTTGTAAATAAAATGAAATACTTAAAATATTTTTGATCATTCTTATGTTAATATCTCGACTGAAATATATAATTTTAAAGGTATTTTAACCATTCGTTACAGAGCATTATTGCCTTCTTATAGACCAGCACCAGACTATGAAACGGCAGTACAACAAAAATATCAACAACAACGAACTGAAGCCCAAATACGATATCAAAACCATCATGCTCATTCCCAATTAATCAATACGACTGCCCAACCATTAGTCTACGGTTCACATCCAGATATACACAGAATACACTATCCTGATGTAACCAGACATACTGTGTCAGTTAACCAAGGAGTTGCAGCCACAGAAGATTATACTTATGGACTTAAATTTGTAGGAAATTACCCCATGGCTGTCAACCCTAATGTACAGACAGATCACGCTTTACATTACGTCAATGTATATAAACCCCCTCCCCCTTATCCGTCAAATGGTCTAGCTTCCAATTCGACCCCAGATCTAGCAGTGGCAAGCCAAGCCTTAAATTATCATAGAGGTTATATCAATTCGCACGTATCAGGTTCAAGTCCAGATTTGGTATCGACTAGAACTGCCTTAAATAGACAGTTACTGGGTTATGTCAATCCTGCCCATAATGTAGTTAACTACACCCGACCTAACATTTTACCCGCCACGCACGGAACTTATAATAATTTGACGTCAGTTTTAGAACCTAATCCTCATATAATAATCGATCCTCATCATATATCCGATAATATCCAAAAAGTTTACGACGAAAGAGGGAATATAATGTATTCTATGCCAATGAGACGGGTTTCATATCAAAGACACCATATTTTGCCCCAACCGCATACAGAAACTCAGGAACCTATTTACGAAAATGTACCGTTACCATGGCAGAGTGATGGCAAATTAATACGAGAGAGAGCTCAAAGTTTGACCACGACAGACGAAATTAATCGACTTAACGAAAAGAATAGCAGTCACCCAGCGATAAATAACCACGGATTAAAACAAAATATCAACCTGTCCTACTCAAAAATCGATAATGACAGCCATTACGTAAACGCTCAAATAATAAAAGGAGTAAGAGAATCCAGTATACCAAAAGATATCATAAATTCCAATAAATCGCTAAATACCGAGCAAATAACACAAAATTTAGACCAAATATCATTGAAAACTGACGAAAAAGATTACGACGAAACGCCATACCAAAGTTTGTCGACTCACAAAAACAATATAAGCAAATCTACAGACAATGTGACGTCAATAAGTGTTAACGACACTTCGTCGAGTATAACCGACAGTGCTTTGTCGAATTCAATAGTGAATACGACGTACAGCACTAGTATAGAATTAGATAAGACGAATCCGACGAAAGAGAAGAAGAGACGACGATGGGGTGTTTTCATGGGGAGGAGTAAGAATGTGGAGGTGAAAAGTGCGACTTTGGGTAGGGATCGAGCGAAACAGGGAAACAATGCTAATAAACACAGATGGTCTACAGGGTTGCCCAAATTTCAACCACTGCCGCCGAGTATTACCAAAGAGACTTTGGTAAGATTGTTATTTTTGATGATTTTTCGACTTATAATAACTTTTTGACTTAGAGGAACTGAATTAATAAACGCAGTTGTGGCGCAGTGACACAGCGTATGAATAAACGCGACGGTTGTGAACTTGTGAGTTGAATCCCCACTTAGAGGAATGATTTTTTTCATTTCCTCGCTCTGGTAACGAGACCAAGTGCAGAGTTCCTCAACACGCAATATTAATAGGATGTAGCTTGGAGAACGAAGTGTCTTAACACTAGGTTCCTTCTACCTTTCCTAATATATGCCGGATATAGTATGAAACAATAATAAAAAAATATTTGTAAAACAAAAACCACGACTGCTTTAAAATAAAAAGAAAATAAACAAGCCCAATAGTTTATTAGGATTAACAGTCGGGACCTCTTTAAATTATACGGGGCTCCTGGTAAAGATTTTATTGATTGAAGAATTACTTATAGGTCCCGACTGTTAATCCTAATAAACTATTGGGCTTGTTTATTTTCTTTTTAGTTTTATGCAGTCGGGGTTTTTGTTTTTACAAATATTTTTTATATTTTTCAGGTTTTTGTTAGAAATCATTATAGTAATGATAATCATGATATACCTTTTTGAAATCCTCGTATTAAGTTCTTGAATTTGATACCCATATTGTGGTCTTCGAAACGAAAAAATATTTTTTCACTAAGTCCAATATCGTCCCAAAGCCGCCATGATTGTTTTCTTTTAACGTCACCTATCTAAGAACACTTGGGCTGCTAATACGAATCTAATGATACCTCAATTGTGTCAATCCGTTCAGCGGTTCTCGAGATATGAGGTAATAAAGAATATTACATACATACAAGATACGCGCGAAAAACATAACCCTTCCTTAGCAGTACTAACTATAAACTGAATAAATCGAAAAATAAATTATTTAAATTTGAACTCCTAAACATCAGTGTCACGATGACGTCATATTATTGTATTATTAATTTATGCAATTTTATAAAATGTATAATCAATAATTTTATTTTATTTATTGTTAATAGATTCCGTTGCTTTGATAACAATATTAAAAGTATTAAGAAAATAATGTATAGGAGTATTAATTTTATAATTTTCATATTAAGCTGCTAATCTCAGTAGCTATCATATTAATATGGCAATGCAAACAATTTATAGCATCGGCAATGAACGGGGTTCGATTTCGTTATCTTATGCAGGAACTAATATACTTTTTATCAAATTCATAAATTAATATAATTATTTCAACATACAAAGAGTATGTCAATAGTAATAATTATATGTAGAATATTTGCTCGTAGTTGATCCTAACCTTGTTGGTGTGTCGGTCAGTCAGATTTTATATTGTTTAAATGTAAGGTATACACACAATTTATAAGATTTATTATGATATGTTTTTTAATTATAATAATTATTAATAGTTAATTATTGTAATTATAAATCACATTGAAAAAAAGAGCTTGTGTTATATATTATATTTCAATTTCATTTAAAATACAGATAAATAAAATTTAGGGTAAATAGAAAAAGTAACAGTAACTATAACCATCTATTCTGTTTGATGATGAATGTAACTGGTAAACGACAGTCAGTAAGTATATTACAACACTTGTGAAGATTATCTTAAATGGAGAACGGAGTGTTGTATTGTAATTTACTCTAGGTTCTTTCTGCTCATTCCCAAAAGAACTGACTACAACTGCCTAATTAAAATGCATACTAACACATACTTTTTATTTCAATCAGTGCCAACTCCTAGAACGTAAAATGTCCGAAGACCAGCTGTCCTTCGCATTTGAACAAATACCTAAATCACGTTTAGGAGATTCGGAATACCGTACAGCGTTACTACCTCAGTACGCGGTGCTGAACGGATACAGTGTTGATAACATACCCTATGAAGATAACAGGGTTAGGTTGCATCCCACCCCTGTCAACCCCCATGGATATATTAACGCTTCTCATGTTACTGTGAGTATCTTTTTATCTTATTTTTTTTATTAGATAAGGAGTTGAAAGTTAATCCCAAAGTCTTGTAGGTAGATTTGGGATGAATCTTGTGAAATATCTTCTTTTTTCTTAGATAAGATGAAAAACATTTGCTGCATAGGATTATGGATTTTAAATGTTATAAGCTATAAGTTGACGCCGTTATATTAATAATTACAACAAGTATAAAATAAGAAATGTCAAGCAGCACTAGCAAAAATATATGTAATATTTATATTTATTATCATATACTAATTTTAGTACATTAAAAGAGTATGTTATTATCGATTTAATTATACATAATAGTAATGACACGTTAATTTGTAAATTGAGTAGATTTATTAACTTTCTATATTTTATAAGTTTAACATATAAAGAGTACTGCTAAATAGCACTAGTAACACTGTCTAGAATTATTCTATTTCCTATTGCGTAACTTTTATTTTAAGACCGCTAAACAATATGTTATTCTCTATTAAGTTACAGTTAATAATTTATGACACATTGATTTTTAAATATTGAATGGATAAATAAATTTACTTTATATATTGTACAAATTTGACATATAAAAACAACTCTTTTAATCTCGCTATCAGAATATATATATGAACAATATGCTGAACGATGAGTAATTGAATATAATAATTAAAACGTGACGCTGCTCTTGTTATTATTCCTATATTGAAACTACTACTGTAACAATCTTTTTAAAATGAGTGAAAAGTGGTAAACGAATTTTCTTAAAATTTGTCTCTATATCTATTTATATGTGCATATAGAGAGAGAGCTGGAGATAATCATGCTGAAATGAAAAATATTGTTAAAATAATTAATCAATTGTTGAATAAAGTAAATAGTTTGTAGTAATACTACTGACTATACTCCTAATTCAAATGTTATTGTAATATTTTTGTCATTTTTAGGGAAGTGTCATGCCATACTTAGCATTCACTTACTTAACTTAGAAACAACATAGATAATTGCGACATGATTATTGATTATAGCGCTAGAGCGGTTTTTAAAAGGTGCGCTTTCAAATTCCGCTATTTTATTTTTTCTAAAGAAGTTGTTATTTCGATATCCTCTTTAAATAGCAACTGTTTGTCCAAAACAGATGACAGTAGGCAACACACAACGCTTTTACGTAGTAATACCCACCACGCCAGCTGCTGGAGTGGCGGAGCGCGCCCTCGTGTGGGAGTGCGCGTGGCAGGCGGGCGCGCGCGTGCTTGTGTTAGCTGATGTCGCCAGCTCAGTGTCTGCCTGGCTACCGCCTGATGATAGACCTGTGGAATATGGACAGGTAGGTTGGCAACAGTATGCTTGGCTTACATGGAATTAGGGGATTTATTATGAAGGTCTATTGTCATTTTTGTATCCTCCTGGCGAGCAACACTATTCCGAGGGTACCGGTGATGGGACAAAGCCAAAAGGTAGGCGGAAGGATGTTAGTATTAGCTGATGTTGCCAGTTCTGTGCCCTCCTGGTTTCGCTCTGGTGATAAATCTATAAAATATGGACAGTTCCTTGAAAGGTTTAAGATGGGGTAGAACAAGCAATTCAGCTAAATAAAACGTGCATGCAACTTTCTTAGCGCAATTTACTTATATAAAACGTGCACGTAAACGCATATGGCTTACTGAGCCTTGTGGTTGAAGAAGAATTTCGTCTCCAGTTCCAGGTGTCGCTGGGGCGTTCCTCGCGCGCGGCGTGGGGCGCGACGGTGCGCGTGCGCGTGCGGCGCGGCGCGCGCGTGCGCGACCTGTGGCACGTGCACTACGTATGGAATGAGGACCCGACAGGGTTTCTTGGTGAGTTTTGTTTTTGCTACTTTTTTCTTATTTTTCAGTCTGTCAGCTTTTTAGTCTCGTCTTTATTAGTTTACATGGAAGTATGATGTCTTATCAGTTTTATCCTGAAAAGTTCACGACTTGGTCTATCACCCGTTTTCGGTTTATCTTTGATATAGATTTTTGATATAGTTATATATATATATATATATATATATATATATATATATATATATATATATATATATATATATATATATATATATATATATATATATTTTAAATAATATATTTAAATGGAATATACTTTATCCAATTCCAGATTTCATATCCGAAGTGAACGGTCTCCGCGCTGCCTCCGAGGAGGAGCCCACTCCGCTACTAGTGTGCGGTAAACGCGCAGGCGCAGCCCTCGCCGCGCACCTACTGCTGCACGTGCTGGATACTAACCAGGTATATGTCGGACCAAAATTCACTATACAACAGTACAGAACAACACGAATGTACAGAAATAATAAAAGTAGTCTTCGACACTTCCCCCTTTTTTTCTATCCTCCCCTTCTACCTATCCTACCTCTTTTTCTGTCCTATCCTACCCCCTTTTCTTTCTTTCCCCTCGGTCCTCACAAAAAGATTTTCCATTTAAAAACCGTCATCCGCTATAATGGAACGACATCAGACAAGATTGGATACTGACATGGATGGAACTGGCAAGTTAAGCAGGAAGGCAGAACCCATACGCCGAGATTAATGCCAGGAGGAAAATGTTTACCTTTTCTTGATTTGGTTTGTAAAAATGATACCTACCTCTCACGCAAATTTTCTAAACGGTATGTCAAGCAATAAGAATTAAATTCAAATATTGTTAAAAATGTAATTCTTGTAAGCATAAAAATAATATATAACTAAGCGGGCGCATTCATACTCTGAGACATATATATTAATTTATTTTTGTTTAATCCATGTTACAGGAACTAGATATACCGAGAACAATCGGTATATTACACCAGCAAAGAGCAAATCTCATAGAAAATGTACAACAATACAAGTTTTTGCACCAGGTTTTACTTCAGTATTTAAAACAATCGAGACTCATTTAAATCCATATTATATGAAAAAAAGCTTTATTGTTTATGCAAGTTGATTTAATATATATTATGATTATGAAGTCATTAAGCGTTGTAAATTTAAACGCGTCATATTTGTGTATTATTGAGTTGTAATAATAATATGCAAAAATATGAATTAATTAATAAATTGTAATTAATATTCAAAAAATCATTTTTGTTTACTAATATTTATTTTTGTTTCATAATATATGTAAGTAATATTCTTATAAAGACAATAACACTTTAAAAAGTATAAATTTATCTGTAATAAAAAGTCGTACGAAACAGTATCCAAATGATTATAAATTTTTATTAACTTTGTATGTAATAAGTATTGAAAAAATAATTTAAATTAATTTTATACTAAATATTGATTTATCATTCATTAAATAACTTGTAATTATGTATAAAAGCTGATTCTGTGTTTGTATGTCTGTTTGTAAAATCATTATTAGTTATATTTAGTGATATGTATATGAAAGTGTTAAGATATGATTAAAAGCTAAATACTAAAATGGTCTGAACTAAATTGTGGTAATATTACGACACTTCTATTCCTCACTTTCCACCAAATTCTGGAGGTATTGCGTGGTGAGTGGCAGAACTTAACGCCGTGTTTCACCTCGTTATCAGAACAAAAAAAAAAGGAAATATATAGAGCAAGGAAAGAAAAATATTTTAACCTAAAAAACATATATGTTTTAAATATCACTCCGTCACTTTATTTTTCTAATATAAAAAAATATATATATTAACTATAATAGGCAATCGTGGCTCAGTGACACAACGTGGTATTGTAAGCGTGACGGTTATGGGTTCGATTTCCAATCGGGGGAATGAAATATATAATAAATGTATTTTTTTAATAATACTAAATAAAGCTTAGACCATTTTAGCGTTAGTCTGATTTGTGCCTAAAGACTAAAGTATATTTATTATGTCTATTTTATTTAATTAATAATAGTTTTCTAATAAAATAATAAATTTAATTGTAATTAATTGTGCCTTAATCAGAGATTAAATACGATCTGAACCATTATTATGTGCCTTCTATCTAATAGTATTAATAAATGTATTTAGTTTTATAAGTAATTTATATAAAAAAAAATAAGAAACACGACTTTTTTTTCTAAATAATTTTTTTTTCTAAGTTAAAATATCAAGTGCGGGTTAAAACCCATACCTTTTAATGTTTATATAAATATTTTTTCTTATTAGTTTTTAGTTTTTTCTACTTATTTTTCTATATATTTTTTTGCAATTTTTTGTTATTATTATAAGTAATATGCACTGCCAATTTATTTGATATTTGATTAAAAAGAATTAACTTGGACTGTTAACGTGTTGGTTGTGGGCTTGATTTCCACTCGAGGTGATAATATAGTTTTTTCATTAGAAGTCTTGGAAGACAAAGCGCGGCGTTGCGGGGGCTCTCTCAGGGAGAGCTTACTTCTTATCATTCAGAATATAATAATACTTATTTGTTCAAGTTAGCCCTTTTCATTTATCAAAAATGTTTTTTGTAATATAATACAAATGTTCTGTAAACGGTTTTTTTATTTGCTATTTTTATATTCCTTTTTTTTCTTTTTGTATATAAATTTTTTGATTTTTATTTTTTTTATTTACTATTTCTATATAAAATATACAGGTAAAATAATGATATTAAAAAATATTTTCTTCTTGTTCCAATGATGAGTTTTTTTATAAAATATTAATAAAAACTTATGACAAATACAACTCTCTATAATAGTTTTTTGAATATATTAGTAATTTTCATATATATTTTTATATAACATGAATTTGAACCTGTATCTTTTACGTTGTATCCTGCACACAGCATGATAGGCAGAGGGAACCACATAAGACACTCTATCCCCCATTTTCCGCCGAATACGGAACAATTAACGATGCGCTTTGCCTCGACGCCAGAGCAAACAAATAAAAATTAAATATTTAATTTCCTCGAGTGGGGATCGAACCCACAATCTGCCGCGCTTACAGTCACACTTTTTCCGTATCCGTATCGTTTAGATCTTAATATATGTACATATTTATTTCTGCTTATAATTATATGTTGCTTTCTTTCAAAAGCTTTTTCTATAATTAAATTATGATAATTATTTAAAATTATATAGCTTAAGAGTGTTCAGTATTTTTAAAACTCAATTTGACTTTTAGAAAAAGAAACAAATGTCTATCTTTTTTTAAAAATCTTTATTAATATTTTTTTTATTTTCTAGTCCAAAAGGCAGCTCCATATTAAATATTATGTATTATTAAGTTAATTTTGCCTAAATTGTAATGTTTTGTATGTGTTTATAATTCAAACGTATTTTTTTTATAAATAAAGAATATTTAGTCTGTATTGCTATTTTATTATTAATCTGTCTCGTTTTTTTTTATTGTTTTAATAAAAAAAAAATTTATTTGTTTATTTTGCACTGAACTCTGCACTTTAGAAAATCATATTTCTTGAAAATACAAATTATATTTGTAAATTTTGCTTTATATAGAAAACGAGACTTTTTTGTAATTATTGCATGATTTTTTTTATTTCAGATTGTATTTTTTTTATAATTTTTATATGAAGAGTTATGTTTCTTAACATATTGTTTTATATTTGTCAAAAAAATATTACTTGTATTGTTATATTGTTTAGTGCCTGAGGCATTGGTAATATAAAAAATGTAGATTTTTTTAAACGTATATACTATGTGTGTGGTAAAATTATAAATGTTTTTTTTGTGAATTCAGAACAGCTTTGTGTTTTA
Organism: Heliconius himera; assembly: GCA_021202915.1. Taxonomy (NCBI): domain Eukaryota; kingdom Metazoa; phylum Arthropoda; class Insecta; order Lepidoptera; family Nymphalidae; genus Heliconius; species Heliconius himera. Next base: position 613,792 of record JAJHJA010000046.1, read on the forward strand.
TTTGTGTACAGTATCACTCAGAATTATAAATTTGCGCTTAATTGATATAAACGTATAATTCAAAAGAAATTATAAAAAATATTTCTGTTTTTATGTGAATTTTAAGAATAATAAAGAAATAATATACAAAATACATTGTTTACTATAAAACGCTTCTTACAAAAGTATTGTATATAATTGTTTAGTAAGCATTTCATACAATTAATAATAAATAACAATACATTTTGTGTTTGCCTTTTTATTCGAACCTTATATGTATGATATAGGCCGCAAAGGAGGGTCTGGCTGTAAACGGAAAAATTGGCGTTCGATTTCCGTAGAAATTCATTCTTTTTGTTTTTTTTTTTTGCTTTGGTAACAAAACTTTTTTGCTCATATCTTAGAAATCGAAGTCAGGCAATTGCTATAAAGGGTCACTGTTCAGCATTCCTTCCGGTTTCCTCAGGGGTGCCTCAGGGCTCACATCTTGGTCCACTTCTATTTAATATATTTGTTAATGACATAATAACTTTCTTTCATCATTCCAAAATCCTCCTTTTTGCCGATGATATGAAAATATTTAGGTCAATTAAAACGATAAACGATTGTAACATACTTCAAGAGGATTTGTGTAGATTAATATCCTACTGTGACGATAATCACCTATATTTGAATATCAATAAATGTAACCTAATCGCATTTACTAGAAAAAAGGACCCTGTCATATTTAATTACAAACTAGAAAATAATTTAGCCTTGGTGTTTACTTGGATGACAAGTTGTTGTTTACTTATCATATAAACCTTATAGCTCAAAAGGCATACAAAATGTTAGGCTTTGTATTGCGTATATCAAAAGATTTTAAACGGGCTGAAACTCTCATTACATTGTTTAATGCTCTGGTTCGGTCAATTTTGGAGTATCGTTCCGCATGTTGGAATCCTCAATATAAAGTTTACACCAGAAGAATTGAATGTTTATATCACAAGTTCCTTCGTCACTTAAAACAGAGACATTCTATCGCAGAACCTTTAATTAAGATATTAAAAGATATATCTCTGGAGAAGTGCCATGATCTCAGAGTTCAAGTGTTGTTGTATAAGCTGGTGAACAATATGATCGATTTCCCCCTTCTCGTGAGTAAACTAAACTTTGCGTGTCATAGATTGGGTGCACGAACTAAACCCTTGTTTGCAGTTCCCAAGTTTAAAACAAAATATGCGTCTAATAACTTTGTGTCACGTGCATGCAAAAATTTTAATGTTAAGCATAACAACTTAGACTTATTCAATGTAAAATTCAATAATTTCAAGAACTGTTTGAAGAAACTTTTATGAATTGTTTTTTTTATTTTTGTGCTTGGTTAGGTGTCGATATTTTTAGCAGTAAATTATTTGTATCTTTTTGTCCCGAATGAAAGTTTTCCACTTTTTGTTTTTTTGTTTTTTGTATGTGCATAAATTGTTGTTCTTTAGACTTATGAGTTAGTAGTTTGTGGAAACTTGATTGGTATTTGTACTATTATTTGTGTGTTTTTAGAATATATTTAATGTACTGTATGTTTCCCTTAAAAATAAATAAAATAAAAATAAAATAAAATAAAAAACACTAAACGCTATAATACTTTACGTTAATAGTTTTAATGTATGAGACTGTACCTGCGATCAGAGTTACCGCCATCTTAGAATGTGTTATACGCAACTGTTATTTGCTTTCATTAGTATAGTCCACCACTCTGCTAATACTGGGCGCGGCTGTAAGGAGAGTGTTTTAGAAGACTGGCGATACGACGGATGACAATGCTCCAGTAAGAGGAATGCAGACGCTTCCATCCTGTATAGCCATTTTTATGTAATTAAAAACCGGTTTTTTTTCCAAGATTATAATACCACAATATTTGCTATCTACAAAAATAAAACACCAAAATCCAGTCTATAATCAATAATTATTTCCGTACAAAATTACAACATAACATATCCTATATGTAAGTATACATTAATAGTTACAACTCCGTTACGGCGGAGGGTAGTAGGCGCGCGGGGGTAACGGGAGGGGGCCAGAGGGGGGTACCGGGGATGGGGGTACAACCCCGTGGGGTGGAGGCGGGCGACCCGACAGGGGAGGGAAGTAGTTAGGCGGGGGTACGTTCACCGAAGGGAATCTGTGTACAGGCGGCGGCTCAGAGTACCCTAGCGGGATAGACGGGATAGGCAGCCGAGTTGGAATAGGAGGGGGAGCTGTGTAAACGGGATACGGGATGTTGGAATAAGCGGGATAATTAAATCGCATGTCGATTTTGGGTTCTTCTGAGCCATTCTTTACTGGGGTAGAGGCAGGTTTACTTGCGGGTACAGGTGATGCGGAAGTGGGCGGTGTAACAGAGGGTTTTTTGTCGTTTTTTGGCAGTTTCGCTGCGGCGTTAGGTTGCGGAGGTGAATCGCCTCCTGAGGGTTGTGTTTGAGGCGAGTATAGATCTAGCACCTGGAAATAAAAGGGTAAAGTTTTATTTCTACAATTTATTTAACTTAAAAGAGGCCGTCGTGGCGCAGGGGCACAAGGGTGTGACTGTAATGCAACGGTTGTGGGTTCAATCCCCACTCGGGGGAATGAGTTATTATTCATGAAAATTTTCATATCTCCGCCTAACCTGCTATATGCGGGATACAGGTGAAGCTGATTTTTATCAAATTTAACTACAAGATTTACACACACAGATTTATATAATAATTTAAAAAATATGCTGGGTAGGCAAAGGGACGTTGAAACACTCTTTTCCTTCTCTCTGTCAGAATTTATGCCACTGGTTTTTATGCTATTACAGAATGGTTGTTTTTTGCAGTCCATGGATAAAAACCTTTACTGTTACCAATATTTCACAAAATAATACTAAATTAATTAAAAGAATTAAAGGCAAGTATAAAAAAGATTACATATACTTGACATACTGTCTGTAGAAAGATATGCATATAACAATTATATTATATACTAGCGGCGCGCCGGCTTCGCCCGCTTAAAATACATAATTATTGGTTTAATAAGCAGAATTGATTGACAACTATAATGACTTCTAATATGATTTTTTTACGACATTATTGTAATTTCCATAGGAATTTTTGATTGTTTCGAACTAAAAAATACAACCAATGTAGATATTTGATATTCATAAATTGGTAAATATGTAGTTTATTACAGTGTACATGTAAAAAGGATGTTTTTAGGCATTTTTATATAGATTTATTTCAAATGAAAGAACTAAGCAAAAAATGTATGTATTTACTTTCTTTGAAGATCAAATCGTTCTTTATCTCTGTGTTGAATTAATTATGACTTAAACTTAACTGTTATGATTTATGAAGGTAATCTCCACTAACAATTCAATTTTGTATACTTTATTGTACAAAATATTGAATAATAGTGCCTCAAAAATATATTTTTTTATGAACAGTCATATAACCAAGACATTTCGAATGTCATTGTTTAGCCAGGATTCTCACCAGCGCGTTTGCTATATAACATTTGCATGCTAACTAATGCCTTGAGTTCATTCAAATGGCATTTTTTTTAATGAACCGTTTTGATGAAACAAACTTTAATTATTAAGTTGAGTTAAAACAAAGCTATTGGTGAAACTTTTAAGTAAATCTGTTAGGTACTTTCAGAGAAAAATGTGACCATATATATCAACAGACAGACAGACAAGAAATTTAAAAAAATATTTTTGCTTTCTATTATTCTTTTTAAGTGTTCCTCTATACATTTCAGTCAGAATTTCTAAATGTACAGACAAAATATATTTACTGTCTTATTATATATAGAGATCATTGGATGAAAATATAAAGTTCTTGTAATGAATATGAAGTTCTTGTAATATCACATATTATTCTAGAAAATTGAAATTTTGAATACAATTTACCAGAATTAATTTGTACAGATCTCTACAAGACACAGTATAAACTTTATAATTTAGTTATTTAAAATATAAACTTTGAATAACTAAATTGTGAAACCAATTGTGAAATAAAATTAATTCAATTACTAATTAATGTTTAAATTTACAAAACAATTAACCCAAACCTTAGAAATAAACTACACATAAATATTTAATGACTTTTTGGAATTTGTGTACCTACTACTACCTTAACAAACAATGTCTTAAATTTATCCAGGAAGCATAGAGTGTCTTGACAACTAAGCTTTCTATTCTTACTCTGTGATTTGGAAATGTCACAAAAATATAAATATTTTATACCTGATGACAAATATCCTCCAGCAAATCCATAGTAATATCCTCAACAAACATGTCCCACCATGCCGTATGTTTTGAATTTCGGCCATTCCAGTCCACTACTTCGAATTTACTGAGCTTTCCCGCTAAGAACAATAAAGCTACGGCAATCACTTCTGGCTCCCATTGCAGACAGAGTGTAGTGCAGAGACTGAAATGAGTAAATACATTTTAAATAATGCCACAAAAGTTTTATTCTTCTCAATAGAGATATTTTGAATTAAACAATATCTATCAGATTTTACTCTGAGTCATGGTTACAAATGCTAAACTAATGAGTAAAAAGTATGAACTCTCTCGATCATCAATCACTCAACAAAATTAAATACCTATTTTAATTTTTTTGCTCTGGTGCTGAGGCAAAGTGTGTTTAAATACTTTCTCAAACATTGTCTTCAGATGTTTGACCAACCTTTGTATCTCACTAAGAAAATTAAATAACCTTAAGAAAATTTTACAAAATTATCAAATCAAGGATCAAACGTACCTATCGTTAACGAAAGTCCAAGCCATTTGTACCATTTTTTGTAGTTTTGCCTTATCACCTTTCAGGCATTTTGCATATTTAAGTAAGTATCCATACGGGTGTTCAACTTGTAAGTCAAATTTAATAGTTTGCAACAATATTCTCTCTAAAGTCATCACTTCCTCCTTCGGATCATCACCGAATGTACTAAATTTTTGTTCAGTCAACAACGATTTGGCTACTTTTATGATATCTTTGCATTTCTTTGGTGTCTCTTCCACTTTGCCGGCCAGGAACAAGCAACAACACGCAGTTATATACCTCGGGAATGTCTTAAATGAGTGGAACATGTAGAAACGATGAAAATAAACAACTCCAGTAGCAACAGTATTATAACCTAAGTCCATTTTTGATCCCGTGTCAATAATAAATCTCGCGCCCTCCTTCCTGTAACGATTCTCTGAGTCGTTTGGGATGCCATCGCGAAAGGATGGTGTGTTTTGTAAGTCTTTTTTGTCGTAATACCAATAAGGCATTGTTGAAATTAAATTATAATAATATTAATAATATTTGTAACCCGTCACTAGCCACCACCGCCATTTATTTACTACTGACAGAACATTCAACATAGATGTCAAACGAAATTTCCTTAAAAAAAAATACATTCAATTTACCTTCAGATATATATATATATATATATAAATATTTAGTCTTAAATAATTTATTGTCAATAATATCTTTTAATTTCAAATTTTAAATTATATTTTATATTTTCTAGTTTTTGTAAAACATTTTACAAAATAAAAATAGTAAATAAATTTTTACGACAAGGTAGTCTGCCATACAAAAAACCATTTTTTTCTTTCTGTGTTGTAAATTTTAAAACAAAATTTCTTTAATTTGTAGTCACTGCAGAATGTATCACCAATTCACCATGAACACGTGAACTGATGTATGATAAGCCACAGTCACAATCTAGTTTGTATACACCTGCACTCTGTAAAGGAATATTACTTTTCACTGGTCTCAAGAATTGGCTTACTTTCTTGTTTGGCTTGAATATTGTTTTTATAGAAACTCTTCTTAAGATGTTGAATCCTGTCTGTAACCCCCTTCACATATGGTAGGAATATGATTGGCAAATCTTTGTTTCAGCGAGTCCACCACCTCTGTGACGCTGAACACCTAGGGGACGAACTTCGCCAGGTGAAGAATGCACTTCATCAGAACAAGCTGCCAGTTCCCCGCCATCGTTGTCGAAGATCCACAAGCCACCTACAGTAGAGAGACAGCCGGCATTTCTACGACTTCGGTTTAAGAACTGCTACGTGCGATATTTAGCCATAACGATGACGAAAATTCCAAAATATCCACGTTCTAACTAACATGGATATTATTATTTAAATTTGTATGAGCTGGCATTCATCGAAATAAAATACTTGGGCCAGATTTTATTGACGGTAATTTAAATGCTACGAAATTTTAAGACCTCATACGTAACCAAAATATTCCAACTAGATCCCCTAGACGTGTATCATAATATGTTACTGAGATGCAATTTATGCATTCGCAAAGAAGGCGGTCACTTTAAAAAAAAATCTAGCTATCTATTAAATAAGTGGACAAACGAAACGATAAATGTGAGTGTGTGTAAAGTGTATTCTTATAAATGTCCTCCCGAATCATCTGTGTTTACTGGAGAGGCGTTTGCTTTGTTAGAAGCAATCCGATTCACAGACTCCCACGACTTTAAACAGACTGTCATTTGTACGCTGCATACTGGCTATAAAGGGAAATCCATTTCATAGTAAATTAAGGTCTTCAATTATTTTAAGGATTCGTGAAGAACTGTACTCATGGTATTAAAATGGTTTGGATGTATACTTTGACATGGATTCCAGGTCATTCTGGAATAAGTGGGAATGAATCTGCAGACTCGTGCGCAAAATTAGCCACCCAGTGTGGTAATTTAGATATTTTTTTTATTTCGGCCCAGGATCTGTTGTCTCTTGTATCAACTCATTTGGATGTGTCATGGTCTGAATTCTGGGAATTGTCAAAATCTCAGAAACGTAAGTTTTATTCTGCTATTCAACCCACTATCCCCAGGCGACCTTGGTTTTTTTGCTAAAGATTTACTGAACGGAGCATTATATCAACTATTTGTCGTTTGCGCCTTGGTCATGTCCTTCCTCATAAAGTTCACACCTCCTTAACGTTTAATGTTTGTTAATGTTTGTGTTTAGTCCTCTATGTAAAATTTTATGTAAATATATTGGATATAACAAAATTAAATTGTAAGCTAATATCTTTGTATTATATTTCTTATTACTAACCCTCTGTGTTATGTATATAATGTATATATTAATTTTATTTTTTTTATAGGTGAAGGCAATTTTTAAGTGGATGTTTTTTTTAACATGCATTCTCCTATTGTGTAACATTATCTCTTTTTTACCGTACAACCTCCTTCGTGTTTTCTCCACACAACGTGACGTTGGCGAAGTGATATGTGCTCTACTGGCACGCTCGGAACGCCATAATCAGAGAACCATACCATGGCATACCAATTTTATTATTTATTTTGTTTGAAAAAATAACTTTTTAATTTTTGAGAAAATTTAATTGTATTAGGCATTTATAGAGTAGTTAAAACTGTGGTTTCATTTAAAGTGGTATTGACACTTCCATCGCGTATAAACAGTTTTGTTGCTTAAGAACAAAATACTATGAGGACTTCTAAACTTCTTTCTAATTTCATTAAATTTTAATAAAACAATGTTGATAGTTTTAGTTACAAAATTTACTCCCGTGCAAAGCCGTATGTAATGATATTCATAGTTTACTGAAACATCTATCATACTATTGCATAATAATTTTATAATTTCCAGTAGCGCCAACATTAATTACGAAGAAGACTTTTTTACTTATTTCTAAAGTTATAGCTCTCAGTATTTCAATTCAGTAATATTTTGTGATAAGCTATGCCCCGTGAGCATCTGTATGTCGTGGAAGGCCATCACCCTCTGCGCACATCGCAGCAGGGTGACGTTGTGCCGATCCAGGGCGTGGCCCATATGGGAGCACCGTAGAGGGCCATCGACCTGACCACTCCGGAACATTTGAAGATCCTAGGCTAACTAAGAAAATTCCACAATGCACTAAGTGTCAAGAATATGGTCATGCTTAAGAGTTCGGCAACAGACATTCTAAATGTGTCAAATGTGAAGGATAACACCACACCTCAGAATGCCCACGGGAAAAACGACCAGACTAGATGAAATATGTCCTACGCGATGGAAACCATCCTGCTAACTATGCTAGGTAGATAGAGCTATGTATTAGGCTTTTATGGATAAGTTAAAATTGTACTTTCATTTAAAGTGGTGATGATAAAAATACTCTGTATATTTCACCAACCACACAAACAACGACGCACATGGCAAATCAGCTATTCTTATTAGGACAAATATCAGACATCATTACCAAGAAAATTATTGCAAGGAGGGTTCTTGCAATTACATTACAGTGTCGGCTCTGTATTGTCTTTAGTGATTACTTGTGACTTTAGGGACTGCTTTCAAGCTCTAAGATCTGGATTATTCGCAGGCGACGACTTCAACGCCAAATATACTTTCTGGTTCCAGGTTAGTCCTACCTAGAGGGCGCGAACTGCTCAAATGTATTGATACGAAAAATTTGTTGTATGTACAGGTCAGTCCAAAAATTATATTTTGCTAGTTACAACAAAGTATATTTTGTGTCTCATGCCTAGACCTGTCTTCTGACTGCTCCCCTATCTTGGTGGAATTACATACCGTTGTAAAAGAACGCTCCACAAAATGCTTACTTCACAATAAAAAAATCTAACTAACTGGTCACTATTTCCATTTTATTATTTAAGAACAGCGTACAAGAAGCAGCCTTTAATGCGACTCCACCATGAAAACAATTAAACAAAGTCGTTTTTTTTTTTTTTTTTTTTTCGAATGGACTTTAATGCTGTTGACCTGGAATGGTCTTGACAGCGTCACCGGGCTGGGAGGGGCGAGTGTAGCTCGCCCCTGAAGATTAGAATTACGAGCTTTGATGGACGCTCGTGAAGTGATGGCGATCGCGGGGGAATGCCCCGCGTACGCTAATCATGGTGGGTTTCGTCCATTGGGACCCGCCGCGCCGAGGCGCGGGCGTGCCGTTAGATATGACTGGCCTCGCCGCCTCTTACGGCGGCGGAGAGTGGGACATGGGACTGAGGAGTGGGTCCTCCCAATGTATTGGGCGTTGGCAGCAGTGATGGGATCGTCGGGGTCCAGAAGCACGCTTCGAGGGCGTCGAAGACGTGGATGTGGGTGAGGAGCGTACTTACACGCTTCGACAATGAGTGGGTTGGAATGGGAATCTGCACGCTCGTAGTAGCGCTTGGCCAGGCGCTTGCAGAATTCCTTGAGCGATTCTAGCTCGAAGTCTTTGTGTAGGTCAACGTTGCGTACGTACCATGGGCATCCGGATGCCATTCGTAGGAATTTATTTTGGACCCTCTGAAGGAGGTCTATCTTGGTGTGTGCGAACACGACACAAGCATAGGTCATAACGGGACGGATGCAAGTTTTGTACAATGTCAGCTTGTTGCGAAGTGACATTTTACTCCGCTTGCAGATGAGCGGATACAGCCTGTTCATGACGTATGTGGCTTTGTTCCTGACATACGTGATGTGCGGCCGGAAGGAGAGTTTCGAATCTAGTACGACGCCTAGGTATTTGACCTTGGATTCCCAGGGGATCGGTTTGCCTTGCAGGTAAATAGTCGAGACGGTCTCGTAACGCTTACGAGGGAAGAGGACGGCTACGCTTTTTTCCGGGTTAACCTCGAACCGCCACTTGCTGAACCAATCGCCTAGGGCGTCGGCAGCTCGTTGCAGTCTTTCGGCTAGGATCCAAGCGGAGCGATCCGTGGTGTAAAGGGCGGTATCATCGGCATACATCGCAAGTTCTATTTTATCGGTACGCGGAATGTCGCTAGTGTAAAGCGCGTATAGTAACGGTGAAAGAGTGGAGCCTTGCGGGACTCCGGCGCGAACGGGTCTAGGGGACGATAGGGTCCCTTCTAATCTATATCGGAACGTGCGATTCGACAGGTATTCCCGAATGATGTGAACGAGAGAGTCTGGCAGAGCCATACGACGGAGCTTGAAGAGCAGGCCGTTGTGCCAGACCTTGTCGAAGGCTTTGGCGATGTCTAAGAAAATGGCCGCCGTGTCGCTACGAATCGATCTACGGACGTTATATTTCGCGATATGTTCGGTAAGCCGGTGAACTTGGTGTATGGACGAGTGGTGGGGTCTAAAACCGAACTGTTCGTTGATGAACAGTTGTTTTGCCTCGACTATTTCCTTTAATCTACTGAGAACGATTCTCTCGTAGATTTTCCCTAAACTGCTAATAAGACTGATGGGTCTGTAGCTGGAGGGAAGGTTGGCGGGTTTTTTGGGCTTGCGAATGCCTATAACTATTGCTTCCTTCCATTCGGTAGGAAAGGAGCAACCTGCTAAAAGAGCATTGAAAATCATGACTAGTAATGATACGAAGTGAATCGGAAGGGACTTTAAAACTTTATTAGGGATTTTGTCGGGCCCCGGGGCCTAACAAAGTCGTGTATGTAGCTAAACAAGAATTGGACGAAGGTAACGAAAAGGCAAGAAATGCAGACGAAACGGCAAAAGGAACGTACGTAAGCAAAGGCGACAAACAAGATGTCCGGCTTAAAAAAACATCTCAATCACAAACTGAGATGATATATACAAATACTATAATGAATGAAAAAACAAATATGCCAACGGCAGTTATCTTATCTGTATAATTATTGTAACAAAGATTATTTTTATATATTTTTGAGGCAAATTTAATATATATTATCAAGATAACATTGGATATGGGCGAGAAAGACTAATGGTTAAATAATATAAAATGTATAAAATAAATTCGTAATCACATTGAACGATAATTTAAAAATGATTGAAATTTTATGTTTGTAGCGTAGTTGCTATGTATCTAATTAGCACACCACTGCAGTAAACAAACGTGGGTGCAAATCCGACCCTAATAATATGTAAGTAGGACTTAAAAAAATCATTGAAACAACAAGATACTATGTATTTTAGTAGCAGCATAGGTTTTATATCAAAAAACATTGAAAACGAAATTGTTTTGCATACGCTATAGATATCATTATGTTTCAAGCCAGAAAATAACATGTTTGATTGCGTATTATGTTTACTTTCGCTCGCCTACAAGTCCTACAAGCGCAAGTGACCCGCCTCATACGAACGAGCGAAACGGCCGCGAGCTCGCGCCTTATCTTACTTGCTAATGCCTCTGTATAAATACGAATACACGATTATATATAAAAATTAATTCTTTTTATTCAGTTTCAAAATGGCGCTCAAGACGAGTGTTCGTTTGTTGCGTCTAAATGGTGTGAGGCAAGCATTTAGAGTACGTATTTTTGCCAATTTGAACATTTATATCTGCATATAAAAATATTTTATGTCCACATTTTTGTTGTTATTGTTTTAGTTTTTTGAAGTTAACGTCATATTTTTTATAAGACAAGATTTTTTTTCTTAAAGTAACAATAATATCACTACTCATAAAATGATATAAAAAATTACAGTGACGTTCATAAACATATTTATTATAATGTTATTGTAAACTCAATTAGTTACTAGCTTTTTACTTTTTAGTTATTATCAACAAAATCTAAGCCGGAAATAAAACAAACAGCAGAATTTCCCGGCGCAAAGGCACCTTATGTATCGGAAATAAAAGTTTTAAATGAGTTTAGCTACGATCCCATCCCTGTCTACAGGGTGGTTGATAACAATGGCGAAGTTATAGACCCCCGCGAGGAACCAAACATAGATAACGAGACTCTTGTCAACATGTATAAAACAATGATGCAATTGAATCAAATGGACAAAATCTTATACGAATCCCAAAGGTATGTACTATTTATGATACTTAATATGTATGAATTCTATTTATATACCTTTAATTAATTTTAAATTTCGTTTATAAATCGTAGGAAAGCTAATTATTGTATGTAAATGCGTAAGAAATAATAAATTGTAATACAGGTTGAGAATGTTAGAATTACAATACAATCAATTTAGATAAAAAAATTATGTAATATATTCGGATATTTAAAAATAATTAGGGGAGAGGGGGGCACATTCGAACGATTTTTAAACTTTGTGTCATATCTAAAAATTCTACAGTTTTTAACTTCTTTATTATTTCACAATGCTTAGTCCAACTATTGTGCCACACAATCGTAGCATCATATGTAGAAAAATATATAAGGTAAAGGTGCAATATCAACTTTAGTAGCAGTAGTCAAATGTTCAAAGCTGCCCCCCTTGCGGGGTAGCTTTGAACATATATGGGGCAGTTTTGAACTATCATCGAATTCAATGAAAATAAAAAGCTTTTAAGTAATTTTACCAATAAACTTAACATTAGAAACGATGGAGATCAAATATCAGTACCATGTTAACTGAAAAAAATAATATACCTAGTTTAATATTGCGATTGTACTAGTACTAATGTTAAATAACTTTAATATTATTAATAGACTTTAAAAAAACAAAAAACATTATGGGATCAATCATAGAATAAATCTAATATTATAAAAATAAAACATAATATTTTTTAAATAAACAGCTTAATACCTTAATTTGAACTTAGAAAAATTTAATTTAAAGGAAAACATGAATGTAGTACGTGACGTAACCAGCAACTGAAATTGGGGGAAGTAGTCTACGTAAGAAATAAAAATTAGCTTCACGATTTATCCCGCACACAGCACGGCAGGCAGAGGGAACCTAGTGTTAAGACACTTTCACACTCCGTTCCCCACTTTCTGCCGAATTCTGGAGGCATTGCGTGCTGAGTGGCAGAACTCAACGCCGCGCTTAACCTCGACACCAAAGCGAAGAAATGGAAATATAAATTTAAGTAAATATTTCATGTCCTCGAGCGGGGATCGAACCCACAACCAGTCAGGATCAATCATAGAATAAACCTAATATTATGAAAATAAAACAAAATATTTTTTAATAAACAGCTTAATACCTTAATTTGAACTTAGAAAAATTTAATTTAAAGGAAAACATGAATGTAGTACGTGACGTAACCAGCAACTGAAATTGGGGGAAGTAGTCTACGTAAGAAATAAAAATTAGCTTCACGATTTGTCCCGCACACAGCACGGCAGGCAGAGGGAACCTAGTGTTAAGACACTTTCACACTCCGTTCCCCACTTTCTGCCGAATTCTGGAGGCATTGCGTGCTGAGTGGCAGAACTCAACGCCGCGCTTAACCTCGACACCAAAGCGAAGAAATGGAAATATAAATTTAAGTAAATATTTCATGTCCTCGAGCGGGGATCGAACCCACAACCAGTCAGGATCAATCATAGAATAAACCTAATATTATGAAAATAAAACAAAATATTTTTTAATAAACAGCTTATTACCCTAATTTGAACTTAGAGAAATTAAATTTAAAGGAACATGGATATAGTATAGTGACGTAAAGAAAAAAATTGTACAAGCTACTTTTTTACTATTCATAGATGATGAAACATTCGCTAAAATGGAGTCTCCAATATTTATTAAGTGGTAGGCTAATTCCATTACGCAGTCTTCATACTCACAGGTATCAGTATCTTCATTCTCGTCACAGTAAATTGTCACTTCCTCTTCTGATTCCAAATGCATTTTTGAGTCAGTTTCTTGTAAAGAAAAGTTCAGTTTAGTTTTGTTTTTCTTTCGCGGTATTTTGTTATATATAATAATATTCAAAACTGCCCCCCTTATTTTGTTCAAAGCTGCCTCAGTGGTATTTGAAAAATTAAAAACGTTTTTTTTTCAAGTAAAAGTTTAAAAATTGTATTAATTTCTAGTTTATTGCATGATATATGAAAAATTCTAACTAAAAGAGGAAAAAATAAAACCATATACCATGAATTGGATCCCTGCGATCCTTACGCGTTTATTTAAAAATGTATAAAATTTTACTCAAAATCAAACACTCCTCGTAACTCAACCACGGGCTCTCATATATCAGCGGTGACAAGTGACACGTGTGCAGGTTAGTGCTGCCACTACTCAAAAAAAATCTAACAAAATTTCTTTTTAAAATAGCTCTGTTAACACATATTTTCAAAGGTGCCCCTGTTCAAAGCTACCCCCCTCTCCCCTATATACCTTTCAAAGCTTGAAACACTATTAGTTCGTAGAGGACGAGACTCAGTTGAACTATATTTAAAAAAATATATATATACTAACAGATTAATTAAAAATTATATAATTTGACTACGATTAAAATATTAATATTTGGTTATTAAAATTAAAAGCTAATTCAAAAACACATTACAGGCAAGGTCGTATATCTTTCTATATGACAAACTATGGAGAAGAAGGCATACATGTGGGTAGTGCAGCCGCCTTATCTCCCAAAGATCTCGTATTTGCACAGTATAGAGAAGTAGGAGTATTATTATACCGAGGAATGACTATAACAGAATTGGTGAATCAATGTTACGGTAACCACGAGGACCCTGGAAAAGGAAGACAGATGCCTGTACATTATGGTAGTAAGCAGAGAAACATTGTAACGATATCCAGTCCGCTAGGTGAGTTTACATATCGTTTTTCATTTATATGTTATGTTAACTTTCGAAACTAAAATTGTCGTATTTATTAGAAAAATATTAACATACTTCACGTCTATAAAAATATATAATGAAATATATATTTTCCCCCGTAAAGACCGCCCGCGAGAATGTCGGCATAAAAAATAACCTACATATTGCTTTCTCCTTTTATGTTCTTTCAATGTTAGTTCACAATCAGTTCAGATAGTTCGCATTAAATTATACTTATGACATTGTGTCTTGGACACAGACTGAGTAAGATTTTGTAAATCGCCAATTGCTGATGGCATACCGAATGCTGCATACGCGTTCGTTTGAAATGAGACTCTCCGTAATCCGCGTAATTGTGGAGGTCGGAACTTTTTGAAGGTCAAAAATCTCCATAACTGCGAGGTATGCAGTCTTAGATATATTTTATCGAAAGTAATGAGGATATACACAAGGATGTAATAGCAATTTACAAAGGTCTCACTCGTCTTTCCTTGGGCTTGGCTCCTGTAGACTTGGAGTTATTCTACTATAGGTACAATCCCCAGTTAGTTCTTGAAAATAGCTGTGCTTTGCTCTACTGGGATCGGTCTATTATTACTGATAGGTATATTGTTACCAATAGACCTAGCAAACTACTAGTAGACCGAGCGGCGTGACTTTCATTAATTGCTATCCCACATGATGATAATCTCGTGAAGGCAGAAAAAGAAAAGTTATCTAAAAATTGGACTTAGCCCATGAGATTACTGTCATGTGATGTCAGTGCGACAGTCATTGTACCGATAGTGACTTTGACTTTGACTCTGGAACCCTGGAACTGGAACCCTGGAACCTTGTTTTATATATTATATTTATTTTATTTTTCAGCAACTCAAATGCCACAAGCGGTAGGGGCTGCGTATGCATTCAAGCGCACCCCTAACAATGACCGCTGCGCCGTATGTTACTTTGGAGAAGGTGCGGCTTCGGAGGGAGATGCTCACGCTGCGTTTAATTTTGCTGCTACTCTTGAGTGTCCTGTTATATTGATTTGGTAACGTGAATGCAACTCATGTATAATTAAATATTTACAACGTCTGGAAACTTTAGTTAGCAGCCATTAAAACAATTGCAAAAAATGTCAATATTTGATATGATTTAGAACAAAGCTTAGATTAGTATTTCATAAAAACATAATACTAAAGAGGCCAGTCGCAGCGAAGGGGCACAAAGCGCGACTGTAAAATCGACTGATTGTGGATTCGATCCCCAGTCGAGAAAATGAAATATTTATTTACATTTATTTTTTCATTTCTTCGCTCTGGTGTCGAGACAAAACGCGGTGTTGAGTTCCGCCACTCAACAAGCAATGCCTCCAGAACTCGGCGGAGAAGTGAGGAACGGAGTGTCTTAACACTAGGTTCCCTCTACCTACTCTGCTGTATGCGGGATACAGCGTGAAGCTGAGAAAAAAAATAACCTGCAATGCAATATGCAAGACTTTTAAGATAGAACTGACATGTTAGTGAGCTTTTTAACTTCTGATCTTAAAAAGTGAACATAAAATAAGTATTTGCATTCCAGTAGAAACAACGGTTACGCGATAGCCACACCAACAAGCGATCAGTACCGAGGAGATGGTATCGCGAGTCGTGGACCGGCCTTCGGTCTCAACACTATACGTGTAGACGGCACCGATATTCTTGCTGTATATAACGTTATACAGAAAGCTAGAGCCCTAGCTATGGAAAATAAGCCTGTGTTAATAGAAGCTATGTCTTACAGGTAAGGATACGCGTGATTAAAATTTTATCGTTAATATTTTTAGGTATCTACTATTGTATTAATTGAATAATTCATTATTTAGAATTTAAATATGTATATAGATCTTATACACTTAAAAATTGTCGTAATTTACGTTCTCACTTACGATACGTATTCATTATTTTCATGACTACATAATAATACTTAACTAAACGGTAGAATTAAAATCAACTTTTAATATTTTCGACATAAAATAAATATAGTCAGTTATAAAACTAATCTTTTTGTCATGTGCTTATCATTATATCTACACAATATATTTTTCTAGAGTTGGTCATCACTCTACATCAGATGACAGCACTGCTTATAGGCCCGTAGAAGAAATACACAAGTGGATGCAAGAAGAGAATCCTATTCAAAAATTCAGATTATATCTTGAATCAAAAGGTATAATTTTTGTTTTATCGTTTATATTTGATTTCTTGCTTATAACCGATCTAATGACATACCTATACAAATACATTTCAAGAAAATATTACTAATATAAATGATCAAAAAATTATCTATCGGTACCTTTTTTTTTAAACTATTACAATTACCCTCTAATCATACCGGAACCCTAATGTCAACTCCTGGATCCACCCTTAAGATAAATTGTATAACTTTACAATTAGATTCCCAACTCGAGCCTTGGGCTCCAGATTTGAGCCCCGACTAAATACATTATTCAATATTTTAGGTCTTTGGAATGAAGAAGCAGATAAGGCGTATGCAAAGGAGATTCGTAATTTTGTAGTTAGAACAATGCAAGAAGCTGAGAAGAAAAAGAAACCTCACTGGAAGGAAATGCTTGAAGATGTATATTATGAAATGCCATCTCATTTACAGTAAGATTCAAATCTACGTATATAATATTTGAATTATATTGTATTCTAATTTACATATTAGCTGCTTTTACTGATGTAAATAATTGGTCGCGGGATAAATTTGATAACGATTCTTGACAGATATGTCAACAAATAAATTTTAAGAATACTTGAAAATGATCTATTTTACATAAAAAAATTGTGACTAGTAAAAGAAAACTCTTTAAAATAATATTTTTTATAGGAAACAAGTCCAGCAAATGGAGAAGCATCTGAAAAAATACGAAGAACATTATCCCATGGATCAGTATCAGAGCGACTAAAGTGAATGAATATATTAATGTTTACTATATTCTTTCTATTAATTATACTACACCTGACGTTATATGGACATAAAATAATATAGGTTACCTAATATTTTCTAATCACGGGCGTAGGAATAGGGGGGCCGGGTGGTTCATGCTTACTTCAGAGTAGTCTGGTCCCCACCCCAAGAATTCTACAATTTTTTTTCCAATTTGTATTAGTACTTTTATGTATTTTTTTTAGTGAATTAAATAAAAGTTTTTGTGTCAAATCAATGCCAATTGCGAATTTGGCAAATTTGAAAATTTCCAAGATTCAGCACATTAGTCTTTTATGAAATTGACTTCAACCTACCATGCTGCAAAATGACTGATCCACAATATTATTTTTTTAATTTTTAAATCTTATATTGTATGGTCCGTAGTTTTACCATTTTCAAGATATAAGCCATACAAAACAATTTTTATTAAATATCATGTTTGGACAATAAAATGTAAAAAAATGTATATTTTGTATTCTTTGATAGGGTTTTGACAAATCGTATTTAAATACTTATTTAGAAAACGTATAAAAATTCGAACGTAGCGGGACTCGAACCCCCGCCTGCTGGAAACCGACTAGGTACGTCGAAATTTTTATACGCTTGTTACAACTTATTTATGTTGCTAGTATCTCTGTAAGGAGATTTTTACAAATTAAAAAGAAAAGTACTTATTTAGAAAACGTATAAAAAAAATATAAATATTTTTCTTTCCTAAGTGTGGAATAACACTTTATTTTTTTTAAAGAACATTCTCTTACCAGGTGATCATTCTTAGTAATTATCTTTGAGTAACGCAAATTTGTAAAAATCACGGTCAGCCAGTGGTCAGAGCACATGGTCGGTTTGCAGGAGGCGCGGGGAGTGCCGCTACGTTCAAATTTTCATAAATATTTGTCTTTACTACGTGTGGAATAACCTTAAAAATATATTAAAAATTGTAGTTACATTTTTGTTTATAAATATTTTTATGTTTTAAATGAAACTATTTTAAC
Organism: Heliconius himera; assembly: GCA_021202915.1. Classification (NCBI taxonomy): domain Eukaryota; kingdom Metazoa; phylum Arthropoda; class Insecta; order Lepidoptera; family Nymphalidae; genus Heliconius; species Heliconius himera. Next base: position 632,178 of record JAJHJA010000046.1, read on the forward strand.
CGGATTAATCGCGTATCCGTGGTCACGGGTCAGACTACCCGTGACCACGGACTACTGCAAAGTGTTCGAAACGTCGGGTTTCCATAAATGTATAAAAGTACAAAATATACGCGATTAATCCGTTTAAAATAGTTTCATTTAAAATGTGTAATAATCGTGAAAATCAAAGAACTTATTATATTTCTATGTTACTAAGATTGTAAACGCTAACAAGTCCACGGAACATTAAAAAATCTGTAGCATTTGTGTTAATGATTTTTCAAAACGCACACAAAGTATGCATATTCCTACGCTATATGCTTTTTGTCCTGAAAAATATGAGTTATTTACGAAAACCTTATAGTAACATCCCTAATACTTTAATTGATATATTATGTATACAAATATTGTTTACAAAAGTAAAGTAAACATAACATCCAATTTCACATAAAAACCTACCAAGCATACCTTGGCATAAAATAATGAATTGGGTGTCCAACTTATGATAGTGAATGAGCCAACTAAGACCACAATGTTATTTCTCTAAATTTTACGTAGTACAATTTAAGCCAAAATTTAAAAAAAAACTTTTGTCTTCTTTCATTGATACCAAATAAGTGATATTTCAACTATTTATTTTAAGATATTACATAATGAAATTCAATTTACTAAAATTCTTAGATGGACACCATCTATTTTTTGAAATCATATAATTAAAATTTAAATGTTGTAGGAACAAAAATCTTTATGGCTTATTAGTGAAAGTGCTTAAACGGCTTGCAATAGGCGCGGGTTCGAATCTAGCTACGTTCAAATATTTATAATTGCTATACGTCTTCTAAAAATATTTTTCTATGCTTAACTTAAAATAACATCTAATAACGATAAAAATAATAACATACGTTTTGAATTTATATCGTGTAGCGTATCTGTATCAAATAAATGGGCTTTCAAATCAATATCTGAAATAACTTTTGTTCATAAAAGACCAGTGGCGTAGCTAGGGTATTTGCTGCCTGGTGCGGCTTAGGACTTGATGCCCTTTAAAATGGTCAAAATAATTTCAGATTTCAAAACACAGTAGAGTAGATATATAATTTTTTATTGCTTCAAAAATATAATAACTATATATAAGTTATAATGGGGGTATAATGGTGTGTCAAGTGGCGACGAATGCGGCGTTGGAGACCGCCACCCAACACGCCACGAGGTGGAGGACGGAGCTACAAATAGCTACGTGGAATGTAAGAGGAGGGATGGAAGAAAAGATGAATGAACTGTTAGATGTGATGGATGATAGAGATTTGGATGTCGTCTGCGTGACTAAGACCAAGCGGAAGGGCAATAACACTACCGATTTACCGGGCAGTCGAGTCGCTTTCTGGGCCGGCGTACCAGAAAGCCAGCAGGGCTGTCAAGATGTAGGTGTGCTATTATCCTCTCGATTGGTTAGTGCAACGGTTGAATACAAGGCGATCCACCCGGGACTGCTTGGATTCGCTTTAAACTGGGGATAACCAGAATATTCTTGTTAGCGGCGTATGTGCCAGTATCCTCAGCTCCATTAGGCGAACTCGAGGAGTTGAGTTTTGGGTGAGTGTCAGGGTGCGTTAGAGGGAATGAAAAATTAATAATATGTGGCGATTTCAACGGATGAATCGGAACTGCGCGAAGCGGTTACGAGGGAGTGCTAGGTCAGTATGGTGACAAGAAAATAAATGAGACTGGAAAGCTTATATTGGAAATTTGCAAGAAAAGGAATTTGTTTGTGGCAAACACGACATTTGAACACAAATAAATTCACATGTATACATGGGAGCGAGCGGAAGGGAAAAGTTTGATTGATTTATTCCTAGTGGATCAGCGTATTCGAAGCCAAGTTATAGACACGCGAGTGTTTAGTGGTTCTGAGCTGGGAACAGACCATTATCTAGTCGTTGCTAGAATAAGGGATCTGTTTGCAGGTTGGCGCAACTACACAAGGTGTCCAAACTTGGAGTCGAATTATCGCATAAGAAATTAGAAGCTTCAAGATCCACCGATTAGAGAGGAATATCAAGAAAGAGTTTCCAAGAAGCTAGACAGCAGCGAATCTGGAAATGAAAGTATTGGAGTATGCTGGTAGAACCTTAAGGATTGCATAAAAGAAGCAGCAATGGAGGTATGTGGTAAAGGGAAAAGAAGGAAGGCTTTACCAAAAACCGCGACGAATGGTGGGATGATGAAATGGAAACTGCTATAGAAAGAAAAAAGAAAGCATGGATTATAAAGCCTCAGCTAAGGATAAAAGTATGAGAGAAATTAAAAAGAAACTGTATACGCTACAAAATCACCAAACGAAAGTACTGATGAAAATGAAGCGTGAAAAGACAGAGAATGAAAGAGACGAAAGGTTAACGAACAACTTCAAAGAAAACACGTAGCTTTTCTGACAGTTTGATTAGCTTGGGTAGTAAAGTTTATGCTAAAATATTAGCGAGAAGAATGCAAGAGAGATCTGAAAGGCTGTTGTAGGAGGCCCAAGGAGGCTTTAGACCTGGAAGAGGGTGTATCGATCAGATCTTTTCCCTCCGCATGATCACGTTCACCAAAAAGCTGTCTGTGCTTTTGTAGACTTGGAAAAGGCGTTTGACAGAGTTGTAAGAGCGAAATTATGGGAGATACTACCCCGGTACAATGTGAGCGGACTCTTGCAGGCCGTAAAGTCTCTTTACAGAGATCACTCAGCCTGCGTGCGAGTAGAAGCTGGCGTGTCGCTCTGGTTTGACATCCGATCGGGTGTTAAACAAGGTTGTGTCATGTCAGCTTGGTTCCGGAGGGCGGCACACGATCGCCGCCTTCCGCCCTTCCGCCCTTGACTCCGCGACGTGCCGCCGCCGCGCTTCGCGGAAGACTATTGTCCCCGCGTCTCGCGGCCAGTGGCGGTCGAGGAGGAGCACCGTGAGGTTTTAGTAGGTATTCGGACGGCCTACATCTGCCAGTCCGCAAGTCCCACATAACCCGCTCGAGTCCCCACTCGGGCCGGTATGCGTAACAGGATTTCCTCACGAAAAAAAAAATGTCAGCTTGGTTGTTCAATTTGTATTTGGATAGCTGTCTCCATGGAGTGAAACAAAGTAATATGGGAGTGAAAGTTGGCCTGAAGTGAAAGGTGACCTGAATGTGAATTGCCTGCTGTACGCAGATGATGCAGTGCTTATTGCATCATCAGAATGCGAGTTGCAGGCATTGGTCACCACTCTGAAACGAGGGCATGAAAATAATGGTCTAAGCCTCCATGCGAATAAGACAAAGGTTCTGAAATTCATCTGAAGGTCATTTTTGAAAGAAATGAAGAACGGACGCAAAATCAGTGTAAATGGTAAAATATTAGAATAAGTGAATGAAGTGGTATATTTGGGAAGATTGTTCAGTAGAGATGGAAAATACGAGATGGATGTGGAAAGGCGTATTGCTGCCGGTAACAGGGTTAACGGAGCCTTAGCTGCATTGATGTGACGGCGAAACGTCAGCACAGCTGCGCGTTTGGCCGTACACAATGCAGTGTTGGTACCGACGCTGTTAAACGACAGCAAAACGTGGGTATTACAGAAGAAGAATGAAAGAAAGATGAATGCCGTGGAGATGCGATCTCTTCGTAGGATATGCGGAGTCAGCTTAGCTGATTGAATCCGTAATGAAGAGATACATAGAATGGCAGGTATTAGCGAGGATGTCACGGTGAGAATGAAGAAGAACACGCTCAGCTGGTTTGGGCACGTCGGACGAATGAGTGATGAAATAATGGTAAAAAAGATTTATGATGGAAAAGTGAGTGGTAAGAGAGATAGGGGGAGACCTCGGTTGACCTTTGAAAACACAGTATCAAAGATACTGGAGGAAAGTCACATAAAAGGCATGAGGACTCCCCGGAGGGCATGTATGAAGAGGTTGATAACAGTGGACAAGGCGAAAGGTATGTAGAGACCGTAGCGTTTGGCGCTCCGTTCTCTCTGACTACCTCGCTAGGGATAAAGCGTGAAGCTAAGTTAAGTTAAGTTATAAGTTATAACATTAGATTTTGGTAAAAAATATTGCAAAAATTTAAAACGGAGATTACGCGCTTTTTGACTAGCGAAGTCATTAATCACATTTTCAAAATCAATAGTATCGACTAGTTCATGTTCAATTGACATGATAGCCAGATTGTATTTTTCATTTTCATTCTCTTATTTTTCTTGTACATTCCTTGATTCTTGATTGAAAAAAATTAGAAGAATTGATCGTAGACTTTGTTGCCCCTTTCCATTTGATGCCCGGTGCGACTGCACCGCTCGCACCCCCCCAGCTACGCCACTGTAAAAGACAGTCATCTCCAAAGCTGTAGAGGTTCTATAAAAAAAAAAAATTGTTTTGTCACTACAAACAAATCTAAGTTAAAGTACTTTTGAGACGTAGATACTCAACTTTTAAAACCTTTCCACGCAAGATTTACATGCATTTGTTATATATAATTTTATTTATATAATTCGATATTAATAAACTGACTTTATAACTCACAATAATTAGCAGAGTGATGCCTAACAAGTACTTAGTTTCGGTTTGGCCGAAGGTTCGGCCGTATTTTGGCCGAAATCGAAACTATGGCTGAACCTATGATTTTTGGCTGAAACTGGCCGAAACTAAAACTTCGGTCGGTCACTAATCACAATGTAACTATATTTAAAATAAATATATTAATACACTAGCGGCCCATTCGCGGCTTCGCTCGCATACCACTTATAACTGTTTTATTATCCTGCATTTTCCATAAGATAATCAATATAAATTTTATAATTATAATAATTTATACATTCAATAATTTTGAGAAACTGCAAGCACTAACATGGCTGCTTGCGAGGATGAAATTGGCGGCAAGGGCGCCCTCCGCTGGACTCATGCCTACACTTGCGGCCGTAAACGGAGCGTTGAATTATCTAAAATTTATATTTTCTCAAAAAATATACGTTCAAATTACATGCTATAAAAGACAAAGCATTTCTTCATAAAAATCCTTGATGATGGAATAACTTTCGCTCGTAAGTTTCAATATCTTTATCAAATAAAAAACGTTGAAATATCACCTTGCAATTTTCAATTATTTTTTTGTCACAAAATATCTTATTGTGACTTATTTATAAGAGATAGATATATCGTACCATCTTTTTTTAGAACTAATAAAATAGAACATTTCTTCCATACAATGTACTGACATATGTTTTACTACATGCTTCGATGGCGTTCATTATTATAGTTATTTCGCTATTTAAGACTAACTAATACGTACACCATAATATTACATCATCATCGGACCAGTAGATCCAGAGATCTTAACGTTTAAACAAACAAACAAACTCTTCCACTTTATTATATTAGTATAGATAAAAGCCGAAAATTATCTTTATTAAATTTCCTTGATGTTGAAATAACTTTCGAAGGTAAGTTTTAAATATAAATGTGTTTCAATCAATTTTCAATAGTATAGATAAACATTAAATAAAAAGTAGCGGGCATGTCGCGCAGGACCAAACTTTACACCACGCCAAGAAAAGAATAAGAAGATAAACAAATAAATAAATAAAAAGAAGAAGAGAACCAAAATGTAGTTTAAATTAATTATAAACAGCAAATAATTACATAAAAATTAACAATATTTCGTAAATTAAAATTAAAACTTAAATTAGCTTCACGCTGTATCCCGCACACAGCAGGGTAGGCAGAGGGAACCTAGTGTTAAGACACTCCGTTCCCCACTTTCTGCCGAATTCTGGAGGCATTGCGTGTTGAGTGGCAGAACTCAACGCCGCGCTTAACCTCGACACCAGAGCGAAGAAATGGAAATATAAATTTAAGTAAATATTTCATCTCCTCGAGTGGGGATCGAACCCACAACCAGTCGGTTTTGCAGTCACACCTCGTGCCGCTGCGCCACGACCGGCCTATTTCGTATATATTTCGTAAATGTATGAAAAATTTTGCCCATTCGCGTCGGTCATACTATGCCGCCCGAAGGCTAGGTCATTTTGAATCAGTGACATCTTCTTAATTATTTATTAGAATGTTATACAATAAACTATAATTTCAATCTAGATAAAATGCTAAAAGTGACTATTATAATTATGTTCATAAGGATGAATATCAAGCAAGCAAGTTCATTTTGGGTGACGTTTAGCTTAGCAACGGTTGGTTGTTATTAACATGGCAGAATAAATTGCATGTCAAATTAGAAGGTATTTTAATATATTTAGAATATATACGTAATGTAATATTATATAGCCTATAGCACTTCTGAAGAATCCAGCTTTCATACAAAACAAAAACAAAGTAAATCCGACCAGTAGATCCAGAGATCTTAGCGTTTAAACAAACAAACTCTTCCGCTTTATTATATTAATATAGATTTAATTTGGGGTAGTTTTTCTACACGTGTAACACTAAGTCTTTACCCTTTGAGTATATGTGTTCTGTGCACTAAGTAACGTCATTTAAAATAGTGATAACAACAATTTGACAAGTATCAGCGTTTGAGAAATGTCAATTTGAACTGAATATGGGCTCTTTTTAAGGGAAATTGTATATTAATATTATTATATACAAACAACTAATTTGAAATATTGGTGTTACCTACAACTTATTATTTTCTATAATGTCTCTTTTATTACGCACTGACGTAACGGCTGTGAAAATTTATAACCAATACATTTTAGCTGGTAAGGGAAAAGGTTATAAACATATTTTTATGTAATATTCTATGTTTTTATACATAAAAATTGTATTAAACAGGTATTGGCAGTAATCTAGAAGTATTTGACAGAGATTCTGCTAAATTTATACAAAGGTTATGTACATTAAGAGGACAAAAAATATATGGTATAATTCCTACAAGTGACAACGTAAAATTACTTATCTTTGGTGGAAAACAGTTCACTGTATTATCAAATTATAAAACAAGGGAAGATGGTGAAAATGAAATATTAATACGGGATATAAATCCTATAATATGTAATGATTGGATACATTCTGGTATTTGGATCTCAGATGATAAAATTGCACTTTTATCAGCTCATAATGTTGTACAGGTAAAGATAGTTTTTTTAGCTTTACGCCTTATCCCGCATATGCTGCTATATACGGCATAGGCAGAGAGAACTTAAGCATTATGTGTTAAATGTAACTCAATGCACTTTCTTCTCTCAAAAAGGCAAAATGAAAATAATTGGTTCTCTTGAATGGAAATCCAACCCCTAGCTGCAGTCTGCAGCCAAAGTTGAAATTTATTTATAATCTTTTTTTTTTTAAGAATGACCTTCCCACATTTTTCCAAATATCAGCATATTATAAGTAGAGGAAAACCCAGTCAAATTTTCAAGACATTATATATTGAGTGTCAGTATTTAACTCTGCATATTGTGAGCAGAGTTTTGAAATATAATTATTTGTTTGAGTGGAAATAGAACCAACAACTATCATAATTTAGTATTTTTTATTATGACTGTTTTTTTATTATCATATTTTAGTATTTTTTATTATGATTTTATAAGAGGCCAGTCGTGGCGCAGCAGCACAAGGTGTGACTGTAAAACCGACTGGTTGTGGGTTCAATCCCCACTCGAGGAGATGAAATATTTACTTAAATTTATATTTCCATTTCTTCGCTCTGGTGTAGAGGTTAAGCGCGGCGTTGAGTTCTGCCACTCAACAACCAATGCCTCCAAAATTTGGCAGAAAGTGGGGAACGGAGTGTCTTAATACTAGGTTACCTCTGCCTACCCTGCTATGTGCAGGATACAGCGTGAAGCTGATTTAATTTTGATTTGATTTAATTTTATAACAACAGTCAAAGTTACTTGAAAATGTATATTTTTTAAATGGTATTTAAATTTTTCCAGATTTGGGATTTATTAAAAAAAGAGCTTAAAAAAGAATATTTAAATAAAGAAAATTCTATTCTGTACAGTGGCTTGCTCTTGCCAATACAAGAAGAAATTTTAGTATTTAGTGGCACAGTTTTTTCTCAAATTATTATATACTTTTGCTATGATAAAACACCTTTACATTATTTAAATGGCCATAAGGTGAGTTAATATCTTATATTTTTTAACATTATTTTCAGTAGAATGCATCTTTACATCAAAATCAAGATAAATCTACCATTAGAGCTATGTTAAGGCTTTAGGGTTTTTTACTAAACTGAGGCATTTGTTAAGGATTTTACAGTGTAGAAGAATAATGTCATTCCCAACTTATGGGATTCATACCCACAATCGAATTTTGCAGATAGGTACTTTCTATGATTGATGTATATATTATATAAGCATTTAATACAACTGAAAGCATATTATATAAGTGAGGCTGGTCATGGTGTACACAAAGTGTGACTATAAACTCGAATGGTTGTGGGTTCAATCCCCATTTGAGGAAATGAAATATTTCTTTAAATGTATATTTCCACTTCTTTTCTCTGGTGTCGAGGCAAAGTGCGGCGTTGAGTTCCGCTACTCAGCACGCTCTGCTTTCAGAATTCGGCGGAAATTGGGGAGCAGAGTGTCTTAACACGGCGCAGGATATAGCATGAAGCTGATTTTTTTTTAATAATAGTTCTGTGCTATAACTATCACATCCAATAAATATTATAAAAATTTTCAAATGTTATATTCAAAAATTTTTATTCAGGGCGTCATATTTTCAATAACATGCAAACCAGAAGCAAACATAATAGTAACTACATCTGATGATAGATCACTAAGAATATGGAATATTGATAACAACAAAAAATTTGATTATAAATCTAAAGATTATTGGAAAAATGCTAAAATATATTGCTTATACGAATTATATGGACATACAGCACGAGTCATGAGAAATATAATAACCGATGACTATATTATATCCATTGGAGAAGATTCTAGAATATGTTTCTGGAATTATCAAGGAAAATTGATAAGAACTCTTGAAATAAATCAAAATAGTTGTTTATGGTCAATAGATTGTGACACTAAATGCTTAGTGACCGGGAGTGGTGATTGTAGTGTTATATTACATCCATTAGCTTTATTAACAGAATATAGTCAAAAAGAAATAATTAAAGATATAGAGTGTCCTAAAAAAGTTAATTTCACAGCAAGAAATAATATTGTGGTTATGACGGAGAAAAACGAGCTCATTTATTATAATTTGAGTGAAACTAAAAGTTTTACACATCAATTAAATCATACCTCTACATATAAATTATTGAGTGTTTCATTTTGTAAACAATTAATAGCAATAGCTGATATGGCTGGAAAATTAGATGTTTTTATAGAAAATTGCAAAACTAACGAAATTTCTAGAATAATCGATACTAAATTGAGTTTAGGTAAGATTTTGTCGTTACATTGGGCGGGAAATCGACATTTGGTAATTTGTTCAGAAAATGGAGTCATAACTGTTTTGGCGTCAAAACAAAACGATTTTGAGAATTTTCAAAAATTTATTTTGCCGCCATCTCGAGAAAGATGGTTGACGTCATGTGATATAAGTGTTAAAGACGAACTTTTAATTGTATCAGACAGATGCGGTAACGTTTACGTATATTCTTTTGAAAATTCAGTGCCTTCTAAAACTTTTAAGAAAGTACACGGAAAATATGGTGCTACATCAATTACTATAAGAAATAGAGAAATTATAAGTACAGGAAGAGATGGATGTATTAAATGTTTTTCATATAAAGACTCAGAGCCTAAGTATATGAGTACCAAAAATCTTGACTTTCAATGGATAGAGAAGTTTCTAGATAAAAACGAGAATTTCGTTTGTGGATTTCAAGAAAGAATATTTATTGTGTATGATATTAAGAATAATTTGAAAATTGTAGAAGTTAACTGTGGTGGAGGCCACAGATCTTGGGACGCAATTAAATATTTTGATAAAACAAATGAAAATTACGAAGAATTCATAAAATTGCTTTACGTCAAAAACGGTGCATTACAAATTGAAATATTCCAATTGAGTAAAATTATGTCTAAAAATATCGTAAATGGCACTCACTCTAAGGAAATTAACTGTTTAAAGACATTGAAAAGTAATTCTGAAATATATTACATTTCTGGTGGTGAAGATACTACCCTGAGGGTATCCAGTTCAAATTTGAATGGAAAATTTAAGGATAAAGCTATTTTTAAACAGTTATCAAGTATAAGAACAATAAAATTCTTTGAAATAGATAAAAATAAAATATTAGTTGTGTCAGCTGGAGGACGAGCTCAAATTTGCGTAAAAATAATAAATTTAAAAAATGATACAGATAAACTATTGTGCGAAGAAATAATCGACTATCAAATCAAAGGCACGGATAAGGAAAGAAATAGAAATTGGAAGAATTGTTCCATAGATTTTGATCCAGAAACGAGAATAATGGATTTGGAAATTAAGAAAGTAGATGATTTCACTTTTTTAATTAACACTGCGTGTTCTGATGCAGCTATGAGAGTTTTTGAACTTAACATCGATACAATTTCATTCAGTTTAATACAAGAAATAAAATATCATAAAACATGTATATTGAAAACCTGTTTATTTAACATTTCAAATCTAAATTTGCTAGTGACATGTACTACAAGAGGTATTGTTGCTTTTTGGGAAACAAACTCGAAATTAGGGGACATCCCTATATTCGAAACGAGAACAAATAAATCGGGTATCAATTGTATCGACATTAGAGTAATTGATGATAATCGATTCTTACTCGCCACTGGAGGGGATGATAATGCTATACATTTAATATTGCTTCATTTCAATGAATTTAATAATATAGAAGTCGTTTATTCGTGGTTGGGGGACAAATTTCATTGTTCCCAAGTAACTGGATTGAAAATAATTGATAATTTATTAATTACGACAAGTATTGACCAAAGAGTTACATTAATTAAGTATTCTATAGAATCTGGACTAAAATGCGATTTTCTGTTGCAATCTTATAGTGATGTAGCCGATATACAAGGATTGGATATAATTGATGTTTATAGGTAAGATATTTATTCGATTTTTTCTATTTTAAGCTTCTACATTGAGGCCAGTCGTGGCGCAGCGGCACGAGGTGTGACTGTAAAACCGACTGGTTGTGGGTTCGATCCCCACTCGAGGAGATGAAATATTTACTTAAAATTTATATTTCTATTTCTTCGCTCTGGTGTCGAGGTTAAGTGCGGCGTTGAGTTCTGCCCCTCAACACGCAATGCCTCCAGAATTCGGCAGAAAGTGGGGAACGGAGTGTCTTGACACTAAGTTCCCTCTGCCTACCCTGCTGTGTGCGGGATACAGCGTGAAGCTGATTTTTAAGCTTCTACATTGTAGAGTAGGCATATTGAACCTAGTGTTAAACCGCTACATTTTCCACTTTCCACCCCAATACAAGATATTGTGTTGAACTTGAGTCATGAAACTCAACGACGTGCTTTATTAAATTAAATTAGCAGTTCGATTAATCTACCGATTATAGCATGTAAAGCTTTGTTCGTGATGCAGTTGAGAAGACTGACTGTAAACGCGATGTTTGTGGGTTCGATCCCCACTTGGTGTAATGTTTTAATTTTTTTCCTTCCATTTGATTAATAATATCACGAGTTCTGTCAGCTACCAATTGTCTCATTAATATAATAGAACTGGACAAAGTGTTTAAGCACTACTTTCTTATGGAAATTTTTGTTTAAGTTTTATTCACATACTAAAGAAAAGAAAACATTTAGAAAAAATTGAACGTAGTGTGACTCGAACCCGCGCCTCTCAGAAATCGTTCAAAAAAATCCAAAATAGTCATTTTGGATTTTAGAATTTACTGAGTTCTTTTTGCCCCTCCTTCCATTTATTTTCGCATTTAAATCTTGAACATGTCTGAAAATAAAAAATAAAGTATGTTTTTAAACGTCAGATATGTTACAATTTTTTTTTTCAGGAATGTCATTACAGTATGTGTGTATGGAAAGGGGATTGAAGTTCTTAGCATAGAGAAACCTACAGAAACCTAATTTTTTTAAGCAAAAAAGGAATTTTTTTAGACTACAAGAAGATATTTACATGGATTTGGGTAAAATTCTCTAAAATATTATAATCATGTGGAGTGAGTTTTCAGCTTTACTCTGTATTCCACATTTAGCTGGATCGGCAGAGGGAATCTAGTGTTAAGACACTCCGGTCCTCAGGCATTGCCCATTATTGAGATATTGTGTTTTCAGTAGCGGAACTCAACGCCGCGCTTTTTCTACCGGCGAAAAAAATATAATCATCCCCTATCAGGGATCGAACCTGCTGATCGAAACACACCACCAGTTTATAATATCTTCATTTACCATAATATTAGTACAGATTATAATCATTGTAATACACAAATAAAGATTATATAAATCCTACAATTAACCGAGTTATAAATTGCATTTGCATTTCATTGTAAATGTAGATTATGTGTGACAAACAGATTGACAGGTGTTACGTTAGATAACAATATGTAATAAAGTCTTATAAGACTATCTCACTTTTATCAATATCTTTGTTTTAAATATATATCAAATATTTTATTAACTTTGTTTGTACGTACGTACTCGTACGTGGTGCTTTCAATCCCCGATGCAAACGAGATGTTATGGTAATTTTGTCATTCGGATGAACGTTGAAATTGGATTGGCTAAAATAACCGCATGGTTGTGCAAGAGGTTGCCACACCGAATATCGTTAAAACGAATTATTTTTGTTTGAGTAGTAGCAACCGTACATAACCCAGCAATTATTTTAATGTAAAAATACATTTCTGTGATGATGGCAGAAGTCCAAAGTGTGACTGCCTAACTATTAATGAGGTACAATTTAGTAAGTACTTATGTGTCACTATTGATCAGAGATTATCATGGTATATATATATACGTCCTATCTTTCAAGTTAGGACGTTAGGATACAGTAGTATCCTAACGTCCTAACTTGAAAGATAGGACGTATATATATATATATGACAGACGAATGACACCTCAGTCTCCCGTGACCACGGACTACTGCAAAGTGTTCGAAACGTCGGGTTTTGCAAAATGTATAATTTAAAATATACGCGATTAATCCGGTCAAAATAGTTTCATTTAAAACGTGTAATAATCGTGAAAATCAAAGAACTTATTACTATAACGAATGTTAAAAATCCAACACAGAGAGGATAAAAAGACTAAATAATTATGAAACTGAGAAGGGTATAAGGGTATACAGCACATCCAAGGCCTATACAAACAAATACTCGTACATATATAATGTTTATTTAACACATATATATATATATATATATATATATATATATATATATATATATATATATATATATATATATATATATATATATATATATATATATATATATAATGACAGACGAATGACACCTCAGTCTCCCGTGACCACGGACTACTGCAAAGTGTTCGAAACGTCGGGTTTTGCAAAATGTATAATTTAAAATATACGCGATTAATCCGGTCAAAATAGTTTCATTTAAAACGTGTAATAATCGTGAAAATCAAAGAACTTATTACTATAACGAATGTTAAAAATCCAACACAGAGAGGATAAAAAGACTAAATAATTATGAAACTGAGAAGGGTATAAGGGTATACAGCACATCCAAGGCCTATACAAACAAATACTCGTACATATATAATGTTTATTTAACACATATATATATATATATATATATATATATATATATATATATATATAATGACAGACGAATGACACCTCAGTCTCCCGTGACCACGGACTACTGCAAAGTGTTCGAAACGTCGGGTTTTGCAAAATGTATAATTTAAAATATACGCGATTAATCCGGTCAAAATAGTTTCATTTAAAACGTGTAATAATCGTGAAAATCAAAGAACTTATTACTATAACGAATGTTAAAAATCCAACACAGAGAGGATAAAAAGACTAAATAATTATGAAACTGAGAAGGGTATAAGGGTATACAGCACATCCAAGGCCTATACAAACAAATACTCGTACATATATAATGTTTATTTAACACATATATATATATATAATGACAGACGAATGACACCTCAGTCTCCCGTGACCACGGACTACTGCAAAGTGTTCGAAACGTCGGGTTTTGCAAAATGTATAATTTAAAATATACGCGATTAATCCGGTCAAAATAGTTTCATTTAAAACGTGTAATAATCGTGAAAATCAAAGAACTTATTACTATAACGAATGTTAAAAATCCAACACAGAGAGGATAAAAAGACTAAATAATTATGAAACTGAGAAGGGTATAAGGGTATACAGCACATCCAAGGCCTATACAAACAAATACTCGTACATATATAATGTTTATTTAACGGTGCAATTTTAATTATTATCATGATTACTTATTAAATTTACAGTAAATAAACAGAGGTCGGGGTCTCCTAATACAGGTATTATTTTGATCTATTTCTTTTATAAAAGATGACGTAATCGAAAGTTTTCTTAGATATGTTTCCAGAAAATATGTTCAGCTATGTGAAGTATGAACTATCTGATGTATGAAGATCATCAACTGTTTTGTAGTTGATGTGAGGATGTACAAAATAGTTTTTGTGTCGAAGGTTTCTAATCGTAAATAGCATCAAGTGTTAAGTTACTCTATTCTCTCACTTTTTTGAATGTATATTCCGCAATTTTTAGGGTAGGCTGAAAAATGTATTTATTTTATCATTTTCATCTTTAGTCTTCTGTCTTCAATTATTGTGATGTTAGAAAATATTGACATTAAACTTACCTTACAAATATTACTGAGGGAAAGAGTTCCGCTTTTTCCTCAGTAATTTATTTATTTCAATATAAAATTTAAATGTTTTAGAAACACATTCTTGATGAGAAATACGAAGTAGAATTGTTTATGTTTAATTTACCTATGCGGGAATTGTATACACCAAAATAAATTCTGACTTACAGACATATTTTTTAATTATTTGGTTTTTATTTATTTGACAGCCGAAGTCAAATGTTAAAGTAAGTGTAACGTAATCTCGTGATGCTGTTCGCTGCTGATTGCTGTGTGATGAATGTATCTAGACTGCGCTTATCAATTCTAGAAGTTATTTATGAAAGTATTTATTAATCACAATGTTTATCTGTAAAATCCATTTTTGCTCAGACATTTTGATTTTTGTAAATATCGTCATGAGATTAAACGATTTGGGAAAAGGTCGTCAGTTCTATTTCGACACATCGTCTGACTGTAAAACGTGGCGGTTGTGAGTTGAATCCCACTCGAGAGAATATTTTTTTTCAATTCATCTCAGTACCAATACAAAACGCTGCGTTTATTTCCACTACTCATCACGCAATGTGTCGAAAATTGGGCGGTGCGTGGGGGACAGAGTATCTTAATACTATGTTCCCACAGTCCCCTGCTGTATGCGCGATAAAAAATAGAAAAATTATGCTACCGAACCATTATTCAAGCTTCACTCATTGTCAAAAGAATATAAGATTTTAAAAACGGACGTATAATCCAATCTTATAGTGTTCTTATTGACGCAGCTCGACATTCTGTAGAGTAATAATCAGCTTCACGCTGTATCCCGCAGTAGATATGAAAAATTTGGTAAAAGCTAATATGTCACACAATTCTTCACTTTTGCCTATTTTTTAAATGTTTGTGTTTTGATAAATGGGTAGTACAAACTCCTATCATTATTTAATTTATTTCAAATTATCTAAATAGGATATGAACCCACAAACTCACAAACTATATATATATATATATATATATATATATATATATATATATATATATATATATATATAATGAAAATAACTTAACTTAGCTTCACGCTTTATCCCTCGCGGGGTAGTCAGAAATTTGGAAACTTAAACTAACTTATATCTTTCACAGCCATTTACCACCTACCAATAGTTGCCCTACTTTCTATATTTTTCTTCCCGCTTTATCCTGCGTATAGAAGGTTAGATGGAAAGAATCTCCTTTTTCATTTTCCGCCGGAACACATTGTTTGTTTTTTTTTTAGCTTCACGCTTTGTCTCATATGTAATAGAGGGAACCTAGTGTTAGGACTCCACTCCCCACTTTCCGCCGAATTCTGGAGGCATTGCGTGTTGTGTGACGAAGCTCAACGCCGCGCTTTGTCCCTCATATAATAGAGCAAGCAGTGTGGACCTAGGGATAAGGCACTCCGTTCCCCCCGTGCGTCTCGACTCAACACTGTTCTTTGTCTCACCATAGTAAGAATATGAATGAATGAATGAATGAATAATTCACTCCCCCGAGTGGAAATCGAACCCAAAACACGCTGTCACCCCTTTACATATATACTATAATAAATATATATATTTATATATTTAATTCATAATTTATCAAAAGCGCTATAAAGTTAATCTTCAGATGTAATTGTGTGAGATTAGATAGGAGGCTATATAAGTTCCACTGTTCTATCTCGTTGTAGTATTTGTTACCGTTCCACGATTTAATACGTGTTTATAGTGAGTATTATTTTATTTTAATTTTAAAGGCATTTACTGATTAGCTTAAATGGGATTTGAACCTGTAGTTCTTCGTTTTTAATAAGTAGATATATTTGGACTTTATTTTACTTTGAGAGAATATTTCAAGTTCTCAGAAGCTCTCACGGTTTACATGGTACAAAAATAAATGTAGAAATCTATCACTGTTCTCCACACATTGGTGTTTTGAAAATATTGTTTGTTAACTATGTAGATTAAATCAACGCGCAAATTATTCAAAAGGTCAAACCATTTCCGTCCCATAGAGCCACAGAGGCGCAGTGGGGCATTTTAATCCCCACCCGGGGGAATATTTGTATTTAATTTCTGTATCTACAAACACATCGTTACTTATGATTTCTGAGTACCTAACAATTTGAGACGAGGAAGTCGAATTTAGATGTGGTTTGTCAATCCAGGGTTCGATGCTCCCTCGTGGGACAGTATTAATTTCATCGCTCTGTTAAGACAAAATGCGGCCTTAAGTACTACGACTCAACACCACACATTATGTTACCGATCTTGATGCTAGGTGTCTATTCCTGGCTATTCGCTATACGCGGGACAAAACGTAAAGTAAGAAAATTTAATCGACTGTTTAATATTGGAAATACCAACACAATTTCTTTGGAATTTAGATAATTCTTTGTGGTGGATGATGTATGTGTGAATATTAAATAAGATTTTCCTTCCCGGTCATAGAATTTGTTATAATAGAATAGAAGCTGTTTTATGATAAAAATAATGCCGTTTTTCACAGATTTTTTTACTTAACATAAAAATAGTATTCAATGGTCCAGAATTCGGTCTTAACACTAAGCTCTTTCGGCATACCCTGCTGCATGCGGGATAAAGCGTGAAGATGAAAAGTGTTCAATATCTAATTGCAGTTTGTTTTGTTGTCAAACAACATGTGTTTGCGGTTCCATTTCACGTTTCTACAATTTTAATTAGTTGTTTTAATTTTTCCTTTAAATAGGGTTTTATATTCTTAAGTTCATTTTTGACTTATATTATGAAACTTAAAAGTTATTTTTTTTTATTGGAACCGATTTTTAACGGAATGGAATTTTGTAAGTAGTTCTTCTGTAATTTCAACACACCTATTTTTTTAAATAAATTCTATTCTATTCTACTTTTCTTTAATTTTAAGTAAATAGAACTATTGAGATAGCAGGGATCCTCGTGTAAAAATAGAAAAAAAGATATCATTGCTAGGTTTGTTATTGACATGCAGAGTCGAATCCATCTAATATTTTTTAGCTTCGCCCTGTATCCTGTACATAGCAGGGTAGGCAGAGGGAACCTAGGAACGTTTTCTGTTCTCCACTTTTTACGGATTCTGGGGGTTACGGAACTCAAAACCGAGCTTTGCGTCGTTACCGGAGCAAGAAAATGACAATTTTTAATATTTCATTTCTTTGAGTGTCCCGTTTAAAGACGCACATTTGTGCCCCTTCGCCACGACTCTCCTCTAAATAGGTATGTGACAATGAAAAATATACATTTTTGATTGCCAATTTAAGAGAGTTCTCTAAGTTCATTAACTAATCGACGTTTTGTTAAAATATTAAAAATATTAGAGAATTGCACATAAAAATAGCTTTTTTTTTTAAATTAAAATACTATACTTAGAGGCATAAAAATTGACGTTGCGTAAAATTATATTAGAAGGCATTGACTTATTGATATTACCAAATACATACCTTATAAGAGTTTAGTTTAGTTATGTAAGCCATAGTGGCACAATTTATAAGAATATAACCATGGGCGTATGAAGAGGGGTAGGAGGGGGGTAGGGTCCGTGTAATCCCCCCCGATTAGTCTAGTGTCCAACCCAGAAAAAAAAATTGCCACGAATGTTATTCTATAGTGTTATACAGTTTGGTTAGACAATGTGGGGCATTTATTAGGTCAACGCTCTATACTATGTCCAAATAGATGAAGAGTGTAGAACGGAGTGTCTTAACACTAGGTTCTCTCTGCCCACCACTCTACAATTTATAGTGATACCAAAATTGAATGAATTCATGTACTAAAATGTCTATTTTTAAATATTAAAATAAAAAAGAAGTACCGATTAGTCGCTCTTATATCGGCCTTGTCTTACGTCATACTTTGAAGGAAACTACTTGTGTTATAGTATTTAGTAGTGTTCATGACCATTTGTCTATTAGTCGTGTTAAAAAAAAGTGATGTAAGTCAAGTAAGTTTTACTGACATCATTTTTTTATGGTAGGAGTATTCGATTTTTTTATATTTTTTACTTAGTAAGATGAAAATTCGTATTTTGTTAGGTTAGGTTTAGTTAAATCGTTTGCTTAAGCTTTTGTAGATGTTAAATTCACTTTGTTTGGCGACGAAATGTTTTGGAATTTAATGAAAATATTTTTTAATTTGTTCCAGTTAGTAAATATATATAATTAATAAAAATAGAAAGATCGCTTTGGCGAGATGTGAATATATAACTTAATTGCTAAGGGAAGTACGGGGTTCATATTTGTTATTTTTTTTAAGAAATGAACAATATTGATATCGATTGTGAAGTTAACAATGGGATCTTACATTCAACTAATTAACTTTTTTAGAATTTTTCATACATAGATTTAATTAGTTATACGAGTATATTTTTTTTTGAAAAAAAAAGCGGGGGTTGCATAGTCAATATCACTTTCACAAAAGCGTGTTTTTTATTTATTTTTTTGCTTTTCAGCTTCACCTAATGTTAAGATACTCAGTTCTCATTTTCCGCCGATTTTTTTAGGCATTGCGCGTTAAGTGGCGGAACTCAACGCGGGGCTTTTGCCAGAGCGAAAATTCGTTGCCTTGAGTGGGGATCGAACCCACAACCACCGCGTTACAGTCGCACCCTTGTGCCCCTGGGCCACGACGGCCTTTTTTTACTATTATTTTGACAGGTTTTTTTTACTACTATTTATTTGGCTAATTTCTTCGAACAGCGTCTGACGTTGGAAAGTGCAATAGATACTTTAAAATCATGAACCTAACCTGACTAAGCTTCGTTGCGCGGATCGTCCTCGATCGGAACAGCGAGGAAAAAAATCAAGCGTGTGTTTTCTATTTACTTTACCGTCTGACTCTAAACATGACGATAAGTTTCATTTCTCCTTTCTGGTAGACAAGCGCGGCGTTGTATTCACGCCACCTTACACACACGAGCTATCGGAATAACGCAAAAAAATGTAATAATCATCTGTTTTCCAAATTTTTTAAAACCATTTTTTGTTTTTTTTGATTTCTCATTCTGTTTACTTTTTTGATTATTTTTTCCTTTCTCCACAGATGGCCCCCCAAGTGCAGGCGGTGACAGAGCCGGTGTGGCTCGGCGAGGGCCCGCACTGGTCGCACGACCACCAGGCGTTGTTCTTCGTCAGTATATTCGATAAAACTATACATAAATATGATCCGGCTACCAATAAACATACGAGCGCTAAATTGGGTAATATTTTGATACTTTTGTGTTTAAAAGAAATTGTATCAAGTTCAGTTCTGACTTTGACATTAAGTAGATGAAAGTATACGTGATGGCGGTAGAAGAAAGAAGAATGAAAATATCTTATATTTGTTACAAATAAAAAATTATATTGTTTACAAATAAAAAATAAATAAATCAGCTTTACGCTGTAGCACGCATGCAGCAGGGTGGGCAGAGGAAACCTAGTTTTATGACACTCCGTTCCCTATTTTCCGCCGAATTTTTCGAGTCATTGCGTGTTGAGTGGCGGAACTCAACGCCGGGCTTTTTCCTTAGTGCCAGAGCGTCGTTCCACAAACGTCGCGTTACACCCTTGTGCACCTGCACCACGACGGCTTCATATTGTTTACACCAATTTAAAGAAAAATATAAATTAAAAGTCATAACACCTAAATCTTATCTCTTGCTAAGAAATATTGATCAGTGAAGTGTGGCGCAAGGGCACGAGCGTGCGACTGTAAACATGACAGGTTGTGAGTTCGATTCCCACTCGAGGAATGAAAAAAAATACTTTCATTTTCTCGGTCTGATAGCGAGGTAAAGCGCGGTGTTAGTTAAAATAAGTAATTAACGTTGGCAATCGTTATAGCAGGCTTTTTTTACACGAGGACCGACTAGTAAATAAATACAAAATAACAATTACTATATAAATGTAGGTTAAGCTGTAAATTAAAAAAAATACATATATATATAATATAAATAATAATAAAAACCTATTTTATTTTTTATCTTCTTTTATTATTTAGAAGCACCAATGTATGGTAGCCTAATTAAATTTTCATAGAATATAATGAACTCTGTCTGAATTATATACTTAGTTTTATTATCGCCTCTTATTTTCGTATGTTTTCTCAATATTCTTTTAAATAATTTACATTACAAAAATACAAAATGTAATATCACAAATGAAATTCCCCTTTACAGAGGACATGCCAGGCTTCATAATACCTCTAGAAGGTAAAAAAGACCACTTCGTTGTTGGTCTCAAACGTAACGTAGTGGTCGTACAGTGGGACGGGCAGGGAGAGGCCAAAGTGGTCAGAAAAGTGGCTGAACTGGACCTGGAGAACCCTGACAACAGGATAAACGATGCCAAGGCTGATCCTAGAGGCAGATTGTTTGTTGGTAAGTCCTTCCGTATTTAGTTAGAAATGAGTAGCGATATTTACCGCTAATAATATTTATGCTTATAAAAATAAACATCTCAGGATAGTCTAAAACGGATTTTATCCCATTTCTGATATTATCCTTTCCTGAATTAACAATATTTCATTTTAATCAAATAGTTATTATTATCAATATAACAATTGTATGAAAAAGATTCATTCATAAAATGACACGATAAAATTATTATAGTAAAATAGGACAAACTCACAGTATCAACGTCGTGGTCGGCTTCTCAAACGACGATCGACTGTACACGACACAGCCCTTGTTTTGTAATAGTGGGAATGATGGTGGTGGGTATCACAACGCTCGCTGTAGTAACTGACTTATAAAGAAGATTGACTGACGCTAAACGCGATAACCTATCGCCACCTCGTCAACATGGATGTAGGACCTTGTGTGACTCGACGTTTGGTTACCTTTGCCTCCTCTGTTACATGCGGGATAGAGCGTGAAGCTACAAAATCTTTAATATTTCTATTGCTCGCTGTTTAGTAGCAAAACAAGTCCCCACCACAGCTCGCTTTCTCAGTGACGTCACATACTAAAAACCTACACTTTCAATGTCCAATGTAGTTTCTATAAAATTTAAAGTTAAATTAAAATTTCGTAAATAAAATGTCTCTAAAATAGGAAACGTATCTCTTATATTTCAAATATCTCATAGGCACAATGGGCTACGAATATGAACCCGGGAAGTTCCATCTAAAAAAGGGCGCCCTCTATCGTATCGACGAAGACGGTTCCCTACACAAGGTGGAGAAAAACATAGATATTTCGAACGGTCTCTGCTGGGACTTGAACCGGAAATACTTCTATTACGCCGACTCCTTCGAATACGCTATACGGAGATACGATTACGATGTCGAAACTGGGAATATTTGTGAGTATTATCGTGGAATTTTGTAGTTAAGTAAATAAATAAACAAATAAATATGCTTCACTTCAGAAATACTAATTCATTTCCTCGAATGAGAATCGAATCTAAAACGGTCTCGTTACAGTCGCACCCTTACGCCCCTGCGCCACGACGGCCACCAGTAGCGTAATTAAGTATAAGAAATAAGTGACCAAAAAACCAATAAGATTGATCTTAAATGATAGGTATTGTAAGTTACATTGTTAAAAGGCCAGTTTTGGCGCAGGGGCACTAGCATGCGACTGTGAACGCGTCAGCTTGTGGGGTCGATTGCCACTTAATTAATATTTTCATTTCCTCGCTCTGGTACCGAGGCAAGGCGTTGAGTTCCACAAATCAACATTCGGCGAAAAGTGGAGAACGTAAAGTGTCTTTATGGGAACACAGTATCTTAACACTAGGTTCCATGTATCTACCCTTTTATGTGCGGAATATGGCTTAAAGCTAAAAAAAACGAAATCACATAGAAAATATAATTATAAACCTATTTTTTTTTTCATTGATGTATATCCTCATTCCAGTCTATTTCTTTTATTATATGTAAATATTATTGTCTTTCAGCAAATCCAAAATTAATATTCAAGTACAAGGAGCACGCGCTGGGCGGCATCGTGGACGGCATGACCATCGACGCCGACGGACACCTGTGGGTCGCCAACTTCGACGGCTCTCAGGTACTTCGTTGTTTAAGCTAATTTATTATAGGTCAAGTAAGTATAGGTGTATTTAGAAAAATTAAATTGTAAGTCTAAATTTATATTATGTTGTACTTGTAAGTGCTAATCTCAGGAACTACTGCTTTGTAATAATATTTTTATGTTGGAATATCCAATTTATCGACGGATTGAACAGATTGGACTTTCTCAACATAAGCCCCTAATGATTGCAAGAGATATTAAATATTAAAATAAATAAAAAATATACACCAAAGCGAGAAAATGAACACATTCAATTTTTCACCCTCAGTCCGCAGTCCGCAGTAACAAAAAAGGCAACATCTTTTCATGAAGGGCTTTATACTTTTCCCATGTTTAATAAGGAGTTTAATCACAGCACGGTGCTTAATTTTATATTTATACCCTCGGATAGTGTCATTCACAACATATTTAGTCTAATTTCGAACAAAATTAGTAAATCATGTCGATACCGAGAACGCCCCTTGTACATAGACATCCCTATTAATTACCACTCCTAATTGAATGTTTATGGAAAAGACAAGGCAAACGAGCGTTCGGTTCACCTGATGGTAAGTGATTACCGCCGCCCACGACCCCGTGCAACACCAGAGGAGCTGCAGGTGCGTTGCCTGCCTGTAAGGTGGGTTGGGCGCCGGAGCCCGGCATTACCTGATGCGAAACGCAGTGGCATAAACTACTTAACGCCAGTTTTATACATTGCAATTAATTTTCAGATGCTAAAAATCGACCCCCACAAATCTGTTGTCCTCCAAAAGGTGCCCATACCGGCTCTTCAGACCACTTCAGCGACCTTCGGAGGACCTTCACTGGAGGACCTCTACGTGACTTCTGCCAGCATGAACCGCGGGGAGGAGCAGAGACCCCCGTGCGGGGCCACCTTCAGGGTCACGGGGTTGGGGGTCAAGGGTTACCCCAATAGTAATGTTAGGTTGAATTGAATTTTTCTTGTTTAATAATAATGTTTAGGATTATATAAATAAATTATATTAATAATATTTTATCAGACATGTGTTTTATTTTGGATTTTTTTTTATTTACTTTTAAATTGTTTTTTTATAGAATTTGTTTAGTAACAGTATTGAGCTCAATATTGCCAAAAACTTTAAACATGAGAACTTTGTCTAAAAGATTAAAAATTTGCTATTTTTAATTACAAACGCATAGACGTTGTGTAATTCAATGTGGAAACCTTCCAAAAAGGGTACTTAGTGTTGTTATATGTAATAGATTGTACTGTATTTTTTATTTACTTTTAAATTGTTTTTTTATAGAATTTGTTTAGTAACAGTATTGAGCTCAATATTGCCAAAAACTTTAAACATGAGAACTTTGTCTAAAAGATTAAAAATTTGCTATTTTTAATTACAAACGCATAGACGTTGTGTAATTCAATGTGGAAACCTTCCAAAAAGGGTACTTAGTGTTGTTATATGTAATAGATTGTACTGTATTTTTTATTTACTTTTAAATTGTTTTTTTATAGAATTTGTTTAGTAACAGTATTGAGCTCAATATTGCCAAAAACTTTAAACATGAGAACTTTGTCTAAAAGATTAAAAATTTGCTATTTTTAATTACAAACGCATAGACGTTGTGTAATTCAATGTGGAAACCTTCCAAAAAGGGTACTTAGTGTTGTTATATGTAATAGATTGTACTGTATTGTGTATTGAGGATTTTTTGATTTGTATTTTTTTTATTTTCGTTGTAAGTTTCATTTCCACTGGGGGCATGGATTATTTAATATTGTCATTTCCTCACTCTTGTATAAGGCAAAGAAAAATTAAGTTTCCTACTCAACACGCAAATTCCTACAAAATCTAAAAAATATTTTCACTATCCATAATTCTTCAAAAATCTTGTATAAAAAGATCGGTGAGTGCATTAACAATAATTTCTTAAAGCAAAAATGAATGCATTTTATTACCTTTATTAACACCATAATTAAATACAAAAAAAAATCAACAATAAATATGTTTTTAAGCATCTAATTTATAATTTAACCCCTTAGTTCCTTTTGCGTTTAGTCCACTTATCATGAAAACACATCCTGAAGGCGGTCCGGGGGTTCCCTTGTAGTTCATACGCGCTGTCGTCACAAATAAAATATCCAAATTTTCTCCCCCAAAAGTAACAGAAGTGACCTGAGGAGCTGGAACTGGTATTTTATCAAGCACTTTGCCTTCTACAGGATCTATTTTGAGTACGCACGAACCACTGAACACAGCGACCCAAAGATTGCCGTCAGCGTCAATAGTGTGGCCATCTGGAAACCCTTCCAGGTTACTCTCTTCAAAATCAAAAATGTATTTGAGATTAGCTGGAAATAAATAATGTATTTTTATTAATTTACAAGCACAAGCGTGTGACTGTGTTGTGGGTCGACTTCCACTAGAAGAAATTAAATATTTAATATTTTATTTCTTCGCTGGATATTCTCGCGTGTGAAGTTATAAACAAATTAATTAACAAACCCGTGCTTATTTTTTTAGCCACTATTTGTCAGCATCACGCTGTATCCCGCATGTATCAGAGTAGGCAAAGAATTTAGTGTTAAGACACTCCGCTTCCCACTTTCTGCCGAATTCTCGAGACATTGCGTGCGTTAAGAAAGTATAAATAATATAAAAGTTGAGCGGTACTCCACGCCACGCGTTCTGCCATCACCGAGCAAGGAAATGAAAATATTAAATAATAATATTTATAATTGACGTGTTCAATTTTCGAGGGGACAGAGCTGGGTGTAGGGAGTTCGTATACAAAGCTGCTACTACTACTAATGAGGTTAAAAGTAAATATGAGTGTCGGTAACTTGTACTTAGAATATTTATGCCTGTTTCAAATACAAGGTAGCAATTTTGAAGACATTGCGTGTTGAGTGGTGGATTTTAACGCCGCGCTTTGGCTCGTTACCAGAGCAAAACAAAATTGAACCGAAAGCGAAAAACATATTATCTCAACTCTTGCCTACCCTGGTCTAAGAGAAAATAAAAAAAAACTTACAAATCGCTCCAGTCTCCACATCATAGTCATATCTCCGTATTTTTCTTTCTAAAGTGTCCGTGTAGTAGAAAGCCTTTCTCTTTAGATCCCAGCTCAACCCGTTAGAAACGGTAATTCCGTTACAAAGATGGTGAATTCCAGCTTTGTCGACGCGGTACAAGGAGCCTTTATTCTGTAAGTAATCTCCTGGAGCATTCTCGTAGCCTATCGTACCTGGAATTAATTTATAATGATAATTATTTTACTATAATAGAAGCCTTTATTTTGACATTTTTTTTTTTAATTATTAGTGCCAATCGGACTCTCCTACCGAAGCCTCCTCTTATTCCGCTATTGTAAGTCAAAGTTAGTTACGTTGTACATATTTTGCTACAATAGCAACGACTTGACTTTCCCTGTATGTATGTATGTATGTATGTTTCGTTAATGCTTTAAGAAAGTAACTATAAGTAATATAAAATAACTTGAATTATTTAGTAAAATAACTTGAATTATTTTTAATTAGATAAATTTTATAAACCTGTGTTTAGAAGTTCCTAGCGTCCTGAAAATAAAAGTTAGCGCGGTCAACAATGAAGTGTTGAAAATGACTAAATATATTATAGTATTATTTAATACATACTTCATTATTTGTATTTTTATGCACAAAACAATACACTTATAGTATACATGTTATAAACGAACAACTGTTGATTTTTAAGCAGAACTGCCTTCCGAGTCCCGAACCAGGCATGGCAGACCTACAATGGGTCACATAAACCGAAACATCGTATGCAAATTTAGAAAAAAAAAGTATTAAGTAGCAGCAGTAAAGTAGCAGAGAACATAAAACACTGGTCATTGCTGGGGAAGGCCTGAAGACTTCTTCCATTGAGAGAGGTTATTACGGCGTTCATTTATACCGAAAATAGGTGAATTCATCCGATTGATTCTATATTACAACTTTATACTATTTTAGGAAAATTTATTTTTAAAATATGTTTATTAAAATTTATAATAAGTACTGTTTATTATTGCCTAAGACAACTTTTAGAATTGGTATATTATATAAAAATCCAAAGTTACTATATCATTCAAATAACAAGCAACTAACCGCTGAATGTAAACAAGAAACTAAGATTAGTAACATGGATCAATTAACTGAAAATAAATTACACTAAATAAAAGTTCAACAGACTGAATCTAATTAATTTTGTATGAAGATGCACACTTTTTTATCTTTTTAAATGAAACTATTTTAACCGGATTAATCGGTAGTCACTCTGTGAACTGGCCTAAGCTATGGGATGTTCTGCTAGATATGGGTACACCAAAACACTTGGTTCATCTTCTCCGACAGCTTTATGAAGATGGAACTGCGTCCGTGCGAACAGATGATATATTATCAAATAACTTTCATCCCAGTGCTGGAGTTCGCCAAGGATGCATTATATCACCGCTTTTGTTCAACGTGTACACTGAACTTATAATGCGAATTGCTCTCGAAGACTGGACTGATGGTGTGGCTATTGGTGGCTACAAAATATCAAATTTGCGCTACGCCGACGACACTACTTTGTTTGCGACCAGTGCACGCCATTTAGAAGAACTACTTCTGAAAGTGGAACGCGTAAGCCTCGAATTTGGATTAAAGATAAACCGCATTAAAACAAAAATTATGATTATAGACCGAGCAAATAATAACTCGCCCGAAGTCACACAGATCGCGAGCTGCAATGTTGTCCAATCGTACATCTATCTAGGAGCTTTAATCACAAACAGTGGAGGTTGCGTAGAAGAGGTAAAGAGACGTATGGCGATGGCTAGAACTGCAATGGACGGACTCAAGAAAATATGGAAGAATAAGAATATTACAAAAGCCACTAAGATCAGGCTTGTGCAGACGCTTGTTTTTCCCATTTTTCTTTACGCTGCGGAGACATGGACCCTGCGACAGGTCGAAAAGAAAAAAATTGATGCTCTGGAGATGTGGTGCTGGAGACGAATGCTGGGTGTATCATGGACCGAGTTTCGCACCAACGACTCTATTCTCCATGAAATCGACACTAAACAACGTCTGTCGACAATAGTACAAAGTCGCATACTAAAGTTCTTTGGACATGTCTCCCGAAGAGGAAGTGGCTCCATTGACCGCCTTGTCGTGCAGGGCAGAGTGGAAGGGACTAGAGGGAGAGGAAGATCTCCCATGCGTTGGACCGATCAAATTAAAGCTGCAGTAGGGAGTCCCTTACATGAGTGTACCAGGCTTTCAGCCAGTAGAGATAAGTGGCGAATATTTGTGAGGCGTATAACATCTGCCCCTAATGTCACTTTGTAATGACCACGACCGCTCTGACAAGAGTGTAACGACTAAGAAGAAGAATCGGTGGTCTACCCGTGACCACGGACTACTGCAAAGTGTTCGAAACGTCGGGTTTCCAAAAATGTATAAAAATACAAAATATACGCGATTAATCCGGTTAAAATAGTTTCATTTAAAATGTGTAATAATCGTGAAAATCAAAGAACTTATTTTTTTATCTTATTTATTTTTTACAACTTCTTCTTCTTCTTTTAGACCCTCTCCGATAAATCTATTATCAGCGACAATAGAAAGAAATTTTGTTGTAACTACTAGTTCCTAACATTAGCGCGATCAATCAAACAAACTCTTCAGATTTTATAGCTCTTACCTGCAAAAATCCGTCCTTTCGGATCAGCTTTCCCATCATTAATCCTCGATGGTGGGTCCACATGCTGGTCCACGGCCCCCAACTCTTTAACAACGGTGGCCGGACTGCCGTCAGCACCGTCCCACTGCACAATTACAAAACGTCGCTCCAAGCCTATTATAAACTGATCGGGGGTCCCTTCGACAGGCACTATGAATCCAACGTTACCATCTGAAAATGTGGACCAAAGTTTCTGATTAACTTCTTGTGGTATGTATTATATTTACGGCTGTTTGTCTTCTTATAAGAGACAAATGAGAAATAAAATGCATGAAACAAAAAACGAAAAATAATCACACAGACGAATGAAATCTTTGAGGGCATTGTGGCGCTGTGAGACGTCAAACTGTAAATGTAGGTACTGTGTAGGTGTCGAGATCCGCATTCGGGAGACTGAGTATATTAACATCACTTTAATTTTCTCGCTCTGATGGACAATGCGCGGCGTCGATAATCGCCACTCACAACGCAATGTCTTGAAAATTGATCGAAAATTCGGGGACGGCGTGTCTTATCTTGCCCTTCCCCTGCCTTCTCAGCTATCTGGTGGAAATCGTGAAGCTGCTATCTTCTTATAAAACATAAATAAAAAAATAAAATCAGCTTCACGCTGTATCCCGCACACTGCAAAGTAGACAGAGGGAACCTAGTGTTAAGACACTCCGTTCCCCACTTTCTGCCGAATTCTGGAGGCACTGCGTGTTGAGTGGCAGAACTCAACGCCGCGCTTGTCCTCGACACCAGAGCGAAGAAATGGAAATATAAATTGAGTAAATATTTCCTCTCCTCGAGTGGGGATCGAACCCACAATCAGTCGGTTTTACAGTCACACTTTGTTCCCCTCCGCCACGCCTTGCCTCATAAAACAAACTTTAATAAAAACTGGTTGAAACTGCTATTTAATACGTAGACTATACTACATTTTTTTACTGCAATATACTACAAAGACAAAGAAATAATAGTAAAAGTCACGATATACTTCAAGGTTATGTAAAAATATATATATAGGTAATAGGTATGTAAGTAAAATAGATATATTTCAAGGTTTTTTTAAGGAAATTTTATAGGATCACTTTGTTGTCTAACTGTTGTCCGTATGTCAAGACCCTTTGTTTTAAAATATCCGGGTCTACTACCGGTCCCTTTGAGCACAGAATAAATGAAACTTCTAACACATACTTCAACGCAATCAAAACATGTGCGTATTGTTTTTATTATAATTTGCATAAAATTAAATTTAAAAAAATCGTTCCCCACACACTATCCATCTCAAGACATTGCCTGTTGAATGCTGAGACACAACGCCGCGCTTTATCTTGTTACGGTGTTATCAGAGTATGGTCATGAAAATATTTTACTCTTTACATCAGGAATCAGGATGACAGTGGACGAGGCGAAAGAGGTGTGTAGAGACCGTAGCGTTTGGCGCTCCGTTCTCTCTGACTACCCCGCTAGGGATAAAGCGTGAAGTTAAGTGAGTAAGTAAGTACAGCAGGAATTGGTTCCATAACCATCGCGGTGGAACCGCGATCAGATGTGTACAAGATACTTACCGAGCTTAGTTCTAGTATGTTGCTTAGTCGATGGCACGTACTTGTGTATGGTACAACCCTTGATGTTAACAAAAAATAGAGCTTTCCTCTCTCCGTCCCAATGCGGACCCTCCCCCAGCTCGAAGCTCTCCTCAAATATTCTTTCCACTTGCAGCGACATTTCTTACGGTAATAACTGAATTTCCATAGAATATTTAGTTGTAAAAAATATTTGATTACTTTATCACATTAGTATTAATTATCTATGATAACGAAGACATTAAGAAACAAATAAATGATTATATTCATATAGAATAAAGATAGTAAAGGCGTCTATCTCCAATTTTATTTATATATTTTATGTACAATCAGCAATAAATATATATAGATACCGAGCCAATGGCTCGGTATCTATATATATTTATTTATTTATTATAAGCAGTTTCACGTTTTTTCCCGCCTATGGGGATAAACAAAGGAAACTTATTATTGAGGCACTTTGTTCACTACGCACACTCACTATTCTAGATCGGAATTTAACATATGATTTCATTTGCAGTGTGAATTTCTGAAGCTTGGAAAGCCGAAGACTTGTACAGAGTTTATAATCGTGTTTTATTACATGTACTATAGGTTAGGTTCCTAATCAGGGGAATTAACTTAAGTATTTTTATTTACTCACTCTGGTAACAAAACAAATGCGGCGTTGAGTCTCGCCACTCAATCTTATGGTTCTAGCCTCGGCCTATCCTCCTATGTGCAGATGCTTAAAGCAAAAAAAAGAACAAAACCTAATGAATTATTTTGCACAGATTCAGTCTTTAAAATACATAAACTGGTCAAATATATTTAAGTGAAAAAATAATGAAAAGAGAACATTCTATTGAAAATTGGTTATACAAGTTTGTTAATTATAAAAAAATGGTTGTTTATAATATAATGTAGCTATACATTATAGTATACACAACCAATTAGATTCACACAAAGATGTTCAATGTACCTATATATTTCTAAGGTCGTGTAACAACAACGTATTTGTACTAATTTCTTCCTGGCTCGCGGCTTTAAGCTGTAATTACACTAAAAACCTTCTATCACCTATAAAAACTATATATGAGTGTATTTCAGAAAAAATGACCCTAGCAAAATTAGACTGTCCCACAACTTTAAGCACTTTTATTTCTAATTTATTGTATGGATCACGTGGAAATAAGACTTTATATGGTTAAAGTAAATGTTTTAATGTTGACTTAAATTAAAAAGTACCATAAAAAGCGGATAACTATTTTTATATTTAAAAGAAAGCAAAATATGAGGTAAAGATTTCGACTGTCCCACGGTGCTCTTGCCGATTTCAAATACGTCTTACTTTTAATATATTAGACTTTGAATATGTGTAAGTGTTTAAATATATCCACAGGTATTTTTAGTGTTTTTTCAACTCTTATGTGATAAATTTACAGTAATTTTAAATAATATCAATATTTTAATCTTGTCCTACGAAAATTATAATACCGGAAAATCCTGAGTAGTCACGGTGAATTTGATAACTTACACAAGTAAAATCTACTAATTTGTATTCTTTTTGTCCTCCTGGCACCACTATAATCGTATTTGTAAAATTGCCGTTATTATACTAAAGTTAGTTTCGACAAAAACTGTGACGGAAGTTTCTGTGTCTTCGGGGTACAGAAAAATTGTTCCGAGTAGTGACGATGTTTTAAACACAAATTAATTCGTTTTCTTTTATTTATCACGTAGTAATTCAGCAAAAATCTAACCTATATTACATTACTACAGCTAAAAACAAGATAATTTAATTAAATGCTAGTTATTTTTAACTTGAAAAGTTTTTTGGGATCAAAACGTCACTTCCTGTGCGTTACGTGACATATTACCGGAACAAAATTGTGACTATTAGGAATTGTAAAGCTTAGTGCACAAGGAATGTTTAAAAATTTTAATTTATAACTCCTGTGTAACACTTGGAAATTACGGAGAGATCAAAAGTATTTCGTTATATTCGCGCAGCCATATGGAGTGTCAAGGTTTATGGGTAAATATTCATTTATTAATCGGAGATCCTCCAGATAACCAGCAAGAGCTAGATATTTATATATATGCTCTACATAATATTAGAAAGAAAAGCCGTGATAGTGATTGAGCCTGCAGTTATTTGGATCTGACTCATCGCCTTCCTTCGGGAATGAGTGCATTACATCGATCTTCCACGAGTCTGGGATTACATCAACTGAGTAAAGATGCCTGACATTACGTAATGTGAAATATTGTGAGAAAAATCCAATACTTAAATCTGGTTGTAAATACCGAACTTTGCAATAATCTGGTTGAATATGCCCACAAATTTTTAAATTTCTGGCAATGCAACTTCCACATACCACCAAGTTAAGAGTAGTCTGAAATGTAGTTAAGAAGCGAAAGCAGATGGAGTTACTGCAGAGATGGTCAAATATTTACGGCGCAATATTACGTGACTTGGATTTGTAATTGTATCTGTGCAATTTATGCTGGAAATCAGATTGAGGATACCAGACGAATGGCGAGGCACAGTCAACGTGCAAGCTATAGGGCATAATACGCACCATCATTTCATTAGCTTGCCAAAATATTGAGAAGAAGAATGCAAGAAAGAGCCGATAGGTTGTAGTGGGATGTCTAATTAAACTTTAGAATTGGAAGAGTATATGAATGCAATCTTTTCACTCCGCGTGCGGAGTGAAAAGATTCAACAAAGACCCAAGCCGTAACGTAAACAGTTTTTTGTGGTTTCGTGGACTTAATAATGCAATTTCCTGGATTGTAAGAATTAAATTATATGAGATACTATCCCGATATAAGGTGAGTGGCCTCTTGCTCCAAGCTATAAATTCTCTTTAAGGAGATGAGTCAGCCTGTATGGGTGCATGATCTGGCATGTCACCCTGGTTTGACATCAAATCGAGAGTTAAACAAGGCTAAATTATATCATGTTGGTTGTTCTATCTGTATTTGGACAGGTCTCTCCAAGGCGTATAAACAGTGACATGAGAGATAAAGCCTTAGCTGCGTTGATGATGACGAAAGGTCAGCATAGCTTTGCAGTTCTGCTATCGACTATGTATACGGTTCTAAAACGTGGATATTACAGAAGAATAAAAAAAAGGTAAATGCTGTAGAGATGTGATATTTTCGTACGACATGCCTGTCGTGTCGAACCGTCTTGTTGACCAAATCTGCATATCAAACAAAGTAGTATATTACCGTGTCCAAACCGAGCACGTCGAGAGAACGAGTCATGGCAGAATGGCAAAAAAATTGAGAAAGGAAGAGCAGCAGTTGATAAGACAGGCAGGCGAAAACCTCGATTGACCTACGAAAACACAGCATCGATGATACTGAAAAAATTTCACGTAAAAAGCACGAGGACCCCCTGGAGAGCATATGTGAAGAGAGTGATGTCAGTGGACAAGGTAAAAGATGTAAAAAAATATATATTTTATTATACTTTCAAACTGACAGTGTGGATATTGCTTAAATTTTCCTTTTCATCACGAAGGTTTCAAATTAGTCACTGTCCGACATAAAGAATGGTACAAAATTTAGTTTTTTAATATCTATTTAGCATTTTATAGTATTTATTTTATGATTATTAATATTTTATTATTGTCAAGAATTGCTCACGTTGAATGTTTTTTTGATTTTGTAATACGTTTAATCAGCAATGAATACTTTTCTACTGTGAATTGTCCAAGAAGTGACGAACAAGAATTTATTTCGCTAATTATTTCGTAATGTGATAAAATTAAGCTACTTTTTTATTATTTTGGGAAAGAATATAAACATATCTGTTAGATAATAGGAGATGATTTGGTTTTAATACCTGTTTTTGTTAGTTCTGGTAGATCATAGTCTGTGACGTAAAGGAATACTTTTCGCCATATGTTGAAAGAAAACTTGAATATTTTTTAAATTTATGGTATAATTTCAATTTCAATAGTATATTTAGGTAGTTAATAATATATTCTTTAATAACAGAGTAAATATAAGCAATTTAATGATATGCCAAAATAATATTTCTTATTCGTCACAGGGTCATTTTTCCTGAAATACACAGATATATACTTTTATTATACAAAAGGAATTATTGTAACGTTTTTAAATAAATTGTTATAAAAAATACATTTAAAAATATAAAAAAGCACTCTTCCGACGGTGGAACAAGGGTCCAAGGCATCGGTGGCTGGGACTCCTTGTGAGCGATATAGACATTGTGGTGTTGATGGTGAGTAATAAATGTCTACACTGAGTATATACAACGTCACTTTAGAGTACATATAGTTTGAACACAAATAGTAAATCACGACACAGTTTATACATAACCCTTCCTTAGCAGTCGGGAAAAAGTCAACCACAAACATATATATAAAAGAGAACACAAAAATTACAATAATTATTAACAAATAACTGAGGAAGCAATGGAACGTTTATGAAACGCACCGAGTGGCAAGCATCGACTGTTATATGTAAAATATGCCGTCGACAAGGGGGTAGCCGTAAATGTTAGAACACCTTACCTACCTTATAAATAAACTAAAAACGAATACTTACTATAAAATACATAAATTCAATTAAATGTATATTTGTATATAAGTGATAAATAAATATATTACAATATTGAAATATATAAATAACACATATTAAATAAACTATAAATGTAAATAATAGTTCCCTATACATTCATATGAATGAAAAATTTGTGAATCTTAAAATGTTATATCTATATCTATATTTGATATATATATATATATATATATATATATATATATATATATATATATATATATATATATATATATATATATATATATATATATATATATATATATACATATACATATATATATATATATATATATATATATATATATATATATATGTATATATATATATATATTGAGGCCAGTCGTGGCGCAGCGGCACGAGGTGTGACTTTGAAACGGACTGGTTGTGGGTTCGATCCCCCCTCGAGGAGATGAAATATTTACTTAAATTTATATTTCCATTTCTTCGCTCTGGTGTCGAGGTTAAGCGCGGCGTTGAGTTCTGCCACTCAACACGTAATGCCTCCAGAATTCAGCAGAAAGTGGGGAACGGAGTGTCTTAACACTGGGTTCCCTCTCCTTACCCTGCAGTGTGCGGGATACAGCGTGAAGCTGATTTGATTTGATTTTTTTATATATCTTTAAAAATAGAAAAATTTGAATGTGTACTTACGTATCTATCGACGTCAAAAAAACTATCACCGCGGTCGCTATTGATGGAATATATTTATTTTTATTATTGTATACTAAATAAACAAATAAAAATAAAAAAGAACAATTTTTTTATTAATTTGACGTAATATTTCTGGATTTTTTTACATATTATAAGTTATTTCAAAATATTTTATCAAAACTGTGACTGAGCTCAGTCGTACGTTTCCAAGAGTAGCGTGCTGGAGTCCGACTGTGTTAATATTGTTACAAGTTTTTTAAATATCACACTTTAATAATAAGAAGCAACAATCGATTAAAACATCCGCTGTCAAATGTATGTTATGAAATCGCGGACGATAACTAGCACTTAGATGGACTTTGATGGATGATATAACCGATATAGTGCAAACAAGTTATCGCTCACAATTTCGTTCCCGAGGTATATAATAGAAAATTCCGTTTTTTCGCGTTCGTAGGAATCTCTCTGTGCTGCCGTACGCTCCCTGGCCTGCCTAGTCGAAATGTCGGGCTTACAAAAATGTATAATACTAAATATTCGCGATTAAAAAATTTACGATATTATAAATTATATTAAAATGATTTCTTTACTTTTAAATGGGCGATAAAATATTAAATTACGTCTTCGCGTGGGCAAGTCTACTTTGCAATGTATCACAATGTAGCTGCGTCGTGTGCGTATATATATGTATATATATATATGTGTATATATATGTATATATATATATATATATATATATATATATATATATATATATATATATATATATATATATATATATATATATATATATATATAAGCAGAAGTAATACGTATAAGTAGCATTTATCGCGAGAAACAAGATATATATTTTTATAATAAATATCATTACATTGTTATATTACACTAGTAAGCGCGCGCAGCTTCGCCCGCTAACTTGCTCCCTTCAGAGTGAATACTAAAAAAACCCACGAAACAATAATGTATTTTCAATAAAATATTTTTAACAGTTTGAATTTAAATTTTTATAAAAATCGATGGCGATTTAAAGATTTTTCCATATAAACTTTCAACCCCTTATTTGAACCCTTAGTGTTCGTTCGTTTGTTAACATCGTTTTTTAGAATTCACCCCGAATTCTAATAAACGATGAAACACGTATTCAATAACATATTTTTAAGAGCCATCCCCGGCATTTAAAACCGGCGTGAAGTAGTGGCCTTATGGCACTGCGTTTCGCATCAGGTAATGCCGGGCTCCGGAGCCCAAACCACCTTACAGGCCGGCTACGCACCTGTAGCCCCTCTGGTATTGCACGGGGTCGTGGGCGGCGGTAGTCACTTACCATTAGGCATGACCCGAACGTTCGTTTGCCTTGTCCTTTTACATAAAAAAAAGCCTGAATTTCAAATTTTATAAAAATCGGTACCGATTTAACAAAAAATCCATACTTTTTACTTAGACAAATTAGGAAATAAGAGGATCAGTCAACCTGTCCGCTCTACGGTAGCTAATTCCTTGGGTTGAGATTTTTATGTTTGAGATTCTTTATTATTCCTCTCATAAAGATACCAGCATGGATGCAGGCGTAAAATATCTATGTCATTAAAATTAAAATTACATAATTCGGGCATGCGGCATGAATGTTATCAACTCCCGGACCTTGGATATTTCTAAAGATAAGAGTCTTATTAACGTCGGTTTTGGAAATATTTAAGTTACAGATGAAGTTATACGGAGTTTGAAGGTCGTCTATACATATATCGTTTATATCAAAATTACTAGGTACCTGTTGAAGGTGCAAAGACAGTTTGAAAATAATTCGAAAACAACTCACAGATTTCACTGGCTTCACTGGCAGCTACATTTTTGAGATATAAGTCCAAAAAAATGTTATGTTACGCCCGATACTTTTCTCAACATTACTTAGGTAATTTTTAAAATATTTTTCAGTTTTATATTTAAATTTTATTCTCAGCACTGAGTAAGCATTATAATTAGAATCACTGTTGTATTTTTTCATTTTTATCCACGCTTTCTTTTTTTCTTGAAAAGGTGAATAATATAAAGCATAAACCATACAGGATATTGATTATGAGAAAGATTGATTACCTTATTAGGTATGTGTTTCTTATAAATGCCATAAAGTTTCTCATAAAAGATGGCAGTAGCACCCTCAACATTCTTGTTTGAAAAAAGATCTACCCAGTTGGTATCCCTTATATCTTCCCTAACTTATGCATAGTCTACATCCTTAAAAATAATTTTTATATCAGGTTTATTCAGTAGTTTTCTAAACTGCTTAGTTAAAAGGAATGAAACCATAAACGGTGGATGATGATCATCACTCCCTTAGCAGTCGGAAAAAATACAGCAGGGATAAAATTTAATAAAATAATAAAAATATTAGATTTAACATGATATAGAAAAGATATATTAATTACAGAAACCTTTTCTGAAATTAAATATCCTTTTACTATCTGATGTCGCTCGCTTGACCCATTTGGTTGGTTATCACCAGTTGTTATAAATGCAAAGATTTTAATTCAAAAATTGTGGTTTTGCAGTTTTGGTTGGAATGATGAACTACCTTCTGATTTTATTGAATAATGGATTAATTAAAAAGAAAGATTTATACATTTACAAAACATAAAGGTACTTCGATAGTTTAAAGCGTCAGAAAATTTTAATCAAACACATTGAACTACATGATTTTGCTGACGCATCTACTCAAGCCTCAGCATACGCTGAGTAGATGGTTTTTTTACTTAAGAAGAATACTTACTTAAGAAGGTTTGGTTCACTTAAAAATTGAAGAATGTGATAAAGTACATGTTATGATGATTGCATCCCACACTAAAGTTGCCCCATTGAAACAATTATCAGTTCCTAAATTAGTGCCGCAGTCTAACATGCAAATCTTATTCTTACGATCTTATGGCGATTTTGAAAATTCCTAAAGATGTATTTACCTGGATTGATTCAACAGTGGTATTTTCACGGCTACAATCACATCCTGGTCGCTGGCGTACGGTTGTTGCTAATAGAATAGCAGAAATCACTCGAGTAATAGATAACTTTACGTAGAGAAACAGTCTGCTGATAGCCCAGCTGACGTCGCAACAAGAGGCATTGCGGCGTGCTATCTAGCTAGTCACGAAAATTGGTGGACTGGACCGAGGTGGTTTAAGGAAGATATGCCTACTTTTGTGGCGAGATATGGAAGGGAGTGTTAGCATATTGCAAAAGAATTTTGAAGAAAGAAAAAATAGAACATATATATATATATATATATATAGAACATATACGAAATAGAACAACGCAAAAATATGTACTTACATGCAGTAGGAATGCAGAATATAGTATAAGAGTGTATAAGGTATTAGTATAATTTTGGATATGAAAGGGAATGTGAACAAAATATCCAATCATAATTCCTACAAATCAACACATAACTAAATTGCGAGTAAACGAAGCTCACACTAGAACACTTCATGGGGGAATTCAATTAATGTCGTATTTGGCATTTAGGAGATTAGTGACTGGCAGAGGGTATGACCGTTATCTATGGAGGATAATGGCACCAATTTTGTGGGCGCTGCCAAAGAATTAAAAGACTTGTATAGAACTAGCAAGGATAGTATGGTCAAGGAAGTGTCTGAAATGCTAGCCAATGATAAAACAACATGGCACTTTATATACGCGAGAATGCCAACGTGTGGAGGTTTATGGGAGGCTGTT
Organism: Heliconius himera; assembly: GCA_021202915.1. Classification (NCBI taxonomy): domain Eukaryota; kingdom Metazoa; phylum Arthropoda; class Insecta; order Lepidoptera; family Nymphalidae; genus Heliconius; species Heliconius himera. Next base: position 671,204 of record JAJHJA010000046.1, read on the forward strand.
GTCCAATTAGCGAAAAGATACTTTACAAGGATAAATAAAGACACCAAATTGACCTATAAAGAAATGGTCACTTTGCTGGCACAAAATGAGACGTGTCTCAACTCACGCCCTCTCTGTCAAATAGACAACACGGGGCAAGCCTGTCAGCGTTCCAAATCTGCATTATGAGAACAAGAATATAAAGTTGTTAACCAGGTGGCAGTTAATATAACATTTAACACAGCATTTTTGGCACAAATGGAAAATTGAGTATCTCAACACATTGCAACAAAGGCACAATTGCAAAAGACACACTCATCACCCGCTGTTGGATATATTGTTGTTGTGAAGGATGAAACTGTGCCTCCTGCAAAGTGGGTACTAGGAAGAATAAAACAGCTGCACCCTGGCACAGGTAAACTTGTAAGAGTTGTCACAGTACAATGCAAGGGAGATCATGAGATAAAAAGACCATTGTATAAATTAATACCACTTCCGAAGCATCTTGAATAAATATATCATGGTAGGTGGTGTTCAGTGTAAATGTGCATGTGACAAAAACAATTAAAGGTGTTATATTTATAAAAATGTTAAATATAAAATTTAAAGCATGCAAAATATTAAAAAAAAATGTATTGTATGAGCTAAACTTTGTAGGTTAAAACATAATGTAAAATAAAATGTAAAATGCTTAAAGTCTATAATAACTGCATATAAGTTATAACATTAGATTTTGGTAAAGATTATTGCAAAAATGTAAAAGCGGGCATTACGCGCTTTTTAACCGACTTCAAAAATAATTATCAATTCGACTGTATTTTTTTTAATGTTTGTTACCTTAGAATTTTTTACTCGGTGAATCGATTTTGATGATTCTTTTTTTATTTGAAAGCTAGTGCTTCTCGTAAGATCTTATTTTAAATAAATTTAATTTGATCTGATATCTGACAATGATATCCATGAGAAAATCACGTAAATGTTAAATTTGCATTAAGTATGTGCTCGACAAATGGACGAATAACTCAATATTCCACTGTATGATTTTGATGATTGTTTTTTTATTGGAAAGGATACAATTCAAGGATAATTTGGTAAAAATTTGATTAGATTCTGATAATGAAAACCGTGACAGTCTTCAATTTTTAGGACCAAATTATAGGATATTTGGGTACATTTTTGAATAAGGGTTTGATCTGAGACAGTATATCTAACTGTTTGCATAGCGACATGAGGCAAGAACAAGAAACAGGAAATGTAGTAATTAAATTGTATAGCACTAAATCCGATTGAAAAATAAAAAAAAACCTTAATTGAAGCAATATCAAAAATAAAGAAATAAAAAAGTGTATATCCATTAAATATAGCGAGATTGCTTAAATAAGTACCTACCAACTATTTATTATTTGTTAAATGACAAGGACAAACAAGAAACTGGCTAGAGGCCAGCAGGGGTACAGGGGCACAAGCGTAAACGCAACAGATTGTGGGTTCGATTCCCACTCGAGGATATGAAATATGTATTGTGATGTTGAGTTCTGCCGTTCAATACGTAATGTCTTCAGAATCACGCAATGCAGATAGTGGCGAGCAGAGTGTCTTAACACTAGGCTCCCTCTGCTTTCCTTGCTACATACGGGATAAAACAAAACTAAAAATAAAGAAAATAAATAAATTTTAAACAAACAGAAAAACCGACTTCAAACAACGAACTAAAATGTAAAAAAATATTTTACATAATGTAAAACGTACTTTGATTTGTTAAACAAAAATGATAAAAAAAATATTTTATAATTTTGAAGTCGGTGCTAAGTAACACAAACAGGCTCAGTAATTCGATATTGTAGTTGTAGTAACTAGTAAGGTTGTTGCAGCATTAGTTTAACACTGAATTCAAAATTATAAAATACTTTTTTAATTATTTTTGTTTAACAAAATCAAAGTACGTTTTACATTATGTAAAATTATTTTTTACTTTTTAGCTCGTTGTTTGAAGTTGGTTTTTCTTTTTGTTAAAAATGTATTTATTGACTAGCAAAGTCATTAATCACATTTTCAAAATCTATAGTATCGACTAGTTCATGTTCGATTGACATGATAGCGAGATTATATTTTTCATTTTTATTCTCTCATTTTTCTTGTACATTTCTTGATTAAAAAAAAATTTTGAAAAATTGATCGTAGACTTTGATGCCCCTTTCTTTTAATGCCCGGTGCGACTGCACCACTCGCACCCCCTCAGCTACGCCACTGCTGTTAATCCTAATAAACTATAGGGCTTGTTTTTTTTCTTTTTAGTTCGATGCAACAACAAAAACCCTGAGTTTGTTTTTTAAATATTTTTTTATTTTGCACTTTTTTCTTAAGATTCATTAGGATTATGAAACGAAAAATTCCGAATTTCTATTCTGGTTAATGGGCATGTAAATATTCCGTCCTTTTTCCGTTTTCCCGGTCGTATCGCATTGAAAGTCCACCGATTTCAGAAAGTGAAAGAGCAAAGCCTATGTTTTTCAACTTTCTCATTAATTATATTATTTTTATTAGTATTACTGTAATGATAATTATGATATAGCTTTTTGAAATCCTTGCATTGAGCTCTTAAATTTCATTCCCATATTGTGGTATTCGAAAAAAAAAACAAAATTTTTCACTAGATCCAACGGGGTCCCCACAGCCACCATGATTTTGTTTTGTCACCTATCTAAGAACACTTTTGCTGCTAAGACGAATCTAACTATACCTCAATTTTCAGCGTTATATCATCGTTCAGCGGCTCTGGAGATACGAGGTAATAATGAATATTACATACATACAAGATACGCGCGAAAAACAACCCTCTCTTGGCAGTCGGGAATAAGTCACTATAAGGCATTTTTTGACAAATTATATTTCACCGTTTTTTATTTAACATGGATATTGAAATTAACGAGCGAAAGTAGTTCCATCCTCAAGGAAATTTTGTGAAGATAAACTTCGGCTTTTATGGCATGTCATTTGGACGCATACTTTTCGAGTAAATGTAAAATTAAAATAACTTATGCTGTTTACGACAGGAAGCCTAGGCTCGAGCCCCGCAGGGAGCGCCCTTGCCACCGATGACCTAAAATACACCCATGTAGTATTCTTTGTTGAATGTATCAATCTGTTGGCAAATGGAGTATAATAAAAACAAATTGGTGATATATGAGCGAAGCCGCGAGTGGGCCGCTACAAAATAAATATGAAGGAAAGGAATAAAGAAAAATCCCTTGAAAAAAAACTGTTTACTTTATTTGTTGGAATTTGGAAGAAAAAGAAAAACTACACAAAAAGCGGAGAGATCGTTAGCTTTGAGCCTCTACTACATACATACACTTATTTATACTCACAACACTGTATACTGATATGACAAACAATTTCCCATCATCGTACCAAACGTACAGAGAATCAGATCACTAGTTGGCACTACAATTATTACTACTAAATAAAAAAAATACCCTGAGGGGATTCCCTGACAAGATCGAAGTAACTGACGGTACACTTAAAAAAAATCACTATTTTAGTTAAACACTAACATAAATTTCTAATTACTACATACATATTAATATTATATTTAAAACTAATACTGAAGACACCTAATATTTTTTTACATTTAAACATCACACATACTACTTTTTTATTTGTTTTTTCAGTTACATATATTTTCAACAACGCACTGTACAAACAATAAACTGTTACATTTACTTATTCATATAAAAAGTAGGGGGTCGAAAGTATTGGGCGGAGAGATATAATATTAAGAGTACATTAAAACTTTATTAAAAATATATATATATATATATATATATATATATATATATATATATATATATATATATATATATATATATATATGGAGACGAGAGCTTACCGTATCTAATAGGAATATGGTTTGAATAGACGTAAATGTTTAAAGAAGATGCGTAATTTAAGTAGAAACTATTGTTCTTCCATCACGTGTAGCCATTTATGACAAGCCTGTGTCACTCAAAGCTTTTACATTCCAAATTATTATTTTTTTACAAAAACGTTAATAAAGTACAAGTGTTGCATTAAAAATCCAAAAAAAACATACATAAATATATTGAAAATAAATATCTATATGGGGTAATACAATCAAAGTTTTGAGCATTCACTTGAGCATAATTTACAAATCAGAAATAAAAACAAATAAAAAAAAACTTTAAAAGATTTTCAATACAACACTTAGATACTTTAAAAAATGATATATTAAATAAAAAACAACTACATATAATTATAAAATATACATAGACATACATACATACATACATATAAATATATAATATGTCCAAATCACAGCCAATTATTCAATATACCATCCAAAAATATCATATTTTGAAAATTCCGCAATAAACAGCTTATTTAAGAAATATTACTAATTAATACAATACAATAAATTCTTATGTTATAAGGCATATGAATAAGATATGCCAGTTCTTTTGAGACATTTTAGACCTCATAAAAATAATATATAAATGTAATTTAATAAACGATAGAAAAACATACTGAGTTTCACATATCTTGGGTTGGGTCTTTACAATTTATAGATAGACGAACAGTTTAACTTAGATAAAAAAAAGTTAAGCTGATTTAGCTTAATTATATAATTACTTATTTATAAATTTGCATTTTAAGAAGATGAAAGTTTATCCCTACACTGTGTTTCCATAATACACTTAATATGATATAATCGATTTTTTTTACTCTACATACAATATGGAAGAAAAATAAAGAATTTTGCTTATTTCAGAAAAAAAATATTTATAATAAAAATACAACCTTTTAGAGTTATTTATATATATAATAAAAAATAAATCACCAGTCTATCTGTTACCGAGTGGACGGATTTTGGATGAAAAAGATCATTTTACAAAAAATGTATGTATTATAGAAACACAGTTACTTTAAAAAACTACCCAAGCACCTAAAAAAAAACACTTTACAATCATGAGATCATTGTAGGACACATTTTCAGAGATTCTACGAGGGGAGATCGTAAAACTATTAAAAAAAAATATTATACATATAATATTTACTTATTTTCAACTTAAAACTTTAATTGCAACACTCGATACTTGAACAGCGAAATAAAAAAACTAACCCAAATAAAAGTAATAAATTTCAATGTCAACTATTATTGTCATTTTATTTTTACTAAAAAAACCTCACAAAATATATATTTATTATAAAAAATATCGAGACCGAGTGCTGCAAGCAAAATGCGAATTAAATGCAAAAAAATGAAATTTAGCCATAATCATGGTACCTACCTACTTCACTTAGCTCCAAACTTTATAAGGAATGGCTATAGATGTTTCTAGAACTAGTGTAAAATTTCCAAAATACCTCGTGAACCCTGTCAAACCTTACGTTTCGCAGCACCGATGAACACTTAGGGAATTTACATAGAAAAAAAATTATAAGAATCATGATAAATGATATGTATAATCATGAAACAATGTTACTTATTTAAAAAAGTAACATTTTACCAAAAGAAAAAAATAAACTAATTGGAGTATGTTCAAATCGAGGAAAAGAAGTATTCACATATACGACACATTATATTATATAGACGAATAAACACTATTTGTATATAATTATAGAGATATACATCAAGTGGTGACTGTAAAAGTTGAATGTGGTTGTTCTATATAAAACTCCACATAGAATTGCATATCGATATATATATATATATATACTATATATATATATATATATATATATATATATATATATATATATATATATATATATATATATATATATATATATATATAGATAATTATTCGAATAGTATATCGATGTGAAGATTGATATTATGAATAGAATTGTGAATCGATATTAAAATCGTTATGTTACAACCCTACAACTGTCATAATCACCACATTAACTATAGATGATACATTAAACGCCACGTTATATACACATCATATAAAAGAGCAAGTCCTTTAATCAATTCCACTCTTCTATATAATTTGTAAGTACAAACAAAATGGCGACTACACACATTTAATACAATCTAAGTAGACGTAATTTACAATATTACAAGATAGCTATATTTGTAGCTGCACTAAAATATTTTTCAGTTTTATACTGTGCTAATAATGAAGAAAAACATCTTAAGATTATTTCTATTTGTTAATGTGTTGATTGATCAAAATCATTATACAAAGCATTTCGAAAATTATTTATGTTATAAAAAAAGTATTGTGTAATCTGTTTTTTATTTTTTATTAATGTTAATCATATTAGGACAGTATATATAAAAATCCCTATACATTTTAATCAGTGCCACGTAAATAATAATCGTATACCGTTTTCGATAAGCAAAGTCGTTGTGGACATTTTTTAAACAAAAAACTGTCAATTTCGATCAGTCTTGTTATTTTCAGTTTAACTGAAGTTATTAAGGGGTTACATTTTTATTGTATAGATTATGTGTAATTTTGACCATTATTCATAATATTCATCAAGATTCCGAAAATGATATATTGTCATAATCAAAGATGCTTGTCAGAATGTTTTTAAGATATTTTTTAAAATATGACTTATTTATATTATATAGGTATGTATACCTATTGTTTTATATATTATATTACTCAAATAAAAGTATATATTTTGAATATAAACATATTATTTTCAAGAGCTTAAAATATTAAGTTACTTTTTTAATAAAGATATTTTATAATTTATAGACATGATCCAAATTTTAGTAAAAAAATCAAGTTTTGTTTAAGAATGTAGTTATGAAATATTTTCATTGTCTCAAAATACGAGAACATCTTTAAGTCGTTATCATAAGTTCCATTTAAATAAGTATTTTTAACCACCCTTCTTTAGAGAGAAATATTCATAATTTAATCAAAAGATAATAAATTGAGACAAAGCGCAGCGTTGAGTTCCGCCACTCAACGCCTCCAGATTTCAGCGGAAAATGAGGAACAAAGTGCCTTAACAATAGGTTCCTCTGCTGTGTGCAGGATACAGCGTGAAGCTTATAATAAAAACAATTTCTAAGTAAGTTCGAACTAATATGGTCACATATTTGTTCGAATTTACATAAAAAAACAAAAGAAATATATGATTTTGGCACACATGATAATTTAATATCATTTTTATAATAATTTTTAAATTTGAATGATTTATATCCATGTGGGAATACTTTAAGGGTAAACTTTTGTAGTAAGTGTAGTTTGTTTGTGTAGACTAATGGAATAATTTGCGGAACAACTTTTGTAGTAAATATGATAAATTGCAGGGAACTCCGTGAGGTACATCATTGGACAGGAATAAACTGAGGAACAACTTCTGTGGTAATTTATAGGGTATTCCATGGGATACATTCTGGGGTAATCCGTGAGATACATTCTGGGGTATTTCGTGGGATACATTCCGGGGTAACCATGGTAAAATTTACTTGTGTTGTTCCGGGTGGGGTTGCGGCTGTGGCGGGTAGGGTGGCGGGTAATAGTGCTGTACGGGTGCATATTCCACCCCCTCTTCGTACCCCATATATCCACCCATTACGCCCATCATTGCTGGAAAACAATATTTTTATTATAAGTATTTTTAGTCGTACTATCCAGCGGCACAACGTCGGACTTAAACACGATGGCTATAGGTCTCCCATTCCGAAGAATAATTTATTTTGATTTAAAATATTTTCATATCCTCCCCCGGGTAGAGTAAAGACAGCATTGAGTTACACTTTTAAACAAGCAATTTCACGAAAATTCGTCGTAAAAGGTGTAGACGATGTATCTTAACGCTAAAATTCCTCAGCCTCCCGCTATGCGGGAAAAAATATATTCTATATGGGAAAAAAGCGTGAAGCTGCTTGGTGAAGTTATTTAATTTTTGAAGGGTAAATAAAGTATTAAGTTTATATTCCATGATGTTGACAATTCGGGTTGTCCTAACACTAGGTTCCCAGGTCTACCCTGCTTGTGCAAGATAAGTGTGAATCTAACAAAATTGATTTACGTTATATATAAAATAGATTTAAACACACAGTAAGCAACTCACCCGGATCAGAATCTACATGGTAATATGGCATGGGATACACGGGTGGAGGGTACGGGATGTAGGGGAACGTAACTAGCGGAGGTTCGGGGCACTCCTCTACGACCGGTGTACCCGGGGTCATTGCGGTCGCGGGGTTCATGTAGCGAGCGTCCATGTACGAGTTGCGGCTGGAATGTCATAAAATAATTGTTATTTAATTAATTTTAATAAGATTTTACATAAATTAAATATAAATAATTAGATATGCCAAAATAAAAAAATGCAGCTTTAGAATGAATACAATTAGTTCCGCTTAGTAGAGATCTCTACTTATACCCATAACCCACCAGGTGCCAAGTCAAGGCACCTAAAACAAAAACTTAAAAAGTATAGTTGAATTGATAACTTCCTCCTTGAAAGCTAAATTAACTAAAAAAAACAACTAACCGATTATTAGGCCCCTTGTTATGCATATTGTTGTTGTGACCTTTGTTCTGATTGTGATTGATGTTCTGGTTGCCGCCATCTTGATTGTTGCCGCGCTTGAATCTAAGGAATACAAAATATGATATATATATTGAAATGATTATATTAAATTTTAAAATTATTATGAATTAATTACAGATGGTACCAAATTCAAAAATTACTCTTAAGCATAATTGTACACGTTGGAAGCGTCAGCACTCTTTTTACGGAAACAGCATATGGAGTAAAATATTTCAAAGCCATACCTAAAGAAATTAATCAAGATACCTCAATAGTTTAGACATAGGTTTTTTTTTAATTTCACGAATTTTATCCATACCTGTATTTCGTGTAAATTATTAAATTATCAAATAAAAATATACAATTAAAGAAATAAAAAAAACCTTCACAATCATCTAAATAATTAGAGTTGTACCTAGGTCCCAAAAGAGGTCGCTGCCCATTCCCCTTATGCTGAACCAATGGCGGTTTATTATCTTGCGGTTTGTGCTTGTGATCGTGTACGGCGGGACGATCGTGTATTGAAATCTGCTGCATTTCCTGGTAAAAAACATTAAAAATATATTTATTTATTTAGCTTTATGCATACCTATTATTAGTATTACCTGGTATGTACGGGCTCAGCAGGAAAAGGAACTAACATTGCAAAGGAACTAACATTTAGAAAATGTATAATATATAATACTAGTTTTCTTTACTAAGTGTGAAAAATATTAAAAAAATTAATTTTCTCTTGCCAAATGATAAGTCTAAGCCATTATCTTTGGATTGCGGGAAGTAAAAATCTCCCTATGAGATGGTAACAACATAAATAAATTGCAAGTGCGTGTATGTCGACGTAGTTTGATGAAAACGGCTTAGTAGTAGTCAGAGTCAAATGCCTCGACACCAGAGCGCAGAAATGGAAATATAAATTTAAATAAATATTTAATTTACTCAAGTGGGGATCGAACCCAAAAGGAGTTGCGTTTACAGCCACACCTTGTGCCTCTGCGCTACGACTGCCCTCATTTATTTTATTAATTTTAAATTCAAAAAGAATGACACGCTCTGTTTCGAGACGTCTGAGGCAATAACTAGTGAGCCGGAAGTGATTTATTAGACGATCTAAAAATAAAGCTTGCCATTTTTTTAGCATCATGTTATATATTGCCCACATAACAAGGTAGACAGAGAGAACTTGAGAACCGAATGTTGACACACATTGTTTCCATTAAGACACTTCCGTTCCCCATTTTCCGCCGAATTCTGGAGGCATTGGGGTTTTGAGTGAAGTAATTCAACCTTGCTTCGGCTCGTTTCCAGCGCTAGGAAATGATAATATTAAATATTCCATTTCTTCGAATGGGAATCAAACCCACAACCACAAGGCGACTCTCTGAATAAAAAAAAAATAATTTTGAGTTGATACCTGCACCAAGTCCCGCGGCGCGTAGTGGCGCGGCGGCGGCGGCTGCGGCGGGGGCCCGTACGCCGCCCACATACACTCCACGCCCAGGTTGAAGTAGAAACGGAGAGTAGCTATATCTGTCAATGTTATTATTAAATTCATTGAAATTAACTGCAAAATTGTATAGAAACATCCTAAATCCTTGTAACTTCTTAAATGTTACTCTACACTAAGGTTACAAAAATTTTTTTTAATGCCAACGCACGCCGCATTTGCATACAGTAAAATATGTATAGCATTTTAATGTGTTGTAGTGATAATAGTGATATATTATTGTATGTATATAGAGTTATAGTTATTAATATAATAATTATTAATCATAATATAAAGAACCGGACAAGCGAGAGTCGGGCTTGCCCACCGACAGTTCTGTACACAAATTGGAGGTCTCGAGTTTTTTCTGAAATTTAAGCTTAGCTTACCCAGAGCCCTTTCATCTGATACCTCGGGGGCACCCGTAATAATATGTAAATTTCCTGAAGTAGTGGTAGAAGGCGACGCACCGTTCATGGGCAGGTCGGCGCCGCTGGGCTGCACGCTCTTGTGCACGTGCGGGTTGACGGCGGGCGGCGGCGGCGGCGGCGCGCACCACACCAGCGACGCGCAGTACGGGCCCGGCGCGCTGTAGCCGGCCGGCCCGACCACCGCGTGGGCCGCCATGTCTCCCGGGGGACCCGCCTGGAAAATCATTTAAAATATTGGTTAATTTCATGGTAATTTATTAATATAGCTTTTCAATAAATACATTTTGGCTATCATTTCTTTGAGATATAAAGCCGCCGCACACTTTACTTTAACAAACTATGTTTCATAATTCGAATAGTACATGCTGAGCGGGATATATCGACACTAGGTTCACTCTGTCTACCCTGCTATATGCAAAACACAACGTCAAAAAAAATGTGTTAAACATATAATTGTTAAGGCGATACTTGCAAGTTTGATACCAATACAATCATTATACTTAAAATATTTTTAAAATAATAATAAATACAGTAATTATATTTAAAATATTTTTACTTAGACAAACACAGAACGCAACTTTGAGATTAGCTAATCAAATCGTAAGATTTCTTTCTTCCGCCCCGGAAGGAGGAGACGAAGTGTATTATATTAACATTAAGTTTCCCCTGAAACTTGGGTTTAAGTTTATAAAGAAGAAAGGTCTATTAATATAAGTTCTAAATTTATAAATTTTTGCCCATAAGAAATGTATAACACTAAATATATGCGAATAAAGGTAAAAAAGGGGTCTCGTTAGAACGAACACTCAATGAAAACTAACACAGAAAAGCGTTTCATACAAATAGTTGTCACTAATTATTTGTCATTAATCATTTACCAATTTCTAATTTCCATCAAAATATATTTACTTTAATGCAATCAGTATATTAACTATAGAATAGTGTTACTAATGAGGTAGTTGTGGCGCAGTGTGACAACGTATTCTTAAGTGCGACGGTTGTGTGTCCGATCCATTCTCAAGGGGGCTCGTTTTATTTCAATTATTTTTAATTCACCACTCTGATAGACTCTAAAATTGGACGGTGCGTGGGGGACGGCGTGTCTTGTTATGATGAAGTTTCCTCTGCCTGCTATATGCGGGATATAGCAAAAAGCTAAAATAAAATATCATAAACGGATACTCTTTGATTGCGTTGATGAAATGAATGCAATAGCTACGGGTTCAATTCTCTTACATTTTTTAATATCTATATATATAAAAGGACTTGTGCTGACTGACTGAGGTAAGACGCACGCAGAGCCGTACCGCTGCCGCTGATGGTAGAAACGTGAAATTTGGGCAGATGTTTATTTTCATATTCTGGACATCCACTAAGAAGGGAATTTGAAAAATTTTAACCCTAAAGGGATGAAATAGGGGTTGAAAGCTTGTATGGAAAAAAAATTTAATCTGTACTGATTTTTATAAAGTTTGTATGGAAAAATCTATAAATCGCCACCGATTTTGATAAAAATTTAAATTCAGACTGTTAAAAATATTTTATTGAACACGTGTTTCGTGGTTTTTTTAGAATTAACTCCTAATAAGCGGGCGAAGCCGCGCGCGTCCTCTAGTTATTTATATAATCACGGAAATGTGTTATTCGAAGATCAACCGAATTTGATCCTTCCTCTATTATTACACATACACATTCCCTTTTTTTCCATTCCACTATTTTTTATATTTTTAAAATATTAAATATTGTAGTGGAAGACGCTATCGTGCAACTGTAACTTAACCGAGTCGCTCTTTACTACTACTACAGTGCCACTGGTCAGATCTTGTGCCTCACGAGGCTCGAATCCTTAGTACCTTGGAGCCCGTTTCTCTTCCCCATATCTGATAAAGATTCTTTCCCTCCTGTTTCCATAGTAATTTATCAGGGCCTCGTCTACAGTCAGGCGATTGCAATTATCTGCATCCCCTATAGCATCGTTTACCAGTACTGCACACGCTTGTGCCCCTGCTATACGACGGCCTCAAATATCTTTTTTTTATTTTGGCAGGATAAGAGAGAAAGAGAGAATAGTGACAAATAATTGCGTTTTCCCACGTTTAGCTATTCAGTGTTTTTATATGGCTGGAAAATAAATAATGTAGCTACTTTTTAAATGAAACTATTTTAACCGGGTTAATCGCGTATATTTGAGATTATACATTTTGGAACTGGCTGGGTGGCACATCTCCGATATCAAGAATGGGCATGTATCGAAGTCAGCTGTGTGTGAGCATACTGTGGATAAACCCAGCCACTACATTAGGTTTGATAAACCCAAATCCTCGCTAAGGAAAACAGATACATTCCTAGAATGATCTGCGAGGCTATTGAAATACAAAAACATCCTAATTTCAATAAAGAGGATGGCTGGAAACTTTCTACCACCTGGGACCCACTCATAAAATCATTGAAGTCTCAAAAAACTCACCATACCAGAGGGCAAGATACGATCAGCTCATTCTGCAGGAATCCAGGGCAGTACGCGAGACAATTAAGAAATCGTTGGCGGTAGTTTGATATAATGATTATGTCAACTGACAGACGAATGCCACCTCAGTCTACCCGGGACTACTGCAAAGTGTTCGAAACGTCGAGTTTCCAAAATGTATAGTTTCAAATATATACGCGGTTAATTCGGTTAAAATAGTTTCCTTTAAAATGTGTAATAATCGTGAAAATCAAAGAACTTATTATGTAGGTAGTTCTTTAGAAAATGTATAAAAAATACAACGTAGCGGGAATCGTACCCGCGTCTCCTGGAAACCGCCCAGGCGCTCTGACCACTAAGCCATACGTTCTCATCAAGCTACGTCGAAATTTTTATACGCTTGTTACAACTTATTTTGAACGTAGCGGGACTCGAATCCTAAATAAGTATTTTTCTTTCTTTTCTAAATAAGTAATTTTATTTCCTAAGTGTAGTATAACACTTTAAAAATGTTAAAAAATACCCATATCTTTCTCTATAGGTAGAAGGAACCTAGTGTTAAGACACCCTGTTCCGTTCTACTGTTAGGATTATCTGATATTGCGCGTCGACTGACTCTCAATGCCACACTTTAGTTGTTGCCGAGGCGAGGACAATATTAATTCCCCGGGCGGGAATGGAACCCAGAATTGTCGCGTTTGAGTCAGACGCTTTGCCACTGCACTACAACTATAATTAAATGCAGTAATAGTATTTAATATTTTTTACTAACAAAAAACCGTTAGAAGTCCATAATATGAAAAAAAAAACAAAAAAAAACTAAAACAAATTGATTTTTTAACATAAAAAATCGACGTCATATAGTAAACTATCATTACTTTGTCATGGATCCCATATAGTTATGAGTAATGACAAAGTAACGATAGGTTCTGGTGCACCTAACCAAATTCTCATCTAACTACTCTTGAAGTGCGTACTTGATGTAAATTTAAGCCTTGTGTTTTTATAAGCTTTATCACTTTTGTCCTTACAAAAGTCTAGGAAGACATTTTAAGACGGTCACAAGCTATCGTTACTACTTTAAGCATTTTATACATAAGCATTTTCGGTATATAATTCATATTTCAACGACAGATTACTTAAGTTATTTTTCATTATGCATCATATATTTAGAAATAACCGCGTTCACACTCAGACTACTACATTCCTCCTTACTAATGAATTTTCCTTCTCTATACGAGTACATATATAAAAAAATGTGTGGATGTTTTCATTGTCCTTTAAGGCTAACGAGCCGGGATAGCGGTCGGCCTATTATAATATGAATTCAATACATAGTATTCAAATTCAAATCCAAAATATTCTTTATTCAAATAAACTTTTATAAGCACTTTTGAATCGTCGAATGAACATATAACAAAAAATAAAAAGCTACCACCGGTTCGGAAGGCAGTTCTGCTGAGAAGAGCCGGCAAGAAACTCAACAGTTGCTCTTTTCAAAGTCAATGGTATAATATATAATTTTATTACATTAACTGGCAGCTATCCTGCATCACATTCAATAGGCATTAATTCCATACATGTTTATCCTCTAAATATTCTTGAACAGTGTAATAAGCTTTACTTGTTAATATTTTTTTTAAAGCTACTTTAAATTGTGGTAGTGGCAAACTTAGAATACACTGCGGAAGTTTATTATATACACGTATACTCAGACCCATAAAAGATTTATTAACTTTTTGGAGGCGAAAACGTGGCGTAACAAGTTTATCTTTATTTCTCGTTCCTATCGTATGTATATCTCTATTTTTACTATGACACTGTACATTTTGCCGGACAAACATAATATTATAATATACAAATTGTGAAGCAACTGTAATAATACCTGCATCTTTAAAAACATCTCGCAGAGAATCTCGAGCCCTTAGATTATAAATATATCTCACGGCTCTTTTTTGAAGAATAAATATTGAATTTATATCTGAAGCACTGCCCCATAGCAACATTCCATAAGATAAAATACTATGAAAATAGCTATAGTAGACTAGTCGGGCAGTTTCAACGTCCGTCATTTGTCTTACTTTTTTTATTGCGAACGCGGCAGAGCTGAGTTTATCCGCAAGTGTTTCTAGATGAGTGGAACACTCACACTCACTCACTCACTGGAGTTTGGAATCTATCGTTAAACCTAAGAAAATAGCTGATTCCGACACACTGACTGTTTCTCCTTTAATTTCTAGACTAAAATTATGCTTTTTAACGTTTGGTAAAGCAAATTTAATACATTTAGTTTTTTTAGCATTTAACATTAGATTATTCATATCAAACCAATAAAGAATATGCGATAATGCACTATTCACTTCGTCATAGTTTGTTTTATTTCTGTCTACCTTAAATATTAAAGAGGTATCATCTGCGAAGAGTACAATATCACATAGGTTCTTTGCATAAAAAGGCAGATCATTAATATAAAGAAGAAATAAATGGTTACCTGACTATGATTTTCCGGTGCTCCGTTGGGGTGAGGTATATCGTGGGGCGGAGCGCCCGCCGGCCGACAGTCCACCATTAGCGGGAAGGCTCTTAGTTCAACCTGGTTTTAATTAAATTATATGTATTATGTGTGTAAAAAATGTAAAGGTATATATATTTTAACGGATGCTCAAAAAAAATATTTTTATTATTCAAACTAAATCTTTATATTTAACATAAAGCAAATAAAATTATTCGACATATATAAATTAAATGGTTAAAAAATATTTAAAAAATGTCATATTTTGAATCTTGCATCTCGCATCTCTCTCTGTATCCCGCATATAGTACGCAAAGGGAACCTAGTGTTAAGGCACTCCGTTCCCCACATTCCGAATTTTTCAAGGAGTGGCGGAATTCAATGCCGGTGAAATCAAATGATGATAATATCATCAGTCATAATAATTAATTCCTCCGAGTGAGTGGAACACTTATATAATAGCGTTCTCCTTAAATATAATCTTTAAGGAGAACACTAAAGTCTCTTTCTACTCATATTAGTGAAGAATATGTGTGAAAATAAATATAATATTTATAAAAACTACCGTTTTATATGTGAAGAGAATAGAATGTAGATCTAATTAAGACTTGCTAAAATAAGCTACCTAGTATCTAATACATATTGTTAGACTCAGTTGTATAACTTATATACTAATATTATAAAATTGAAGAGTTTGTTTGGTTGAACCTGCTTATCTCAGAAACCCACTGCATTTGCAATGTTACCTCCTTCACTTAGATGTATCATGAAACATACACAACGAAGTTCTTTCTATTCGACTATGCGATTAAAATCACTGGTAAAAATTAGTTTATAATAAATAATAGACAGACACAAAATAGACAATTAAAAATAATTAAGTATCAACATGCACATTCCGTCCCACCACTGTCAAAATATTCAATATATTAATAGTAATTTAATTTTTGCATTAATCAAGGAGAATAAAAGTATAACTGGTTCTAGCAATAAAAAAAGACTCAACATCAACAAATATCAATCACAACACTAATATTAAAAAAAAACTACAAGAAAATACATATTACCCAAAAATTACATCCCATCTTTAAAAAAAAAATCTATATACAATCTATCTACAACAATAATACAATACCACTACTATAGGTACGATATGGATTTATAATAAACATTCCACTTGTAAATTAACAAAAAAAAAGGTTTATATAATACATAATATAAAAATAAAACTTCATTTTTAATTATCAATTAAAAGGAAAGACTTTTTTTTATAAATACATATATATTTTTTTCAAGTGGTATGCTTTAGGTGCTATATACAATACAACACTAACCGATAATTAAACAATAAAAAATAACTATTGGAAAACTTTGACATATAAATATAGAAAAGAAATATATATCAAATCAGCTTCACGATGAATCCCGCACACAGCAGGGTACGCAGAGGGAACCTGGTATTAAGACACTTCGTTCCCCACTTTCCGCTGAGCTCTGGAGGCATTACGTGTTGAGTGGCAGAACTCAACGCCACATTTTGCCTCGACACCAGAGCGAAGAAATGAAAATATAAATGTAAGTAAATATTTCACTTCCTCTAGTGGGAATTGAATCCACAGGCAGTCGATTTTACAGTCACACTTTGTACCCCTACACATACACAGACAAACACAAAAAAATATTAAGAATAAAAAAATTGAAATTGAAAATGAAATCAGTTGAAAATGAGTTACAAATTCAATTTTAACAAATCTGTCATAATAATGTAACACTAGGTTCATTGCCCCGACTAATAAAATTATGAAAAGAAAAATGTCAAAGCTTATCCAATAGCAACCCATCTAAAAAAACCTATCTATCTACAACTAACAGGGACCGGTTGTAAGTTCATATAGTCCAGGTGCGGGTATGTGTAGTATTGAAATCCTGGGCTTTCTGAGGGCTTGGCTTCTTTCATTTCATCTTTGGACTTAGCTCTTTTAGTGAAGACCTGCTTACGTGTCATGTTGCCTGACAAATTAATAAAAAACTCCAAATAGCACTTATATGTTATATAAAAAATTAAAAAAAGCAAAAAAGAAAAGCCATTAAGAAACAAAATCACACCTATCTGTTGCAACATTTGACTTAAATTAATAATTTGCGAATTACTCCTTGCATATCTATAAGGCGGAGCCCACGGCTTCACTTGCTCTAAAGGCAGTGGCTCCAACTGATCATAATTTACATACTGCTTCTCTCCCAATTCCTCAATGAAAACCAGGCATGGACCATCAGTTTTCATCTCTTGTATGTGACAGTGATAAGGATCTGTTTGATTAGGCTGGAGTTTACACAGACATTTAACACCCACTTGCAATGTTGTTCCATCGCAGTACCTTGCTCGGTAGCAAACCTCTGTAATCACATTTAACTATCAAAATCAATTCAAATTTTATAAAATTTGCTAATATAATTGCATTGCATGCATATACCTCTTCTAAGTTCAGTCCAAACATCAAACTCAATGTTCCTGTATATATCTGGATCTAAAGCCTTAGCAACTTTGTAAGGGAAGGGTGTTATACCATTTTCAAGTAAATCTTTTGCACTGTTAACATTCAAACAACTCATGCATACATTCTCAAGATGTATGAGGCTTCGATTAAACACAAAAATACTCATAGATTCTTTGAGAAGACCACTTTTATCTGTTTCTCCTATATGGTGCTTACATTTAATAGCTAGAGCATTATTATTATTATCTCTATCTCCTTCAGTGGGTGTTTCAATGAAAATTTTAGCTCTTTCCTTCTGTTTTTTACGTCTTTCAACATTTTCCGACATGAAATATTCTATATGACTATTGGGTACTTTATCATGAAGCATTTTGTCAACAGCATATGGCAAATCCTTTATGTGATACACTCCATCATATAGAATCTCATATACCAAAGCTACAAATACATTTACAATTTGAATATAATTAAAATGAAAAAAAAAAACTATTATTTTCAGAGCTTACCATATAAAACACCTCGCAATACTGGCCATGTTGAAAACAAAATAATGAAGAAATTATAAATTAGTTAAAATTTTGTTACTTGAGCTTACTGTGTATTCATTGTAGGCATAATGTGTTAGAAGTCGTAATCTAACACCAAATTGAAAATGACAATTGCAGAATGATGATTGTAAATAAACTGTTCAACAGCTTAGAGTGTTTTAGGTAGTTTGCCATAATCAAAGAACCATACCATATCATTTACCATTTTTTAAGTAACAAAAAGATGAGTCTGTAATAATGAATGCAAATAATTAAAAAAGCAACTTACATTGACAAAATGATGATGCATTAATAAATTCTTTAGTGTAAACAACATCAAAATGCTTAGTTTCTGGTGAATAGAATAAACAGATGGTAATTCCGTAACCATTGCAAATTTTAGTTTGGGGGCCCTGGTTAGCTTCAAAAATAACAAAATCACGCCTGTAAAATGTTGTAATTTGTTTTTTATAAAGAAGTTTAGAATTGTTCTTGAAAGTTTTTATGTTAACAATAGGCATATTAATTTTATTTTTAAATTTCAGTGTTAAGTTTTGGTTTTAACATTTTATCAAACTTTTCAATAACCCATTTTAATATATATTAAAATAATATGTAAGTACTATCCTTACCTATAGAGATGGCTCATAGCTGATATCTCAGTGAGCCCACCATATTCTGATGGATTAGACATCTCTTTAAGATAATTGTCGAATGGACAATTTAATGACTATAAAGTAAAATAAAAGCGTGTTAAAAAAACGTATATTTATTTAAATTATTGTTCCCAACGAAAAATAATAATAAATCCTACCCCTTCGAAAAGGTGACGATGAGAGGCCATGAAGTGAACGCAGTCTAAGCGAATCTTATGAAAATAGCGTTGTGTACTATATATGTTCTCGGAAACCGCCCTAAACAGGCAGCTGGAGTCCCTAGCTGTATGTTTACGAAAATAACCCATCTCGTCTAGCCAACGATCAGAGTCTGAGGTGCGTTTTTGTATTTTCCACGGCCCACGGCATCGGATCGGTGAAGGCGACATTGTTTAACACCACTAACAATCTGTAGGTAAACAAAAACAAATGACGCTACTGGCGGACCGAATGTTTGTTATTGAAATTTCGCATCAATTTTGCCACGCAAATCAAATTACAACGTGAAATTTACCAAAATGTATTCATAAACCATATCGTAACTATATTGTCTAGCGAATGCAAATGGTTGTTTTGCTGTCTACTATACAACAACACGTGCACATAAAATAGCACATACAATACAAGTTAAAACCAGTAAAGCACTCACCGAAATGATTATATCCAACAGTCAGCATCAGTGTATAACTTTCGAATGTGAAACGGCGTGATATGTTATGGAATATTGAGAAAAAATTGCACGTGCCCAAAGCAACCGTCAAGAGCCGGCGGGAAGGAAAATCAAAATTATATCAAAATACGTTCAAAATGCCAATTTGCAAAAATGTTACCATCGGCAAGTTGCCACAGACAAAAAATATATTCACAGTACCCACAGCCCAGTGTCACAATACAGTTAGAATCTATATAAGAAAAACAATTTAGATCATCAATATAAAAATATAATAAGTAATAAAGATATATTATAAGTATTACCTACAAAGCTTATGTTTTTTATATAAAGTTATTCCATTATCTTTATGTTACAGTTCATGCATTTTCTTTTCAATCAAAGCTCAATGGAATCCCATATCTATTAAATTCTTAATAGCAGTTTTAACGTCCATTTTACAATGCATGCAACAATCATTCTTATTATAAAAACAAAATTATTTTAAGTTATTATAAATAAAAAAAAACTATGAGGGGATACCATATTTCAAAGTTTTGTCTATGTTTTTTATAAATTTATCAAAATCTGTTTAGCTTTTACAAAAAAATTGTATAATGTGATGTTTTATTAAAAGTTGTATAATATGACCGCGTATATGTAGTAGCAATGACAAGGAAAAGCAAAATAAAAAAAAGCTGCCACACCCATTTATTTAATACAAAATTAAACACACATTAGGTATATAAACATGTATTACTGCCTATTCTGATAAAACATACATGCAGGTAATGAAAAAAAAATAAGAATTAAGCATATAATGTCTGTGAATGAATATATAATATTTTACGCTTAGTCTTGAAATTTTGGAAATATAGGAATTATAAAACAATAAAGTAAATAATAACACATGAAGACATAAATACAGAAAGGATACTGATAAAGTAGCTAGAATTTTTATATACGGTTCAGTATGCGCTGATGTCTCCACTTGGTATATATTATATAGGACAATAATTACGCGTACTTGTTGCAGGTAGACGTAACTACCTCAACTGCATACTGAATCAATAAAATAATGTTGCTAGAGTAAGATTTCGTTGCACATTTAAATACATTATTTTGTATAAAATTATAATTACTTAGTAAATTATTTTAATGAAACAAATTAATTTATGATTAAATTACTATTACATTAATATGTTAGTGAAAAAAAAAGTATTGATCTAGTGCTCTGAATATTTAGTTTTGTTTTGATAATAGTTGAAGGTCATCTTAGAAAACGCTGGCGCCAACTAAATAATCGTTGAATTTGGAAAACAACAACAAGACTCTAGTTATAAATAAACTTTATTTAACGACTAAAAATCTAATCGTTTTTCGATATGAAAAGAGCATTAAAAAAATTATATTTATTTATTTTTGATCCACTTTCACGCTGTATCCCGCACACAGCAGCAGGGTAAGCAGAGGGAACCTGGTATTAAGACACTCCGTTTCCATTAATACATAACATGTAAGAAAATATAATAAATAAAAATAAAATAGACGGGATTGTCTATTTATGGTAAGGATTTAAGTTTCATGTTTCAAATGGACATGATTACATAAAGTTAAATCTGCTTAGTTTGATTTCTTTTTGTTACATTATATCACCTACTTAATAAAAATTGGAATTTTACATAAGAAATTATTAACTCTTCGGAGTTCTATTCATTTATTTATGTTAACAAAATAGACAATAATGCCACAAAACGATTTACGACGAAGAAAATAAATAAAAAAATATAATATATACAATACTATATTTTTTTATTTATTTTCCTTGTCGTAAATCGTCTGAATATTTGTAACTTTTTATAGTTTTTTTTTAATTGTCTCTTTAGAAAAAGTATAGTAGTAGGAAGTATTAAAGCTACATACATCGATTAGTAAAAATGTGCCGAGAAAATAGAACCATTTGTAAAATGTAAAATATAAGACACTTATCATTTATGTATAAAAATATATTCAGGTACAGTATTTTTATTACTCATTTTTTTAGAAAAAGATTGAGGATTTGTAAATAAAAGACCAATATATTTTCCATTCTATATTTAGAAAAAGCACCTTCTGTAAAACATACAAAATTTCGATAAAAAACTTTTATTGGCATTGTTAGCTTATTATAAAATTGAAAAAATTACTGTATGGATATAATGCAATACGACAGTATAAAAATTTATTGTTATTGTTCACTTTCTTATAAGAATAAAACAGAATTGCTTCTAAAATTATTAGAAAATCTTAGCTTTATACGCAGTTGAGCATTTAGTATTATTAATCCAATAATTTCGAATATTAATAGTAGAAAAACAAATGAAAAATATAAAAAAATCTCGTAAGAATTTAGCTTCAAATAAGTCTTGGTAACTACACTCCTAATAAACGTCGAAAAGAGACTAGTCTCTCGAGAATATACTAAATTATTTAAATTACAGAGAACACAAGCACGAAGCGATTGAAATTATAAAATATGTATAAAGTAAAGGACAACGGAGTGCAGTGTGTTCCCAACTTAAAATAAAATCAGTACTCAACCTTAAAATTTAATTTCTCCATTATAAATTAAATAAAATGCTCATAAAATACACTTATTAGATATATATTAAAAGTGACATAGAAAATTTGGTTCCTACGTTCTAATGATAGTGATCGAGCGGCGACGTCCGTTCCATTTGCCATATTCAATTGACATATTTTGTCATTTGTCACTTTGTGATTAATTATTTCTTGTGAAAAACGAATGGGGGTATTTTTCTAAATGGGAGTTTGTAGTGAATATCAAATGAATGAATGAAAATGGATGACAAATAAAAATTAGAGGTGAATGATATAATGGCTTATATATGAATGAATATTTAATCACGTTTATTTATTTTAAATAAAATATGAGTCTTCATTACATGTTCGAACGGACGGACGCCACGGTCCGACTATACGAAACTTATATACTAAAATACGGCGATACTAGCGATACATAGTTGCGGTTATATATGGTTTAAGCGGTCTTCTCCTGCTCAATGACGTCCTTTGTGGGCAGTGGGTTCTTCTCGCAAGTCTCAGTGTGCTTCAACTTGGTTGGGTCGAAGTTTTCAATTCCGTTCAGGAATTTGTTCTTTTCCTTCTCGGCTTCAATGGCTGTTGGATATATCGTAAGAGTAATAATTTTTATCAAAATAAATAATTATGTACGTAAATGTCGAGTTACAATGGCTTTGGAAGTACAAAGCACATCTGATTGATATTATCTAGTTTGTCCGAAATTATATGTAAAATACAGATTTAACAATATTTATTTTGTAACGTTTATGTGTAATAATAACATTGAAAACAATTGATCATTGTTATAAATTTATTAAGGCAATTCTACTTATTCAATAATTGTCGTCAAAATATTCAATAAGTTTCGATACTAGCCAGATATATTTAAAACGGTCTTTTTAATGCATATTGCTGTGCACAAGTATTGCATTAGAATATTAGTTTCCTCGTGTTGGCACATACATATACATATAATGCGAAAAATAAATTGCCATACACTCAAAAATAATAATATAAATTCAAGATTAAAATAAAAAATATAAATACTTTAAACATAAACGTGCTAAGCAGTAAATAAAGCGGTAACAACCTTCAATGGCAGGCAAAGAATTTTTCTCTTCCGTCGTCGTGTGCTTCATTTGGGTCTTGTCAAAGTGCTCAACGCCGTCTAGAAGGTTCTGATGCGCCTTTTCCGCTGCGACAACTATTAAGCAAATGCGTGCAACGAAACGTAATAATAAAGCTTAAATATAATAATACTAGGCCTCGATATAAATACATGCTTAAATTTAAGACAATTGTTGTACATAAATAAGGAGAAGCTTGTATAAAACGTAAACATTTAAAAGTAAATCGCAAGATTTCAGCATTGGATAATAATTGAATATTTATGATTTTGATTGCGTTAGAAAAAATACATCAATAATCGTGCAAAGTGGTGCATCTAAATTAATATAAAAACCTACCATCTTTGTCCGGAAGTGGGTTCTTTTCCTGTGTTTCCGTATGCTTCAGCCTAGTAGCATCGAATTTCTCAATGCCGTCGAACAGGGACTTCTGAGTTTTTTCAGTGGCGACATCTGTTTTAAAAATAATATGATATTATATTCGATATATATTTTAAAATTTAAAGTTAATAACACACTGCGAACACTCCAATCTAATAATGATGGATAATCTGTGATAAAATGAGGGGTCGCCGGCCGAAATGAATACGATAAAAAGACAAAAACTTGACATTTGAGAAATGAACATGCTCGTTAAGACTTATGAATTAGGTTTTAGTGTGATAAACGAAAAAGCCACATTTTAAAGTATTAGGGAGTAAAAGAAAACACGTTTTTTTGTTAAATGGACAGCAAAAGTCGTCACGTATCCACCCAACTGTACCTATGGCGTTGGGTAAGACAATTTTTTCTACCGTATCCGTTTTTCTCAAAGAGGATGTTTGAAATTGTTCAACGTCGTGTAGAAATGCCGTGTGCTGTTTCTCTTGAGCGACGTCTGCCGTAAACATTTAGATATTTTATCTCAATCTTTATTTGTCAAATGAATGTGACAAACTTTTAAATTAGAAATAAAATTTATTTAACCGAAAAGTATCGGTTTTGTCTGCTATGCTAACAGGCGTCGTATGTTGAGTTAAAACGTCTCTGTTTCATATATCAAGTCAAGTCAGTTTCCCAGTCCGTAACGAATTTACGTCAAATAATCAAAATATCTCATCAAATAAATGTTAACCTCCATAAGTAACTATTCCGTAATTACCTTTGTAATAAATTACTTCACAATGACACTCTTACATAATGACAATTATTAATACTACTATTCAAATAGGTTAAAATTCAGAACAATATGGAGATATTTTAAACAAAACACACAATAAAAAGATAAATTATAATAAAAAATAATAATAACAAATTTACCTTCAGCGGAAGGCAGGACGATCTTTTCATTGGTGTCGACGTCGCGTAAACAGCTTGGGTTGAAAGCTTCGAGCTGACTCTTGAGGTCGTTGGCCACTTTGGGCAAGTCCTTGAGGGAGGGGGCGTCTACTGAGCAGGCCATTGTTTAAGGGATCTGTAAAGAACAATAGATTTATTAATACTTTGAGTGTGGTTCTCTAATAATTATATATAGTTTCTTTAGTCTGAGTGTAAGACATAGATTATCTAGTAGTCTGATCTTGGCCAGGCCTTTGTATAATAAATAAAACTAACATTAAACAACGTATCCTTTGAATAATTTAGAATAAAGATCTCAAAGTCACATCCATTGAATCCTTCCTAATGTCGTCGATGTGTTAAAATCATTTATTATTATTGTCATTACATTTTTTGTTCATATAGTATTGGGACGTATTAGCAACCAATATTTGCTGGTCTATCTCTTCTTCATTAAATTTCAAACTTTACACAGGTGGTCCAATGACGTAGTAAGGTATAATCTCCCTGTTTACAAACACATGGATGTTAAACATCTTGAAAGCCGCCCTTTATCTATTTTGTACCGAATTTGGCGAAATACTTAGCTTAGTCATCTACTAAATCGAATTTTTATGTAATAGCTTTTGTTTTGAAAAAAAAAAAAGAACAAGTACAGTTTTTAATCCAAAAATTTTTTGTTTCTTTTTAAGATTATTTTTCAATATTGTCAGTTTGGTTATAAAAAAAGACGTTCCTAATAGTGAAATTTTGAGTGATTATGACATTAAAACTGTTATGAATAACTTTTTAATATACTTATGATTTATATAAAAAAGAATGCATATATGTACATATTTAGAACACCTAGAATACTTAGAATTACCGGTAGGTGATCAACAGTTTTTTTCTTGTTTATTTTAATAACAGGTAATTTATAAAGTGCTTCTTTAGTATCAGTTAGCTGTCCCAGTTTGCCTGTCTTTTCATTTGTTACCTATAAAGCAATTCGTACGTTACTTACTGTACGTGACCTGCAAAAAACTACTGATTGTTCAATTCGATTCACCAGTCAGACACGTTTTAAAACGGTCAACGATGATGTAATGTAATTTCGTTTACGCTTTTTTTTATGGAAATTGACATAAATTCTGGGGCTTGCAGTTATTGTTTGTTATGTTGGTATTGTTACAAGATGTGGAGACATAGTGTTTAGACACTAGTGTCTTGACACTGTTCTATGTTTTAGAATCTAATGTTATAGAAATACTGTAAATAAAATTAATTTATAATTTATATAGTTTTTATTTTTACGCAGCTCCTGCTGGGAAGTTTTAGAGGACGTAATCATTAATCACTCGGTTTTCCATTTTCAATGAAAAAAGAGCCATTACCCGTTCCTACTGTAATAAATACAGTAATTATAAAAATTGCAACAAAATGGCGTTGTACTCTTATCATAATCCAACAAATAAATAGCTGACCGAAGCTAAAACGTTGAGTGGAATACATAATCATAGGCCATTGTTGTCGCGTCGATGTGTAGCGTGGTGTATATTAAACACGCTCACATCCGCCAGGGCCGGGGAGATCCTTTGTCCAGGGAGGATGTCTGAGGGTGGAATTCAAAATAATCGTCTATTCAACTTTTATTTCGTAGTCTAGGCGAACGTGAAATGAGCATTCGAGAAGGTTCTATTTGAACGTCGCTTTTCACAACTACCCACTTTTTTTTTTACTTTTGTGCACAAATGACTGTGGTGAATGAGTTTTTAGTTTAATGTAGATTATATTCTTGGTTGTTTTTTTTAATTACTTATGTAATTGCTGCTGTGGGGGTTGGAGACGGGGTTAGTTTATTTGGTACTTGGTTGTGTAATTAATAGTATTTTAATTTAGACAAGATTTGTTTCAATTCTTTATTATTTGCGATTATTGCCGTTTTCGAAAGGCATTGATGATGCAAATCTATCGCCACATTTTAAACAGATTTTTTTTATTCTGTGTAAAATGTGGTGGAAAAATATCTTATGTATTACCATTTCGCCATATCGAAATCCACCCTTGGACCATCGCGAGTAAAATGAACAATTGAGCCACTACTCATGTTCCTTTAAATTTGATAATATTGTTGTTGGTCTTTAGTTATCTTGTAAATTAACGTCAAACCAGTCAAGGGCGTGGCAACACCCGCCATAGCTCATTTAGTCATACACTTTCTTATCAGAACATAAATAACAAACGTAATTAGTGACGACAGGATGCACTAAATGTGTCCGCCGTTAATATATTGTGGAAATGTACAGATATGGCTGATTGACGCTGAAACAACATGAGTGACCCATACAAAGTTTATAAATAAAATTACTGATAACATTAAGAAGTTGGGCAAAGAGAGGGAATTATGGTAAAGAAAGATACTTTCTAAATTTCTTATTCTAGTCTTTTAGATATATTGCGATTATTAATGGGTTGCTCCACAACCAAATATGCGCGTTCTATAATCTAAATAAATCAATCAATATGTTTAAATAAACATTCCTCCGAGTGAGGGCCCATAAGCATTGCGTGTCAGCCAAGAGGAAAAGGTTATAAAGATTTTGTATGAGTAACGAAAATTTTGAAGTGCTACTTCGGAAACTAATTTAATGAAACCCTAAGCCTTAAGGGTAAGCCCCTGTACGGTTTCTTTTATCTTCGCGGATACTTTACATTTTGGAGGGTAGACAGAAATATATAACTTTTTTACTGACTCAGTCATTCAGTTCTTCACTTTACCATACTAAAACTTTACTTGAAACTTTTTGCAGTAATGTGAATAATACTCAAATCGGCTTGGATACTATCCAAGAAACGTCATTTTATATCCTTGTACCTTCCAAATCTTTAAGTATATTTAAAAGATATGAAAATATAAGCATATATTTTACTACATATATTTTATACTACCGTTTGTTACTTTATATTTAATCATATTTTTTAATCGATTTATAAAATAAGTTATCTCTATATACAGGGTGGAAGTGTCAGCACCACATTAAATGAAACCACAGTTTTAACTACTCTATAAAAGCCTAATATAATTCAGAAAAAAATAAATTCCCAAAAATGAAAAAGTTTTTTTTTCAAACAAAATAAATAATAAAATTGTCATTTTAAAACAAAACGCCATTTGTAAGGATGACGCACGCACACATAAACCCATCGAAGGAACACCGCCGCACACGCCTCATTTCAAAATCGAGTCGTATGCATTGGCGATAAAGTTCAAAGTTGTTTAACCTTTAGTAGTATTTTTGTAGTAGTAAGTGTTTATGTTATTGGGATCTATACGTAATCGCGTCACACGAAATACAGGTATGGATAAAAATCGTGAAATGAAAAAAAAATCCTACGTCCAAACTGTTGAGGCATCTTGATTAATTTCTTTATTTTTTATTTTTTATTTTTTATGGAAAAGACGAGGCAAACGAGCGTGCGGGTCACCTGATGGTAAGTGATCACCGCCGCCCACGGCCCCGTGCAGCACCAGAGGAGCTACAGGTGCGTTGCCTGCCTGTAAGGTGGGCTGGGCTCCGGAGCCCGGCATTACCTGATGCGAAACGCAGTGGCATAAAGCCACTACTTCACGCCGGTTTTAAATGCCGGGGGTGGTAATGATCCGGTCGAGTCTGCCCATGCGTGTTGCCATTGCTGGCGACGTGACTCTACCACACGTACTTTAGTCGCCTCTTACGACACCACCAGTACTAGGATGATCCTATATAGGTATAGGTTTGAAATATTTTACCCTATATGCTGTTTCCGTAAATGGAGCGCTGCATCTTCCACCCTGTATAATAAGACAGTAAAAATATTTTGTCTGTACATTTAGTAATTTTGACTGAAATAGATAGAGGGACACTTAAAAAGAATAATAGAAAGCAAAAAGATTTTTTTGAATTTCTAGTCTGTCTGTCGACATATTTTTGTCCACATTTTTCTCTGAAAGTACTGAACCGATTTACTGGTGAAAATTTCACCAATTGCTTTGTTTTAACTTAACTACTAAAGTTTAGTTCATCAAAATCGGTTCATTAAAAAAAAAGTTATCGTCATTTGAAAGAAGTCGTGATTAATTCAACACGGAGATAAAGAACGATATTGAAAGAAATATCAAGTAAATACAAAGATTTTTTCAGAGTATATTATATAGGTAAAAAGAACATAAAGTTACAAAAATATATACTTGTAATAAATAATTAGCTTTATGTATATTTTATAAATATCAAATATCAACAATGGTCGTATTTTTTTATTTAAAACAATCAAAAATTCTTTGACGATAATGTCGTAAAAAAATCATATTAGAAGTCATTATAGTTGTCAATCAATTCTGCTTATTAAATCAATAATCATGTATTTTAAGCGGGCGAAGCCGTGGGCGAGCCGCTAGTTTAATATATTACAAAAATAAATTGACTTTCTTTCCTCAAGATAGAATCAGAATCTTTAGATTATCACGTAATGGCGACTGTAGAACATAATATGGCCATTTCTGCAAGACTGGATGATTCCGGCATAACGAGTTACGGCGTATCTTATAACATGTTCCTTCTATATGTAAGTCGTTACGTTATGTTATTTGAGACTTAATAGACAGGAATGTTAGCTTTATGAGCTAAAAACTAAAAACTGATATACAAATTTTATTTTACTAATAAAAAGATATTTTTCTAAAAAAATACAATAACTAAAATAGTCTAACATAGTGTTTTACAAAATGTTTTGTTAACAAGTAAAGAACTTGAGAACTTTATATAACAGAGAACTTAGGTTTTAATTAAAAGTTGCAAATATTTTTAAGAAATCTATAGTTTATCGTTGTATGAAATTACTGTCATTATATAAATAAATCTATAGATTTAAATTGAGCGCATCTCCCAGATACAGCAGTAGACAGGCATGCAAAGAGAACCTAGTGTTACGACACTCCGTTCTCTACTTTTCTTCCAATTTCATTGTGTGTTAGGTATTAAAATTCAACAAATTTAAGCAACACAATATACTAAAACATAATAGTTGCGGTGATCCACACATGCATTGCTCAAGATTGCTTATCTTACAAACAACGATATTGTATCGCGGTCACTAACACCGACACCAAGCAGTATCTAGTTGCGCTCTGTTGGACACAAGAGCATTATCTTAATTGAACGTGAGAATTAATTTCTTAAAATATGCTTCTGAATTATTTAAAAACACTAACTAATTATATGTGTCTACATTCCATGAAAAATATTCATCAATTTGGAAGTTTGGTCGTGGTACTGATCAAAGCTGGTATGAAATCATTAAGAATGAACTGAAGTGAACTTAAAATATTGAATATGAATTATATTTAATATTGTAAATCTAAAGAATTTGTTTGGTTATACGCTCTAATCCCTGGAATGACTGGTTTGATTTGAAATAATTTTATAAAATATTTTCATTGATAGTCAATTTATCGAGAAGGGCTATACTTATTACATCACGTTAGTCCTTACGAAGTAACCCACTGTTCCTATGGTCAGTCTTATGTGCCATGTGTTTTATCAACTTAATTATTTCTATTTGACGTTGGAAGCGAAGTACACATTATGTGCATTGTGGATAATCTGGAATGAATGTTAAATAAAAATTATTTGAAAAATACTTTAATTCGCCCCAGAATTAAAAATAATAAAGTAAACTCAATCTTTTGTATTTGGGATATTATAACTACTGTTTGTGGTAGGTATATACTTATTTTATAATGATTTTATAAATGTATTTCTTTCACAGTCGGGTTAACTGACCTTAAACTAGATATCATGTTTTAATAAGAATAAATATTTCTAAAAGATTAAGAAAAAATATATCTTCACACTGTATCCCGCCAAAAGCAGGGATGAGGAAACCTATGGTTAAGGCTCTCCGACCTCAACGCATCGTCCAATTTTCGCGACATTGCATGTTATTTTGCATTTAATTAAAATATTTAACCAAAATCTTTTAAATGATTAAGTTAGTATAGTTTTCAAATTACATAAAAATAATTAACCTGAACGTATCTATACTTATATGGACATAATGTTGCGTTCGTGTAATAAAATACTTTCCACTTTTTCGATAATCGTGAAATTATTCGTATAAAGGCGTTTCGCCAATTTTCACTTGTTTGTTTGTAGCACGACTAGTAGTTATTAGGTATTTTCTAATATATGACAAATTGTTTTGTAATTACTCGTAAAATCGATAAGATTAAAATAAAGTACGGTAAATATCATGTATTTCTCAACATAGCAGGGTAGGCAGACGGGACTTAATGTTAAGCCATTCCGTTCCGCAAATTCAAATTTTCTAAATATTGCTGTGTTGTTCAGGAACTCATCGCTCCACTTTCTCAACTAAACCGGTGAAATTAAAAGATTTAAATACTCATTCTTCCGAGTAGAAATCGAACCCACAACCGTCGTCAAACACAGTCGCGCTGCGCCACGACGGCCTCAATTACAGATTATTTATAAAAGTTAACGAACCAACAATAAATATTTAAGTTTAAACTTATATTGCAAGGCGACCATCTGGTGTGCCCAAATAAAACACGAATAACGGTCCCAAGCCTTTCCTTATACAGTTCCAAACAAGAAGTAGGTACTTAAATGTTAAGAAAATTATACCATATGGCCGTAACATTGGACAATAGGGGTCTCTCATATGACTCATTTGTGATAATACTTTTTAAACAAAGATGCCTTTGTATCTTTGACACTGTCACGGTACAGTGGTAGTTTGACTGTGGTTTTAGCTTTGATTCTTATGCGGAATAATGTTTTAAACATGGGGGTATTTAGATATGTTTTCTTGGTGTCGGTGTGGGTTTTAGCTTTAAACAGATGACAAAAATCATTTAGACTCAAAACTGTCTTGAAAATTAACGAAAAGCCGTGAATTCAAATCCTGGTATTTTAGTATCTAGCTATTTCTACACTCAGTAGAAATAGCTTTTTCAATTATTATAAGGCACAATATCATTGCGTCTGATAACGTTACCTATACGGCCATAGGACCATATAAGGTCAAATGCCGTATAAGATCAGAATAAAAAGTAACATGTTGAGATTGTTTTAGTAAGAATTAATTTTTTTGATCGTGATAAGAATCTAGTTTATTATTGTTTTAAACAGTTTTATGTAAAATGTAATATGTAGTGGATTTGTACCTTTATCTTTGCATGTAAATGAATAGCTACTAAGTGCTAAGCCTATCACCACTGAAATTTATGAGAATGAATATGATAGTGACGTCTATTTGTTACACCACATGTAGGAAATCGACACCGTCATCATCACTATCATCATTTGGGAAATTAAGAGGTAAAATATCATATTCTCTTATACTTTATAAACAAAAAAATAGGAAACGTTTAAAAAAAATAACTAAACCTATATATGTATACTTTAGATATAAAAGTAAGTATTATACATAATTAGATTGAATTCTTCATATTAGTCGTTTTGTTTTCCTAAACTATGTTCATAGAATAAATAAAATAACTTACGTCGCTATTTTTATACGCTTTTTACAACTTATAAACGCTGTTAGCACTTTATTTCTGCCCACAGCGTTTATCAAAGCCGTCCAATAGATTGCACTTGTTACAAACACGAAAAAAAAGTGAAGATCGATACAGATCGTCTGCCCATCAGTGAGGGGAGCGAGCAGTGAACCGCGTGAGTCATAATCCATAGCCTATAGAACAGGGCCTCGCTTATACGCCACGAGAATTTAACATAGGTAACATAATATACATAATATATTTATTTATTTATTAAGGGTCGACGTCTCGTCGCCTCCCTCGGGGAAGTTAAATATATGTAAGTAAGAAAAATAAGCATGTTTGAGTTCCATCTAAGACGCAATATCTGAACACTAGTTTCTTCTGCCTACTCTGCGAGAAATAGCGTGAAACTAAAATATACTGTACCACTGTCCGTATGCGCGATCATTGTGGATTCCATCCTAATTTAAGGAAATGAAAACAATCGTTTCTTTGTAAAAAGAGAATAGAGGCTATCGGTTCTCCATCTAACATGAAGTATGGAAAGTAGAGATCGGAGTATCTCAAGACCAGGTCCTTACTTCTTAGTACTACTTATGTATGTTAACAGTAAAATTTGAATCTGCGTTTTCAATATGGCAGGTATTAACTGCGCCGTAATATTGGCAGATAACTAAATATGTAAATACAATAGTTATCGTTATTTACTCATTTGGTTTACTCAGCATGTGTTAGTCGAATGTGAATCAATATTATTATCGAATTTCAAAGAATTTAACAAAATATCTATAATCTATTGAAAATTTAAATTTAAATTTATTTATGTACAAAATAAAATTATCACTGGGGTCGTTCTGCTTATTCTACAAAACTAGATAGTTCGATTTTTCACAATTCATCTCACTTATAGCAGTGTTAGGAAGACGGAACCTAGTATTAAAACACTTCGTTAAATAGCGAAGTAACGAAACTGAGCGTTCTTCATTCATCTTATTACCAGAGTAAGCATAAGAATATAATCAATTTCCTTAAGCTATAATCGAACCCACAATCGACGCTGTGCCGCTGCTACCTCGATATAGAAAGATAACAAAATAAATGCCTTCTAGACCTTTTCATAAAATAATAGCAATTTCAAATTTCTCTACAAATTGCACTAGACTTCAATTTTACAAACAATTGTATTGTACGAGTCAACTTGAGTCGCTGAAGTGTACAAGGTCGCTATAATGAGAATACGAATGAAGTTTTGTCTCATCCCCTCATATTGAAGAGACTTTAGACGGGAAAGTTTCAAGTTATTTAAATTGACAATTTCAAATACGATCAATATTCCAGAATTTCAAAAATAATTCAATAACCTTAATATAAACATATTAAAATAAGCAGAGAGAACCTAATGTTAAGTTTTTTGTTTTAGTCAACCTACACTCCGTTAAATTTTCGGACCATTGTTTTGGTATCCTAAAAAGCGACACACGTATACATATCTCCTTTACCTAATAACCTCCTCAGTTTTAAAGTCTGTTAAAACCAGAATGTCCATGAAAATAATACCAGACGCCATAACAACCACTGTAATGAGATATGCAGTTTCCCTCCTCCCCTTACATTGAAGTCAGACTTCAGACTAGAAAGTTTAGAGTTATTAAAATTTCACCGTAAGTTGATCGCGCGCCGTTTGATTTACAACGCCGGTTCATTATTTTTGATGACTCCACGAAACTACCCACGTTTCTAATGTTTATTATGGTAAAATTATTAGTAAAGAAATCCCGTTGACATTTTCATATTTTTTAATGAATACACACGGTGGCTGTGGGTTCGAGTCACACACCAGAAAAAATATACTTGAAATACTTAATTAAGTACAAAGTTTATCTCGGTCTAATTAAAAAAGTATTGTGTGAGGTAAGGAGAGAGAAATAGTGTACGCATCCGTGGTCAAATGGAAATCATTATGTTACATCAAAGCTATTACAACAATAGCATATAACCTTTCAGGATCGATCGGAGTTTATGAGATCACCGCGGCCAAACTCTTCAACTTCGTAATATTAGTTTAGAAGTATTGAGTTATTTTTTTCTTTCGAACCTTCAAACATCGTCACTTACACTTAGTCGCTGTGCCACCGCGCCACAATGGCCTCAGTATTCTTATATTTCTATAAAAACATTGAATTCAGATCACTTAAAGGAAATTACCTATCATACATACAAAGTCCCCGTCACGTACTGCGGCGGGCCGCACAAATCAACCAATTTATATTTACATTTATGTACCTTGTTGGGCGTAAATGGATAAGATCTTTAGAACTTTGCCATTTATCGTGGTTATATTACGAATCGTTTTGTTGCGGGTGTTACCCATAAAGAATAACAGAAATAAATAATTTAGACGACCACGATGGCCGTGGTGTATTGGTTGTGGATTTGAATTCCTTTTGGTGAATTAAATTATTTTTAATTCTGGCAAGACAAAACGAGGCGTCGAGTTCTGCCCCTCAATGTCTTAAAAATTGTATGGAGCGCGATTACCTATCTTGCTATGATATGTGGGATGCAACCTAAAGATGCAAAAATACTATTTCAGTTAAATTAATATACCCACTTATCTTTGACGTTATTACCCGCTACAGCACTTATTAAGGTAATCTTATCACTTTCAGTAATAATCGTATGACGGTGTCGCATTAAGTATCATACTGTTTTAATATTAAACTCCTATATTTTTATAGCATCTCAACTTTTGCGCCCAAATATATAGTAAGTACATATAAGGTAACATAACGCCGCAGTTCGACTTAGAAGAACATGACAACATAATAAATATTTTACATAATGAAAACCTTGAACTAAACTGGAACTGGAACTTTAAAAGAAAATTCATTCTTGACTTAAAAAATATATTCTTTCTAAATAAATTCAACAGCTCCTTTCTAAATGTTCAGATAAAACGCATCTTTGTAACATCTGCGCAACGACCTTCGTCTATAAATAAACCGCATTCCTACTTCGTGACTTACACGACACGACAGAGCAGAGCTCGACGACTTTGAATCTGTTACCTTTTAACCATTTATGGTGTTTGTATGAGATGTAGGTCGTTCTGTATGCGACACGTAAGAGAATATGACCTTGTGTGCACATTGGTTGACGATATAATGAACATGTATGAAGCTGTATAAAACTTAAGATATGGAATTTTTAAGTGTAAATATACAATTATAAAAAAAATTGAAAGTACGCTTTTATACACAAAGTACTATGAATTGTACGAGCTCACACTCTAGTGGTTTACTAGTAACCTCTGATGAGTCCCACTGTCCAGGTATCGATTTCATCATCAGGTCAGCTCATTGATACAACATTATTGTCAAAGCTTTTATTACATTTAAATATTTTATTATTACAAGTAGATACACTTAACCCATAATGTCATGAAATCGGAAAATCATAAATGAAGTGTCTTACGAAATTTCCTGTACCTACCGGGAATAGCTTTTTCCATTTTATATTAGACTCTCAAAGCATTAGAGGGACTACAGACTCCATATATACTTTACGTAATGTTTTTTTCCATAAGCAACTGCGACATCTTGCCAGGAAATATTGAATGTCCGAAGCCGCACGGACGTCCGGCTATTAGCGGGGCGTCTCGAGTATTTTGATGCGATTATAATAGATTTGTAGGCGTTTTATTGCACATTTGTTGTTTCTGTATATTATTTTAATAAAACCATTAATGTTTATATTTATTTGTATGTTAGCTTTTACCTGGAGTTTCGTCGCATGGTACGAATGGACTACAGAAAGATAAACAGATAGAATTAATGTATCTACTGTTGTACGGTTTTTTGTGTCTGAGTAGTGTCTATTTGCAAGTGTAGAGAAATTGTTTTTTTTTTTTTTTTATGGAAAAGACAAGGCAAACGAGCGTTCGGGTCACCTGATGGTAAGTGATCACCGCCGCCCACGACCCTATGCAACACCAGAGGAGTTGCAGGTGCGTTGCCTGCCTGTAAGGTGGTTTGGGCTCCGGAGCCCGGCATTACCTAATGCGAAACGCAGTGGCATAAAGCCACTACTTCACGCCGATTTTAAATGCCGGGGGTGGTAATGATCCGGTCGAGTCTGCCCATGCGTGTTGCCATTGCTAGCGACGTGACTCTACCACACGTACTTTAGTCGCCTCTTACGACACCACCAGTACCAGGATGATCCTATTCTAGGCCGGGATCACACGGCGGAGAGAAATTGTGTCGAGAGAGAAGTGTGTAAGAAAATAATAAATAACTTTCGTTGACAATTGAACTATTAAGCACAAAAGAATATCAAACTTGAATCAGTAGTTCCTAAGAGTAGTGCGTTCATCCAAACAAACTGTACAGCTTTATAATATTTAGTATAATATGGTTCTGTTTCTGTACAGAACAGAATTTTAAAGAACCCGATTACATTATGTTTCTTTTACTCTACTCATACACAAAGGCAGAGCGTAAATGAAAAATATGGCAGCTTTGCAATTTTTTTTGTTTTCTCATGAAAGTAAAAAAAAAGTTTATAAAACACGTTTACTTTACTTCATAGAACATGTGATAATTTAAAATAATTATACTTAAACTTATCCAAAGCATATTTATATCATAATGTGTAAAGATGTTTTAAAATTGTTTCAATAAAAAATATCGATTCTTTGTTTCTTCGAAAGAAACTGGATGTGACCTCAAACGGTATCTTTATAGTTTGCAAAGCTTGTTTTTGTTATTATTATAAATAGGTACAATAATTGAGACCGTCTTGGCGGAGCGACGTGCAAAGCGACGGCTGTGGGTTCAACACCTACGCGGGGGAAAGAATTACATTTCCTCGCTCTGTTAACTAGATTAAGCGCGGCGTTGAGTTACGCAACTCAACACGCAATTACTAGAAAATTGTATGGATAGTGGAAAACGGGATTCAGTGTGTAATGCATGCAGTGTGAAGCTAAAATAAGTTAATAAATAGGTATATTTGTTTATACTCAAAACAACATTGTTAAGTAAGAAATCAATACAAAGATAGTGTTATTAATGAATCATATATACAAAGGATTTAGATAACTTATAAAAAATATTATTGTTTTTACGCCGGATTATGTCCATTAAAAATAAAAGTGACCTAACCCAAAAAATATATTGCAATTTGCAGGTCATTTCACTTATTATCATCATAAGTAGTGCTAAATAAGTAACTGTAAATTTTGAGTGATTGATGGTGCAGTATTTCAGTATATTTATAGAAGTAAATAGACTGACACAATCATAAATGACTTCCACTTGTTACTTTCATATAGTAACTAAGCTGTGATAGTGGTCATCGTCACCATCAGCCTGTCTCCGTCCACTGCTGAATATACGGGTTCGCAATGACATGCAACAGAGCTAAATAAGCCATGAATTAATCTTTAAATATAAAAAAATAACTAAACTAAACTAAAGTCTTAAGCGACAGTAAATTACCACAAGTAACTACATCTTCATACATTCACGGTACGTAGATATGTACATTGCACATACATACATACATACATACACTTTGTTCCTCCAGCTAATAGCATCAGTAATACCAACACATTCCATGACGCGATATCTATTTTGTGCCGTGCTGCGTGCACCGCGCATACGGAACGCCCGCGCCGCTATTAATACAGAAACTAAGAGGGACTAATATTTGTTTTGACATTTAAATTCTATATTTAGATGTTTCGTGTTGATTTAAAATAGTCTACCCTAAAGAGAATTTGGGCTGTTGTTTAAGTATTAGAAACTCTTGTGAAGATTGATTCTAGAAAATTATTTTTGCTTAAAATTTTCGGAAAAAAAAATAATTCCGAATTTTCAAAGACTTTTTTTTTCCCTTACTACGTAGTTTGCAAACAAGTTTTTTTTCAATTCTTAGTAGAACTGCGTGCAGTTGTACAGTGGTGGCGACATGTTCATTTGACGACTCAAGTGCTTCTAGCAATCCGTTTGAATAAATAATATTTTGAATTTCAATTATTAGTATTTTGTTCAACTGAACAACGACCTCATTGTTTCTCTTCAGCCCAATTTAAAGAAATCTCGTAAAGGCTGGCAGATCGATATAAACATATTTTAGTTTAATGTATAATGGTGGAAATCGAATCTTTAGCCATCGAATATACTGGACGACTCTTGGTAAATTATCCTCAATTATGTCTTTTAAAAATAATTTTTCTCAAGTAACTGTAAATCAATAATGGAAAAAGACGTATTTAATTGGAAAAGTAATAAATATGAACTAGATTATATTTAAAAAAAAATATGATACAGTTACAATAATCTAGAAAGAACAATACTGGGTAAGTCATTAGCCTCGATAGCGCGTTGATGTTTTACCGACGACGGCATTGCTATAAAATACTGACAATTATTTTATTTTTTCTTTTAGTTTTATACGTCTTCCGTATGAAGTACAGCAAGCAGTACCCTATATTCCGCCTTGTTTTCGGGACCAGCAAAATACAACAGCGAGCTATCTTTCTTTTGTCACCAAAACAATAAAATGAAAATAATCCGTTCCCCTGCATGAGAATCGAATCCACAACCATAGCATTTTGCAGTCAGATGCTGTGCTGCTGCCCATTGCACCACTAGCGCCACAACACAGCGACAACCACTGTTATATTGAATTTAATTCATATTAAATCATTTTATAATTTACTTGTTTTAAAATTAATTCAAAAGCGTTAGTTTCTACTTGTGCTGGCATTACGCACTCTGTGCCGGCTATCATCATTGTTCGCGACGCTATTGTCCGATTATGAACACAAGGGCGCGGTAATGACGAAGTACAAAAGTTATGAAATTATAAGAGTATTTAATTTATGTGCCTTGCCGTAGTTGGACTGCGTCTGTAAACGCGATGTTTGTGGATTCGATCTCAACTGGAGGAATGATATTTAAATTATTCACATTTCCCCGCTCTGCTCTACGCCAATCAAAATCTGTCCCTAGGTTGCCTTTGCCTACCCTGATCTATGCGGATAAAAGTGTGATAAGGATGAGTCCTTAACATTGAGAAGTATTTATAATATAACTGATCATTTCCCCAGTATACATATTTCACAAAAATACATAAGATTACACCACAAATTTAGGTCCTCAGTCATCACATCTACACAAAATGGCTAGTGGTAAATATTATCTGCATATCATTTGCATTCCATTCGTATCGGTATTTATTCTACTATTTAATATAAAATTTTTGAAAAACATAATACTCGTATTAACACTGAATATAAGCACTTTTAGGGTAACTTATGTAACAACTTTATAAAATCTACTTTATGTTAATTAAAAAAAATAAGCCACACTAAAGGAGTGAAGAATCGAGTGTCTCCACACTACGTCCCTTGGGCTACCTAAACTAAAATCAACGAGAAAACACCACACCAAACTTTTTCCTTTAAAACACGACAAAAGACATTAATTCCAACTTTTCTGTCTCTTAAATCGCTTGAAATGGAAGCATAATGAGGATGCTACAGTTAATTACTTTAACTGCCTTTTGTCATTTCGTTTCCTAGAAGCTACGTATGCGTAAACAGGTCTCAAACCAGCGGTAAAAGTATTTTAGTTAGTAGTTTTAAGGACAATCAGCATTATTTTGTATTTAAGTAAAAAAATATTCACATGATTGAGGTGAATTTCAGACTCATGATAATTTAGAAAGATTCAATAAGTATAAAATATTAATATTATAAAGTTGGAGAGACTGTTTGGTTGGACGCTTTAATCTCAGGATTATTCCTGTAACCAGTAATGTGGTTCGTATGAACAAAATCTTTTCGGGCTGGATTGTTACGTTGTATAGATATTTTGTTATTGAGTTACAACTATTCAAAACACAATATGGTGGAATCTGGAGAACGGTTTTTTTTCAAGAACTCCTCTATCTCTATACTCTCTGTAATAATGCACAAAATAAGTTCGTTATATATAAGAAATAACTGACATATCTCATACCAAGCACACCACACGTAAATTAAGTTACATTATAAAAATATTAATGAAAATCGCTTCCATTAGCATCTGTGTCACGTATGATATCAAACGATCGTAAAATCGATAGTTAAAGCCGATGACTGTTTATAAAACAACCAATACTAAGTACAAGTGTCATCGAACTCTGCGCCGGCGCAGCGTGCTAGACCAAAAATTGAGTCTAAATTTTATGGAGCGTCAAGACTCGAGATATGGCAATTAAACAACGTAAGTACCACGGATGGGTGGTGTTGCTAACTTCACATTTTTTTTGTAAGAAATATGATCATATTTATATATACGTACTTTTTAGAGGCCTTCGTGGCAGGGCCAGGTTGTGGGTTCAATTACCACTTTTCACTTGAAAAAACGAAATATTTTTATTTCCTCGCTGTGGTAACGGGAGGCCTTGAGTTCTAGCACTAAACGCAAATGACGAAAAAAAAAGAAGTGTCTTAATGGGAACGGAGTATCTTAACATTAGGTTCCCATGTTCACTCTGCCTACCCTGCTATGTGTAGGATACAGCGTTAAGATAAAAATACAACATTTTACCAACGGTTTAAAAGCGTAAGCAAATAAACTAATTAAGAGTAGCGTATGAGACATTGTTAGTGCCCGAAGAAAACTCCGACCGCAGGTACAGTGACTACATAAGATTTGCTCATTCACCAACTTAACTTTATAATATTGGTACAGATAAAAAAATTCTAATATAATACAAAGCATTCTAGCTGAATATACAGAATGTTTCAAATAGAATGAAAGTGGAAAAATGATTTATAAATTACGATTATTTTATGCTTATTTTTAAAATAAAGAAAGTGGTTAAAAATATAAATTTTACTGCATTACCAATAAAAACATATGGTGTAATTAATTCAAAGTCATATTAATTAAAAAAGGTCAAATAAAATTTAATAGGTAGTTCACATTAGATAGAATAAAAATTCAAAGATTTTATTACATTATGTAAATGATTTAAGAAAAATGTTGAACCACATTATTTGATAAGATTAGATTTTAAATACAGAAACTGTACTTTAATAGCTAATTTGTGAGTAAAATTTATAATTACCTCGTGTGTAAATTATAACTGTACAATTATAAAAAATATTTATTCTAATTTAACTATGTATATAGGTTTTTAAGTAAAACAATGTATGTTAAAGTTACAGAAAAATTAAAATAAAGCAAACGATACAAACTCATTCTGCCTAAACCAATTCAAAAAATAAAACAAATATTTAATTGAGTTAATATAAATTATTGCTATACAAAAATACACTCAAAAAGGTTTATTTTATCTCATAATTAAATTTGTTGTCGAGATCGTTGCGGCCCTATTATTATTTCAGCGTCCAAACATGGCGGGTCCCCTCGTATTGATCGCTATAGGGTTCCTAGGCACGAGCGTGTCGGAACAATTTATTGCGTCTATATATTTGATATTTATCACCGAAATAACAATTTGTCTTTTGTAAATGGCGAAATTCTGATATTGAAGTTAATTTGTGAATAGTATGCCTAAATATTTTATAGGGAATACTTTTAATAAAGTAAATTACGTTTCGAAAAAATTAATCATATATAATTTCTACTTATTTATAAGAACTATCATACTTATATCACAGGATAATCATTACTTTACAATAAGCTATCCGTTTAAATATTCTCAAGCTATATTTAATACTGTCAACATTATTCCACTGAGGAAAACAATATTTTTCATAAATTTGGCTAGAACCCGCTACCTTAAATTTTTTATATGTATTCTAAAATAGTAATTAGGTATTAACTTAAAGTCTAATGTTTTATTAGATATTAGATAAAAAAATCTAATTTATTCCTTTCATCCTGTTCAAAAAGCTAAAAAGAAGTCTACAAGCGGACGCTAATGCAAATAACTGCGGCAGACAACTTAGGTATTAGGGGGTTGTCCAATCGATCGTATTCGGTGTATTTCCCTCCCTCTCTCGCTAAGGAAATGCAGACATGACTGTCTCGCTCACACACGCTTTGGGGGTAAATTTCATAGCCGACAGTGGGTATCGATATTTTGCGTTATATGCTTTTTGGTCGTGGGAGAAGAAAAATATCTGA
Source organism: Heliconius himera (assembly GCA_021202915.1). Taxonomy (NCBI): domain Eukaryota; kingdom Metazoa; phylum Arthropoda; class Insecta; order Lepidoptera; family Nymphalidae; genus Heliconius; species Heliconius himera. The sequence continues at coordinate 713,656 of JAJHJA010000046.1, forward strand.
CTTGTTAATGTATTTGTTTATTAAACAGACAATTGGTTAGTTAATATATCTATATTTTATGTATTTTGTAAACGAATTACACATAGATCATAAATTATCCTAGATAAATCTAAAATTCACTTAACCGTAATGTTAAAGGCCGAATATACATGTTAAACTTAACAATTTTAATTTAAAAGTTTCTCTTTTTCAATGAAATCCGATCACAAACTGGTTAAAGTTAAAACGACCTAGCAACACGCCGTATACCGCATATAGCAGGCCAAGCAGAAGGAACCCAGTGTTAAGACACTCCGTTACCCACGCACTAACGCGCCTAATTTTAGAGATATTCCTTGCTGAGTAGCCAAACTCAACGCCACGCTTAGCCTTATTACCAGGGCGACAAAACGAATATAATTTATTACCCCGAATGAGAATCGAACCGGCACGGTCACAATCAGACACTATACCGTTATACGACGGCCTATTATAATAATTTATTACATATTTTCAAGCATACGCACGGCAGTCATATTAAATTATAACAAAAGCGACACATGAGTCACGTTCTGAGTATACTATCGAAGCTTATTGAAATCATAAACAGGAAAAATGTTTCCATTCATCGTTTAAACGTTTTGAAAACATTTGGGTGTTGGCTCGACAGACTAACCTCAGGTAACCTATTTAATAATAATAATCATGTTTTAAGCTTCACGTTGTATCCCCCGATCATAGAGTGGTCAGAGGGAATCTAGTGAGAAAATATTCCCGTCCCCCAATTTCCCAAGTCCCGCATTGCATGTTGAGTGGCGGAACTCAACGATGTGCTTTACCTCGTTACCAGAGTAGGGAAAATTAAAAATTTCATTACCTCGAGTGGGAATCGAACCCCACAACCTGTAGTGTTTACAGTTACATGCTTGTGCCCCTGTGCCTGTGCCCCACGACTAGCCCTCACTAATATTATAATCTTAATTATAAGAAACTAGCTTTTCCCCGCGGCTTCGTCCCTACGGTCAAAAGGAAATATCTGACAGTTGTGTATGACATTCAGTTCACGTAGAATATGTATTGTCTTGTCACAAGTCTTAAAAAAAATAATTTGACGGGGAAGTCGCGGTGAATTAAGTATTTTCATTCCTCGCTCTGGTAACTGGACAAAGCACGGCGCTAACGCCATCCAATACAACAAGCAATGTCTTGAAAGTTCGGCAGTGAAGAACGAATTATATTAGTTGCCTACCCAGCTATACGTAGTAGTTTCCTACAATTTCAACTAAAATAAATAATTAAAATGGCTCTTCAATACAGACATAGCGGGGTAATTGAAATTAGTAATTTCGTGAACGCCCGCCGTTTAAGACGCTCTGACGCGTGAAAGTGGGGAAAGTCGACATGACATCAAAACCGGTTTAGTTCTTTTGTAATTGTTAACATTGTATGTTATTTATGTTAACCTATTTATTAAATTCATGTATGAAATTACATGCCTTTGGTTTTCTTTTATAATCTGTATTTAGCTTTGTTTTATTTATTTACAATCTGTATTCATTTTCCGTAGGCAGAGAGAACGTTGTGTTATAAAACTTTGTTTTTAACTTTACAGCCAATTTTAAAATTATATTTATAATTATTATTTATTAAAATTAAAGCACCGTACAAAATATTTGACCCGGTGCGTTGTGGTTTTTAAAATCTGTTCTTTAAAAAAACTGTTTTTTTTATTTAATCTGTAACTTTGTTGAATGAATAAACCTTTTTAAAACTGTCATAAATAAATTTTAAGCGTAAACATATTTTAAATAACTACTAAATAAAAAAATAAACATCGATATTTTTATGTCAACCATGTGCTTACACATTTGTTAGTCAGAATATCTATTTATAACCACCCAACTGATCGGAGTTCGTTAACCGTATCCTTCTCAAGGACCAATTTTGTTGTAAACTGAATAATATATTTAAGACAGGTTCACTGTCTTATGGTCAGCGCAATGTCTGTAGATTCGATCCTTATACATTATAAAAAACGCCTTTTCCCTCATAGGGTAGGCACGGATAAACCTTACAGTGTTCCCTAATTTTGCATCGTTTGAGTAGCGGAACTCAACGCCGCACTTTGTCTAAAGTCAAACTCTGTCGGATGTCTCATTGCGCCGCTAGCGACTACCTCCAGTCGTTATGAACTCAATTATTTTGTCTAATATAGATATTTCCGCGATAAGTTAAGGTGTAAAGTTAGGTGCCGCCAATGAATCAACACGCAATGTCTTAAATTTCAATGAAAAGTGGAGAAAGCAGTATCTTAACACTAGTTTCTCTCCGCCTACCCTGCTATATGCGATTAAGGAGGAAGCTAACAAAATTCAATCAAAGCACGCGAGGATTCATTTTAATTGGTTGGAACAATTAAAAAATTTGAAAACGCCGTTATTTACAATAAATCACATCTTTTAATCCTGTCAACAATTTGAAAAAACGAAAACAAATGTCCACAAGTTTCCGAGTAAGAGACACGAGCGAAATAAAAACTTATGATTTAAACTGATGACTTTAAGAGGGTTTTATATAAACATAAAAATACATCCCCCTCATATTGAAAACGACCCTAGAACATTCACATTGAGGGGTAGCTTTGAATCATTATAACATTACCAGTGTAGGTAGAATTAGAAATGCGGAAATAGGTATATATAGGTGGAATAAACATTATTTTTTTTGTTCTCTTCACGTATTATCAGAATAGCTGGGTATGTAGAAAAAAAATTTAAGACACTGATTGTAATTTTCCGTTGTGTTATAAAGATAAAATTAATATACAATGACTATAAATTTAAACGTAAAATGAATTTAATAACTTATTCATACAATTTCTAAAGTTTTCAACAAAAAGAATTCGCACACGGCGAGGCAGATGTAACCGTAGTGTATACGTATACGTAGGTGAAGTCATGCAACCCACGAAGTGCCGTTACTTGGAAAATCAATTTAAAACTTAAAACTATATTATTTCATTACTAATAAACCAACTAATTAATAAATATTTAAAACTCAATATATCCTTGTTTAACGATTATTTGTTATAAATATCCTTATTCTAGTTTATTAAATTGGATTTCAAATTAAATTATAATAATAAATCAAAAATATTTTTGACGTTCCTTTGTTTTAATCGAACGAGACAAAGGAATAACTTTGTAATGCCTTGTAAAATAAAAAAAAGTAAAAAAACAAAAATTACTTACTTGGTTTATATGGTGTAGATAAACACGTACACTGCGTTCGACCGGCTAAGCGCGACTGGTTGCCGAATGCCGACAGCGGACGAGCCTCGGAATACAGAGATATCTTAGTATGCGATTGGGGGTGGCGGCGGTGTGTGTAACAGACGGACAAAATACATATATATACATCACATTTTAGCCTTTATATCTATACATATAGAGATTATAGTACTATGTTAATCGATTTAACGCTTTATATACGTTTACGTATCCACTGTGTCATTCGTCGATGATTCATTCATATTCCAAAAGATTGTAATTGAAAAATATATTCTTTAGACTCATTTTGTTCGAACATGAACTAAATTTTCGTACGTGGCTTTAAATGTATGTAAACTGACCACGCCTTTTTCACTTCAGTTGCACCTAGAAACGTCAATTAGTGTATAACTAACATTAAATCGACGCATTAATTGTGCATGCACCTACCTACTAATGTCAGAATAACTTAAGTAACTTATATTTTTTGTAAATAAATCTGTAAATAATAAAACTAATAAAAAATAACAGCATTTAGTATTTAGAATTTAAGAATTGATTTTATTGCTAAATGCATGAAACATTAAAAATATTATTACTTATATCATATGATACTCTTTGTTCAAAGTAAAGGCAGGCGATAAGTTGGCTCTCATTCGCTTTCCCAAGTGCCACTTGTTTTATTTTAATATCAATATTTAGCTAGTACCTAGTATAGATACTAATGACCACATTACTTTCTCGTTAATCTACATAGAATATACTTTTGTTCATTATATTTATAACCAACTGATACAGAATAAATGATAAGTAATCAGGAATATTTTTATTGAACCACGACGAATTTTAAGGTGCATTAAAATGTACTATGTATTGAGGCCAGTCGTGGCGCACAGGCGTGCAACTGTAAACGCGATAGGTTGTGAGTTCGATTCCCACTCGAAGAAAAGACATATTAAATATTTTCATTTGCTTCCTCTGTGAGTTCCGCCACTAAATACGCAATGAGGCATTGTCTCCAGAATTGAGAAACGGGAATTTTGAAACGGGAGTGTCTTAATGGAAACGGAGTTCCCAATGTCAGAAGAATCTTGCTTACACGCTGTCCCACTGCGTCACAATGTAGGGTCATTGAGATTTATACTTTAAATGCATAAGTCTACCTATAAAACCTGTACCACATGACGTAAAAAAATACAATCCATTTACTATTGATATTTATTTAGATAGATACTATAAGAGTTATAAGAAATTAATAATTTATAAATATATATATTTTTTTATTTATTGCGAAGACCAATTTTCCAAATAACATGTTATAAATAATAATAATTGAATATCATTAATTTTGTAAAGAAGGATGTTTGTTCCATTTTCTCGTAAAAACTACTGAACGGATTAAGATGAAACTCTTTAGTAATATAGCTTAAGCATATCAGGATAACATATAGACTACAATTTGTATAAAGATTTCCTATAACTAGACTATAATATAAGAATAACGTGATTCGCTAGTATTATATTTAATTTCTACACTGACACACACTATAGTAGCATCTATAATATCTATATCGCAAGGCATGGCAGATGCGGGCACATTGCTGTGGGTAACAAGCTGTAGGGTATCGAGACTCTGGTTTGAGTCCGGGCCTCGTGTAATTACCTGAGTTGTCTATAAATATTGTATCTGAAAGCAAATAATATTTGAAAGTTTTATTTTTATACTTTAGGATCATTAACTAGTTAGTCAGAATTTAGTTTTATCATTCCGTTCTTCCCTTCAGTCTGATTTTTTTAATAAGAAGTTTAGTAAAAAAAACCTGTATAATTGACAGTATAAATCTACTGACAGAAAATAGCTACATTGTTTATTTTTAACATTTTTAAAGTTAAAAATAAATAATATACTTATAAATAATAGCACTTTCCTAAGTGTGGAATAACACTATAGAAATGTTAAAAATTGAAAAATATTTAATAAATAGCATTCTCTCTTGCCAGACGATAATTCCTAGTAATTATCGTTGGGAAGCGAAAATTTGTAAAAATCTCCCTACAGAGAAGCTAACAACATAAATAAGTTGTGACAAGCGTACAAAAATTTCGACGTAGCTTGATGAGGACGTATGGCTTACTGGTCAGAGCGCCTGGTTGGTTTCCAGGAGGCGTGGGTTCGATTCCCGCTACGTTCAATTTTTTATACGTTTTCTAAATAAGTAGTTACATTATTTATTTTCCAACCATTTAAAAATACTAAATAATAGCTAAACGTGGGAAGACGCAATTATTTGTCACTATTCTCTCTTTCTCTCTTATCCTGCCAAAATAAAAAAAGTATTTGAGGTCGTCGTATAGCAGGGGCACAGGCCTGTGATTGGAACGCGACGGTTGTGGTCTGGTCCCTACTCGGGAGAATTAATTATAATTAAATTATTATAGGCAATAATGCGGCGATGAGTTTCGCCACTCAGTACGCAATGCCTCGAAAATTCGGTGAGAGGTGGGGAACTGATAAATATAGACAATAGATTTCCTGTGCCTATTCAGCTTTATTCGGGATACTGCGTGAAGCTGAAAAAAGAAATAAATAAAAAAGTAAATAATAAAACACTTCTCTTCTTTTTAGCATCACGCTGTACTCTGCACATAGTATGGTGGACATAGGGAACCTGGGAATCTAGTGTTATGGCACTCCGTTCTCACAAAAAGCTTCAGTTGGCCACTGTCCACCGAATTCTGGAGGCATTGCGTGTTGAGTGGCTGAACTCGCGCTTTACTAGAGTGCTTATCTAATCAATTTAATACTCACGAATACCACCAGTTCCAACAAAACTTTGACAATTTGTCAAAAACAACAGCGCAAACACAAAAAATAGTCCAACCAAGACTTTCTTCATACTGAATACTGCGCTTGACACATTTGTACAGGTATTTAAATCTGTTTATATAAAAACTATTATTATACTATAAACCTTTGTTATTACATTTTCCTCTTAGCATCCTCCTTTTATAATAATTAATTTCTAACACAAAGTGTTATTGTTTTGGCATCGTGAGGGATTTAAACAATGTTCTGTTCTTTACCTTTCTCATTCCTAAAAGTCATATGCAAATAGGTACATAATGTATTATTATTAAGCAAATCTAATGTCGTGACGCCACTGTGGCGCATTTGATAAAGTATACTTTTCCCAGCCTATCGCCGTCCACTCAGAATTGCTCGACACTTCTGCAGTATTTTATAGTTCACGAAATCGTTTTTTAATTTTTTTTATTACCTATCTTATAATAAAGCGAAACGTTGAATATCGCCATTCGAAAATCGGAATATCTTAACAGTAGGTTCCTCTACTCAAGCTATAATAATGTGCAGAAAATACGTGTATGTGTACCTACCTGAAAATAATATACCGAAAAAGTGCTCATAAATCACTTTAAATAAATAAAACCAGCGTCAAAATCACAAGTGTGAAGATTTATTATTCTAATCTTATTTCTTTGAATCAAATGAAATGAATTCTTACGGCATGCAACGAGCGGGCCAGTAATTAGAGGCACAAATTAACTTTACCTCGGGTACAATGACTCTAATGTTTGCGTTTCTTATAAATAACAATTTTTGGTAATGAAAAGTGTCTCGAATGCCTTCGTGGCGCAATTTGGACAATCCTGATTAATCACGATGGTTGTAGGTTTGATCCACTTCGTGCTGTATCCGTATCCGGCATATTGTAGGTAGGCAGACTTAGCGTTAAGTCACTCCCCACTTTCCGCCGAATTCTGGGGGTAATCACGACTATATGTACCCGAGAACCCGAGAATGTGAACCGGAGACATGTGAGGTTTTGGGACTCAAATCAAATACACAAACACTACAACGACAAATAAGCGTAATAATATTTTTTTTTTTGTTCTGATGTGTTATATTTCATTTCCTCGAGTGGTAATCGAACCCAATACCTGTCACTACGCCACGACTGGCCTCAAGGAAATAAATGATTAGACATATTTAAATTATTTTCGCTGGCCACTGAATGCAGGCAGCGCAGGGCCGATTGTCGTGGTGACCTCGGGTAGTGTCCTGCCGGAGACACAGTACGTAATATTGCCGTTAGCATCACGAACCATTACCGCTTATATTTCACATTTCATATAAATTATAACTGTAAAAGTCAATCATATAGAATTGTAATAATAACCAAATATTCATTTGAAATTATTTTCTCTTTTTCATAACATAAAAAATATTGAGTATACTTGTTAGTTTAGATTTGAAAGCTTAGTACAGATTTCCAAGCAAATCGAAAGGCAAGAAATGATTTTGATTCTTAATAATTAACTAAATATGTACTATATACCGTCGTTGCGCAGGCGCACAAGTGTGCGATTTTAAGCAGACAGTTGTAGGTTCGCAATTCCTCCAGAATTCAGCGGAAAATTGAAATCAGTCTGGATGGGAACCGAGTGTCTTAACAGTAGGTTCCGTCTGCCTACATTGCTTTGTGCGGAGTAAACTGTGAACCTAAAAAAATAAAGTGATTGGTATAAATAATAAAGTATAAGCAACTTGAATAAATTATATTTCTTATTAAAATTTTAAATTATAACATAATTTAAAATTCCAAACATAACTGGATTTTGATACCGTCTATGCACTCAGGCCAATTAAAATTAAAGTACAGAATAGGTAAGTAGGTACTACTACATACATACATACATGTAATATGTATTTCAGATGGTAATACTTTGGTAATATATTAAAGTACATTTAAATATAATTAGTAATTAGCAATATCGTACAAGAAAGGATTTTTTTATTTGTTTCTTTAGAGATCCGTACCACAAAAGATAAAAACAGGAAACTATTATAGGATAATTTTGTTTTCTCTACTGACGTCTGTAGTGTCTATTTACCATTGATCTTCATCCTGATATTGGAACGTTTTTTTTTCAGGTTAATATTGTATACGGCACATAGCAGGGTAGGCAGAGGGAACCCGAACAACTAGTGTTAAGACTCCCAATAAGACACTATCACCACTTTCCGCCAAATTCTGGGCGCAATGTACTCAATAGAATAGTAGCGAGGAAATGAAAATATTAAATATTTCATTTCCTCAAGTGGGAATCAAAGCCACAACCTGTGGCGTTTACAGTCGCAAGTTTGTGTCTCTAGGCCACAACTGGCCTCGACTAGACTAGGCTGGATAAAAAGGTTATTTGAAAATATTAATGTTACTACCCAACTAGGTATCTAAAATGCTTAGAAAATTTAAGCAAGGCTAATATATAGTTAGCGGTAAACAAGGTATAGTCTGTACTAAAGTAATAATAAGCTTGCATATATTTTTTTCTAATCTATCCACTCCGGTAAATGCACAATTTACTCGCTCATATAACGAGACAAAGCGCGGAGTTCTTTACTATATATATATATATATATATATATATATATATATATATATATATATATATATATATATATATATATATATATATATATACTGCCTTCACTCATACCATTACGCTACAACGTTAATAGGTAATACTTAAAGATGGCGCTATGCGTCACAAATATGTGTAAGCAATTCAAAAACAACGTGAGTCACAGAAAGGGGTCAGTAAAAGGTATCTTTATTTTCTTTTGCGTATAAGATTTTTATATAAACAGGTTTTAAACGAGAAGTGAACATATATAGTTGCATGCATGAATATGTTGATGACGGTGGACGAGGTGAAAGAGGTATGTGCAGAATGTACCTAGTGTTTGTCTCCGTTCTCTGTTACTACCCCGCTAGGGATACCTACAGTGTGAAGCTGCTGCGATCCCAGTAGAGTAACTTAGTCCGCAGATCATGCCAAATCTCGGACAATGCAAAAATATATTACATACTATTTATAAGGAGTTAACTAGTTAAGACACTCATTTTATCGTCGAGTCACTGTGTGTTAAGATAATTTAGTTTAACCAGACCTTAAATATACATTTGCTGTGATTTATGAGAATATTTTCCATTTAGATTTAAACCAACCACCACGTTCGTAGATTCTTTATATCTTACCTAGAATTATAATTGTATTTTTGTTTAAATGAAATAAGCAAATTATACGTTAGATCGTTGTTAAAAAAACATAGGTAAGTAGGTACCTACGTGACTAATAGCTGACACCATTCTTTGTCCTAATCAGACCTTAATCAGTTCTTGAAACTAATCTATATATATAAAAGGACTTGTGCTGACTGACTGAGGTAAGACGCACGCAGAGCCGTAACCGCTGATGGTAGAAACGTGAAACTTGGCCAGATGTTTATTTTCATATTCTGGACATCCACTAAGAAGGGAATTTCAAAAATTTTAACCGTAAAGGGATGAAATAGGGGTTGAAAGTTTGTATGGAAAAAAAATTAATCTGCACCGATTTTTATAAAATTTGAAATTCAGACTCTTAAAAATATTTCATTGAACACGTGTTTCATGATTTTTAAGAATTCACCCCCTAAGAGTTCAAATAAGGGGTTGAAAGTTTATATGGAAAAATCTTTAAATTGCCACCGATTTTTATAAAAAATTAAATTCAGACTGTTAAAAATATTTTATTAAACGTGTTTTTTTTAGAATTCACTCCTAATAAGCGGGCGAAGCCGCGCGCGCCCTCTAGTAAAACTATATAATTGTTTTTAAAAACCGCATGCCATTTTGGCCTAGTTGTGAAAAATGTGACTAAATTTTGATTATTATTATTGTTTTGAGTTTAGTCTCATGTGGTCAAATAAAATACACTAATAAACATAATAACGCAGTGGAACAGCGTCTAACTGTAAACACGATGATTATGAATTTGATTCCCACTCAGAGCAATAAATCACATTACTTCATTATTTCGTTCTGCTGAAAATATAATAACATACCACGTGTACGTGTCTGTTAGTAAGGTCACGAAGTTTAAGCTCTTTAATATATATATGTGTCTAGACATATCCTGTTGGTAGAACCCTATCACATTTTTAGTTTTATAACACGTTAATTTTAAATTATGTTTCAATAAACCAAACTCAAAAATAATTAATGATAAATCAGCTTCACGCTGTATTCCGCACACAGCAGTATAGGCAGAGGAAACCTAGTGTTAAGACACTCCGTTCCTCACTTTCCGCCGAATTCCGGAGGCATTGCGTGTTGAGTGGCGGAACTCAACGCCGCGCTTTGCCTCGACACAAAAGCGAAGAAATGAAAATATACATTTAAATATATATTTGATTTCCTGGAGTGGGGATCGAATCCACAGTCGCACTTACAGTCACACTTTGTGCCCCTGCGCCACCACTGGCCTTATGAATGATAATATTATGAAAATGCAAACAAAAATAAACCACATTAGGAAATAATTTTCTCTATATTTGGAAATAAATAATTAACGACAATTCCGCACGTAAATACGGTAGCGCATTACGTTTTATACTTCATAAATAACGTCAATTGACTTACGCAGGTACAGTTTCAACTCAACTATATTAGATCTAAATAAGAAGACCTAGAACATTTCTGATGACTGATTTACTTAATCAACTTTTGTCAAATGACTTTTCAGACTTAAACATAAATTGTCCATCAATCAAAAGGGTCTATTGCGAATTTTTTTGAACTCTACGTTGTCTCTCATCTAGCTGTACGGTTAGCATTGCGTTTTGAGCGGTGCTCAACGCCGCGCCTTGTCTTGTTGTCAGATCAGGAAATGAAAATATTAAATATTTCATTCCTCCGAGTGGGGATCTTGTGCCCCTGCGCCTTCTAGACTTATCGAGGAGGACGAAAGGCTATGTTATATTACATTAACTTAACTTTTTCCCTATCTCTCTACATACCTCTTTTGCCTCGTCCACTGTCATAACTCTTCATACATACCCTCCAGGGGTCCTCACGCTTTTTACGTGACCTTCCTCCAGTTTTTTTGATACTGTGTTTTCGAAGGTCAACTGAAGTCTCCCATTACCTCTCTTACCATTCACTTTACCATCATAAATCTTTTTTGCTATTTCATGCAACACTCATTCGTTCGACGTGCCCAAACCAGCTGAGCACGTTCTTCGTAGTCTCACAGTGACATCCTCGCTAGTATCTGCAATTCTGTGTACCTCTTCATTGCAGATTCGTCTCATCAATGCAGCTAAGGCTCCGTTAACCCTGTTACCGGCAGCAATACGCCTTTCCACATCTCTACTGAACATAGGGGAGAGGGGGGTAGCTTTGAACAGGGGCACCTTTGAAAATATGTGTTAACAGAGCTATTTTAAAAAGAAATTTTGGTAGATTTTTTTTGAGTAGTGGCAGCACTAATCTTCACACGTGTCACTTGTCACCGCTGATATATGAGAGCCCGTGGTTGAGTTACGAGGAGTGTTTGATTTTGAGTAAATTTTTATACATTTTTAAATAAACGCGTAAGGATCGCAGGGATCCAATTCAAGGTATATGGTTTTATTTTTTCCTCTTTTAGATAGAATGTTTCATATATCATGCAATAAACTAGAAATCACTACAATTTTTAAACATTTACTTGAAAAACAAACGTTTGTAATTTTTTAATTACCACTGAGGCAGCTTTGAACAAAATAAAGGGGGCACTTTTGAATATTATTATATGTAAAAAAATACCGCGAAAGAAAAACAAAACTATAATTAACTTTTCTTCACAAGAAACTGACTCAAAAATGCATTTGGATCAGAAGAAAAAGTGACAATTTACTGTGAAGAGAATGAAGATACTGAAATCTGTGCGTATGAAGACTACGAAATGGAATTAGACTACAATTTAATAAATATTGGAGACTTCGTTTTAGCGAATGTCTCATCATCTGTGAATAATAAAAAAGAAGCTTGTATTTTTTTATCTTTCTTGAGAAAGAGGACAAGTGCTACGTTAGTTTTTCAAAAGTCTTACGAAGACTAGACTTGAGGCCAGTCACGGCGCAGCGGCACGAATTGTGACTGTACAACCGACTGGTTGTGGGTTCGATCTCCACTCGAGGAGATGAAATATTTACTTAAATTATATATATATTTATATTTATTTAGTTGAGTTCTGCCATTAAACATGCAATGCCTCCAGAATTCGGCAGAAAGTGGGGAACGGAATGTCTTAACACTAGGTTTCCTCTGCATACCGTGCTGTGTGCGGTATAAAACGTGAAGCTGATTTTTATTTCTTACGTAGACTACTTCCCCCAATTTCAGTTGTTGGTTACGTCACATGCTACATCTATGTTTTCTTTTAAATTTCTAAGTTCAAATTAGGGTAGTAAGCTGTTTATTTAAAAAATATTTTGTTTTATTTTCATAATATTACATTTATTCTATGATTGATCCCATAATGTTCATTACTTCTAGGAAGCCAAAGCTACCTTTTTGTTTGTACGTTTTTTAAAGTCTATTAATAATATTAAAGTTATTTAACACTAGTACTAGTACAATCACAATATTTAAAAAAAATCATCATCATTCATCTCCTCGAGTGGGGATCGAATCCACAACCAGTCGGTTTTGCAGTCACACCTCGTGCCGCTGCGCAACGACCGGCTGCAATATTAAACTAGGTATATTATTTTTTTAAGTTAACATGGTACTGATATTTGATCTCCATCGTTTCTAATGTTAAGTTTATTAATAAAGTTACTTAAAAGTTTGATAAGCCTTTTAATTTCATTGAATTCGATGATAGTTCAAAACTGCCCCGTATATATTCAAAGCTACCCCGCAAGGGGGGCAGCTTTGAACATTTGACTACTGCTACTGAAGTTGATATTGCACCTTTAACTTATATATTTTTCTACATATGATGCTACGATTGTGTGGCACAATAGTTGGACTAAGCATTGTGAAATAGTAAAGAAGTTAAAAACTGTAGAATTTTTAGATATGACACAAAGTTTAAAAATCGTTCGAATGTGCCCCCCTCTCCCCTACTTCCCAAGTATATCACTTCATTCACTTGTTCTAATATCTTACCATTTACACTGATTTTGCATCCTTTTTTCATATCTTTCAGAAACCAGAACCTTTGTCTTATTCGCATTGAGGCTTAGACTATTATTTTCACACCCTTCTTTCAGAGTGGTGACCAATGCCTGCAACTCGCATTCTGATGATGCAATGAGCACTGCATCATCTGCAGTAGGCAATTCACAATCAAGTCACATACTTTTACTCCCATATATTTTGTTTATTATATCACATTAATCTCTTCAGGGACCTTTATACGTGACGTGTCATACACATCTGTTGGTTACTTGAGAACACGAGCAAAGCCGTATTAAAAGCTAGTTGCTTATATATTCAGATTTCCAACGCTTTTTAAACAATATTTATATCATTTTGTCTTCAATAACTTGGCATCTTTAAATCTTTCAATTGGATGTATGCCAGCTTTCATTTCGACATAATTGAAAAGAATGCAGTATTTTCAGTTTAGTAAAAAAATTGGGAAAAACAGGACGAAACCGGTGAATAATACTTAAAATTTGACTACCAAATGCTATTATATTTGTATAGGCGCTTATATGAATAATAATTGATATTTTTCGAGTTTTCACGCCACATACATACGCTTCTATGGTTTCCACCTTTTTAAAATTGTAATAGACATTCTAGTTTTAAATGGCGGAGTTGCACGCCGCCCGTTGTCGCATGACACATTATAAATGAAAAATATTATCATATAGAAGTGGGATTCGAACCCACAATGGTTAGATGATTAATATTCATTGTATATAACAAAAATATATTTTATTTTTTAATCAGATTAACAATTATATAGTTAACATTAAACATAGTACGTTTTTACATTATTTGAAATAAATTAAATAAATAATACTTTAAAAACTATACTAAAGGATTAAGGACACTAATACAGTATTTTAAATAAAAATCCAAAATTCCTGAAAGAAAAAAATATTTATTAATTTCTTTTTTATTATTTTTTTATTCAATATTTTTTTTTCTTCTTTTTTTCCCCATAGACAATATATGTTACAATAAGAATTAAGCGTATATTCTTCTAATTAACAAAAAATCATATTTCAAAGAAATAAATCAAAAAAGATTTTACAAACTAATAACAATAACTTCTTTTGACGAGAAAAAAAAACTTATTACGCAGATATTAGAAATAATTTGCTAAGTTCTAAAGTCCAACACCTATAAGTCGACCTAAATTCTAAATTGACTGATAACCAACCTACGGAATCATTATGAGAGAAAAGAAAATTATATACAAACTGATTTTTTTCTTGTTTTTTTTAAATACATACGATAATTGCAAGAAAATTTTGTTATATTTCTTCCACACGTTTACATTACTGTATGAAACGTTTGAGGCTAGTGTTGATAATTACGACTGTTTTTATTACTAATGCAGTTATCACTGATTTTAATTAAACAAATATTACTATTATTCGTTCATTTTAGATTCTTAATCAATATCAGTTTAAAGTTCTTTATCATCAGAAGATTTTTGGCAAGAATATTTAAGCTTATCTAAATCAAAAAAAAAATTCGAACGAATTGTTTTCATTTATTCTTAGTTAATATATCGTATAAAGTATAAAAGTAAGATTATTTGCATGTTTGCTCTTGTATTTTTTTTGTTTGTAATTATTCTTTTCTGTATGGCAGCTGTTGCCGTTAAAATAAAGCTTTAAATAAATAAAATAAATAAATCTAAAGATAATTGAAATGTTTTTTAAATACATCTTATATATATTATTTACATTCACAACACCATGGCCCTCTAGTTAATTTGTTTAAATGTGAAAGGAAAAAAATATAGATATGGATTTAATTTAATAAAATGTGCAAAAGTTTTAAGTATACATATATAGGATAGTAGTCATTTTATTTATAATGTGTGCCCCAGTTCGTGTTACTACCGAATTAGGAGATCCTAGATGCTTTTTAATAAATTTATATTTGTACGGGGTGGAAGAGGCAGCGCTCCCTTTACGGAAACAGCATGTAGGATAAAATATTCCAAGCCCATATCTAAAGAAATTAATCAAGATAACTAACTCAACAGTTTAGACGTAGGATTTTTTTGTATTCATACCTGTATTTCGCGTGACGCAGTTACGCAAAGATGCGAATAACGTAAACGCAGGGTTCACACAAGACAGACACAAATAAATTAATATAAAAACTAAACTTAAGTTAAACCCACACTGATGACAGTAAAATTTGCAAGTTCATATAACGTTTAATAATATATTTAAAATTGTTTAAAGTTATAAGAGCCTTAAGATGCCGAAACCGGGGACACTTACCTTATGTGTTTTATTATTAGTTATATGGACATGTTACAGCTAAAGCTTAAATTGTTTACTATTAGTATATTACATAGGGATGTAACATTTAAAGGTTTTTTTTAACTTGCAATTTATGAATGTTAGTTCGGGTGAAATCTGAGCTCAGTTTTGTTTATTATTAGATATATGTAAAAGCTACAGCTAAAGCTTAAATTAGTTTTCATTATGGCACTACTCGTTTTGCTAACATTACGTTGTATGGAAACCACACGAGAAATGTTAAGAGTTAATAACTATTTATTTACCTTTCAAAGAGACTAGAAATTACTAACTGTGTTGTAATGCTTCATTAATTTGGGGCATATTTTTTATATAACTAATACTTTATTATTTACTTTACCTATAATAGATAGAAACTTCGTGATTAATAAAATTTATTTCTTAACAATTTATACTAAAGATTTTTTTTCGGTGTATTTAATTAAAATATATTGTTTTTTATAGGTAAAAAAGTTAGAGCATAGCCAGCCGTGTCACTTAAAACATAGTAAAATACACCCTCCCTAACGCTAATACTAATATTATAACGTCATTAAAGTCAATTTATAGAAATTATTTTTATTGAAATATAATTAATATCAACCCAATATAATATATTAAAAAAAACATCTTTATAAGCAGTGCTATATTTTTTAAAAGTAGAGTTAGTTGTCATTTAACCTGAGGTTTGTCGCTACTGGGTAAAAAATACCACATAGGTAATAAAAACTTTCTGCATAGAAACAAGAGATGTGCTCCATAGATACATGTCGACAGTGGACATGCAAAGTAAGCATTGTACCGACCGTTTATGCCAGGACTTTTTGATGTACAGATATTTTTTTTAACAGTTTCATACTATGAATTTCCAAATCTGAGATAGCACTATGGAACAAATTTTGCAATAAGATGATACGCACGAATAAAATACATCAGAAACTGCACACAGTATCCACGACAGTGATAAGCAGCAGAAAGCAGTTACCAATAATATTGGGAATATTATATATTCCTCTGTATTTTGAAGATGAGGAAGTGTTAACATTACGTGTGCAATTGGAAAAAAACTATTTAGGTGATGAAAATATTTTATAGATTTCTCAACGTCAGGGTATCAATGTCTACGTTATTATCAAAGGAACACTGGAGGGAAGTTTGATTGGCCCAAGAAGAGACGAGTTAAAATAATTAGCCAAATGCTTAGTTATGCATTTTTTTAACTTGCGAAATATGTTATAGAAATATAACATACAACACCTGCAATTGTAGCAGTTGTTGTCAAAAAGTAAAGGATAATTAGTAATTTTTTTATCTTAACATAGTACACTATGAATAAAGTGGTATTTTTTACCCAGTAGTGATCGTTTGTGTATGAACTCCGAGTTAAAGAATAAGTTTTTTTATAATTAGCGCGAGCGAAGCGAACTGAGGTTCGTGAAAGATACGAGCAAATAGCAAAGACATACATCGTATTTCCATTTATATATAGCGGCCTTCAATATAACACGATTGGCTTTATAAATCCTTATAACGGCCCAGAGTAATAAAAAATATATTTTCAGTTTACTTTTTTATTTAGCTTCACGGTGTATCCCGCATGGAGCAGGGAACCTAATTTTAAGAAACTCCGCTCCCCTTCGAATTCTGGAGGCGTTGCGTGTTAAGTGACGGGACTCATGCCACACTACCTCAACACCAGAGCAAAGAAATTAAAATATTAAATTACCATTTTCTCGAGTGGGAATCGAACCCACAACACCGCACCACAACCTGTCGCTTTATATATATATATATATATATATATATATATATATATATATATATATATATATATATATAAAAGGACATGTACCTGACTGACTGAGGTAAGATGCACGCACAGCCGTAACTGCTGATGGGAGAAACGTGAAATTTGGATTTTTTTATTTTCATAATCTGGACATCCACTAAGAAGGGATTTTGAAAAATTGTAACCCTAAAGGGATGAAATAGGGGTTGGAAGTTTGTATGGAAAAATTTTTTAAATCGGCACCGATTTTTATAAAATTTGAAATTCAGACTCTTAAAAATATTTTATTGAACACGTGTTTCATGGTTTTTTTTAATTTCACCCCTAATGCTGCAAATACGCGGGCGAAGCTGCGCGCGCCCACTGTCTTTACATAAATTGTAGCCTGTTATTCTTAGGTATAAAGAGTAGATGTAACAGAATAGGATGTTACTAATATAATGTTTATAAGCAAACATAAATTTTACTTATTATTTATTATAATACGAGTCGTTATTTTAAATTTACTATTATTAATGTTAAAGATCGTCCGA
The DNA here is from genome assembly GCA_021202915.1 of Heliconius himera. Taxonomy (NCBI): domain Eukaryota; kingdom Metazoa; phylum Arthropoda; class Insecta; order Lepidoptera; family Nymphalidae; genus Heliconius; species Heliconius himera. The sequence goes on from JAJHJA010000046.1 coordinate 731,560, forward strand.
GAATTTAATTAGTTATCTCTATTAAACAACTATATTATAACTTTATAAGAAAAATATATTACTTTCAATTAAAAAAAATGCTACTGTTATAAAAAAAATACTAAATCTACATATTTATAACCTATATAAGAATGATAATTTAATATTATTTTATTATACTTTCAAATTATTATTCACACGATAGTAAAATAAATATATTGACATTTACATATTATACAGATTTATATTTATATAGTGTTTTTATAAACTAGTGTTAACTAAGTGATTTGGTCAGAAAAAGTTGTAAAAGAGAATTATTAATAGTTTTCCTGAAATCTGCTATAGTTTATTCTATTTTTCTATCTGCTATCCATTGTATAAAAATAATATAACCGTGAATGCTGCTTGTCTTTGGTTTTGCCACTTATAAAAGTCGTTAAATTAAATATTAGATAACTTACCTACTTCAATATGAGACCACAATATAAAATTTGACGTTACAACCTAAGTCACTTAACTTGCAACACATTACTCACTTTCCTATTGCAAAGCGGACATCTCTTAGTTCTTGCCCAAACTTTCAAAGCACATTTGTAACAACAACATATATGGGCGACACGACCGTGTACGAAAACCGCCGATTTCTCCTCAAACTCACACGTTATACACAAATTTGTATCTGCTACAACATTACCCTTGTTATTATCCATCGACGTCTCCACAGTTAGTCCCGGATCGCTGACCATTTTGACCAACGGACTCACTTCGGTCTCACACTTCTCGTCCTTGGTGTCCGAATGTTCTGGATCAGAAAAATCAGTTCTACTCCTTTTATTTTCAACATCAAACGACTCAGCTCGACGTTTTAGTAAAGACCTCGCCATGTCGTGCTCTGATTGTCTCAAAATGTCATTTTCTGGTAAATCGGGCATATTTATATTATCACTTTCATAATTCTGTGATGATAGCGAGGTCTGACTTCCGGTTTCGATCCCAGAGTCTAGTGCTGAACACGGTTGTGAATTTGACTCGGATTTAATTTCATCTTTAATTTTATGCTTCCGTTTCCGTTTCGGCCTCGGTGGAAAGAAGTTTTTGCGTACCTGAAAATTGTTAGTCATTTATTAATTTCAATACGTCAGAAGTATATGACAGTATAAATAAGAAAGTTAATGACATTTTGATATAATTATAATGCTTCAAGATAACAACTTAACTTTCTAGTAAAAATCAACAGAGTTGATATTAAAAATATTTTCTTTATATTATTATTTTATGAGGTGAAATCAATAGAAGCGTCATATATTTTCAAAGGTATTAAATCTAGTCACGCTATTTTGACCAACTTCTTAGTGTATAATTTGAAACTTTGTACATCTACACATATATCCTACACCCGATGACAATACAATCTTTTATAACGATTTTTTTTCTGATTCTTTCTAATTCTAATTTCAATTTTTAAACAATAAGCGAATTCTGAAAAAAAAAAACAAAAATACCTTGAAACACTTTTCACAGTATCTATATCGGGGGTTATTGTTATCAGCGCGACAATGTGCACAGAGCCAATAATCATGGAGGTCCAATTCACTGTCGCTACTCGAGCCAGTCTGTTCTGTGTCCGCAAGCACTACCCCGTCATCTTTGACGCGAACTTCCACCACTTCTGTGGATATTATCTCGTTCTGTCCAAATAAAGGAAAAAGAGCCTAATAAAATATTTGCATCAAATGCCAAAATCAAAGAATTACACATTTCTTGCTTTTTATATTGCCTCATAAGTTCAAATCAGGTTTAGTTTAGCTGACTGGAATAAGACATTTGTCAAGCAGATGAGAAGTATACATTTTAGACGCGGTGGATGTAATATTTAAAAATATTTTCGTCTTTCCGACATAGCGTAAACGGACTGTTTTAAGCGTGGCTTTACTTTAAATATATTAACATAATAATGCATAATGTATTAACAATTTGGAATTAGATTAAAAGCGGGGAACGTAGTATTTAAACATTAGGTCCTGTCAACCCTGCTATGTGCAGGAAGTACAGCACGGCCGATGTTACCCGCCTTGAAGTTGGGCTTCCTGAACTAATCATAAAAACTAAGAAAAACATCTAAAATCAAATATGCCATCTATAGCTAATTTCAGAGCGGCCATGAGTCGTCGTACTATATTTGAATATATTAAGTAAAAATTTGAGCAAACTCACATCCGTTTGTCCCGACGATTCCTCACTGATGGGGCCCCTCTTTTCTCCGTCCGTTCCCGACTCTGGTTCATACTCGACGTCCTCTCCGCCCTCCCCCTCGCTGTACCACTCTGTGTCAGACGTGTCGCGCACAATATCTATAAACACCGAAACTTTCAACAACATGTCAACTGTTAAATTTGCCGCCATATTGTTGTTCTTCTATCCTGACGCTCCGTTGACAGGCAGACGTTTGGAATTATATTTTTTTATTTAATAAAGTCAAATTGTTTTCATATAATATTTTTTTCAAAGATATTCTGTTTATTTTTTGTGTGTGTTCATGGTTATATTTATGTTATTGTTTTCTGAGTATTTTCTTTTCATTAAATTGTTTTTAGTATTTAAGAATGTAATGTCATTATATTTTTTATGGTTATCACATTTTTTAAGTCTTTTTTTTAATTAATCTGATTTTTTTTCATAAATTAACATCATGCATCAGTATATAATTACAACATATCACTATCACTATATACTGCCAAAATTAAACAATTTAACAAAAACTTAAATTATTTAAACTATTGTACAAATTACTCCAAACTATACAACAACAATAAAATAAAAATATATGAAAAATATTTTTTATATGAAATGAAATGAATATTAAAAACATTGCATTAAAACTTCCTTACATATGCCAAAAAATAAACAAAATCATGCATAATCCGCCAACAATCAAATTAAAAACTTATGCAATTTTAAGGAAATTTTAATACACAAAAAATAAAATTAAGCATTAGAAATATTAATTCTTCATGTTCAATTGACCTTCGGTCCGAGCATCTTCGGCGGGCAGACCAAGACATCCAATACACAAATCTGACAATGCCAATAAAACCAACAAAAACGTTAATAAAACACAAAAATAAAATAGCCACACACTTGTACCAATTAAATTAAAATTTATTAAGTAATAATATGTTTTTCAAAATTTATATATAAAAAGAATTAGTTATATTAGTTAGAATATTATTTCACGACCAGAAATATTTTTAAGATCGTCTAAATTGTACCAGTTAAAACCAGTAATCAATTTCGTTTATTAGTGGGTGAACATATAAATAGAGAATTGGGAGCTTTTTTTTAGCTTCACACTGTAGCAGGTTTTGCACATAGCAGGAGTCAGAAGAAACGCTAGCAACCTAGTGTTAATACACTCTATTCCCTATTATGACACTTAATAGGTGTCAGCACTACGCTTTACTTTGTTACCAGAGCGAAGAAATGAAAATATTAAATATTCTATTCCCCGTTTATTTAGTCTCTACGCCACGACGCGACGTATTTATGATAAAAGTGCCACTAAATTTGTATCTCTTTTAGTTCTTTTGAAAATTCCATTCTACATTCGCGTCGATATATACAAGTAAGGAGCTTTTACTGTATGTAATAATAATTACATTTTATATATATAATTTTTTTTTATATATATTATTATTTAACACACAACACTTTCACGAAAGATTAATATAGACTAATCTTTGGTGAACGTCTTGTGTATTGTTTTATTAACAAAGTTAATTGCATAATAATAATATTCAAAATAAACATTCATTTGAAAGCCTTAAAAAAATGAATTTCTAAATTGATCTAGTATCTGTAGCAATAGTGTCTAATAGTAAAGAATATACATTCAGTGTTTTTAAAATTCACATGCAATATTTCTTATTCAAATAATAAAAGCAACACAAAAATTATATTATAAATATTATAAAGAGTATTGTATCAAAGGCTTAAATATAATAAAAAAATATGCAAAAATATCTCGGAATTTATATTTAACGGAAACCACACAAGTTGATTATTTTTATTCCTAACCTTTCCAAAGTTATCATTTTTTAATAGCCTTTTTTTATAGACATGTATATACATGTTTATACAAGTCCCACTGTGCGGCTTAGGCCCATATTTATAAATCGCTCTCAAGTCTGACATGCCGTTTTCATTCATAGATATAAAAGAAGACTAAAACGATTTTTTTATATTTCCATTCCTTCGCACTGGTGTAGAGGCAAAAGAGCGGCGTTGTGTTCCGCCACTTAACACACAATGCCTCCAAAATTTGGCGGAAAGTGGGGAACGAAGTGTCTTAACACTAGGTTCTCTCTGCCTACCCTGCTGTGTGCGAGATACTGCATGAAGCTGATTTGTTTTTTTTTAACGACTTCGTACATTCTTGGACCCCGAATGTAAAGAGGTGAAAATGGTATTATTTATTAGATTCAGGTACATAATTCTGTTCCTGAAAATTCTGTAGTTTTAGCAATCTGAGACTTGAGTTATTAGAGATTTGGTAAAAGTGAGACTATCGCACAATTCACACAGCGATCCGATCGATTGATCAGATTGATTTTGCTGCATTTTATACGAAACTCGCAGCGTAATCAAAACCTATTGGGTACTTTCCTCATTAAGTTTTATACCCTGGCTACGATCTAGCACCAAAGTACTCTTTAAGATAAATCATACAAGCCCAAATTCGATAGATGATGCAGCTCGAAGATGACCATAGGAACTCAGTATTTAAGTGGCAAAACCCTATCGAATTTAAGCTTGTCTAATTCATCTTAACGAGTGCTTCGGTGCTAGATGGTCACCTGGGTCTTATGATAGAGCTGGAAAATGACCATAGGGAATCGGTAATTAAGTGACGCAATTCCATCGACTTCTAGCTCATATGATTAGTCTTTACGAAAACTTTGGTGCTGTTGGCAAACAGGGCCTGATGATGGAGCTGGAAGATGACCATAAGAACTCGGTAATTTCGCGATTCGTTCGAATTCGGGATTGTATGATGTGATAACACAATAATAAATAAAATCAGCTTCACTCTGTATCCCGCACACAGCAGGGAAGGCAAAGGGAACCGAGTGTTAACACACACAGTTTCCCAATTTCCGCTGGACTCCGGAGGCATTGCGTGTTGAGTGGCGTGACTCAACGCCGTGCTTTGCCTCGACACCACAGTGAAGAAATGAAAATATAAATTTAAATAAATATTTCATATCCTCGAGTGGTGATCGAAACCACAACCAGTCGCGTTTACAGTCATAGTTTGTGCCCCTGCGCCACGATGCGCCTCAATTCAAAATAAAACAACTAAAATATCCATAAATAAGATTTTATAAAAAAGATTTTTCAAATTAAGTTTATATCCTGTATTTATATCTTAGACAATTAAAATAGTTGTTAAATCACGTCTTTATCGTAGTAATAGTACATTCGACGAGTCGTGATCAACGTGAAATTAACTTTTGCGCATTGTTCACTAACGAAAATTTGTTGGAAAGAAAATAGTCAAAGGCAAGCAAACATCCTAAAAGCAAATCTCACAGCCATTTACGGTTAGCAGCAAGCTTCAGAACGGCCACGACTCGTTGTACTACTATACTATACTACTATACATTAGCTTGTTGAATTATTTTAGAAAGCAACGTCTGCATGTTGGTACATGCCAGGAGTTTAGACTTCGTTGAGTCATCATTACACATTGTATGACATGAAACTTGAAAGGCATTAGAGACAAGTTGCAACTTGCTTCCAGCGTTAGTCACATTAGTGACTGTGCACAGCGACGTGGCGTGCTCTGGCGTAATTTCTGAACAGCGAACAATAATTAACGAGCCTTTGCAGCATTCAAACAACCTTCAATTTCTCTTAGCAATGAAACTTTAAATAAATCAGCTTCACGCTGCATCCCGCACACAGCAGGGGAGACAACCTCTGTCTTAACTTATTGTTAAGACACTCCGTTCCCAACTTTCCGCCGAGTTCTGGAGGCATTTGTTTATTGAATGGCGGAACTCAACGCCGCGCTTTGCCTCGACACCGGAACGAAGAAAATGAAAATATAGATGTAAATAAATATTTAATTTCCTCGAGTGGGGATCAAACCCACAACCAGTCGATTTTACCGTCACACCTCGTGTGACTCTCGTTTTACTTTGGGGTAATGCAGTCGGTATTCAACCAATATTTGTCCTGCAGAAGCGAGCTATTCTATGTGCAATCTATAACTTAGGTCCTAAAGACTCCTTAAGGCAAAAGTTTAAAGAAATTAATATATTGACTTGTATATCAATATATTTTTGAAAATGTTATGTACGTTGAGAAAAACATTAATAATTTTACCAAAATTGGTGATGTTCATAATATTAACACTAGAAATAGGCTTAATCTTAGTGCACCTGTAACTCGGTTGCGGTTTTATGGGACAATATGTATGCTTTTACAATGGGATCCCAGAAAACGTCAGAGAATTTTCTATATCACGATTTAAAAAAATTGTGAAAAGACATTTGTGTGTTAAAGGTTATTACTAAATTAATGATTTTGTAAATGATAACATGCCTTGGGAATGAAATGCTCGCTCCAGTCTGTTTCAAAGGTATCATTGTCACAGATAATTAAATATGTATTTGTTTAAAATTTATTAAAAAACATAAGTCCCGCTGAGTTTCTTGCACCGGTTCTTCTCAGTTCTGAGGCATTAACTTTAGTGAACTGGTGGTAAATTATTTGATGTTCAAAAAATGAAGCATGTAACTTCTTATTTTGAATAAAATTACTTGAATTGAATTACCCTATATGCTGTTCCCGTAAAAGGAGCGCTGATGCTTCCGCCTACACTTTTACATAAAAATGAGTTATGAGCAAAAATATATACATACATATATGTTAAATAGTTATAGCAATAAATAGTATACAATAAACACAAACAACTGATTTTCTTATATAATAAAATCAATACAATCCAAAAATTATCCATAAATAATTTTAAAAAAACCTATTTATTTCTCAGAAAAAATTATAAAGTTTTAACACTGACTTGGCAAAAAATTATATTTCATTAAAAAAGACAAACATGTTTTATAAGACATACATAATAAAATATTATAAATATATAAATGTTTATTTATATTTATCAAAAAAAGCCATTTTTATGCATCATAAAAAAAAAAGTATATGCTACAGTTAGTCACATCTAAAACCATAATCAACAAAAACAAAAAGAAAACTAAAACAAATAATATAATAAAAAAACATACATAAAAGTTATGCATTTACAAAAATATTCCTTACTAATAACCAAAAAATAAGAAAGAAAATTACCTGTTTCATTGCCTTGGATGCTGTAGATTGTCTCTATGGAACTACGCCGACTTTGAACATGTTCTGAAATTTATTTGTATTTATCTTATTTTATAGTAATGCAGCCCTGCTGCAAGCCTGCCGCTCTTGGAGCTGTCTAAGCATGGATGCTTGGACAGCTTCAAGAGAGGCAGTTTCAAATCTCGCTATATTAACATTTTTACAAATTTTCTTTAAATTAGAGATCAATGGCACAGTAGAACAGTAAGCTTATGAGTTTGACTACAATTAATCATTTTCATTATCTCTCTCTAGTAATAAGACATAGTGGAGTCTCAGCATTGATAATTTAGCTTACAACCCTTATTTTATCATACATTTGCAGGAATGTACATGATTACATTGTTATATAATTAACAAAATGCTAATGTCATTGTTGTGCATCAGATATTTAGTTTGTAAATTATATGGAAACTATTCTAAGAAAGTAAGAATTTTATTATATGAAAGTAAGTTACTTCTCTGCCTAGTGTCCTATACACAGAAAAATATTTATTCAAATTCCAAAATTATTCCACATAGTATTCGTAAAAAGCTGATATAAAAGTTTGTTTTTTTCTTCAGTCTAAATCTAATATCAAACAAAATACACTTTTAAATTTTACAATACATAATTATAAATAAGCTTTAACTTATGTAAGAAGAAATTACTTTATAACCGTACATTATTGTTTGTCAATTTATTCGAACTTATCAAATTAATAAGTCGGAATAAATAAACAATCTAACTATTCAACCATACATATAACATAGAACTCAATATTAAGCATTGTTTTCCCCTTTTTGTTTACTAATGAGATAAAAAAAAATAAGCATGAATGGCATTCCTAAGACGTAACGTAAATTGATACACAAAACTTCACTTAATATATATAACCTTAAATCAATGGGTGACATCGGATACGAACTAATAACATACGAAATAATAGGAAAAATATAAAATATATAAAATATACGCACCTAAATACGATGAAACCGTTGTATTCATAATACGCTTACTATATATCGAACGGCAGTTAAATACCGCTTGGAAATAAGAACGAATTTATAGGACGTTGCAGAAATAAACCTGTTTCAACTTGTGAATTTTAGATATATATATTTTATAATTTTACATATGCACTATGGTTAAACCGTAAACGTCACGTCACTTTGAATATATTACTTATTATAATTCCACAAGAGGAAATTAATAACTATAAGGTCTTTTGATTTTTGATTGATTAGTGTCTGAAGTTCTTTCTATTTTTGACTTCAAAAGTATTCAGCTTCGACCATTTATATAAATGTTGCGTTTTATTTGTAATTTTGTTTATTGAGAGCAATGCTGCCACCATCAAAAATACTATAGACTATAGAGTCTATAGTCTATAGTATAGACTAGCCAATATTTCCACATTTGATGACGTGTTATTATTTTTTTAAATTTCACATTTAATATCATAATAATGAAATATATTTTTATTTACTGTAGGTATGTAGTTTAAATATTGTATATATAATTAAAATTTATTAAATAGGTAATATTGATGAATTAATTTTAATAATAATATTTATTGAAATTAAACGTGCATAACTAGCCTTAAATATTAACTGGTCTGCTTTAGCTTATCTGTGACAAACTTCCTTTTCCTTGTGGCATGGTGTCGGCATAAGGTGAGTTTGTTAATCTTGTGAAATAATTAAGTTTTTAATGCGTAATAGTTTTATATTTATTCACATTTTATACGTTTATATGCAAGAGGTGCGTAGCTTGTGTTATTAAATCATATTTATTATTAAATTCGGAACTGAACAAATCCTTCCTACATGTATAGTAATCGGCACGTGGAGTTTGAGGCTAACATTTCTTAAAATTATAATTATTCACCGCGTTGTACTTTTGTACTTTTAATTTCTTTCAATAAATAAAAAAAAACATTAGTGAAGAGGTTATACTACCACGTTGATACATACAAACATCGTTGCAACTGATAAGTGATAATTTTGTTGTAGTTGCCGTAAAAGCAACCACTATGCCGCAGAACGAATATATTGAACGCCATCAAAAGCTTTACGGTAGAAGGCTCGACTATGAGGAGAGGAAACGAAAGCGAGAGGCTCGCGAACCTCACAAGAGAGCCGCAAAGGCGCGTAAACTCCGTGGTATCAAAGCTAAAATCTTCAATAAGGAGAGGCGCAATGAAAAGATTCAAATGAAAAAGAAGATCAAAGCGCACGAAGAGAAAAATGTTCGTCAAAACACAGAAAAAGTCGCTGAAGGCGCTGTGCCAGTGTATCTTCTTGACAGAGATGTACAATCGAGGGCTAAGGTTCTGTCTAACATGATAAAACAGAAACGTAAAGAAAAAGCAGGCAAATGGGACGTGCCTATACCTAAAGTCAGAGCTCAAGCTGATGCTGAAGTCTTCAAAGTTTTAAAATCTGGAAAATCTAAGAGGAAAGCTTGGAAACGTATGGTCACTAAAGTTACTTTTGTAGGTGAAAATTTTACAAGGAAACCCCCAAAGTTTGAGAGATTCATCAGACCTATGGCACTGAGATTTAAAAAGGCACATGTAACTCATCCTGAATTAAAGGCAACCTTCTGTCTACCCATCATAGGAGTTAAAAAGAACCCAAGCTCTCAAATGTACACTAGTTTAGGAGTTATAACCAAGGGTACTGTGATTGAAGTTAACATTTCTGAGCTGGGTTTAGTTACACAGGCAGGCAAAGTAGTGTGGGGGAAGTATGCGCAAGTTACAAATAATCCGGAGAATGACGGTGTCATCAATGCTATTCTTTTGGTGTAATTTATATATTCTTTATACCAGAATAAATATTGAACTGCTAATTTTTGTTTTATTGTCCTGATATTTTTACGTTTTAGCATGTAACTGGTTGAGTGGAGAAAGCATAATGTTAAGACAATTTGTTAAGCCCTTTTTTCAAGCCATCACAAGAAGGTCAAAATAAGTTTTGATTTTATCTTATATAATGTATATTAATTAGTTATTAGTGTGTAACAGTTACGTGAAGATGAAAAGCTCATAAAACCTGACCATTTCTAGCTGGTCTAAATATATTTTATTTGTTATCAAATAAAAGTAAAATTCAAGATACTCTAAGCATATGAAATAAAGTTATGAAAATTTTTATATAGCTCATCTATATATCGATAAAAATACATTTAACAATTTCTATACAAAGGTCAAAATTAAAATCAAATTATGATTATATTTCTTTTCAAAAATATCTATTATTTATCTTTATTTTTAAAACTTTGTAATATAAAAAAAATTGTGACATTACTTATTATAAACTAATTTCCCTCATTTCATTACGCAGGAGTCATCATGCAGATTTTCGTGAAAACCCTAACGGGTAAGACCATCACCCTTGAGGTCGAGCCCTCAGACACTATCGAGAATGTAAAGGCCAAGATCCAAGACAAAGAGGGAATTCCCCCAGACCAGCAGAGGTATGGAAAATTGTGACTAAAATTTTAATTATATTGCTTTTAAATATATTAGTTCTTTTAGTAGTTTTTGAAAAAGAAAAGATATAAATTTTGGGAGTGTCCTATTAGACACTACGTAATGCAGTTGGGAAGACACTAAATAATGCATTTTGTGGGTTCATTTTCCTTTAGAGGACCAAGGTAAAAGTTATGATGTAGGGAAATAAAAAAGACAAATTTCATATATAAAGAAATTTGATGTTTATAATGTATGTATTTACCAAATTACACAGTATTTCTTATACATAGGCAACTTATTTTTACATTCCAGATTGATCTTTGCCGGTAAACAATTGGAAGATGGCCGAACCCTCTCCGACTATAACATTCAAAAGGAATCCACACTACACTTAGTGCTCCGACTCAGAGGTGGTGCTAAGAAACGCAAGAAGAAGAATTACTCTACACCCAAGAAGATTAAGCATAAGAAGAAGAAGGTCAAGCTAGCTGTACTTAGGTTTTACAAGGTAAGGTGGACATTTTTTCTTGAACTTATTGCAAATAATTATTTTGTTAATAAAAATATATAAGGAATAAGTAGTTTTGGGAACAAATATTAGCACAGTGGAGATGAGACTATTAAAAACTAATTTTATATTTAACTAATGTTGTAATCAATATTAAAAAATGTTCAAATTAACATGTTCATAGAGGCCAGTTGTGGCGCAGCAGCACGAGGTGTGACTGTTAAAACCAACTGGTTGTGGGTTCGATCCCCACTCGAGGAGATGAAATATTTACTTAAATTTATATTTCCATTTCTTCGCATGAAATATTTACTTAAATTTATATTTCCATTTCTTCGCTCTGGTGTCCAGGTTAAGCGCGGCGTTGAGTTCTGCCACTCAACACGCAATGCCTCCAGAATTCAGCAGAAAGTTGGGAATGCAGTGTCTTAACACTAGGTTCCCTCTACCTACCCTGCTGTGTGCGGGATACAGTGTGAAGCTGATTTATTTATTTTTTGACATGTTCATTAATTTCAATAAAATAAGTACAAGATTTTAACATTTCCGTTTTCATTCTAACTTATTAATTAAATCTGGAGTTCAAATGTTTTTTTAATTTACTAAAATATCCATAAAGCAGTGGAGTGGATAAGAATTCAATGTTGAAACTCGAAATGCAACAAAATATTTATATTTTTAATAACCATAAAATTTATATTTAATGAGGTCTTTCACACAATAAACCATAAAAGTTGTTAAAACATGTTCACTCTTGTTTATTTAGGTGTATTTTATAAGATTTGCTTGAAATTAGTAAATGTTTATAATTCTGATAAAAATCCATTGTTTTCTTAGTCATTCAGGTAGATATTGTTTACCTTTTATTGTATAAACATTTTTTAAATTCCAGGTGGACGAGAATGGCAAGATCCATCGTCTCCGCAGGGAATGTACTGGAGAACAGTGCGGTGCTGGAGTGTTCATGGCCGTCATGGAGGACAGGCACTATTGCGGCAAGTGCCACTCCACCATGGTGTTCAAGGATGATGACAAATAGATTGGGGTCACTAAGTGTTAGTGTCTAATGTTTAAGTCCCAGACTGCTGTGTATGATGGATTTTTAAATAAATCTTGACACAGTTGTCTTTAATTTGGTTGTTTTTTGTTTTCTTTTTAGTGATAATAATCATTTTTTGTGCAGGTAATGTATTTTATCCCCATTATTTGATCCTTTAGATACGATAAGTTGATAAATTGACTCCTCAGGCTATTATTAATTTGAGAGTTCATTGTTTTAATGTAAATCTTGAAACATTTAGTTCAGTCATTTACTTCAGATATAGGGACACATCCACATCCACCTGGATATGTGTCAATCCACTACAACTCTGTGGTTTCGTAGGAACTTCCTTCCACGCGCCACGGAACTATGGAATGGCCTACCCGTGGCAGTGCTTCCAGGTCGATATGACATGGGTACCTTCAAAAATCACGTCTACCTCCACCTTGTCGGCCGCAACGCACCTGTAGCTCCTCTGGTGTTGCACGGGGTCGTGGGCGGCGGTAGTCACTTACCATCAAGTGACCCGAACGCTCGTTTGCCTTGTCCTTTTCCATAAACAAAATAAAAAAAAAACTATTGATTTGATTTGGAGCAAATCCTAACACTGCACTTTGTCTATCTAAACTATGAGCGGGTGTGAGTATCATTTTTATAACGACAGTAAAATCTTAATTTTGTATTTGACAAATTCAAATAAAAAATTCTCGTCAAAAACTAATACGATTTTCAGATTTTATTTTTGAAATTAGTTATTTTAAACTATTTTTTTTAAATAAATTTATACAAATATTAATAAAAAAAAAATTATAACTTTCGAGAGCTACTTCTGTAACATTAGCAAGTTGATAGAAGGATAAGTTATATGTAACATACAGACATGTTACAGCGCACTCAGTCCGCACTATTGACGCACGTTGTTTACTCTCATAATAACTTATTCTCAAGTACTGTCAGTGAACTACCCACTAAATCATATGAGATATGTTGAATCAGTCTAAACAATTAGTTAGAATTAGTCATTATTCTTTCGTTAAAATTTTTATATGTATTCTAAAAAGTAAATAATAAGCCTGTAGTAATTAGCCTGAATGCGAATAAGATAAAAGATTCTGATTGTTGAAAGAGATGAAGAAAGGATGGAATGCAAGATCAGTGTAAATGGAAAGATATTAGAACAAGTGAATGAAGTGGTATACGAGTATTTGGGAAGTATGTTCAGAAGAGATGAAAGATATGAGATGATATTGCTGCCGGTAACAGGGTTAGCGGTGCCTGCACCTGATGAGACGGCGAAACGTCAGCACAGCTGCGCGTTCGGCCGTACACAATGCAGTTTTATTACCGTCTGTTATACGGCAGCGAAACGTGGGTATTACAGAAGAATGATAGAAAGATGAATGCCGTGGAGATGCGATCTCTTCGTAGGATATGCGGAGTCAGCTTAGCTGATCGAATCTGAGAACCAGTATACATTAAGATTAGTGGGAATATGAATTCCAGTAAAAGTTACTATATTATATAAACTACATATGAAACCATCGTTTTCGTCGAAATGAAGGGTAAGTGATTTTTTAAATAAATAATTACTATCAATCGTTGTTTTATTTTATACTTAATAATTGTCTCACTCTGCTATAAACAAAATTTATTTATATTAAGTTTATAATATTATAGTGTATCGATATTTTGTTTATCTTTTGAAACTATGTATGCTTTTTTTGTAAAGAAAAGAAATTAATATAACACATAGTATAATAAATATTGCCTCTGGCAGTGAAACTCGTGAAATATTTTTGCTCTCCAAAGTGAAAAATAATTCCTACAGTTTTAAGTCATAGTTTAAAAACTAAACGCGATGGTTTAACTCCACTCTGCATAATGCGTTCATTGCCATCTAATAGCAAGACTGCGGCGTTGAGTTTCGCATTGAGTCACGCCAATACGTCAAATTGTTTTATAGAAAATTTGGTTAGGATTTCCAGTCACAGCGTTGGAAAGTATCACTGCTTTTTAAAAAGTTTGAAGTCGCGCGTGTACAAATAAATCGCTTCATTCCTTACAGCAAATAAAGTATTTGTTTTTCGTTTGGGTGGGATGATGCAAAGTATCATTGTCAGAATGTTCAAATGTTTTTTTTGTATAATTGATTTAAAAAAAAAAGTCCCGCCTTTCCGCCGTCGTTTCTTGCGCAGGTTTTTCTCAGGTCTGACGCATTAACTTTAGTGAAATTATTAAACCGCGCGCGTGCAGCTATCCAAAGTATGAAGGTGTAGTACCGACTCCGCATGACGTCACGCGCTTAGCTAGACTGTACAATGTTTATTATCTGTTATTTTTTAAGAAATAAAAACAGATTCTTTTTTCTCGAGTTTTCTGACAACAAAATAACGTTGGCGTGTTTATTGCAATCTTGGTGTTTTATTCATTTACTTGCAACGATATACACATATATACAAAATGGATTGAAATAAGAATAAAATACAAATAATACATTAAAATATTTATTTGAATACTGAGAAGTGTGAACACTCCGCGTCTAGTAGGAAACTACACTCCAACACTTATCAGATCAATTCTTGGAATGAAATTACACATTTTGCTAACAGTGCTCGTTACATTGCTTATATACAAGAATACGGCGGGTCAGAGAGAACAGTGCTGTGACACTACGTTGATTATTCTCCGCTTTTACACAAATATTAATGACAACTGCTTTTTTTAAATACTACGTACGTACTTTTAATATGACGTCGATAAAGTACGGTCAACAAGACGCGGCCGACCTAAACTAAGATATTCTGAATTGATGCGCATTGTTCAACACGACTTGTTGACCTACATATACATATCTGCCTTCCAAGATGCATTGTTATTTCACATATGTATAAAATATATTTTCAGGTACAAATCTGTATAGTATATTAGTTAGCAAGTTTTAACCTTGTGCAGAAACGATATACAGAGCGGAAGGTGACGTTTTAATATTTCAACTTCCCAAGGACTGTTAGCAAAATGACAAATAAATACGAACACCGTCACAATTCAAAACTAATAAAAGCACCAATCTAGTTTCACTAAAAACCAAACTAAAATGAAAATGTCAACTTTACAATTAATATATTTTTGATATACAATTCCTTATCCTACGCTAGAAACACTGTTTATAACACTGCTCCCATCCAAAAGAAAAGTGATCTAACTCGAAAATATTCGATTTATAAGAAATAATAGAATCTCAGAATAGCCTTATACTTGTTAGACTTCAAAAAAATAAAAAATTAAAGTGACAGTAGTTCGGGCTAGGTCACTTTCATTGTAATAGCACTAAGTGACGTCTGAAAACAGAGTTGATAATTCGCTTGTCCATATCAATATTGTCGGGTGTCTAAAATCTGCAACTTCACAGGGGAACCCGTCAAAGTTTCAAATGTTCATATTTTTTACATATGGCCGTGGTTAATGAAAATCTACAGAGCTCTTCTTTTTATCCCACACACAGCAGGGTAGGCAGAGGGAACCTAGTGTTAAGACACTTCGTTCCCCACTTTCTGCCGAATTCTGGAGGCATTGCGTGTTGAGTGGCAGAACTTAACGCCGCGCTTAACCTTGACACCAGAGCGAAGAAATGGAAATATAAATGTAAGTAAATATTTCATCTCCTCGAGTGGGGATCGAATCCACAACCAGTCGGTTTTACAGTCACACCTCGTGCCGCTGCGCCACGACTGACCTCTGACAAATAATTTCATTTAATTTCTATATAGTAACTAGTAGTTACGTAGTACGTTCATACATCGTTCCTTGAAGCCAGTCGGAGTGCAGGTGCAACATGACGATTGTCGGTTCGACTCTCACTCGAAATTAAATATTTTCTTTCCTTATTATTCCACGTTACACCAGTCTTTAGACGTCACTCATAAAATTCAACTGATAATTTGTAACACGCAAACATTTTTAGATACAACTATACCACTAAATACGTAAATTCACCAAGTTTATTAAAATCTATCTATTGGAAAAATGTATTTAAACACCTTATTTACAAAACAACGCACAGGTATTGATAGTTTCAAGAAATCTTTAACTATATTTTTTTTTCAATATTCCGCATATTACCTATAGCAGATCGATCCTCTTACTAATTATTTTACTTTAAATAGTACTTAATAAATATTAATTTTAAAACTACCTGTGCGTTTTTTATTTCTCACTAAATTTCTTTATTTCTATACTTTACGTATAATTAAATGGACACGACATTATATATTACAAGAAATATTAAATCATAATAAAAAAGATGGCCATCACAAAGTGTTATAAGATATATATATTCAATATATATGTATGAATTAAATATATATATTTTATTTCAAGATGAATTGATTATGAATTTGAAAATAATGATGTTAGAACCATTAGTAAAAATATACGTTTTTTTAAGTAAATCCTTATTTTCGATAAATATTTTTTCAACAGACATTCAAAGTACAACAATATGAATTGACATGTTCATAAATTTAAGATTATTTATCAAATAAATTAAGATAATTTGTGAAAATTATAATATTTAAATTTGAAACTACTGGTTATTTTATCTACTAAACTATCGGACACTATCATCACTATCATCAAAACAGACATTTATTTTATTTGTTTTGTAAATAATTTCAATAAAAAAAAATGACTTAAAATATATAAAAAATTGAAATTTAATTAATTATTTTAATTCCTTATACATATATACATAAAAATTTCAATTTGTAAAATTTTTAGTTTTTTACAATTATTAAAAATTATTTTATTTAATGATTAATGTTAAGATTGTTTCCATTTTTGACCTTACTATATGAACTAAAGAATAATTTGTCATCATCAACTTTTATGATTATTATGATATTTTGAATAAAATCCTGCAAAAAAAATTAAAATAGGAATGCCTTTACAACTATAATAAATAATAGTGTTACAAAAATTGAATGCTTATTTATTTTTTATATACACATTGTATATAAAAGGTGCGGTAAACTATGACGCGATTATTGAAAGAGAAAATTGCCGAGAATTTAAACAACTTTCAGCATAGCTAGTATAGCATGTCCGCAGAGGGGAACTGTGTGAAAAACTCAGTTCCCAACTTCGAAAACGAATATTGCGCGTTGAGTGCAGGAATTCAACGCACAAAACAAATAGAATTTTTAATTATTAGTTATATATTTTGACGTTTCTGTCGCATCATCGTGATTCATCACATTTTTTACTATTTTTTGCCAATATTCAGTAGACAGTTTAGTATTTATGTTACAAATATATTACGTTTATTTTAGAATAATATATTATATAGTATAAATACTCCCCTCCGTTATATTTAAACTTACACCTAATTTGCCACAAACACATCGTCAAGTAAAAGATATTCCACATAATCATTATTCTTGTACTTTTCTTTATAAATCTACTAAACACTAGGCTCTACGAAAAATGCTGGTGTTTTGTATTTCAATATTCGATTTAAGTTAAAAACCGTGGTCATTACTTATTAAATAAAAAGAAAAATATATTGGCAAAAGAATAGAAATATTTAACTACTTCTTTTAATTCATTATAGTTTTTTTTTTATTTTGATATAATGCATCTTTATCTTTTTAGAAAAGATAAAGAAACACAGTATCATGGAATTTACCATAAATTCTGTTAAGTAAGCTACAATGAGTAATAAGCTCATAGATAGTTATAGAGATAGTTATCAAACAAATAGTTTTATTTATATTGTTTAATAAAAACATTATTTATAATTAACTGTAAATATCATGATTGAATAAAAAACCCATTAACTTGATTTTGAAATATAAAAGAATGCAATAATAAAAAAAAAGAAACAGCATAAACCCCTATATCAAGAATATAATATAATAAAATATATCTTAGATTTATTAATTTATATAAAAAACATTGATTTCTGTCCATCTGTCTATGAATAATATCACAAAACAATACTTAAATTTGGCATTTAAAAAATACATTAATATATTTACTTTATATGTAGTAAATTTCGTTTTTTTTTTAAAGTTAGCAAATATGATGACCATCGGTGGAAAAGTGACCTAACTCATAAAAATATTCTTAAAAAAACATAAACAAAGTATCGTATGTTGTTTTTACAAGTAGTTTAAAAAAAGCAATTAAAAACATGTCAGTTTTATATAAGTGCTGTTTTTTAATTGCCGAAGCTTTGAAATAAAAAAAACTTCTTGAAAAACACTCCTTATCTCATTTTTTGTCTAATTTCGAGACGTTGAGTGTTGAACTCAACGCCGCGGGGAAATATTATTGTACAGTCACCACAAATAGCAATTGTTGATATTTCTTATATATATCATATACTTTTGTATTTTAAATAATATTTAAATAAAAAAATATATGAGTTAAATCACTTTCATGTAAACTATTATATATTTTTTTCTATAAATGGAAGTTAAATACATATTTTTATTGATTTCTTTACATTTATAATTTTTTTTAAATTACTATATACAAACATTCAAACTAAAAAAAAAGGGGCCAGAAAGAGATAGACCTTACTTCAAAAACCTTTTAAACAAAAGGAATATTGAATATTTAACCACTATGCAATAGACTCATTATTTTATAATACTAGTAACAGATTTGATGGTCGCGTGACACTATTTACATTTTGTACTGCCGAGAACAGATTAAAAATATAAAGCAATTACTATTTTTGCTTACAATTAAACCTAACGTATACGAAACTACGGACATAACAATTTATTTAAATATAATCTTTAAATATCTAAAGACACTCGAGCTTAACGCCGTATATTGCTTAACTTGATCGACCTAGGAAACGAACGAACATATTTATAATATAGACATTCCCTCAAATGGGATCGAACCCACAACCATCACATATGTAATATAAATGGAATCCATATTTCTTTTTAAATTAATAAGAAAAAAATCTATATTAAGTTATAATCTATCAAAAAAGATAGTATTCACTAAGACATTCAACATATAAAGTGTCTTGAGATCAGGGGTCACTGAGGTCACTTGGGTCACTGAGAAGTCACTAGGGGGTCACTAAGAAGTCTATAGTTCCTCGTGTTCAGTGTCATCTGGTTTTTCAAGTGCAGGTTTGATTGTTTCTAATAATTTTGCTAAAGCTTGTTCTGTCTGAAAGTAAGCGTAGAAAAAATATAAGAGTATATGTAAAAATATGAGATCAGCTTCACACTGTATCTCGCACACAGGAGGGTAGGCAGAAGTAGCTTAGATTTAAGCACTTCATTTCCTAAATGCCGCCGAATTTTGGAGGCATTGTGTGTTAAGTGGTGGTACTCAACGCATTTTGCCCCGACACCAGTGCGAAGAAATGGAAATATAAATTTAAATAAATATTTCACTTCCTCGAGTGGGGATTGAACTCACAACCAGTCGCGTTACAATCTCACTTTGTACCATTGCGCTACTTCTGGCCATAGAAAATTATATGGTCAATAATAATATGTGGTAAAAAAAAATAACAATTGGCATTTGCAATTGTGTTACTTTTTTTCAAATGATTAGTATTTGTCTATATTTTTGTGCTACTTAAAGTATGTTTAGAATGCAGACACTGTTCTCTAGTTGGTTGTGTGGGTTACAGCGCGTACCTGGTGCAGGTGCGCCACGGTGCGGTCGAGCGCGGCGCGCCACGCCAGCAGCTCGCCGCGCTGGCGCCGCGCGTGGCGCTCCAGCGCGCGCGCCCACTGCGCCGCCTGCTCCGAGCTCAGCGCGCTCGTGCTGAACATGCGGAATTAAATAATTAAATAATCTAATATCCCGCACACAGGAGGGTAGGCAGAGGGAACCTAGTGTGAAGACACTCCGTTCCCCACTTTCCGCCAAGTTCTGGAGGCATTGCGTGTTGAGTGGCGGAACTCAACGCCGCGCTTTGCCTCGACACCAGAGTGAAAAATGGAAATATAAATAAATATTTCACTTCCTCGAGTGGGAATCGAACCCATAACCAATCCGTTTTACAATTACACTTTGTGCCGCTGCGCCACGACTGGCCTCAAATAATGTAGAGTTAAAAATTATATTCTCTTATAATAGATATTAATTGTATGTATGAAAACAATTATGTAATTATTATAAATAATGAGGATAATAGGTGAAATAATAAAGTAAAAACTTGGGTACGGACCAATTGTCTGTTGTGCTGAACTAAATTTTAAAAAAATCAAAAGTTTAACAAATATTATCTTGAAGTCTAAATACTTTAAGATACGTATACGAATACAAACAAACATACACCCACCGTGCATGCATGTCATAGTCCCTGTCGTCCTGCCTGCCGCCGTAGTACAGTTTCCAGTACAGCAGCGCATTGAGCGCCAGCAGCAGCAACAGGGCGAGGGCGAGCCACGTGCCGCGGCGCGAGGCGGCGGGCGCGCGGGCGGCGGCGGCGGCGGCGGGCGCCAGACTGAGCGCGGCGGGCCCGAGCGGCGCGTCGTGGCGGCGGCGGCGGCGCAGGGCGGCGCGGGCGGGCGCGGGCGCGGCGCGCGGGGGGCGCGCCACCGCCGTCAGCCGCGCCTCCAGCAGCCGCGCGAACTCCTCCACGCCGCCCATTGCGTTCTTTTCTAGGAACGCTGAAAATATTGAACAAAAATATCATATTATTACGTAATAGTTGGATAATAATAATCGGACATTGTGGGTGAGAATCAAACTTTTATTATTCAACTTGCTCTTTCTCTAAAATTACATTAAATAATTTCGCGAACTCCTTCATGCCTACATATTTTTTTTATAATAAATGTAACATAAACTACTGTACCTTTGTTAATGTTTAATGTACTTTTGTAAATTTGAAGAAAATAGTTTAATAATTCACATTCCCAGCAAAGTAATCCTAAAAGGTTTCTTGTTTCCGAATCTTGGCTGAGACCCTGTCTACCGTCAATATCCTATGCACTACCAGAATTCCATCTAATAAGAAATGACAGTAGTGTAACTATTTACTTGCGTTTCCATATTCCCTTTTCGTTAAACACTGGGGTAACGGGTCCTGAATACCTATTCATTGAAGTATTTTTTTGTACTACTAAAATAATTCTTGGAGTATATTATCCCTACCCTAATCTGGCAGTTGATTATTTCTCATCATATGAAACTCTGCTGGACATATACTATAAACCCCTCTATAATCACACGTTGCTGATAGAAGATTTTAACACATGCCTTGTAAAGTATGACTACTGAGCTCATCATTTGCGTTCTTAAGTAACTAGAGCAAATTTAAATATTCTCCTCCTTGCTTCTACCCATAAAATTCTCAACTGCACTCTGTTTACTCCTTGACCTCATTGTCGTATCTTCCACTGCAAAACGTAGTCAATGTTCCTCCAGTCCTGAGTTTTCTTATCACGATAATTTGTAAGTATCGTATAAACTAAAGCCACCTAAAGCTAAATTGAAGAATTCTTCTGAGGTGCAATTTTAGCGGTATAGATTTTGAGCATTTGCGCCAAGATGCCATTAGTATTGGCTGGTCGGTAGTTACTAATGCACAAGGACTAAAAGAGCAAGTGTCATTATTTACTTCTCGCACCTGTCCGGCTTGTCCGAATGAAACATCTTCCAAATCCGTGGTTCACGCCAGAAATACAAAATCCTTTTAAAAGCGTTTTTATAAGTCCAAATTTTTAGCTAACCCAAGTGACATAAACGAAGATAAATATATAAAGATACGTAATCATTACAATAGACTTTGTAAATATATATAGATAGTTAAGAAAGCCATATCTATAAGTCTATTATTGAAGAGAAATACTTCGAAAAAATCTGGAATTTTCTTAAATACCTTGGAGTGAGGAGGAGCGTACAGCGTGAAGCTGAGTGAGAAGGACAAAATAAAACATTATTCTACATAATAATTATCTAAATTACCTAAACAAGCGCGTCTCCATTTCGGCTAATATAGATAGTACAAATAAAATAAACACGCTAAGCTCCCCCTGCTCCTGACTTTCTAACTTTTACGTTCAGTTAAGAAAAATATTATGGCCATAAAATTTAATACTGTTGGATTCAATTGAATCTATCGTAATATGATTTGTCCCATTACTGTAGCTCTTGTCACAAAACTTATTCTAAATACATCTGTCAATTCCTCTAAGTTCTCTTCTTCCTGAAAAGATGCTCAGCTTTACAGAAACAATCAATCCGTCTTCGAATATTGTTCAATATCTATACTTTAATTCCTTTACAAAGTGTGAGAGCGACTAGTCCAATCAAAATTTATTTAATCCACTCCAATTCGGTTTCGTTTCGGTTATAGCACGACAAGAAGTTGCGTTCGCAGGCAACACATAGATACATGAATAGAAGACTCTTTCTCTAATTGGTCAGCCGTTAATGTCGGTGTTCCACCGGCGGTGTGGCGTGTTGTCTCCGCTCCTGGTTTCAGTTTTCATTAATACAATTTGCCACTATATATCTGCTTCTACTATCAATATGCCGATGATTTACAAATTTATGTTACAACCTTTTCTTTAGATATAACGATGGATACTCATTTAACATGGGATCTGCATGTCAATGAACTCCAGCCAGAAGCGTTCTGTAGCAGTTCCTTCTCTTCGAAGACTGTGCAATTTTCATGCTATCCCTAATAAAATTGTGCTGGCAAACCTTCTATAACTATCGATTCTGGATTATGCAGGTATCACCTGATATATTGATATTAGAGGTAAGCATACGAGGTCTGATAAAAAAATAACTGTTATTTTGAAATTTCATGAGTTACGTATGTGTATGCATTTTTTTCTGTTATGTGAATTTGTTTTTGACAGATAAAAAAGTTCATCGCGTTTTGGTGTGCTCTTCGATTTTTTACTATTCGAAAAAATAGATCAAAGAAACTGTATTAAGTTTTGTGTAAAAAATTCAGTTAAATGCGACATTTGAAATGTTGACTGTGGCGTTAAGTGAGTCTATTATGAGCAGAGCACAAGTTCAATTGTGTTATAACAGGTATAAGGAAGCCCGAGAAGATGTCAATGACGATGCTCGTCGTGGTCGCCCGAGCACGTCAACAACCGATGAAAACATTGAAGCAGTGAAGAAAATTATTTTGGAAAATCGTCGAATCACTATAAGAGAGGTTGCTGATGATGTTGGCATATCGTTCCGCTCATGCCAAGCAAGTTCGCACAGAATTGTGCAAACAACAATGATGGATTATGCACTATGATAACGAGCTCACACATCGATGTTTATGTCTGTCAGCCAAAAACAAAACCGTTATCATGCCTCAACCACCGTATTCAACGGACTTGCCCCTGCTGACTTTTTCCTCTTTCCAAACCTGAAGACATCAATGAAAGGAATGCGTTTTGCTACAATTGAAGAGATAAAAGAGAAATCGAAACAGGAGCTGTTGGCGATATCAAAAAGCGCGTTTCAGAAGTGTTTCGAGAATTGGAAAAAACACTGACATAAGTGTATTATATCTGAGGGGGATTACTTTGAAGAGGATAAGATAGTCATTGATAAATAAATAAACACTTTTTGGAAAAAAAAATAACGGTTATTTTTTGATCAGATCTCATATACACAGGCTGGAGCGACTCCAAAATCTTTGTATTCGGTTTATATTTGGTCTGCTCACCGCAAAACGATCAATTGGCTTGAATTTTTAAGCAACTTTTACGCCTTTTCTCTCCGGTCCGATGAAAATCTTGTCCCTTCTCATTCCTTCCTTTTTTACCCATTCTTACATAGTCAAAGCTGATCAGCTATCGCATTAATATAAGACGAGCTAAGAGTATTAATGAGGCCGGTCGTGGCGCAGCGGCACGAGGTGCGACTGCAAAACCGACTGGTTGTGGGTTCGATCCCCACTCGAGGAGATGAAATATTTACTTAAATTTATATTTCCATTTCTTCGCTCTGGTGTCGAGGTTAAGCGCGGCGTTGAGTTCTGCCACTCAACACGCAATGCCTCCAGAATTCGGAAGAAAGTGGGGAACGGAGTGTCTTTACACTAGGTTCCCTCTGCCTACCCTGCTGTGTGCGGGATACAGCGTGAAGCTAATTTAATTTAATTTTTCTAAGAGTATTAATCGCTTAAGTCTCTGCTTAAAGCACACTACCTGGCTGATTAACTTTCTATAAATTTGCTCCTTTTCAACGTGGCATCTAACGAAACTTAATATATATTATGTAGGTATATTCAGTAATTATCACCTCCTCTTCGTCCCCTTTCATTTCCTCCCCACTTGAGGAAATGAAATATTTGTTCTAATTTATATTTCCCTTTTTTTAGCTCTGGTGTCAGCACAAAATGCCTTTAGAAATCGGCGGAAAATGGGGAACGTCGTGTCTTAACACTACGTTCCCTCTGCCTACCCTGCTGTCTGCGGGATACAGCGTCAAGCTGATTTTTTTTTTTTTTTTGTATACGTACGAGTATGTGTATGTATGTTTATATGCCATACCATAACCGCAAAGGTTATGAATTCAATTTCCACCTACGTGAATGAATAATTTACCCGTGCTAGACAAAGCCCCTCATTGATTTCCGCCACGCAACACGCATTCTCCTAAAGAATTGACTACTGCATGAGCAATGGAGTGTATCTATATGGCATACAGCGTGAAATACAAGAAACAACTAACCCTTAATCAACGGCCACATGGTCTTCTTATACTTAATATGTCCACACAATAATAAAGTAGTTCTTTCTGGAGCCTTCCTTCTTAAACAATAATGCGCTTGTACACTAAAATAATCAGCGTAGGGGATTCCCGTATTCTCACTTGTAGATTCTATCGAGTAGAGGACACCGGGTCTGCTGCATTTATTCATTACCTTGAAAGAAAGAGACACAAGGATTACAAAAAGTATTATTTAAGAAAATTAAAAAAAAAATCGAATGTATCGGAACTCGAACCCGCTCTACGACGCTTACAAGAGTGCGTGTCCATTTTAAACATCGTAATAACTTTAATCATTCAAGTATTTTTCATATGAAAACACATGTTTTTTTTTAATTATCATCACTAATAGCTCCAACATGTAAATTGAATCAAATCCTTATTTTTTATGCTATTTTAGTTATCTCTACTACACAGTAACAAATGTTAAATTGTATTAAATAAAAAAATATATAATTACAAATAGGGGAGAGGGGGGCACATTCCAACGATTTTTAAACTTTGTGTCATTTCTAAAAATTCTACAGGTTTTAACTTGTTTACTATTTCACATTGCTTAGTCCAACTATTGTGCCACAAAATCGTAGCATCATATGGAGAAAAATATATAAGTTTTTTTTTTTTTTTTTAGCTTCACGCTGTATCCCGCACACAGCAGGGTAGGCAGAGGGAACCTAGTGTTAAGACACTCCGTTCCCCACTTTCTGCCGAATTCTGGAGGCATTGCGTGTTGAGTGGCAGAACTCAACGCCGCGCTTAACCTCGACACCAGAGCGAAGAAATGGAAATATAAATTTAAGTAAATATTTGATCTCCTCGAGTGGGGATCGAACCCACAACCAGTCGGTTTTGCAGTCACACCTCGTGCCGCTACGCCACGACCGGCCTCTAATATATAAGTTAAAAGTGCAATATCAACTTTAGTAGCAGTAGTCAAATGTTCAAAGCTGCCTCCCTTCCGGGGTAGCTTTGAACATATATGGGGCAGTTTTGAACTATCATCGAATTCAATGAAATTAAAAGGCTTTTGAGTAATTTTATTAATAAACTTAACATTTGAAACGATGGAGATCAAATATCAGTACCATGTTAACTTAAAAAAATATACCTAGTTTAATATTGCGATTGTACTTGTGTTAAATAAATTTAATATTATTAAGACTTTAAAAACTTAAAAAAAAACAAAAAAGTAGCTTCGTAGAAGTAATTAACATTATGGGATCAATTATAGAATTAATCTAATATTATGAAAATAAAACAAAATATTTAAAAAAAAAATCAGTTTACTTGTACCCTAATTTGAACTTAGAAAAATTTAATTTAAAGGAAAACATGAATGTAGTACGTGACGTAACCAGCAACTGAAATTGGGGAAAGTAGTCTACGTAAGAAATAAAAATTAGCTTTACGTTTTATCCCGCACACAGCACGTAGGCAGAGGGAACCTAGTGTTAAGACACTCCGTTCCCCACTTTCCGAATTCTGGAGGCATTGCGTGTTGAGTGGTAGAATTCAACGTCGCGCTTAGCCTCGACACCAGAACGAAAAAATGGAAATATAAATTTAAGTAATTATTTCATCTTCTCGAGTGGGGATCGAACCCACGACCAGTCGGTTTTACAGTCACACTTCGTGCCGCTGCGCCACTTTCGCGGTATTTTTTGACATATAATAATATTCAAAACTGCCCCCTTTATTTTGTTCAAAGCTGCCTCAGTGGTATTTGAAAATTTCCAAACGTTTTTTTTTCAAGTAAAAGTTTAAAAATTGTAGTAATCTCTAGTTTATTGCATGATATATGAAACAATCTAACTAAAAGAGGAAAAAATAAAACCATATACCCTGAATTGGATCCCTGCGATCCTTACGCGCTTATTTAAAAATGTATAAAATTTTACTCAAAATAAAACACTCCTCATAACTCAACAACTGGCTCTCATATATCAGCGGTGACAGATGACACGTGTGCAGATTAGTGCTGCCACTACTCAAAAAAAATCTACCAAAATTTCTTTTTAAAATAGCTCTGTTAACACATATTTTCAAAGGTGCCCCTGTTCTAAGCTACCCCCCTCTCCCCTATCTAACAAAAAATAAATCTAAAATGACATAAGGTATTACCTGTGTCTCGGTAACATGCACTTCTTTGGGTCCCATCGGCCCCGACGTGAGACTCAGGGTGTAACTCACTTGTCGACATTTCAAACCATTTTGTGGTTGCCATGGCGCCTGCAATCAATGTAAATGTAACAGTTACAAAACAACATTATTTTCTTTTTGGGTAAGGAAATCATAAACTTAATAAAATAAGTTGACTGTAATCAATTAATTAATAGTATCCTTATTGTATTATAATATGTACTCGTCTCCCTTTCTATTTAATAGTTATATAGTAGTTATATTTTAAACATTCACTAATTCAATCTCACTACATAAGAAGTATTACAACATTAAACTAAATGGCTAAATAAATAACAAGTACTTGTAAAAAATATAAAAACAGATAAAAACGTCGTCGTGATGCAGCGGTACACTCTGATTGACGAAACAGCCGTGGCTTTGACTCTTATTCAGTGGAATTAAAGATTTTCATTTCATCTAGTAACAAGATAAAGCGCGGCGTTGAGGTACGCCACTCAACAGGCGGCAAAGGGACGTCTTAAAGATTCCCTCTGCCTAACCTGCTATGCGAGAATGAGCGTGAAGATGGCAAAAATGCTGTTTTGGACCGACCTGTACGTAATCGGAAGTTCCTCTAGCAGCGAGCAGTTCCAGGTTAAACTTGGAGTTGGTGAATATCATAGTAAATAACTGATCGATGTTGAATGGAAATTCCTGTTGCAGGAATATCTTGCCTTCGTGTGATGACGTACATTTTTCTTCTTCGCCACTGCTTATATAAAAAAAATATTTGCATATTTATAATACCTATATTTTTATATTGTATAAGTATTAAACAGGCAAGTAGTATGTATACGTAGTTACATATTGTTGTTCATAACAACACATTTGTTAGTTTTCGTTGAACAGATCCACAAGTACGATTATTCAAAACGCAGCATACCTAATGCTGATGTCTCAGAATACTTTTTTTCTGGTTTTAATGTGAATTACATATATATTTTTTATACATATTTAATTAATTAGCTTAATTTGTAAGCAAAAAATGAAGGACAATTGGTTATTCATATATCTTGTTTGACAGACTACAGTTCCTAAAATATATGAAACAGTATATTGAAACAGTTATATTAGACACTTTATAATTATTACAAGAATTTTATCAATTGTCAGTATAAAATACAGTATAACATACTTAGGTGGTTTGTCAGGCTCACTCTCGCTGGTGTCAGACATATCTGTAGGTAAAGTGTCTCCCGCCTCCTCCTCGCGTCCTCTGAACTCTGAATCACCATTTGTTACTGAAAGAAAACGATATAAGATAAAAATTACTATTACAATAAATATACTTAAGTAAATGTTAAGTGGTGCCGGGTTGACATCAAGTTTGGTGGTTGTGGTTTCGATCCCTATTCGGGGAAATAATGCGTATGGGAAACGGCGTGTCTTGATATTAGTTTCTTTCTTTCTATCCTGCTTTGTGTTGGGTATAAGCGAAAAGCTACTCTTTAATTGATTAACATTTATGTTGTGAAAAAAAACTGTAACTGAAGGAAGAAATATATTAAGTTATTTTACAATAGACCCTAGCATACATACTTTACAAGTTTATGTGGACAGGCAGAATCTAGTTTCAGGACACTGCTCTTAAGCTTGGCATGACAAAATAAACAAGATTACGCTTATATTACGAAATTTGGTAAAAAGTCAAACGTACAATATATATTATAAATATACCTTTGAATTCACCGATTTAAATAAGCGTAATTGCCTATATAATATCAGTACTTACTGCATCTATACAGAAACAATGTGGAATCTACAGCGTATTGTATATCCATCGTGTGTTTATTTTTTAAACGTCGAATGGAATAATTACAACACTGCATCTAACCTTTTTCTAGGTTTATAACTTTAATAATACATTAATGCCTTTATTTTCTTTTAAAAAATAATTTTAAACGTCTGTTTTAGTCAAAAAATAACAAGGATTGTAAAGATAATTTCAATAACTAAAGTCTAAATAAATACACCAACTGTTAGACTCGACTGCCAAGTTTCATCCAATACATAATAATACGTGCAGTTGCCAAAATGTTACTCATTATATTATTGTATGATAGTGAACTTGATTTCCAAAGAATTTCTTAAAAAAATAAGCAAAGAAAAAAACAACGGGAGATATATTTAATTTAGTGATAAAATGTCATCATCATTTTCATTATCATCAATAATATACAGTAAGTAAGTGTAACACGATCGACGGATCAACGGTTGTCTATGGCTAGGGGGCCTCGGTACCTATCCGTTCCACCCTTATGTATGTTCAATGATTTTCAGTGTTACTTATTTAGAAAACGTATAAAAATTTGAACGTAGCGGGACTCGAACCCGCGCCTCCTGGAATCCGACCAGGCGCTCTGACCATTAAGCCATACGTTCTCGCCAAGCTACGTCGAAATTTTTATACGCTTGTTATAACTTATTTATGTTGTTAGTATCTCTGTAGGGAGATTTTTACAAATTTCCGCTACCCAAAGATAATTACTAAGAATTATCGTTTGGCAAGAGAGAATACTATTTAAAATATTTTTTAAACATTTTTAAAGTGTTATTCCACACTTAGGAAAGAAAAATACTTATTTAGAAAACGTATAAAAACCTGCTACGTTCAAATTTTTATACGTTTTCTAAATAAGTATTTTTCTTTCCTAAGTGTGGAATAACACTTTAAAAATGGTTAAAAAAGATTTTCAGTGTTCATTTTAATGTAGCAGAAATTTGGGAGAAAAACAAATTTTTAAAAATTGGCATATACAGCTCGATTGTTAATTCGCTTTGCAGAATACTAGGGCTTTTAGTATTTTACATTAATTTTAAACTAGACAAGGGTTGTAGCGAAAAAATACTGGTAATTTTTTCGAGTCATTATAAATACACTAGGTATTTGAGAGGAGTAATCTCTGAAAGTTATATATAATGATAGCTTAATGACAACATGTTAAAAAAATGTATTTGAATCATTAAATAGTAAAAAAAAACTGTTATATTTATTACGAGAATTGAAATCAAAATATTTGCATTCCTCACCAGTCGACTATGGTCGGACAATGTTTGTAGGGTACCAGTATTTTGATAGACACTCAAGTTACATCAGATATCAGAATCACACAGTCTCTGAAGAAACACCGCGCCGGTTAGGTAGCCGAATTTAACGCCGCGTTTTGTACATATAATTAAAAAAAAAACAGTTTCACGCTGTATCCCGCACACAGCAGGGTAGGCAAAGGGAACTTAGTGTTAAGACACTCCGTTCCCCACTTCCTCCCGAATTCTGGAGGCATTGCGTGTTAAGGGGCAGAACTCAACGCCGCGCAATACATATAATACACATAATAAGCAATACAAATTCAAACATCATACCATCCTCGGCTATTTCGACTATATCTTCAACGTACTCCCCAGGCCAAGGCTCTATTTTAACTTTACTTAAAACCACAAAATTGTCTAGTATTTTCTTTGATTTTCCATGTTTCTTCTGCATTTCAACATAAATCATAATGAAATTATTAATTAAAAAAAAAACTTTTTTATAGTACTTTCACCCACCACGCACTTCACTATGACAAATTTGCGAAATTAAAACGAATTCAAAATTTTGACTTAGCGGTATTTGAACCCGCTTGAACTCTTGGAAACCTAAATGTGTAATAAAGTAAAAAATGGTTGTATACTGTAACAAAGTCTAACTGCAAATGAGCTAAAATATTTAAAATAGCTTTATATAGATAGTTTGCCGTTGTATAAAGATTTTTTTATATTCGCCATGATATCTTGTTTTAACAATAATTTAAACAATAATATCCGTTAATCTCCTTAGTGATAATAATGACAAAGAGTCTATAGAAACGCATCAGATCGCATTCCCCGAAATGTCACCCGACGGTTATTTACCGTGCTACCTGTCAGTGTTACCATGTTCATTATAAAACGAACGATCGAAAAATTACTAAACTCTTAATTGTTCTGCATATAATAATTGTTAAATTGTTATTTAGTAAATCATATAATGATCTATAAATGTGTTAGTTTTTATTGTTTATTTTTTAAGATTCACGTTGTATCTCGCATTCAACAGAGTAGGCAGAGGAAAAAGTAAAGATCTAACATTATAATTTCTAACGCTAACTGTGAAAAAAGTGACACACATGTGTAAAAACAGCAAAAAAAAAACAATAAATTGATATGTTGATATTGCACTTATTTATTATTAGTTTCACGCAGTATCCCGTAAATAGAAGAGCACTATCGAACGATTAGTGTCTTCAAAATAGTCACTTCTGTAAAGCGGCGAACGTAGTGACAAAATATATCGAAATATCTCACACAATATAATTGCAACATTATAATTTAAGATAATAAAAAATGAACCGACTTCAAAACTGTACTTATATGATAGTTTAAACAAAAACTAAATTTTAGAATATAATATTTTATTTACTTCAAAGAAAAGAAAATTAAAAAAAACAATAAGGGGAATTATTGATACTTATTAAATCTGTAAAATCTGCTATTTTAAAAGTCTCGAAACTCAACGCCGCGCTTTGGCTCTCCAGAGCGGGGAAATGTTAATATTTTTAATATAATCATTCCCCGAGTGGGGATCGAGACATATACCACAGCCATTACCTACAACTTTTGTTTTGTTATTTAGCATTCTTTGTAGCGACCATAATTATTACTAAGAACTAAATGCTTACGGAGCAGCGGATGTTGTGTTAGTTTTTGTAATAAGACAAATTTATACCGTAATTGCACAGCTAAATAGGTACAAGCATTGCGCAATGGTTAAAAGTTCGATTCCCCGATCCTCTTGTGTTAATAATTCTCCGTTCATAATGGACCGCCGAAGTTGGAGAAATTGCGTGGACAACCAACAAACGTCGCGCTTTTAGTCACACGCGGTGCCTCAAACTTGTTTATTATTAAATTATATTAAACTAGTGGGCGCGCGGCTTTGCCCGCTTATTTGGACACTTAGGGGTGAATTCTAAAAAAACCACGTGAAACACGTGTTCAATAAAATATTTTTAACAGTCTGAATTATTTTTTTTATAAAAATCGGTGGTGATTTAAAGATTTTTCCATACAAACTTTCAACCCCTTATTTGCACCTTTAGGGGTTGAATTCTAAAAAACCATGAAACACGTGTTCAATGAAATGTTTTTAAGAGTCCGAATTTCAAATTTTATAAAAATCGGTGCCGATTTAAAAAAAAATCCATACTACCTAAAAAATCCATACTAACTTTCAACCCCTATTTTATCCCTTTAGAGTTTAAAATTTTTCAAAATCTTTTCTTAGTGGATGTCCAGAATATGAAAATAAACATCTGCCCAAGTTTCACGTTTCTACCATCAGCGGTTACGGCTCTGCGTGCGTCTTACCTCAGTCAGTCAGGACAAGTCCTTTTATATATATAGATATAACGCAGCAGGGTAGACAGAGGGAACCTTATGTTAAGACACTCCGTTCCCCGTTTTCCGCCGAATTCCAGTGGCACAAGTGGCGGAGCTCAAGCAAGTAATACACAAAGTATTGTATTTTGTTATATTTAGTTTATTAATAATTAATTTACAATAGAAAGAAAATATAAAATAGCAGCAATTAAGGTAACCACGACATCCAAAAAAAAAAATGCTTTCTTGTTTTCTTGGCACAGTATGTGACTGTAAGAGCGACTGTTGTTCCCGCTTGGGGTAGAGAATTATTTAAATATTTTAATTTTCCCGCTCTGGAGACTAGCTTGTGTGTTAAGCAGAGAATTGCTTAACACGCAATGTCTCGAAAATTCGGCGATGCGTGGGGCACATAGTGTCTTAACATTAGGTTCCCTCTGTCTACCCTGCTATATGCGGGTAAAAGTGTGAAGATAGCATCTTCTCTCTCTCTCTCTCTCTCTCTCCCTCTCTATCATCAATATAAAATAAATAAACTAAGAGAAAATTAAGTAAATCTTCACGCTGTAACCAGCATATCGTCGGCTTAGAGAGTAAACCTGCTGTTAGCTTATTAAGCAAATTATCCGTCAAAACTGTGTTTAAAAACTATGAAATATACAATATAAATGTATCGGAAGGTTTTTAAACTTTCAAAAATTAATTTGTATTTTATATAAAATAAAATTGGATTTTATATTTCTATTAACATTTTTGAATGGTATAAGATTACAATATAAAATCAAATAAAATATAATTTTATATTTTTTTTAATATTACGAATACTATAAAAAATAACAAAAAAACAGAAAACAGATTTAGCAGATACAAAAACACACTAGGCCAACGATATACACTGTTTTACTAAGTGAGGTCAGTAGGGTTGGGAAGATTATTCGAGTCGGGTAAGTAAACGCCTCAAATTATTTATAGTTTTTTAAAGTACATCGATTTTTTTTATAAACTCAGTTTAGCCCTACACACTCTTTAAACAGAAGAATTGTGGCATATCAGAAACAAAATAAAGTACATAAATCGTCACTTACATAAAGGTGGTGTGGAATTACTCCTCGAGACGGATCTGGCTTCCCCTCCCCCTGTTCCTGAACCCCCTCCACCCCCTCCCGCCTCCATTGAGGACGAGTCCACAGCTTCCTGTTTAAATATTACTAATTAATAGTAATATGTGGAACACTTATTACTATAAGGAAACGTAAAGTTCACAAGATGCATGATTCATTTTCTATTTTTAGTTTCACGCTCTATCCCTTTTATGATTGACAGAGTCGTCAAAAAACGACGACACTTCGTTCTCCACTTTCTGCTTGAATTTGAAACTTTAGCATGTTTTTTATACATAGCAGTATTGTTAAGCAGGTGTGCAGTCTTTCCGCCGAATTCTTGATTAATTGCGTGTTGGGTGATGGAACTGAACACCGCGCTTTGCCTCCTTACCACAGCGAAGAAAGGAAGATATTAAATATTTGATTTCCCCAAATTTGAACAGTATCCACAATCATCGAGTTAGGTTAAGTCGCTCGATTATTCCTCAACTTCTATGTAGAGTGAAAAACTAAACGTCGCACTTTTATGACCCGAGTGGGGAAATGAAAGTACATTGTACGTGGAGATAGGCGACCATTTGCGGTCAGACGCTGTCCCACTGAGCCACCATGGCCTCGCCTCGAAACAAATATTACTAAGAACTTACATGTAGAAGAAAAAACAAATTTGATTACATTTTGTATGATTAATTGTACAATTGTTTATACAATTGCTTTTAAAAAAATAGTATTAATTGACAAAACATATCTGATAAATGAATTATATTAAAAAGCGTATATGAAATACATCAAAAATATTATACTTACGAGTATTTACAAACACCAATAGTTTGTAACGCCTTGTTTTTAACTATGAATGTTAATTTTAACACTATAATGTGTTTAGTATATATGTATGTAGGTATGTATGTATGTACCGCCGTCAAGAACGCATGTCAACATAAAATATATGGTCGGCGTAGAGTGTCTGGTGCCTATTAACAGCCTAATAAGCAATTTCTCGGGAAGACCAAAAAACGTCGTTAAAAACTACTAGGGTACGTATATTAATTACTAAAAGGTTTTTACAAAATCAAAAATTGATTTGAATTTTTTGTTATGTTTATAGCATATATGAAATAAAATAAAAGTGGATTTTTTTTTTGATTTTGAATGATATAAAAATGTACGAGTACATAACAACAAAGAAACCGATTTAGCAGGTTTACACTTCAAGCCGATGATCACGTACTGTAATATGTGTTTATTAATAGAAGTATAATAGTAAAAAATGTATTTAAAAAATAACTAAAAAGGAGCAAAAAGTTAAACTAAATATTATAAGGTTGTCGGTCCGTCTCGGGGAAATGAAACTAATTAATTTTCCTGAACAGGAATCGAACTTACAATCATCGTATACCGTCACGGTATCGCCACCGTTGTTTTCCACTCTGCGAGTGTATAATTATGATAATACTCGCGACCACTTCACGTCAATATGAACATATGTAGTTTTCCAAATGTCATTTAAAAAAAAAAAGTTTTACTAACCAAAAATCATTGAAAAAACATCATAATATACCAAAATATACACATAAAACTCACTTTTTTCTTTTTTTTCAGGATGGACATCGCAAAACGTGTGTTATCACCGCTTATCACATATCACATATCACGATACTACTTTATCTCGTACGCGACTGTTGAGTTGCTTTTGTTATTTAACAATAAGGAGAAACGTATCAAACGGTTATTACTTAAAAAATACAATCAAGATAAGTAACTTTTTGATAAACACCTGCGTTTTAGTTGTGTACGACTGCGTCCCGATATATGGGTTCGATGGGATGCCAAATCGCCAAATGTAATGGCCGACAGCAGAGTAGGGCAAAATTTTAATTGCAATCAAATATATACAATCAATCATATAGCGACAGAATAAAGTTGTACGTCCAGGCTTGTTGTAGTCGTGTGTGCTCACCTCGGACGCGTCGGGCGCCGTGACGTCGCCGGCGTCGGGCGCGCCGCTCTCGTCGGAATCGAACCCCAACTCCTCGCCGTAGCACGTGTGCACCTAAAATTAACGACTACCTATTAGTTTTCACATTTTTACATTTTAGATCAAGAACAGAAGATAAAAAGTATTATAGGATCAGTTTGTTGTACATCTTTATGTTTACCAAAAGAATATTTTTATATTATTATCACGCTGTATCCCGCAAAAAGCATAGTAGACAAAAGAAACTTGTTAAGACATTCCTTTCTGATCTTTCGCTTAATTTTCAAAACATTATCTGTTTAGATAAAAATATTAAATGATTTATTCAATCGAGTGGGAATCGAATCCACACGTTTACACACACGTAGACACAGTCTACACGCTGTACGTCACGACTACTTCTTTTTTAATGTTACTTAAATTAATTTCTGTGAAATTTAACTTAGCGTGAAATAACATATCAAAAATGTTAAAAATATTCCATTAAATAATAATTGATGCCCTCGGACGGTATGTTTTTAAATATTTTCCTTCCTTTAGAGTGAATAATATTTTAAAAATTGTTAATATATGTGTTTAATAACAACTTCTAAGAGTGACAATTCTCTCTCTTCCCAAATGATCGTTCTTAAGATCTTTTTTCAATTCTCTCTCTTGCCAAATGATCGTTCTTAAGATTTTTTTCCGCTTCACGCTGTATTTTGCACACAGAAGAGTAGGC
This sequence comes from Heliconius himera, assembly GCA_021202915.1. Lineage (NCBI taxonomy): Eukaryota > Metazoa > Arthropoda > Insecta > Lepidoptera > Nymphalidae > Heliconius > Heliconius himera. The sequence goes on from JAJHJA010000046.1 coordinate 768,066, forward strand.
AGAGGGAACTTAGTATTAAGACACGCCGGTCCTTACTTTCCGTTGCATTCTGGAGGCACTGAGTGCTGGGTGGTGGACCTCAATGCCGCGCTTTGCCTCGACGCAAGAGCGAAGAAAATGCAACACAACACAAATTTAAATATATTAAATATTTCATTTCCTCGAGTGAGGATCGAACCCACAACCAGTTGCGTCAGTACACCAGAGAAAGTACAAAGTGTGACTACACTTTGTACTCCTGCGCCACGACGGGCCTCAAGCATTAAAAGAGTTATTTTTATATGTTAAATACCAGTAGTAAATTGTAAGTGAGGGAATAACAATTTTGTTTAGTCTCGATAAGACCGTATGGCTTAGATGGCGACGAGCCCTTCATTTCTTTTTACAAGTTTTTACATAATTTCCTGTACTATGTGTATGAAAATCAAATAAAAAAATGTTAAAAAAGCTTACTAGTTAACCAAAATGCCTATTTTCTCATAAAAACACTTTACACCATACAAACACGCAAAAAGTTTTTTTTGCAAAAACGCGTTAAACAACAAGTGTATCAACTCGTGTCACAATTCACACTATCCAATATGCCGGCCTTGATCCCCTCTGTGGGTACAGTACGGTCGACGAGACGTGGCCTCCCTGAACTTAAGTTTTCTGAGCTTTTTTTTACGCATAGTTCACTACAGCTGCAAATAGAGGCCGCCGTGGAGCGGGGGAACAAATGTGCGACTAACGTCACTGTGGTAGGTTCGATTACCACCCGGGGAAATAAATTATTAGAATCTATTTTAGTTGCAATAAATTTCAGTTTATTTATACATATGAATACTTTTATTACTTATAAGTTATTACATTTTTTTTAGTAAACTATACAAATACTACGTTTTAAGTTAATTTTGTATGTTTAATGTATGAGCATTGTATGGTGGGGGGAACGGCCATACGAAGTCACTATAAATGCGCATAAGTGAGCTCGAAATTTATATTAGAATTTAAAATTTCTTGTCACTCTTAGAAGTTGTTCTAGAATGTTCACTTGTTGTTTTACTTAAAAGTCAAACTTATGTAACATAGTATGTTTTGACAGAATAATTGAATAGCCATGCCGCCTTGCCAGTTGAATTGAATAATTTTAGTAATAATTTAGTAACCTAATGTTCAAATTGAAACACTGTTCTATGCCTATCGCCGAATTATCAAGATATGTGCACGTTAAGATGCGGATCTCAACGCCATTGTATGCATGCGTTGTCCACCAGAATGAGGAATTGAAAATAATTGTGAAACGAACCACAATCATAATCATCACTTTACAGAGATACGCTGTACCACTACAATACAACAGCCTCTTCGTTAACACTTATTAAAAGAAAAAGAAAACAATTAAGTCACAGGAATTGAACCCTTACCCACTGCCATATCTCTTGGCTCGACATTGGCTGGTCCATGAGCGCGTTCTGCCACACCCTGAACAGCATAAGGTAGGCCTTATCACGGCCGGAGAACGACGTGAAGAAGTTCTTATCCGTGTCCGTGCACACGAGAATCGCGTTTGGGATGACCTTCGAAAGAAATTAAAAGTTTGAGAAAACAAATGATTTTTTTATGAATACTGTACCACTACAGATACTTGGTCCGTACTCTTTGTTATCTTATTATTATGTTATTTTTTTATCATTTATATATTAATTACCTACGTTTTTCATTATATACACAATTAATATTTATCTTATTTTTAACATTTTTAAAGTGTTATTCCACACTTAGAAAATTTTAACGTAGCGGGACTCGAACCCGCGCTTCCTGGAAACCAACCAGTTCGGTCCTGGACCTGGTTTGATCTTTTTAATGGTAAGGATTGCCTGGAAAAGATCACCTGTGGTGATAAGGCCGCCTTTACATCATATTTTTCCATTGTTTTCCTGGAATATTTTTATTATTAAGTGTAATAAAGTATAAAAAAAAAAAAAAAAATATTTATTTCAGCTTCACGCTGTACCCCGCATGTAAGCAGAGGAAGCCTAGTGATAAGACACTCCGCTCCCCTCTTTCCGCCGAATTCTGGAGGCATTGGGTGTTGAGTGGTGGAACTCAACGCTGCGCATTACTTCGACAATATTCATTCCTTGAGTAGGAATCGAACCCTGTCGCGTTCTTTTTCGCGAAAACCTAGTTCTAGTAGTCTTCCTATAAAAAATATCTTTTACAGGGGATTTGAACTCAAATTTTATATGCATAAAATTAAAACAATTATTCCAAATAAAAAATCAAAAAGCGTCTTGTCGTGCTCTGCCCACTAAGCCATATGTTCTCATCATGCGTCGACATTCTTATACCCGAGCTTACAACGTTATATATTTTATTTAAAAAAAGTATATTTCTTTGATAATAGTGGATTAATATTTTAAAAATGTAAAATATTCCTTTTTTCTTTGAATAACTCACCAAAGCGGTCTTCTCCTTAGTAATGGCAGTGACATCTTTCCACCGCAGCGTCAGGTTCGTCTCCCACCCAAAGATACTCGCGTAGAAGCAGAGGTAGCTCTGGGACGCGTAGAGCCTGCCGTGGGCGAGGATGTCCCGTTGCAGGGCGCAGGAGTAATCTGTGTTTTTAAGGTTTTCGAAAGGGAAAAAATCTTATAAATTACAATGTTTAAGTATTACATACACAATGTTTTTTGTCATTCTCTCGATGTACATGTTGGGTAATTCGAGAGAATGACAAAAAAGATGTATGAAGCAGGAGCAAGCGGTAAGAGGCAGGGGGGGACCTCAGTTGATCTACGAGAACACAGTATTGATAATACTGGAGGAAGGTCACGTATAAAGCATGAGGGCTCATATCTGGATCAGTGAAGCTGAAACTGTGGCTTCTAACCACTCGCAAAACCCCACATAAAACAGAAAAGACAGCGATTATTTATACGGAACAATAATTCTTTAATTTCTAATTCTATACTAGCTTCACACTTTATCCCTAGCAGGGTAGTCAGAGAGAACGGAGCGTCAAACGCTGCGGTCTCTTCATACCTCTTTCGCCTCGTCCTCTGTCATCAACCTCATCATAAATGCCCTCCTGGGGGTCCTCATGCTTTTTACGTGACCTTCTTCCAGTATCTTTGATACTGTGTTTTCGAAGGTCAAGCGCGGTCTCCCCCTACCTCTCTTACCACTCATTTTACCAACATAAACCTTTTGTGCCATTCTTTCCTCACTCATTCGTTCGACGTGCCCAAACTATCTGAGCACGTTCTTCTTCATTCTCACAGTGACATCCTCGCTAGTACCTGCAATTCTGTGTAACTCTTCATTGCGGATTCGATCACCTAAGCTGACTCCGCATATCCTATGAAGAAATCACATCTCCACAGCATTCATTCTTCTTCTGTAATATCCACGTTTCGCTGCCGTATAACAGAGTCGGTACCAACTCTGCATTATGTACGGCCAAACGCGCCACTGTGCTGACTTTTCACCGTCTCATCAATGCAGCTAAGGTTCCGTTAACCCTGTTACCGGCAGCAATACGCCTTTCCACATCCATCTCGTATCTTCCATCTCTACTGAACATACTTCCAAAGTATTATTTAATTATTAATTAATATAATTATTAAGTAATATTTAATTGATAATATTGCTAAAAACTAACTACGCGAAACTTATTTTAATCTTGTGTGGTAATTTTAAATTGTATATTTTTTCAAATTGTCAAAGTGACTTTTATTGTTAATGTGTGTCTGTTTTTATTCCATACGTATTACTTGGGTAAGTAACAAAAGTAATAAACTTTAGAAAGTTCTCGCACCTACCGACAATGAGGCGTTCTTCATCGGGTAGGTCTTTGAACAGTCGTTTGAAATCTTCACATTTGCTCTTATACGTGGGATACAGGGCGTTGTACCAGCTTTTCTTTTTAACACGGACAGTGCCCGCGCCGTCTATACGAGCGTTTGTTGTTATCTGGGAGAAAGAGGTTCATGTTAATTATTTATTTCTGTAGGAAAATAGCTTAGTATACGTCAGAATTCGGCGAAAAATGGGGAACGGAATCTCTTAACACTAAGTTCCCTCTGCCTACCTCGCTGTGTGTGGGATACAGCGTGAAGCTAAAAAAAAATATTACATATTTTATATAATTATATAACATTATGTATACAATATATGTATACATTTTTATTTAGTTTCATGACGTATCCCGCATAAAGCAGGGTAGACAGAGAGAACCTGAGAACCCAGTGTTAAACAAGTACACTTAAATAATATTTAAAAAAACGTATAGTTTAAACGGGTGAAGCAGCGCGGGGCACTATGGGCAATCGAGGTCCGTATCAGATCAAAAATCAATAACTTTTTTATTTGTTAAGATAAACAATTGAATTTTTGCATAAGCATAAAGTATAAAATTGCGCTTAAGATAAAGTTAAGATATTATACTTTTATTGAGTTATAAATATATTAAAAAAATAATGAAAAAAAGATTATTTAATTTCCTTAGTCCACACTACTTATAGTAGTAATAAAAATGTATTATTAAATTAGTTTATTAATAAACAATGTTTCTTAAGCTGTTATCTATTTGAGTAAGAAATTAATAGTTATGATTACACATATAATACTTAGTTAATAAAATATAAAATTTACAAAAAATGATTTACAAGTAGAATAATATTAGAAATGAATGTATATTACATAACGAGTATATTATATTTAATTATACTTGGTGAACTTCGGGATCCATAATAAGTTCATTCACTTTTAAAAGATCTAGGGTATCTTCATCAAGTGCCTTCACACTTTTGCTATACTCGTATGTCTTTCTATGACTGGAAATGTATGGATCTGATGTGTAGAGAAGAGTATGAAATACATTCTCATTTGTAGCTGATTGAGAGCACTTTCTGGCATGATGTAGGCGAAATTTTTGATACTCCTTATTACGGGATTCTTGTGCACCTTGTGCATTCTTGGGATCTCATTCGTTTGTTAGATTCCTTAAATACATTTATTGCGCTTTTGTTAAGTCCAAATCAATGAAAATACTCAATTCCTCTCAATCCGATAGCATTTTTCTCTGGCTTGCGTTTTCTATGAGATTCAAATATAGAGAAATTGTATCTCGGTCAGCAAGCCTTAGTTTTTCCAACGAGTTTTGCTTCTAATTCTAGTGTGGAACGTAAGCCCTGAACGTTGGCATTGCAGATGTGTCCAAAGCCATATTCACTAAATAGCGCGGTATTTTCGCCTCTTCGTTGATTCTGATGAGTCCCCATAGGGACACAGGGTCTTCCGCGTTTTCCAGAAGACGTCGATGGTGAGTTCTAAGGTGCTACTTCTTCAATGATTGGTAAGGTTAAGAAATATTTAGAATCAAAACAATTTTCGTCGTTTTTTTTTTTAAAACGAATCTTTTTACCGGGACGCTTCTGTCCATTGTTTATTAAAGGAACGAATAAGATTCCTTTAAATGTCGCTGATAATAAAACATATGTTGTCTACAGAAACATGATACTTTTCTATAAGAAATATTAATAGCTAATATTGATTGCTTTAATTTTTTTTTCCTCCTTCGATGTATGGGTATAATTCACGCTTGGAACACTCGAATTTATTAGCCACGTTGAAATTTAGTGAAGGTACTTAACAATCAAACGTCTGTTAGTAATTTTATTACTAATTTGTACGAGTTTTATTAAATTAATTCACTCTATTTATATAATTTCATAAATGAGGGTATTGTGCATTTTATTAATTAGTTATACCGCAAAATGTGTGCAAAATGAAGATAAAACGTTCTTTTATTAATAAATAACAATAATTTCATTGAAATTTACCGTAATCTAATTAATTAAATAGTACAACATTAGAAATTTCAATAGATAGAGTTTTTTTGTTCCCTGACTTGTATCGTAGTTTTCGTGATAACTTCTTAAACCGCACGTTTCCGCAGCTGATTTTTATAAATGTTATTTATGAATATCTGGACTATAAAACAACACCAAATGTAACGCGTCGGTAGACGTCGGTAACTGTCAAAAGTCTCGATGAACTTTAAGTACGTACTTTTTTTCTCTTCACTTATTGTTAATATTTTTTATAAGAATATAGTCACAAAATCCACAATATAATAATTGTTTTGAAATCTACATACTATAGGCTTTTTAAAAATATATAACACTTTATACCTATTTGCACATTTTTTTTAAGGAAATTAAGTTTAAAATATCGATACGAACAACCTGAAATAGACAGTCTTACGTATTACAATTTCTCACAATTAAAAAAAATATATTCCAAATGTAATTCACGAAAAAATAATTCATTACATTAAAGGTGCACTATTATACTATTTAAAAAAAAATAAAAAGTGCGTCAGGGACGACTTTAGTAAAAATGAATTTTGATCTGCCGTTGTTCTACCATTATCCATAGTGCGGGGGCCGCTAGTTACTATATCAAATAATTAAATATTATTGTTTTAAACAAATACCTTATCTTTTTGTACTAAATTAGCGACATCTATGCCTATTGGTATATCATTTCCAAGTGACGGTACGTGCAACGACGAGTCGCTCTTCTCACTCCTCTGGAATAATAGAAATTAATAGATTAGTATGAAACAGTCACAGGTTGTTTGTTTTTTGGGATCACGCTATGACTCGTATTTAGCACGGCAAGCACAGGGAACCTGGTTTACACTCGGTTCACTCCGTTATTATATATCATAATTAACGCCGAAATAATTCAGTTTTTCGATTAGGAATCGTACCTACAGCCGTCACTTAATCAGACGCTGTGTTACGGCACAGCGTCTGACTTAGATTGGCCTTTATAAAAGAAAATTGAATGGCTCCTCTGATCATTTTCATTTATTTTTAACATTCTAAAAGTGATATTCCACACTTAGAAACGAAAAAAAACATATTTAGAAAACGGATAAAAATTTGAACGTAGCGGGACTCGAACCCGCGCCTCCTGGAAACCAACCAGCATAGAACGTATGTCCTGGTCGGTTTCCAGGAGGCGCGGGTTCGAGTACCGCTACGATCAAATTGTTATACGTTTTCTAAATATACTTATTTAGAAAACGTATAAAAATTTGAACGAATTTTAACCAGGTTGTTTATGTGTACGATTCCCAATCAAAGGAATGAGTTCCGCAGTCTGGTAACAAGATGAAGCGCAAGCGTTGGGTTTTGCCACTCAACATGGAAGTTTTCGAAAAGTAGACGGTGAGTGAGGGAACGGAGTGCCTGGACAATATGCCTTCTGCCTACCCTGCTATTTGAGGGAAGCTACAGCGTGAAGGTAAAAAAATAGATTTTATTGGGTTTATTTCTCCTCTACAGACACGCAGTCCGCGCAGGAATACTTACTTTATCATCTATTATATCCACTGTGCTATCTGTGCGACGTAGCGACGGCGACGGAGACCGAGACACGTTTCTGAAAGACAAAGAAACGATAAATATTAATTATACAAATATATTATATTATTGATTACTAATAGCCCATTCTGGTTACGTTTAAAAAAATATTGTATAACATTGGAAATAAAAAAAATATGTTTAAGTAACGGGACGCCCGACAGAGTGATAACTTAAACTAGTCTAAGATAAACTTTAATATTGAAATTGTTTAACTTGAGAAACACTTAGGTTATTAATTAAATTTTATGTTTATTTATATGATAATGTAGGTAAAGGTTATTTATTAAAAAAATCTTTTGATAATTATGAAATATATTTTCTTAGTTACAATTCTTGAATATGTTACACTAGAATTTTGTGTGTGAACATTATTAGTATCATTATTAAATTCTTCAAAAGTAACAATTATCGCACACTATACACGAGTCATGCGAAAAGAGAGGAGAGGAAGAGCCTGCCTGCCGTATGCGTGAGCGAAAGGCAGATAGAATGGCGCTGTTACGCGTAACGTAACGGAGTAGTTTACCCTCCTATAAGAAGCTATACTTCAAAAAACACGCAATGATTATTTCAATTGTATCGTTATAATACATTCAGTGATTAATCTTTTCCACGATATCTAGGTTTCATCTGCAGCTTCACCTACGTCATCAAAGGACACATTCTAAGTACGCGAGCTAATTCAGTATTTTTTTTATTTTGAATCACAAATCAAAAATATTTCCTGAGATTAGCGCATTAAATCAAACTCAGTCTTTACCATATTAAAAAGACTATAAAAGCAACGAAATTGTGTCAATTGAGGCAGTTGCTTGTGGGCAACGGCTCTTATTGGAGCTCTTTCCGAATAATTTCGAAAAATATAGACGATGTGTGTGTTTATCTTGTTTTTAAAAAACGTTAACCGTTTCAGATCTCTAACATAAGTATATATTTGACCGGATAATCGCGCAGATGGACTCACATATTGTTAACATATTATTATAACAACGGAAGATTTCATTGACAATTCAGTATTGTTTTCGCATAAGTTACGTAATTTATAAAGCTATAAAAAAATTACAATTATTTTTCATTTAGATGATGTACAGCGTTGAGTTTCGCCATTTAACGCAGTTTCGGAGATTGGGCGGAAAGTGAGGAACGGAGTGTGTTAACAATAGATTCCATACGTCTACTCTGATGTCCAGGAAAAAAACGTGCAACTAGTATATGTAATCCTAGCAATACTATTATTGGTTTGTTAATCGAACTAATGGTTGTGGGTGCGACCCCCACTCGAGGAAATGCAATGTTTATTTAAATTTATATTTTCAATTTTTCACTCTGGTGTCGAGGCAAAGCGTAGAGCTCAGTTACTAAACACGCAATACCTTAAGAAATAGGAGGAAAATGGGGAAAGGAGTGCCTTAACACTAGGTTTCCTCTGTCTACCGTATGGTGTGCGGGATACAGAGTAAAGCTGATTTTTATAAAAATATACTTCATCTAACGCCTTAAAATATTTCTTCTATGAATCACACTCAATTGCAACATTCACTGTTATAACCTTGTTGCATTTTCTTTTGCATTGCACAACTTAAAACTATAAAGATTTATTGAGTTTTATTTATTTACGTTAAAGTATAATACAAAAAAATACACACAATACATAAAGGTTTTTGTACAAAAAGTGCAAAAAACATTTTTTTGTATTACTAAATACAAAACAATAAGTAATTAATTATAATTTCCGCAGATCTTTTAAGTGTATATGAACGTATTTCATATACTTTTTTTCTATACATGGCAAACATAATCACAAAAAATTATGATGTTTTATTTATTAAGATTTATTTATATGAAAACATTACAACTAGGTATTATATACGTTTTTTGCAATATTAGGTATATTCTTTACTGGTTTCTTTCTCTCCTGGTTTCACCCACTTGGATGACACTAATAATATCTTGACATATTATACGTACAGTAGCCCCCGAGCCATGAATAACGCTGTCTATTATTGAAAACCGTATTAATATCCGTAGTCTTTCGTGTGTAGGTAAGCACTCCATACAACGTGACATTAGCGAAATGATTTTGTGATCAACTATCACTCGCGAAACGCCATAATTAAATAACTGAACTGGTGACTACTGCTAAACATCATTTGCACGCTTGTAAGATCCTCCTTAAGACCCACTCAACTCAAGTTATGTGTCAGTTTATTTGCCAACAACAAAAGCAAAAGTGTGAGGGAAACAGTGTCAAGGACAAATCTTGTCTCGAATGAGTGAACCTCGTGAACGGCATTAGTTCTTGCAAAAGCGTTAAGACTTCTTGGAAAATAGAAAATTAAAGTCTTAAGATTTTTTTTTTAAATTAAATTAACTTTCCTATTTGTAACCGACTCCAAAAAACAGAGGTTATTGATTTAATATATATGTACATATGTATATACGTGGTATGTATATAATATTGCTAGAATTTTCAATATTTGAATCTTATGGATCTAGTTAGGCTTTTAAGCACGCGTGTAAAATATAAATATACATAAGTTGTACTTTTCGATTTTGTGTCTACAAATCTTGAATACAAAAAGTCGTATCAAGATGATACTTTTTGATTTAAGCGAGGTATAATCCAATTTAGAAAAGTCCAAGGTTAATTAAAACTTGTTCAGTAAGTAGTTTTTGAGATTTATCCACGTTTTTCGGGAGAGGACGTATAATTAAGTTATCCAGGTAAGAAAAATAAGTGATGGATATTTGAATTCGGTTTAATGTTTAAATAATCATCCAAAATAAATAAAGAAAACACGAAAAAATGCATTTTTTAACAAATAAAACAGACTTATCGATATAATCAGAACCTAATCAAATTCTCTACTTTTTTTTTAAAAAGAATAATCAAAAACGGTTGGTGTGATATCGAATTATTCGTCCATTTGTCACGCACATAATGCAAATTTAACACATATATGATTTTCTCATGGAGAACATTGTCAGAAATGGACCAAAATAAAATGGGACCACGCAGAAAGCACCAGCCTTCAAATATACAAAGAATCAACAAAAGTTCTTACGTAACAAACAAAAAAAAAGCAAAAAAAGTGGAATGGATTACCTCTTCCTTATGAAAGTCGGTTCGCTTAGCCAACAGCGGAAACATGTGACAAATTATTTAGGCAAAGAACTGTGTGTTTTCACTCTCCGCATCTCGTAAAAAAGGTTTTTATGTATTTACTTAATGTAAATGTAATGTCGAGGCCAGTCGTAGCGCAGGAGCACAAAGTGTAAACGCAACTGGTTGAGGGTTCGTTCCCGACACGAGGAAATAAAGTATTTCTTTTATCCGTAACCTACGTGGTCACGGGTAGACGCTACTCGCTACTCTACTCGGGTCGGGTTTCCAAAAATGTATAATCCTAAATATACGCGAGCGCCACTGCACACGCAATGCTTTCAAATTTGCCAATGACGGAAAGAGAGAACGGAGTGTCTTAATACTAGGTTCCTGCCTACTTTGTTGTGTGCGGGATAGAGCGTGAAACTGTTTTTTATTTTTACTTAATGTAAAAATATATATCGTTGCTTCAATGGTAAAATCTTTTAATTTATAAGAACACTAATAATTTACCGCAGGTAGAGTTGGTTACATCGACACCATTCATCTATCCCATCCGTCGACGTAGGCCAAGGCTTAGCTTTCGTCGATAAATGGAGTATCTAATATAAACATATTTTTTCAATTCGTACCAGTAGTTCCTGAGAATAACGTAAACAACTACACAAACTTTTCAGCTCTATAATTTTAGTATGGACTGTCCTCGTGTATTTGCATTCAAGACTTGATCTAGATTCGAATACAGGATATAACGCAACGTGTTACTTAATAGGTTATCTAAAGTAACTTCTCTTGCGTCTCACAACCTTTCACTATATCTGCAGCGATATATTCGATAAGAGTAAATTGTTAGTTTCCGCGTAAACGCAGCAGTTATTTGATTCCTACGTAATACCTATATTAGTAAAATTAAATAGCTTGATGCTGTATTCCGCATGCAGCAGGGTAGGAAGGGGGAGTCTGGAGTATTACTTGTTCAGTTTAATGCCGCGCTTTGTGTTAACAAGACAAAGACCAGAACAAGGAAGACAATTCAATGCCGCTAGGCCTCAACTGCCTCTCTGATGTAACTAACATATAACCATAAAAAACTACAAATAAAAATGTATAGTAAAATAAGTCTACAATATTTACTTATTTATTCTGTTATCAGTTTTCAAAATCCTTGTGAACTATAAAAAATATAGGTTAGGATTTGTTTTTTGTTATTATTTTGATCGTACGTGCATTTTTGTTGTTTTTTTCCTTACCCTTATTGAGATCTATTTCTTTGCTATTACTTTACCAGCGGGTCGTCAGCTCGTGGCTTCGTCTGCTTGTATTACTATGTTTTTTATTTTTTTATTTGAATTACTTTCGTAATAGAATAATCCAATAAACTTCAGTTGTCAATGTATATATATTTTAAAGACAATATTTATACATTGACAACTAAAGTTTTAGCCAATTCAATAAAACACTTATTTTGTAACTATATTGACGCTTACAATATTTTGACATGACTATTTTATTAATACTAATTACTAACTATTTTTTTATTTAAATGGGTGAACCCATTTAAATAAAAAAATGTTTTCGTTCTATTATGTTGATAAATGCCTCCAATAATAGAATTTCTTATTTTCCATGTACCAACAGCGGAGACTTACAGTTTTGTTATAAGTATAGATACATTTTGTGAACAATTGAGTTTTACAGGCCATAGTAACTTTGTTTAACTTTAATGATTTACAAAGAAAGTTTCGAAATTGAGTTATGTGGAAGAGCAGGGAATATGGGGCCGTTCAAGTATTACGTAAGCAGTTTTTTTGCAATTATTGACCCCCTCCTCCCCTATGTCATCAAAAATAAGCAATCCTCTTACCCCCTCCCCCAATGCTTACGTAAACATTAACATATAATTTTTTTTTAAGGTATTTTTTTATTGATATTTTATTTGTATCTGCATAATAAAAGACGTACGCACAGCCGTAACCGCTGTGTGTAGAAACGTGAAATTTGAACAGATTTATATTTTCGAATTCAGGAAAACCGAAAGATGAAATAGGGATTGAAAGTTTATATGGAAAAAAAATTAAATTAGCACCGATTTTTATAAAATTTTAAAGTCAGTCTTAAAAATATTTCATTGAACACGTCTTTCGTGGTTTATTTTAATTCACCCCCTAAAGGTGCAAATAAGGGATTGAAAGTTTGTATAGGAAAATCCTTAAATCGCCAAACAATTTTTTATAAAATTTGAAATTTAGACTCATGACAATGTGCCATTCCCGCTAAATAGATACAATAAACTTATATATTATATTATAAAACTAATAGTTATATCGTCTACCATTCATACGTCCACCTTAATATATATGAAAAAATAAATAACTTCTGCTTACGTAATTACTAGTTAGACCCCCTACCCCCCCATGTTATCAAAAATAAGCAAACCCAAGACCCCCCTGCCCCCCTACAGTGCTTACGTAATACTTGAATGGCCCCTATTAAAAAATTCCGTCATTTTCCGAACTGTTCATCACGAAATTTAAAAAAATTATGATAACAGTTTTCAGAGTATTGTGAAAACAGGTCTGTCACGGTTGGACAGTAGCATGTAACAACCGAGCTGACTCACACCCGTGATTAGGGTTGCCATCCTTTTACAAATAAAATCAGACAATCGACTTTATAGCTACTAATAAGCAAAGAAAACGCTTTTATTATTTAAAATACTTACTACCTTGCTAGCTATCGCTATTCCTGCGTATTTATAATTTAAACTGTATTGATTTGGACTGTAAGAGTTTTTTTTATTTATAGCAGTCAAGTAGTTGGGTGTCATGTTAATACTATAAAAACTAAAATAATTTATGTCCAAGAGGCCAATTTGAATGTAATTATACATACCATTTTGACTAGTCATGTTTGATACAAATGAAATAGTATCAGTATTACAGGAAAATACCACCGGTTACGAAGGCAGTTTTACCATATCTGCATAACTTACTAACTAAAATAATTTCTATTGTTATTGCTATCCAGCGCTATTTTCTATCTTTTTAGTAAATAACCTACTTAACCTACTGACATTATAAATGTGAAAGTTTGTGAGGATTGATGTTTGTTTTACTTTTACTGAAAAATTACTTAACGGATTAGCACATGCTTACAGTTTAGGTATAGATTTTGTATAATTTGATTATAATAAAACCATAACTTTAAGCGTGTTTGAGTCGCTTATAATAAAGGTTGTCGGAATGAGTAGTGAATGATGTGGTATACTTCGGAAGTATGTTCAGTAGAGATGGAAGATACGAGATGGATGTGGAAAGGCGTATTGCTGCCGGTAACAGGGTTAACGGAGCCTTAGCTGCATTGATGAGACGGCGAAACGTCAGCACAGCTGCGCCTTCGGACATACACAATGCAGTTTTGGTACCGACACTGTTGTACGGCAGCGAAACGTGAGTATTACAGAAGAAGAATGAAAGAAAAATGAATGCCGTGGAAATGTGATCTCTTCGTAGGATATGTAGAGTCAGCTTAGCTGATCGAATCCTCCATGAATAGTTACACAGACACAGCGAAAGAAGTAGATATGTAGAGACCGTAGCGTTTGGCGCTCCGTTCTCTCTGACTATCCCGCTAGGGATAAAGCGTGAAGCTAGTAGTAGTAGCAGTAGTAGGTTGTCGGAACGCGGAAAAATATCTTCAAAATCAGTACTGTCCAAGAAAATTGGGACGTGTGGCAAATGGGCTCGTGGCGACGACCGAATTGTCGTAAAGTATATTAATCGACTCTGATTGAACTACATTTATGTGTAATAAATTTGTAATAGGGTTATTTGCCGATTTATTTCTGAGATGGACTTTTAGTACTTTTAGGAACCTAGTGTTAAGACACTTCGTTCCCATTAAGACACTTCCGTACCCCTCTTCCCGTCGAATTTTGGAGACATAGCGTATTTGAGTGGCGAAACTCAACGCCGCGGTTTGCCTCTTTACAAAAGCTAGGAAATTAAATTATTAAATATTTTATTTTCTCTACGTGGGAATGGAACCCACAATCTGTCGCTTTTACAGTCGCACGCTTGTGCGCAGGACCTGGCTTCATTTTTAGTATTTTATTTAGATTTTTAAAGAAAATCGAGTTAACGTGATCAGTTTAATAATTTATTTGGAATCTCTTTGTTTAGAAAATTTTAATAACGCTGCTGTGGTGCAGTGAAGAGGTGTCTAGTTGAACACGATGAGTGTAGGTTTATAATTTAAATACATTCCGAGTGAAGGCAATCATGGCGTGGCACAAGCATGCGACTGTGAACACGACACATTGTGGGTTCAATTCTCAAATTAAATAAAATATTTAATATTTTAATTTCTTCGCTCTGCTAATGAAGAAAAGAAATAAATCTTTTAAGAAAAACTTACTACTACTACTACTACTACTACTACTTATTGTACAGTTCCTTTATAATCGCTGTATGTTACAAAGATAAACAAAAAGGACATAAAAATATTAAAAAAAATAAAGCCACCACTAACTCTTGCTTCATATCTTTTCTTGTCATTCTTTCGTCACTCTTTCTCTAGACTTGTCCATGATGGTATTTTTGTTTGACGATTAATTTATATAAAGGCTGTTTTCAAAATTGACTTAATACGTCCAAGAAAACTGTTATAATGGTTATATTAAATACAAGCTTTTATTTGACTTGCCTTGTCAGTAAGAGTTAGTGTATGTGAATCCACTACCCAGTGTCTCATTGAACTAAAATTTTAATTACGACTTCTGTTCTGATGACAATAAAATTATATATATGTACAGGTAATCAATACTGTTTTAATCTAAAATTGCCACAGTAACAACATGATGGTATCTAACGAAAAGGCTAGCTTAGATTTTTTAAATTAATATTTTATCTCTAGTGGGGAATCAACCCACGACCATCGTATTTCTGGATACCTGCAATTGTAATATTTATACAAATAGTACATGGCTCAGTGGCTGCAGCGGCTCATCGTCTAACATTTCCTCGATCTGGTAACAAGCTTATGCGCGACGTTGAGTTCCGCCTATCTAAACGCAATGTTTCGAAAATAGATAAGAAGCGTGAAGACCGTTAATTTTTCTAGGTTTCTTCTGCCTACCCTGCTATTCTAGGTATGCTTATAGCTAATATATTTTTTTCATAAAAACTTGTTATCACTAAAATTAATTTCTTATTAAATATATTCAAGGAACTTGATAATTAATATTTATAAGGTACTTTTTTATTTTTAGACTATCAGTGTCACAAGTAAACAAAGAAATGTAAAAAAAATCCTGCGTCACTATCGTAGTATGTGTATGAATTATTCAAATAACAAAACAAAGATAAAATATACATTAACAATTGGTGACCCAAATTAATTCATTATTATCATACAGATTTAAATATGATACATGTGTGATTCGAAATAAACAAAAGATTCTGTTAGAGCCTTAAAATAAACAAATAATTTCAATTTAAATTATTTAAGAGAGCGTCGTGGCGCAGCGGCACTGCGTCTGAATTTGAATGCGACGGTTGTGGTGTCGATTTCCAATCGAGATCATTATTTTCATTTCCTCGCTATGCTAGCAAGACAAGGTGCAGCGTTCAGTTCCGACACTCAGAACGTAATATCGAAATTGAGCTATGCAAGAGGAACGGCGTGTTTTAACACTAGGTTCCCTCTGCCTCCACTGCTATATGTGGAATAGAGCGTGAAGTTGCCTTTTTAATTAGCTATAAATATACTATTTTTAATAACTCTATGCGAGGTGCTTCACGCCATTTCTAGATAGATACATTAACCTTCGTTCAACTGGACTATGTCGGCCTTGCACGCAATTTTTTGTTAACGTTCTTTATTATACACATGGCTATTAACACGTTACTTTGCAAATATATCTTTTATATAGAATATTTAGTATAAATCTGTTTTACGTAACGGCGCCATCGTGACGTTATAGGGGGTGTTTGAATCATTGTCATCTAACTTCTAAAGAAGTGGAAAAGACAGTATAAAAATAATTCTGGGTCTTTTACTCTTATTTATTTGGAGCCCTTAACAGAGGTCACTGATTCTTGGCGCAGGCTCGGTGTGCCTTTAAGTTAAACGTTATTTTAACTGTAGATACATTTATTGGTTTTTAGAGGTAAACTGGAGAACAGAGTGTATTGACACTAAGTTTTTTTCTCTGCTAGCCTGGCCGGATTTCCCAAGTAGGATTTGAAGCCATATTCACTGTTGATTAGGTATTATTAGTCAATCACATTATAGCACCAGTGTCGTAATCAACACATCATTGTATAGGCTTATAAATTACATTTTTTTCATGGTCGCAAAGAAAAACCTCAGGTGATTGTAAATGGCAAATATACTTTTACATTAAAATTGACGCACCGAATATAATAAATATTAATAATCATTTAGTATTGTATTAGTAATGGTATGTGATGTTAGTTCTTTGTTTTGTACGAAGGATATACAATAGGTATTTGGACTAATAGGTGGAGGCAGTCGTGGCGGAGGGGCACAAGCGTGCGACTGTAAAACACGGTTGTGGGTTCGATTTCCACTCGAAGAAATATAATATTTAATACTTTCATGTCCTCGCTCCGGCAACGAGGCAAAACGCTAGTTTTAGTACGCAGAATTTTTAGTACGCAGAAACATAAGAGCTTAGAAAGTTGAATTCACTATTATCGTGTATGACTGCACCACTACAACTTTAATACAGTGCAACGTCGATTTAACTATATCTACTGAATCAGAAAATATTCGTTATATCAAGTAATTAGTTATTATGAGGTTCGTTATACAAAGGTTAGGATGGTTTTCGATTTGTTTTAACAAGGTTAAAAATATTATTGATATCTGATTTTTCGTATATCAGCTATTGCAAGCTTTAAAACAATAATGTCAAACAGCAATGTTTACATTACTGAACAACAAACAATAATAACTATCTTACGAAAGATTTAACAAGTCCGAACCTGTCGGGACAAAAATTTAACATGAAATTGAATATAGAAAAACTATTTATAAAAACAAAAACCCCGACTGTAACTACATAAAAAAAGACTAAAAAGAAAATAAACAATCCCAATAGTTCATTAGGATTAACAGTCGGGACCTCTTTAAACGATGCGGGGTTCCTGGTAAAGATTTTATTGATTGAAGAATTACTTATAGGTCCCGACTGTTAATCCTAATAAACTACTGGGCTTGGTTATTTTCATTTTCGTTTTATACAGTCGGGGTTTTTGTTTTTATAAATAGTTTATTATTTTTCACTTTATTGTTAAGATATGTTATGGTAATGATAATCATGTTATACTTTTTTGAAATCCTCCTTTTGAGCTCTTGAATTTGATACCCGTATTGTGGTATTCGAAACGAAAAAAAATATTTAAGTCCAATGGCGTCCCACAACCGCCACCATTGTTAATTTTTTGCGCCACCTATCTAAAAACACTTGGGCTGCTAATACGAATCTAACGATACATCAATTATGTAAATCCGTTCAGCGGTTCTGGAGATATGAGGTATTAGATAATATTACATACATACAAGATACGCGCGAAAAACATAACCCTTCCTTAGCAGTCGGGAAAAACTGATAAGATTTGTTATGGATAATGAAATTCGTAATATATGTAGAGGTAAATAATACTTTCTTTTTATATTTGACAAGATTGAAAATTCGTCGTTTTTGAACAAATGTATTCGCATTAGGTAAATGTAATTGCAGTAAGTAATAATACATATTACTTACTGCAATTACATAGTATCTTTCCTAATAGTTTAGAAACATATAGACGATATGTGTTTATATAGTTTTTTTAAAAACGTTAACCGCTTCGGATTTCTAATAATATATATATTTTAAAGTATATTAGTATCTATGTCACAGACTGAAACTAAAACTATTTTTAGTACAAATACTCTAAATTATGATAAGAGTAACACACATCAAGTACAAATCATTTTCAAAATTTTAAAATCTTTTTTAATTATTTTTATTTAACTAATCAAAGTACGGTTTACTTTATGTAAAATTCGTTTTTACTTTTTAGTTTGTTGTTTGAGGTCGGTTTTTTTTTGTTAAAAATTAATGTATTTTAAGATTTTAAGTGATGGGTAGATCTTAAGATGTTTCTCAAACGAGTAGGTAGTAGTGGTCCTATGTAAAACTTCAATCTTAATTAGACATTATTTTTGTGCAAATTAACATTTTGACATACTCGTATACTTAATGCAAATTTAAGACTTATGTGATTTTCTCATAGATTGTCAGAAATGAATAAAAAAATGGGAACACACGAGAAGCTTTAGTTTTCAAATAAAAAAAAATCATAATATAAGTTCTGAGGTAACAAACATAAAAAAATACAGTCGAATTGATAACCTCCTTTTCCTACAGAAGTCGGTTAAAAGGCGTTAGAAAAGGTTAATGGTTTATGAAACATATTTGAGACAAACGTCAAATGGTACTTCCATTTGACGTTTGTCTCAAACTAAAAGCTAAAAGTTTTGTATGAGACATTGCAAATGTCGGAGGTAAATCCTGCAATCCAGTGCGTTACATCGAAACGATTGACGTGATGTAATAATGGACGGACTTCGATTAATGGACTATACGACAGTTTTTCAATTTAAACCAGCAGTTTCTGACGTTAGTGCGTTCAACCAAACATACTCAGCTTTATAATATAGGTTTAGAAGTATAAATATATTAAATTTACTAATTATTAATTAACAAATACGTACTTTGATATAAGGTCTTTCAGCACAGATCCAAAAATAGGTATACTGAAGTCGGATTTTTCACCACTCTCCTCAACTTTAGTCATTTTCAATACAAAACACTCAACGTTCCAGCGCTTGTCAGTGTCGCTACACTTTACGAACTAATTTAACACTGCCATTTACCGATAAGAGATTATTTACTATCACGATAACAGTTATAGCGAGTAGAAAAATTAATCGTTCGTGTAATAAAATATTATAATGATCGAGTGTGTGAAACAATTTGCCTACGTTTGTTTTTTGCTATTTTATGATTTGTAGGTTATATACCCACTTGAAGGAAAAAGAAATACATGCCATGGACACACTGTGCCCACCGCGGTGCAACGTGTGCTCGGAGCAGTACGCACGTAGTACACCAGTCTTAAAGGGCACCTTTGTCCGCTCCTCCCTCTACCCAACTAAATTCAAAATGACTAAAATAATAAAAAAAAAAAAACATTATTGAACAAAAATTGCGTACTATCGCAATGCGCCTACGCACGTCTCTGCAGTTCTACAATGGCAATGTACTTGTACACATTAAAATCAAATTATACGAGCGTGGTAGAAAAAAACACGACATCCTGAACTCGCAGAAAACACTTATATTACTCATTGTTGATGGAGTATAGGTATGATACTAGCTTTTAACCTCGGTTTTACTTGTGTATATTTAGGTAGGTAACATTTAGCTACAATTATTTAAAATATAAACCTCTAATTTCAGTTCGTTTTAATAGGAAACCGAGTTTAGGTAACAAAATATATGTCTATATTGTATTTTATATAGTTATAGACTAGACCAGTTGTAGTCCGCAACTTCCTTTGTAGTTTTAGGAAAAAAATATTACGTATCTATTTTTTCCCGTTTCCTTAGGAATTTCGGGAAATCGTCCCTTAATGCTCTCCCCAAGAACAATTTAATTTTTTTTTCTCTATGTAGATTTGGCTATACATTGTTACTCATCCAGTAACGAATATTTTTAAATGTATATAAATAGGTAAATGACAATATTGATCACTTTAGAATGAGTTGGAAATTTGCAGTTTTTGTATCATTTTGAACACGAACGAGTAAAACTAGTTTCAATTTAAATTTCAAGTAAATGAAAAAAAAAACAGCATTAACTTAAAATAAATTGTGTGATACAATTCCGTAGTCGATGATTCACTTAGGAACGTGCAATGGCACAATGTTATATTACTTTTAATGAGCGTTTTAGAAATGTGTTAAAAGGTTATATACTTATATAATATTTTATAACAATAAGTGGTGGCGCATTGTGGGTTCGATTCTTAGTTGGAGGAACGAATTATTTTCTTTTCCTCGGTCTAGTTAGAAGACAAAGCATGGCGTTGGTCTCAGCCACTACACTACACAGTGTCTCAAATCGAATCCCTCCGATCGGATATGGTATAAAGCAAAAAAAAAATGTGGTCACAATAGAATTAGTTACGAGCTATCACTCGTAGGGTAAAAATATCTGACTGTAAATGCCGGTTCGATTACCTCCCGAATTATTTTTATTAATGATTTCCCCGTTCTGTTAAAACAAAATGCGACGCTGATTTTCGCCCCCCAAAATAGTGGCTGGAATTCGCGAGGAAATTGTGAAACGGAGTGTCTAGACACCAATCTTCCTCTGCCTTTACTGTTTTATTTACGGAAGAAAAAAGTTGAAACGTTAAAATAATATATCCAACTTGATGGTTATGTAAGAGATAAACTGTTTTATAAATAAAAGATAAGTGTCATAAACTTTGTCAGTCTCTTCATATCTTTAGATAATGCATAATAATCAGTTAACGCTGAAAACAATTTGATTTGTAAAAATTCGTATTCTAGACCGAAATTCTAATAGGATTTTCTTTTTCACAGAGGTATTTTAATTATAGCTTTACCGTGAAACCCGCATATAGCAAGCAGAAAAGATGAGCGAAATTAGTGTTGAGACACTGTTCCCTACTTACTGTCCCTTTATTGCATATTAAGAAACGCTGGGACACTAGGTTTCCTATTCTGCTATATGCCGGATACAACGTGAACTTAAAAAATCCATAAAGAAAATCGTGATGGCGTGAAATTCCTATTCTTTTCTTACTAAAATTATACTCGAAGTGATTTATATAGAGTAATAAACATATATTTACCCAAGTATGGCTATATAGGGCAGGACATTTGCCAAAAACAAGTGAATTATGTTATTTCTTCATTATTTTATTTTCTTTGGCCTTATCCAAGTAAAAGACATTAAAGTAAGTAAATTGGCACAATTTTAAAAGTCTTTTATATGAATACTAGTCGACGCCCGTAACTTTGTATGCGTGGACTTTAATGAGTAAGGGACTATTGACATTTTTAGGATTGTTTATACAGGCGCATATTTTCCAATTCCACAGCAATTCAAGACATTGCAGGTTAAGGAGCGGTAATTATGCCGCACTTTATCTAGCCAGCGGAGTAATGTCAATTTTAATTATATATAAATATATTTATATCTCTGAGTGGGATCCAAAGCCATAACCATAGAGTCTATAATAATAAATATACTTTATTGCACAAAAAAAAACCCATAAACATAAAAATAATTAAAGTACAAAAAGGCGGTTTTTCCGCGGTTTTTTAAAATGATCTCTTCCAGACAATCTTTGGATATTGCAGTTGTATAAAACTGGACGAGTGCCTCGTCGAAGCAGAATATTTACATAGTAAATATACACATTAAATATAATATATATATCAAGTACATAAAATACAAATAAATAAATTACATTTTATTTTTATAATCTAAATTAGTCTAATTAAATAAAAACGTCTATATATAGTATTATATTAGTTTATGAGCTATAATGGGACGAATAGATTAAATGCCAACATTATTGGCCTCTCATTCAGACAATGTAACCTTGAAAAGCATTTGTTCTCGTCACTAAAGAATATCTGACATATGAACATGTGTACTATTTTCATCGAATTTATCACTAAATGTCTAAAGCATGTTATAAAGATACAAATCTTGGTTTGATTCCCATTTACAGAATGTTTATATTTACATTGTTTTCGCGTGACTGGATGTAGCGTTTAGTTAAAAATCTTAATAAGAATATGAACAGAGGGAAAATGGAAGATGGTGTCACTAGAATCCCTTCTTTAATGCTATGCTAAGGTTGTGTAAACACAAAAAAAAGTGGCGGAACTCAACGCGGCATTACATTGGTGCTACAGCAAGGAAAGTAAATGTTAATAAATAATAATTCATTCCCTGAGGTAAGGTTCAAACCCAAGACCGTCGCGCTAGCCACACTCTGCGCCACGACGGTGTCTTTTATGTAATATGATATATAATATAAATGAATGTGAGAGTGTACTTATTTTGGCCACAATGTTTCAATAAAAAAAGTCTTATAAGATATATAATTATGATATATCTTATAAGACTTTTTTAGATTTTTTAAT
Source organism: Heliconius himera (assembly GCA_021202915.1). Lineage (NCBI taxonomy): Eukaryota > Metazoa > Arthropoda > Insecta > Lepidoptera > Nymphalidae > Heliconius > Heliconius himera. The sequence goes on from JAJHJA010000046.1 coordinate 790,861, forward strand.
CTTTTTTTTGTTATCTTTTAAATCTATTGTTTTCAATAACTGTTCTATAAGGTTTTAGGATGTCAGACCTTTTAAGGCAAAAAGGAATTCTTTTAAAATCACTTTGTTGTCTGTCTGTCTGTATATCTGTCAAGAGCCTTTATCTCAGGAGTGCTTGAAGATATCGAGGTGAAATTCAATCCATATACTTAGATCTACGGTCCCATGACTTCCTAAAAATCATGTATCTCTACATTTAATAAGAAAAATATATGGCCATTTATATCGCAAAAGCTTGCGTATTTTAACTTCGGGGAATGGATTTGTCTTAATGTGAAAAAAGTGTCTCAACACTAGGTTCCCTCCACATACTCTGATATGTCCGAGGCATAGCATGGAGCTAAATGAATATAGAAAAATTTTACGTTTTCCCTATACTAATGCTATTTCTCTTACTTTCGTTTTAGATAGTACAATTATAAAGATAAGTATGCACCTATTAATTAAACTAATTAATTAAATAACACAACTTATCAAAGAGTTACTCACCAATTAATAATTATAAATAAATAAGGCTATATAAGCTTTAGAAAGTTTTGCATTGTAAGTTATTGAAATGTTTATTTGCATTTTAATTACAATTCTTTTTGTATATTATATAAGAATATTTTAATGTTCATTTTAACCTAGCATTTAATTTATAATTATATAATATGTTTCCCAATAGCTTCAATAATTATAACAAATATTTATACACAAACAAAACAAATATATATTTCTAGCATATTTTATATGTTATTCTATACTGTAGATAAAAAAGTGTTTTTAGAAAATTTATCAAAAAATGTAATTAAGCAGAGAATAAGCACTTGTCAAGTATGCTTGACAAGTGCTTATTCTCTTAGACATACAAGAGCTCAGCGCACTGGGGTGGTTTTCAAGAAGTGCAGTTTCAAATCCCAATACACTCATTTATTTTTATTTTCTAAAAAAATATTAAATAGTTGTGTCAAATTTATATTTTTATTTTCTAAAAAAAATATTAAATAATTGTGACTTACTTGGTCTCTTGTGATACTTGATTTGGCTGTGTAATGACTCCGGAAAAAGTAAGAGCCTGGCTGATACTTTGCCCTATGGCATCTTGAGATGATATCACTAGATTTTCCACTGACTTTCTCCTAATAACAATGTTTAAATATAATATAAATAATCCAATTAATGAAAATATATGATATTTAAGTAAATTACATACATAATTAAATAGTAGGAGTTTATAAAGGTAACTTCTTCGATTTCAATCTTTGATTTTTTTTAATTTTATATAATAATAATATGTAACACTGATATAATTTTATAAATATTTTTTGAAAAAGGAATAAATATTCTAGTTTATTAATGCAACAATTTGAATATTTTTATTGAATGTTACATGAAAGATACTGAAGATAAAGAAAACATTTACATTTTAGAACAAGACCTACAATATAAGCGTAAACCAATTTATTATATTGCTATTTGTTGTTTATAATTACACTTCACCTCTCTCAGAGATCGACGCCCTATTAAAATTAGTGTGACATGAACAAACACAAGCAACTAAAGTAAATAAACTGAGATATCTGACTTAGGTAAATGTAGATGCGTAATGTAGTACAAAAGTTAAATTGATACAAACATGGAAATAGCGATGTTTCGGCTCTCCACCTCCGAAGTAGTCATTTTAAGCACAATGATCTAGTCCACTTTCCTTTCGTCTACACAAGAGCAATCATTGAGAGCTCGGTTTTTTGCTTTCATCATCCAAATAAAAAGGCTTTTTTTGACGAAAACACAATCGGTCAATCATACAACATTGATTCGCGGCGGCACTGACAGATGTAGTGCAATGTTGCCATGATCTACATATATGTTTTATATTTGTACTGTCATCATTTTATATTTTTACTATATTGTATAAAAAATCAAATCAGCTTCACGCTGTATCCCTGACACAGCAGGGTAGACAGAGGGAACTTGAGTGGCGGAACTCAATGCTTCGCTTTGCCTCGACACCACAGCGAAGAAATTAAAATATATTTTAAATAAATATTTCATTTCTTCGAGTGGAGTCCCATCCACAATCAATCGATTTTAGTCACACTGTGCTCCTGCGCCACGACTGGCCTCTTGATTATATGTCAACTAACTGTAATAAAATTGCTCTTACTCACAAAAAATAATTTTAAAATTAATGAACTGTGAATGAACTTCTAATCATATGTCAAAACTTTGTCATCACAACAATGTCAATGTGAGGTTTAAACACGTGAAATCGTGAATGTATTATTAATAAAATTACTTTAATATTTAAGCTGAAACATGGCTGATGAGGCCATTTTCGATAAGAAAAAAGCACACAGAGCAAAACATGCCGGCAGAAAGGCGGAGAAAAAGAAGAAGAAGAACCAAATTGATCAATCTAACCTAAGTGCGCGGCAAAGAAATCCAAAAGCATTTGCCATACAATCTGTTGTTCGAGCTGAAAGGCAATTTAGGCGCAAAGAAGATGTTATTGCTAAAAAGCAACATATCCCTCAAGTGGATAAAACACCTCTAGAACCACCCCCTATAGTAGTCGCTGTCGTTGGTCCTCCGAGAGTTGGTAAAACAACACTCATAAATAACTTGATTAAAAGTTTCATTAAAACTAACGTTACGAGTACGAATGGTCCTATTACAATAGTGACATCTAAAAAACGTCGGCTTACACTGATTGAATGTAATAATGATGTGAATTCTATGATAGACATAGCAAAATGTGCTGATCTTGTTTTATTACTATGTGATGCGAGCTTCGGGTTTGAAATGGAAATATTTGAATTCCTCAACATATGTCAAGTGCATGGCATGCCCAAAATAATGGGAGTTTTAACTCATTTAGACATGATTAAGAATGCTAAGAAACTAAAAATGACAAAGAAAACTTTGAAACACAGGTTTTGGACAGAAGTGTATCCAGGTGCTAAGTTATTTTATCTCTCTGGTATTATTCATGGTGAATATTTAAGAAATGAAATTAAGAATTTATCTAGATTTATTTCTGTCATGAAATTTCGACCGCTCAGTTGGAGAATGACTCATGCTTATGTATTAGCAGACAGATTGGAAGACATTACTAGTCAAGATAGTATAAGAAAAGATCCTAAAATCAATAGGGATATTGTCCTTTATGGTTATGTTAGAGGTGTCCCCCTTATGAAGGATTCAGCAGTACATATTGCAGGTATATTAAAAAAAATATTTTGCTTTTTTATCAATCATAAGTTTATTTATAAATTTTTAGCTTTGGATAATATTTTTAAAATCATCACCTTATTAGCTTAATAAGGCCTCATAATAATGAGGTCTCTATAACACAGTGGCAGAGCATCAACATAAACTTGATAGTTGAGAATTCAAACCCATTCAAGGCAATTAATTGTTTTTATTTACCAGTTTTGGTAGATAATGTGCAGCATTAACTTGTGGTGTTGACTTTTGCCACTCAACAAGCCGTGCCTCCAGAATTCGGCAGAAAATTGCGAATGAAAGTGACTTATTGAGAATGAAGTGTTTTAGCATTAGGCTACCAGGTTCACTCTGCTTACCCTGCTATGTGGGATACAGCATGAAGCTGGAAAAAACAAAGTATAAAATCACTAATCTGACACTAGGATATATAAAAATTATTGAATAATATGGCTATCTGAATATTATTCCCAGAAACATGTTAGAGAGTGTTTTTACACAAGGACTACGATCGAAAAAGAATTGCAACATACTTCAATAAGCAATTATTTCAAAATTATATAACAAATTAATAATGGTGTATGTTACAGTTATAAAATAACAATAAATAATTATTAAAAAAAACATTTTATTTTTGTGATTTTTTTTGGTTTTCAATGTTTAATAATTATTTTAATTTGTTTTCAGGTGTAGGTGATATGAAAATCAGTGAACTATCATACTTACCAGACCCATGTCCATTACCAAATAGTGAGAAAAAGAGACATTTAATGGAAAGAGAAAGGCAAATATATGCTCCTTTCTCAGGAGTTGGTGGAATTGTATATGATAAAGATGCAGTTTATATCGAACTTAAAGGATCTCACTCCCATAAGCAGGAAGATGAAGAAACTAATGAAAAAAAAGTTTTATTAAAAAATGTTGTTGAAACAAAAGAGACCTTAGATGAACAAATGCAGGAATCAGGGTTCAAGCTTTTTAGTGGAGGTGCAGTTATTTACCCGGACATGTTGAAAGATGATGAATATTTACAGCACGGAAACCAACAAAACAAAGATAGTTTTGATGAAGAGGATGATGATGATGAGTCAGGCAATGAAAGCGAATCAGATAATGATAGTGGAATAGACCAAAGTGAAAAAGACACTAATGCTAAAAGCTCGAAACTTCCGTGGGACAATAATTCTGATTCAGAAAATGATAACAATGATGATGGAGATAGGGACGTAGATGATGAAGATGAAGAAAAACGTATGGCCATTCCTGAGGAAAAATCCGCTTCTGATCAAAGTTCAGATGAGGAAGATTTCAGTACTAAATGGAAAGAAAAATTAGGCGAAAAAGCTACTATGGCATATTATGAGCGTCAGAAAACATCTAAAAATATTATGAAACTTGTATACGGCGACTTTGAAATAGGAAATAAAACTAAAGAACGGAAAGAAGACAGTGATGAAAGTGACGAAGCAGAAATCGGCGGTTTATTTAAAAAGGTGACCAGTAGCCAAAAGAAAAGGCACAAAGAGAAAGAACAATTAGACCTCGATGAATGTAGCTTTTTCTATTCCTTAGATAAACCAAATCTTAAAGACTGGACAAAAGAGGAAAACAAACAAATAATAATAAATAATTTCGTAACTGGTAAAAGATCGGCAAATGAAGACGCGGAAGAGCTTCTTAAATTAGATGATGCGAGCGACGGTGAAGACGAAATGTTTGGCGATTTCGAAGATTTAGAAACCGGTGAAAAACATGATAGCGAAAATAAAGAAGAGAGTACCGAAACTGGCACAAAACGCAAAGCAGAACCAACTAAATCTGAAATTCTCAATAAAAAAATGAAATTGAAAGCCAAATTCGATGCTGAATACGACAATCCTGATGATCATAGAATAAAAGGCGACCATTCATATTATGAAAACTTGAAAGCAGAAGCTTTAAAACAATCTGAGCTAAACAAATCTGTTTTCGAGAATTTAGATAATGGTTTAAGGGTAGAAGTTGAAGGTTATAGACCAGGGTTGTATGTTAGGATGTTATTTAAAAATATGTCTTCAGAATTTGTTACAAACTTCGATCCAAGTTATCCGTTACTCATCGGAGCTCTCAACATGGCAGAACAAAATATTGGTTTTGTGTCGTGTAAAGTTAAAAAACATCGGTGGTACAAGAAAATATTGAAAACTAATGACCCGCTTATTATTTCTCTTGGTTGGAGGAGATTCCAAACACTACCTATTTATTCTAAGATTGAGGATGACTTAAAGTGTCGTTATTTAAAGTATACTCCTGAGCACGTTACTTGTAACATGCACTTTTATGGTCCAATAACACCTCAAAACACAGGCTTTCTAGCATTACAGACTGTTAAAAATGAAACAAATGAAATAAAACAATTAGGTTTTAGAATAGCGGCCACAGGGAGTGTGAACGAAATCAATAAATCTACACAAATTATGAAGAAGCTGAAACTAGTTGGGACACCATTAAAGATTTACAAAAAGACAGCTTTTATAAAGGACATGTTCACTACTACTTTAGAGGTGGCTAAGTTTGAGGGGGCCAGGATTAAAACTGTTTCCGGTATCCGAGGACAGATTAAAAAGGCTTTAAATAAACCGGAAGGAGCATTCCGTGCGACGTTTGAAGATAAAATCCTTATGAGCGATGTAATTTTCTGCAGAACATGGTTCAAAGTGGACGTTACTAAGTTTTACGCTCCTGTCGTAAATCTGTTGCTACCTGCCTATAGTAAGAACGCATGGCAGGGAATGAAGACCAAAGGACAACTAAAAAGAGAAAGAAATATTAAAAATGACGCAAACACAGATTCAATGTACACTGAAATTGTGAGAGGACCAAAAGTTTTTAAACCTTTATCAATACCCAAAGAATTGCAAAAGGGCTTACCTTATAAACTAAAGCCAAAGTCGAAATCGATGTCGCTATCGAAAATAAATCTAAAAGAAAAAGTTTCCAACAGAGTTGCTGTTATAAAAAATCCTCATGAAAAACAAGTGTCAACGGTAATGAAAATGCTAAAAACTAACTTTAACAAGAAAAAGGAAATTCAAAAGGAGCAAACTGTGGAAAGAGCGATGAAGTTCAAGAAACAGCAAGATGAAGCAGAATGGCGTAAAATCAAACGGCAGAAGGAGTTGAAAAAGAAAATCTGTAGGCATCTAAGTAAAATTTCCAGTAAAAAGCAAAAGCAAATGTAAAGTTTTTCAAATAAAGTTATTGTTAAATTGAAATGCATTTTTTCTTTCAATTTAAAATATTATATTTATAGAATCAAGTATTAAGAACAAGAAAACAAGATTAGTAAGATAAAATATTTTTTAAATTATTAATCGTTGAGTGATTAATGATTATTAATGCATTCTTTTAAATTGAACAATCATTTGTACGAAGTGTGTGAGTCAATGAGCCAGTAGATATGTTTTTATATGTATTGCAAAAGTATTTTGCGTAATTCTTAAGAGGCCAAACAGCGGCACAAAGTGTGATTATAAACGCGACAGGTTGTGGGTTCGATTTTTACTCGAGGAAATGTGATATTTATTTACATTTATATTTTCATTTCTTTGCTCTAGTGTCGAGGCGCGGCGTTGAGTTCTGCAACTCAACACGCAATGACTTCAGATTTTGGCGGAATATAGAGAATGGAGTGTTTTAACACTAGGTTCCCTGCTGTGTTCGGGATACAATGTGAAGCGTTATTTTTCTTTTAGATTCACGCTGTAATCCTGCACAAAGCAGGGTACACAGTGGTAGCCTAATGTTAACACACTCCGCTCCCCAATAAGACACTTCCATTCCCCAATTCCCAACAATTCTCGAGGCATTGCGTGTCGATTGGCGGAACTTAACGCTTTACCTCATTACCAAAACTAAGAAATGAAAATATAAAATATTGCATTTGCCCATTTCGCACTCTTGTGCCTCATCGCCACTACGTCTTCAATAAAAATTAAATTACGTTCCTCAAAATAATTCTTTATGAACTTTCATGCACACTATTATTTATTTTTTTATAATTTATTCATTTATTTTTTTAATTATTAAAATTTTATAACAAAACAAAAAAAAAAAACAAACACATGAGGTCAAATAAAACAAAACGCTAGTATCGTGTAAATTGTATTTACCTCTTATCATAACGCATAACGCAAGTCACCGCAAGTTCAGTAAATATTTTTACAAACGTTTGTTTACATACAGATACGATTACATTGGTCAAAATAATCGCCTACAAACTGACCTGACTGACACTGATTGAAGCGATACTCGAAAGCCTGGAATGTCCGCCGGTACTTTATGGTCCTAAAGCTATTACTTTCATTATTTTATTTAACACATAATTATGCGAAATTATATACATTCGACATTTTTTTTTCTAAAAATCTATGTTACATTTAATTCCTTAGTGAAGGTAACTTTACTCTTTGGTAGCGAGCCGTTGGGACTTGCTCGGTCGCCAGCGCCCGAGTGACGGGACTGACAGGACTGAAAGGGAACCAATTAAAAGAAATATATTACAAAATCTATTATAAAAACTCATAATTAAAAAAATCATTTTTTTTAAAATAAATCTAATCAATTTCATAGAAGCGCAAATTAACAATCATCAATCAAAGCGCAAACGACACGAGTAAGTGGAATGTTTGGATATGAATCTGTTCTCTTTCCTCCGTTCTCCGTCCTCGAGGGGTTGGCACTTGTGGAGTATTGAGAAAGCCTAACTGAAACATTAACGCGGGGTTCCCTAAGCACTAAACTATAGGACGATAGAACTACACCGACAAGCTATCACTAGTAAATTAGCCATCTTGATTAATTACATTCCAATATAAAATTTTATTTATGTATTTATAAATAACTTTTTTTTCATAATGAAAACGAATGATGTGTACGAATGATATTGAGAGCGGGTCCTCTTATAAAACGAAATAAGCAAAATCGATACATGGTATTTTTACAAAATTGATTATCAAATGAATAAACTTAATAATTATGTTTGATTGAAATCAGCACCCGCTCATTGAGATCGCCATTAGGCATTTTCTTGTTTTAATGACGTCACCGCAATATTATATAATTTTTACAACAAAAAACTTACAATCATACTATTTTCATACATCGCAACACCGAAAAGTAAGTAAATGTGTAAGTAATGTCAGTATATTGACAAGAAACAAGCTTATATTTTATTATATATATATATATATATATATATATATATATATATATATATATATATATATATATATATATATATATATATATATATATATATATAATTTAGGCTACAATTCACAATTGCGGTTTCTAGTTCGAATACCACGTTAATAATAATACATAAATATGTGTATAGTAAAATATTAACTCCACATGAGAGGGAGAGAATTAAAAAAAAATAGGATTCCAATAAAAAAAAAAAAACAGAATGATGATTTTATCTCACATGAAGTTAGAACTTTACTGATAATATTTGTGTCTCTTAAAAAAACTGGCATAATAATATTTTCTTTTATAAACAGACATTATCATTTAAAAACAAAAAAATAAATTTTGTAATCCTTATGTAAGATAGATAGATTTTATTAAATGAACATTTTAAAATATAATATGTCAGAATTTATAAACTTACACTGTTTTCAACAAGAGACACATATAAACAACAATATATTTACAAATAATAAAAGAAAAAAAAACATCCAAACCAAATTATCCATGATCACATCTAAGGTTTAAAAATTACTAATTAATAGCAATCGATGAATCAATCAATCAACCATCATATCGAAAACGGCGGCCATATTCCTTTTACTAATTTATAATACTGTCACAAATATATATACAACATGTTGTGATATCGACAACCGTTAGTCAATGAGGTATTCACATAAGGGGCCATCTGTAAATGACGTCACACGTTCACAAAAGCAGACAACGAGTGAAACATAAAGTATGCTACAGGCTAAGATGGGCAGAGGTGGTCGAAAGTGTGAAATAAAATGACGTCACACGTTAAGGGGCAAGGGGAAAACAATTATTTTCCTTTCCAAGTGAGCAAGAAAAAGAAAACAATTGATTCCCCCGAGTAGGGATCAAATCCACAATCATCGCACCACGACGGTCTCAAGTATCAAGATTAATAAAAAAAGACACTTAACACATAGTATAATAATTTTTTAGGTGTAAAATTCCAAAATATTTGACGTCACAATAGAAAGGAAGTGTAGGAGTCAAAAAATTATAAAATTCGTGTGACGTAATTTATAGCCCCTAAGGTCGAGCTAATATAGTCTTTAATAAATAATTTAAAAAAAAACTGAATATAATCGAAACAAAACGTTTCGTTTGAACACATCCTAGCTACTACATATATATAAGTATATATTATATTGCTAATCCATATCTAGTAGATATAAAGGCTATGTAGAAACCATATTTACACCGTACTCTATAGAAAATAATATGTAGAAATTAAATAAAAGATATGTATGTATATATATATATATATATATATATATATATATATATATATATATATATATATATATATATATATATATATATATATATACTGCGAGTTGCGAGGTCACTCATGAAATTGAAAATTAGACGGTGAGTGGTCTGACTACCGTTCTATATGCGGGATACAACGTGAACCTAAAAAAAGACACTACAGAAATTAATCAATTATATCACTTAGCTATACGTTATATATTTAATTTAGTTATTCAGATTAATTTGAGTAAGTATAAAGAAAACTAGATTTATGCTTTTTCCCGCATGTAGTAGGGTAGGCAAAGGCAACCTAGTGTTAGGAAGCCCCGTTCCCCACTGACCGCCCAATTGTTCGAGACTGTATGTTGCATAAAGTAACTTTACGTCATTGTTACAAGAGCGGGGAAATCAAAATATTTTAAATACAATCATAGGAATGTAACCCACAACCATCGCGCTAACTATCAAACACTGTCTCACTGCACCACGATGGCCTCAAGATCAAGAATGAGATAAGAAATAAAACAAAAATACATTTAGCACATATACAATACAAACAAAGTTTTAAAAAATTATGTAACTGTTTGAATAATGCATTATACAGAGTAAAAAAGTCCTACATTACATAATTTTTTGGCAGCCGTCACTGTCACTGTCACTGAGACGTGGACACTGACAGCTGTCACTATTTGACAGGTGTCAAAACTCATACAAAACGTAACGCTGTACACGAGACTAGTGCGAGTGTGCCACCTCCGATACCAACCATAGAATATTATGGTGATATAGTATGAAGTTATATAAGGTTAACGTTTTAATAGAATATTAATGAAAATTTTCATTAAAATAATCATTAATTTATATCTCTACATATAAAACAAGTTTAATATTGAAATACATTAATAGATTATCAATAAAAAATAGTAATGCCTAAGTACGTTAGTGATGTAACAGATAGGCACACGTTATTCTACATAAAGCTATATATACACTTACGTCACCTATATAGTTAAAAAAAAGGAAAGAAAATGTATGGAAATTTACTTTTTATCTGGAAAAAATATATATGTCAGATCAAAATAAAACATGGCAACACTAGCACGACACAAACTTTGTCTTACATTAAGGATAAATATGGAATACACGTTTTAAGTACATACATTGTTAACCTCGGAGTTTCCGTTCAAATACAATTTTATAAAGCGTTAACTACATTTTATTATATATTAATATTATACACAAAACTTTATGATATTAACAATATTTTTAGACATGGCAACACTTTTAGTTTACATTTTTTTTCACCATTACTCTGAATTTGACTAGAAAATTGAATAATTTGTATTTTTATTGTCGTTTAGTGGAATTTTATTGTGTTTATTTCATAAGAGTGTTGCCATAATCGTACGATCCATAGATCACAGCGATCATTCAGGAGACTATAATACCAAAATCTACGTAATAATAATTTTAATATATTAATAATAAATTATATTAAATAAATAAAACGATCGTATTTACAATTTGTTTAAACTGGCTTGATTTCACACTCACACAGTTATAAAAAAAAAGTTGTAAAAAAATTACCTTATAAAATACAAAACTTTTTATTATTAATATAAAAAAAAAAATACAAATTATTACTGTAATTACACAGTTTAATATGCTGAGTCTTATCCCCTCTATTAATAAATAATAGGAGGTAGTAATATATTAAATAATTAAAAACAATTTATTGAAATCATATACCCAGAAGGTGTTTAGAGTTTCCAGAGCCATTATTTGTATGTTCATAATGTTCACGATAGGTCAAATGTGTACAGTATGACTATAATAAAAAAAAAACAATATTGCTGAAGTCGCCTTATATCCCCCGGGGGATGTTTGGAGGTATTTGGGGTCTCCGAAAGGGGTAGATATAGAAAAAAAAACAACGTTACTAAAGTCTCCTTATATTACACCCGGGAGATTTTGGAGGGGGCAGATACTACAATAATTAAGAACGATTTTATTAAAATCTCCTAATATATCACTCATTTGGAGTGTCCTCATCCCTTAATAGTTAATTTATATATTTGAGTTAGTTCAAACACAAACAGAGTGATAATAATAATAATAACAATAAAACAATTTTACTGAAGTCTCCTCACATCACACCCGGGGGTAATTGAAGGTGTTGGGGTGATTGGGGTGTTTGGGGTGCCTAGTTGATGGTGTGGTGTCAGGATGGTGGCGCGTGGTCGTGGGGCTGCCTTGCCTTCCTGTCAGTGCCTGATGCTAGGAGATTATTAAATTCCACTTCTAGTATTTGTCGAGCCTGGAATTAAATGGATTTTATGTTTATATACTCTTAACGTAAATACAAATCTAGGTTGTTTTAAGGTTCACACTCTATTCCGCATATGGCAGGATAAGCAGAAGACATTTGCTGTTAAGACTCTTCATTCCCCACGCACCGGTAAATTTTTGAGACATTGCGTGTATATTAGCGGAACTCAACACTGTGCTCTGCCTTCTTACTAGACCAGGAAATAATAATATTTTACTCCTCCAAGAGCGAATTGACTAGACAATACACTAGTGAAAAATTGCGCATTTGCACTATTGACGCGATCGAAAAAAATAGGCGCGTCTTCGTGCATATATATACTGTTATAGATAGATAATATACTTTAAATAGTATATGAAAAATTACCTGTGTGTTCTGTGTGGGTATTTGCAACGCTAGTGCCATACTGTTAGCGTCGAAGTTATCGTCAAGCGCAATGAGAGCACCGTGCACACCTGACTCTGATAGGTTGTTGGCATATTCCTGTGAAGTTGGAAATAATATTAAAATATCTCAAACATTTTATTCCTATAAAACTAACACTCTAATGACAATGAACTCTCAGAGACTCTTACATATAACAATGTATGAGACGAACCTTCAGTCCGACCGCGGCCAGCCAGCGCTGCAGGCGCTCGCACGTCCACACCAGCACGTCGCGCGGCGCGGCGGGCGGCGCCAGCTCGGCCGCGCGGCGCCGCTCGTCCAGCGCCCGCACCGAGTAGCCCACGCGCTTGAGACACGCCACACCAAAATGCAACGATGCTCGATGAAAACCGTCCACCATTTTTAATTGCGCTCGTAAATCGCGCTTTGTTAGATGTTCTAACATACGAGCGTCTACGAGACACTCCATGAAGGTCGTTCTGTATTGCGGAAGCCCGAGAGACGGCAACCACGAGTTTCCAACCCATTCATGATTCATATCACCGAAGGCGAGAGCAGCACAAGCTGTTCCTCTAGGGGCTGATGGGGAAGTCAGTGAAACCATTTCTTGTATGGCCAGCCGTAATTTCAATCTGTGAAGGGGATTGCTTATTCCGATTTCTCTTTGTATTTCCTGATCGGACAACGCGGACATGATGGCTCCGGATTTGACATTGGCTCGACAAGCCGCCACGTACCAAGCTGGCATCCCCACCCATAATTCTAACCATGCCACTACAGTGGGACCGTTCCATAACGCGAATGGAGTACCAGCCCGCATTGCTTCACCTAGCAATTCATGTCGGTAGTCTCGTTCCCTACAAAGAATATTATCATGAATAATGCTAGTATTTCAGAAAATAATCAGGACTAAGAATAATTTTCTTATTAATTGTTTTATCAATTATGAGACTCAATAATCGAACATTTTTGAAAGTTATAGTACATAGTTTAGTATAAAAAAAAATATTTAGAAAAAAAAAATAAAAAAAATCTATAGTATATAATGTTGTAATCTAGAAATGTTCATAATCGAGTATATCAAATACCAATTAGAACAATTTCAAAATAATGTTTTAATAAAATAAAAAAATAAAAAAATCATGCTGCATATATGATAGGCAGAGGGAAACATAATATAGAACTAAAACAATATAAAATCACTAACTTGCTCTTGGTCCTAGCGTAGTCCTGGTGTAACGGCGCAGGCGCATGTGAATCACCATCATCACCCAGCGAGGATAAGCCAAGTGAAGATGCTGATGACAATGTTCTTGGGCTTTGACCTTGTTGGAGCTAAAAGGTCAAGGAAAATTCTATGAAAAGTCTAACTAAAATGAATATTTTGTTCTAAATATTGTTAAAATTTTGGACTTTAATATCCTGGCGTCACTAAATTCAAGATCAAAATCAAAATATTCTTTATTCATTTCGCCAATACAAGCACTTTTGAGTCGTCAAGTTACATAGAAATATCAATGCCGTCAGTCCTATAGGAAGCAACCACCGGCTCGGTAGGCAGTTCTGCTAAGAGCTGGCAAGAAAATCAAAGGTTGCTCTTTTTAAAATATAATTTATAATAGATGTTTAACCATCATTAGCTTCCCAAGTGAACATATTTATGTGGATAGAATTAACTACTAGTATACTTTATTGTTGTGGATGGTTCACACAACAATAATGTATACTAGTATTTAATTCTACACACTATTATCATTATAGTAGTCTTGGATGAATAATATATTTTTTACTTTAACTTTAAATGATTCTAGTGGCAAGTGTAAAATAATAATAATAGTTGTTAGGATCACTATTTTTTTCATTTTTAAACAATGGGCTCTCCTTATGAAAAATACTGCTTTACTGTTTTTCATAAGGACGAGGAAATTGCATTTTTCCACGCATATATTAATTATCATGATATATTAAATATCATAGCTAACTGAGGTGCAATATGTGATATATTAGAGCTTAGTAACTTAGAGATACACCCCATGAATCAGCAATTCTTTTTACACTAAGACTTTTGAAGGATTTAATAACTTCTTCATCTTTGATAATTTAACTGCACCTGATGGAGATGACTTCAATGTCGGTATTTTTTCGAAATAATTCTCAAAAATATTTGCAACTTCATGTTCCGAATTAATTAATTTATTATCTATTTTAAGATCATATATAAGCTTAGACAGAACATAGTATTGATTTTATACTTTTACTTCTAAGAATCAAATTTCCATACTCACAGGCATACCAGCCTTCTCTTTCTTGCTAAAGAATCTTCCCAAAGAACTTTTAATTCCTCTTTTCTTTTGTTGGTGCATCGATGCTATGGAAACAGCTGAGGCAGCTGACGAAACTCCTCTTGGAAGACCAGGAGAAGCCCCTCCCCAGGCCCCACTCGGCGCGGGTATTCCCCCTAGGGATTCTTGGCTTGAGCTACATGGGTAATGGAAACATAATATTTTAATATACATTTGAACATTTATTACCTAGAATAAACAGAATAACAACAAGCACGAGCGTAAGGCCTGCTACGTTTAAATGTTTATATCGAACTTTAGTTTAAAAGTACCAAGTAGTAAGTAGTAAGTACTGTAGTTTTAATTAGTAATAATATGTTCAATATTACACGAGCAATAAAAAAAATCTGCAATTATGTCGAAACTATCGAAAAAACCTAAAGAAAATATGGTAAGCTCGCAATATCAAATAGCCTATAATCAAAGTGTTGTTTAATAATTCAAATATTTGAAATTAGCTTTTTATATAATTAACACAGAGAAAGGATCAAGAGTCTAGCTGAATGGAATCACTATGGAAAAGTGAAATAATTTAAGCCACTACATAAAATAATCATACGGGAACGTACCGTTTATACCGTTTGGTACTCGAAACAATATTCTTGGAAATCCGAAAAGACCATCCTTAGTAATTCCATTTATTTTAATAAAGTATAATTATTTTAAACTATTTTAAAGTATAATAATAAATCTCTTTAATACAAAATAATTATATTAATATTTTTTCTTAGACTGATAGAGTTACTATAAACAACAAGTAAGTTCAATATAAAAAATAAGATATTTAAAGCGGAGATTTTTTTTACGTCCAGCGCAGTTATTTCTTATTTTTAATTAAATTACACAAATCTGGCAACATTATATATAACTGGCTGAAGAATAAGGATGGTATAACAAATAATTATTCAATATCGTATACAATTTCGATTTCAAACATATTTTGTGTGGGGCATAATTATATAAATTGTCAGAGCAGTCGCACCAGATGTTGGTCAGACTTAGATTATCTGACTGACTTCGTCTAGGGCTAGATATAGATATTGTATGATAATTAGGTCTAAAGTTAGGAACTGATGAACACCTGTGTATGGGGATCCGAGCCAGGCTTCCTGACATTATTGAGGTCCTGAGCAGCGTGGAAAGTGGAAAAACATTAATAAATAATATTTTCAGTTTTACTTAAACTGACAATGTAAATAAACAATAAGAATATGTTACCGAAATCAAAGATCTTATCATGTTACTTTTAGTTCGTAATATTCCAAAATTTAATTTCAAGTTCTCAATCAAAAGACCCGTCATGATACGAGAGCAATCATTGTTCATAAATTATTATCAATATCAATGCATTTGTTTATTAGACGACTGATGACATAATGCTATAACGTGTAACATGGTACCCAAGGTTCCGTAAAAATCAGAAATTTATAATGTATTACATTTAAGTACATTTTTATGGCACTTCATTGATTGATTTTTTTTATTTTACAGTGGATTATGAGGATCTTGGGATCGAATTGAGGAACTTTTCAAAAATGATTGTAAACTTGTTATATATTTTTTAATTTTTTTAAAAGCTGCAATGTATATAAAATTTCATCAATTTAACTCAAATAATTAATGATGATTGTTTTGTTGATTGATGATTAACATTTAAAAATCGGTTTTGTGACTGACTTACTCATCCAAAACCTAACCGCCTTCTAGGGAACCTACAAACTTTGTATTTGGTGCCAAGGTAGATTATACAGGAAAAATCTGTCAACTGATAATTATTGATTATCAAAAAAGTATTAAAAAAAATAAGTATGTAAGTTATCTTATCAAAGAACGTAGAAAAGTAAAGCGATTTTTAAAATATCGAAGTATTAATAATGATATCAAATAAATTTTATCCCGGATGAACTCGGCACCCGTATAGATCTCCCATTCTTTTGTCGGTGAAATCAAGAACGACACATTACTTAATATTTTACTTGGCTCTCATTTCACATTTATATTTTTGTTGGGATTAACTTTTACGACAACATATTTACGATCACAAAAAAACCTTATAAAATAGTACATATTTCATTATTACCAACATTTTTTTATCAACATCTAAAATTTAATGAATGAATTTGCACGTATGCAGATATTGATAACACAGGACGGAGGCGAGGAGTATACAGCGTGAAGCTAATAAAAATAGTGAACTTACGAATCGTACGGCGTCTGATAGTGCGTTCTCAGCCTATCCCTTTCCGCGTGGATCGCTCTCGCGGCCCTCTCCAGGCGCGCTCGGGCGCCCGCACCTCCTACAGGTGACTCCGCTCCTTCGGAAACCACACCTATATCTTCACATAGCTGGAGCTGAAATATGGGATTCATTTGACGATTTTTAGATGGAAAACATGTGGGTAGGTAATGGAAAATTTTGTGTTAAATCACTCTGTTTATGATCTCAACTGAGTGTAACGGTAAAACTCTCGTTTTGCCAAGCTGAGGAAATGAAGATAATTTACATAATTATGAATTACTTGAAATGGAATTCAAAAACCGCAGACATCGCCGTATGTCATACAACTGTTTGCCACAAGCTGTAAATATACGCTAATATTATTGTGGAAAATTCATAGCACAATGTTAAAATACAAAATAGTTATTACTTTTAATATTGTGCTTTAATATTATGAAAGATTAATTTGGTCACATTGTTATCAATCTCATCATTTTAAATCACATTCATGCCATTTAAAAATAATATAAATAAGATTAAAACAATAAATAACTAAAAATGGCAATTACGTCCAAAGATTAAAAAAAGCATAAGCTTAATAAGAAATACAATCAAAAGTAATTACAGGGTATTGATATGCTTGGGCCACTTGTAGGGATACCTAATTTTAAAATATGAATAAATTATAATGTTAACATTTTTATTTTTAGATATTTTATGGTGTACATGATTTATTGTTTTTTTGTACGTAGTACAAAATAATTATTGATTCATTAAGTAGTTATTCCTGATTGATTCATTATTAGTTATTAATTTATTTTGAAAAGACAAAAATTACGTATCCCATTTTACACTATAGAATACTAATCTACCTAATAAAAAAACACTAAAACTAAAACAAAAATAGTAAAATAACATACAGGATGTATTACATAGTACATAGCTTATACATCATAATAGAATACAATTTAACAATACAGCAGTAACCTAATTTACCCAGGACATAATAACTACCTGAAATATTATATTTTAGCAAAATACAAATATTTGATTTACTATGAGAAGCTAACAAATATCGACAAAAGCTGCAAATAAGTGAATTTCTTGGCGCTTTTCAAAAATAAAACGATCTCAGCCAGCGATGGGTGCAAATGCCGTACAAGCCGCAAAAAGGGAAACGGGATAGGGATGAACACAAGGTTTCATTGAAATTTAACTAAAATATATTATTTATTTATAGTCTCATCCTCCACCATTAAGAGGTATGCAGAGACCTTAGCGTTTAGCACTCCGTTTTCTCTGACTACCCCAACAGAATACAGCGTGAATCTAAGTTAAATTAGGTTAAATTATTTAAAAATAGTTAATTAAAAATGTTGAATTCTAAAGTAAAACTGCAGCATGTAATGCAGTTGTAAAATATATTACAGGGGCATGTATAAGAACAAATATGTGCTCTTCTTTTTTTGAGCAAATTAATTATTTTTGGAAATTTAGATAAAAATCTATAAGTGATAAGTGCACTAGTAGTGTAAATATATGGAGTTAATTTCTTAAA
Source organism: Heliconius himera (assembly GCA_021202915.1). NCBI lineage: Eukaryota > Metazoa > Arthropoda > Insecta > Lepidoptera > Nymphalidae > Heliconius > Heliconius himera. The sequence continues at coordinate 809,460 of JAJHJA010000046.1, forward strand.
AATAAAATAAAATCTGTGTATGTGGAAAAATCTCATTGGTCGAGAAAAAAAACTCATACGTGTACTAGAATCATCTACGTTTGGAGGTAGGCATGGACTATCAAAAAAATTACAATATGTAGAAAAATCTCATATGTCGAGAAAAACAAAAATATTTAAATATTTATTGACTAGAATCGTCAACCAAGTGGTTTAAAAAATGGGTGCATTATTGAGGGTAGTTGGATGTTGGCGTGGGGAAGATTGATGCAAAATTCATGGGTTTTGCTGGATAAATGTGTGAGCGTGAGACAATAAGACCTGGTCTAGCTGGTCGTGTGGATTAGATATTTGAACATGGCGGGCATATCGGGCGTAATAGGAGTAACTCAGTGTAGGGGTAGAGTATTCAGGCGTGGGTTAAGGGCAATCAGGCATGGTGATGGGGTAAGGGTAATCAGGCGCGGTGGTGGGGTTGGGACCGACCTGGCTGGAGGGCAGGCTCTCGGAGGCGGGCGCGGCGCGGTAGTGCGCGTGCGCAGGCGACATCGACGCGGGCGCCTGCCATATATTTATTTCATATATTGCCTATGTTATATTCATCTTTATATTTAACTTCGCTTATATTTATATTTCATATTTCAACATAGTAGCATTTTCCCTTATTTATTAACCTACATATAGTCTGTACTTTAATATCAGTAGTGGTATCTCTTAAGTTTTATAGTTTGGTATAGACCTAAGTCAACTTAAATAATTAAAAAAAACATTTCTGATACAGACTAAGAGACAAAGTACCCACCACCAAACAGACATATATTTATCCTTAAAACCGACTCCATCGATATTTTATTTTATATTTATATAAAATATCGATGGATGGTCGAATATATATATATTTATTTGCTCACAGTATGATATTTGTGATGGTTGGGGCGCGAGGGCGAGGCGGCGGGCGGCGGCGACTCGGCGCGGCGGGACACCACGTTCATATGTTCGTAGCTACCCACCTAAAGAGATAAGCGTACAATTATTTTTTATTATCGCTAAAATGTTATATTTGGGCAATGACATGAGGAGGATGAGAATTTTTTTGTTTTCAAATAAATGTCTAATTTTTTATGAGACCCCCGTGGCGCAGGGACACTAGCGTGCAACTGTAAACGCGATGGTTGTTAGTTCAAAATTATCATTTTCTTGCTCTGGTAATGAGGCAAAGCGCGGCGTTTAGTTCCGCAAAACTAACAAATTGGGAAACGGAAGTGTCTTAATGTGAAACAGAGAGTCCTAATAATAGATTCCCTCTGCATACTCTGCTATGTGCGGTATGTATACCGCTGTAGTGTGAAGCAAAAAAATAATTATGAACTTAAATAGTATGATAATTTAATTAAACATTCAGAATATAAATGTATGCCTCTACTGTGATACAATGCGGCAGTTTTAATTATACACATGATAGTTGTCTGGACTCCGGACTTCTGATCCTCATCACGAGTTTTCGGAGCTTTGTTACTGCTTCTTTATGAGTCGTGTATCGTCGTGAACCTCTTGTAAAAAAACGTGGCGTACGGCTCCACCAAACTATACGCACTTACTATTTCAACATTAAATTTGTTCCATATTTCGTTACAAATAATTAAAAATAAGCTTTAGTTCAAAGCGTGGTCTTACTCTGGACTCTAGTTCCTCAGCGCGGGCTTCGGTGCTCTGTTTCTCCTCCTGTATGAGACGTATCTCCGTGTTAATGGCGTCGAGCTGCTCCTGCAGCATGAGGGCCAGTGCCGCCGCGTCCGTGTGACCGCCTTCACCGCTTTCCGCTTCTTCGTTCTAAAATAAATAAATAAGGCTTTATATTAAGGCTTCTTGCTGAAACTAAATTTATATTATCTTTAACCTAAGATATTATATCCGACTGATCGGCTGCTAGTTCACCTTTTCCAGGTTGCCTTCAACAAAGGCCTCCTTTACAAATTTTCATTTTATCCTGTTCTTTGCAATCCGCAGATAGAAATAGGATGGGTCGGGTGGTCCGTTTTGAAATTTATATTTTAATTAAACACTAAAGACACGTGGTCCGCACTTTTTAACTTTTTTACAATTATCAGCTCTAGTTTTATATTTATATATTACTTAAATTGGGCTTATAACTAGAGATAATTATATATATATATATATATATATATATATATATATATATATATATATATTTAATTCCTAAGAAGAGTCCAGGTATTTTAAGATTGTCTTTATTGTACACATTTTTATTATTACCTATTACCATTTTACTATTTTACAATATTAATATATAGGTTATAGTTGTGTTTTTTGTTCCAATGGAATCTTAGGTGCCTGTCGAGGATGGTGGGTTCGGGATGTGGAAGGTATAACCGAAGTGGTTGTAATCTGTACTAAAGAGGATATGACCACTTCGTTTCTTTCTATATTTAATGATAATTTCTAAATTGTATTCCACAATGCCTTTCGTTGTTGCCATCGTTGCACTGCGGATCAGCCTTTTGATCGCAGCCTGTGAGCATGCCACGTTATTGCGACGAATGCGTACGGGACGCTGTCATGCAGCAGTAATTTTGCCGACTTCATCACTACTACCATCGCGTTCGTCAGACCCTGAGCTTCGTGTGTTTTTGAATAATCTTTCTTCTCTTGCGTAAAAGTGAGGTAGAAAGAGTTTTTTTGGTATTTCGGTACCGGTGTTGCCTTGATGTTTACAATATGAAGGGAGTGCACTGCTCATTTCGCTGAGTATTAACCGCAGTATATTTCTCGTATGGCGTAAGCAACGTTCATGGGATTTCTATGGGTATATACATTTTTTTTTACTGATGCTTAGTATTTGGGATGGACTGCAGTAGAACATATTAAAGAGATTTACATCTTCGATCAGTAGTAATTCTTCTGATCGGGATATTCTAACAGCCGTCACTATTTCTCCAGAGTTATTCATCACGAACAAATTGCAATAAATTTACTGTTTCTAGACCTGTAAAAGCTTATGCCTAACCTTTCAAAACTGTCATCCATGAAAAGAGCTACTCCCTTAGTTCGTATTCTCGATTTACCCATTTCGGCTTGTTGCAGTAATGGGATCCTTGGAGTATATTGTGTATGTTTTAATGTATTTGAGTTTTGTGAGATGCGTCTAAGTGGTGTGTCGACAGTACGTGAGTCGCTTTGTCCCAAGGAGCTATTCTTGTTGCATGCAGTACGAAAGGTCCATTCAACGTAACCGAAGAGCGCTTGACGGGAGTTCGGGTGTGCCATGATATTTGGAAGATCTACCTCGGTTTGGTCTCTCTCGTTTTTCACTTCAAGTTCGACACAGGTGGCAGCAACTCTGGGGCACTCCAAAACACAACATAGTAGGTATGGCACATACTAATGTGCCATACCGACTATGTTGTATTCTCACAGCATTCACAGCTTGATGAATCTTTGAACTTGAATCTGTGCAGGTACTGTGCTATACTTCCATGACCCGTCAACATTTGTACCAGTAAAGGAGTGAATCCTGTCGTTCTAACTATTTTGTAAGTTACTATTTTGTAGGTTGTATCTGGGAGGATTTCTTTGGTAACTGCATCCGTACCTGATTGCTCTTTTAACATGTCACAAGGGGATTTTCTCATAATCGTGGATATTAATTGTGATTGCTGATCTTTTTGCCAGTTCATCGGCACGTTCATTCCCCCCAGTACCCACGTGTGCCCTTGACCAGAACAGTTTAACTTCGCTCTCTTCTGCTCTAAACTTCTTTACGTTCTCCCTTGTTGCTTTAGCTAGAGGATGTCTCGAGTTCAGATTTCTCAGAACTTCTAGTGACGACAAAGAATCGCTAAAAGATAGTAGATAGCTTTTGCAGTCAGCTTTTTTGCTCTGTACAGATTCGCTTGTTATTTTTTTCTAATATCAAGCGGCAATAACCCCGAGAGCGCCAGCGCAGATGTTAGAGATACCGTCCTGTACGCACTGTAGCTATTTGGCTATTCACCAAAAAAAAATAACTGTCACATAATTATTTAGGGGTCATTATCAAAAGGGTTAGTTTTTTTAAAAGTAGCTAATTTCACCATTAAAGAATACAATAAAACAAAAAAAAACAATATTTATTGAATATAGATATGTATGTATATTACCTCAACGTCACTGGACACGTCGAAGGCTTGTTGTACATTTGCAAGCACGTGAGCTTGTTGCAACTTCTCCCAAGAACCGTCCAGCTGGAAATAAATAATTAAAAATTAAAATCAGTTTCATGCTGTATCTCACACACAGCAGGAAACGCAGAGAGAACCTAATGTTAAGACTCTCTGTTCGCCATTTTACGCCGAATTTTTCGAGGCATGGCGTGTTTAGTGGCGGAACTTAACGAAGGCTTTGGACTTGGTAAGAAATGAAAATATGAATAAATAAGAATAGTTTCCCTGTGAGTACCTTGGGCGGGAACAGCGCGCCGGGCGGCAGCGCGTGCGGCGCGGCGGGCGACAGCGAGCGCGTGAGCGCGTCCGTCTGCTGGATGTTGAACGCGATCTCCGCCTGCAGCATCTGGCGCTTGAGCTGCGGGCAGACCGGCGCACTCACTTTACGTGTACAGCCCGAGTTCAATGAAAACCTACTAAATGTTGTAGCACCCCCGGGTGCAACACGATTCTTATTCATTCTACCCTACAACTTATTTGTTAGCGATCGTATAAAAGACCGCACGGACATTGTGCGGGCAGACTTGGCTCTGGTGTGGCTCGGAGCACTACTCGTGCTCTGTGCTCTGCCACTGACTAACCTCGACTATTCGGATAATTGATTATTTAGTTAATCAATTATTATCGTAATTATGAATGTGGTTAACACTTATTTGTAATTGCACTGAGCTGGAACAGTGAAGGCGAGTGTTGATATATCGAAAAGGGTACCCTGAAGCCAACAACTGATGTTTGTCCGACACGACTGTTCTACTGACTGACTACCTTCTTATTATTTATTATGCTTTGCTGAGTGTTTGTACGTATGTTATGTGTCCACATATGAGTAGAAGCAAAGGCCAGGACATGGTCGAGGTTCTACTCGTTTATTATTTACGCCCACCACTCGGTCGTTTTCCGACATATATTATAAAAATGTAGATCATCATAAAAAAATATAAAAAAAACACTTAGCACCAAAAAGAAAATAGAAACACCATTATATACAAAATCCATTCAAATTCCTACCTGTTCAGTCTCCATTCTCCACTTAGCTAATTCTTTAAGTATTTCAGATTTCTCCGCTATGAGTTCATCTGCATATTTCCTTGTCTTCTCTAATTCCTGAGTTAGAGCGTTCTTTTCGTCTAACGCGTGCATTCTCTCCTTTAAGTGGACTTGCAATCTGGAGAACAACCGAATATTTCTATAGTAAAATAATTAATATAAATAAATATCGTAAGAGTATTGCACAAAAATGATATTATTTTATAAATAACACTTGTAAGCCCTAAATTTATTCGCTAGTAAATACCTAACTAAATTTAATATATAATAAATGAGTTGAATATTAAGTCTCGTCTCACTAGCATCGTTTCGATGTCATTTCCCACAATACTTTACTAAGAAAGATAAACTACTGAGACTTGACTACTACTACTTAACCATTATCATTCTGTTATTTTTAATTTATATAAACATACAAATCAACATTGAGGCCTCAGTGACGTAATGGCCCAGCATGTGACTGTAAACGCGGCGCTTGTGGATTCGATTCGCACCCGCGAGTATGAAATATGATGAAGAACGCATAAAAATATGAAGGTAGCAGGAGTCGAATTTTCGCCTTGTTTACCATCCAAGTACTTTGACGCACTAAGCCATACGTTCTGATGAGAACGTATGGCTTGGCTAAGTCGAAATACGTAAACGCTTCCAAATAAATAATAATTATAAATGAGGTAACAAAAAAAAAGTTCAAAAGTATTTTTTTTTTAAATTTCCCTAAAATTCTCTAAAGTAACAATTGGGTCCACTAACCTATCATTAGATTCAGACAACAATTTGTCCACAGTGGCGGAGAGGCGAGTGTTGTGTTCCTCGTTCATTCTCAAACGCTGGTTCAGTCTCATCAGTTCTGCGTTCTTCTCTTCTACATTTGCCTCTAGTCGTTGGATGCGATCTTCTGCGGATCCATGTCTTTCTTGAGCCTGGGGGAAGAAGGAAAGAAAAATAATAAGATCTTTGACTTTTGCGATTTCTACATATTTAAATATAACTCTTCAATCAGATTAATAGCATATATTTAAGATATAGTCAGCTCATTCTGTAAGAATCCAGGACAGTACAACTATGTAAGTGTCAAATTATTTACGTTCTTATCTATGATTATTAATAAACATAATAAAAGTAATCTATTTCCTCTAACCAGTTTTATTTACGAGCTTTAAGAAATATAAAAACAAAAATATAAAAATCTTGATCCTTAGTAAGGTATTATTCAAATTGCAATAACAATCGGTTTCTTTATATTGAATTGAATAGTTAAAAAGCAATGACATTCCTAAACTATTTATCTTCTTTAATTAGTGGATATTTATATTTTTTTAAACACTTCAATTAATAAGTTCGAAGAAAAAAAGGATATAACTGAAGACAAGTTCACTAATAAATGACCAGCAATTTTTCACTGATCAATTTTTCCTGATTAAATATCGTAAACACCACATAAATTAACAACTTTACTTATTAATAGGTATATTTAATGAAATTATCTTAACGTTCATACAAAAAAAAACTGTATCATTAAACCTGAATGTAAAACTATGCTATCTACACCCCCTAACTACATTAAAGCGAGTGACAAATGAAAATGACTGAAACACTTAATATTAAAAGTACACGGATAATCGGGTATTTGATAATTATCAACAAAAAAAATACATTTCAACATAAACTAATGAACAAGTACAAATTTATATAATAATATAAATATATTAAAATTAGTAAGTAGTTCCTTCAAATACCCCAAATTTAGTTAAAATCCTTGTGACTGGCGATGACGAGTGACAAAATGAAATGTAAAACATATACAAAACTTAAATAAACAAAATGTATCTAAAGTTGGTAAGATATAATATTAGCTTCACGCTGTATCCTGCATATAGCAGTTAGGCTAAGGAAACCTAGTGTGACGATGCCGTGTTATCTGTTATCTGTATGTGTTTCAAGATATTGCGTGTTAAGTGGCAGAACGCCGACAAAACGCCAGAGTGAATCAAATAAATATTTTTTTAAGGGGTAGCAATCACACAACCGCCATACAACGATATGACTCCTCATCATAAATTTCCTATCTTCAACCAAAAATCAAACAATTTAATGATCCCAGAAGAAAAATAATTTTTAAAACAATTCGCATATCATTCGTAATCGCCATTTCATTCTCACCTGATTGAGAGCCTCCATTCTTGCTTTGAGTTGCTCCTCCATTTCGGGCAAAGAAGACATTTGCGCCAACTTTTGCGTGGATAGTTCTAGTTTTTCCTCTATGGCCGCTATTTTTTCTTCTTGAAGCTGAAATTGATGGTTCCGTGGTCACTTTGCGATGGATTGCGTCTATTACTAGTGAATTAAGTTTGATTACAGTGTAATGTGATTACATGCTTAATAATATTCATAAAAAAGTGATCAATTATTTAGTTTACTTCGATAGAGTTAAAGATGTTAAATCGGAAATTTTTGGACCTTAATTTAGATACTATATACAAATGACTGAAACAAATTCCAAACTAATTAGTTTTTAACACTTACTAAACTAATATCCATACATAATTATGAATAAAAATAATCTATATTTTTATAATAAAACACGTATCACACGACACAAGAGCCAAGGTTAATTTACCATGAAAGTTTGAAAAAAGGAAATATGTTTCAAATGTAAAATACCTTTAATTGTGCCTGCTTGTGTTGTAGTTCCTGTTCTAACTTCTCGTTGAGGTCATGTAGTGAGGTGGACTCGCGCTGTGCGTTTAGATATCGCTTTTCTAGAGTTGCTATTCGTTCCTCCTGAAACAGAGTTTTAAAATATAAAATTAAAAGACAGAATTTAAGTTTGCCATATTGTGTCTTTGTAAATTATAATAATTTGACGATACTATACACGAACACCACGTTTTAGCCGGAGAAAATTTATTAGAGATGCCTTTTCACTGTAAAAATACTGTTTATTGCCGTATTACATTAAGTTCACAAATACATTTACCTGATCCTCCTTCTGCGCCACATTTTCTCTTAAATCTCTCTGTAATTTGGCGCACTCGTCTTGCTTCTTCACCAATTCTTTTTCACCTTTGGACAGTCTATCTTCAAGTTCTGTCACTTTATTATTTAGTTCCGCCACTCTTCTCTGCCACGAGCTTAACTCAGCTGACTGGAAATATCAACTTACATTAATAAGATTAAATCTAAATTTACAAATTTATCTTAATAAATATTTCGTAAAAAATATGGTCATATATTTTTTGTTTTGTATAAATTGAGGAGTTTTCATTACACTGATGATATTTCTATTTAAGGACACACTATTAAATTAATAGATAATTAATTTTTCAATAACATTATTGCTACAGATTTAAAATATACCTTTTTTATACGATATAAAGTCTTAAACGTTAAGTTTAATTATGATATACAGAAAATTAGTTTTGAAATTAATTTGATATGACATTATGGTCTACACGGATTGAGTCAGCACACGATGTGATATGATATAAAATGTACTCAAACATCTAAACTGTCTTGTGAATGGGACAAGTGTTAGTAATTTATATTAAATAAAACCATTTTTTACAGATTTTATGATTATGATCATCAGCCCATTTTTGACCACATATTAATTACCATGAAATATTCAAAATATTAAATTTAAAGAAATTACACAATAACATCTGTAAAAAAGTTTTATTTAATATAGTAATTCATATAAATTGAGTGTTAATATTGTTATAACAAACGAGTAGTGAATGACATGAGTATAATGTTGTTACGTCATAAGCATGTAATCATATGGACAAACATGCATGCATACTAGCATATTCATGTTATGCTTATGCAATAACAATATATATAAATGTATAACATTATAATAATTATATAATTATATTAAATGTCGATTTCGAAGCAAAACTCTTTCTTTTCCTATAGTTATATTATTTTTTTGAAGAAATATTCATATTATATATTACTTAAAAAATAATATAATATTCATATATTTAAAAAAAACACATATTTTATTTTAAAAATTATTAACTATGTAATTTATAAAGTCATGCAAAATGTTTGAATACGGAAAAATAAGGCCATGCAGGGTATATAACTATATATATAATACCAAATAAATTAAACTAAAGTAATAAACGTATAAGCTATCAATCAGCGTCAAAATGATATGCTAATACATATGAATTATCTGTAACAATGTTTGTTTAATCTGTGAGCAAGATGGCGCTGACCTGTTTGGCGATCGTGTTTTGGAGCTCAGTGAGTTTCTTGCCTTCCGATTCACCGTTAACACTACTTTGTTCCTGTGGCCACCATCAAAATATATAATATATATTTATATCCTTTTGCACTTAGGATTATTTAACTAATTACTTGTATGAAAAATACAATGTAATAACGTAAACGAAATGTATCCAAAAGAGAATATATATGTAAAAGAAATTTGAAATCTGTTCAACCAATTTGGTCAGTCCAAAGAAAGCTTTCAACTGCTATGTTAGGTTTCCCAATATAGCTATCGAATTGATGTATAATTACGCAAAGCTAAATCGGGGTCGACGGGAGTTTAGATCAATAGGCAAATACAGTTAGGTGTTTAAATCTGTTATTTACAATATTTATTCTAAAAACGTTCTTATCATATTTTAAAATAGTAACTTAAAAATCTTTACTAAATTTGCATACAAATAAAATTCGTAAATGGATAGTAAAAATGTTAGATAAACTTTTATAATAGTATTATTTTTCTTCAGTGCAAAGAACATTACCATGCGCGCTATCACAGTTTTGCCGATTCTATGCAAAACTTCTATTATTTTTAGTTTTACTCAATTCTCTTTATCCAAAAACTGATCAGTTTTCTACTATCTACTTTCATTCCGCATACTTTCATGACTAATTAATGCAATTAATATTTATTTCCTTCAATAAAAAAAATGAATTGAGTAAAACACTATAAAATCTAGAACATAACATATCTACACAATCATTCACGAAGCTCCTAACAAAAATTATGTAGTAACATTATTTTATTTGTAGTGTGAATGTTTTGTGTAGTTTGAAATAATAAAAAGAGTGACTTTAATCAAATATCCAAAACGCTAATAAGACTTAATGAGAACGAAATTCATGTATTTGTTTTTTTTTTGTTTCACGCTGTGTTCCGCGTATATCAGGGTAGACAAATGGAACTTAGTGTTGAGACATTCTGTTTCCCACACACCGTCTAATTTTTCAAACATTGCGCATTTAGTGGCTGAAAACAACGCCGCACTTAGCAGAACGAAGGAATGAAAGTAATTCATTCTCTCAAATGGGAATCGGATGAGAATCCACAGACGTGGTGTTGTGGCACACAACACCACGACAGTCTCATGTAGATATATTTGTACTGATTTAATAACATATAATTTCTGATTGACTTCTTTGAGGGGTAGTTAATTTTACTGCATACATAATAGCCTGTACAATGTACTTAGCCAAAGAACAATTACTCTGGTTAAACTGATTAACGCCCAATATTAATAATCTATCTCTTACGTCAATCTTCGATTGTTCCATATATCTATCCAATCTAGAGTAAGAGTGTAAAGTTAAAGTAAAAGTCATTTTAGGCGGTCGACATGAACCTTTAGTAGTTTTCTATTTACAAATTGCAAAGGCTAGTTTTAATTAAGAAACCTTCTTTTCGAGTTAAGAACCCGATACAAAATGAGTAATATTAGCATTTTGGACACTTAAAAACTTAAAAGGCAAGTTCAGTTACTTTTAATATCATATTACATACATGATACTTAGTTATTATATTCGTTATTTTTACTTAAAATATTATCTTTTCTCATCCATACATATATTTAAAATATTTATTTCTTACCTTGGGCTGTTGCTCCCCATTCTCGGGGGAGCCAGTGGGAACTGTGCCGTTCTCCTTAGGCTTGTCGCCCTCTTGCGTGCCAGACGCTTTGTATTGCTGTAACTGTTGTAAGAGGGAATATGACTTGGATGTACGTCATAATTTACTAAATTAGAAAAGAAAATGCAGGAAAATAGGCTTGAAACACTTATAGGAATGTATAAAAAAAATATTAAAACTTTGTGCATCTCACACCACGACTACCGATGCAACTAGACGACGAGTACTAATTTTGATAAAATAACAATTAATATAATAATTTATAAAAATAAATAAAACATTTATATGACAAAATAGTACACACCTCTTCTTTGGTTAACGCCAATTCTTCTTCTAGAGCCGTATTTCTTTCTAACGCAACACGTAATCGTTCTCGGACCTGTTAAATAAAACAATTACAAAGTAAAAAGATGAACCGAGTCCTGGCACGGTCTGTATTTAAACGCGACCGTTGTCGGTTCGATTTTCAGTCGGTGAAATACATTATTTTCATTTCCTCGTTTGGGTATGGAGACAAAGCGCGGCGTTAAATTCTGCTTCTAAACATGCCTTGTCTTGAAAATTGGGCAGTGCATGGGGAACGGATGGCTTTAACACTAGGTTCCCTCTGAATACTGAGTCATATGCAGTGTATAGCTAAATAAAATAGAGAAGACTATTAAGTATAGAAAAATAACAGAAAAATCATTTACCTTCTCGTCCAACGCCTTGTGATGTTCGAACAAACTTTTCAATGCTTTCAGAACTTCTACCTCGGAGGAGACCCCGGACTGGGCGGCCGCCTGCCTCTTGACCACCGTCATGCGCAGCGAGCGCTCGTGTCTCGATACGAGGCATTCTAGGTGCTCTAATAACAACTGGAAATAGAAAAAAAAAGAATAAATACAAACTACTATCACTCGGCAGTTATTTTTTTATTATCAGGCGGCAGCAACCGGGTCTCTAAATGGATGAGAAATTAAGAAGGTAGAGACAATCATTAATTTCTCTTAGATTTAGTCACAAAATATTAAATAAAATGCGTGTAGGGAATAACACCTTAAGAATACTTAAACCTGAGACCCAGAACAGATGTCTTAATTTGAAATTCAGAAATGAAGTCATCAAGCCTGAAAAGAATCCTCTACTTTCGGCATCGGTCTAGACACTAAACACTAGACGGAATGCGTATTGAATTATTTATGTAGGCAGCATCTCACCGAAAAGTGGCAAAAACTGTGATGCACTCTGACGCCATAACTTTGAGCTTTATAAATTGTGTCATTGTCAGCGGATGAGCGAAGAGGCCTCGCGTCGAACAGTTTTGTTGAATATGTACGGGTGTGTTTATTGCGGAAGTTGTATTGGGAATTGGACCTCACAAGCGGGCGACGGGGGGCGGTCGCATCGCGAGCGTAATAATAATAAACATTGATGGAGTACTCCATCAATGTTTATTATTATATACAAATGGAAATATATTTATAATTAGAAACGGTTCTAATAAAAATATCTTTGACAATTACATATATGGGTTAAGCATAGAAGAGGTTAGTGCATAACTTCATATCTACTCTGTTAAGCAATAGATCCAGGTCATATTATTTAGTACCAAACTAGAAAAACGTACAATTTTACAGATATTAATATCTTTAATAGAAAAATCGAACTTGTCTCTATTGCGAGTAAGTCAGACACTTGTCAACAGTAAGTTTAAGATACCGACATTCACCGTGACATACAATTTATCGTGACATATATTAATTTAGTTTTCAACCGACTTCAAAAGACCTTCTCCATGTTGACACCTATATTTTATGCCCAACGATTTCTCCGTCATTTGTTAACCGATTATTTGAGTTTGAGGATAGAATAAAAAAATATGAGTAAATATATTTAAAATATATAAATGATATAAATAAGCTTACTCTGGTATTGTTTCTTTCCGCTTTTAGCTCTGAGATTTCTTCTTCCCTTTCCAAAAGCTGCTCTCTCGCTTGGTTCAGCTCTTTTGTGAGGGTCGCAAATTCCTAGAAAGCAAAATAAATATCGATTATTGTCATTTTTCAATTAAAGGAAATAAATTTGTTTTAACCTAGAATATATTTTTTCAGCTTCTCGCTGTACTTCTTTTTTTAAATTTATCGCACATAGCAGAGTAGGCAGAAAGAACCTCCAAAATAAAAAAAATATACGAGTGAGAATCGAATATACAACAGTCATTTTTACAGTTAGACGTTGTGCCACTGCGCCATGACGGTTTCAATATTATACAGTATTTAGGTCCATATTAAAAACTATTTCTTTTTAAACGATAAATTTTATTTATTTATATATATCGAAATTTAAAATAGTAAGTTAGAAGAAACTGAAGATCACTTTAGAGCGTCGTTGACTTAAATAAGTACCAGGATTATATAAAATGAAGTGTGTTTATTCAGCTTTACTTAAAAATATGTTTTTCTGAAGCTAAACTTAAACCATATACGAACATATCATGTAGAACAAAACACTTATAAACAAAAGCAATACAATAACTAACAAACAACAAAAAACTAAAGAAAAACCATTAGAACCGAAAAAACCTCAAAAAATATACATTTGCGAACAAAAATCTTCCAAAAACAGATATATTGGCAATAAAGTACTAAAGTATCAGCGAAACAATACCGTTCTACCGCCCCCGCCCCCGCACACGCGACACGCGACACGGGGCCTGCTTCGTCAGAACAATGAACACGGATCTTTATGGATTTGTGCTAATTTTGCAGAGGACGGTAAGTAAAATTTGACACAATTTGAATATAACCTGCAAGTCTACGCGTAGAGATAACTAGCTGTTACATGAGGGTTCGTCCCGTGGCGGAATGTAGAATAACTAAAAGATGTATATGGCACATGACACATTCTAAATGCTCGAGGTTACATTAAAACGATTGGCCTGCCTTGATAAATGGACTACATAGGCCATTTTGTTTATTTATACTTAAAATAATTCTGGAAATTAGGGTGTTCAACCTAACAAATTCTGTAGCTTTATAATACTAGTATAAATCAAGGCTGTCTAAACCCAACACAAGCCACAACGTCGCCCGCCAAATATAATCGCCAATCGCGCGAGTGGCTGACTCCACTCCGCAATAGATTGATCGAGGAACTTAAATTGTGGCTCTGTCATTAACATTATTAATGTTTTGTTTTTGATCAAATAAAAAAGATACTGGCGTGTGGCCCACAGACGGTCTTTGGTGTAGAATTTAGTTTTAGCTTTAGCGGTGGACAGATTTGGTATAGATATAGATATATAGGTAATTTGTCTGTTTCGAATAAATATAATAAGTATTCTAAAGTGTATTTAAAATATAAGCATTTAATAATAATTTTCTCTTATTCCCATAAGACAAGACAGAGTACAGAGTTCTAGGAACTTCCTCCTTTCTCAACAAATCAATCAACTGTATTGCATATTGAGTGCTGTAACTCAACATAACTTGTGTTTAATATAAAATATATTACTGAAAAATATTAAACATCATACAAAAGTTCAGAACTCAAAAAGTCAGCTAAAAATAGATTACAATATATTCTATAGTCCATATTTACCATCCAAAACATTCGTTTCCTTCAGTCCTTAAATGTACCACGGTAAATATTTGGAACGCAGATCAAATATTCTTCTGAACAATTTCGTTTTTGGGGATAAACTTTATTTTTTCGGATACTTTTATTTTCTTGGAAACTTAAGACGTGATAAGAATCTATAATTTGCTTTCAATTTCAGTTCCTAGTTGAATGGTCCTAATAAAGATATATTTTTATGGAAGAGTTTATACGTGCTAATAATTTTAATTAATAAGATTCAGTTCTTAAGAAAGTAAGAAGTCTTTCAATATAGTATAGATAACATATAACATTTTATATTTGATTTGAAGCCGTCATGGGGCAGGGGCACTAGCGTGCGACTGTAAACGTGACGACTTCGGATTCGATTCCGCCACTCAACACGCAATATTTCAAGAATTCAGCAGAAAGTGGGGAATGAAAGTGTCTTGTCTGTCTAACACTATGCTTACTCTAAGCCGTCTTGGACGGTTTTCAATAGACATAGGTTTGAGTATCGCTACGTTCTAATTTTATCGATGAGAAGTAAGCAATCACTTCGTTCTTCATTTTGTAAATATTTTTTTTTTGTCAATTCCTCTTCATTCCAATCACCCAATTCTTCATTCTAATCATTTGGGCCCAATTTTTTTAAATGAAACTTGGCAACAAAAAAACTCCTGAAAAACTTTGTACACTAAATACAGTAAAAGACGTCCGGAAAAGCGTAACAAGTAAAACTCGACCCACGAACAATAATATCTGTAACATATCCTCCCCCGGAGGCGTGGAGACGCGACCGCAGGGGGCTGTGCGTCCCCGGCGCGGCGGCGATCTAAATGACATCATTACGACCACTGCATTGTTTACGGTTAGTTCATTCCTCCGTTTGCATTTCCACTGTGAAATTTCAGCACATATTTATAGATAAAATTGTTATATTTTTTAAAGGTTTACATCTGTTTATTTCTTCATCTTTTTGTTTATGGAAAAGACTAGACAAACTCGCGCACGGGTCACCTGATGGAAAGTGATCACCGCCGCTCACACCAGATGAGGTATAGATGCATTGCCGGCCTTTGAGGTGGAGATTGACGCGCTTTTTTTGTAGAAAAGTACGCAGAATCGATTGAAAGATGACTTTGGTTGTTGCGGCACCTAGCCTCGTACTTACTACGTACTAACGTACTACTATAATCGGAACTAAGTGACTAATGTATTGTAGTGTAAGAACAAATTTGAGAAATTAAAAGTTTGTAGAATTTTAAGTTTTTGGCATTTAATAAATAATAAAAGTTATAAATAAATTGTGTTTTTGTTAATAATAGATAAATATATAAGCGTACCCGCGAAAAAGATCTGTAATTACAATTACCTACTAACCTAAATAACAAAACTATTACTATTTCTAAATGACAAAACTATTCCAGCGTGCGTTGCTCGCACTACTATCCCGAGGTGTGTTCTTTGTATAGTCACTAATTAAAGGAGTACGTCAATCTAAAGCACCATCTCTTATGAGACTACCTGTTGCATCTCAGAGCCTAGATAATTTCGTTTTGCAAGTCTTTCAAACGAAACGAAACGAGCGTCTACGAAAAGCTTGTAGCGATGAAGGAATGTTCCAAATTACTTTTGATTAATTAAAGAAATTATACTAAATTTTAACTTCACTCTGTATCATACATATAGCGAGGTAGGCAGAGGGAACTTACTGTTCTCCCGCACACTTTGTTATCTTATTCGAATGATGAAATAAAAATATAAGATTTCACGAAACGAACCCGCAACCATCGTGTTTACAGACAGACACTACTGCTGCGCCACGCCGGCTTCTATTAAATTACTATCGCGTTCACAATAACCCCACCGTAATACGTGTCCAGGTAATTAGACCAACAGACTTGCACAAATGTAACTAACTTAATTATAACTCAATGACTGTATTATCGCGGGATCGAGCTCATATTCGAAATGGCCGGAGCGGAAAGACTCGCAGCTATTTCAATTAGCGAGGGCGACACACTATCCGCCATAACGCGTAACCAATTTCCGGCCGTCGAAAAAATTCTTCAATTTCAGTTATTTCGTTTGGATTGCGGGAAAGCTTTTCATAACCTTCGCATGGGTTCGAATAAACGTACCTATACGAATCAATATTGGAATAGGTATGTTGACAGACAATTCTGCGTAAAAAATTGACTTGTAAAAACTTTCAATTTACTTCACGGTTTATCGCGCATATGGCGGAACTAAACGTAGCGCTTTGTCTATCACAATTTAAATATAATCATTCCTCCGAGAATCTTGTCCTGTGCCACGACGGCCTCAACTCAAAACGAAATTTTCATCTCTAATAAACATAATTTATAACAGAAAAAAGCAATCATTACCATTTCTAACACAAATAATGCTCTAATACCTGCAGCCATCAGCGGGAACAGCTCATTCAAGTCAAACTAAAAAGCAATAGAAAAAGACCTTAACTCATAATATGAACGAACAGTCCACAACCGTGGCAACACACAACGGCAGTGGCTCCAAAGGGAGGTTTCTAAAAGCGTACTGCGGTTGACCCCGCCTTGACTTTGGCGAATGGAAGGCCTGCCTATTAGTGAAACACGTGGTGCATAGAATTCGTTTACAAAGTCGGTGTTTTAACGTTTTGAAGCTTTAAAACTTGACTTGACCTACCCCAACGCTCGTGGCGACAGATAGCCTCCAAATCATTGTTTTACTTTAAAATTCTTTTCAAAATAGTGTGAAATTAAGCTACTTATACTTTTGAGTGTACATCTTTATCTAATATTAATAAGTCGTTTTTAGGACAAGGTTTTCGATTCATTGCGAAATTTCTATTCTAAGCTTGATGTCAAAGAAGATTAATACTAGTATAAAATATAAATAGTAAGAGGCCGCCGTGGCGCAGTGGGACAGCAGCGGACAGACATAGTCAGACAACGTCTGACGTGAGAATTTGTGGGTTCGATTCCCACTCGGAGGAATAAATTTATTTCCATTTCTTCGTTTTAGTTAGAAGAAGAAGAAGCGTGGAGAACGAAGTGTCTTAACACTATGCGTCATACAGCGTGAAGCAAGAATACTCTTGAACATATGAAATAATAGAAACTCTTGTTAAAAAAATGTTTCTCAAATTTAGCTTTCCCTGCATGTATAGTCCTACTAGAGTCCGAAAATATATCATTCATATATTTCGATATCTTCCTTATATCGATATATAATCTTCTTATATTCAATATATTGATAAAATGAAACTGGCAATATTGCTTTCTGTGATGCTTCGAGTGAGCAACAGACTTCATTTTCCTCCTTCCTTCATTCATATTGATCTTAAATAATAAAAAAACTACCATAATAGTGGTATTTTGTAGAAAATGTTTAATATAAATTTAATAATTTAATAAGACAAAGGTTCTGGTATTTGAAAGAAATGAAGCAAAGACAGAATGAAAAAATAAAAATAAATGGTAAGATATAAGAATAAAGTGGTATACGAGTATTTGGGAAGTATGTTCAGTAGAGATGGAAGATATGAACGAGATAGATGTGGAGGTAGATGTGATTGCTGCCCGTAACAGGGTTAACGGAGCCTTAACGGAGCCCAGCACAGCTGCGCGTTTGGCCGTACACAATGCAGTGTTGGTACCGACGCTGTTATACGGCAGCTATATCTATTTCTATTCAGTATATAATTAGATAAAAAAACTGTTTGGTGAAATCGTTTCGCAGTGGCACAAGGCCTGCTAATGCCACGGTTGTGGGCTCGATTCCTTCTCTTGGGCTCTTGCTAGCCGTGCCGCGTTGAGTTCCGCCATCGAAATCGCTATGTTGCGACAATTGGGTTGAAAGTGGGTAGGTGGTTAAATTTCCTCTACCTATTTTACTCTTTTTCTTGACTTAATATATAAAACTAGTATAGAACATATCTAATTCGATAAATGTGTCTTCCTTCACCTGAAGTGAGTGAGGCTTACCGAAGGCCATTTTTCTAGCTCTCGACTGACAGGAATTGCCGTAAGACCTTATAACGCCTAATCTTAAATCTTTAGTTGCGTGCGACTGTAAACACGGTAGGTTATAAATTTGATTTCTACTAGGGGAAATTAAATATTTAACAATTTCATTTTCTTGCACTGGTAACGCGGCAAAGTGCGGCGTTAAGTTCCGCCAGTAAACAACACAGTACGGCAACATGGCAGAAAGTGAAGAACGGGAGTCTTAACTAATTTTCCAGGTTTTCCAAAATAAAAACAATTCGTTTTCCCCCCCCTTCCTTCAAATTCTTAGAGATATTTAGAGGCGGGACCCGACCACGCGATTTGTCTACTAATTCTAGTGAGTGGGAACCGAACCCACAATCACTGCCACGATGTCCTCATGTGTACGACGACTTCATTATAATAATTATTCATTAATAAACCTAATTGGTGTAAGCTTATTAATGATTAAGAACAGCACAAATCAATACGAGCAAGTCGAGTTTTCTGTTTACGGTGTAAATGGTACTTAGGTATATGAAATACGCAAAAATCAAGTCGAGCAAAACACGCCCGATCATCGACACGCTCTTAACCTAATATGACCGCCTCGTCGCGCCCTAAGATAAATATTTTAAAATAACATCGCAATTTAGTGACACATTTTTTTAAACGTGATTTAAAATGATTAATAAAATGTTTATACTGTTCTTAGTAGGCATAAAGAAATATATTTTTAGGGCACCGTACCTCGAAAGGAAAAAACGGAACTCTTTATGATCACTTCGTTGTCCGATCGTCTGTCAAGATCCTTTTTACCAGGAATGCGTTGAGGTATCAAGTTAAAATTTATATCAAATACTCAGGTCTACTGTTTCTTGGAGCTATGAAAAAATCAAACATCTAAACCAACGCAATTAAAAGACGCAGCCGTTTATGCCATAAGTTTCCGCAAATTTTCGAATCTAATAGGGTACTTCCCATGAACTCAGAATCTTGAAATTTGGTATGAAGCAACGTTTTAAAGCACATATAAAGAAAAAAATACGAAAAGTTAAAATTTATAGCTATTTCATAGAAAAAACTCAATAAAAATGTATATTTAAATGAGTGCTTATTACCGCAAATTCAAGTTTGTCGACTTTTATAAGGGCTACAGTGTACTTCTCGTTGACCTAGACTACTGAAATTGATAATTAAGCTTCGGCGGACGAAAACGATTCGCACTTCACGCTTTTTTTTTCAGACATTTCTTGCCTAAAAGGTTTGTACGCCAATTAGCTTGCACCAATTAAAAAGGTTATTTGTAAAAAAAAGCACTGAATTTTTATTAACATATTGATATATTATATATAGTTTACACATATCGCTCTTGTAACGAGGCAAAGCGCGGCGTTGAATTTCGCTACTTAACACGCAATGCCTTAACTGTATAAATGTATTACTACCATTACATTTTACTGTTATTCTTTTATCTTTTTCTTTCTTATTCTAGAGAAATCCACATTAAAGAGCAGGGACCTGTGCCTCATTTTTTCCTATCAAACCAAACCAAAAAACAATGACTGAACAGACTTGAACCAGCAATCACCTTGAATGATTAGACCTACCACAAATATATACCCACCTGTAGCAAAGCGGTGTGAACACGGCAAGTGCATACAGCGCCGTTCTTGCGCGAGCACGGCGCGCCGAGTAACGCGCACGCGCCGACGCGCTGCATTGCGCGCGCGCATCCCTTCGCTACGACACACTTAATTTACTACCACCCTCACAGAACTACTCTTACTTGTTCCATAAATCCTTTTATATACTCGTATGAACAATATCATGTTAACGATAAAACAATCCCATATCTTTAAACATTACCAAGTAAACATGGTGTTAACATTCAAACACAGTAGGTTAATTCTTTAATAGTCTGTACACTGCCGTTTTTAGTTCTCATTTTGATAGATTCAAACAACTTTTGTTGACATTTAAAAAATATTTTAACATTCATCTAAATTTGGTAGACATTTTGGCTGTTTTACATATCGATATCATATCTTTAATTAAATAAAATTTAGCATATATATTTTATACCATTATGAGGCCAGTCGTGGCGCAGGGGCACAGAGTGTGACTGTAAAACGAGGAGATGAAATATTTACTTAAATTTATATTTTGAAATGGAAATATAAATTTAAAAAAGCGCGGCGTTGAGTTCTGCCACTCCACACGCATTGCCTCCAGCATTCGGCAGAAAGTGGGGAACGGAGTGTCTTAACACTAGATTCCCTCTGCCTACCCTGCTATGTAGGCGGGGTATAGCGTAAAGCTGATAAAAAAATATATATATAATTCAATATATAAATTTCATAACATCCGAGCCTAACCTCGTGACGATATATTCCTTTCTATGTAGCGTCGTCCAATTTTCTTTTATATCCCAATATTTTGGCGTCATTCATCAACCGCCTACCTTTATGAGAGCGGATATATTACTTATGAAGAGCGTAAAATAAAATTGATAAGTTAATAAGTACTACGTAGGAAGTGCTACGATAAACTTAATGGCACAAACAACAAAGTTGTAGTGCTAAAAATAAGAAGCCTTATTTAACATAAATAAACCGATGTCAAATGCCTGTCTATTATCTAGGTACTTAAATGTATTTTTAAATATATTAATATAAGTCTCCTTTAGGAAGCGTGGGTGAATCATTTTATAGCTTTACACTGTATCCCGCACATAGCAAGATAGGCAGACGAAACCTGGGAACCTAGTATTGAGAAACTCCGTTCTCATTTCACAATTCTGTTCTAATCGAATCCATAACCTGTCACGTTTACAGTCACGATTGACCTCAAAAGCATAAAATTCTTAAGTATAAGAAATATTTGTATAGTAAACAATATATAAGAAAAACCTAAATCCTAGCGTAATGGCGCGATAACCGACACGCTTATCACACGTTAACAACGCGGATAACTTCTAGACCAAACACTAACTAATCTGACGCGCCGTCCCTCGCTGCACGTAACTCGCGATAGAGGAAATCCTATGTGAAAATCCTTTTCTTTTTGTTTTAGTTCCGCGCATATCTTATTTATACTTTATCTTTATTTGAAATGGAAAAAATATTTAGTGTTGAATAATCCATTTATTAAAAAATGTTAAGGGGTAGGTATATATTATATGCTGCAACCAATAGCAATGAAATAACAAAAAGAATTAACAATAAGGAATCTCCTGCATGATGTTCAAAACTCTCAGTTATTTCAATTTGATCAAGAGGCCGAAGCCGCAGGCGGAGCTAGTACAGAGATCCTATCTATTATTAAGACATATCGAGACATTGGGTACTGAAACTTTACTTTAATAATTGCTTTTATTATCACCGTCCCTCGCCACCTGCACAAAATAGGAACAACTTTTATTCAGTAGAAAAATTGTTTGATGAAAATTTAAATAAGAAATTCGTCGAAAGTATTACACTTAGCGAATTGAATTCCACCTAGTGTGTATTTAAATTCAATCCTTTTATTTCACTGGAGAAGACATCCTCGTCTTTGGGTAAATTTATTCAATGTTCATAAAATGTTAGTTCAATTTTTCAAACGTAGTAATTTGAAAATTCATTTCTTATGACTTAAAGAGAAATTGTGTTCAAAATTACACATTTACTACTTTATACATCTTAGTAAAATTATAATGAACACGTATAATAATACTACTTCTACTACTACTAATCGGGCATTAATACAAGTGCCCGAGGGAACTCCATCGACATTCAAATATAAAAACGCATGGATATATTGTAATTAAATTAAATATACTACTATTAAATTCAAATTCTTCCAAATATTTTAACTAAATACTTCCTCTTGTATAGAACACAATACTATTCAACCGCTACAAGTCCATGTTACATCAGGACTTCAGGAAACAGCACGACATCGTCTTCAGGCAGTATCGATATCGATCTAAGTACATCGAGCATCAGCCGTACCGTGCGTTCCGGGGTCCGTGCGGGGGTGAGATCGTAAACCACACCAATTACACGACGACCCGCCGGGAGTAGCGACTGAGTGTCTTTTATTACATTACTGTATCGTTTGGCTTTCGAAAAAAAATATATTAACTTGTTGTGTTAAAGAAGAACTAGTCATATTTTAAGGTAAGTAGAGGTCAATAGAGGCTGTCGTGGTGCAGCAGCATCGTGTGTGACTGTAAACGCTACAGTTGTAGGTTCGATTGCCACTATGGAGAATGAAATTATTAATTTCCTGGCTTCCTTCTCACTTATAAATTACTTCTGACTGTATGGTATTTTTTATTATTTTTATTTACTCGTTCGTCAATAAATCGGCCCATTGAATTAAGCTGCCCCTTACTTTAATAAACACAAAAAGTAAACTAAACTAACCAAATAGAAGCAACCTGTAATAGATAAAGGAGAGGCAAGTGGCCGGTGAGCGTTCACTGGCTGCATACTTTGATGCGGTTCACTTTGTGCCTTCGCCTTGTATAGTAAGTATTTAATTATAAACCTTTAAGTATTAGAGCAGGGTAATTAATTGTATTTTTTTAGTTACCTATAAGCGGAGAGCTATTTTTTAAAATTATTTTGTTACATTTTTTGTGTTTCTGTTAAGTTATTTCAGAAATATACTATATAGTCTTATTATAACCGTGATTGATGAGGAATTCGGACAATCAAGTCACAATGAGTCGAAAATTGGGCGGTGTGCGGGGAACAATATGTTTTAACACTAGGTTCCCTCTAGCCTGCTATGCTGGAAGAAGTGTGATGCTGCGTTTTTCTTTTTTCTTTTTGGTTTTTGGTATAAATATGTTTCAATTATTTAATAATGAGGTAAACATGTTATCGATATTGTGGATTTAATAAATATTGGAAATAATCGGAGATATTTGATTTGTACATATTTGTCCATTACAACAAACGTAAATGTAAATTTGTTTATTGAGTAGCTAACAAACTCAACAATCAGTTTTTCCCTCTTTTAAATATAAAAGAATGAAAGCAAACAAATGTTTTGTTTTATAAAAATTAAAACATCATGTCTATTATGTCAAAAATCGATATTCATCCAAAACAAACAAAATCGATAGTTATCAGAGACAACAAAAGTCATCTGAGTCAAAAAGTCCTTTTATTTGTATTAGCAAAATAAATAGTGAGTGTACTTAATTTCTCGAAAACTTCCCAACCAACTGTCCAGTCATAATTCCTCATTTCAAAGCTCCAACAAAAGGAGCGGAATGAATTCAAATAGAAATTGTTCAGAAACGAGTAAGTTCCGGTTTCATTATTCACCATCTGTCCGTCTGTCCGTTCCGTTTCTACTCAACTAACGGAAACATTAAATGTAGGCTTTAGAACGTTAAACACTTGGACAGTGGTCACTGTTAGTCGGTCGAGAACGTTTACCTGAAAATCATATTTTTTTCCATATCTCTAATTTGACAGAGAAGCACAGAGAACCTTACTACGTTAGAAGGTAAGACATTTAGTTTTCCGGTATTTTGTTTCATTTTAGTGACAATTAAAAATGGGTACAGATCCTAACGCTGGATACGCGAGGATAAATATATCTTTTTTTGTACAAAAATAAAAGCTTTCCCTTAAATGGGATCGAACTTACAACTATCGTGCTTACAGATACACTATCATTGCTTTTTTTGTTTTAGCTTTACGCTATATTCCGCATATAGCAGAGCAGAGAATCTAGTGTTAAAACAATCCGTTCCCATTACGACGCCTCCGTTCCATACTTTCCGCTGATATCTGAAGCTATTGTGTTTTGATTAGTGTAACTCAAAACCGCGCTTTGCCTAGTTACCAGAGCAAAGAAATGAAAATATTAAAACATTTCATTTTCTCGGCTGGATATTGAACGTACAGGCTTGTGCCCTGCGCCACGTCACGGCTTAGGTATTTTTGTATATTATTTTATTCTAATAATTCTTTATTTTTATTTCTTTACACACAAACACAACTAAATATTTTATTATTTTTACAGTTATTTTAAAATGTCTCAGTTTAGTCTAAAATAGAGTAGCATTCCAAAAGTAGGTTGAAAATATTTATGTCAACAACGATTTTGTCAGCGTTTTCATAAGTTCTTAGCATGTAGCGTTGAATATATGAGAGCTACTTTTACACATGTTCAAAAATTTATCAAATGTTTGCGAGTTTACTCGTGTCAATAGTTTATTTAACAATAAAAAAGTGACGAAAGTAGCAATAGTATAATAGACCATAATATTATAAGTAACGCCTTATCTTAACTAGTATTAGTATTTTAACCGGTCAGCCTTGGTGCAGGAGTACAAGCGTGCGACCGTTAGCGCGACCGGTTGTAGGTTCAATTCCCACTCCAGGAAATGAAAGATTTAATATTTTCATTTTCTCGCTCTGATAACAAGGCAAGACTCACTTTTGAGCTCTACTTTATTTACTATCAAACAGAGCCTTTACATTAACAGCCTTCGGAAAGTTTAATGAAAATTCTTTTCACAACAAGCGTTTCCTTCGTGAGGATAATCGTTTAATATTTCTTTGAAACGAACGTTAGTTAGGACTTGCTTTCTTGGATCTCGTTAGGGTTGATTTTTTTTCCATTTTGTGTGACTGGCTCAATTTTTATAATACGCTAGTCATAGTCCGCCATTTCTTTGCGTGAATTTGAAGACGTTAAATAGTAAATTTCATTTCCCCGGACTCATAAGAATTTTGAGAAATCCTCTATATCAATGTAAAAGCTCTCTTACACTCCCTAACCTATCAAATTTCAACTTTCTAAACATAACTTTCTAAATATATACATATAAAGATCAAAACTGTATTTGCAACTTCAATCTGCTTAGACAGAGTAAAGGGTTGGTGGAAGTGAATCTTCATACGATTCCTTCAAAATAGAACAATACTGGACTTCTTCTGAAATTTAACTTCAAGATAATATTGATAAAGATGAGGCTCCCGTGGCGCAGGGGAACTATAAACGCGAGTGTGGGTTAGATTTCCATTTAAGGGCAATAATTATTTTCATTTCCTTGCTCTGGTAACATGAGAAAGCGCGGCGTTAAATACTACTATACTAACACGTTATGTCTAGAAATAGGGCAGAAAGTGGCGAACGGAGTGTATTAACACTAGGTTCTGGTCCCCCTGGCTAAACTGCTACATGCCATATAAGAGCAGATTTCATAATGCAAGATAATATTTCACAAATTGGCAAAGCGAAATCACTAACACGATTTTAATACAATTTAACGTGTACGCGGCGGAACATGTTTTGTTACGGTCTGGCTGCTTCAAAGTGCGACCATCCGTCTGCCGATATTCGTTAGACAAGAACTGTATCACTTTTTCAATACATGTATGTATATCAAAAAATGCTTCACTTAGGTGCTTAGGCGCCATCGTGGTGCAGTGGAAGATCTGGCATGAAGAAATGTAAAATATCAATTTAGGGTAATATTTATATATTTTTTTTAGCTTTGCTTTATCATAGCCAGAGAAAATGGAGCGCCAAACGCAAAGCTATGGTCTTTTTTATTAAATAATTATTTATGTTTATCCGCTTCAATAAGGCAGAGTGTGGGGCGACATCCAACATCGCCTTGAGATTCGTTAGACTGCGCCACACACTCTCTCTCTCTCAATCCCCTTGGATTTCGGGAGGAAATGTCCTAAAAATAGGAAGAAAGTGGAGGATGTAATGTTTTAAGGTCCTCTGAGTTTGAAAATGTGAAACTTAGAAAAAAATGAAGGCAACTACCAATCAGAAAAACAAGCCGATCAGAAAAACGAATAAAAAGTAATTAATTCCGCAACAACTTTGGCCGTATTTCATTCATCGTAGACCCAAAAATCTAAATAAAGTTCTATAAAATATATACGTACATTCATTGTGAAGTCCTGGACTGAATACAATTTCACTAGTTCAAACAAAATAGACAGAACTACTGGCGAACTTTGTTCATTAGATTTCATGTTGCCAGTACAAGAATGATGGGTAAATGAAAAAATGGGTAAATGGGTATAAATTTTAGTTTCAATTAATTTGGAGATTTTAAACAGTTCTTATAATGATCATATTATTTTTATGGGTATTTCGTATTTTTAGGGTTCCGTATCTCTTAAGGAAAAACGCTTCCTACATTATACTCATAATATCCATATAATCAGATCTAAGGTCCCATGATTTCCTGAAAATATCGTATTCCACATTTACTTAAAAGAAAGAAATGGCAGTTTATATAGCTAAAAAAGCATATTTCGATACATCCCGTTGAGCTAGAATTATGAAATTTAGCAACTAGCATCTACAGGTAATATTCGTTCTGGAAACTATAATACATTTGTGGTTAAATCTTAAAAGTAATAGTCTTAAAAGGGGGGCAAATTTGGTATCAGACCCGCTAGTTCAAGTGAGGTATACAATGAAATGGCTCTTGCTTTACTTAGTTGGAATTTCCGAAAAAGCTTGATGCTTCCAATTTTTTAACGGAACCCTCGGTAGGTCGCTTGTCCGGATTTTTTAATTTATTAATAATACCTATCAATCGTTATCGGTATCGGTAAGGTCGGTGTTTATTATCGGCATTCAATATGTAATGTCTAGAAAAATCGGCGAAACGGGGAAAACGGAGTGTCTTAACTCTTAGTTACTTCTAACAGGTGACATTTAGTAAAATGTACTATCGCATTAAGAGGTTAATGTAATTCCACTCTTAATATGTTACGTAAAAGTTGAGTGACATCATCAAAGGTTTGAGCTTTTAACCATTTGTTAATATAAAGGAATCAGATATGATGTTGATAAAACTAAAACAATGATAGTCATTCCACTTACAATACTTAGTACATACTTCAAAATAGGCATTTGACCTAAATATTGTACTCTAAAAGAAACATTGTGGCGCAGTGGGACAGCGTCTCAACATTGACGGTAGTTGCGGCTTCGGTCTGTGCTCGGGAAAATGTTTTATTTTATTTTCTCGCTCAAGACACGTGTAGTGCCACTTTTAATATGAATTTGAATTAGGTTAATTTTGCCCACCCTGCCATTTACGGAATAAAGCGTGAAGCTAAAACAATCTAAATTATTTACAAAAAATATAATACACAGAATAATTACAAAAATAATTAAGATATGAAAAATGTCCACGAAAGTTCAAACATAAGGTTAAATTCTATAAAACGGCTTATTATATTTTCGGCTCAAATAACTATTATAAATATTCTGACATTATTAGCTAATTAGTTAAAGAAAAAGAAAATTCAACTCTTACAAACGATACCACATTTAAATATAAAGCCTAAGTTTATTTAAATGGTATTTTGTGATACAAAATTTACATTACATATATTGTAATTTTTTTTAACAATAAGATGAAATCTTTACTTCTTAATTTTCATTTTATATTTTATTAGATAAAGGCGCGTTAAGCTGTGGAACTAAACGACGCCCGTTATCTTCCAAATTATTCATTCCCTCCGGAAATCCAAGTCACAACCACCGCTCTTACGGTCAGACACAGCAGGTACTGTGTCTGACCGTAACTAGCAGTTAAATATCAACAACAATCTCTCTATATAAGAAAATGGGATTCTTATCTCAAGACGTAAGAGATGACGTAAGAGATTGGTGCTGTCTTCTTTCCTATAGTTACTTCATAAGTTATCAATCAAGACCAAAATATTCTTTATTCAATTAAGCAAATACTTTTGAATCGTCAAGTTACATAAATATGACAATGACGTCAGTCCTACAAGCAGTTACCAGTTCTGCTGAGAAGAGAGGAGCAGAAACCTCAACAGTTGCTCTTTTTAATATAATTAACAACAGGTGTATAACCATCATCATCTTACTGAATGAACATCTATATCATTTCATTAAACGTACTATTATAATTATTACTTTATAAAGTGGCAAGGTAAAATAAATAAAGTACTCTAGTAAATATCTCTGGTTACCTTTAAAAGCATCTCACTCGAGGAGGCACTCGACACGCACTGTATCCAGATAGATAGATATTTCTCACGGCGTTTGAAGTTTAAGTGCTAAGATAATATGGGAATAGGTGTTCAAAGTAAATTTACCTGTAGTTTTGACATGAATGCATCCATTACGGTCTCTTTTTTATTTAGCTTCACGCTGTATCCTGTACATACCAGAGTAGATAGGGGAATCCTGGGAACCTAGTGTTACGACGCTCCGTTCTACATTAAAACACTTCCTTTCCCCACTTTCCGCAGATGGTTTTAGGTGTTGAGTAGCAGAACTGAACGCCACGCTTTGCCTTGTTACCAGGGCAAAAGTGGGAAATCTCAAGTGTGAATTGAACCAACAAATATCGCGTTTACGGACGGTCTTATAAAATCTCTAATATAAAAATATTTATAATAAAATAGGTTTTTTTAATTTAAGAAATAAAAATGTCAGTCCCATAGTTTCTTTAAAACGAACTAAAATTCCAAAATGATAGCAAATAAACTTTATTAATTAATTTTCTAAAGTAAACTTAACATAGTTTATGTATCACTTACTTAATTTGTTATATAAGAGAACTTAGGTTAAAAAATATTTAAGCCCATCGCAACTGGCTTAATTATTTTATCGTTGTGGCGTCGCGGCACGTCTGATTTCAATTGCAATGGTTGTGAGTTCGACTCCCACTCGGAGAAATAAGTTACTTTTATTTTCCCACTCTCGTAAAAAAAACAAAGACTACCTACTGCGCTGTCTCGAAAGGTGAGAAATGGCGATGCAAATTAATACTGCGCTTTGGTTAACATAAACAAGGAAAAACGCTGATGAACCTATATTTGAGCATACTATACAACTGCCCCACAGTGGTATTAAAATAAAATAACATTTTTACATATTAAATATAATGTATATTTTTCATATTAAATTAGAATATAATAGAACCATTTAAAAAATCCAATATAAAAATAAAAAAGCACAAACTATTTATAATTTTCTTACAATTTTTACAGTTTTCTTGCGTCAAAACAATAGGATCTTTGCATATGACAGCTCACTGCCTGGCAGGCCACATTTCATGTGATCATAACGAGCCTCGACTACCCGCAATGCGACTGAGATAACTAAGTAGACAATACCAAGTTCCGAACAAACACCAAGCTCCACATGTTATCTAACACTTAAGTCGTATGGATTTGAGAACTAGAAAACAAATAGCTTTGGCGTAAATAGTGAGGGTAAATACACGGTTTCCTCTTATTAAAGAAACATTTAAAATGTTGGACTTGACTAACATCGATAGTTTTTTTACAAAACCCAACTGAGAAAATATTTATATTAAACGTGTATTTCTACGGAGCAGCTCTCTATCTAGCATTATCCGAGACATAATAAATTGAATGACGGAACTCAACGGCACGCTTTATATTGCCAGAGTGGAAAATTGATAATTATTAATTTTGACGAGTGGAGTTCACTGCAACCAGATGCTGAGCCAAGACGACCTCATTTCTTAACTTAACTTAGCACCCCTTGTTCCTAGCGGGGTAGTCAGACAGATCGGAGCGCCAAACGCTACGGCCTCTACATACCTCTTTCGCCTCGTCAACTGTCATCAACCTCTTCATACATGCTCTCCGGGGGGTCTTCATATTTATTATATGATCTACCTCCAGTATCTTTGATACCGTGTTTTCGAAGGTCAACCGAGGTCTTCCCCTACCTCTCTTACCACTCACTTTACCAACATAAATCTTTTTTGCCATTCTTTCATCACTCATTCGTTCTACGTGCCCAAAACAGCTCAGCACGATCTCCTTCAATCCCACCGTACTGTACGTCTCACCTAACATCCTCGCTAGTATCTGCCGTTCTGTTTATCTTTTCATTGCGGATTCGATCAGCTAAGCTGACTCCGCATATCCTTCGAAGAGATCGCATCTCCACAGCATTCATCTTTCTTTCATTCTTCTTCTGTAGTTCCCACGGTTTGTTGTCGTATAACAGCGTCGGTAGCAACACAGCATACGGCACAAGCAGTACGGCCAAATGCGTAGTTGTGCTGCCGTTTCGCCATCTCATCAATGCACCTAAGGCACCGTTAACCCTGTTGTCGGCGGCAATATGCGTTTCCACATCCAACTCGTCATCATCTCTTCCTGAACATACTTCCCAAATATACTTGATTCACTTGTTCTAATATTTGCCATTTACACTGATCTTGCATTCGTCCTTTCTTCATCTCTTTCAAAAACCAGAACCATTGTCTTATTCGTATTCAGGCTTAGACCATTATTTTCACACCCTTCTTTCAGAGTGGTGACTAATGCCTGCAACTCGCAATCTGATGATGCAATGAGCACTGCATGCATTATCTGCGTACTGCACGCAATTCACATTCAAGTCACTTACTTTCATTCCCATATCCCCATTTTTCTTTGTTTTACTCATTTCTTCATGTAATGTAATATGAAAAGACTCTTATTTGTATAAACAAAGGCGCTAAATCTTAAGTAAATTTATACATTGGATACACAGTTATAATATATATAAAAAAGCAAGCATAAAACAAAGTAAAATAAGCGCTACAAACACATAACATAAAATGGATTTTTTATATCCGTCCCTCTAGGGAAACTGGACTAGTGCATCGTCGTTATATATTAAACAAACCGGAATATATTGTATTTGAATGGATTTTGGGTGAAAACAATAAATCGCACATTGCTGTGCAATTTGTATATGTGTTTTTTGTTTTCAGTAATTTAATTTGAGGGAATACAAATAAAAAAAAAACGTTATTTTAAAAGTATTTAGATTTGTATAGGTTAGAGTATTTCAATAGGTTTTTTTTAGTTTCACGCTGTATTCCCACATAGCAGGCTAGGCAGAGAAAACCTCGTGTCAAGACTCGAGGCATTTAGGGTTGAATGGCAAACTCAATGCCGCGCTTTGCGCGAGGAAATATTAAATAATAAATTCCTTGAGTGGGCATCCAATCCCTGACCAATTACTCATTTATTTTGTTTTAATTTATAAACATTAAACTAAAATATATAAAAATTGCATATTGCCTCAAATATATTTTTGGAAAAAAAATATTTAAAAAATCAGTGGTGGATTTAGTCCCGCTACACACCAGCCAGGTCTATAGTTCATACTAAATCTATCGTCGTTAAATATATTTTGAAGTAATTCATTTAGTAGGGGCTAAAGGAAGGGGTCGAGGCGCAGTTTTTCCATGCAATTAACTCCGTCAGTGGGTTGTTAGTATCACGCGGGTGAGCCGGGCGGTGTCGGCGGCCAGCTATACTATTAACAAATCTATATACATATCTATATATGTATATAAAACAAGTCCGTCCGTTTCTGAGCGACAAGACAAAGCACAAACGAAACAATTGGCCTTAGAGAGTTGAAATTTGGTATGTAAGATTGGGGAAATGTAGGGAAACATTAAGAGAGGATATCTCAACATTGGGAAGTGAAAAAGAACGGAATTTGCTATTTTACAGTTTATTTTTAGTGAGTTAGGAATCAATAGTAACATAATAAATAAAACACTGTTAAGACAAATCGCGGCGTTAACTTCCGTCAATCAACAAGCAATGTTTCTCAAATTAAACGAAACGTGAAGCTGAAAAAAAAATACATTGAACATTATCTTTGCATTAAAAAAATACTGAGAAAAAGAATGTGAAACCTTCGTTAAACATAAGACGGATTTGAGCTGCAAACACTTCACATTCTATAAGAGTCGGAAGCAACGTTTTTATATACCTAAGGTCGAAGCTTTACAAGGTTAAGGATTGATATAAACAAAAGAATACCTAACAAAATGATATTTTTTTAATATTACGCGTTATCTGCATCCCGTAAATAACCCTCCTATTAAAAAGGACTCTTATGTTAAGACAATCCACACTATTTTTAAGACATTGCGTGGTAATGGCGGAGCCTAACCCCGCGCTTTGTTCTTGAGCAGAGAGGGAAAATGAAAGCAGTTTATTTCCCTGAGGGAGAAAAGAAAACGGCCAGAATTAAGTAAAACAACTACACAGAAAATTATAATCATTCAAAGTATATAATTTAGTTATTTGAATATTAATATTGAATATTTTTATTTCCTCACTCTAGTGTTGAGGTAAATCGCGGCGTTGAGTTTTTTTTAATGGAAAAAGACAAGGCACACCAGTATCAGTACGCTCAATGGTCACCTGATGGTATGTGATCGCCGTCAACCATGATCTCGTGTAACACCATAGACGCTACATGTGCGTCGTCGACTTTTGAGGTGAAAATAGACTCGTTTTTTTAAGGTACCCAAGTCGTATCGACCTGGAAACAATGCAGGTATTCATTCCACAGTTGCGTGGCGCAGAAGGAAGTTCCTACGAAACCGCACAGTAGTGGACTGCCACGTATCCATATGATGTGGACGGTATTTGAGTTCCGCTACTCAATACGCAATGTTTCCAGAATTCGGCTGAAATTGGGTAGCGGGGTGTCTTAACACTAGGCTTCCTCTGCCTACCCTGTTACACGTGAGATACAGCATGAAGCTGAAAAAAAAACAATATTGGTATACATACAATAGATAGTACAAGTACAAGTATAACTTATTCATGTTCAGCTCTACATACTTGAGGATGTATTAAGAGAACGATAGATACTATTGAATCCAGATATTTGTATAGACGCTGATTTTTATAAAATAAACAGAGCTCTCTATCCTTAGATAAGCCGATGACGTAAACTTAAACTGAACGCTAAACGTTTTGTCGCTTATATATCTTATTTCTTCTCTCTGGCAAGAAGACAAAAGCCCGGCGTTGAGTTACGCCACTAAACACACAATAACTGTCTGTCGCCAATCATTATCATCATATCATTATACTTCCAGAGGTAGTAGCCAAACGGAGAGATTTATCACTTAAAGATAGAAAAAAAGACCTATATGTAAATGGTAGATGATAGGTAAGTCACTACAGCTAAGATAATCTAGTATATTGGTTAACTAATGTTATAAATCGAATACTTTGACGTTAAAGCTACGACCTAGATAGTGGCAAATAGAGTTAGTATGAAGAATTTGATTCGATGTAACCTAACCATGTTATTGGAATAGCATTTTGCTTGAAAGGCGTCGAGTAGGTATCTACTTCTGATTTCTTCTGATCAAAAAGCACATCATTTTATTTTAAACGGCTCAATTATTTTTAAGAATAAAAAACCGGTCAAATGAGTCAACAAGTAATTCGGTCATTGGAGGTCTACGGGAATTACGCATTATAATAATTTTATTATTACTTATTAGATTATAATAAAAAAACACGTTTTCGTGAAAAAAAAAACAACACAAAATTATAAATAATAATGCTAGTTAAATAATAAATAATGCTAGTTTACACAAATAATGTCAGTTTACACATTGAGGCACTTTGAAAGTAAGTCTCCATCTTTGGAACGATTGATTTTAAAGCAAAAGTAGTTTTAGGAACTACAATGCCACTTTTAAAGACCTATCTTTAGATACCCCCCAAGTATGAGTTTCAGTTCCATGTATGAAGGAACCCTCCTCCTCTTGTATAAAAATTGTATAGTTAACAGAATATCTATCTTACTAAGTTTCAATTGTGTAGTCCTAATAGTTTCAGAATAAAGTGGCTGTGACATACAGACGGACGGACGGACAGACAGACAGACAAGACGAATTTATCAAGGTTCCGGTTTTCGCCATTCAACTACAGACTTCAAAAAAATTATAAAAACATGGTATACTATTTACTTTTTAAAATAATTTTACCAACTTTTATCGTCGTGGGAAACGGAAGTGTCTTAATGGAAACAGGGGGTCTTAACACTACTTTCCCTGTGCCTCCTCTGCTATGTGCCGGATAGAGCGTTAGAACTATATTTTTTTACTATATTTAACTACACTGGTCAACCGTATAGCAGGACAGGAAAGGCATGTTTGTAGTATCTATATATATCACATGTGCGCATATATAAAGAAACTTTGTAACACAACAAGTAATTCGGTCACTTGGAGGAAGTTTGCGTAACTCACGTAAAGTCGCCTGATTAATATCATGCGAGACCCTTTGACGAGCAAAATTAGTTACTCAATAGCGTCGCCTTTGAGCTTTATCTTTTAAACTAACCAAAAGTATCTTTGTGATAACAATATTAAAGGGCCGTGGCGGCGAGGTGTTTGGCTGCTGCGACGGTCATGGGTTCCATTTCGTTCGAGGGGGTTAACTATTTTCATTTTTTTTTTTGCTCTAACAAAGTAACAAGTCAAAGAGCGGATTTGAGTTCTGCCAAGTTACAACCAAAGTCTCGAAATTTAGACGGAACATGGGGAAAAGAATGTCTTAACACTAGGTTCCACCTGTCAACCTTTCTATTGCTGGGATTCAGTGAAACACAAAAAAATATATACTATACACTTTTAAATTAGTACGCTTCATTTACTTATAGGCTTAACTTTAATTATAGCATAGTCATTTTTGCGCGTTGGCGGTAATTTAATTTGCGGTTAGTGGCGAGAAGTGAATAGGTTCAGTACAATTATATTAGAAAGTCCACCGCCTAAGAGACAACTGATATCCTTGAAATTTAATTCCTTAGAAAAACCTAGAATTTCATTAAGTTGATAATTTATTACAAGCAATTATTTTGCTTCAAGTTTATCGTGACCCCCTGGTCACAAGCGTGTGGCAGTAGACGCGACAGGTTGTGGGTTCGACTTCCACTTGAAAAAATTACATATTTAATATTTTTATTTCCTCGGTTTGGTAACGAGGTAAAGCGCGAAGTTGAGTTCCGCCACACAACACGCAATGCCTTCAGAATTAAATGGTAAGTGGTGGACGTGTCTTAATGGGGACGGAGCTTCTTAACATTAGGTTGCCAGGGTCCCTCTGCCCCTGCTGTGTGCAAGATACAGCGTGAAATCAACCATTTTTTAAGTTACTATTAGTTAGTATTTCTTGGTTCTTGCAAGAAGCGCTATTTATGTCAGAGACGTTATATCTTTTTTTTAAACCAAACGCTTGGTAATATAATAAATATTTCGAGTATATAATAATAAAAAAATTGGAAGCCACGAATATGAAGTACAATGAATAAATAACTTTCTTAAAAATAGCAAAACTATTAGAGTAAAAATTTGGTATATAAAAAATGATTTTTTTTTCACACAACAGGGTGGGTAGGCAGAGGCAGGGAACTTAATGTTAAACCACATCCGTTTCACACTTACAATTAAATTTCAAGATATAATATCATATTAATTTTCAAGATATAAAATCAAGGCGTGTTGAGTGGTGGAACTCCACCACCAAAGCACCAACAGCGTCAAACAACAAACTCTTAGTATCAAAACTTGGTCAACACTAAACACTATATACTTACAGTTTAGTATACTAAAAGTAAAGTAGTATTTACATAAAACTTTTCGCGTAAACGCGAACTCAATTTGGGAGTACCTACTTACTATATGAATACATTTCGAAGTTTAGTTCCGTCACCTTGGCAAATTGCGTCAACCCTTCAACCCTTAACTTTTACGGGGTGAATTGGAAAATTGTGTTTAAAGCTAGACTGATGGAAAGCTGACTTTACGTTACTAGGGGTAGTTTTATATAACTCAAAGTATTTTTTTTTGTTATGATGATAGATACTCTATAATAGTAGGGGTTAATTTCCTTAACGGACATCTAGTTTATTGTTTGTTTTCTTCTGAAATATTAATATTACTCATAACTGACAAGTTAGTTTATCAAAAACAAGTGGGCGCGGCTTCGCCCGCTTATTTGGACACTTAGGGGTGAATTCTAAAAAAACCACGAAACACGTGTTCAATAAAATATTTTTAACAGTCTGAATTATTTTTTTTATACAAATCGGTGGTGATTTAAAGATTTTTCCATACAAACTTTTAACCCCTTATTTGCACCCTTAGGGGGTGAATTCTAAAAAACCATGAAACACGTATTCAATGAAATATTTTTAAGAGTCTGAATTTCAAATTTTATAAAAATCGGTGCCGATTTTTAAAAAAAACCATACAAACTTTCAACCACTATTTCATCCCTTTAGGGTTAAAATTTTTCAAAATCCTTTCTTAGTGGATGTCCAGAATATGAAAATAAACATCTGCCCAAATTTCACGTTTCTACCATCAGCGGTTACGGCTCTGCGTGCGTCTTACCTCAGTCAGTCAGCACAAGTCCTTTTATATATATAGATTATGCTTATAAATGTATCTGGGTGTATGTTGTTTTATAATCAAAACCATACTGACAAAAAAGTTTTTTTTTAAATAATGTATTTATTTTTAAAAAAATCTTCACAATATTTAAATATCCCTATGCCCCGACTGGCCTCAAAATATGTGTATGTTAATATTTTGAAGCCAGTCGTGGCGTAGGGAAACAAGTTTTCGACTATAAATGCGACAGGTTGTAGGTTCGATTAGGATAGACGAAGTTTAATTATAATACAAAACTATGATGGATCAAATTAAAAGAGTATTTTCCAAAATTCTAATGAGAACGGCCATTATTATATATTAAGATGGAATCATTAATTTGTTACTCTAAAACGGCGATAAGAACTGATATGTATATGAAATCCGAATCTGTGACCGTTCCCTTTCCAACTGTTCCACTATACAGTTATCACGATTATACAATTCGAATAAGTTTTTCAAAGTTAGTATAATAACATTAACAATTTGGGTAGCACCGGAAAGAGCTCGGTCCACGCAGGAAGTGGGGTTTCCCCTCACACCGTGCGTACCCATTGGATGGATACATTTCATATATAGTTTGCACTTTGATATTACTTTGAGAATTAATTAGTTTATTAATTAGAAAAACAGTATTTTCAAAGATTATTGGAATTTGTGTGTTTTTTTAAATAGAAGAATCTAAACACGCAATGTGTCCAATTAAGATAAAAAAGTAGTATACATGCAAATGGGCACATTTACACGAAGCTAAACATAGAACTTGGCATCCATATTCCATATAGATCTAGATTCTTTTATCGGTGAAATCGAGAACGATGCATTATATGTTCAACATTGAAGTTGACTCTCGTTGTCGATTTTATTTAGGAAGGGATTATTATCTATCATGATCATAATCTCGGTATGTTAAGAAAAAATCGCGTTTAAAATGTGTATTTTTACAGGCGATCTTCAATTTACTTAATATTTTTATTCTGTGTTTAAAATTATACCGAAATACAGTATATTGTTTTGCCTGTTTAAGGACCTCGGTTAAGATTTTATTTAACAGTAAAAAATACAAAAGTAAAATAGGAAAAACTTTAGCTTAAAGAATAACAATGAAACTCGGTCCTTATGGGTCATTGGCCTGACCTACAGTCACAAAGAAAAAAACAATTATAACCCAGTCTACATAAGGAAAACCTACTGTAGTATGCAGCTATATTCATTTCAATTTCGAATGGAGCAGACGTACTTACTACAAATATCGTTATATCGTCTTTGTATGGATTTTGAAAGCTATTTGAAAAAAATGATCCCCAAAATATTGAGATTTTTGATGTGTACTATCAAATTCCGTACTAAAGAAATTCAAAAGGCTGTCGTGGAACAGCGTCTAACGGTAATCGTGACGGCGACAGTTGTGGGAATCGAACATTTCCGCTAAGAGGAAGGAATTATTTTTATTCCTTCGTAAATTGAGGGGAGGTTGGTAACAGAGTGTCTTACCACAGGGTACCCGCTGCCTACCCTGCTGCGTGCGGATTACAGTGTGAAGCTAAAACGTAGATGTAATTATGTCATTTTCATAAAGTGTTCAATGAGGAACAGATTACCTGCCTCTTGTATTACGGAAAGATAAATAAAATATTACATACATTCACTCTTTAGTTTGTAAATTATTATAAAGAAAAATTATGTAGGAACTTCGAGTTCCTACATGAAGCGATACATTCGCTCCACTGACCTCACGCTGAGGAATTACGTTAATAATTGGATATAAGACGGAACGCACTCGGAATTTGATATCCTTTGGCCGTATCACTCAGTAATTGATTCAATAGACGCTCATTGGCTGACTTATTGAACTTACACTTACAAATTAATTAATTAATTTATATAATTCTAAGCATAGTAACAAGGCAATGGGATAAGACGTAGAGTTTCGACATAACACGCAATGCTTCGAAAATTGAACGGTACGTGGAGAACGGAGTGTCTTAACACTAGGTTCTCTCTGCCTACCTTGATATGCGCGATAGTGTGACTTTTTGTACCTTGACAAAGAAAAAAAAACACAAATGATTCCTTTGGGGGAATCACGATCTTTGCTCAAGGATCATTCCGCATAAAACAGAAAACAAAGTTAAAGTACTTCACACGTATTTTACAGTACGGAACATAGATCAAAACGTGTTTACTCAATAGACTTTCTTAAGTCTTAACTAATAAGAACTACAATAGGCTGATCTTTTTTGTCATATATTACATATATGATCTTCACGGTTGAAGGGAAGGAGTGTGTGGGTAAATTGCAAAGTCGAGTAACGACTCTCGGGCCATTTACCATATGAGATTTCAAAACGAGTTGAATGATATGACAATATGATACCAACTTTGAAGTACGTCCTTCGTACGTCCTACATTAGCCTATGTTTTAGAGAATCGTTTTAATACTAATTAAAATAATTCAAATAAATCAGCTTCACGATGTATCCCGCACACAGCAGGGTAGGTAGAGGGAACTTAATGTTTAGACACTCCGTTCGTAACTTTCCGCCGAACTCTGGAGGCATTGCGTGTTTAGTGGCGGAACTGATCGCCGCGCTTTGCCCTGATATCATAGCGAAGAAACGTAAATATAAATTTAAATAAATATTTAATCTCCTCGAGTGGGATCGAAACCACAACCACTCGCTTTTACAGTCACACTTTGTGCTTTTACGCCATGACTGGCCTCAATAATTATATAATACTAATTAAAACAATTAAAATGTATATTTTTTATTTCACGCTGTTTCTACCATATAAAATATTAGGCAGAGGGAATTCAGTGTTAAGATGAAACATTGCGTGTTATTATCTAAAAACACACAAAAAAAATAATAATACAGCAGTACATACATATTTTAAAACGAAACAAAATAGCAAATCGAACCAAGTATGTGTTGCAGAGGAGCGATTGGGTACCTGGTAAATCATTTACACCGCATTTCCCGTCGACCGGGGCTCGTTCACACTCACCGCAGGACGGATGCTGGGCGGACGTCAATGCAATGATAAACCACGGCAAAGTCTAATTGTGAACGGTATTCGAGTTATGTTTCTGTTATTTTATCCGTTTAAAATAAGATTATTTTAATTTTTCATCAAGTAATGGAGTGCCAATCATATATTCTTTATTATTATGTTCTTTTATTGTTTTATAGTTTATTATTTTTATAAACGTTCACCACTTTTGACATTGAATTCTATTTTACAGCATAACTGCAGATCGACAAAATATTTCGTAACTTAATAAGAACGTGTAGCGTAGGTAGTGGTCAACTGATCAGAACGCTTGGATAGTTTGAGTCCTGTTGCGGTCAAAATTTTATACTTCTCCTAAAAATATTTTTCGTCAAGCGTCGGCGTCAAGGTAAAAAAAGTTTATCTATCGATACACATCTAGGTCTTCATTTTTACCTACTCATAACTAACATCTTTCATCTCATATTGTGATAACAAAACAAATATCTTTATCAATAGGAATCAATTGACTTAAATATAAGTTATTGTCTATAAAACGTCAAAAACTAAATGAATCACAACACTTGTCGGTTACTTCAATTGGGTGCAGTTGTCCAAAATCAAAACTTTGGATATCTTCCAACAAAGTGTATAATATATTCCGTACTAACGAATGTAGCTCAGCGACTTGTGTAGCGACAGAGCAATTTCAGAACAATAGCCCATTTATATAGAGGAATATGCTTATGGGTAAGTCAACTGGGTAATGTTCTTTTTATTAAAAACAACTTCACGACTGCGGCTTCGTCTGTGTGATCTTCAAAGTAAGACACAGAGAGGAATTAATTATAATTGTACTACAATTAATTACAATTAAACATCGTTAATTTAAATTAAAAAAATCTAAAAGCTGAGTAATTTCAAAAATATATATTTAGGTAATATTTTTAGATATATTTAAGTATAATATTTTTAGGTTAACAGCAAGCAATATTTCCTATCCCTAATGTTTTACTATTGCTTTTCCTTATATAAAGGATGCGTCAAAATATTCAAACAGTTATCTCAAATATATTTTTTATTGATTAACGATGAAAAGTTAACAAAAAATATTTATAAACATACTAAATTTATCACATAATATTTCTTCTTAATTGCGAGGAAAACTTAAATCTTTTCCAAGATCCTTTGCTAAACTAGTTCTAAGTTTGAAGTGAAAAGTACCACAACCATCCTCGCTAATGTCCTTTTGTTCGGAATACCGCATCTTCATGGAGTTTTGCTTTATTCACTTGGCGATGTATAATAAATAAATTGAGTAATACTTTATTTAGCTATTATTTATTTATATACATATCTGTAAAACCACCAACTTTTTTTTCACACCGCATCCAGCATGAAGCAGTGTAAGAAGAAGGAACCTGGTGTTAAGACACACCGTTTTCTACTTTCAAAAAAAACTGAGGACATAATTTTACATATCAAAATCTTTTCTATCTTTTAAAAAAATCCTCTTATTATGTGTGAAACTCACAACATTCCATACAGTCAAATATTTCTCAACTGTGTCTAAAAGTCAACAGATAACAAATTTACTACAGCCATAGAAAATATTAATGAATCTCCCTTGAGATAATAAGGTCTTTGGAAAAAAATCTAGGCGTAATCTACAGCGGCGCGGGTTATTATGGCGATTTTTGATTAAAGTACAGACCGTCATCCTTTTTCATCAATTTCAAGACTCAAGATATTCAACAAAGGAGATTCGTGCTCTAAAAACTATTCATTACGAATGGTCATCTTAAAAAAGTTGCAAAAGTAAGTACAATAAAAAGTGTCAATTGTTATATTTTTAAACGAGAATTGAAAAGTTCCATAATAAAATATTTTATTGAAGAAGTTCTTTGAAGAGTGTCTGTGCTATAAATATCTCGCAATAGAATCTTATTCCATGCATTATAAAAATAAAACAATTGTATTAATAATTAAAAGTAGGTATTTGGTGTAACAGCTAGACTTGCAAATTTTCATGTAAAATTTATATCTAAAATTAAAAAAATAATTTACCTTTTAAGTGAAACTATTTTCACCGGATTAATCGCGTATATTTAAGATTTTACATTTTGGAAATCCGACGATTCGAACACTTTGCAGTAGTCCGTGGTCACGAGTAGACTGTATGTAAAATCTTAAATATACGCAATTAATCCGGTTAAAATAGTTTAATTTAAAATTGAGGGTAGATTTGAACAAATTCCGTTCTCCACTTATCGTCTGAATTTGGGATATTGCGAGTTGAGCGGCGGAAATTAGCGCCGCGTTCTGACTTACCAGTGCTTGGAAATGAGAATAATTAATCGCCTCGATTGTGAATAGTACACGTAACGATTTATCATCTAAAATCTTGAAAATAGAACAAAAAATTAACGATCTATCATAACAAATCTCTGCAACAAAGTTAAAAGCTGAATATAACAAGAAACATAAATGAGGTTCGCATAATCCTCTGAATACACAAACTATGGCGGAAGTTGAGATCAATTAGGCCGAGGGTAGATACTGAATAGCTGAATTAATCTTAGAAACACTTTACAATCTTGCAACTTTGCTTTACTTACATATTCTTTTTTTTTTTCATTTCTCTAGAGTTAAAACCTTCCGTTCTTCACTTTCCGTCCGAATTCAAGATACCACCCCGCCAGTTTTCGATATATAACGTGCTCGGCGAGAAAACTCAAC
Organism: Heliconius himera; assembly: GCA_021202915.1. Lineage (NCBI taxonomy): Eukaryota > Metazoa > Arthropoda > Insecta > Lepidoptera > Nymphalidae > Heliconius > Heliconius himera. The sequence continues at coordinate 852,189 of JAJHJA010000046.1, forward strand.
TCTTTATCTTGTTACTCGAGTGAGAAACAAACCCACATCCGTCGCGTTACAGTCGCCACACCGCTGCACCCCAACGGCTTCAATTTAGTTATTCTTACTTTTTTATTCTTCGGCTAACTTTCGATCAGATCATATTTTTCTTGGTTGTATCAAATATGCAAGAAGAATCCATTGCACGTTCTTGCATAGGTATTATTAATCACGACGGGCAGTACATATAAGAAGGTAAAATAATTCTTAATTTGGTTTATAATGATGTGGTGTAGATATAAGTAAGTAAGCCATAAGATGTATTGAGTTGTGGATTCAAATTTTAATATTTAAAATTAAAATTATTTGACAAAGAATAGCACTAAGATGCTCTAATTAATATATGAGCTAGCTCTAAAAAATATTATTTTTTATTGAGGTTCACTTGGACCTTAATGATACCAAAAAGAAATTAGTTATACTTCTTATACAAACAACCCAGCTTTAAGCTTTTTCCGCGTAGCAGGGTAAACGGAGGGAGCCTAATGTTACGAATTTACGATATTTCGTTCTCCACGCACCACCCAATTCACGCAATGTGTTGATTGGAGAAACTCCACGCCGCGTATTTTATACTAGTGCAGGGAATTAAAAGTAATTATAACATTTCCACAGAGTGGGGCCGAACCCACAAACATCGCTTTTACAGTAAAAAAAAGATGATAAATGTAAAACAAACATAAATAAAATTACATTTCAATTTTATTGTCTGTGATTTCAACATATGTGAGTTTTCCAAGAGCATGCAATAGCTATTTAAACGATAATAAAGTACCAACAATCCATATACATTTTTCTGTCTGTCTGTCTATCTGTTTTTCCGGGCTAACTCTAAGCTACACAAGCGATTATATGTGACATTTACTGGGAGACAGAGGAAGTTGTAGAACAACTATTTTATATTCTTTTTAATCTGAAATTCTCGCGGATCGGGATATAGGCAGCCAAAATCGAGTTTCCCGCGCGTGCCTCCTACTTTTTTCATGGGTTTAAAATTTAAATTTCTTTAGTGAATAATACAATAGATAACCATACTAAAATAACCAACAATTTTTGAGTATATACAAATTTTAATAGTAAATAATACAAAAAAAATAAATAGACGTACCTACAGTTCAGGCGTGGGAAGCTGCGGACGGATAAAATAAACAAATCTTACGTCCTTTTTTCAAAATGAAATATAAAAATTGCATAAGTTAATATACCCGCATGATACCATACCTAGGAGTACAGGTGCAAGCAAATTTCTATCTTGGATGTCATTAAAAATTTATCTCGACTATGCGCGCCAGATACAAAATGTCGAATTTATTTATAGGAAATAATTGTGTAGTGGGTACACGATTAAAAACATACATTTTAAGTATATTTAGTATAGACATTTTTCAATTTTATAATTTATTTTATTTTTAATTTAGCTGCAGGGTAGTGTCGAGACATAATTTTTCCCGTTTTCCGCTCGAATTTAAAAGATTGCATATGTGCACTAGAACGGCTGAATGAAAATAACTAATTCCCCCAAGTGGGGATCGCACTTACAACCATCGCGTTTACAGTGAGACACTGTGATGTCCTCATAGCAAATTGTAATATTTTTAGTTTTATAGCTTCAAGCTGTATCCTATACGTAGCAGGGTAGACAGAGGTACCTAGTGTTAAGGCACTCTGTTCCCCACCTCGGTGAAAAGTGCGGAAATTATAACATTAATATAAAATTTAATGGGCCCACGTAGCGTAATAGCGGCACAGAAGCTCCTGATTGTAAACGGACGGACGGTAGTGGGTTTGAATCTCACTCGGAGATTTCGTCGCTCTGGTACCAAAAAAAAACGCGGTGTTGATTTTCACTACACAACATAACAGAAACGGAGTGTCTTAGTACTATGACTCCTTTATCTACCCTTCTATATGTGGGATACGGTTGGAAACCAGAAATAATAACTGACTTGTTAGGAAATTTCTTATCTTTTGGCACGTATACTCGTTTAACTTACTTGGCATTATTTATTAATATAATAATCGAATATTGAAATATTGAAAGGTGGTAGTTTTGTATTCAATATGCAGATGTCTATCCTGTTCAATTTGCAATATGGAGTGAAATGTAAATTACAGAGAGCTCTTTATCAGAAATTGTACATATATTATTTATCATAGGAATAATGAAATTAGCGGACAAAATGTTTTAAATTGATATCAACGTGGCACAATGGCACCTCTGACTGATATAATTTCCCCGCTCTAGTAGATAAAAATACGATGTTAATTTCCATTAATGACCACGCAGTGTCTTGAATTCGGGCAGGCGTAGACATGTCTAGAACTGAAATTTAAATGTTTTTATCCTGGTAAATAAAGGGCCATGATAATTCAACATCTAACAGAATAAAATAGTCTAGCTTCAGGTTTTATTTATCCTTAACCAGAGAGATCGAAGAGCCGAATTGTGCACCGAAGCCGAACCAGTCAGTGCAAATCTCTTTCACGTCATCCATTGTCATCAATCACATATATCAAGGGGATCCTTATACTTTTTACGTAAGCTTTCTTAAGCAACTTCAATTTTATTTTATCATTCGATATTCTCCAATAGTTGTCAAAAAGTCATACTAAAGTGGAGAAATCTTGCGTTTTTTAACCACAAAAATAGAAAAGGTCCAGGAAAATCTAAATAAAAAACATGTTATAAATAATTATCTAACAAAATCTACTCTACACAAATTGTATAAAGTAGAGTTTAATAACCTACACCAGGGCGAGCGGTAAGGTATTCCTTTAAAACAACGATAGTGTACGGTAGAGACGGCGCGGCAAAATCCTTTGGGACGTATTGTTGCTCTTACGACTTCCTCTACTCAGATGCCGTTGGAAATAACTATCTTGGAAAATATTTGCAACGGGTTTAAATTCGCTTACGGCGTTTAGAATTGGATAGTGTACTTCTTTAATTGTAAGAGCGTGAAAGAAAGTTGGATGTTTAAGCCTATTAAATTTGTAATAATTCTTCTAATATTTATAGTTTGATGAAACATGTTACCTATTTAACTGTGATTTTTATGACTATCATAATTTATCAACAAAAACTGAATATGTCATCATCGTTTAGGATGATAAGAAATCATGTAACTTCAACGTTGTACATACCACAAAATGTACTAATTTAAGAGAAAGCCTTATATTACGCGATTCCGCAGGTTCCGCCACACAACGTCATGCACTGTCTCAAAAATTGGACGTTGCGTGGGGAACGGAGTATTTCAACACTAGGTTCCCTCTACCTGATGCCTATTCTGCTAAGCTTAAATACAATAAAATTATTGATAATCAACTAAAAAATGCAATAAACAGCAGTCAAAACTAGATAACAGCCAGTTTCTTTCAATTAACAAATCGTAGCAAAGTGAAACAAAACACAAACTGTCGTAACCAAAGTGTCCGACTCAAAGAGACCATCGCCAGGGTTGCCGTGCGGCGTTTAAAATTATTAAAGCCACGCTTAAAATCACAGTTTTGAACTGCGGAAATGTGTCGTCTGAATAATTCTCAATAGCTGTCACGGGGACCAGCTAATTGGTCCGGCCGCTGCAGTACTGGGTATACAGTACGGTCGACGAGTCGTAGCCGTCAAGTAAGGTTGCTGTAGGTAGATGGATGCGCAGATTCGATTTTAATATTTTTCTTACTTTAGATAATTTTGTCGAGTGAAAGAAGTTCTGAAAAACTCTAAGCTTTAGGGCGACCACGACTCGTCGACTGTACTACATTTTTATGAATAGGTCAACTAACAGTCAATTAGGACTTCGATTGTTGTAATAGTAACCCCAGTTCTATTTGTGAATAGGACATTTAGACCGTTTCGGTAACAAAACTGATACTGACCGTATCTGTATAAGAAAAAGATAGATTAGTAACTTGAGGGGAGGATATTATCCGAAGCAAACGAATGTATAGCATGAAAATAAGTTGACCAGTTGTTATATTTTTTTTATGATAACAACCATATTTAAAAAAAAAAAATGCAAACATATTAAGCAAAAGTGTCAAAGAAGCCCGAGCTTTTGGCTCAAAAAGTTTGCTTCGAAACAATCGCGAGAAAACCGTTTATATCCACAAGAGTAGCGATCAATATCTCGCGATGGAACTACAAATCGCGGCAGAATTCAGGCAGGAGCCGTGGAAAAGCATTACTGGGATGAATACAAACTTACTTAAATAAATGAACTAAACAGCTATCGATATTCGTGGCGCAGGAATAAGTGTCGTAATGTAGCTTTTGGATTTCTTCTCTAATAATTTAAGAGTATTTCCTTTTTTTTAATTTAGGTTGTATTCCGCATATAGCAAAGGCGAGGTAGGCAAAGAGACCTTAGTGTCAGGACGCTCCGTTCTCCACTTTGCCATTCAAATTGGACAACGCCGCACCCGAAGGACGAAATGACAGTCTCGAGTAATAATGGAAATTTTGATTTTAAATGAAACTATTTTAACCGGATTAACGCGTATATTTAAAATTATACATTTTTGGAAACACTACGCTTCGAAAACTTCGCAGTAGTCCGTGGTCACAGGTGACCCGATCGATCGATGTTGTGGGTTCGAAGATATCGAACCCACAACACTCAGTTACTATCCCACACGATAAAAGATAAGATAACATATAAAAGTTTTATGGAAAGATTGAGGCTGTCGCGGCGCAGTCACAGTCACAGACGTGTATGATGAAAAAATGGAAACGCGACGGTTGTGGGTTCGATTCCCACTCGGCGGAATTAAATATTTAATATACACATTTCCTAGCTCGGGTAAGAAGGCAAAGCGCGGCGTTGACCTGCACTACTCAATACACAATGTATCGAGAGTCCGGCGGAAAGTAGGGAACGGAGTGTCTTATCATTAGGTTCCCAGGTCCATCAGCCTACAGTTGATTAAATAAACTTCATTAGAAATGTGTAAAAATTGCGAAATTCGAAGATTCGAGTTTAATGAATGTAGTAAAAAAAATTCTGCCAAGACTTTAAAAAGAAATCTAAGTTCAAGAAACCTAGAAGTAAGCTTTTGAAAACGTTCAAGGGGTTGGAACTCGACCTGTAGAAGTGAAGAGTGAATCTATATGGAGGAATGAATGTGTTAATAATACATTGGGTTTTTTATTTAGATTTTATGTGATTTTAATTACTTATTGAAATATTTTTATGGGAAACGGGAAGTGTCTTAATGTAAAGGGAATTCGTAACCCTATAATACTAGGTTTCCAGGTTTCCACAGCGTGAAGCTAAAAGCGTAAATTTGTTCGAGTCTTTACGTGTTCTGCGGCGGAACTCAATTCTGCGCTTTGTCTATTACCAAAACGAGGAACGACAATTTCCTCGAACTCACAACCGTCGCGTTTACAAATAAAACGCAGTACCGCTGTACCGCGACGGCCTCTATAGATCTATTTAGTTCATTTATTGCAAAACAAAAAAAAAGTAAATAAATCCGTAAATTGAAGCTCTATTGTTTTCAGGGCATGGCCTTTAATGAAGAGCTTTCGTTTTAAATTTATCCGACTGAACGGTAGATATTGATTGTCCTCGAATACTTTCCGCGATCTATTAAGAAACGACATTTCGCTCTCAATCGGTTGAACTGTTGTTGGTGTCACCGTTTACAGGTCACTTGCTTTACATCTATATCTATAAATAAAATTCTTATATTTTTATAGTTTATATAGAGGAAGTGGCAGATTGAGAACGCGATGGTTGTAGGTTCGATCGTCACTCGGTCGTCATTCTAGTTTTACCCATTTCTACCATAATAATACCCAACTGAGGAAATGGAAGCGCTATAAAGTAGAAATAAATTTTAACTGTAGGCAAAAATAGAGATAATAATGATATCTCATGTATTGTAGCCTAAAGCCTTCCCCGTAAGACGGGCTATCTAACACACAAACAATTTTCAATTTGAATCAGCAGTTCCAAAGGCTTGGCACACCAAACAAATTTCAACTTTATAATATAAGTACACAAGTTAGTTTCAGCTTTATATTATAAGTATATTTCATTAAAAAACTTTTAATGTTAACAGGCTTTACAAAAATGGACAAAGAGGCAATTTACAGTAAAATAATACAAATAATTTTCAGCTTCAAAAAGTAAAATCTATGTGAAACATTATTAAACAGAAAAGTGGATTTGAAAGTAAAATTAAATATTAAAAGCTTTCAGTTACATTTTTAGTTTTTGCCTGAGCTGTAGAAGTATGAAAATTTTAATAAATTTTATACTGGCGATTTTTATTTTAAATTGTTTTTTATTTAACATCACAAAATAATATTTTATGTTTATAATATAACACAAAATCTTTTTTAATAATAGTTCTCAGCTTCAAGCTGTATCCTGGCAAAGGGAGCTTTATGCTAAGACACTCGCTATCTACTTTCCGCCCAATTTTCGAGAGACTGTGTAGTAAATGGCGGAACTTATTGCCGTACTTTATCTTATTACTTATTTATATTTTCTTTGTACACAAATTAACATACAGACGTACAGAAAGCAGTGACAAATATAAAATGAAGCTTTTTTTAAAATTTTCAAGACATTCATATAACCAACAGATAAATGGAAAAGTCAAATACATTTACTCTCGTAATAAAAACTGTATCTCACATCCGTAGCGCGTAATGGCTTGTCAACCATTCGCACAACCATGACTTCGCAGATTTAAAAAAATGTAGAAAAATCATTAAGATACAATAATTATCTTTTAGTTAATTTAATTTTGAGACCATCGGGGACAGGGGCACAAGCGTACGACTGTTAACATGATGAGTTGTGGGTTACTTCCCACTCGAGGAAATAAAACATTTGAAACATTGAATATTTCAAAAGCGCGGTGTTGAGTTCCGCTACTCTACACTCATGTCTCATGAATTATGAACTATGAACTTACTCATGTCTCATGAATTATGTCTCAAGAATTCGGTGGAAATTCGGGAATGGAAGTGTCTTAATGGCAAACGTAGTGTTTTAACACTAGTTTCCCAGGTTCACTCTGCCTACCGATTTTTATAGATTTTTGAAACTATAAATTTTTACAGTAGTACAATAAATATACCTATGAAATGTAGTTATATCAGATATAGAATTGAATAGTAATTAAGTCTAGAATAGAATAGAATCGGACTGCACAGAACTGATGAATGGTTATTGATTGGTCACCGAGTACGTCCCGGAATATTCAGCGATCCAAACCTGCTTGTTACTTAATGGAGAACGCTATTTGTGGGAACTGCGAAATTTTGTTTAATTTTGTTTTTTTTTGCTGTTAAGATGCTCAGTTCCCATCAAGACACTCTCATTACCCATTTTCTGCCGGATTCTGGAGGCATTGCGTGTTGAGTCCTGGAACTCAACGCCGCGCTTTGCCTCGTTATAAGAGCGAAGAAATGATTGAATATTTTATTAAATATTTATTTTTTTTGAGTAGGAAACAAATCCCAACATGTCGTGTTTATAGTCACAACTTGTACCCCTGCAACACGTCTGGCCTTCTTATACTTAAAGTGACATTTGGCATAATAATTCAATATGTCAATATGCACAGTTTATATAGCCAGTGGGACGGATGAGCTTCTACTGAACGAGCTGAGGAGGCTACAATTCCATTCAATTCATCGTCAGACCTCGCAATCGCCAATAAATCTACCGCCTCCAGTGGCGGTCGGCGCGATCCATGAGCCACTGTGCGAATGGAATTTTTATGGTATCGACGGCGTAAATTACAATTAACTTTGTTTAATTAATTAAAACTAAAGTAGCTGTCTACTTTCTTTATGCTTCTATTTTCTTTTCTTAATTGCCAGATATTGCAAGTAATTTTTATAGGAAAAATATAAATTCAGTTTTTATTCTCTACCTATAGCGTGTTGAGTGGCGAATCTCAAGCTTTGTTTAATTAGAGGGGGGAAATGAAGAAAGGTTTATTATAAAAGTGAAACTATATTTCTATCATATAATAATTTAAACATAACCTCAACTTTCAATGATCAAAAAATAAAATGATTTCATGAAACTATTATTTAATTTTTTTTTTATGAAACTATTATTGTTTAGAGTTATTTCTTTTTCTGGCTAGAACCTAGTGTTAAGACACTCCGTTCCGCCGCACGGCGCATTGTGATATTTACAAAGATCAAATTTGGCGTTTACGATGCATCAATGAAATAGATATTTTAGAGGCCATCACAGTTTTAAAAGTGTAAGTCGTCGCTTCGTGCATGTTAAGGCGGGCGGCGGGCGATAGTAGGAGAGCGGAGTTGGTGTTAACGGTGGTAAGAATTAACAAGCTCATTCCCGTCAAACGTGAAGATGTAAATATATGATACTCGGTTTAGAAATACTGTATATACAGCTGAATGTGTCTGGACTTTTGTGTTGCCAGTCGGCCGTCACTTGTACTAGTTGTGGGCATTCACCTCTAATTGACAGGTAAACGATATTTTGTAAAAATTAAATTAATCAAATTAAATCAGCTTCAGCGTCGAGGTAAAGCGCGGCGTTGAGTTCCGCCACTCAACACGCAATGCCTCCAGAATCCGGCAGAAAGTGGGGAACGGAGTGTCTTAACACTAGGTTCCCTCTGCCTACCCTGCTGTGTGCGGGATACAGCGTGAAGCTAATTTAATTTAATTTTTTAAATTAGCTTCACGCTGTATCCCACACACAGCAGGGTAGGCAAAGGGAACCTAGTGTTAAGACCCTCCATCCTCCACTTTTCGCCCACTTCTGGACGCATTGCGTGTTGAGTGGCGGAACTCAACGCCGCGCTTTACCTCGACACCAGAGCAAAGAAATGAAAATATAAATGTAAATCAATATTTCATTGCCTCGAGTGGGGATCGAACCCCCAACACAATATTATTTGTAGAAAAATAAAATATTTTATGACAAGCCTCACTCTCCCAAAGCTATTAATTAAGACCACGTGTACAGACACGTGCTTAGTTAAAATTATAATTAAAAAAAGCTATTAATTATAAATAGTAATTTTATAAGCGCGTTAATTTCATCTGAATCATAAGATATAAAGTTAAAGTAAATTCATGCTCAAATTCAAAAATAAAATAATGCCCGAACATCAAGTATCAGAACACTGCGTACTCCATTTTCCGCCCAAGTTCAATATATTAACAATTGATTCGAAATAGTATTTACCAGTCTTAGCGTAATAAGGCAATGGAAAATTATTAATGTCCCCAAGTGAAAATAGAATCTACAACCGTCGCATATACAATCAGATACTGTACCACTGCGCTACGCTATAATACATTAACAAATAAAAGTATAAAAATGTCTAAAGATTTACGATCAGTAAAATTGTTCCCAAACTTCATATAACATTACTAACCTTGACCTAACGCAAATATCCAATGTACTGTGGGTCACTGAGCTATGTGTAAATTTACTTTCAAGTGTCTCACGCTTTCAGTGGGGTAGGTAGAGAGATCGTGGTGTTAAGACACTCCGTTCTACACTTTCCGTTTATTTTAAAGACATTGCGTATTAAGATTTTAGACATCAATAATCCACATTGAAATTCAAACTTAGGACCAACTTTGAGAGTTGAACTTTGCAATCTATTCGATATAGAAGGTTTGTTAATGCGGTGACGGCGGCGGAGGCGTGCGGATTATATATTTTTAATTTGATCCTTCGCGAATTAATGAATGACACGGTGAAAAATGTGTGAAAAACATATCTATAATGTTTTTTTTGTATCTCATTTGGCTAAGAGAATAAAATTGTACATATTAGTGCAGTGGTTACGTAAATCATCGAAGAAATGATGTTCAATTTGCATAAAAAAAATCACATTTGTTGCTATAAAAGTATAATTACGTCTTTACACAATTTATTATAAAGTTAAAGAGTTTGTTTGGTTGAACGCACTCATCTCAAAAATTACTGGTTGCAATTTTAAAAAATCTTTTAATTTTAGATAGCGCACTGTACCTGACTGGGTACTTGGAAAATGTCACTGGGTACTTGGAATATGTCATACTCAACTATTTGTTATTTTCTTTTCATTATGGAGTAAAAGCCGTAGGTAAAACCTAGTATAATAACAATCTCCACACCGTATACGATAATGGTGTTTCATTTCTAGTTATGGTGGGTTCTCACGAGACAAAATTTCATTTAGAAAATTTGCTTGTTGGGCGCATATTACAGATAACCAACATCTAAACAGGTACGACGGCGGCGGCGGCGACATTATAGTAATTATTAAGTTGGTATATTTCGAAGCAAATCAGCAGGAAGTGGGTTAAACTGATGTACTCATTTATAACATTTTAAAAGTGTTATTCCACACTTAGGAAAGAAAAATACTTATTTAGCAAACGTATAAAAATTTGAACGTAGCGGGACTCGGACCCGCGCCTTCTGGAAACCGACCAGGCGCTCTGACCACTAAGCCATGCGTTCTCGCCAATCTACGTCGAATTTTTTTTATACGTTTTCTAAATAAGTATTGATGTATCTACTCATTTTTTTTTTTTACAGCGATACAGGAATCTAGAAATACATATATACATATTAGCAAGAATTGAAATCTATTTACAATGGAGCAAAATTCGTCGCGGCGCAATTAGAATGTATGCACCTATATGTATACGAGTATATAGAACTGCAAAATATCGGCGAGGCGTTACTTTAATAGCATTCCAATTTTTTTTCAACTTCACGCTGTATCCCGCACGTAGCAATGCCTAATGTTACCTATTGTTAAGACTCCGTTCTTATTAATACACTTCCGTTCCTCATTTTTCGCTGAATTCTGAAGGCATTGTGTATTGAGTGGCTGAAAACAACGCCGCGCTTTGCCAGAGCGAGCAAATGAAAATATTAAATATTTTATTTCCTCAAGTGAGAATCGAATCCACAATTTGTTGCGGTTACAGTCGCTCGCTTACGTCCCTGTGTCACGATTGGCCTCGTCAGATCCTCGAACTAAAGCTCACAATTTAATATCATAAAATATTTTTTGTATAACAGATTTTAAAAGTATTTTCATGTAATAAAAACCAATTATATCGCTTATAGGTAATAACAAGAACACTAAAAGAAATTCTAATTGAAACAAAACAATATCATTTTAACTTTACAACTAATTACTCAAAAAAACCTTCCTGTCATCTTAACTTCGTGCCAACTGCGCCGCAATCTCTAAACGTGGATTTATTATAAATTATGTATAGATTAGTCTTCATTAATTGCATTTATACTTATAATACTTATTATTTCATATACCAGGATCCATTATATGAATTATTTTATTTATGTTTATTTAAGTATTCCTTATATATTCATAAGCAAAGTAAGTAACGAAAGTAAAGTCAAAAAGACAAGAATCGAGCGCCTGTTGATCACAAAACATGTTAACAGCCAAAATGTATCCAAAATATTGACTTATTACAAATAGAGACTATTTTTCCAAGCACACACGTCACTGAAATCCACAAATCTTTTAAAAAACCACATAAAATTCACATGTATGGTGTAAAATATCATCACTGACACTAAATAAGAACTATAAGAGTATTTTTTGGTGTAAATGGCGTATTTTTCGTCGGCTTAACGACGGAGACGGGCGGCCGTCGACCGCTCGCCGCGGTTGTGACGCCCCCGCCGCGCGCGAAGGGACCTACAGGCACGGTTGAAAGCCTTAATATCTAGATTTTTTATGTTTTACGTGTAAGTACTATATATATTTATTATATTAATATTATTAGATATCTTTATATAAATTTTATTTTATTTGTTTTTAGCTTTACACAGTCAGTCATATAGCAGGGTACAGAGAGAACTTAGTGTTAAGATATCACCTGAGTTTGAAACATTGCGTGAAGAGTGGCGGAACTCAACGCCACGCTTTATGCTTTATCCTTAGCGGAGTAGCCAGGTACAACGAGGCGTCAAACGCAACGATCTCTGCATACCTCCTTCATTCACCTTGACCACCGTCATTGACCTTTTTATACATGCTTCCCGGGTTCCTCCTCCTATTAAAGTTACCTTCTAGTATCATCGATATTGTGTTCTCGGACGCCAACTGAAGTCTCTCTCTAAATACGGAGTGATATTTAATAGATTTTTAATTGTAGTCTTTATTATTTATAAAAAAAGATGGTAAAGACAAGGCAAACGAGTTTACCTATGGGTCATCTGATGGTAAGTGATCACCGCCGCCCACGACCCTGTGTAACACCAGAAAATCTACAGGTGCTTTGCCAGCCTTTGAGGTGGAGATAGACGTGCTTTTTGAAGGTTTCTAACAGGTGCATCGTATCCATCTGGAGACACTGCCGCACAGTTGATGGAAGGTGGAAGGAAGTTCCTACGAAACCGCACAGTAGTTTATAGTACTTGAGTTTGTGACTTACTGTGCGATTATAAAATTCGGCGGCGGGTAACAGGGCAGTCAAACTGTTCCTTAGAATACTCCTTATGATAACGCAAAGCGAGGAGACGTCTCTACGCATAGCCAAAGTGTTTCACATATCATTGGGTCCTCAACGTTTAGAACGTGCTCACAGGCCGAGAGTTGAGAACGGTTAGCAGCGCCAGTCGGTGTTTTGGCTGTCTCGTTTTGCCGATGACGCCCAGTTTCTTTGATCGTGATCCTAGCAGTCCCTCAAAATGCTATGGTCTTATGTTATGATACTGAGCGCAGCTTTAAGAGGAAGTTACTAGAGATTACAGCCCTGCATGTGCAGTGAAATTGAAAAACCTGCAATATCGTATCTAGATAATCCTATAAGGCTAATTGATTGTATGGCAGAATCGTGGCTCGACCAAAATAAGCTTCACGTTTGCTGGCATGTATGGAAGTTTTGATCCAAAAAGCTGTATAGTTGATTGGTAGATTCACTTATTATAAAATTTTAAAAACGCATGCACGATCTTGGATTCAAAGAAGATAGCGAAGATAAAAATAATTAAGCTAAGATAGTACGTTAAAAAGAAAAAAGAAAAGAAGAAAACCTAATTAGAATAATCGAGATGAATAAAATCATGTTCTAACAATAATAATCTTTATTGCTAACGAAACAATCTAGAAAGTATAGTGATACATTTAAAAGAACTAGTATGTCTAAATCTTTAGAGTAAGTCATATTTAATTTTTTTTTGGCATATTTTTTTATTTACTTTTTTTTACTAATAAAGCAAGGTAGGCAGAGAGAATCAACAGTAGTTGAGACACACCGTATCCCAATTTCGGAAACATTGAGTGGAGGTACTCAGCGCCGCATTTTATCTAGTTACCAGAGGGAGAAAATGAAAATATTTCATTCCTTCCGAGTGTCAAACGCCGTATAACAGTGTACGATGGTCTCATAACTTGAAAAGAAATCTTACGTATTAAACATTGTTTTTGCTAATTTTCTTTAAATTGCAGTCTAAATATAAAATTAAAATCAAGATGAAATGAGAAACAACAGACGCCGTTACAAGCCAGTAATAAGTAATAACCCCGAACGCTGTTTGAGATGTGGAGGATCGCTACCTTTATTACAATAGAATGTAAATAAGAAGTAAAGGAAACAGATTCGCCAAATTATTTTTTTATATTAATGTTTTGGTATTTGCGTTTTATTTTGTACGACTAGTCCTCGCCCGCAACTATTCTAAGGAAATTCCTGTTTTTTCTCGTTCCTATAGAAATTATCCTCTTAGTGCTCCGTACAACAAGTAATCTACTTACATCCCAAATTTCAGCTGTCGAAGTCTACTAGTTTCGTCTTTACGTTATCTGTACCTATTATATTAATGAAAAATGTAGCTTATATTTGACAATATTTGTGTACAGAAGATTAACATCTCAATATTATAACACAGTATAAAATGCCTCTCAGTCTATACTTGTGGCCGTTACTTTTAAGTAGATACATACATGTGTGAAAGATTATCACTGTCACTCAAATAACTACATCATTAAGAAAAATCTAACAAAAAACGCACATTTACAAAACAGATCCATCAAAAAGCCACCTACGCTAGTGTACCCATTATCAGACGCCTAGGCGAATTAACTTTCGTTTCATTTCTCAAAGAATATCGGCGTAGCATCCCTCTTAGCATACGCTCTCGTAGAGCTCACTCTACAAAGCATGCGTGGTATTCAATAGACTTTACATTAACTTGGTTTCCGCAAAAACTATGTAGATGGCGTTAGTAGTAATTACAAGTTACAACTAGTTGCTTTTAAAACATTTTTAGTATCATAGAAAAAATTAAATGCTTTTAATTTAAATATAATAATTTTAATTTTTAAATATAGCGTCGTCACAGCTCGGCGTCGAGTCCCGCTGAACTGAACGGCGAACGACGCTGAACGGCGTCGAGACACGCAATGTCTCTAAAATTGGGCGTGAGCGGAGTACAGAGTGTCTTAACACTATGACACTATGAAACGTAGAGCTATCGCGTGTGCAGTTAGACATAGTACCACTGTGCAACAAAAATGTCTTTTTTCAATTGTTTGCACAAAGTTAATATTTGTACCTTAAATGCTACCTTAAGTTTTATCACCTAACGATCAGAAACTTCAAAACGGGTGAAAACGGGTGGTCTCTGGTAGTGGATGTCCCTCTCTTAATTATAATGGTAATTTTATACATCACCTCGGCTCATGTTGGTAGCCACCACAAAAATTGTTTAGTTACCTGTAACAAAGAAGAATAATTTTGAAAAAATTGTAAGTATTTTTATAATAACATATATTTTATAATTTATTTTATAATATATATATTTATTTTATAATATCTGTGATAATATATTATACCAAAGGTTCAATACAGAAATATTAATTATAGCTACGGGTGCCGACGACGCTAAATTGGGATTTACTCGAGCGTCATAGAGACTTATTGGGTTGTGAAGCTTAAATGATAAAAAGAAAAAAATGTTATATAATAGATATTATTTGGGTGACCGATTATAGGCGGTGATCGCTTATAGATTTTCAAAAATACAAAAAAAGACTGTTGCATGGGCATACTCGAGCGCTTCCGATAGATCATAATACTATACATCTGAAGAGACACAACCAGTCGGTTTTACAGTCACACTTTGTGTCCTTGCGCCACGTAAATTAAATTATTCCTTTCAAAATGAAAAAAAATTGCCGCGCTCGAGAAAGTCGAGATAACGTTTTTTTTTACAACTTTGTAGCTCTCCCCCTTCTCTCTCACAATTTGAGAATGACATAACATTCTCAAATTGTCACATTATAGGACTATACATGATTTATAGTATAGCTAGCTCACTCTACCTTAATCTGACGCGCCCGAGAATTTCAAATAATCTATTTTTTTACTAATCTGATCCTTTATCTTAGACGGGCGGCCAAATATATGGCGCTCATATTTGGTGGAAGTACTTAACTGAATCAAAACCAGTACATTAAACTGCCGCGCTTTAGTAAATCCCGAAGTCCCCGTTTCCGCTCCCCTATCATTAACGCAATACAAAATTTATTACATTTACTTGTATTTATTAATCAATGTACGAAAATCTTGAAAGTCTATTTTAACCGACTTCTGTAAGAGGAGGAGGTGGATGGGTATGTTTGGTTTTGATTATGGGATCAGGTTGAAATCGTTTTTTTTTTAAATTTGACTGCTCTTATAGTCCCTTTTACATTTTCTTATGAGAAAAACTACAATGACAAGAAAACCTAAAGCTTTTTTATTTCCTTAATTAAGTATTTTTAATTTTTTGGACTCATATTTTTTATTTATTTAACTAACATAAGGACAGAACTTTTCCTTTTTTTATGTATTTCTTTACAGCCAAAGTCCGACTATAAATAACTTATGTATAGTAATGAGAAAAAGTTATATAGGTACTATAAAAAGTATGCATCCATTTTGATCTTTCATCAAATCGAATAGGTCTATTAATAGAAACACACTGAACTTGAAACGATGTTATCCGTTTGTCCGGAACGAACGTCTTAAACGAATTCTTCCTCTCACAGCGAGTCAAGTTGACGATTGAAAGGATATCCTCCTTTTTATTACTTGACTTTTTTGTTGGGAAATTTCAATATGAGAGGTTGCAAGACCCGAGTTAATCTGGTAACAAAGTAGGTACATTGACTAGTGAAGTTGTCCGTCTTCGCTCATTATCATATTAAATTATAGAGAATAATTCTGCTTTAATATATTGTATCATAACAAGATTGTATTATCAGCAACTAAGCGTAATCAATTCATTTAGGTAATATTATTTTATATAGCAGGGGAAGTAGAGGGCACCTAGTGTTAATACACTCCAATTTTCAAACACTGCGTGTTGTGTGTGGCAGAGCTCAACGCCGCGCTTTGTCATGTTACCGACGAAATTATCTATTGCATTCCCCCAAGTGGAAGGCGAATCCACAACTATCGCGTTTACAGTCAAATAGATTTAGTTTTATATGTTATATAATTAGTATGTACAGTCCGATAGATTTAGTTTTATATGACAGGTAATTAAAGATACTTTAGTCATTATTATTTATGTGTTGGCGTTCGAATCCGTATACTGGGCAGAAAAATGACAGGAGCGCCACGTGCTGCAACATAATACTAAATTATCATCGTCCACTATAATGACTGTAATCGTGACGGTCATGTGTTTAATTTCTATTTGAGAATTTTCCTCGTGGCGCAGCGGCACGAGGTGTGACTGTAAAACCGACTGGTTGTGGGTTCGATCCCCACTCGAGGAGATGAAATATTTACTTAAATTTATATTTCCATTTCTTCGCTCTGGTGTCGAGGCTAAGCGCGGCGTTGAGTTCTGCCACTCAACACGCAATGCCTCCAGAATTCGGCAGAAAGTGGGGAACGGAGTGTCTTAACACTAAGTTCCCTCTGCCTACCCTGCTGTGGCCGGGATACAGCGTGAAGCTGATTTATTTATTCCTCGCCTTAATAACGAGACAAAGCCCAGCGCGAATATTGCCACTCTACTCAACTCTGATTTTTTTTAAATTGTAGGTTCCCTCCCCACCCTGCCTGTACTATAAACCGGTGTATCCCGCTATTAGCAAAAGGCGAGAAGTAAAAAAATATATAAATATAAAGGTTAAGATAAATATTTGTACATAAAATTTGATAGATCCTTTTAAGTAACTAAAACTAACGCAACAACCTCTTCAACGCTATGAAAGCAAGTTTTAACAGGCGATGGAAGTTTAAATAAAATAAACTTTCGTATGGAGGATGTATAATTAATTGATAGCGGGATCGATAGAGAATGCAGGCTGCAAGATTAATTTATCGGGAGATGAACTTCAGCAGCTATCGGTACAGCATCCTTTCTACACACAGATATTATTAGCTCTGTTAAGAACTAAACTAATATCATTTTTACTCTTATTATTTATTTCTATAAAATCCAAATTTATTATACGAAAATGCTACCAACGACAAACTGACGAATGCATTTGACATTTGTGTCATAGAAAGACATGATAGTTGAGGATTTGAAGCCAATTGGTAATAAAATATCAGAGGCACAGCAGCACGCAAAGGGATATTGTTCGAAATCCAATGTGATTATTATGGGTTTGATCCTCACTCGGGGCAATGATGATTTTTCATTTCCCCATAGTCAAGACATTTCGTGTTGAATTCCGTAACTTAGCACGTAATGCCTCTTCGATTCAGACAATTCTATTCCCAGCCGAATTCGAGACATTGCGGGTTGTACAAACGGAGAGTTTAGACACTAGGCGCCGTGTACATACTGATTGTGTTAAAGTGTGAAGCTAGAACAAACAAGCTCACAAGCTTGCTTTTGAATATATCCTGAGAGAAAAACAGTTTGCCATTAACACTCGTATTGAAATACTGTCAGTAATACATGAACCTCTACTACCGTTCATTGGATAAAATCTTGCTCTGTTAAAAAATACATAATTTGATTGACCTTTTTTGACAACTACGTACTTATATAGTTCTTTCGCGTGAAAATAATGATAATATCATTATTTTTGTATCCGATATTTTTCTTATGTATGTCCTAATTATGTAACTGGAATAAAAAAAAATGAAACAATTTTCCTACGATATGTTAATAAAAAAACTGTCACTTAAATATATCAGTTACACCACAGCCAAAACTGACAGTATATTCATGCAAAGTAAATCAATTCGAGCTTATCTATTTATGAGGTCAGCGCAAATCACAGATTACAAATATAACTGTACATGTTTTATTGCTTTAACCGATTACACGTAATTTGCGTCACGCGAACGAAATTTAAATGTTTATAGCATTTTAAAATAATTAATATTATTAAAAGGATCTATGGTATCAACGAATTACGTTAATCACATCGTCAAATTTAAATTAGTATGCAATGACACTAAAATTGGAAAGAAATGGAGAATGGAGTGTTTTCATATTAGTCTTCTCTCTATTCATTTATAGGTTAAAGGGATAAAAAATATTTTTTAAAAAATGTTAGCATCGACAGTCCACACGGCCGATGTGAAAAAATCTATCTAGAAACTCGACTAACTGGAAAACTTTCATGTTTTCTATTGAAATTTCTAAAGTTTTGAAACAACACTGTATATAACAGTGTGTCTATGATAGAGAGATGCGTATCTGGCTTCGATAGCTGTAAAAAAACTAGTGTCACAAACAGAAACTTAACTTCTACCTACGCTTTTAACAAGCTACAATTTTATACTTTTTTATTTAAAATAAATAAAATATTTTTATACCTTCTTAGATTATTATAAAGATTGAATTTTTGACGAGAATAATGATTTTTTTTTAGCTTCGCGCTCTATCTCGCACACAGCATGGTAGGTAGAGTGAACCTAGTGTTAAGACACTCTATTGCGTGTTAAGTGGCGCAATTCAACGCCGCGCCTTGCCTCGACACCAGAGCGAAGAAATGAAAATATAAATTTAAATAAATATTTCATTTCTTCTTTCCACAACCAGTTGATTTTACCCCTGTGCCCCTGCGTCACGACGATGTTTCCACACTCTTCCCAGTATTGAGGAAAAAGCAAAGAGGAGCTAGTGTTAAGAAACTCCGTTTTTCACACAACACCGTATTTTAGAGACATTGTGTGTTGAGTGACGGAAAACAATAGCGCAGTTTGTCTAATAGAGCGGAGAAATGAAAGTAAACGAAACATGAAATGTCATTATTTTGCACTTATACCACTACGTCACTAGATGAGCAATATAAGAATACAATTCGTATAGTCGTGACATCAAATTGGACGCGAGATTGAAATATTGAGAGGCTTCAGAAGCACGTTGACTTATTTCCACTTATTTTAAGTAATTACTTGCGAAAGGTCTAAATATTATCTCAATTATTAATACTTCTATACTAATATTAAAAAGTTGAAGAATTTGCTTGTTGAAGTTTTAGAGTTGGGTAGTCCATTTAGCAAAAAAGGTTAAGGGCTATATTAGCCTCAACACAGTGACAATTATGTAGGTGTAATTTTTTTTGTACCACCAAATAAATAATATAAAAAAATATCATTGTAGTATGTAGTTAATTTCATTGTTAATATATTTTATTATTAACAAAAATATCAAAAACATATGATCACCTCATTTGTAGGAAAACTTCAGCACTTGTTTCAGAAATTACAATTTATAAATAACTCAAGTCGGAAATTTAAATAACGTAAGAACTTTTACTGAACATCCTATTATACAAATTGCCACATAATGAAAAAATCTACACAAAATAACAGAATATATGTCAATTGAATAATGTAGAACCTCATTTTTTGCAAAAATTAATTACAGCCTCTTTTGTTTGTTCCATACATCCCATCTTCAAGTGACAAACATATTTGATCATTAAAAAATTTTACATATCAATCTTATCAAACACACACACTTCATAAACCAAATTACCGCATTGTAAGTATTCAGGCAAATTAAAAACGTCACGAGAACTGAAAAGAAATTCTCTATCGCCTTGAATAGAGGGCGGTGAAAAGAATTCATAGATCTGACCGAATTATTTATGTGGATTCGGATGGTTTCAATTTATGAGGTTCCTTTTAACTTTGTATCCTTTAAATGTAATATTTTTATATTGATGTATGTACATTAAAAAGGATCATCGTGACGCAACGTCTGACTGTAAGCGTGACGGTTGTGGGTTCGACTCCTATTCGACAGGACTAATTTTATATTTTCGTTTCCTTGCTCTGGTAAGAAGGCATATCGCTCCGTTGAGTCCCGTCACTCAACATGTAAGGTCCCAGCTGCAAAAAACATGATCGTATTTTACGCAACTAAAACGAAACACTCTTAAAATTTTCAAATAACAGAATATACTAAAATATCCCGAATTACTGAAACTGAAATGAATAACCGCCATTAGTTCATAGGAGATTGGTCGAAAATCCAAATGCATAGTGGCTGGCGGCGTGCCCGATGCAAATCATTAATTACTTCATATTGAAGGCCCTGAGGCTTAGATATTTACTTAGTATATATAGGTACTAAGTAAACTGTTTACATAGTGAAATTAAATTAACAAAAAACTAAAATTAGACCTGAGTAGGTCAATGTATACTAATATAATAAAGCTAAAGAATTTGTTTGTTTGCACGGGCTATTTATTGGTTTGTTTATTGACAAATGATATACCATAGATATATGATTTACCATGATAAATAAACATTACAATTTATTATTCAACCGTTTTGGCGTAACTTAACACGATTTAATTAATAAATTCTACTGTTTCAGGTCGACAACCTGTAACTCTGGTGTTAAGGGGTCGCGGGCGCGCGATCACTTACCATCAAGTGACCCATACGCTCGTTTGCCTCGTTTTTTTTTCTATAAAAAAAAATACTCTTAGTTCTTTTCATTTGGCCACGCGAGCCAAGCCGTACGTAATAGGCAGCTTAATAATAATAGCATAATATAACCTTTAAGATATGATGAATCAGCAACTAGTTAAAGGATCGTTCCTTTGACTCTGAGTTTGACTTCTGAGACTTTGAGTTTCCAAGATCAGTCAGTCTTATTGACTTACTAAGTTTCTATGTAGGGATTATTACAAAGGGATTAATAATATCTATTATGTTTGAGATACTAAAACTTTATAGTGGAGTACCTAATATGTGCAATAGGTCTAACTGAAGACAGCGGTTGATAAAACCGTAGGTTCGATTCCTATATTCAGGAAAATAAAAAAATAACGTCATGTTTTTTTCCCACATAGCAGGATAGACGAAGGGATCGAATATTAAGAGGACTCCGTTCTCCATTTTCCACGGAAAAAAAACCTAGTTACTAGATACTAGTTATTTATAAATATGACCCAGCAACCGTAAATATAACCAAGTAGGACATTTTATTTTGAGTAAATTTTCATTTTGTTTTCTGCTCCTTATAGTAGGTATATCCTAAAAGACAATGGCAAAAATGTCATATAAAAATCCTCGACACAGCTGCAATGTTCCTTTACAGAATTTGACAACACAAGGCTTTGATGAACAACAATAAAGGACGCGACGTCTCGCTGAGATTAAGGATGGTTGTAATTTGTACATACATATGTTATTTATGTTATTGTATCCCGTATATAGCAGGGTAGGTAGTGGGAACCTAGCAAACACTCCACTCTCGCAATTTTCGAGACATTGCTTGTTGATAGCATAAAAATATAGACCTTCATTCTAAAACCACTGTAAACACTATTGGGGCCAGTCGTGGCGCAGCGGCACAAAGTGTGACTATAAAACCAACTGGTTGCGGGTTCGATCCCTACTTGAGGAGATGAAATATTTACTTAAATTTATATTTCCATTTCTTCGCTCTGGTGTCGAGGCAAAGCGCGGCAGAAAGTGGGGAACGGAGTGTCTTAACACTAGGTTCCCTCTGCCTACCCTGCTATGTGCGGGATACAGCGTGAAGCTGATTTGATTCATTCTATAAGAAACCGATCTCACTGCGTGTAAAGTTAAGCACTGCCTGATTTGAAAACAAAATTAGCAGCGAAATGATGGGAATTGAATAACGTTTTAAAACAATGGACGTAAATACTGGCGTAATGGACATGACATCTCCCCGAGTCGGGGTAATGACGGTTGGCGGAGTGCAGGCGATCACGGCACCGTGCGCCCACACGCGAGCCCGGTGCTAGAATCGAAACTTAGGTGCAATAGTTGTTTGGTTTACGAGAGCATCGCTTTTTGTTATAGATGTCTGTTTCTTTTCTCAAATAAAACGGAGTGTCAAGAACACTTCAGACGCGGTCAGGTCCATGGAATAACATGCAATGTCTTATATATATATATATATATATATATATATATATATATATATATATAATTTTGGAAATTTAATTTCACTCCATAATTAAAAATATAAAATATTATTAAATAGCGTATTTCACAAAAACCGCTATATTGGTGACCCCGAAATTAGTGAACACTACATTAAATATCTACGTTTTCTGCTGGCAAGAAGATTAAAAACGGCAAGAGGCCATATTGACGACCTTTGCAAGGTGACCTCTAGTACACGATGGAGGACGCGACTACATCCAACGTTTGTAGGATTGGCGTGCGTATTCCACCATTCTGGCCGGAAGAACCAGCCCTTTGGTTTTCACAAATTGAAGGTCAGTTTGCTTTATCTAATATAACAAGTGATGCTACAAAATTTTATTACGTTGCCGCTCAGTTGGACAATCAATTTGCTGTCGAGGTGAAGGATATAATAATTTCTCCTCCCGAGACGGATAAATACGTCACTCTTAAAACGCAGCTGATTAAAAGATTATCTGCGTCTCAAGAAAAGAAGGTGATGCAGTTGCTGAGGCATGAGCAACTAGGTGATCGCAAGCCATCGCAGTTTCTGCGATACATACAAGATCTTGCGGGTTTGTCAGTCCCCAAAGATTTTTTAAAAACATTATGGTCAAGTAGATTACCACAAAATATTCAAACTGTTATAGCTTCGCAGCCTGATCTACCTATAGAAAAATTAGCTGACCTGGCAGACAAGGTGCACGAAATAGCACCCTCATCACCACAAGTCGCAAGCACGTCTGCGATAGCCACATCCCCTGCATCATCCGTGTTGGAAGAAATGGCCAAGCAGATCCAACTCCTGGCCAAGCAGGTATCTGAACTCTCGACCCAGGTACGTCACAATTCGGTACCATTCAAGTTCAGAGAGCGTTCCCGGAGCCATTCCAGGCATCGTCGGAAGTTAACTTCCCACCAAAAATGTTGGTACCATTTTAAATTTGGTTCCAACGCAAAAAAATGTGTACAGCCATGTACTTACGGAGAGTCGGAAAACTCTCTGGGCAGCCGGAAGTAGCGGCCAACGTCTGCCCTTTACCTACAGGCCGTTTTTTCATTACCGACCGTATTTCAAAAATGCTTTTCCTCATAGATACTGGTTCTGATCTCTGCGTTTTTCCACGGTTGGCTACCAAGGCGCCCTGTACCAAGACGAAGTATGAACTTATGGCAGCCAACGGTACAGTCATTCACACTTATGGTCCTACGTTATTACGCTTGGACCTAGGGCTGAGACGTACTTTCACCTGGAAATTTACCATCGCTGATGTTTTAAAGCCGATTATTGGCGTAGATTTTCTGATATTTTACAATCTTCTTGTAGATTGCAGATATCAGCGCCTCGTCGACGGAACTACTACACTGTCAGTGCAAGCACTACAAGAAAATATCTCCGATGACCTTGCGTCAGTCAAAGCCATCTCGGGAGAATCAAAATACCATCAGCTGCTTCATGAGTTCCCAGAGGTAACGAGACCATCAGGTACGTCTTCCCTACCTAAGCATAATACTGTGCATTACATCAATACCATACCCGGACCACCAGTTACCAGTAGACCTCGTCGTTTAGACCCAGTTAGACTGAAAGCGGCCAAAAAAGAATTTGATGATATGCTCTCACAGGGAACTGCCCGCTCGTCTAACAGTTCGTGGTCTTCCGCTCTGCACTTGGTTAAAAAGAAGGACGACGGATGGAGACCATGTGGTGATTATAGAGCACTCAACGCTCGCACAGTTCCTGACAGGTATCCTATACGCCACATCCAAGATTTTTCCTACCAACTCTCTGGTTGTTCAGTATTTTCAACTATCGACTTGGTTAAGGCGTACAATCAGATACCAGTACACGTCGATGATATCCACAAAACAGCCATTACAACTCCTTTTGGACTTTTTGAGTTTCCGTACATGACCTTCGGACTGCGCAATGCAGCACAAACCTTTCAAAGGTTCATGGACGAAGTACTACGTGACTTTGATGAGTTTTGTTTTGGTTACTTAGACGACATTTTGGTATTTTCCAGTTCTGAAGAGCAACATCAGCGCCATATCAGACTACTCTTCACCAGGCTCAAGGAGTATGGTGTTTTGATAAACACATCCAAATGTGTCTTCGGGCAGCGACAGGTAAAATTTCTTGGTTACCTAGTGTCAGGTTCTGGGACTCAACCTTTAGAAACGAACGTAAAGAGCATACAGGAGTGCAGCGTGCCTAAAACTGCTAAGGAATTAAGACGTTTCCTTGGTATGTTTAATTTTTATCGTCGTTTTATTCCCGGCGCCGCAAACATTCAAGCACCGTTAGACTCTGCGCTTTTAGGACCCAAGATGAAAGGAGCTAGGCCGATCACAATGACACCTGAGATGATGGAAGCTTTTGATAAATGCAAGACTTGTTTATCTCAAGCCACGTTATTAGCTCATCCAGATTCATCTGCAGAGCTAGCTATTGCCACTGATGCATCTGATGTCGGTATCGGAGCAGTACTTCAGCAACGTGTCAACAACGTATGGCAACCTCTTGGTTTCTTTTCTAAAAAACTAACATCTGCACAAAAGAAATATAGTCCTTACGACCGAGAGCTTTTAGCTATTTATGAAGCCATTAAATATTTTCGACACATGGTTGAGGCTAGAAACTTTGTGATTCACACTGATCATAAACCTCTCACCTATGCATTCAACATTAATAGGGAGAAATGCTCACCGCGTCAGTATCGATACTTTGACTATATTTCACAGTTTACAACCATTATTCAATACTTACCAGGACGTTTGAACGTAGTGGCTGATACACTGTCACGACTGGAGGAGGTGAGTCATTTCATTGATTACCAGGCTCTGGCATTTGCTCAAGATACTGATCCTGAACTGCTAGGTCTGCTTCAAAAAGGCTCATCGTTAAAACTGGTTAAGGTAGATTTGCCAGACTCTAACCATAAGATCTACTGTGACGTATCAATGTCTTCTCCACGCCCGTTCATTACTGAGAAATTTCGCCGACAAGTTTTTGAAGCGTTACACAGCTTGAGCCATCCTGGTAGGACAGCTACAGTGCGGCTGGTAACACAAAGATTTGTATGGCCAGGGATTCGCAAGGACTGTAGAGAGTGGACACGAGAGTGTATACTTTGTCAAAAGAGCAAAGTTCACCGTCATACCCTTGCTCCCTTATCCTCAATCCCAACTCCTACGTCGAGATTTGCACACATCCACCTCGACATCGTTGGACCTTTAACTATTTCGTCTGATTTCAGGTATTGCCTTACAGTCATCGATCGTTTCACACGATGGCCTGAGGCATACCCACTCAAATACATCACAGCTGATTCCTGTGCTGCCGCCCTTCTCTCTGGTTGGATAGCAAGATTTGGTTGCCCTCTTCGAATTACAACCGATAGGGGACGTCAATTCGAGTCGCATCTCTTCAAGGCACTATCAGCCATGATTGGTGCACATCATTTTAGAACCACTTCATATCACCCAGCTTCCAACGGCTTGATCGAGAGACTCCATCGGCAGCTAAAAGCAGCTATCATGTGCCATCCCTCTTCAACCTGGACGGAAGCACTGCCGTTAGTGCTGCTGGGCATCCGTAGCGCCTGGAAGGACGACATTCAGGCTTCAGCAGCTGAGCTGGTTTACGGGGAGCCCCTTCGTCTTCCAGGGCAATTTCTCGCACCCTCTGAAGATTACAAGACAGGTGATATCACAAATCTGGTTACTCGTCTTCGTGCTAGTATGGCACGACTCTCGCCAAAGCCCACGTCATGGCATAGGACAGGTCCTTTTCATATGCCGGCCGACCTTGCAGACTCGACACATGTTTTTTTACGGCAGGACCACGTCCGCAAGCCACTGGAACCACCATATGCAGGCCCGTACAAGGTTCTTAAAAGGACGCCTAAATATTTTCAGATAAACATATGTGGTAAGCCTAACAACGTGAGTGTGGACAGGCTCAAGCCCGCATATGTTACGCGAGAGGCCGTTCCTGTATTAAGCCGACCAGCGACTGCACCAAAGGCAATCTCTCAGTCTGATGTGGAGCAGAAACCTGAGAAGCGGACACGCAGCGGAAGAACAGTTAGATTTCCAGACTACTATCGCCCTTAACCAGGTCTCTGGGGGGGAGTACTGTAGTGAATATTATCTTTTAACAAAATTAATTAATAATAATAATAATAATAATAATACATGTAAACTTCTATTTCATTCGATATTAATATTATATACTTACACTACATTCTATTTTCAAATTTACTTAAAACTAAATTGTTAATATTTATATTTAATATTCATCCGCACGCAGCGCATTCGCATGACAAACTTGTTTCGAGTTTTTTTGCTGTGCGTGACGTAGCCTGCTTGCTAGCTACGAGTAAAGAGTCGGCTACTATCGCTTGCGACGTTCACTTGTTTAAATATTGTACTCATTGCTTGTATTCAATTTTAAGCCTTATCTTCTTGCTAATACGTATCTGTTTCGCTTATCTATTTCTTTTAGTATTTCTTTAAATTTCTTTATTTCCTTCTGTGATTGTGTAAAATTATTTTCTTTGTATATCTTCTTAAGTGTTAATAAATTTGGACAATTATTCCACAAAATTTTGGAAATTTAATTTCACTCCATAATTAAAAATATAAAATATTATTAAATAGCGTATTTCACAAAAACCGCTATATATATATATATATATATATATATATATATATATATATATATATATATATATATATATATATATATATATAAGTTTCCAAGATCAGTCAGTCTTATTGACTTACTAAGTTTCTATGTAGGGATTATTACAAAGGGATTAATAATATCTATTATGTTTGAGATACTAAAACTTTATAGTGGAGTACCTAATATGTGCAATAGGTCTAACTGAAGACAGCGGTTGATAAAACCGTAGGTTCGATTCCTATATTCAGGAAAATAAAAAAATAACGTCATGTTTTTTTCCCACATAGCAGGATAGACGAAGGGATCGAATATTAAGAGGACTCCGTTCTCCATTTTCCACGGAAAAAAAACCTAGTTACTAGATACTAGTTATTTATAAATATGACCCAGCAACCGTAAATATAACCAAGTAGGACATTTTATTTTGAGTAAATTTTCATTTTGTTTTCTGCTCCTTATAGTAGGTATATCCTAAAAGACAATGGCAAAAATGTCATATAAAAATCCTCGACACAGCTGCAATGTTCCTTTACAGAATTTGACAACACAAGGCTTTGATGAACAACAATAAAGGACGCGACGTCTCGCTGAGATTAAGGATGGTTGTAATTTGTACATACATATGTTATTTATGTTATTGTATCCCGTATATAGCAGGGTAGGTAGTGGGAACCTAGCAAACACTCCACTCTCGCAATTTTCGAGACATTGCTTGTTGATAGCATAAAAATATAGACCTTCATTCTAAAACCACTGTAAACACTATTGGGGCCAGTCGTGGCGCAGCGGCACAAAGTGTGACTATAAAACCGACTGGTTGCGGGTTCGATCCCTACTTGAGGAGATGAAATATTTACTTAAATTTATATTTCCATTTCTTCGCTCTGGTGTCGAGGCAAAGCGCGGCAGAAAGTGGGGAACGGAGTGTCTTAACACTAGGTTCCCTCTGCCTACCCTGCTATGTGCGGGATACAGCGTGAAGCTGATTTGATTCATTCTATAAGAAACCGATCTCACTGCGTGTAAAGTTAAGCACTGCCTGATTTGAAAACAAAATTAGCAGCGAAATGATGGGAATTGAATAACGTTTTAAAACAATGGACGTAAATACTGGCGTAATGGACATGACATCTCCCCGAGTCGGGGTAATGACGGTTGGCGGAGTGCAGGCGATCACGGCACCGTGCGCCCACACGCGAGCCCGGTGCTAGAATCGAAACTTAGGTGCAATAGTTGTTTGGTTTACGAGAGCATCGCTTTTTGTTATAGATGTCTGTTTCTTTTCTCAAATAAAACGGAGTGTCAAGAACACTTCAGACGCGGTCAGGTCCATGGAATAACATGCAATGTCTTATATATATATATATATATATATATATATATATATATATATATATATATATATATATATATATATATATATATATATATATATATATATATATATATATATATATATATATATAAGTTTCCAAGATCAGTCAGTCTTATTGACTTACTAAGTTTCTATGTAGGGATTATTACAAAGGGATTAATAATATCTATTATGTTTGAGATACTAAAACTTTATAGTGGAGTAGGGGAGACCAGGGTTGGTTGACCAAGTTTCAGCTTAAACGTTTCTATTTTTAATTCTTTTAAGTATATTAATTTTAAAATAGATTCAGTTAATAGATTTACTATTAAGCTTTGGAAAAATATGGAATAAAGTACCTTATTGATTATGATATAGAGTACAGGACAGTTCTTGTACAATAGAAAAAACTGGTCAACCTACCCCATGCATGGGGTTGGTTGACTATAACACTGGGGTAAGTTGACCTATGAAGATGCATTGGTAAAATTTACAAATAAATGGAATAAAAGACACAAACATGTATTACTTATTTATTTTATTATAAATTCCACTACTTCAATTACACACAATAAAATTCAAATTATAAGAATAAACAAATAAATTTCTTATTAAATATTTAAAACGTAACGAAACAACTTCTTATAATTTTTAACCATTTGGTAACAAATAATCATATCTAACAAATGTAATTATTTGTATTATTTGGTAACAGTTTGAGATCATACTATCCTATCTGTCTTCTAAATCGGAGGTGCAATTTTTGCATTCATTGAACAATATATTCTTGTTTACAAATATTGTGTGTGCCCACAACTTGTACGCAGTGCATTGAATCTATTCTTCTCCTTCGATACTAGAGCTATACCATTCAGTGCATTCCAAATAAAATGTTTTATCCTCATCACTTCCATGGTCGCTACTTTTCTTCCTTCTTTATCAGTTCCTATAGACATTTCGTCTGTTGTCTTTGGCTTCTTTGTTTTCTTGTTGTCTTGTTTGGATAAAATTTCAAAAAATCCTATTTTATTTTATGTGTGGAATATCCATAATATTATGGGGCTGATTGACCAGGTGGTCAACCAACCCCATTATACATTAGTCAACTAGCCCCAAACCACCTTTTAATCTTTAGCCACGTGCCATACCCTTAAGACGGCGCCGAAGTCATATAGAATAATACACAAAAGAAAGAGCATAAGCCACAATTTCTTTATAAAGTCTTTGACAATCAATAACTATGAATATAGAGCAATTATTACAAATAACATTACGACAATATTAATTACTTACGTGTGTTATTTTTTAATATTACGTTCCTTCTCTCAAACGAAATGCGTGCTGGATGTCGCGTTCCCGGTGGCTGTGTGGACGGCGGTGACGGGTTCTCCTTCCACACTACCGGGCTTAACGCTATTGCATCGGATGAGTTATTGATAGTTAGTCAACCTACCCCTATAGTCAACCAACCCCGGTCTCCCCTACCTAATATGTGCAATAGGTCTAACTGAAGACAGCGGTTGATAAAACCGTAGGTTCGATTCCTATATTCAGGAAAATAAAAAAATAACGTCATGTTTTTTTCCCACATAGCAGGATAGACGAAGGGATCGAATATTAAGAGGACTCCGTTCTCCATTTTCCACGGAAAAAAAACCTAGTTACTAGATACTAGTTATTTATAAATATGACCCAGCAACCGTAAATATAACCAAGTAGGACATTTTATTTTGAGTAAATTTTCATTTTGTTTTCTGCTCCTTATAGTAGGTATATCCTAAAAGACAATGGCAAAAATGTCATATAAAAATCCTCGACACAGCTGCAATGTTCCTTTACAGAATTTGACAACACAAGGCTTTGATGAACAACAATAAAGGACGCGACGTCTCGCTGAGATTAAGGATGGTTGTAATTTGTACATACATATGTTATTTATGTTATTGTATCCCGTATATAGCAGGGTAGGTAGTGGGAACCTAGCAAACACTCCACTCTCGCAATTTTCGAGACATTGCTTGTTGATAGCATAAAAATATAGACCTTCATTCTAAAACCACTGTAAACACTATTGGGGCCAGTCGTGGCGCAGCGGCACAAAGTGTGACTATAAAACCGACTGGTTGCGGGTTCGATCCCTACTTGAGGAGATGAAATATTTACTTAAATTTATATTTCCATTTCTTCGCTCTGGTGTCGAGGCAAAGCGCGGCAGAAAGTGGGGAACGGAGTGTCTTAACACTAGGTTCCCTCTGCCTACCCTGCTATGTGCGGGATACAGCGTGAAGCTGATTTGATTCATTCTATAAGAAACCGATCTCACTGCGTGTAAAGTTAAGCACTGCCTGATTTGAAAACAAAATTAGCAGCGAAATGATGGGAATTGAATAACGTTTTAAAACAATGGACGTAAATACTGGCGTAATGGACATGACATCTCCCCGAGTCGGGGTAATGACGGTTGGCGGAGTGCAGGCGATCACGGCACTGTGCGCCCACACGCGAGCCCGGTGCTAGAATCGAAACTTAGGTGCAATAGTTGTTTGGTTTACGAGAGCATCGCTTTTTGTTATAGATGTCTGTTTCTTTTCTCAAATAAAACGGAGTGTCAAGAACACTTCAGACGCGGTCAGGTCCATGGAATAACATGCAATGTCTTCTATATATATATATATATATATAAAAAAAAAAAGAACGGAGAGGCTATATAGGACTTTTCTGTTCTATTAGTAAATTATGCAATTTACTATACGAAAATAAGCAGCTTCACGCTTTTTCTATAACAGGGTAAGCAGAGGGTTATGTTAAGATTTTTTTTTACTAATGTTAAGATTTTTTTGGTAAATTTTTCAGACATTTCTTGTTGAATCACGGAACTCATCGCCTAGTTTACCACACTGGGAAAATTAAAATAATTTAAGCATTTCCCTGAGTGAAGATCAAACCCCCAAACCATCAACTTTGCAGTCAAATAAAAAAAAATATATAATCCTATCTAATTTTAAAAAGTTATGAAGTGGTTTGGTTTTCTATTTGGAAAAAGATAATTAGAAATAAATAATTCAAATACTTGTCTAATTTTTAGACGTCTTAGTGTAAAATAAACAAAGATATATTTAAACATAAACCATATATTTGAAACAATCCCTGAATATTTTACCAATATAAGGATTCGAACGTCCAATTATCGGGCCAGACGATATCAATTACAAAATAAATTGATCTCGTCGACACAAGAACCTACTAAACTGCTAATTAAACCTATAATGGACTTTTCCACAAGAACATGATAAAATTAAAAGCTGAACACCAAAGTAAACTTACTGTATACAAGAAAATAGTATTTAATTCACAACGCTTGCACAGCAGCAGCAGCAGCAGCAGCTGTAATTAAGAGCCAGTTTTATAAAAGGACAATTTTAGAGACGGCGATCCTTTGAGGCGGATGCGTCTATTTAAAAAACTACTTCGTCTCGCGATATTAGACTTTCTACTTAACACGGCTTATTATTAGCGGGTGAAACTTGCACGGTCTTAAGTATTTACAAGATTTTATTTTTTGCTTCACGATGTATCCCGCACATAGCGGGGTAAGCAGAAGAAACCTGGAAACATGGTGTTAAGTCACTCTGTTCCGAATTAGACACTTCCGTTTCCCATTATCCGCCGAATTCTGGAGGCATTCGTGTTGAGTGGCAGAACTCAACGCCGCATTATGCCTCGTTACCAGAGTGGGGGAATGAACATATTAAAATTTCATTTTCTACAAGACAAAATAAATGTAATAAGTGTAATATAATATGTGTCTAAGTATGTGGGATCGATCACACAACCACGTTTACAGTCGCACGCTTGAGCCCCTGCGCTACGACGGCCTCAATTACAGAAATAGTAATTATAAGTAATAATCAATAGTTATCTCATTTGAAAGCCTCATTTATTATATGCAATAGGTACTTACTCTCATCAGCCGGCTACTTACAACTTAGAAATATCCAAGTACATTCTTCTAACATATTACTCCCTCGATAATTATAATGCGCGTTTTTACCTACTACTCTTTTTTATAATTTTAAGAATGTTTATTTTTTATAACAACTTATAAGTAATAATCGATATGCTAAGGGGAATGCATTATTTTTATTTCCTCACTCTAGTAACAAAAGACAAAGTGCGGCGTTGAATTCCGCTATTTAATATGTAATTTCTTGAAAATTAGACGGTGCGTACATGTGTTAAGACTAAGTTAATTTTGCCAACCCTAATATATGCGGGATATAGTGTGGAACTAGCTTAATTTGCGATGAACTCTCGGACGGTAAACAAGAGTTTTTTGTCCATCTATGTAAAAGTTATACGTTTTCTTATATTCTTTTCTTAAATGTGAAATGGCACAATAAAAATTAACTATACATACTTTATTGCGATTAATTAAAAGAAGCGTTAAGTTTACCCAAATATGAAGGTTGTTGTTCAAGCTAAAAGAATATCTTTTTTCTTTAAAAAAAAAGGATTTACCCTCTTGAAAGATGGTAAAATTATATATAGTTTAAGAAACAATTAAAAACATTGTGTTTCTTAGATTGTATTACATAGTTGCAGCTCGACCTAAAAAATCATGTTAAAAATACAAAAAGCTTCAAATTTTATTTAGTTTTCTTACATATTACACTACTTTCTGATCGCAGTTTCGCCTATGTGATGAAATGGGGATAACTAAGAACTCTGTACGATAATACATGACACATTCTAATAGCCTTACTAACTATAGCCACAGTTACACGTGGTGGCTCGCATCTTAAACGATTAACATCATGACTTCATCGGTGTACTATACAAGACAAAAAAAAATCAAAACAACAGTTTCTGAGACTACCGCATTCGAACAAATAAACTCTTCAGCTTTATAATATTAGTATAGAAATATAGATTTCTAACCACCATATTATCATAATAAAACCAACTCTTTACCGCATAAAATGTATTGTCATTCAGAAAAAGTATCAATCTACAAAGGTTATTCTTACATTCCCGGTACGCAAATAAAGCTAAGGTGGTTCAATTGAATATAGAAGAAAGATATTTTACGTAAATTTTATCAAGGAGCCTTTTACTATAGGTACAATACAAAGATACATGTTTTGAATACTTTACGATGGGGATCGTAAAACTGTCAAATAAAAAGTCTGGATGTAGGAGTGACGGCTTTGGGTTCGATTCCCACACATGAGTTTCATTTCTTCGCTATAGTAGGCATTGAGTTCCGCCGCTCAGTACACAATGTCTCGAAAATTGGGCGGTGGGTGGGGAGCGGAGTGTCTTAGCACTTTATCTCCACTGCCTATCCTCCTGATACAAAAAAAAAATTTTAAATATATTTTATCAAAGAATCCTCATACTACACCATTCACTAGCACACATCTTGAATACTTTACGACATGGGTCGTAAAACTGTCAAATAAAAAATACAAACAGTATTTTGTTGTATTCAGACCCAATACAAGAAAAGAGTGTTTCAAAAAAACTTTAGTTTTCACTTGTTACATACAACCGTTGTATCAAATG
The DNA here is from genome assembly GCA_021202915.1 of Heliconius himera. Taxonomy (NCBI): domain Eukaryota; kingdom Metazoa; phylum Arthropoda; class Insecta; order Lepidoptera; family Nymphalidae; genus Heliconius; species Heliconius himera. Next base: position 886,185 of record JAJHJA010000046.1, read on the forward strand.
TTCATTTATAAGTTCAATAAAAACCGGGCAAGCGCGAGTCGGACTCGCCCACCGAGGTTTCCGTACAAAAATTTATGGTCTCAAGCTTTTTCTGAAATTCCAGCTTAGCTTAGCCAGAGCCGATTCATCTGATGCCTCTTTTGAATTAGCGGCTTAAATACCAAGTTTTGCCCCCCTTTAAAGGTTAATATTTTTTAAGGATTTAACTACAAATGTATAGCTTTCAGATTTTTTCCTGAACTACGTATAGATGCTAGCTGACAAATTTCATAATTCAAGGTCAACTGGAAGGATCCTATTAATGTTCGTATGGGTAGTTTTTCTACAAAATATATATTGCCTATCATACACAAAATTTTGACTCACGAAATTTGAAGTCTGACTGTAAGCACGTTGGTTGTAGGTTCGATCCCTACTCGGAGGAAGGAGAACGATGAGTATTTATATCGTGAAATATAGTTGTGCCCGGCCTGGTCGCCGGACTATATAAAGTTTATGTTTTCGTAGTGAAGGCTACACTGCGGTTAATTGATCCTATCTCGTCAAATATAAAACAGATAATATTTAAATTATTTTTGATACCCCGCTCTAGTAAGAAAATAATGACATCGAGATCGCCATTCAGCAGACTACATCTCGAAAATGGGGCGTAAAGTGAGATCGAAAATGTCTTAACACTAAGCTCCTTTTGCCAACCATGATAAACAGTAAAAAGCGTAAAATTGCTCTTATTTTCAATCATTATGCTGTATCCCGCACATAGTGAGGTAGGCAGAGGGAACTTGGGAACCTAATGTTAAGATTCTCGGTTCCCATTAAGACACTTCCTTTTCCCACATTCCACAACCTATCGCGTTAGTAGTCGCACGTTTATGCCACTAAAGCATATTCAAAAAGGCTAAACAAAATTTACCCCGAATATCTTAAACATAATATTATTTAAAAGTTAAAAAGAGCTTGAGAAGAAGAGAGAGAATGAAGAAGAACGTGCTCAGCTGGTTTGGGCACGTCGAACGAATGAGTGATGAAAGAATGGCAAAAAAGATTTATGATGGAAAAGTGAGCGGTAAGAGAGGTAGGGGGAGACCTCGGTTGACCTTCGAAAACACAGTATCAAAGATACTGGAGGAAGGTCACGTAAAAAGCATGAGGACCCCCCGAAGGGCATGTATGAAGAGGTTGATGACAGTGGACGAGGCGAAAGAGGTATGTAGAGACCGTAGCGTTTGGCGCTCCGTTCTCTCTGACTACCCCGCAAGGGATAAAGCGTGAAGCTAAGTTAAGTTTTAAGTTAAAAAGAGCTTCTTTAAGCTTCTGTATGTGTACATTTGACATAATCATCTTATTTACATACATAAATATACATAATATATTTTCGCTTTGAAAAATTATATTACCACATACGAAGACAAGCCGTGCCGTTCTCGTTATGTTATAAAATGTATACAGTGTTACTTGGAGATAAACTAATTTTCAAACATGTATTTGCAATTTCTGAATATTGTGAGCGAGCTCTTTGAGAATCAAGAGTGAAAATTATCATTATATTTTTAACTAGTCGTCGCCCGCAACTCTGTCTGTGGACTTTAAAACGTTATATCGAAATTCCCGTTTTTCCGTTTAGGTAGCAATACCGTGAAATCCTCTTGGTGCTCCCCTACACTCGCTAACGTATCTTTCAACGTTCTAAGTCTACTTAGACAACCTCGTAACTCTAATCAATGCGATATTTTAGATTCGATCTCAATCAGATGGAATAAAAAATATTTTCTTGTCTTTGCTTTGGATCACCACTCAACATGTAATATCTTAAATACGGGCGGCAAATGGAGAACGGGAATGCAAAAACTATTATAAACAAACTCCAGACCATTTTACCTAAGTCTAGCGATAAAACCCTCCGATGCCTACACCTGTGCATGTATGCACATGCTATGTGATGCAACCTGTTTTTTGAAACATTTTGTGTAGGGTGGCAAAACTCAACGTCAGTCGTTGGTATCAGAGCGAAAAATTTAAATAATTTAATTGCCTGAGTGAGAATCGAGTCATGGAGGGTTCGCGTTTACAATAAGAGTCGTGGCCATAAATACAAACTAATACAATTTCAATAAACAATTAAATGTATGTTTTGTCGTCACCCAAACGAAAAACATCCTCATATATTCATATTAAGCAAGTAAAAATATAAAAAAGCACGTTCAAAGTGCTAGGTTCCGTAGTCGAATGCAGGACTTAATGTGCCTTTTCCGAGTTGTTTTAAAAGCATAATATTTTTGCAAGAGCTTTAGACGTATCCGTTACAGCATTTATAATGTTCACACCGTCGCGCGTCGTGTGTATACAAATTACTCCTGTTAATGTTTAATACAATGACACCATTGTTGGTAGAAAAAAATTTTAGCTTCCATTTTTTTAGTATTCCGTATATATAGCAGGGTAGGCAGAAGGAATCTGGGAACCTAATGTTAAGACATTGTGTTCCGATTAAGACACTTTCGTTCCCCACACGCCGAATTCTGGATGCATTAAGTGTTGAATGGCGAAACTCAATGTCGCGCTTTGCCTACTTATATCAAGGTTATGAAAATATTAAATATTTTATTTCCCCAAGTGAAAATCAAACCGAGAACCTTCTTCTCGCTTATAGACGCAAGCTTGTGCCCCTGGATCACAACGACCTCAAAATTTGTATAATGTATTTATATAAAAAGTTAAAAGAAATAAGACTATATATATTATATTTTTTCGAAGCTTTGCGCTGTATCCCGTAAGTAAAAACACTCCATTCACCACTTTTAATCCGATTTTGGGACCTTGCGTGTTGAGAGCCAGAACCCAACACCGCACTTTGCCTTAAATTTAAAATAATTAATTGTCTTCAATGGCAATGGAAACCACAACAATCGCGTTCATAGACTGACTCACTGTACCAAGCATATTTTTTTCGTTCTGTATATTGAAAATGATCTGATGATTTAAACAATATCGTATTATTTTAAAACTTATATACTTTTTTTATGTGTAGTTGGCAGGTTGACATGGTATTATAAATTAAACTAATATAAATTTACTCTGACATACTCCAACATTTAAAAATTGTACCTACTTTTAGAAGTACATGTATTACAACTTCATATATATACAAATTTTTACAGTATCTGTCACAACTAATTTAATTTAGCAGCTTGTATTCAAAAACTGACATGTAAAATTAAAATGATCGCAAACAACATTTCGTACTTTTATAGGTACATGTAGTATATTTTGTCGCGTGTTGTTACAATACACGAAAATGTTAATTAATGCAGATTTTTTTTTAGCTCCATTCTGAATCCCAAATATATCAAGGTAGGCAAAGAGAACTTGGGAAAGTGCTAAAATACTCCGTTCCCATTCAGACACTTCCATTTCCCACTTTCCGCCGAGTTCTGGTTTGCATATTGAACGGCAGAGCTCAACGCCACGCTTTGTGTCGTTACCAGAGCGAGGAAATGAAAATATAAATACTAAATATTTCCTCGGGTGGGAAACGAACCCACAACATGTCATGTTTTAAGTCGCATGCTTTTGCCACTGCGCCACGACTGGTCTCATTGTAACTTTTATTTTGAACAGAATTATCAGAGTTTGACTCAGCCTTCATCGAAAAAACGTTAATATTTTAATAACTATAAGTACATATCCCTCATTCAACCCAGAAGCCCACCACGTCGTGATGTGTGTACAAACAGACATACGATATCATATCACAATAGCGTCATCATTTACGTAATAAAGAATACTTAACACTATTGCCCTTTCCACCGACAATCAGACAGAAAAGCTTAATGACAGATTAGTCTGACAAAAGCATTAGAGAAGACCGTCAAGTTGAAAGCTCGTCGCTGTTTAATGTACCACACCGTTTAAATTCATTAAATTTCGATTCCTTTCCTTCCTCGCTCTGGTGTGGCAGTGTGCGATGTTGAGTTTACACACTATGTTCCTTTTGCCTATCCTGTGTGCGGGTTGCAGTGTGAAGCTGTTTTTTTTTTAATAATATTATTCTTTAACAACGCGCAGTAGATGGATTAAAAGTATAGGGGGTAACAAAAGAGCCCATTCGGCACCTTCCAGGCACTTTTCATCGAATTTTCCAGACACTGGAGTAGTGGAACTCATATAACGCGAACGTCACGCTCTTTGCCTTAGTACCAGAACATATATAATTAAAATATTAATGAATAAAAATTCATTCTCCCAACTGGTAATCGAACTCACAACCGTCCTTACAGTCCTACGCTTGTGCCCTGCGTCACGATGGTCTATAAATTATATGTTTCTTATACATAACTCATTAGGGGAGGCCTATGTCCAGCAGTGGACTTCGAAATGCTGATGGATGGATGGATGATACATAACTCTAGTTCACAAAAGTATTTTATCGACTTTTAAAATACGGAATTAACATTAGAAATATAAAAATATTAATCTTACCAAAGAAACAGCAAATCATATCGAGTATTAGCGCAATATAAAGTTGAGAGTCAGCGCGCGATAATTGCCGGATTGTTCTGAAGCTAAGGGCTACCATCAAGGGCAACAAATTACATAATGTAATTTGCTTGTGCTATTTCGACTGTTGAGATTATATATTTATTATTGCTTATTTTTTTCTTATACATAAAATATATATAATTTAGAAGAAGGCTTTCTTTCATGAGGCTGTCGTGGCGCTGTCAGAAGAATTTCTGACTGTAAATGCGACGGTTGTAGGTAGGATGTTTATTCGAGAGAATGGTTATATTTAATTTATTATCCATTTCCCGTTTGTGATTTTTTTTATTATATTTTTTTAATTTAACAATTTAATTTATTATCATTTACCCGTGTTACAATATATCACAGGGAAAAAGCAGCAAGTACACACTAGTATAAAAATATGTAAGTGAAAGCACCAAACAAACTCGAATCTCTCTCGACATTTCCTTTACGACGAGTGCTATATTATATCAAGAAAGTGTCATTGAAAGACCTTTTATAATAATAATAATTTATTTAGCAAAAATCATCGTGTACAGTTAACAAAAAGTACTGACGCCTGAACTAGGATTCCCTGTGTTTCAGGCCGCCAGGTCCTTCCCCTTAACAAACATCATGAACATTAAGAATACTTTTAGTATTATTTATAGACTAACTAATATAACTAACTAGGATTATTTATAACTAACATTGAATTACAACATTTAATTATTATAATGTGTGAATAGGTAGGTGTGTGTGTATGTGTATGTGTGCGTGTGTGTGTGTGCGTGTGTGTGTGCGTGTGAGTGCGTGTGTGTGTGCATGTGAGTGCGTGCGTGAGGGTATATGCGATCTATGCATTTATGCCAAAGTGTTGTTCACATAACTATATGGAGTAGTCTTTCAGTTTCCTCATAATTAAGCTTAGACAACCAGTCATATACTGCCTTTTTACAGCGATATTTATTTAAGGGATATATGTTTAGATTTTTATTACATTTATTATAAATAAATGAGCCGAGAAAGCAAGCGAACCTCTTGCTAAATTTGGTGTTAAAAAACTTACTTTTACAAACTATATAGTTAAGTCTTTTATTAACAAGCCTTGGGGGCTGGTACTTCACAGATGAGTGTTGTTTTAATATGATATGCAGGATAAATAGCTGCCGTATAGATAATAGTCCGCATGACCTGTACAAGTCTTCTGACGGGAACAGGTATGGGCGAAAAGTTGCCACCTTAAGTATAGCACGTTGGGCTACTTCTAATTTGATAAGGTGTGATTTAGCAGCTCCACCCCAAGACAAAATGCAGTATGTAAATATAGACTGGCACAAAGCGTAGTATACTACTTTTATTATATTAAAGTCGGCCATATTCCGTAGTGTTTTAAATAAATAAATAAATTTTCTGGTTTTGGCAGTTAGAGATCTAATATGTTCTTGGAAGGTTAAGTTGCTGTCAATGTTTACACCAAGATATTTTATGCAAGGGATAGATTTTATGCAGGCGCATGCACAGGAATTTCGTTCAGGACTTACGCAGTGATGGATATATAGTTTGAGTATGTCCAGTGGTTTGTGCATATTCCGAATGGAAAACGAAACAAATTTGGTTTTAGTAGTATTTATACTTAAAAGATTTGTATTTAGCAAAAGCAAAGCAAATTTTTATACAAAAGTCTAGCGTATAAAGACTATATTTGAACAAAAATGAATTTAGCCACGTTCAATTTTGAACCAACTTTAAAAAGTATGATGATGATCTGAATTCGACCATATGTTTTAAAAATCTACCTTCTTAAATTTGTCAATTAATCAATTAGTAACGGATTTGAAATAGTAATTATCATATCGTTGGCTTACTGTTGGCGTAAACCTGCTGCCGTTTTTTGGTTTTTCGTTATACCATTAGAGCGGGTACGGAAATTATAAAATTGACCTTTAATTATAAGGTTGCTTTAAATTAAAAGTTTGTTTTTCTTTATATTCTCGAAGGAAAGGATATTTAATATTAATTTCAGCTTAATGCCCGCACGCAATGGCATAAATGGCTTTGACAGACGGACATCAATGTGCAAAACGACTTATAAGGGTTTCGGTTTTTTCTACAGAAATACGGAACCCTAAAACATATTGTGTTTATAACCCCATTAACAAAAATATCAAGTAGCGCCTTAACTACAAACTTTATAACACTTCTTTCACTTTCATTTTCCTATGTACCTACTTGATAGTTCTTTAATTTATTTACCCACCGTGGTTCTTACAAATCAGAAATAAACTCGACACAATCCAATTCCGGTTGCCTTGGAGAATTTTACATGCAGAGTTCCTATCTCAATATTGTTATCATAAACCATATATTGTAATATTTTAAAGCAATATGTAGTATTCGCCAGCCTTCCAGACCTAGAAGTACACCCGACTGACCCACATAACCGAATCCCCCTTGCCGGCACTTTTATTGTTTGACTTCAGAGGATTTTCACGTCTCAGAACAATTTTATAGCATTTCCTCCGAATTGGGAGGTTGCCTATTGGACTATATGCATTATGTATAGAAAGAATTTTATAGTCACCTGTGAATGTAGTTGTAATGCGATTTTGGAGCCAAATTTTACTGTAGATTGTACGACTTAGCAATAGTAAATTATACATTCACTTCTACTTCTGGATTATTTTTCAAGCAGACAATATTTAAGAGGTCTTTTTACTGCACTATACGCGGGATACAGCGTGAAAGTTTCTTTTATTAGTTTATAATAATAGCCACGAGGCCAGTCATGGCGCAGTGGCACAAAGTGTGACTGCAAAACCGACTGGTTGTGGGTTCGATTTTGTTTAGAAATTATAGATTAAAACCTATAATTTCTCAACAAAAGTCATGCAAACAGCCCAAGTTAAGCAGTTTACCAATCATCAAATCCTCCGATGGAGCACGTAACGATGGAGATTATCGCCCCCATATATCCGACAGCAAGCCGTAACGTAATATGATTGACATTGCTTTTGATTCGATAGATACGATCGTTTATAGTTGAACATGGCCAAATTAATCGGATAGTTGTGGTTTAAATTCAACGAAAAGATCTAGTATATAGCATCTTGCATCTTGATCTAGCATCTTGTATATAGGTTAAAAATATACATAACACAAAAAACTATCAATCTTAGATAGTAATACTCAAAGTAATATTATTTAATCAAAATGAGTTTGTACTTTTTAAATAAGTTCCTTAGGAATAGTGTAACCTTTATTTTTTTAACTTTATTTGTTGAAATGAAAATTATTTTGTTATGATATTATTTCTAAAATACAATAGACTAATTAACTTTTAATTAAATATTTTTTTACTGCCAATAATACTCTTTTATAAAACAATGAATTAGGTACAGATACATAATAATATATCATATTATATACATTGATTGATGATTTCGTGATATTTATTTATCATTGAAAAACAATGTAAAGAGCTAAGCGATTTAGAAGAACTTATTCTCCTCGTGAAGGAAATTAGCTTAAATATATCCAAAAAAATGTATAATACTAACAATATATGTACAACACAGCTGGAAAAATATATACCTAATATAAAATAAAAGCGTTGGCGTTTAACGTCAAATTATTCGTGGCGGCTTCGTCATTACATAATTGCCCGAGAAGCCTAGGCCGTGTAATCCCACGATTAACCGCGAGTGTGAACACGTTTTAACGGATATTTATAAATCCGGCGCCATTAGTGCGTGGTGTTCACAAATATTGAGGAATCCATGGATAATTTATGAGGAAATTTTGTACTATGAAGATTAATTTTAATTGAGATGTATGCACAATTTCCCGTGCGCGATATACTCTCATTATTACGTATAGGTATTATTTCTAAGACAACGGTGTTTGACTAACATTTTATGTCAAATTTAAAAGTGCAGTGAGTAATAAGTTGCTTATCATTGTAATAATTATTTCATTAAATACAGAAGGTATTTAATGAAATAATTATTACAATGACTCTGAATGATCTCCCGTCACCATATAGATTTTTTTTTCAACTTTACGTTTCTTCCCTCACAAAACAGAGCCGACAGAGACAGAGGTGGATCCTAGTGTTAAGACACTCAGATTCCCAATTTTCGAGATATTGCGTGTTAAGTAAGGGAACTCAACGTCGCCCTGTACTTACCAGATAAAATGAACACTGCATCTTATTGTAAAGTTTGTATCTTGAGGAAAATTTGTTTTAGAACAACAAGTGCATTTTTGCTTAGTTGCAATAAAAAGATGCTGATCTAAATTTTTAAAATGTTAGTCCACAGTTAATAAGAAAGAATTAAGTATACTTATTACAAAGTTAAATAATATTAAAATTCACTTTTTTCCACTTAAAATGGAAATTAAAAAATAAACATTTAATTTCATTCTTAAGTAATAGCTAACTTAGCCTATATTAGCGTTCCAAATAAAAAATGAACTTAGGAAAAACTTGCATCACATTTCGGTATGCCAAAAGCTACTTGGCAAAAGTGCAACTGGAAATAGTAAATGCTAACATATTTCTACATTATTTATTCATCTTAAAAGAAACAGATATTTTTATCAAGATATTATTAAGCAGGAAAGTTCGTTTGTTTGTAACTAGTTGTGGGAACTAAATAATTGTTTTGAATATTGAATAGCCCATACACCGAGGAAGTCTATACTACTTCACATACATTTTTTAATATATCTATACCTGCGGGCAGACACATCGAGCACTTAGAATGTATCACGTGTGATATGACACACAACTTTTTTTTTTTTTTTTCGAATGGACTTAATGCTGTTGACCTGGAATGGTCTTGACAGCGTCACCGGGCTGGGAGGGGCGAGTGTAGCTCGCCCCTGAAGATAAGAATTACGAGCTTTAATGGACGCTCGTGAAGTGATGGCGATCGCGGGGAATGCCCCGCGTACGCTAATCATGGGGGGTTTCGTCCATTGGGCCCCGCCGCGCCGAGGCGCGGGCGTGCCGTTAGATATGACTGGCCTCGCCGCCTCTTGCGGCGGCGGAGAGTGGGACGTGGGACTGAGGAGTGAATCCTCCCTATGTATTGGGCGTTGGCAGCAGTGATGGGATCGTCGGGGTCCAGAAGCACGCTTCGAGGGCGTCGAAGACGTGGATGTGGGTGAGGAGCGTACTTACACGCTTCGACAATGAGTGGGTTGGAGTGGGAATCTGCACGCTCGTAGTAGCACTTGGCCAGGCGCTTGCAGAATTCCTTGAGCGATTCTAGCTCGAAATCTTTGTGTAGGTCAACGTTGCGTACGTACCATGGGCATCCGGATGCCATTCGTAGGAACTTATTTTGAACCCTCTGAAGGAGGTCTATCTTGGTGTGTGCGAACACGACACAAGCATAGGTCATGATGGGACGGATGCAAGTTTTGTACAATGTCAGCTTGTTGCGAAGTGACATTTTACTCCGCTTGCAGATGAGCGGATACAGCCTGTTCATGACGTATGTGGCTTTGTTCCTGACATACGTGATGTGCGGCCGGAAGGAGAGTTTCGAATCTAGTACGACGCCTAGGTATTTGACCTTGGATTCCCAGGGGATCGGTTTGCCTTGCAGGTAAATAGTCGAGACGGTCTCGTAACGCTTACGAGGAAAGAGGACGGCTACGCTTTTCTCCGGGTTAACCTCGAACCGCCACTTGCTGAACCAATCGCCTAGGGCGTCGGCAGCTCGTTGCAGTCTTTCGGCTAGGATCCAAGCGGAGCGATCCGTGGTGTAAAGGGCGGTATCATCGGCATACATCGCAAGTTCTACTTTATCGGTACGCGGACGGGTCTAGGGGACGATAGGGTCCCTTCTAATCTATATCGGAACGTGCAATTCGACAGGTATTCCCGAATGATGTGAACGAGAGAGTCTGGCAGAGCCATACGACGGAGCTTGAAGAGCAGGCCGTTGTGCCAGACCTTGTCGAAGGCTTTGGCGATGTCTAAGAAAATGGCCGCCGTGTCGCTACGAATCGATCTACGGACGTTATATTTCGCGATATGTTCGGTAAGCCGGTGAATTTGGTGTATGGACGAGTGGTGGGATCTAAAACCGAACTGTTCGTTGATGAACAGTTGTTTTGCCTCGACTATTTCCTTTAATCTACTGAGAACGATTCTCTCGTAGATTTTCCCTAAACTGCTAATAAGACTGATGAGTCTGTAGCTGGAGGGAAGATTGGCGGGTTTTTTGGGCTTGCGAATGCCTATAACTATTGCTTCCTTCCATTCGGTAGGAAAGGAGCAACCTGCTAAAAGAGCATTGAAAATCATGACTAGTAATGATACGAAGTGAATCGGAAGGGACTTTAAAACTTTATTAGGGATTTTGTCGGGCCCCGAGGCCTAATGACACACAACACTAAAGCTAGCCATATATAAAGTGGTAAATATCTGTTTCCTCAAGACGAGCCCATCATGGGCAACGTTCAGCAGTGTAACCCGATCGGTAAACAAATCCGCCAATAGTGTCTCGATTACGTCATCAATCACGGCCCAGCTGTTTGAACTTTGCAAACACACCCATAAATTACCAAATCATGTCCTGTAATTTTTATTTACTGCTTGTGAAGTTGATGTATCGCTGGTGACTTACTTTGTTATAATATTCGACGGATCAATGCAGTCCATACTCGTAGGTAGGCGGTCTAGGTACCTATCCATTTCACTCTCATATATGTTCAACAATTTTCAGTGGTTCAGCAGATAATAGGGTTTTTTTTATTTTTTAGAAAAAACTAGATTCTTGAACAAAATTGGCAAATACAGCCCGACTATTAGGTTTCCTTCGTAGGGACCTTTCGTAACGAATAATAGTTGAAAAATATCGGTCTTTAAATCTTAAAAAAATATTAAATTAACATTTGTTTTTTAAAGGTTAAATTTTAGCAAAACCTTTCAAGGATTGTAGCGAATAAAAATTTGTGAAAACTACTGGTCTATTATATATAAGTAGATATTTTCAATCGATTGAGCCGAAATTTTGTATACACGTTTAGTTTGGATGACAATTCACGATAAGTTGTGTGACGTATTTCTAAATCCAATATGGCTGACCATCCAAGATGTAATTTTTCATCAACTTCTACTGTATGGGTATTAAATGAAAAGGCACTTTGAGAGTAACTCGAAAAATTATGTGACGTTTTTCTAAATCTAATTTGGCGGATCCTTCAAAATGGCGAAATAGTTATTATTTATGCACTTCTGCAATATGGGTATCAAATGAAAGGGCTTGCAAAGTTTTTTGTATTTTCTTTTAATGAAAAGGTACGCTGAGAATAAATATGCAGATTATAAAAACTATATTTAAAAAAGAAACATCTAAAAATAACAAAATAAAATTTTCCTTTTAAATTTAAATTATCAACTTATAACCTCACTATTACACAATTTATATGATCATAAAAGCTTTAGAACGCTTAAATAAAAGCGTTTGTGTAAAAAGTTTTTTGCTTTTAATTTTACTCTTTCACTTGTCATAATAATTAATTTAATTTTAACAAAAAAATATACGTAGCTGGATTCGAACACGAGACTGTTTGACTATTCAGAAGTTAATTAGTGTGAGAATTACATTTAAAGTATGATCTTTCAACGCAAGTACAAAAATGGAACGTCTAGATTTCCTTCTTATACATCCTTCATGGAAATTTTAGAAAAGGACATCAAATGGGACGCAGGAGAGTAGCGCGGCTTTGTTATCGTGTCTTGTTTCAGAGCTACGCTTATGTTTACTTGCTCCAGATTTCTAAATCTTTTGACTTAATCGTCTAAATGGAGTTTTATTCTGATAATTATATAACATCTACAAGGGCGACGTGTCTCAAAAATGATACTTTTCCCCCTCGGAAAGTATCATTTTTGAGACACATCGCCCTCCATCGGAACGGAGTATCTTATCACTAGGTTCCTTCTGCCTACCCTGCTATATTCGGGAAACAATGTAAAGTTGTACAAAGAGGATATCTACTATCTATCTATGTATAAACTATTATTTAATTTGCTGTCTCATCTAAGTCGTTATTTGAACTCTCGCCCGGGTCACAACCTTCAAACATAAACATAAAAAAGCTATGCAATTTTCTTCCCATGGTGATAATTGTATAGAAATGTAGAAAATTATTGTATTTTTTGAATGTAATATTTAAGCGTATTTTAAATTAAACTTACAATAATATACTACTTACAAATATATAATACTTTAAATGTAATATAATTATCTTTCTTTATATATGGTTAGGTACCAATCGAGGCCGCTATGGCCATGATAGCTAGATAGATAGATTAACACACAATGTCTTGAAAATCGAGGCGGTGCGTGGGCACGGATTGACTGAATGAAGCTTTTTGTTGTATTTTACTTTTGAGTGAACAGGAAATATTATTATTATTAACAATAGGTTTGCACTGTATACCCAGCTATATGCGTAACGTTAAAAAAATAATTAAATGTATGTTTTAGTAAGTTTAGATAACGACAGCTGTTAGATTTAATCTGGTAGTAAACACGAAAATCCCAATAATGCGACACTAACGCGTTACATGTGTCGATTACACGGCTTCCGACTTAATTTATGTGATGTAGAGTCTATAAAGTTAAAATAATATATTTGTATTTATTTTTACATCAATAATATAAACGTAATGCAACAAGTAAATGGAGGCCAGTCATAGCTCAGGAGCAGAATCGTGCAACTGTAAACGCGACAGGTTCTGGGTTCGATTCCCACCAGAGGAAATGAAATATTTAATATATTCTTTTCGTTGATTTTGTAGCGAGGCAAACCGTGGCATTAAGTTCCGCCGTACAGGGTAATGTTCATTTGTTCCATATTTTTTTCTAAAAAACTAAATTATACATAAGACACTTTGATACATAATTTAAATTTTTATTTCCACCTTAAAGATCATCACACCCACATCATGATCCTATTCCTATTACATGCTATTAATAGATTATCATTTTCTTGACAGGCTCCATTCAAAACTATCATAATTTCCAGTATAACAAAGATCAGAATATATATGTACATGATATATATGTACATGTACATACAACTCTGTCTTTGTTTACAAACAATCTAACGCTTATACAGTTATCCATCTCAAGCTAAATCAAATACGATATAGCCGTTCAACACGAGATGAAGTTTGCAAGGGCGAATAGAGGTCGCAGGAGAAATTGTACTAAGAAATGTGCTGACCGAAGGGCACGAGGACGTCTCGAGGATTTTATAATAACTCAATATATCATAAAGCCTCATGAATACGACATGTCTACGGTGCGGAAAACGATCTTGAGCGACCGTAAATTATGACCAAAATTATATGCTTGGAATAATTCGACCAAAATACTTTACGAATGATGGAAAAGCCTTTTAAAGTGCGTTACTGAGTGTAATGGTTTGATTGTGTTTTTTTTTCTCAGTCTATACATACATCTCTTTTCTAAAACTTAAATCGTTCCCATAATTTACTGCCTAATAATTAACTGGTTGTTTAGCAGAAGTAAGTAGCAGCATGCTTCTTCGAATGGCGGCACTCAAAACCGTACTCTCTCGGTCTCACCATCTCTTGCCAGAGAGGGGAAATAGACATTTGATATGTTTATTTCCCCCTAAATCTATGAACAGTCTATCATCCTACAGCGCTACGAAACCCAGAAATAAAAAGACTATGTTCGTGCTTCATACAAAAGTCACTTTACATGAATATTTATGGTAAAACGTACACACATAAATATATAACGTTACAATATAAACACCCACTCGTAATATAAATAAATAAATAAAACGCTTCATATAATCGACCGGGCCTGTAAGCGAAACTAAAGTTAAACTGCAATTTATAGAAGGATAAGTTACATCGAGCTACACTCAACCGTACCGTGCGTTCCACTTTTTGCACCGTCGACCTACTGCTACGTATAAATGTATGTAGCTACTAGCTTTTTAATGATTCCAGTTTTCGGGCGGCGAGGACTTTTTAATTTATTTTAATATTACAATCGGCGTGTGTGTAAAGTTAGAATGAGCTGAAATGAAAGCATTTCCCTTATATGTTCGGCTTATTAAGCGATTTTACCTGAAGTACCTATACATTTTTAACATTTTTACAGCAAGTAAGAATATACATAAAATTACATTCGAATATTACTGTAAGTGTGACGGTTGTGGGTTCAATTCATACTCGGTGAAATTAAATATTTAAAATTTTCGTTTTCTCGCTCTGGCAACGAGGTAAAACGCGGCGTTGAGTTTCGCCACACAAAACGTAATACCTCGTGAATTCGGCGGAAAATGGGAAATGTGCGTGTATAGTCACTGTCCAAAATTGCATCATATATTTGTAGATATTTTTCACTTTATTTGATCACACGGACAAGGTGGAATTAAAATGTAATATAAAATGAAAATTAAATTTTACATTTCAAAAACGAATAAATTTTATGTTTTCATCCCCGTAGCAAAGTTCACACTACTTACCCAAGAATAATCCAAGATTACCAACTTTATAGAATATACGAAACAAGTTTACCTGAAACAATAATAGTGCACGTTAATTAGTTATCAGTTTTAATAAGAATAATACGTAAAAGTTTCTCGTTAAGATAAACAAGAAAACGTTTTCATAATTAACAAAAGCATATCTCGTAGGTACCTACTTGGTAAACTCAGTTCATACCAATATCGAGGTCTAAGAATATTTATGTTAATAAAAATAAAAACTAGGTTCAAAAACATATTAGATGTAAAGACATATTGAAGTGAACAATCACTTTTGGAGTAGTAAGTACCCTCTTTCTACCCTGCTATATGCGCATGTATTAGACCGCATGATTTATAAGGAAGGTTTATATATACCTTCCTTCCTATAAATTAATCTATGTATTAGCAAAATCCGTATTAATATTTGTTGTGAGGTTGAAAAAATCTAAAAGTACATCGGTGTTCTAAGTGCAGTTTTGGACAATCCGTCGTTTTACTCGCACCTGAAATAAGTTATTTTTCTGAGTTACAGTCACATACGCTATAAGTAAGAAAAATATAAACACACTTTTCTCATCATCTTCTCAACAAGGGCAAAAGGGTGTAAACGTTACGCGACGGTTGTAGTTTCAATTCCCACTCGGGGGATTGATTTACTATTTATTAATCTTTTCCGTTCTTCGGCCAGGGCACCAAGGCGAAAACCAAAAAAATAAATTCATTCCATGAATGGAGCTCGAGCCCATAGCCACTGTGTTTACAGTCAAGCGTTTTGCCACTGGGGCCGTTCAAGTATTACGTAAGCACTGTAGGGGGGCAGGGGGGTCTTGGGTTTGCTTATTTTTGACGTTTTCAATGAAATATTTGTAAGAAGATTGCTTATTTTTGATGACATAGGGGAGGGGGGGGGGGGGGTCAATAATTGCAAAAAAAACTGCTTACGTAATACTTGAACGGCCCCACTGAGCTGCGCGGGCCTTGCTAACACATAAAACACAATATATTATATATAAAAATAATATTATTGAGGCGGTTGTGGTGCAGGACCACAAGCGTGCTACTGTAAACACGATAGGTTGTGGGTTCGATTGCCACCCGTGGGAATAAAGCATTTAATATTTTCATTTCCTCGCTCTGGTAACGAGACAAAGCGCGTAGAGTTCCGCCGCTCATCACGCAATGCCTTCAAAATTCGGCGGAAAGCGGGGAACAGAAATGTCTAAATGGGAACAGAGTGTACTCTGTTATGTGTCGAATATAGCTTGCAGTTATGTTAAAAAAAAACAAAAAAAAAAGTACATTTCACGTTCAATTTTTAAAACATTTTAAATATGTTACTCGTATCAAAGAGGATTTAGGTTATAAATTGAAAAGAACGAACAGTCACATTGCAGTTACACTGTGATTAACGTTGCTTGACCGAGTTTTAATTAACTCCTAATTAAAAACGGAACATCTGTTGAAAGACGTTATTTTTTTAAATAGCGTAAAGTCAGTTTCACCTAGTTCATCACAACCTAATTTCCTAATTACCATCTAATATACCTTTAGTTTGTTTGGTATTAAATATTTAATTCATTTAAAAAGCTTTAGAACCGTCATTGCGCAGCGGCAAGGCATCTAACTATACACTTGAGGGTTGCAGGTACCAGTCCCACCCGAGAAAATGAATTGTTTTCGTTTCTTTGTTCTGGTAATAAGATAAAGTACGATCGCGTGCAGCCACCCAACGTGAAGCAGCGGGGAATGGAGTATTTTCACATTGTCTACCCTGCTACATGGGAAAAAGAGTAAAGGTGCATCATTTAAGTAATTCCGTTACCTCGGCACCGGTCAACTTTCGAAGCATTACGTGTGGAGTGGTAGAACTCAACATTATACTTTGTATTGTTACCAGAGCAAGGAAATCTCTAGACAGGAATCGAACTTACAACCGTCACCTTTATCGTCTGACGTCCTGTCACTGCACCGAAACAGCCCAGTGTTTATGAAAATTAAAATTAAATATGCAACAACAGCAATTTCAACTCGAAAAGTGATACCAAATTGACCCAAACTCAGCGTGCATGGCACGTAAATTGAATAAAACTATATAAGAAAATCAACTTTAACTCTTGACATATATTTAGCTTGGATGTATGTAGCTAGCTCCAAAGGCGCTGTATGCGAGCGAGCACGTGCTGTGGTCAAACGAACTGACATTCAATATAACAAGGTTACAATTTATATGAATTTCGGGGCCAGCGTGGCGCAACGGAACAGTATATACGGCTGTGTGTTGGGAATATTTCCCCTTTGTTGAACAAAGCGCGGCGTTAAATTCCGCCATTAGACGCGTAATTTCTCAAAACAATAGGTGGAAAGTGGGGAATGGAGTGTCAACACTATGTTCCCTCTACCAAACCTGTATGAAAAAAAGAGTGTAGCTATAATATTAATCTGCGCATTCCTAATAGCCTGGGATAATTTGTTGTGGATTCAACTCTCATTCTGGCGAGATTGTATTTGAAATATTTTTTCTTTTCCATTCCGATTCTTAACAGAAAGGAAAAACACTTCGTTGGAATTCATTATTCGACGACGCGAAATTGTCGAAAATTAGGGTCTTAAATATAGGTAAGTCCCTATTTTATACTTGGACACAAGATGAGTGAAACTAAAAAATGTGGTATAAGTACGTATATTTTAATTGACGAGTAAGTTTGTATAACAATGAAAACTTTCAATAAAGCAGGATTTTTCCAGCGTTATGTATGCTACATAAATTGCATTATCAATCCTACAAGAACTTTTTCAATTCTTGCATGTCAATAAATGTCGTGGCTTAGTGTCTGTTCATCATAACAAATATAATAATAACATATTTTATTTTTAGCTCCACACTGTTTCCTGCACTTAGCTCGTGTAGCGAAACTCAAAACCGCGTTTTATATTCAGTATATCCATTTGTTTAGAAGAACCGGGAAAGAAAATAGTTCATTATCTTGAGCGAGTATCGAACCCACTATAAAAAATCTTTTGAGATTTTCTTTGGTTACTGTTATATAGTTCATCATTCAGTTTAGTTATATAGTCATATAACAGTTTCAATATATCCCACTGTATCTGCACTCAGAGTTACCGGGCTCTTAGAATGTGTTATGTGTCATACACTTAAGTATTAACTTATTTTCCATAGTCCAAGTGGGCGGAACTGTAGGTAAAAACCGGTGTGATTATACAAAGATTTTATTAATAGGCGAGACGAGAATAGAAGAGAATATACCACCATCAAGATCTGTCTTATATCTGCAAGAAGGCCACAACAAACTAATCATTTAACTACAGAACAAAATAAAAACTCTATTAAGTATTGTTTTCATTCAATCAGTATATATATATATATATATATATATATATATATATATATATATATATATATATATATATATATATATATATATGAATCATTTTTAAAAGTAATTATCTCAATGAAATGGCAACACTTGGTTTAGAAAAAAACAATCAACTAAAATGTAAAAGGACAAGAGACAAACTCTATGGTCGTGGGTTTAATCATTCGGAGTTATTACTATATTTAAATTATTTTAAGCTCTCTGCTCTGATAGAGCGCGGCCTTAATCACCGCCACTTAACATGCAATATTTCGACAATTTATAAGTGCTTTAAAAAGCCTAATTTAATAAAGATTATTTTAAATTTTTCTATGTCGAATCGGGTAAAGTGGAGCACGGAGTGTCTTAACACTAGGTTCCCTCTGCCTCTACATATGCCAACTAAAGGTTGTTACATTATCACTAGTGATTAATGAGGCATGGCATCGATACAAGGAGGTCACAGAATGTGGCCAATTTGAGTTAATCGACCGAAACACGGTTTAATTACAACTTGTATTAACGTCTTAAGCATCTGTTGAACAATTGATTTTCAATCAAAATTTGGATGAATATATGTTTGATGACGACGTTGCGTTGTAATGCGACTGATTGAACTTCGCGGCCGTTTTTGCCGCTTTGATTTTCATTTAGGAGAATTCTAGTTGTATCACAAATACGTTCGCGTAAAATATATAATATAAAATCACATTTTTTCACGTTACCGTAGAAATTGTGGGATATCTTCTCTTATTATTCTGTTACACTCTTCAATAACCTACATGCAAAATTTCAGCGTTCTATGTATGGCGTGTAGTTTCGGCTGTGTTTTCTGGCAGTCAATTGGAAGAATTTATTATTTTTTCTACATTTATAAGTAAAATATATTTGCTATCTCATTCAGGTTAAGCGCTACCTCTTTAAATTTAGCTTTTTTTTCTAAGTTTTCTGATTGGAAAGAGAAAAGTGATTTAATAGTTGGCTTTCACTTTCATGCAGGAGACGCAAGAAAACTTTTCAAAGCGATAAAAATTATTGGTATGTGCACATTATTGTTTTATAATAAATAAATAAAACAGGTAAACCGGAATTGATACCTCCAAGCGTTCCTCAAAAAAGGGTCTTGACCGACGGACAGACGGACAACAAAAAGATCCTATCGTAGCAGAGTGTCAAGCAAAAAAATAATAATATTAGACGTCAGTAAATGAGATCTTTAAATTTTATACAAGTCAATACACACTATACAGGTATACCTACAATGTAATAACAGGTAGGTTCCATTGAAATTACCTCTCAGTTTCATTGTTTGAAGCTTTGTTGCGTCAAACAAAGAAATGCCGATATTACTTTTTGTCTTCAATTTTATGGCTCAGAGTGATCTTCTTGCCCTTGACTGGTTTCTACGTTAAATACCAAGGTCATGGTAAAAGATATATTTTTTTATAATTATTAAATAACTTCACGCTGTATCCCCCATACAGCAAGGTGGGCGAGGGATCCTAGTATTAAGATACTCCGTCCCTCACTTTCTGCTGAATTTTCGAGGTATTGCGTGTTGAGCGGCGAAACTTAACGCCGCGCTTTGCCTTGTTACCAGATCGAAAAAAATCATAATATTTATAAATAATAATTCATACCTCCGTGCGGGAATTGAACCCTCAACCGTCGCGTTTACATTTAATTATTAATATTTAATTAACTTTTAACATTCGGGGGGATGAATTATTTTTATTTCTTCTTTGCTATGGCAGGAAGGAAAAAGTGAGTTCTGCTACTCAACAGGCAATTAAAGTATCGTGATTAAAGTAAGGCGCTTGCTTAAAGTAAGCAATGCGCCACGAAAACCACAACATTTATAAAAAAATATATATATAATCATAACCTATGTTAACGCAAACTTTTCTCCATATCTCAAACAAAAAATTTTAAAACCCAAAAATAGAAAAGAACAAACGACAAAAAACCGTAAATTCCCTACAGCCCGACTAAAGCAAGAAAAATCCGAAAAAAATGTGAAAATTGAATTGTAGCCCCGAACCGATTTTTACTCGATTTCGACGTTATACCTTATGCAAGAATTTGCAACGGGAGCGCGCCGAATCAAACCGTCGTCGTTTTTTATTGCACATTCACACATTGGGCCAAAAAAAGTCCTATACAATAGCCTACACACTCGTTCCGACCTCAGCGTACACTCACGCTACGTTCCAACGAGAACATGTCGCGGCTTGGTGCCAGATGTACTGTATGCATATTCCGGAACAATAACAACCTTAAATTATTTTAATCAATAAATTGTTACTTAGTAAATCCTAATTTGCAAGTAAGTGTAATTTATGATATAAATATTTTAATTTGCATTAAAAAAGGTTCAATATTGAGAAGTAGAAAATTTTTGAGGTTGTGATTTCGATCTCCACTTGGGGGAAAGATAATATTTTTTTATTTCCTCGCTCTGGTGGTCACAGTTGAAGTCGGATACTCAACGCATCTTGAAAATGTTTTAAAATTGTGGAATACGATGAACGGAGTGTTCTGACACTAGGTTAGCTATGCCTACAGATACAGATTAAACAAAGTATCAGAATAGAACAAAAATATATTTTTTAACATTTTTTATGTGTTTTATTTCCACATTAAAGATAGAAAAAAGGAATAAGTACTAATAAGTACTTTAACATTATTACTTGGTACTTGCAACACTACTTATGTATTGGTTTATTTATACTACCACCTTTTGTTAAAATAGACTATTTATTCAATACTTTGTATTTTTTTTATATAAAAAGTCTCGCTGCTACCATCTTACCCATCGTTCTCACCTGCATGAACTGTCGTACACAATCAGCTCCATGTTCACGCAGAAATGTCTGCAGAGTCTGAACTCCTCGAGCTGATAATCTATATCCGTTACCGTTAGAACTGGTGGCAAAGAATACTCCCGGGGACGTGCCTTCTCCCATCGTTAATTATACATTTATATTACTCATAGATCACTATAAAATGCAATTTCCTGTATCACGGCGAGCAGGGTAGGCAGAGTCAACCTATTTTTGAGACACTCGGTTCCCCATTTTTTCGAATTCGTAAACTATGTAGTAACTAAATAAATATTAAATATATTTAAACATCTTTTTAATCACAATGAATATACTCAATACGCACTCACGGTCACATTTTCAAAAAAGAAAGCAAATTTCCAATCCCGTCAAATCTACGTATGTCTATCAAGATCTATGTCACTACACATCACATTCTAAAATCATCTTTAATCAGTACCGGGAGGGGAGGCTGTATCTTGCACCATTCACTGATTACGCTTATCGATCGTATCGTCATATCAAATATTATATTCCCACCACAAACGTTTCGAATACATTAAAATTTAACGAGTTAATAACCATTAATATTATTTAACCATCGAGAAATAGCCTATAAATATTAATAACTTATACACATAATTTATTTTAAAATATGATAATGATAAAAACGTGAATTACTATCACAATAATTTTATTATTTTTAAAATAACGTAAACCAGTATATTTTTTTAGTTCGTAGGACTTATCGTAGCAGTACGTAGCGCTCAGCCGGCGCTGTCGGCGCGCGTGTAAACACTACGCTACGGAGTGGCGTAGCGGCGTAGGCAGTGGCAGTCGGTGTTCCGCGGGTGACGTCACCCGCAGGATGTTTAGATTTAGAGATATGAACGCTATTTTATATACATTATGTTAATTTAGACATTTGTTGAAACAAAATTCTATATTGCAATAATCGTATGCAGCAAATTTGAATTATAAACATTAAAGATTGAGGTCGTTTTGTATTGGCGGTACAGAGTGGGAGTATAATCACGACGGTTGTGGCTTCGATTCCTACTCAGGGAAATGAGTTGTTTCTATTTCCTCTTTCCTCCGTTCTGGTAACAATACTTGGAAAGGAGAAACTTTGCATGTAGGTATGTTAGGGAGTGTATTGAAGGTATAGGGGAAGTAGTACGATCCTTAGTTCAGGGACGAGAAAATTTATTTTTTAATGCGACGAGGTATATAACGAAGCATTACACAACAAAAAATATATGATAAGATAATTAATAGTAGAAGCAAATAGAATCTTACATTTTTCTAAATCTATAAAATGTATATTCAAAATCGTATGAATACTTGAATGGTAGACTAATCTTTTTAAGGATAATTAAGCTTCACAATCGAACTTTAATGGGACTTATTCCTAAGTGGCTTAACTAACTACTTAATTAATTAGGTAATTGAGCGACAAATGTGGGCGATTTTTGCTTATTAGATTAAGGATAATCTCCTTGACATAGAAAATCTATATTATAAGAGCCATAACATAAATAAGAAAGATAAAATAAAAAAAGGTTCTAATAGTCAGAGCATTCCGAAGGAATGCCCTAGGGTAATCAGTACACTCTTTTCTCCACTTTCAGTCTGAATTTGAAACACTACATGATGAAATCAAACGCTGTTCCACTGCACACTGCACACATGTAATGGCCTCAAATGTTTTTTAGTTTCACGCTGTATCCAGCACATAGCCGGGTAGACTAAGTGAACCTCGGAAGCTATAGTTATAGTGCTCCATTCTCATTAATTCAAAAGAAAATTCCGTTCTCAATATTCCGCCGAAATCTGGAGGTATTGCGTGATGAGTGGCGGAACTAAATGCACCGCTTTGCCTCGTTACCAGAACGAGGAAATGCAAATACTAAATATTTAATTCCAGTGGAAATTGAAGCCACAACCTGTCATATTTACAGTCACACGTTTGTACCCCTGCGCCAAGACAGCCTTCCCAGGCCTCAAATTTAATTATAACCAAAAATATATATACATACCACATTAAACATAAAATAACGTACTTAACAAAATTTTACATACAATTGTCAAAGGCGACACTAGTCGCGTTCAACAAACGTAGACGCTCAAACTAACAACAAAGATTAGTTGTGTTTTCAATGAGTTTATTTACCGGATCGAGATACCGTAGACCCCGGAGATGGCCGGGATGGCCGCTGAGAGACGCTTTCTTAATTACGTCCCCGTCTCGAACTCATTATATAGATAAAACAAAAAAAAACTGCGGCAAAAGGAACTTGATTTATACTTTGAATGTTATCTTATTCGTGACAACGCTCATCATCGAAATGGTGTTGTTCCAAAAATAAAAGTGAAAGCATTTGAATGAAATAATGGTATCTTTAAATTATATTCAGCGAAAAATAAATTAGAGGTAAATTGTGGAAAGTTTAAAATAAATATTATATCAAAATTTTACCAAAATTAACGAGATTTTATTAAGATCAATTAAAAGAAACGGAGTAGTGTCTTAGCACAAGGTTCTTTAGTCCGTGCTATTTGTGGAATTAAGAGTGAGTACAAGTAAAGAGTGAGTGCAAATTACAGGTATATAAATTATACCAGCACCTTTCGCTAAGCGATTCTTCTGATACGAATATATTGTTCAGGTGGTCGATTTACTCTGCACTTTTAAAATTACATTTTGAAACATGTTCGGATTGCTATTCCCAATTTTACAGCAAATTCAATATCCGTTCTCTCGAAACCTGAAGAAATTTCATCAATATATGTATCACGATTAATGGTAACACTGTTCTTATTTTTTTAGTTTCACGCCGCATTCCGCACATAGCAGGCAGGCAGGCAGAGTTAACCTAGGAACATAGTATTAAGACACTCTCGTTTCCCATTTTTCGTGGAATTCTGGAGGCATTGCGTGTTGAGTGACAGCACTCAACGCCGCGCTTAGCCTCGACACCAGAGCGAAAAAATGAAAATATTGAATAAATATTTAATTTCCTCGAGTGAAAATCGAACTCACAACTTGTTGCGTTTACAGTCACATTCTTGTGCCCCTGTGCCACGACTAGCCACATTTTAATATTTTTACGTTTTTATTTACTTAAAAGAGTTTCTTATTTGAGATCAAGGTTTTTTTAAGTTCCTACTGTATATATAGGATAAGCACCTAACGCCTGTTAAAACATTATTGTCATTTCGATACCCGCTACTCAATTTTCAAAATAGAAGAAGTCATAGTTAGTAGGGAACATGGCACTTATTATAAATTACTAATAAATTAAATATTCATCAAAACTAAGATTTATTGGTTCTAATTGGTGACGATACAAATCTAATTTAAATAGCACTACAGCAGTTTCTACTCAAGGGACACCAGTTCTACGGCATCAAATGTAAAATATAAACTTTAAATCAGTATTTACAGAGCAGTTAGTAGATTTTATGCAGACTACGTGAAATATAATTTAACTCCTGCTAGTAAAGCGAAATAAAAGTTATTTCACATGATAAAATATATTTTTTTCTTGTATGGTAGCTAACACTATTAAAATGCTAGAAAGTGACATAAATGTTTAAATACAGTAAATTTCATGCAAATATAGCAAAATAAACAATTTAAAATGTAAAAATTTAGATTTCTGGGACCTGCGTATTATGCATGGGATTGGTATTATTACATTACTTGACTTAAATGAGTAGAAATTCTGAAACAAAGATAAGTTGGTGTTGCATACACCAATTTTTCTTTTGCTGCTGTAACGTATAAACGTATAAAGTATAAAAAATAGAGGCGCAGGACCACAAGAGCGCGACAGGTATGGGTTCGATGCCCACTCGAAAAAAAGAAAATGTTTAGCGCCGCGTTAATTTCCACCACTCAAGACGCAATGCCTCTAGAACTCGGCAGGAACTGCGGAAGGGAAGTGTCTTAAAGGGAACTGAATGTCTTAACAGCTTACTCTGCTATGATCGGGATACAGCATGAAGCTAAGAAAAAATATAATCAAAAGCAGCAATTCTCGCATCTAAATTGAAACAAGTATATCATAAAGCTAAAGGTTACTTTATTCATGACACCCAAATTTTACGGCACGGTGCGGCATATTTTCCAGCAGTAAAACTAAACGTAAAAACAGCTGGCTGTAACGACATGCCCCAATTTACGGAACACTTCCTTTTTATGTACAAATTGTATATCAATAACCTGTAAACTTTGTCCTGCGAATCAATAACATGAAGAAAGTATAATCGAGTTTCGCATTTTTTGTTTGAAGTATTATTTTGGACGATTTCTTATTTTCTTTGAAACACACACAAACACACACGTCATTTTATCTATGATTATGTACATATATCGAAATTAATTAAATCTCAATAAATATAATTTTTAAATGAAATTTATAGAACTAACACTTCACAGTCACTTACAATTTTGTTTTCGTGGACTTAATAGTAAAAGAAAGCATTTTTTCAGCTTCATGTTGTATCCCGCACACTGCTGGATAGGCAGAGGGAACCTAGTGTTAGACACTCCGTTCCATATTTTCCGCCGAATTCTGGAAGCATTGCGTGTTGAGTAGGGAAATTAAAAAGAAAATATATTTTTTACGCTGTATCCCATATATGGCCGAGTAGGCAGAAGGAGTCTAGGAACCTAGTATTAAAACACTCCATTAAGACGTTTCCCACTTTTAACATTTAAAATGGAAAATGAAATTTATCGGAATTTCGAGAAATCCTCTCTTAGTCCTCCTCTACACGCCTACTAAAATACCTACATTCAAGATTTTAACTTTCTAAGTCCACTTATTTCGTCTGTACGTTTCCTGTCATCCGGACAAAGATGTTATATATGTAGATAAAAATAGATATAAGACACTATTCTAATAAGTAATCGTAACCAAAATCGCTAAAAAAAAATTGTCCAAAATTATTTATTTTTTCGATTATTTAATGGGGAGCTGATTAAATACCATTTTGATATGTATAATTGTATAGAAGATATACAATGATACGTATCAATTCTTAAAAAACGTAAAAACAAAAGAAAGATTCTATCTTCATAGGAAAAATAGACATCAAAAAGATCGACATCAAATTCAATCTGAACAAGGAGAACTGTATAAGATATTTCTGAACTAAATAAAGATAGCTTCAAAAAGATTTTTCTCTTGATGGACCCATACGTCCCTTTCGCTTAGCTGGAGTATACGTATCATAGGACATGTTACTTTTAGCAGAATATTGAGCAAGTTTCGTAATCGTGGAAAGATACTGAGATCAATGTATTTATATAGAATAGAATAAAAATGTTTTATATAAAAAGAATAGTATAAATTTACTGAGTAGGTAAGTTACGGGCTAGCTGGAATCTCAAGTAAACAATAATGCCTTAACGTTATTTAATTAGTTGTTATTGTTATTAGAATATATGTATATGTAGGAGGCATATATTTGTATTAGTTTTAACTACAAAATGATCTTAAAACCTTTTTTTTAGTTTCACGCTGTTTCCTAATCGCTAAAATTTTTAAAAAATATTTTTTTACTTTCATATCATTTTTCTTACTTCCATATATATAAAACTGTGAAATGACATCTTTTTTGATACCTTGATAAAAAGGCGTGCAGCAGTCATGACTATATAAATCTGAACGATACGACGGGTCATGTCCATTTCCGAGAATGGGAAAAACGGCGAAACGTAAGCATTTCTTTTTACGGAAATGTAACCAAACAGTGACATAAAACAAAACTAAGTATACAGCAGGATATTTAGAGGGAACTCAACACCGCGCTTGGTGTTGTTCCGAGAGAGTGAAAAGGAAAATAATTTATTCCTTCAAGAGGATATCGAACTCACAACGGTCGCTTTTACAGTCTAAGGCTATGATTATGCTATAAAACGACGGCCTTGCTTAAATATTAAAGTTTAAATAAAATTTACAAAGGCAAAGTGACATTACTTTGAAAAACAAAAAAGCTTCTTAACCTATACAACTATCTGTAAAAAAATCTAAAATCCAAAGCAATCAAAGTGAAAAAAAAAACACGAATTCTACAATTTTTCACTCAAGAAAATGATAAAAAAAATCATAAAGATCCTTCTCAGCATCAGTTTCGGAGCCGACAAAGGCGTCAAGGAGATCGCGTTTATAATTGAATAGCTGGCATGAAGTTCCTCTGATTGCCGCCGGACCCGGACCCTCACTTAGGTAAATCTGGTCGAGGCGAATTCGGATAGCGCTGAGAACTTGAGACGATTTATTAAATTACCCGAAAATTACAGAAGGTCAGCTTGATTTGATTTTGCTTCGTAATAATTTGTTTATAGATTTAATTGTGAATTGTGTTGTAATGGAACTGATTATTCTGAATTAATGGTATATTTCTATAAATAATAAGTAACGTATTGGAAAATCGTCAAAGACGTGACGTTGTCTTTTTATAGTGCAAAATCCTTGAAGTAAAGAAAAAATGCTGAACCATACATTTTTAATTCAAATTATGTATCAACAGAGTGTTCCATTGTAGTTTTTTTATTATTAAATTGAGTAATTCTAAGACACTTTCCGAAAATCTGTTTTTTTTTAGTTTCAAGCTGTATCTCGCACATAGCAAGGTAGACAGTGGAAACCTGGGAACCTACCGATAAGACCCTCTCCGTTCCCATTAAGACACTTCCGTTTCCCACTTTCCATCGAATTTTGAAGGCATTGCGTCCTGAGTGGCGAAACTCGAACGCTGCGCTGTCTTGTTATTAAAACGAGGTAAAATCCAAAATGTATGAGGTAAAAACGGCCAGCGAGGCAAGCCAGCGCCGTGTCGTAAGGTTCAGAGAAAAAAGATCACCAAAATGTCCAACTATAATGTAAACATTTTACTATCATCTATACTCAAACACTGAGAAGAACATAACAAAACTAATCAACCTATCCGATGTGAGCTTACTGAGGCAAGAATTTACATTGAAGACGTTAACCGTCGCTTGGAACAAAGCAAAACTACACTTAGATAGCTCCTATCCAACTTGTACGGAAGCTGTAATAAATTAGACTAAGTGGTTAGCCAAGAGGAAATAAATGCTCGCTTCAAGAAAGTATCTGTGAACTGGACAGTTTGTATATTTGGGTAATGTTTATAACACATACGAAATTTGGCAGTCGTGCCTTTTTTCTTCTATATGACAACTTCCTTCTTATAAAGTGAGTTCAAAGTAGTAAAAATAAGAATAGGTCCTGGTCCTGCTGCAGAGGCACAGAATCTGGCTATAAACACGACGATTGTAGGTTCGATTTCGCGTCAATAAAAAGCGTTGGCCTGAATGTAGCTAGGTACCCTCTATACCTATAAGCGATATAGTGTTAAGCTAAAAAAATATTTTTACACATTTCTTCGTAATTATATTCCAGTATATAATGATACATTGTATACACATAGATCGCAAGGTAGGTATAGGTTCAACAACCAGTCTCTACTAATGCCTGGTCATTCAATAATAATTGAGTTATCGTCTGCAATCGCCGTTGCGCCACCGGCGACACTTTGAAACATGAGCCGACTGATTTATAGTGTGCGTTTATTAAATACTAGTTATTACATCTGGCGCCGTATGCTATTTGCAGAATATTAGCTATTTCATTTTTACGCATGTCAACTTGAGCGTAGGCAGTACAATTTATAGGCACCAATAAATCGCATATAAGTAGGTATATAGCTTCACGCTGTATCTCGTATATATCAGGACAGCCAGAGGAAACCTAATGTAAAGACACACTGCACCCCACCCAAATTTCAAGACATTGCGTTTCCTTGATATTTCTTATATTTAGCAATTATCTGTAAATTCAAACTGAGTTCACAGGCAAACAGTAGAATTGGACTGAAAACTGTTAATAATAATAATAATACTTATTTTACTTTTATGTTTTTACCGCAAAAAATGATACGAAAATAAATAGTTCTCCATTTTTAGGGGGATAAACTTAATTGAACTATAAGGAAATGTTGCGTCTGATTTATAAAAAATATCGAAAAAAAAGCAGCTTCAAGAATTTCCCGCATAGCAGGCGGACACTTCGTCGAGACTCGAGAATCGAGACATTATGTGTTGAGTAGCGGAACTCAATTTATTTCTTTTTAACAAGTGGCCTTATCCACACCATGCTATACAAAAGCTAGTTAAAACAGGTAAACCTGCGAGTTAAATTATAAAACTGTCAGTTATTTTAACAACATCATAAAAGTAGCAGTTTCACTCGATAGACTGAAACTGCGTTTGGGTACAAATTGATTTATGCAACGATCCATCGATACAGTGGAATAAGAGCGGACTGATTTACGATATGGCTCTTGTGTTTTATACGTCGATTTATATTTTACATGTATTGGATATCATTAGACATTTTTTATACCTGGCTACATATACAGGATGGAAGAGGCAGCGCTCCATTTACAGAAACAGCATATAGGGTAAAATATTTTAAACCTATACCTAAAGAAATTAATCAAGATGCCTCAACAGTTTGGACGTAGGATTTTTTTTCATTTCACGATTTTTATCCACACCTGTATTTCGTGTGACGCGATTACGTAAAGATCCCAATAACATAAACACTTACTACTACAAAAATACTACTAAAGGTTAAACAACTTTGAACTTTATCGCCAATACATACGACTCGATTTCGAAATGCGGCGGTGTTCCTTTGATAGGTTTATGTGTGCGTGCGTCATCCTTACAAATGGCGTTTTCTTTTAAAATGACAATTTTATTCCCGACTGCTAAGGAAGGGTTATTATTTATTTTGTTTGAAAAAAAAACTTTTACATTTTTGGGAATTTATTTTTTCAGAATTATATTAGGCTTTTATAGAGTAGTTAAAACTGTGGTTTCATTTAATGTGGTGCTGACACTGCCACCCTGTATATTAAACTACTACGTATGCATCTTTTTAGGCAGTAGTGGCGCCATTGCGCTAGCATCTCCCCATTCGTAGCATTTATTACATTTAAATTATTTTCAATTTGTGTCCCGCAAGTGACTGGTTTTTTTTTTATTTTATACATTACCTCGATGAATATTGGCTTTCACCGCAAAACTTGTTAAAAATACCTGAAACAAAAAAGAATTATTAATTAATATGCATGGCATTCATATTAAATTAGACATCTTTGTGGCGCAGCGGCCCAGCATCTAACTTTAATTCGGCGCTTGTGGGTTCGATTCCCACTTGTGATAATGAATTATTTTTATTTCTTCTCCCTGGCTACAAGACAAAACGGGGTGTTGAGATCCACCACTCAACAAACAATGTCTATTCGGTTGAAAAGTCCTAAACGGGGTATCTTGACACTAGGTTTCTCCTGCATACCCTGTTATATGGGGAGGATACCGAATGAAGTACTCTATAAATATACCCCAAAAGTTACCTAACCAATCACATTCCTATTAATAAAAAAACGACACTATATTAGCGACCTGCCCGCAGATTCGCCCGCTTAAGTTTATTGGTAAATTATAGCCAAATTATAGAAACCTTTTTCATAAATTGTAACCTATATGTTTTTCTGATGTATAAGTTATGTCACTGTAAGCTTACATCTAAATCCGTTCAGTAGTTTTTGCAAATAGAACAAACATCCATCCTCACTAACATTCTTAACATTCACATTTATAATACATATAATTAGTAGGAAGTAGGATGACAGCTATGACGTAACAACGTGTCTACACGTATAGATACCCATACATCCAGAACGCAAACGCAGGTAGAATTTAGATTACAATGCAAACTATACAACAGATCTCGGCAACACTAACAGTACAATTACCACCATTCAATGCTAATTCTCGGAGTCCGTGTGTCCGTGTGACGCGCGCACAAAGCTCTGATTACTGTATGAACTAAGCTCGCTGGCTTTTCTGTAATTTCATTGTTTATTAGACTGTTGTTTTATGCTCATTTATTATTATTTATTTTCTTTTTTCTTTAGTTCCACTCCCGCAAAAAGTAGGTTAGGTAGAAAGGATCTATTGTTACGAGACTTCGTTCCACGCGCATTGCCTCGTTACCAAAAAGAAAAATTAAGATATTTTAAACATTTCCTCGAGTGGAAATCGAACCCACAACTTGTCGAATTTACGGTCGCAAGCTTGTGCCATTATGCCCCGAGTGGCGTCTATGATATCTCTTTTAGTTATTTCTATTTAACACTTTGTATATCACTGGCCAATTTAAAAAAACATTTTTACTAGAAAATAGTACAAACACAAACTAATATCCAAACAATGTACGGAGTACAGACCGCACAGTGTTAATTTATATGTCACCTATGCTCGCCCACATGGCCGCGTTCATTCACCGGATGCAGTAGGCTGAGAACGACCTTAATAGAACTGATCAATTACATCATCTGAGCATTTCTGTATAGTACTACTATAATCATCTGCTCATAGATGAGCAAGACAAGTCATTGTAATATAATTCAATTTAAGTACAATTTATTGTAATGTTAATATGGTTGTATTTCTTTTGACTTGAATAGATTAAAGGAATTTAATAATAATAATAATAAAAGTCTTTATTGCACACTTGAAAAGATACAAAAAAAGTAACTTCTTAAAACAAAATGCACAAAGGCGGCCTTATCACTGCAAGTGATCTCTTCCAGGCAACCAGATTCTGGAAGGATATAATTAAAAGTGCGGGCATAAAGCGGTGCAAAGCGACGCGAGAAATAACTAAATAAATAAACAAACAAATAAATAAATATATAATACATAATTAAATAATTATACACATATACATACAATTTCTTATACATAGACTGATTATATAAGTAAAATAAATAGAAAATAAATAAATAAAGGATAAATATAATAGCACATATTAAACATTATAATTTTTTCCGAAGATAATAGTTTTTCACTCTTTTTTTGAAAATGTGTATAGAAGTAGATTGCCTGATTTCTCGTGGTAACGCATTCCACATTTTTACTGCTTCAACCGTAAACGACTTACTGTAACATTGGGTACGGCACAATGGTATTTCTAGGACGTTGTCACTTTTCGAGCGAAGGCTGGAGCGGAAGACGGGAATCGGAGCCTAGGAAGGAAAAGCGCTCCTTAAGGTAAAAAGGAGTATCAGGATGGAAAAGGATAGAATAGAGGAGCGTGACAGTGTGGAGATTCCGTCGATCTTTTACGGTAAGCCACTGCAGCCTAACGCGATGCTGACTGATTATTTAGTGTTACAACACTGTTTCCCACGCGCTGTTTTCGAGATATTACATGTTAAATTGCGGAATTAAAATTCCCCGGATGAGAATCGGATCCACAATCGTCGCGCTTACAGCCAGACGCTGTGCCGCTTCACCACTACAATTTTTATTAAAAGTAAATGACAATGAAAATTTAAATGATTTTTGTTACCTTTACAGCATATGTTTACATAATTTTAAATATCATTATTTTATTTTATTTTTTTAGCTCCAAGCCGTATCCTGCACATAGCAGGATAGGCAGAAAGAACCTGGGAACCTAGTATTAAGACACTTTGTCCCAAAGAAATCAATCCACAACCGTCGCGTTTACAGTCGCACGTTTGTGCCTTTGCGCATCGACGGCGTCTTATTATATATTTTTTTTACTAAATAACATCTAACGATAAAAATCACGCTCGCATCATCAATCATTATAAATTATACCATTCTCGTACCAAGACAACTAGCTGTAGCTCACAAAATTTTACGTTACTATATCCCGTTTCTAAGTGTGTGTTCTATGAGACTGAGTGGCGTCGAGTGCTGTGAGAAAATAGGCTAAAAACGTTTTTTTTCCAGGCCAGTCATGGAGCAGGAACAACAGCACATAGCTGTAAATGGAATGGATTCCAATCTATCTATTCCTTTTTATATGCCCATTTCCTCGCTCTGGTATCGTGGTCTGGTCTTCAGAATTCAACCGATTGATTCTTTCATGTCATATGAGGAAGAATTTTGAAATGAAAAGTAAACAAAGCTACTAAAAAAATTCACCTTCATAAATTAAAAAAAATAATCTTAAGCAAAATTGCATTCATAACAACCATTCCACACACATCAATACTACCTAAACACGATCAAATTGCACTAAAATGAACATAACTCAAATTCGATCACACAAAACCTCCAGGCTGCGCCATAATTCATAGCGAATGTCCATACGACTCGAGCGAAACGGGTACAATTACCCCATTAGAGAAATAATAGAGCTATAGGTCACCTAACCGACCCCAGTGGTCGTCCGTTCATATTCAATTTAGGTTTAAACACTTTGTACCGACCATTATCGTAAATTTGGGCTGGAAACACTAAGACGGCTAAACTTACCACGTTCAGGATTGAACTGGATTTAAAAGCAATTTAACGTAACGGCACTCGTTCACTAAATTAATTAACCGAATATAATGTTCTAAAGGTACTATTTTACTATGTTTAAAGACAAAGGCGTGTTAATAAAATTATTTTAAAAGTATTTTATTTATTCAACAAAACGCTGTTGATGTTAAAAAGAAACTAAAGTTATGCTTAAGCCTCTCTGTCATAAAAGATCTTAATTACATCTAAGCTTTTCTTTAGAAGTAAAATTACATATAATAAGTTTAATGGTATTTAATTTTTTATTATTATTTATATATAGATAGATAGCCTAGTGTTAAGACACTCCATTTCTAGCTTTCTGTCCACGTTTCGATACATTCCGTAGCGAAAGTCAACGGCGTACATTGGTTTGTCATCGGAGCGAGAAAATGAAAAATATCATTCCTCGAGTGGGAATCTAAGCCACAAATGTTGCGCTCACTGTCGGAATGTGCCTCAAAGTCCTCAGGATTATATAATTATATTCACATAAACAAGTGATACATAAATAAGTAGAAATAAGATGTTTAAGAAAACGATTTTCTTTGATGAAAATATACAATGTTTTCATAAGATTGGTGGCTTTCAAAGAGAAAAAAATTGGAAATTTTAATTGGGATTTTGATCAGACTCTTAACAATATATGTTATTTTTGTTGCAAATAATATAGGAAGATTTTTAGATACTAGTTTTATCATAATAAATATATACAAATTAGATTTTTTATTAAAGTTTATAAGTACAGTGCGGCAAAGTAATGTTAAGTTTTCCATTCTTAACCATTTTAAAGACATTACATATTGGGTGGCGGAACTCATCACCAGAGTTTATGTACTTATAATATTGATATAATCGTTCCGTTAGGTGACGGTCGATGCCGTTGTCCTTACAGTCATACATTGCCCAACACGCTAAATTTATCAGCTTCACGCTGTATCTCGCACACATCATGGTAGGCAGAGGGAACCTAGTGTTACGACATTCCGTTCCTCACCTTCCTCCGAATTTTTCGAGGCATTGCGTGTAAAGTGGCGGAACTCAACATCGATTTTTTGCCTTGGTTGTAAAGCGACAAAATGAAAATATTAAGAAATAATAATTCATTCTCTCGAGTGGGCATCAAAACCACAACCGTCGCGTTAGTCACATTCTTGTGCCGCTACGCCAGGACAGTCTCTACAATACTTGATTTATTTAACAAAATTCAAATCTAAGATAATATGCAAATACATATTTATCTCTTCCCTACATAAACAAAATATACAGAACGTCTGAAATAGATATTTTAGGACAATCGATGTACGACGTCCACACCCGCCCACATCCCACGATCAAATGAACAGATGTTTCTAAATTTAGAGGTACCAAAATGAATGAACTTTAAATGCGTGCGCGCTTATAAATAGTTGCCATGACCGCCAGTTCTGTCAGATAAGCGTGTGTGTTCTTGTCATTTTTGTTACTTTTATAGGTTTTCTTATTATATTGATCAGCGCGATGTACATTAGTATTTTTTATATGCATACGCATCTTTCCTTTACACCTAGAAGTTGAAGGTGTCACTTTGACGTTTTGAAGCTTGAATATCCAATACTCTAGTCACGAAGGCAAAAAGGTAAATAAATAAAAAAAAGGTTATTTTATAGGTCACGACTGAAGGAGGTTAATATAGTATTTGTAGTAAAAACAAATATCTATGGATTTATGGATGTAAATAATATTATTGAATAATATATAGAACTTATTAGTTAATCATAATTATGATTTAAATTTATCGATTTCATCGATGATGGCATGATTTTTATAATTATATTTATAAAATTTTATAAAATTGCACATTGTTTATGTAAGTATAAATATAATAAACAAATATATTTTTTTACAAAAAAAACTGAACTGAACTCGGTGCCAAGTAAAACAAACAGGCTTAGTAATTTAATATTGTAGTAAGGTTGTTGTAGTATTAGCTCTACACCGACTTCAAAATTATAAAATCTTTTTCTAATTATTTTTGTTTAACAAAATCAAAGTACGGTTTAGTTTATGTAAAATTTGTTTTTACTTTTTAGTTCGTTGTTTGAAGTCGGTTTTTTTTTGTTAAAAATTTATTTATTTTACGATTTACCTTAAGAGAATGCTTTTTAAACGAGTAGGAAGTCCTATGTGAAACTTCAATCTTAATTAGATATTATTTTTGTACAAACTATCATTTTGGCATATTAATAAGAACATACATAAAAATATTCGGGGGAATGCAAACCTCTTTTGCAGTTGAAAATGAACACATTGTCTTTTTTTAAAGTTGATTAAAAAGAAATGCAACGATGAGGAATCTCACTTCTGACACTAATTTTAACAATGTTTTACCTTGTAATTATTACAGTACAATTATATTTTTTACCAAAAAAACAAACTTGTTTAATTTCCACCAGATCCCATAATCAGAACCTAATTAAACTTTCACAAAACTATCCTTGAAATGTATTCTTTTAAACAAAAAAAAGAATCATCGAAATCAGTAGGCACGCCTATTATATTGAGTTATTCTTCCATTTGTTGCGCACATACCTAATGCAAATTTAAGATTTATGTGATTTTCTGATAGATACCATTGTCAGATAGGAATTTAAAAAAATGGGACTACACGGGGAGCACATTCAAATAAAAAAAATCATTAATTCAAATAAAAACAGTTAACCCAGTCATATGAAAGATGAAATTGAATGTTGTTTAGGCTTATTGGTATCCATCCGTAACTGCGTCACACGTACAACAGTATGGATAAAAATCGGGAAACGAAAAAAAATCCTACGTCTATAATATAATATTGGTTGACGAATCATGATTATTTTTTTTATGTATGGGTTAGAAATATTTTACCTTATATGCTGCTCCCGTAAGAAGACCGCAGACGCTTTCTGTATAGTTTCTAGGTCTGTTTTTTTTAGCTTCAGACGTGTAACAGGACAAGCAGACGGAAGTATATTGTTAAGACACGCCGTTCCACAGGCACTGCTCAATTTTCGTGACACTGCGTGTTGACTGGCGGAAATCAATCGACGCGTTTTGTTGTTACCAGAGCGAGGAAATTAAAATAATTCACCTCCCCTGAGAGAGAACCGAACTGACAACAGTCGTGTTCACATTTAGACGCTGTGTCGCTGCGCCACGACTGTCTCAATCGTACATATCTTGTTTAATAATAATATTTGAAAATGGAAAAGTAAATGAAAGTACGTTTACAGAATACCTCGCGTTGTATTCGTCCGTTTCCATTTCAATATTTTGTTATGCTGTATTGTTTGAACTGATAAAAATTCGATTCACATCCTATTTATCTTTTCCCCTTACACACACCAAAACGTATTAATGTCATTTTGTACTTGTATTTGAAAATGTTACTTCTTTTTTTGTTAGTATAAAAGCTATTATTAAAAAATGATTGAAATATATTTTTACCCGACTGCGGCGAAGCCCTAAAGGAGGGTTATATTTTAGCGCATATGTACGTCGCATGTTTTGTTCCCTTGTCACTGTTAAACCGATTTTGATAGATAAAGACGTCATTGGATTTGTCTAGATAGCGCGAGTTTTACGAAATAAGTTCATGGACATAGGTTTTTTGTTTCCTTTATAATTTACTTGTATGT
This sequence comes from Heliconius himera, assembly GCA_021202915.1. Taxonomy (NCBI): domain Eukaryota; kingdom Metazoa; phylum Arthropoda; class Insecta; order Lepidoptera; family Nymphalidae; genus Heliconius; species Heliconius himera. Next base: position 923,500 of record JAJHJA010000046.1, read on the forward strand.
AAAAATAAATGATACCAGACTTTCTACATAAATAACCATAGTCAAAAGTTCAATAATGTTTTTTAACATCATCCAAGACCAATTGGCAGTACCTACCTACACCTAATAGAAGTTTGAAGCTCATGTATTTCGCAAATCAGAATTTCGAAACTGTACAGACATATCTATAATTTTTCCTTTTCAATTCAATTATTTTAAATCAGTAGCTACTTAATGTATTGTCAAGACACTTTATTTTCAGCTCTACATCCGAATTCGACATGGAAATTAAGCGTTGAGTGATTGAACTTAATGTGTACTGTATACCAGCAGAAAATAATTTAGATATAATTATTCCTCTCAATGGGAATCGAACCCACAAGCATATATTTATATTTTTACAGACGAAATAACGAATCTCATTAAAAGTGGGTGGTAGTCTATTTTAATTCGGTATGATGTTATTGTTTGAACTAATGCGGTAAATCTTACGTAATCATATTAAATATTGATACAATGACGTAGGTACTTCCAACCTTGACTTTTGGAGAAATCTTTACTTTTTTAAGCCTTCACCGTCAATTGTAGTATGATTTAAGTATAACAGTGTGCAATAATAACGAGTTCAATTAAATCAAATAGCTATTTATATTATCTATATATTACACTTTTTTATTTTTTAATAGAGACGAGAACCTAAACTTAGAGTCAGATACTTCACGTTCCTCACCCGAACTTCAATTTTTGAGATTGTTTGGAGTGGCGGTCTGGCGGACCTCAATGCCGCGATTTGTGCCGCGAAATGAAAATATTTTGTATAGAAAATCATTTCCCCGAATGGGGATCGAACCTACAAGCATCGGCATAGGCATAGGCATCCGCCACGACGACCCAGTTCCTTGAACTTAAATACTATTATTATTTTTTTATACAGTGATAATTATGAATTTCCAAAACAAATTGAACTGACTCATAATTATTTTAAATACTTTAATATGAGAGTAATAATATAGATAGATGTATGTAATAATTCATATTATAAGTAAATAAACTGACTGTTCTATAGAGATTTCTACGTAAATTATTAAATCATATATACATTTTTCTCAGCAAACGCCGCTGCTAATTTAATATCGTAATATTATTTTTTTGTTTCTCGCTGTGTGTCGCATATAGCGGTTTAGACACATGGAACCTAGTATTTCTTCGAACTTCGTTCTCCACTTGAGTGACGAAACTCAACGCTGCGCTTTGTCTTCACTTTCTTACTACTTTCAAATTAAATAATTTCATATTTTTTTTTCTTTTTAAAAGGAGTGTACATCATTTACAGTAACATTTTCAATTTATGTACGTTTATAGTGTATGTGTCAGCGCCATCTACAGCGGGGTGCCCCAACTATAAAGGAAACCGAACAAGAAAGGCCATGTCGAAATTTTCCCTAACCAATACCCCGCTATTCCGCTAGGGGCGACACTTGTTCATTTTCTATAATTACAGAAAACCCATAAAACTTATGGCGTTACAAGACTTCAAATTACATAACCGTTCGACTGTGGTGAACTGAGTTGTAGACATCACAGTGTTACTAATTAGCTTTTATCTGCAGTTTTATAAAATAATTAATGATATGTAGGACAGCCTATATAGTATACCTTCCTCGATAAATGGACTATCTAACTGAAAAAAAAAAAAACATTTTAAGCCAGTAGTTACTGACATAAACGCCGTCAACCATACTATTGTCTCTTTAGCTTTATAATATAGAATAGATAATAACTTTTTTAACTGTCATTGTTTGTAAAGTGTCTGACTTGAACGCGATTGCGTCGTGTGTTCGATATCCATATATGTATATATTTGTTTTTTCCCGACTGCTAAGGAAGGGTTATGTTTTTCGCGCGTATCTTGTATGTGTGTAATATTCTTTATTACCTCATAACTCCAGAACTGCTGAATGGATTTACATATCTGAGGTATCGTTAGATTCGTATTAGCAGCCCAATTGTTCTAAGATGGGTAAGGTTAAAAAAAAATGATCATGGCGGCTGTGGTACGCCATTGGACTTAGTGAAAAAAAAAAATCGTTTCTAATACTACAATATGGGTATCAAATTCAAGAACTCAATTTCAGAATTTCAAAAAGGTATATCATCATTATCATTACCATAATAAATTCTAACAAAAAAATTAAAAATAAAAAAATATTTGTAAAAACAAAAATCCCGACTGCATAAAACTAAAAAGAAAATAAACAAGCCCAATAGTTTATTAGGATTAACAGTCGGGACCTATCAGTAATTCTTCATTCAATAAAATCTTTACCAGGAACCCCGCATAATTTAAAGAGGTCCCGATTGTTAATCCTAATAAACTATTGGGCTTGTTTATTTTCTTTTTCGTTTTATGCAGTCGGGGTTTTTGTTTTTACAAATATTTTTTTCGAATATTTAAAAAAAAATCTAAGTAGGTAAAGTAACACATTAGACCTGTGACTAAGTAAACAAATTATAATTAAAATATTTTGTTGGGTGCTGTCACACAAAACGCAATGATTTAAATACAACGAAAAGTGGAGAATATAGAGATATTATTATAGCCTACTTAAAAACATAATTATAAAGTCGACATTCTTTTTTATCTTTTTACAGCAGATATAATAAATTCTATATCTATATATATAAAAGGACTTGTGCTGACTGACTGAGGTAAGACGCACGCAGAGCCGTAACCGCTGATGGTAGAAACGTGAAATTTGGGCAGATGTTTATTTTCATATTCTGGACATCCACTAAGAAGGGAATTTGAAAAATTTTAACCCTAAAGGGATGAAATAGGGGTTGAAAGTTTGTATAGATTTTTTTTTAATCTGTACCGATTTTTATAAAATTTGAAATTCAGACTCTTAAAAATATTTCATTGAACACGTGTTTCATGGTTTTTAAGAATTCACCCCCTAAGGGTTCAAATAAGGGGTTGAAAGTTTATATGGAAAAATCTTTAAATTGCCACCGATTTTTATAAAAATTTAAATTCAGATTGTTAAAAATATTTTATTGAACACGTGTTTCGTGGTTTTTTTAGAATTCACTCCTAATAAGCGGGCGAAGCCGCGCGCGCCCTCTAGTTTAAAATATAAACTCGAATCTAGGTTTTGACTAAATTTCAAATGAATATTACTTCATGAATTAGTGCATACTATTAATAAATAAATAAAAAATAAACACACGGAAGTCAAAATAAATTTTCTTAAAGGTGACATCTAGCGAGAAAACTTCTCATCGTCTTTAGTACAAAATTCAATTTCTTTTATAAACTAACTAATATTTTTAATTGTTATTAAATATAAAATAAATATAAGTAGGTAGTGAATTGTGACGAAATAATAAAACATATAATTGTATTTCTATGTAAAAACGTAGAGTATTAGTAGTTATAGTAATTTTTAAATATTGTAATTAAATAAATTTTCATAACACCAGACTAAAACAATATTAAGAGTTCTATAAACTCTTCCATTACTGATTGACTAACACTACTGATGACTAACAGTCAATTCACAGCCGAAATTATGCGACGTGTATTGTATATGTACCTAATATATATGAAATTTGGCATATCATTGGGACATTGGGGAATGTGTGGTAGCACTAAGAGAGGATATCCCAAAATTCATACTGAAATGAGAAAAGTGGGAATTTACGATTTATAATTTACGCAATCAAGTGTGTCGGACATCCACTTCAGTCTTATATTATAAAAAACGAAGGACGATATCTGTAATAAAAAAGCCATAATACCATTTCTATTAAAGCACTGTCTTTAAATAAAGTATCCTCTGAAGACAAAGAAAAGAAAATCAGCCGAAGGTAGAAAAGTTTGAATAATTTCTTCGATTCGGCCGCCTTAATGCCTTTTATGATAATGATTCCAAAACGTGAAAAAGGGATCCATTGGCATAATACGAAGAGGCTTATCTGACTTTTAAAACTGTTTATTTATTTTTCAATTTAATATGTTTACAAAATTTTTTACTATTCATATTTTCATTTCCTTGCTCAGGTAGACAAAGCGAAAAAGTTGGGCAGTGCGTGGGCACCGGAGTGTCTTAACACTAAGATCCCTTTTGCTTACTTTAATATGAAAGCGTGAAACAGCTCAAGTTTATTAAAATCCCTGACTATGTCTAATGACGTGACCATCTTATCTTGTTACTATCATAATTATTTCATAATTTAATTTTAAGGGTCACTAACATGGATTAAGTCACTAACATAAGGTGAGGTATGTTTTCTCGCAAGGGGCACAAGTGTGCGAGTGTAAGCTTGACAGGTTGTGCCTAAAGAATTCGGCGGAAAGAAGGGAACGTAAATGAGATCTAAAGCGTCTCAATGGGAACGGAGTATTTTATCATTAGGTTCCTAGGTTCCTTCTATCTACCCCGCTATGAGCAGGATATAGCGTAAAGCTAAAAAATATGGCTAAATTGTAAATGGATGTGCGAACAACACATGAATAGTAAGTAAAGCAGTTAAACTGTCGGTACTGTTTATCAATCAAAGACCAGTATTGGTAATCAAAGCCTATGTAATTCTGATAACCAGGCTAGCCACAAGGTGATGAATTGTTCTACTGAATAGATTACAGAGGTCATGTGGCTTACGTAGCTGAATGATACGTAGTGACAGTGGAGTGGGTAACATTTATAAGGGTAAATTTCATCCTAGCCATATGAATCTAAAACTAAAGTAATGATTATTATTTGGTCTGGTTGGGGTGGTCGGTAGATTGTAGTGTATTTATAATAATTAGAATTTATGAAACATCTCCATAATATAGAAAAAACAAGCCAACGAATAACATAGTGTATATCAAATTATAAATATAAAATATATTTTAAATAAAAATTATTATAACCTTCTAGTTACATTTAAAATATAAGATTTTAAAAGCCATCGATCCTCTCCATCTACACAATATAATCTCTGAAGACGTACTTAGCATGGATGATAACGTCCGCTGAGCGGATATTATTCGTCGACACGACTATTCCACCAGTAATGCTTGTGATTCTACTGTTGGATGTATACCTTTTTATTAGCTTCACGCTGTTATCCCGCTCATGGCACGGTAGATAGAGGGAACCTGGGAACTTAGTGAAAAGATACTCTGTTTCCATTAAGACACTTCCGTTCTCAGCGAATTAATGCCAATGATAGATTGTGTAAATGAGTTATTTGTTTTTTATCGCAAATAATTACACACAAATTTAAGAAGTTAAGATGTGACTGATTGACGTACACTATGTTTGGGCGTTCAAATCCAACTCGATGGGGATATTCAAATTTGTGCTTAAATGACTATTTCGCTGATCAAATTAGATTGTCTTTATGTTATAAATTTCGGACACTCGTCATGAATATCTCTAAATAAGCAAAACCTGTCAAGTGCGAGTTCGACTCGCCCATCTTTAGTTTTGTACCCATTGAATTGTAGTAGTGTATTACTATTAATAAACTTTGACAAAGTTAAAATTGCGATAGATTGTAATTGGACAAATGGACTCATTTTGTGTGAAATAAACTACAAATATAACTTTCTGATGGTTTTTAATGCAATTTAAACACATGTAATTTACAGAATACTGTAAAATAGGGAGTGATTTATCACGTGGTTCTGTTTGTCTTGAAATGTTATAGAAAGAAATGTAATTTGAATGTTTATATTTTTGCGTTTAGTTGTCATATATATTTTACACTAGCTTTTACATGCGTCTTCATCCGCGAAGCCAAATGGGAACAACTACTAGCCGTGTGTGACACATTATAAGTGTCCGAATTAGCTGTGACCGCTGCTCAGTGGTTTGCATCAAAACATTCATGGACTCCGTGAACTAACCAGCACAAAACGAAATATTCGAAACAGTGGTCCCTGAGATTAGCGCATTCAACCAAACAAACTTTTCATTTTTTTTATATTATTATATGAGAATATATTATTATATAAGAAGTAACTTGCTTCACCAAAGCAGGTAAAAGAAATCTAGAACAGCCCATTTGTTCCAATTAAACAGGGCAAGAACTAATATTTCTTATACAACCTTAGTGGGATTTGAATCTACACTCACTTCTGAACGTGACGTTCAAACATATTATAAGTGTGACATAATGGCGCCATTCGTTCAGTCGGTCAGTAGACATAACGTCGCGACATGAACAGTTTCTGAATAGAATGTATACATAAGTATTTATAGGTTTACAAAATACTAGCTACCACCGATAACTTTCTTAACGTGAACTATAAAACGTAATTACTCGTTTTTTTTTCGTAGAATAAATCACGTTCATTTTCTATAAATTTGATAAGTTCTCTACTGTCTAGAAGGAACCTTCGTGCCAAATTTTAGGGTTCTACCCCGCGCAATTTCGACTGTGCCTCTAATCGTCTCTCAGTCACTCAGTACCTATTCTGTTTTTTGTTGCTTGTTTTAGATTCACGTTGTATACCGTACATAGAAAGGCAGAGGGAACCATCATTAAGACACTTTCTTTCCCCAATTTGCACCGAATACTGGAGGCATTGCGTGTTAAGTGGCGGAACTCAACGCTGAAATGCAGATACCTGTTCAAACAATAATCAAAAGATTTTTTTAGTTTCACGGTGTATGCCACATGCACAATTAAATATTTAATTTCCTCGAGTAGGAATCGACCCAACAACCTGTCGCATTTTCATGCTTGCGCCTATGCATCACGACAGGCCTTCGGATTTTAGTTTTATTAGAAATGTGTTAGAAACCGTCATTTATAAACGCTTAATGTGATTGCACAACTTCAATGTGACCTCCAAAGCCATTAGAAAGGTTTTGTTTTCAAAAAAAAATACTATTAAGAAAATTTCGAGCTTGCAAAAGTAGTTTAAAAATACATACATAGTAAAAGTAAAAGTTAAAACGATATTTCATGTATAAAATGCAACCTACATGTTACTCAACCTTGTACATCTTATTTATAATATAAATTATTTTTTTAAACATACTTTTAATTTATGCATATACTAGAGGGCGCGCGCGGCTTCGCCCGCTTATTAGGAGTGAATTCTAAAAAAACCACGAAACACGTGTTCAATAAAATATTTTTAACAGTCTGAATTTAAATTTTTATAAAAATCGGTGGCAATTTAAAGATTTTTCCATATAAACTTTCAACTCCTTATTTGAACCCTTAGGGGGTGAATTCTTAAAAACCATGAAACACGTGTTCAATGAAATATTTTTAAGAGTCTGAATTTCAAATTTTATAAAAATCGGTACAGATTAAATTTTTTTCCATACAAACTTTCAACCCCTATTTCATCCCTTTAGGGTTAAAATTTTTCAAATTCCCTTCTTAGTGGATGTCCAGAATATGAAAATAAACATCTGTCCAAATTTCACGTTTCTACCACCAGCGGTTACGGCTCTGCGTGCGTCTTACCTCAGTCAGTCAGCACAAGTCCTTTTATATATATAGATAATGTGAGCATATTTAGTCATTTTACAATACGAATTATAAATCTTCTATTTAGACTATTTAAATAAAACAGTAGCAACCTTAGTGAACAACATGACATATCTGGTACTCGCAGAAAGACAAACCGCGGCGTTGAATTTGTCATTCAACAATGTCAATGTATCCATAATTGGAAACAGAGTGGCTTGCAACTTGAAGCTGAACGTAATAGACAAAAAAGTCTGGACTGGTGAAGTCTGTCTCGGAAATTGGCAACCAACAAACTAACTTCAGTTTAAAATGTCAAGCAACTGCCTATCATTATGTAAATCGGAAACATTGCGTATTCAGTGGCGGAACTCAACGCCGCAATGCAGATACCTGTTCTGTCAATATATGATAAGCGTTAGGATCTGTTTTTAGTTTCACGATATGTGCGACATACAGATGTCACACATAGCAAAGTAGGAAGACGGAACCTGTAAACCCAGTGTTAAGACACTCCGTTCCCATTAAGACCCTTCCGTTACCCAATTCTGGAGGCATTATGTGTTGAGTGGCGGAATTTAACGCCGTTCTTTACCTCGTTGCCAGAAGGAGGAAATGAAAGTATGATATATAAGCTAAACAATAACAAAAAATTCAACACAAATGCACCTAACATTCGTCATTAAATAATCTACAAACACATATTAAATCTAAGACCTAAACAAGAAGCAAGGTTTGCAGAATAACTAATAGATAGCGCTAGCGTTGATTGGCTTGCGCAGGCGCAGGTAGCTTGCCTTGACAAGGTCAAACGGCAACCGGTTTCTCGGTCCTCGAGTCCACATTCATTCATGGAATTCTTTCGTTTGTATTTGTGACAACTTAGTAGGCTGCCATGTTTTATGGCGCTAATGGTTATACAAGTCTTATTTTTTTAAAAAATTAAATTAAATTAAATTAGCTTCACGCTGTATCTCGCACACAGCAGGGTAGGCAGAGGGAACCTAGTGTTAAGACACTCCGTTCCCCACTTTCTGCCGAATTCTGGAGGCATTGCGTGTTGAGTGGCAGAACTCAACGCCGCGCTTAACCTCGACACCAGAGCGAAGAAATGGAAATATAAATTTAAGTAAATATTTCATCTCCTCGAGTGGGGATCGAACCCACAACCAGTCGGTTTTGCAGTCACACCTCGTGCCGCTGCGCCACGACCGGCCTCGAATTAAATTGAAAACATTTGGATTTTTGAATTTCTTTTATTTCAATATTTATTTTTTTGTTAAATATCCCACATATTTAATTCAAGTGTGAGGCTATTTGACTAACTTTTTACACTAGTTATACTAATACTAAAGTCGTGTTTAAAGTAATGGTATTAATTTTTTCTCCATTTACAAACTTGTATATCGTATCAACATATAGCATAAGTAGTCGTGTTATGTAACCATTAAAGTCATTGCCTACAATGCATTTTATCTAAATAATACATCTTTGAAGTACTGAATGTAATAACAATATGTAGGTACCAGCAAGTCCTAAGAAATTATTTAGACGGGTTATATTATAAGACATCGTCGTCGTCGTGTTTACAGTCACACGCTTGTGTCCGTGTGAACGGGACAGTTTGTGGGTTCGATATCCACTTGGGAGAATGAAATATGAAATATTTTCATTCAATCAATCTGGTGACGAGGCAAAAACACGTAATTTCTCAAGAAGTCGGCGGGAAATGGGGAATGGAATATCTTAATGTGGAACGGAGTGTCTTAACACTACCTTCCCATTTACTCGCACTGTATCCCGCAAATAACAGGGTAGACATAGGGAATTATGTCTACCCTGCTATTTGCGGGATACAGTCTATAAAAAAAAGTATAAAACTAAAACTCTTCAAGTTCAATGACCTTGAAAATGTTTCAAATACAACTCCAATAGTTTTTAAAAGACAGGCTTCGTCCAATCTATTTATAACAAAGCTGTGTACTTAAAATAGGGTTTATGTTTATCTGTTTCTTCATGCTGTAACCCGCATATGGAAGAGCAGACAAACCCATTATTAAGACAATCCTTTCCCATTTTGCATTGAATTTTAGAAGAATTGCGTATTGACTGGCGGAATTCAATGTCTCTAGGGCCTCAAAAACGTAGACGCATATTATATATATACATAATATATCTAAAGGGCGAGAGGTCATCAAGAATCTGTAATATACACGAGTCACTGGGACCAGACCGCAAATGGTCAGAACCTAAGCTTCTCATTTAGATGAAAGTGGTAAGCGCCGTACAGTTTTTAATTAACTTTGTGAATGTCACATAATTGTTCGTTTGTGTTTATATAAAGCAGTCTTCACTTTTAGGTTTTGTAAATTTCGAGATAAAAGTTGTTATAACGCTTGTAGAGGACCTAGACGTATCCAGACACTACTTCTACGTGCTTCCGAATATTCTATATTGCGTGGCGGAACTTATTATTGCGCTTTTTTAACAAAGCGGGAAAATGAAAATAATTTATTACTCCAAGTGGCGACCGAACCTTCAACCATCGCATTTACAGTCATATATTGTTCCATTGCGATAAGAAGGCGTCAAAAACAACAATGACTAGATAATGCTAACAGAAAAAGAGACTGTCGGGACGCAGCGGCACAGCGTCTATGTAACGTGTAACCGCGACGTTGTGGATTGTTGGTTCCTTACTCTGGTAAGATGAGCATTATACATAGGTCAGAGTAGGCAAAAGGAACCCAGTTTTTAAATACTCCGTTTCTCACGCACCACCAAACTTTAAAGATGACATGAAAAATGATACGATAAAAAGAGAGGAAAATTAAAATATATATACAATTATTTCCCCAAGCGGGGATCGAATCCCAACTGTCGAGTTTCCAGTCATACGCTATCCACGAAAGCTTCAATTAAGGTTAAGTATAAATACAAAACGCGTTAATTGTAAATATATACATAGATACAAATGCCTACATTAAACACAAACAAACTGTAATGGAAGGTAAATAAAACTCATTGCCATAATTTCGAGCTCCTGGCTAGGCTAGTTTAAATACCTTTACAGAATTATCAATATTACGTATTTTCAAATTAAAATAGCTAAAAAATTTGCATCATGCTCTTGACCTGTCTCATTTACGCAGCATTACTCACTGTCACTTCGCTCTTATTGGTCGTAGATTAATGATATAATGCCTAATAACCTTTATATAAATTGTAGGTTTTTATATTTAAAATGGAGAATGCAAACTAACTTATGAAGACAAACGAAATACTTTTTAAATCACAGTCACTTAAAATGTTTGAGGGCCACCTCAGATAACTTAGCTGACAACATAATTTTGTATCTGATCAACCTTTTCAATAATCATTTAAAAATTTAAATGATAACCCAAAGGCATGCCTTTATTTGTCCCACCTAGGTATAGTGGGACAGCGTCTGATTGTAACCACGATGGGTGCGGGTTCGATTCCCACTTGGGAAAATTATTTGATTTCAATGATTTCCATTTCACCGCTCTGGTGGACAAAGAGCGGCATTAAGTTCCGTCACTCAACATGCAGTGTTTTAAAAATTAACACTAAGTTACCCTACTATGCAAAAAAAGGCATGAACATAAAAAAAATATATAAAACCCAAGAAAAATACTCTTTCCTATATGAAAATAGACTACTTTGTTTGCCCAATGTTTATAAGAGCGTAGCGGCGTAACAGGTATTTAACACAAACGTATATTCAACCTTTTACTCACGAAACAACAAACACGTGTAATCTTTTACGTATATTGTAATTAATACAGATATTTCTTTCATCAAACGGTTTAATTATTTATAAATATTTTTTAGGTCTATGATGAATCCCGCGAGTTGGAGGATAGGCTGAAAGAACCTAGCGTTAGGACACTCTACTCCACGCACAGCCCAATTTTCGAAATTTTGTCCTGAGTGGTGAAACTCAACGCCGCGCTTTGCCTAGTTACCAGAGCAAGGAAATGAAAATATTAAATATTTCCCCCGAGTGGAAACCGCACTTCAAAATTAGTTTTGTTACCAGATCAAGGAAATGTAAATAACCCAATTAACAGTCGTATATATTGCCAGACGATGTGCCGCTGCGCCACGATGGCTTCAATGTTTCTTAAATACACATTGAATTATATTAGTCAATGATGTCAATTGGTGCCTTCGTCGTGGTGCAGAGAGACAGTAAGTTTGAGTGTAAGCTCGACGGTCAAGAGCTAGATCACTGGAGGCATCAATTGGTTTCGATCTCCTCGCTGGTAAGACTTTGAGATCCGCTCAATACACAATGTTCCAAATTGTGTATTTATTACGTTACGTTATATTAATTCTTTGTCCCTAAAGTAACAGTTGCAGTGGACTTAAAAAAAACGATCAAAAAAAATAAAATATAATAATAAAAAGATCAAGCGAAGTAAGCCAAGTAATTTATCAAAACACAATGGTATCCACCATAGCTGGTCCGGGACTAGGGATGGGATCGTATCGACCCGTCTAAATATAAACGGCGCGACATCAACGGGCGACAACTGCCCGAGCAGGACTGATGCTTGACATCAGCAAGTAACACTTTAGGATTTCCTTTAATCTTATTTTTTAAATTGGGGAAAAAAACGTAGCTTAAGATTACCCTATATAGGACTTTAAATTTGGTTCTGCACACTAGATAGATTTACCAAGTAATGACAGATAGATAAACTATGTGATAGATAAACTTTTATTCAAAAATTGAATCAGTTATATAGTTATCGCCCGTGCTTTATCACATATTTATCACTATTGTAGACATTACGTATTAATTGCAAAACTCAACGCTGTAACTAATGAAAAAATTATATAAATTATAATACCTCGATGGAAGATCTAAACCATATATCATTTTAAATCAATAAAGTTTCTTCCCAAAAAAGTAAAAAACACCTACTTTGACCTAATCTAATCTTTATTAATTACTCTTAATGGTTCGAGCCTAAAAATGTAATCATTTTAGTACAAAAACGTTTAGACTCCCAAGAATTAGAAAAATTTCAGATGAAAATAGCCCCAGGGCCCATCTGGGTTTCGTAGGCCAACAGGTAGCTTTAGCACGTTAAAGGATATAGGTTTATCTTATATATTAAAGCTTTTCCATTAAAGATTCTCTTGTGGTTAAGGATCTGTGCAAATGTCTCAAAAATTTGACGGAGCAAGTTTCCTCCGCCTACTCTGCTATATGCGTGATACGGATACAGAGCGAAGCTAAAACACCAATACAAAATCATATCGCCCTTCGCCTATTGTAATAAATACTAACAAATATAAATAACAAAAATACATTAATATTCTACACAGTTCTAAGTTAAGTAATCTGTCGGTCGGGACGCGTCGTATCGACCGTTCTAAATATACATTATACGCGCGGCAACCGCCCGCCGCCTGTGCACGGGGCCCATTGTTTTGACAGCCATCGTGGCTAAGGCTTCTTAGGCTAGTTTGTATCGATAAATAGGTAATTTGGGATGGGATGGTATGAATTATGAACGAACGAAAAAAAGAAGTAGAAATATCACACAAGTTTACAAGTGTCAAATAAAGTAGTAAATGTAAATATATAATAATGAAAAATAATATAATTTTTTGTTAGTATATATTCCTTATTTAACATGGTAGGTCGAGAAAATCCAGTCTACTCAAGACACTCCGTTCTCCATTTTCTTCCTAAAGTTGAGATGTTGCGTGTTAAGTGACGGAATTAAACGCCGCCCTTTGAAATTTTGAAGTTAATGTGATTATATCTTTGTAGTATGTTGTTCTACGAAATTATCAAATATATGAAAAAAAATATTAGTTTCTTTTTATTTGCTCATATAATGTAATGAAGGAATAATTGACAGCTTGCATATTTCTTTTAGCTTTACGCTATATTCCGCACACAGCAGGTTAGGCAGAAGGCATCTAGTGTTAAAATACTGTAAGAGTGGCGGAACTCAACGCCGCGCTTTGCCTCGACACCAGAACGAAGAAATAAAAAGAGGGCATCGAACCCACAACCACTCGATTTTACAGTCACATTTTGTGCCACGACTGGCGTCAATAAATTTTTATAAAAGAGTAAATTCGACCCGCTTCTAGGAAACCGTCCAAGTCGGTTAGCAGTTATTGCGCGGGTTCAAGTCCCGCTACGTTCGAACTTTTATACCCTTTCTAAAAAAAATACTTTTGCTTCCTAAGAGTGTAATAATAGTTTTAAAATATTAATATAATAAAATATTATATTTAATATTTAAAAAGCAAAGGGTCTATAATTTCATTTTTACAAAGCAAATTGACTAAAAATACAATATATACGTATATTAACGATAGTTCAGTATACACTGTACAAAGTAAAAATAATTAGCTCAAATCATTAGAGTCAAGGAAAACTCGTTTCCAGGGAAAGTGATTACAAACGATTTCGAAGGCATTAACATTCTCCGCTGCGACCTTTAACCGCTGTATAATATTCATTACCATGGATTTTACAACTTGCAACAAGCCTCATATTAAATATGGTGAAAATATTTATTCCATAGGGTTTATAAAATTTGTTAGTCTGAAAATCATTAAGCAATCATGAAATCATCAATCAGTCGTATTTGATTTTCACAAATTTTTAATACCGGATAAATTGCGTAAATTTAGTAAATTATATTTTTTTTGAAAACCGACACTTTTTTTTGAACATTATCCCGAAGAGTAAACCTAAAAAATTTTAGGTCTAACATAAAGTCTGTGGTTTTTTAGAAAGTTCTTAAGGTCATTTCGGACCAGCTATAAGTTTTCGTCACCATTGTCTTAGCCACATTCTCAGTATTAGCCTTAGAAAAATTCTGATTCTATCACCTTCGAGAATTTTGCCGAGGAACACCGGTCGAACACCAGGTCAAGCGTCGTAAGTGGAACTACATGGGCAGGGAGGTGCTGAAGCAGTAACGTTGTAAGTACTTTAGACTATGGGAAAGTAATCTTTCGTACGAAAAACCGGTCATGGGTTGTTTTCACTTTCCTTTTGACATTGTCCAAGAGTGATAATAATTATGTTTTCATATAAACGTTATTATAAATATGATACATATGCAATTATTTTCTTTTATCATGTATTTTTTATCTTCATATGTTATCTTTTAAAAGAACACATTTTATTTACATTATGTAACACAATTTAATCTACATTACGTCCTCAAGGCAACTAACGTACCAGTCTAGATAAGCATTGATACAGATTGGACCAAAATATTCAAACATTTTTTAATTTGAAGTTTTTTAATTACTGAACTAAAATTTTAATTTTTGTATTCACAAGCTGCCATTACCAAATCTTCACGCTAACTAACAGTTACTCCAATGAAAAATATGATTGGTTGAACGCACTAATCTCAGGAACTATTTGAAATTGAAAAATCATGATTTTTGTTGGATAGTCTTAGGCTACATGAAGCGTTTTTCGTTCTACGTAGCCCACTTTAATTGCGGTCAGAGTTACCTCGGGCACTCAATACTCGTTGTGTCTCATTCACGACTCTTAGTAATTTTCATTCGACCACAGGTGCTACAGTTGCAAATGCTGCTATATCTATAGTAATAAAATTAAGAATCTCATGAATGTATGCTCACTGAAAGGTAGCCCATTGTTACCTTTCAGTGAGCGAGCATACATAAGTGCGAGTACACAAACCAGTGCCCACTGGAATATTTAAAACGCTAAACGCACCCTTCATAAAGTATTTGTGTTTTATATGAATTAATTCATGTCTAAAGAGCGAATAGCTTTGACTTTTGGAAAATATGATAAACTTTTAAACTTAACAAAATTATATTTATAAATATTGGATAACATCAATCATCATTACAATAGAAAAATGAAAGAAAGATGCCGTGGAGATGCGATCTCTTCGTAGGATATGCGGAGTCAGCTTAGCTGATCGAATCCGCAATGAAGAGATACATAGAATGGCAGGTACTAGCGAGGATGTCACGGTGAAAATGAAGAAAAACGTGCTCAGCTGGTTTGGGCACGTCGAACGAATGAGTGATAAAAGAATGGCAAAAAAGATTTATGATGGAAAAGTGAGTCGTAAGAGAGATAGGGGGGGACCTCGGTTGACCTTCGAAAACACAGTATCAAAGATACTGGAGGAAGGTCATGTAAAAAGCATGAGGATCCCCTGGAGGGCATGTATGAAGAGGTTGATGACAGTGGACGAGGCGAAAGAGGTAGAGACCGTAGCGTTTGGTCCGGCTCCGTTCTCTCTGACAACCCCGCTAGGGATAAAACGTGAAGCTAAGTTAAGTTATCAATCGTCATCAATTGGAGCCAGTCGTGGCACATATGTGTAACTGTAAACGCTAGAGTTCGTGGGTTCGATTTCCACACGAGGAAATATTAAAAAATATATTTTTATTTCTTTGTTCCGGTACCGAGGCAAAGTGCGGCGTTGAGTTTCGCCACTCGATACGCAGTGATACTCCGGAATTAGACGGAAAGTGGAAAGCAGAGTGTCTCAACACTAGGCTCCCTCTGCCTACTTTGCTATGTGCGGAAAACTGTGTGAAGCTAAATACGCTACACGCCAACTAGGTTAGTTAGGGATTGTACGGAAGCACTAAGAAAGGATTTTCCGAAATTCCTATTGGAACGGGATTTCCCACTTTACGTCCATGCAAACAAAGCAGTGGGCGATAACTAGTACCTATATAGACTATGTATGTACCCATAACATAATAATAAATTTCATAAAAGCCACAAACATCTAACAAAGCCGGTGCTCGGGCAACATTTGTTTTAAATCATTGCAATATTTCCACAACACAGTGTTTGTTAACGCCTAACAATTTAGCGTTCACTTACAAAGTTATAGTCATAATAGGTATGTTGAAAAACGTAGATATATCCTCGCGTTAAGTCTAACGTTTTTATCGTCAATCTGCTATACTCCGGATACGTAGACTTGCCAGAGAAACCTAATGTTAAGACTCTCCATTTCCCACTCAACGTCTAATTTTCAAGAAATTTCGTGTTGAGTGGCGGAACTCAACGCCGCGCTTGGTCTTACCAAAGTGGCTAAAGAAAAATGATCAAATTTAAATTAATCATTCCTCGGAATAGATGTCAAGTCAAACCCACAGCCATGGCGTTTACAGCCAGATGTTGGTCCACTGCGCCACGATGATCCCGGTCAAAGTCTATAATAAGATTCAATTGTTGTATGTTATATATTGTTTCTCTCAGAAAGTTGTCGTTATAAGGCTTTCGTGCCCAAGAGTATAAAAAAATCTTCGGTCTAGCCTTTGATCTCTTTTAGGTTGTTTCAAGTAAACGCCCCATCGAGTTACAAGTGTTAGCAAAGTGAATCTGTTTTCGTTGTTCTACCGTACCACATATTTTATTATATTTTTTTAAGTTATGCAGCTAAGCGAGTTCCTAGTATTAAATATAAAAAAGCTGGTCAAATGTGAGGGTTCCATCGATCGAGGGTTCAGTATAACAGTTGACAGGAAGTACAACTTATTAAACTTGACCAAATTTAAGTTTGCGGAAGAATGAATACAGTTATTTTGTATTAAATAAATTTCATACATAATTAGGCAAGAACGCTCGAACTTATGATTCCATTGATTGAGAAACTTGATTTTTGTACTTCATGACTGTACTTCAAGAGACTGTGGACCTGGATATTTGATATCAGTTTCAGCTTGATATCTTCGGCATGTGTTGAGAAAAATGAACGTGACAGACGGACAGACTAACAGACCATAAGGTGTTCCTATAAGTTTCGTGTTTTATTTTGACGTATGAAAAAAAAACAATAATGCAGACACTTTTATAGTATTAGAATGTAATATTTGACTTATCGGGCGGCATATAATAACGCCACAATCGATTAATTAACATATTATTCATACACAATATAGCATTTACAAACTGGAACATCTGTTGTCGCCGTATCGAATCCACAACCGTCGCATTTACATTCACACGATTGTGACCCTGTTCCACGACGGCATGTACTTATCACTATTTGTATATATTTGTTATAATTAAAAGCATAATATTAAAATTATGTGATGCTTGCTACTGTATTTCAAATACTTTATCGTTAAAGGAAATTCCGACTGAATCATCCATAGAAAAGGTCAGGGAGCAAATGAATACTATTTTGATAGATGACCTATTATGAAGACCAAATAAAAGCTTATTTAGGGTATATCATTCTTATTCTAAAATACTATCAGTTAGTTATTTTTAACATTAAATAAAGTGTTTCCACACTTGGGAAAGAAAAATACTTATAAGAAAACATATAGAAACTTGAACGTTCTCACTTGAAATAGTAGTTCTCTCTTGCCAAATGATAATTCTATGAAATTATCTTTGGCGGAAATTTGTAAAAATCTCTCTACAGAGATGCTAACAACAAAAATAAGTTGTAACAAGCGTGTAAGAATATCGAAGTACCTCGATGCGGACGTATGGCTTAGTTGGTCAGAGCACTTGGACGGTTTTCAAACAGGCGCGGGTTCAAATTCCGTTCCAATCCAATACGTTCCAATTCCGTAGTGGTGGTGCAACTCAACACCGCCTTTTGTCTTGTTACAAGAGTAAATAAATGAAATAAATACATTCGCTTGAATACGAATACTCGCCCAGCTAGCGTAAAGCTATTTTATTTTTAATTTTTTTGCTGTCAACAAAAAATTCATGATTATTATTATTATAATCAACTTGTGAATCATTCTGAACAATTCATAACATTGACACATACAAGCAAATATGTAATAAATTTCAAACACAATTAATGGAACCTCTTTTGTCAAACAAAACCAATCAAATTTCGTAGGCAATGTTTGATAACACGTTTATAAATTGACTTGCAGGACTCGCAGGAGACGACCCTTTTGAACTAATTAAACATAAACAATACATTGTAATATAATTATTATTGCTCGCTGAACTTCGCTTATAAAAGGTATGCAGAGGGAACCTAATGTTAAGACATTTCATTCCTCACTTTCCACCCGAGTTCCTCAATTTCCGGGATATTGCATGTAGGCTAAATGAATTTATTTCGTGGGAGTCAAATCAACAATCGTTGTGTTTACGGTCAGACGCTATGCTGCTATATTATACAAATATTATGATGAAAATAGTATAAAACGATGATTGTCACTATTTAGTGCTCCGTTTACAGCGAAATGGGATCCAGGCGACCTTTTGCTGTTAATAAACAATTTATAGGTACTGCCTTATCTTTTGTACACAGCCGGTACCCGCCTTTGTCCCATACACCGTTCTAGAGCACTAATAGCCTTACCAGATTTATGTTTGTCTGAATGAATCATATATTTAGGAGCGAGGCAACTCCGTGTAATTATCTCCTTTGGCAATTATTTTGAACGTACAAAAGCTGAAGGCTCCATTATTTGCAAGATTTCTACTAACACTGAAAAATAGGATTTCATAAACGCGCAAACAATGGATTAACTATTTAAATTACAAAATGAACGATGAATCTTTGATATTGTTCATTATATTCTGCTTCATCATGACTAATTGTTAAAGTGTCTGTACTTAAGTTACCGCTGAGTAAACCTAGAGAAAGGTATTTGGTAATTTTCAAATATTTTGGTCCCATCCGAATAATGGTTGGACGAGCAAATTACTAAATAATTCAGGCTTTTGCCTCGATGCTGTTAAATGGCGCCGTTAAAATTACTCAGATACTTGTATACTGAATTCCGGCTTAGATTTAAGTTTATGAGCTTCGGTTTAGTACATTTTTATTAGTTTCATTTGCTTTATGAAATGAAATCTGTGGAGTCTTTTGATTAATTAATCATATCTGATGGTAAAATGTGGAACAACATTAATTTAGTCCATATAAAAAAAATACATCATCCGGTCCTGTATTCATCCGGATGTGAAATCATGTAAGCTTAATTTCTGTTGATCTTTAATGGCCCTGGGAGGAACGAGTGTAGCTCGTCCCTGAAGAAATGCGAGCACATATGGAAGCTTGAAAAGGTCAGCGTTGGCACGGCGATCCTTGCGAGCACTAATCAGAGGGGAGACAGTTGTTTTGACTTCTAAGTTCTTATATTCGATTTGGTCTAGCCGTTATCGTAAGTTTAGGAGTTGGTTGAATTAAATGAGCGGCTAATATTTGGACAGAATACTGAGTATGAACTAAAATAACACTAGGTCCTTTATAAAAAAAGATGCATGATTTTAAAGCAAAAACATCTACACAAAAAAAAGTACAATCTATTATAAATTCAAGTGAAGAGAAACTTACTAAGGAGGACCTATTATTATTTACGCCAACGCGGATAATACGCAATTTACTGTAGAATAATTCGCAAAATGTTACATTAACATAGTGAGTATCAAAAAACAGGCTTATTATCTTTCACTTGAAATAATTTAAGGCAGTCCCACGTGAAAGAAAAGGTCATGCAGTGCTCTTATGCGTAGGTAAAATTATTGAATAGATTCTATTAGTTAAAGTAATGTATATACAAAGTTTCGCGAACTTTAAGAATTTGCGTAACACGATCTAGTTTTCTTTGACACACGCTTACAGTACAGTATGTAATAGGTATCGTTTTGAAGATAACTAACGTTGACTATCTTCAATACGATACCTATTACATACTGTTATTAATCCTTATATATTTAAATAACTTTACCTCGCTCCTCCTCCTCCCTTCCTCCTCCCCCTCTCCTCTTCCGCTAATTAAGAGTTTTATATGAAACATAGCGTACAGTGGAGTACATGAAAACCATCACCAGGATGTATATAAATATACATGACGTTAATCTATATATATAAAAGGACTTGTGCTGACTGACTGAGGTAAGACGCACGCAGAGCCGTAAGATTTGGGGAGATGTTTATTTTCGTATTCTGGACATCCACTAAGAAAGGATTTTGAAAAATTTTAACCCTAAAGGAATGAAATAGGGCTTGAAAGTTTGTATGGATATTTTTTAAATCGGCATCGATTTTTATAAAATTTGAAATTCAGACTCTTAAAAACATTTCATTCAACACGTGTTTCATGGTTTTTTAGAATTCACCCCCTAAGGGAGGAAATAATGGATTGAAAGTTTGTATGGAAAAATCTTTAAATCACCACCGATTTTTATAAAAAGGAGTAATTCAGACTGTTAAAAATATTTTATTGAACACGTGTTTCGTGGTTTTTTTTAGAATTCATCCCTAAGTGTCCAAATAAGCGGGCGAAGCCGCGCGAATATTCGTTCATAATTTATTGCAATTTATATTATTTCGAAATAATTGAAAGTAGAAAATCTAAAGCGGAAACAGAGTGACTTAACATTGGGTTATCTCTGACTACCCTGCTACATTTAAAACAAAAACGTGGGGCTAAAGAAGAATCACTTAATGTCAAAGATGCTTGATGATAAGAACAAAATAACAACAACAAAAATAATGTAGCCGTGCGTATAAGAATTACGACGTAGCTCGATGGAACGTATGGCCGAGTGGCCAGAGAGCGGAACAAAATCTACTTTAAAGATGCTAAAATTAAATAGTAACAATTTAGTCTTTCGATTATTTATTGTTGCAAGTTTGAAGCTCTAGAAGCCTAAATGCCTTCCAGAGCTCTATTCAAATTGAATATTAAAAGATAAGCCAAAGATTAATCAGTATTATAAATTCAGTGTTTTAGACGATAGTTTCTCAACACTATACAATTAGAATAAGCTAAAGCAAGCAATTTGGATAAACTTTCTGTAGACGTGCGGGTATTATCCTTTAGAAGCTCTGGTAACTACACAGAGCTCGTCGTTGAATTCTGCCACTTAACACGTATGTCTCGTAAATTGGTCGTAAAGTTACAAACGCGTTGTCTTTACACTAGGTTTCTTCCGCCTTTTCTACTATATTTGGTACACAGCATGAATTTAATAAAAAAAAAACGGTTAAGTACGAGTCGAACTCGTGCACCGAGTCTTCCGTACCAATTTCAGGATTGTAGGTCAACTGGGAAAAAGAAGTACAACTTACTTAAGTTGGCAAGACAAACTTAAGTATGCGGACATATGCATTCATTTGATGTGCAATGCACTACAAATATAAGAATACCTATATTGATAAAGTTCCGTATCTTTTAAGGAAAAAATAATAAGATCACTTTCAAAATATATAAGATCTGTTTGTTGTCCGTCAGTTTGTCTATCTGTCTAGAGTCTTTATCTCAGGAACGCTTAGAGATATCAAGTTGAAATTCAAACATATGGTTTGGATGATCTACGGGCCCATGATTAGATAAAAAATATATATTTCTACATTTAATTTAAAAAAAGGTATGGCCGTTTATATCTCTTGAGTATGAGTCCATTTGGCACAACTTTAATAAAAACAAACATAATTTTTTTTCAAGTAACATTTGAATCCACAATCAATATTAACTAAACAAAACGACTAGTAAACAAATACGTAAATGACATTATCCATATAAACTAAATATAATTTATTTTAAAGTTTACTAACATAAGTTGATAAGCGGACGTGTTTCCACTGCGACATCTTCTTCTTCTTAGTCGTACACTCCTGTTGGAGTGGTCGTGGTCATGATCTGTGATTTCCATTTAAAAGCGAGATTGCAAGCTTTATCCATCTATTCCTATCTTCAACAGTGCGTGTGCATTCTTTGATGGAACATCAACAGGAACTTTATCATGTCTGTCCATCTCGTGTGCAATCGGCCGCGAGAGTGCTGCCCTTAGACTCTTCTTTATTTACATACACTCTTATTTATTACATACCAGACACTCTAAAGAGTTTTCGTTTCGTGTGATGTACCCGAACATCTTAAAAATCTGCATTTGCACAATCGATGAAAGCCTTTGCTTGATGCCGAGCTCTTTTAAGATGGAGACGTTAGTACGGCGAGCAGTCCATCTAGCTCTCAATAAGCGCCTCCAGCACCACATTTCAAAGGCAATCTTTACATAACATTTTTGTTGGATCGTCCATGACTCAGCGCCATAGAAGTATATAGGAAATACTAAACATTTCATTAATCTAAGCTTGATGTTTTTGGTTATGCGGCGATCTTTCTATATTTTCTTATGTATTTCAATAGCAGAACGCACAAAGGCACACTTTCAACTTACAACTACCGGTATTTGTGATTGTGGAGCCTAGGTAGGTATAACTCTGGACAACTTCGAATTTTGATATCTCCCTTAATTCCGGGCAGTTGTTAGTGTTACGATCCACAATTATTAGCTGCTACTTTGAAGGACCATTAGGAATTGCTCTATGTGTATTTGTGATGTCGCAAGGAGAGTAGTATCGTCGTCATATCTCAAATTTGAGATCACACTATTTAAATATTTCATTAGGTGTGATAGGAATATTATGATTAATGTATATTGTACCTACATTACTTTTTTAAAAAACGTATAAAATTTTGTCTCTTCTTGAGCAGTTTATGAATGGCGCAGATTCAAATACCGCTATAATATATTGTATTTTAATGTCCTGAGTGAACTAACACTTTTTTATGTAAAAATAAATAGTAATGTATAATTTAAGGTTTAGTGGCGCAGGAACACAAATATCATTGTAAACGGGACTAGTTGTGGGTTCGATTGAAATTAAATTTATATTTCCATTTCTTCGCTCTAGTGTCGAGGCAAAGCGTGGCGTTGAGTTCCGCCACTTAACATGCAATGCCTCCAAAATTCGACGGAAAGTGGGAAACGGAGTGTCTTAACACTGGGTTCCTTTTGCCCACTCTGCCGTGATTCAGCGTGAAGCTATTTTATTTATTATTTTAAATTATGTCCAGTGTGAAATTATGAGTTAATATCTTCATTGCGGGGGGTCTTTAAGACTAAGAAACTAAACTAGCTTCACACTGTATCCCTAGCGGGGCAGTCAGAGAGAACGGAGCGATAAACGCTACGGTCTCTGAATAACTCTTTCACCTCGTCCACAGTCACCGACCTTTTCATACATGCTCTTCGGAGGATCCTCATGCTTTTCACGTAACCTTTCCAGTATCTTTGATGCTGTGTTTTCGGAGGTCAGTTGAGGTCTCCCTCTACCTCTCTTACCGCTCGCTTTTCCGTCATAAATCTTTTTTGCCATTTTTTCATCGCTTATCCGTTCGAAGTGCCCAAACCAGCTGTGCACGTTCTTCTTCATTCTCACCGTGACATCTTCGCTAGTACTTGCCATTCTGAGTATCTCTTCATTGCGGATTCGATCTACTAAGCTGACTGCATATCTTACGAAGAGATCACATCTACATAGCATTCATCTTTCTTTTATTACTCTTTCGTAATACCCACGTTTCGCTGCCGTATAACAGCGTCGTTACCAACACTGCATTGTGTACGGCCAACCGCGCAGCTGTGTATTAATAGATATCTTCTTCCGTCTTGAGATAATAGTATGTTTGGTTAGGTAGAGAGAAGAGCTCAGATAGTGGAGGTGAGCCAATACGCATTTAAAGGAGCTCCTTAAACCTACACTGGTGTCGCAAGTCCCAGGTACTGTTCTAAGCTTATCACCCTGCCACGCGATGGCCACGCACGAGTGTTTTCATAGAATACTAAGTATATCCATAAAAAAACTTCTCATAAATAATGTTTTCATCAAGACCCAACTAGTTAAACATGCTTAATAAATCTATTTATAAGTTTAAAACATAAGGTAATACTTCAATGCTAAAACCTTGACTTTCTCTTTAATATTACATTTCTGGCTGTGTTTCTGTAATTATGTCTAATTATATCTGCAATAATTGTAAAAAGCATAATTTTGTTTGTATATCTTAAAAAAAGTAAGTTGTAATTTTTTTAAACTAAATTTGTTGTATCCTGTATAAAGGTACCTATGGTTGAACCACACCATTCTCCACTTACCGCCGAATTTTCAAGACATTGCGTATTGAGTGACTGAACTCAACTACGCGATTTGTCTTGTTATCAGAGCGGTTAAATGAAAATATAAAAAAAAAACATTTCCCCGAATGGAAATCAAACCCAAAACCATCTCGTTTGCAGTAACATGCTGTAACACTGCGCCACAACAGACTCATTTCTCTACTATGTATGTGTTTTTGCAACAGAAACTTTGAACGTGAGTTTGACCGACTTTGAAACGTTTGATTAATTTAAAATTTTTTATACTTATCAAGGACCGATGACAATGCAATAATATGAAAACAAAACCGGGCAAGTGTTAGTCAGCCTCGCCCACTACCGAGGGTTCCGTACCAATTTCCGGATTGTTGGTCAATTGTAATTACAACTTATCTATACTTATAATAATACTCATCGCTGTCTGTACATGGAAGATATATGTGAGAAAATCTACAATTTGGACATTTATTAGTATAATAGAACCAAGAACAATAATTTTTATTTTTTTATAGTTCCGTAGCTTTAAGGAAAAAAGGAACCATTATAAGATCACTTTGTTGTCCGTCTGTCAAGAGGCTATATTTCGAGAACGCTTGGAGATATCAAGGTAAAATTCAAACCGTAAAGTACTTAGATCTACGGCCTTATGAAGACTTATTTCTACATTTACTTAAAAAAAATATGGTTAATATTGCAAAAAAACTCGTATTTCGATACTATCATCCATACCTATATTATAAATTCGAAAGTAACTCTGTCTGTCTGTCTGTCTGTCTGTCTGTCTGTCTGTGCCGCAATCAGGGCCAAACCGCTAATTCAATTGTAATAAAATACTCATACAGAGATACTTGAGGGTCTTCGGATGAACATAGGTTACTTTTTTTCTCATATTTTTAATATTGTCGATATATACTAATATATTAAAATATTTTTCAATTTGACAGGCAATTTATTCCGCCATGTTAATAACAACCGACCGTTGCTAAGCAACGGTTTGCAAAGTTTATTTGTTGTTATAAGCAAACGTCACCCAAAATGAGCTTGCTTAACGCATACATGGCGTGCGCCGACTCAACCTTATGAGATACATAAAAATAATGTTTTACAAAAATATTGTCCTTTAAATAATGTTTAAAAAAGTCCGCGATACACAAACCATATTTATCTCTGAAACTTGAGCAAAGTAACACAGTAACAACAAGTAACCATTTTAATTAATTTACTTTGTATTTATCGGGTTTTTGTTGTATGTATTTTCTATAATTTGATATTGATCCTTATGAAAATGAATATAATAGTCACTTTTAGCATTTCATCCAGATTGAAATTATAGTTCACTGTATAACATTCTAATAAATAATTAAGGAGATGTCACTGATACGAAATAACCTAGCATACGACCGGCATAGTATGACCGGCCCGAACGGGCAGATGACTTTGACGGTTTTGTAAATTTTCATATATTTTCGAAATACTGTTAATTTTTATGTAATTATTTGCTGTTTATAATTAATTTATACTTTTCTTTGGCTCTTCGCTTATTCGAGTATTAGTTAGATTTTCATAAATTTCTTGGTGTGGTGTTGTTGCGGCCCTGCGCGGCATCGGTGTAATATTATTTAAGTATTAAGGAGAGAATTGTTGGTTATTTCATCTCGGTTGGATGGTTATCTATACCGTTGTTATACACTTAATAAATTGTGGTTTTAGTTTTCTGGGATTTTATTTGATATTGCTCGCAAAACTTATCATATTTAATGTAGAAAGGACTTTAGTTATTTCATATAGTATATATGTACGCGCGCAAGGAAAACGAGTAAAAAGATTTTTCCCGGGTAAATCAGTAAAATCGATCACTGTACAATAAAAATTAGTTCAGTTATTCTGGATATTAGCTCGGGGAAATAGAAAGACAGAAAGAGATAAAATTATTAATAATGTAGCTGGTTTTGTTTAGTTTTTTTATTAATATTTTACTATGGTTACGTTTACTTATATTTTTTTTATTTAAATTAGTTACATATTTTCACAAACAATTTCTTAAATATATCTATAAGCATCCGTAAAGTTTAAGCGGGCGAAGCCGCGTCCGGGTCCGCTAGTATAAATATAATTATGAAATTTCGCCGCAGGCAGGAAAAAATCTGAAAACTATATATTTGTGGTTAAATCCTAAAAAATAATATCCTTAAAAGGGGGCAAAATTTTGTGTTAAAGCTGCTAATTCTAGTGTGGTATCAGATGAAAGGGCTCTGGCTAATCTAAGCTGGAATCTCAGAAAAAATTCGAAACTTCCATTTTTGTAACGGAACCCTCGGTGTTTTTTTGTGTTTGTTCACACTAATCTCAGAAATGGCTTAACCGATCGAAAAGCAGTATAATTTTGCAAAAATTTGACATCCTTTAGCATTTGATGTTTATTTAATTGAATCGGTTCATCTATACTTACAATAAAATTGTAACGGATCAGTCTCTGTACATGGAACGTATGTAAGAATGATTATTATGATGGTAAAACCACCGAGTTCAAGATTTAGGATCGGGATTGTTCACTTGTGCACTTGCCGTGCACTCGCGTGCACTTTTCGTCTACTTAAACACCGTATAACCAAACATTTTTCTTTAAATATAACAAATTTTGAGTCAATAGACTTGAATTATTCAACTACTCGTGGCGTGTACTTTAACCACGATAGTTGTGGGTTCAGTTCCCACTCGGGGAAATGAATTATAATTTATTAATATTTTAAGGCCAGTCGGGGCGCAGATGCACAAAGTGTGACTGTACACTCGAGGAAATTAAATATTTATTGAAATTTATCATTTTCTTTGCTCTGGTGTCGAAGCAAAGCGCGGCGTTGAGTTCCACCACTCAACACACAATGCTTCTAAAATTCGGCGGAAAGTGGGAAACAGAGTGTCTTAATATTAGGTTCCTTTTACCTACCCTGCTGTGTACGGTATACAGCGCGAAGCTGATTTGATATGATTTAATATTTTCATTTCTTCGCTTTGGTATTATTAGCATAAAGAGTGGTGTTGAGGTCCGCCACCCGAAAATTGTGAAAGTTAGGAAAACAGTGTCTTAACACTAGATTCCTTCTGCATTCTCTGCTATATGCGGGATATTAGATATAGCGTAAAGCTGAAAAAAAAAACTTAAATTACTATTTACCTATATCTTTATATCTATACATATATATAAAATAAAGTGTCTGTCTGTGATATCAACATAACTGTGTTTTTTCATGTGCATATACCAAAACACAATTAAACAATTTTAACATTTTTGTTTGACTGTCTCTGTTTATCCAAGCTAACCTCCGGACCAGCTGAACCAATTGTTATAGCACTAACACTAAAACATGAAGGGAGTTGTGGAGCGACATAAAGGCTACTTTTGTAAAATAAAAAAATTATATCTATTTAAATTATGTTATTTAAATTGATATAACTTTTTTATGAAACTTAATTATGAAGCTATAGAGGGATTTTTTTGTAAAGTCTATAAACTTAAACCTATAAAATTTAATCCTATTCAAATTTATTAAAATTATAAGCATACATATAAAAATATAACTGTTAAATCTTTGTAAATGCAACTAAAGTATAACATAAATAAAATCTATGTACAAAAGTATTTTTTTAGGGTTAGCAGAAGGAACCTAGTGTAGAGACATTCTATTCTCCTTTTTCAGCATGATAAAAAAAACTGGCACAGGGGCACAAGTGTGTGAATGTAAACATGACTGGTTGTGGATTCCATCCTCACTCAAGGAAATTATATATTTATTTAAATTTATATTTTCACTTCTTTGCTCTGTATTGGACAAAACATTTCTTACTCCATAAATGATGGTATCATACAATATAATTTTATAAATTATACAATTTTTATGTATTTATTTTTATATTTTTTAATGCATATATTTTTATCTTCAATAAATATCACATAAAAATACTCAGTTGTTAAATATGAAATATATTTGCCATATTAATCATTTAAGTTCAGTGAAGCAGTAGTTGCGCAGCATCACATCATCTGACAAAAAATTACTCTTCCCAGTTGGGGTAATAAATTAGTACTAGTAACTCAACACTAGGTTTTCACTGTCTACCCTAATGCTATAAAACAAATACAGTGTTTATTTATTACCACTTTATGCAAAAAATCATAAATCTATTTATCTTATATAATTTGATAATGATATCATTCATTAAAATTAAATTAAATCAAATTAAATCAGCTTCACACTGAATCCTGCACACAGCAGTATAGGCAGAGGGAATCTAATCTTAAGACACTCCGTTCCCCACTTTCTGCCAAATTCTGGAGGCATTGCATGTTGAGTGGCAGAACTCAACGCCGCAATCTCAATCAGATATCTTTCATATATTCTTTTATTTAAGTAATAAACTAAAAAAAAAAAAATTCTAATACAGCAATCAACAATATCATTGTCCATGATGCAATTTTATATTTTACAAATTATGAGTTATAGTTAGAGAAAAAAATATTATTTTTTTTAATATCAGTCATACTAAGAATTTTTTTATATGATAAGAAAATTACTTTTAACTTTGTCAATTTTTTTTTTATCAAACAACTATATACTAAATACTATATTTAACTAAATACTGTAG
Source organism: Heliconius himera (assembly GCA_021202915.1). Classification (NCBI taxonomy): domain Eukaryota; kingdom Metazoa; phylum Arthropoda; class Insecta; order Lepidoptera; family Nymphalidae; genus Heliconius; species Heliconius himera. The sequence continues at coordinate 952,556 of JAJHJA010000046.1, forward strand.
AAATAACAAGTAATTTTTAATTACATTTTATTTTTATTAAGTAAAGTAGTAAATCAATAAAAAATATACTTTAGTTTTGTAAAATTTTAAAGATACAATTATATTAAATGTATAAAACTTATACCTTAGTGGGCAGAACACTTACATAGTTTTCAGGGGGCAGATTTGAGTTCTGCTAAGTTGATTTTTTTATACATTTTCCAAAACATTTTTTATTACTTAGTGGTATAACATTATATAAAAGTTAAAATTCAAAAGACCTTAACCACCAGACCTTCATATGCAAAAACATCACCTTCACATCATTTGATAACAGAATTACTTTTTCACATTTATAACATCATGTTAATCTGTAAATTTACATATATAGTACTGTAGATAGTGTTATCTACATTCACAATTATTACTTCTAGAATACCTGTACTTGGACATTTAGTGTATTTTAATGAAAGACGAAACAAGCACCGAATGGTTTACTAAGATTCTTTTCTGTTCTCTTCTTTCATTATTAGTTGCTATAATAAGATTTAAAATAGACAGGTGAATGTCACTGACCTGAGGTAAGTTGGCCGCGATCTGCCGATGTAACGAGTCCCGCTCTTTCTCCACGTCCTTCAGCCGGAGCTCTGTGTCTCCGAGACGCTCCTGCGTCTCCCGCAGGCTTTCCACCAGTTTGTCCCTCTCATCTAACATAGATACCATGAGCTGCTCGAAATTAGCGTCCTCGCCGGAGAACTGAGAACTCCGCTGGCTGATACTGTCTTCCGATATGGTGGGCATCACGTCGCACATCATATTCCACATTTTAATTTAACATCAAACCAGAATATTTATCGTACACGATAGCTACACTGAACAACACAATTATTTTAATCACCGTTTTACATATGTTTCGGCACAAACGTTACCTAAATCTAGCGCACTGAACGCAAGGGCGTCGTTTTACATTGTCGTTGAATTCATATAAGATGCTAGTCAAGTATTCGGGAGACATTATAGTTCGATATTTAGTAAGACACACCTAAAAGTAACATTACTCTCACAATTCCATACTAACTCGGCACAAGCGGCATGTCTGCCATCTTGGAACGGAACGTCACTCATACTACCAAAGATTATACCGTGTGTAGGATATAGTAGAGACAGATGTGCCACCATACGTAATATATTATTTGCACTTATTTTGATATACGCGTCAGGAAATAAGTGAAATTGGATGTATTATGTATTTAAATATTGATTGGTAGAAATTGTCAATGTTAAGTACATGGACATTGCAATTGAAAATTGTTAAACGGTACTTTGCTCTACATTCTACTCTTTGTAATTCCTATATTACTACATTTTACTACATTCGATATAATACTACAATGGAAGATTTCTAAAACCAATACAAAAAAAATATCATTATTAAAATATTTTTAAATTAAGTTCTTATTTAAAAGATGTAACTATATATTTTTACTTTATATTTTTTATTTTAATTTAATTATTTAATTTCTTACTACTTTGCTTTTATTATAAATATTTTCTAAATAAAAAAGATAAAACGTGTATTAATGTAAATATCTTGAATATATGATATAAATGTTTAATGTCGTTAATTGTTATGTACTTTTATTTCAGTAAGACCTGAATACTCTTATTTAATTCAGAGAAACACAAAATCAATCACGTTTCGATAATTTAATATAAAGATACTTTTAATAATTGCATATACATAATGCTTAAAGCGTCTTGTCTGTTTTTAATAGTAAATCTTTGACACTATTTCTACGAATCTACGCTAGAGGTCATTACTAATAATTATGAATGAAATCCTTTTGTATTGTTTTTTCTGTTAAACTTGCATATAAAGAATACTATAATTTTAAGACAGTTATTAGAAAACGTAAATAAAACTGTATTTTCTCACGGATATATCAAAATTAAGGATAATATTGAGATTTACTTTGAATAAAAAAATATATTTTTGCTATTGGCAGCATTACAATAAAATTCATAGAGATTTCGAAAAATTAAAATTGATTATATTTCTTTTTGATTAAGTTATCAGACGTCGTTTTTATTTATAAGTAAGAACAAGAATATTTAACAATTTTAAATAATATTTAATTTGTTTATAATTACCATACTGTATAAAATATGTACATTGGGTTTTATTTAATTATCTGTTATTTAGATGTCAATAAATTATATTATAATTTTATTTTGAACGTCTGTGGAACTTAAAAATCGTGGTTTGTAATCTTGTTCTTTTTCGCCAAGTTTTCACAATATATATATTTTTAAGTAAATTACGTGAAATTGATTACTAGTATTCTAAAAATAATATATCAATGGTTCATTGTACGTGATATAATTATTTTGAATGCGGTTCCCTGCTCAACGGTTTGTTTTGTTTGCTGTTAGCAAAGTTGTTAGATGCCGAAGAAAAAAGGTCAAAAAAAGGCAAATAATGCAGGTAAAATTTCATTATATTGTAATAATAATTGAATAAAAAGTATGCTCTTAATCTTTTAATAAGCATAATGTATCCATTTAATAAATTTATATATTATCATGTCACATATCTTATTGGAATAAAAATTTCAGATTTCACGTTAAATGACTGCGCAAACGCGCTTAAACCTGTTGGAAGAGTTAAGAAGTCAGTTACTTCTGAACCTGTTCCAGAGAAGTCTTGGGAAGATTTAGAAGACGATGACTATGATATCATTGAGGAAACAAACCCTGATGGCAGTAAGAACTTTGTGTATAAGAAAAAAAAATCTAAAAGTGAATCGGATAAAATAGAAGAACGTACAGGCATTATATATCCTGAAATAGTATGGTATCTTATATCACCATATATTAAACCTGAAGAAATCGGAACTTTTGCTAGGATTAATAAAGCTACTTATTCTATTACTTTAAGGGAATCCTTTTGGAGAGCTTTATACAAGAGATATTGTCAAAACAACCCAAGACTACCAGATAAATTGAAAATTGAAAATAATTATAAATTATATGGCTTAAAACAAAGGGTTATAAGAGCTTTATATCATACTTATGATGTATTTATAAAAAAAATTGTCCAGCAAGCATCTCAAGAGAGCAGACCTCATAACTTGGTTAAAAGGAGGTGTGTTAATGTATGGTACTGCAAGGGTGCTACCTATTGGTTTGTTTATTTTAAATTGAAGAAATCAAATATTGAAACAAGGGTAAAGACATTAAATTTTATTGAAGAACTAGCTAGGATTGATGCTAATCCGGAGGAGGATTCACAAATATTACAGGTTTGTGTGATGTAACATATTATTGTGCAATTTTTTCTATTTTTGTATGTGTATATGCTTTCATATGTTTTTGACTGGCCACATATATATTATAGTAATAACAATGACAGAAATACACTAAGAATGAGAAATAAAACCCCATTAAAAAGTCAATATATATGTTTATAATAAATTTATGCTATCTATTTTAAGTTTGCCACTACAAAAAGTTATTGTAAAATCAATACTAACAAGTAATGCTTATTATACTCATTTATAATTAAAGAATAGAAATAAATGGCATTAATAAATTGTGATGTTATATTGACAGCAGGAACTGTTCAGTTTCTTGGAGATTTATGTAGAACTGCTACTGGCTCAGAAGCTAGTGCTAGCTGTATGTTTCATTTAACAATTCAAAAATGCTTGCAAAAGTTTATTTGAATACTTTCAATTTTGAATTTAATAAATTGATTGAAAATCTTGCAATATAAATAATTTTGATAGTTTCAAAAAATCACTTTCAGTTCTGGCAAAATCTCTTTTGTTTTAATTGTATTGCATTTAAAGTAGTGATGACAAAAACATTCTGTATATTATATTTTTAATAGCTTTGTTATGTTTTTATAGACATGGGATTGGAATATTAATAATCAAAAATTTATGTAACTTAACTGTAACAGTGCTATTAAGATAATTGTTTTGTTATTTAATTTTTGGCTTTCATGGTGTGCCGGTGGAGCTCAACTTACTTTACCAATTAAGTATTACTTTTTTAATTCCAGATCACCTGTCAAAATTTCTACGAAGTTCCACCATTAATGGGAATGACATTATCATCAGTCAGTGTTGTCTTATCACAAGGATTTAGACATCACAGACTACACTTAGGTTTTAACTCAGGCCACTATAATATATCTAGGAACATCTTTCCAGAATGTTCCGTAGTAATAGATACAGTTGTAAATATAATAGTTTTTGACTGGTGGCATCCAAAGTATCCATATTTTGATAGTAAATTGCCCTCTTGTTTAGTAGACGAAGAAGCTTTGCCTGTGTTGAAAAAAGATTTTTTTTACGATATGTAAATGTGTTTTTAAAATAAAATATTATATATTGTTACTTGTCGTTTTATTTTACATTTTATTGCATAATATTTTTTCACATTGTATCCTAGGATATAGCAGGATAGAGGAACCTATCACCTAAGAGCCGATGGAAGCCAGACCTTCGTTATTTTATAAAGCCTGAAAGTTTCTGTGCGCATACATCTAACAATGGTTAGTACTATCATGTAATGGTTAGTACTCTACGACATGTTAGTACACTACTACTTGGCATGTTTTTAACTCCCTGCCAGACATTTCCAAATTACAAGCGCCTACGAATCCTAATATAAAATACTAAAGTGTAAAAATATTATTTGCTCCTATTATGCTCGTAGGCGCTTATAGGATATAGGATTTGAGGCTGTCTGGCAGGAAGTTATAACCATGCCTTTCACCAGCAATGTCTGGCAATGCACAACGTCATTTCTGATATTATTCCCTAGAATATTTTTATCTTATTTAATATTATTCCTAAGAAAAGTTTGATTAAAAAATTGAGCTTTTTATAAATTTAGAACAAGTTAGGTACTATTTCTTGAATCTTAGATACCCAAAAACTGCCAAAGTAACCACCACCCAAACTGTATATTCCCGGATAGTAGTTGCCAGTGTTGGGTGTATGCGCACAGAAACTTTTAGGCTTTATAAAATAACAAAGGTCTGGTGTTCTACTACTTGCTCTCTACTAGTGTGTGTGTGTTAAGTTTCTTCCTTTTGGACCTCCGTAATTATTAATAGTTATTTTAGAAATTGATTTAATTAGAAATGGCTATGACCCTTAAATCAATCTTCTTAACATTTTTTTTAGCTTTACACTGCATCCTGTACATAGCAGAGTAGGCAGAGCAAACCTGGGAATCTAGTGTTCAGACACTGTTGCTCTTTAACACATTTCTGGTCCTCACTTCCTGCCGAATTCTGGAGGCATTTTGTGTTGAGTGGCAGAACCCAACGCCGCGCTTTGCTTCGTTGCTAGAGCCAGGAAATGAAAATATAAAATATTTAATTTCCTAGAGTGGGCATCGAGCCCACAACCTATCGCATGTACATTTACACTTTGTGCCACTGAGCCATGATTGGCCTCATTATCCTCAATACCACAAACAGAACAGAAGTGTCTTAATAGGAACAGAGTGTACTAACAATAAGTCCTTAGATTTCCTTTCTTGATTTGCTGTGTCAAGATGCTTCATTTGTCATTTTTTGAATTCGAGATTACATATTGTGTGGCGACGGTACTAACCGCCGTGCATTGTTTTATTAGAGCAAGGAGATAAAAAAAATAATTGCCCTCAGTGGAAATCGAACCCACAACTATTACGCTTAAAGCTCAACATTTTTCTACTCTGCCACGATGTCTTCGATACGTAATTACTTATTTTTGTTGTACAAATAAAATGTTGTTTTCGATTAAACTTGACCTTTTAAACTATTGTTGTTTTATGATAAAATCATATGCATTGACCGACCGTAGACCGTTTGGGTCGATTATGTAATTGTTATTAACATATAGCAAAGTGTCTCAGAGCTGAGCGCTTGTGAACGGAATAATGTCTGTTCGTGTTTTATTTTTTTTTATATTTGTTACAGTGAGTATTTTTCAAATTTATTTTGTATGTTCTTAAATTTATCATTATAATTAATCTTGGAGATTGGGCTTGATAAGATTTCGTTGTTATTGACTTATAACATATTTAAATAAAAGTAGGTATCTTAGGCCCCTATTTATAAATCTGAGATGCTCAAAAGAAAAATATAAGAAGTCTTTAAAATAGATTTTATATATATATATATATATATATATATATATATATATATATATATATATATATATATATATATATATATATATATATATATATATATATATATATATATATATATTTTAAATAACATTGCAGGCATGTCAAGCGAATATTCAGGTTTCACCGCCTGTCAGATGTGGATATTTACCTCGAGCTGTGAGTAATTTATTGCGTTGCATTTTTATTAATGTCATGAATATATATAAATATTACAGAAAGAAATATTAATTTAAATTTTAATTTTTATTTCTTCGGTCTGGTATCGAGTCAAAGCGATGCGTTCAGTTCCGTCACACTACACGAAATGCCTCTAGAATTCAGCGGAAAGTGGGAAACGGAGTGTCTTAACACAGAGTTTCCTCTGCCTACCTTGCTGTGTGCGGGATACAGCATGAAGCTGATTTGATTTTATTTAATTTATTAAAAATATTGAAGCTGGTCTCTACAATGATATAACAAATACATGTATGTAACTAAACTAGCATCTTGTAAAATTGTCATTTTATTTGAAGCTCACGCAGTACAAGTGATCACGCAAAGTTCTGGCTGTCTGTACATACTGCAGGAAAGCGTGAAATGGTTTCTTTAGGCGTGTATGAAATTATCATTAACTATGCTTATTAGTTATATTTTATTAGTAAACTCAGACTCTATTTATTTTATAACCTCAAAGTATAGGTAATCTGTCTAAAGATATCATATTAATTTATCATTATTCTTCCCGTTTACGATAACAAGTTATATGTTATTTTTTTAATATTAATTTTAGCATTAAAATAGAAAGTATTTACTTTTATAACAATATTTTAATTAAGCTTTTGGTTATTTGGTTTTTTTATTAAACTTTTGGTTACTTTTATAACAATATTATTTTTTCTGTTTAAGATACATGAGTGTATTGGCTCGCCCCACATTGTGAAACCGGAAATTTCTGCTCAATGCAGTAAGAGTATAAGTGAGGTAAGTTAGAGACATTGAATAGACGATAAATAGAATATTGCTAAAAGCGTGAAAAAAATCTGAAAAAAAATCTGAAATGTTTTTTTCTAGAATCTTTCTAGAAGTTTTTTTTCGTGAAGTTTTGTTTTTTTTTTCACTTCATATCATATGAATGTCAGGTGGGCTAATGGAAACGGAGTGTCTTGTTCCCACGTTCTCTCTGCATACCCAGCTATGGGCATTCTTTTAGGTAATTATATGCTTTTTAGAGTTCTGTAACTTTTAAGGAAAAAAGGAACCACTATAAGATCACTTTGTTGTCCGTCTGTCTATCTGTCAAGAGCCTTTGTCTCAGGAACGCTTGAAGATATCGAGTTGAAATTTAAACCATATACTTAGATCTACGACCCCATGATTTCTTTTCATAAAACGTATTTCTACATTTACTCAAAAAAAATATATGGCCGTTTATATAGCAAAAAACGCATATTTCGTCAATATACAGAGAATCAATTAATAAAACTAAAATAACGAAATTTGGCAGCTAGCATCTACTAGTTCAGGAAAAAATCCTAAAAGTATATATTAGTGGTTAAATCCTAAAAAATAATAGCCTCAAATGGGTGTTGTTAATTAATATTAAAGTCGCTAGTTAAAGTGAGGTATCAGATGAAAGTGCTTTAGCTAAGCCTGAATTTCAGAAAAAGCTTCAGAACTCCAATTTTTGTACGGAACCCTCGGTGTACGTAGCCGACTCGCGCTTGTCCGGTTTTTTTATATATAAAAATATATTAAAAAGCATATAATGTCCTAAATGATTATTAAGAAGTTCTTTTTAACTAAATTATCAATATTGTATTGTTTTAAATTGTTTACTATTTACTTTGACTAAATGAATGTTACTGCATTGCAGTCACATATTAGTAGCAGATTGGTGCCAATATACAGTTGAAACTTCAAAAAGAAGGGACTAACGTAGATCAGTTGGGAAAAATATGATGATGGTTGTGGGTTCGATTCACAGTAAAGGGGTATATTTATAATTAAACAATGTATTTCTCTAGTCCGATAAGGCAAAGTGCCAAAATGGTTTCAAGCATCAATCAAATAATTACACGTTGAATTTAGATTTAAAAAGTATTCATATTAATTATAAAATTGATGCCGTTGTAGCGCAGCAGCACAGTGTCTGGCTGCTGAAGCGCGACGACTATCGGTTCAGTTATTTTCATTTCTTCCCCGTTGCCAACAAAAAAAATATTAGGTACCTATATAAAATCTAATTTTACTATTACAGTGTGAGCGTATGACATGCGTTTTCCAAAAATCCGGTTGGATGAACGGCAACGCAGTAGATAAGGACAAAGTCAAAGGTTACTTCGACGAATTTTCCAAAGACCATCCAAAATGGGCGCCGGCGGTGAACCACGTGAAGGCAGCTTGTTTAAATATCGACCTGCCTAGCCAAGGGGTGTATCTAAATTGTCCAGCCTACGATATTTTGACTTGTGTTTTTAGTGGTTTTATTAAGGTAATATACGTATATTCTGTAATATATATTTCTTGAGGCCGTCGTGGCGCACAGCGTCTGATTTAGCGCTTTGATTGTGGAAGCTATTACCACTCGTGGGAATCAATAATTTTTATTCTAAGGCCAGTCTTGGCTTAGGGGCACAAGCGTGCGATTGTACGTGTGACAGGTTGTGAACTCGATTCCTACTTCAGTAAATAAGATATTTACTATTATCATTTCTTCACGCTGGTAACGAGGCAATTCGCGGCAAATTGAGGTCCGCCACCTAACACGCAAGACCAACGGTCTTAATCAGAACGAAGTGTCTTAACCCTAGGTTCCCAGGATCCCTCTGCTTACCCTGCTATGTGCGGGTTACAGCGTGAAGCTACTATTTACTTATTATTATTTCTTTGCTCTGGCAACAAGTTGATTTTCAATAGTTTTAATAAACGTATAAAAATTTGAACGTATCGGGATTTGAATGTCTTGTGCTCTTAGACGGCTTACAAAGTTTAGACGGTTTTAGTTCCAAGGTTTATATTTCTTTCCTAAGTGACTTAAAAGAATAACACTTTAAAATTGTTAAAAGTTAATTTTCGCCACTCTACAAGCAACGTCTCGAAAATTAGGCAAAAAGTGAGACATACAGCGTGAAGTTAAAATAAATAGAATACTTTATTTTTTATATTAAATAAATAAATAAAATTCTTTGTTGTAGTTTGCATTAAAAGTTGGAATATCGTAATTTTCGCAATATAAACTTCTCGATTTTCAATAAAATTTCAGCAGTTGAACCCTCTTGCATATAATTTTATATTTAAGTTCTTTTTGAATAAATGAAAATAAGAGATACGATATTTCTAGAGAATGGTGTACCTGCGTTGTAAATTAAGTTTGTGAAAAGAATTAAAACAACATAAATCAGATATCTACTTAATCGAGGTGAAAACATCATATTCTTATTTCCAAAATGAGCAGAAAGTATAGAGCAGAGTGTCTAAACACTAAATTTCCTTTCTTCCAGAACGCTCAACCGGATCAGTGGTCATCATCAGAATCATGCAGCTATCCTCGTCAGTTCGCATCTGCGTGTCCCTATTGCCCATCTGATTGCTTTGCGGCTCAAGTGCCTATAGGTTCTTGTAATGCTTGCCTTGCTTTGCTTAGGTCTCCTTAGTGTTTTGAATAAAGATTTTTTTTTTTGTATTTTATACGATTTTTTAACTTTTTATCATTTATTTACCCGTTCCAGTAGAAATTTCGGGAAATCCTCTTTTAGTGTTGTTCGATTTACTATCGAGGAAACGAAATATTTAATATTTTCATTTTCTCTTTTCAAAGTGGGGAATGGAAGTGTCTTAATGGAGAACGGAGTGTTTTAACACTAGGTTACCAGGTACCCTGTGCGTACCCTGCCATATGAGGGATTCAGCATGAAGCTAAAAAAAGATTTCATTAAAATACACCAGATACCACGACAAAATAAGTGTTATGAAACGAAAGAAAAACAAAATAAAACTAAAAACTAAATGCGTGATCGTCTCTTATAGGATAGGATAGGCATATAAAAAATTTGAAAATTGTACAATTTTATTATTATATTGTTTATAAATTAATTAAAGAAAACAATATTGAATATTTTTAGGTACATTTTAAAAGTGTTATTGCAAACTTGGAAAGAAAAATTCTTTTTTTTTAGAAAACCTATAAAAGAATCCACTATGATAAAAAAATTACGCGTTCTTTGAAATATAACTATTAAATAATATTAAAGTTAGAATAACAATAATAGTACAAAACGGATAAAAAACATAGTAAACTGCATTATATACATTCATAAAGGATATCGAGCGCAATTATCACGAGTTCTCCTCGCCCACGACCGCGCCTGCGCGGGTTCAGCACCTGCGCGTGGCATGACATGTGTCAAACATAGTCATTCCACCCCGACTAGCTTGACGTCACCGGGCAAAAGATATTATTACCGAAAATTGTTAGAAAAACATGTAAAAAAGGGTAAGTTAGTCCAAATTTCTCTACTTTTTGCATCTCTGAATTATTTTCAACAATATTTGAATAAGAATTGTATTTTAGGACTATAAAAATGGTTATTTTTTCATATTTTTGTTAAGAAACATACTAAATTAGGTTTTATCTCACGTTTGACTTAACAGGTAGAGCCACTTGGCTGTTCGAGTAGGTTTATGATGAATCATTGATCTTAGATCTATTTTTAGAATCGTAATATCTGCCCATTATCTAACATTGCGCCTGCCTCGTGACCTTTCATCTTAATTGTGATCTGTTAAGTTTAAATTTCACGCCCACGTATGTATATGGTAATGGTTTCTAAAAAGTGTAAGTTTTTTAAATATCAATAGATAAATATTAATAGGTTCATTTATTTATTTTTGTATGCTATAATTTTTTTATGTAATTTTACTAGTAAAACTGAAAATAAGTGAGATTGATTTATAATATCAATATAATATGAAACTCTTCCGTTCCTAATGGACAGACAGACACCGTACAGACGAAACTATTAATCTTAGAAAGTAAAAACTTGGCATGTATGTAGGTTAGGGAGTGTAGGGGAGCACTTAGAAAGTATTTCTCGATATTCCGAAGGAAACAGGAAAAAAGGATTTTTACGTCTTAAAGTTAACGTAAACATAGCTGCTGGCGACGACTAGTACGCGTGATACAGGTGAGGTGGTGAGGTTGATTGTATATATATACACTGGATGTCTAAAAAATTGACCACCACAGTCACCATAGTGCAGTGGAAATGACAATAACTTCATCTCAGAGGAATTGTTTGAAATTCATTGAAATATAAATGTTTATCTATATAAAGAACATCTACTTATACTAAAATGACATAAAATTCTCAATCTCTAAGTTCCTTTAGTTTAGTTCATCCAAAATGTATACGAAATACGCAAAATAACAAAAAAAACATATGAGAAATAAAAAAATGGTACTAATAATGGTGTACTGGACACCTCTGTCATTAAATTTTTCTTGTGAAAAAAAAAACAGTTTATTTACAATACATTATCTTATCAGATAGCCAGTGATAACAGTTCAATAATGTGGATGATGCGACGAGCACTGTGCGGTGCGTGCGTGTTGTCATTGTAATTAATGTTTGTTTACTCGTTCATTTGTTTTCGTTATAACAAAATCACTTCAAATTAGAAAAAGAGAAACTGTGTCACGTTGGAAAATGTGAGAAGTGTATGGACAATGTATTAGTGTTGAAAACAGTTTTTATTCTTAACTAACTTAAATAACTTCTTACAGTACAAGTGTGGTCGGTATGTGTATTAGATATATTCACAGAACGTCAACTGATTAGTTTTGGATTCATTTGTCAATATTATTAAAAAAAGGAAAATAATCTAAAATCAAATATAATAAAGTTTCACTTATGAAATCAGTTTTTAAAAAACAAAAAGTAAAAAATAAAAAATCAAGGTAAAGATTTTAGAACGATGGAAGAAACGTGAAAAACGTGAGTGTCTTATCACTTAGTCTCCATGCTAAAAGTGCATGAAGCGAAAAAAAATGATTTATAATTTATTCAAATAAAATCAAATCAGCTACATGCTGTATCCCGCACACAGCAGGATAGGCAGACGAAACCTAGTGTTAAGACACACCGTTGCCCACTTTCCGCTGAGTTCTGGAGGTATTGCGTTGTAACATTTAACTCAGTTGTAGTGTAAAAATATATTTATTTTATAACATTTTTATAGTTTTTTAAAAAAACCTTATCGCGGGTAATTTTATGTTAAACAATATTAGTAAATGTAGGTAGGATGCGATACGATGCGGCGTCGCGTGATTGTAAGGAGCGGGTAGGCGACGGCTCATTTCAATTTCGAACTGCTTTATAGTAAAATAGATTGAAAAAAATATCTATTTATTATTATTTTTTAACATTTAATTGGTTATATAAACGTATATTGGTTACATAAAGGTACAAGAGACCCCAGATTTGATTAGATAAGATTGGGTAAGTGTTGTAAGATTCATATTTTTAATTATAGTTTTAATGATATGAGATAGATTGAATTATTATTTGTATTTAAAGTTTAATTTTATATAAATGCTTATAGACATTTGTAATATGGTGAAGTCCATTGTTCATTTATATTATTTTTATTTGTTACGTACTATACATATATTGTAATTAATATGTAATGCCTTTTAGTTTTATATTTAGGTAATTGGAACTAAATTATATTATTGCAATATTTTGTTAGAATGATGTTGCGGTTCGGTTTACAAAATCAGACTTCATTGAAATGTCTGTAATAACATTACAGGGTTTTTGTACCAGATGATTATAATATGAGCTGGAGAAGAGGCAGTAAGAATTTGCCTTGAATATTTTTGGAAATCAAGATGGAGCCGTAACAGAGTGCACGGTCATCACTTTAGACACGGTTTTTGTACCAGTGTATTATAACTTGAGATGGTGAAGAGGCAGTGAAAGTTTGTATAAAGTATTTTTTGAAAATCAAGATCGCGCCGTAACGGAGTGCTCGGGTCGTCCCTTTAGTCAGGACAGTAACGTTTATTTAAAAAATGTTAACCGGACAATTCGATTTGTGTATAGCCGTGAACCCTTTAGTATGTGAACCCTTATTTTTTGTTTAATATTCATTTTGTTTTTAAGTATATGGTGTTTTATTAAATACCTTATTTATTTCTTGTTAGATAATTAGATAATAATAATTGTTTGTTGTAACTCAACGCCACCCTTTGCCTCGACACCAGAGCGAAGAAATGAAAATATAAATGTTAGCAAATAATTTACCTCCTCGAGTGGAGATTGAACCCACAACCAGTTGATTTTACAGTCACTCTCTGTGCCCCTGTCTGCCCTGACTGGCCTCATATATCTTATGACTGGCCTTATAATTTATTATTATTTGAATAAGTGACATAAATAGGTAATGTAAATAACAGAAGCTTAATCTCTATATATAATAAGACAGTAAAAATATTTTGTCTGTACATTTAGTAATTTTGACTGAAATGGTTAGAGCAGGGGCTCCCAACCTTTTCTTGATCAAGGATCACTTTTATATTATTCTTGGTAGCAAGGACCACTATGCATGTAGGTATAATAAAAATAAACTGTGATAATCAAACAATAACTTACCATACCCAGTCATAAAATTTTAATTGTTCGCGGACCATATGTAGGCTTCTGCGGTCCATTGGTGGTCCGCGGACCACTGGTTGGGAACCAGTGGGCTAGAGGGACACTTAAAAAGAATAATAGAAAACAAGAATATTTTTTTTAATTTCTTGTCTGTCTGTCTGTCGATATGTATGGTCACATTTTTCTCTGAAAGTACTGAACCGATTTACTTAAAAGTTTTACCAATAGCTTTGTTTTAACTCAACTTAATTACAATTAAAGTTTGTTTCATCAAAATCGGATCATTAAAAAAAAAGTTATCGTCATTTGAATGCACTCGAGGCATTAGTTTGCCTGCGAATGTTATATAGCAATCGCGCTGGTAAGATTCTTCTAAAGAATGACATTCGAAACGTCTTGGTTATATGACTGTTGATAAAAATATATATTTTTGAAACACTATTATACAATAAAGTAAACAAAATTGAATTGTTAGTGGGGATTACCTTCATAAATCATAACAGTTAAGTTTAAGTCGTAATTAATTCAACACAGAGATAAAGAACGATTTGATCTTCAAAGAAATATCAAGTAAATACATAGATTTTTTGGTTCGTTCGTTTGAAATAAATCTAATATAAAAATGACTAAAAACATCCTTTCTACGTGTACTATGTACGTATATTTACCAATTGTACATTTAGCCAATAATATATGTAACTAATTTAAAATCTGTACAGAAGTTAATATGCAATCATTACAGTTATTTTACAAAGAATATTATGAATCCTTATTCAAATCAATAATTTAACATTTAAGGCTGCAATTTAACATTTAAGGGAATGATAAGCTACATTGAAGCTACATTTCCATAGCATGTTTACCATCATAAAAAAAATCAAGAAGCAATCAGACTAAAACGTTTGACATGTCATAAAATATTAGATCTAATCAATCCAAATATATTGATTAGTTTAAAGTTCAAAAGCTATATAACTTTTATTACCGTTACTCTCATTTGACGATAAGAAGAATGTGATAGAAGATAAAAGAATATTTCTTCTTCTTCATTTCATTTAGAGATAGGTGGTTACATTTTGATTTACCTAGCTCTTTTTACATGTATTTTAAAAATAATGATGGTGTATTTAATGTATGTTCATTTCAACGCTTCGCTAGACAAAGCGGGTGAATTCGCCCTGTTAACAAGCTATTTTTAAAAAAATATGCTCATTGGAGAAAGAAGTATATTAGCACTATGAACTCCCTCTGCCGACCCTATATGAGGGTACAACGGGAAGCTACAAAAAAACGAAAGATGTGATTTCATTCACAATCATCATGAAATGTCATACGATTCTCATATACGAATAATATTATTTTAGGAAATAAAATACAGTCACCATGTTCGAGGGGGCAGTCGCTGGCATCCTCAACCGGCTCCTGGGCAAGTACGTCCAGGATCTGGACACGGAGAACCTAAACGTGGGCATCTTCTCCGGAAATGTCAATCTCACTGATCTTAAACTTAAACCTGAAGCTTTAGTAAGTTATAATTAACATTTGTACGCTTTTTTCAGCTTAACACTTGATTCCGCTAGTAACAGGGTATAGGGAACCTAGTGTTAATATAATCCGTTCCTCAAGCACTGCCTAATTTTCAAGACATTGCGTGTGGAGCAATAGAACTCAACACCGTGTTTGTCTTGCCTAGAGCGAGGAAATGAAAATACCTAATACCCCTGAATCTATTAGAATCCAAATTACGACCTACGTTTGAAGTCAGATTCTGTGCCGCTGCGCCACGGCGGCCTCAGACTTTATATTCTATATATACTATTAACGTATTGATCATCTATATTTAACATACGTTTTTTCAAGTGTTAGTTTGTGATACTGCAGATTGCTGTATAATTTAAGAATAAAATATTATTAAAAAAAAATAATTTTCAGTACGAGTTAGACTTACCAATCGACGTGAAGATTGGCACCATTGGTAAAATAAATCTTCAAATACCGTGGTCTGGACTTTACACACAGCCTGTAGTGGTCCATATTGAGGATGTCCTTATCTTGGTGGGTCCGGCTATTTCAAACAGCTACTTCGATCCTGAAAGGGAAAAACGGTTGACGAGAGCAGCTAAGAGGAAAATTCTTCAGGATCTTGAGGCGGAAAGTGAAATTTTGAAAGGCCCACAAAATTTTTTTGAGAACTTATTCACTGCTATTGTAAACAACTTGCAAATTTACGTTAGGAATGTTCACGTGAGATATGAAGATTCTATTAGTTCCAAGGATGGACCTCTTGCTTGCGGACTGTGCTTGCAAAGCTTGTCTATTGAAACTACTAATAGGTATAGTTTGCACTTATATTCATTTATCATTAATTGTTTTTTAAGTTTCACGCTGTATCCCGCAAATAGCAGAGTAGGTAGAAGGAATCTAGTGTCCCGACACGATAACTTAACGACTCTTTCTATAAATTAAAGAGATATTAAAGACTTTAATAAAGTCGTTAAAATAAAACGGAAATCATTATAAAAAATATTATAAAAAAATATACACTTTCTAAAACTATTGACTAGTTTTAAAAAGTGTATATTTTTGATAAATTGTTCTTTAATATTCTTTTGAGTCATTAACTCAAAACTCTTTGAAAATCATCAACACAAGTTACGTAATTTTCTTCAGTAAATGGAAACCATCAGTAACAGCGTCAAATGCGTCAACTGTTTACCAAATGATGAGAGTTGAGTCACTATCACTATACTGGAACCCCACGGCTACTGCTCTAGACGACGTGGAGATAGCCCACATAACTCCCATGCAATATTATAATTGGAAACATTACATGCTCACTGGTTTAGACAAATTTTCTATGCATCATGAAGATTTTGAATTTTGTAAGTATTTTGTACTATTAAACTCGAGTAAGATGCTATTTGCACCTATTAGAGAAATAGCACTTACCTAGGCTTCGTCCGCGTGTTTAAATGGAAATAACTAAAAGTTGAGCAATGGTATCAGGGTATTTCTGACTGCAGGTACTGTGTGTTATATCGAAATATGTACCTAATGTAACCTATTCGATAAAAGGGCTATCCGAAACAAAAAAAAACTGTGCGATGCAGTAGTTCACTATACACATATATTCATATCCTATAACAATACACATAAACACTAGGTTATTTTTATAAATAAGAATTAACCTAATAACATATACAATAAATTTCCAGTGTTAAAACCAGTGACATGCAAAGTAAAAGTGATAATCAATCGGTCGGGAGAGGCGCGAGTGCCTCGTCTGCTCCTCGACGCGGTGTTGGCGGACAGCGCCCTGCAGCTGTCCAGGCGACAGTACCTATCGATCGATAATCTGCTTACTTCTTTCCAGAGGATTACTTTGAACAGGTAATATAACTCAGCACAGATATGTTATTCTACTACTTGGTACTATCCCGGAATAATTGCTAGACTACTTTTGGTGCCGTGCAAAGTGAAGTAAACTTGCTCTAATTTGTACGGCTTTCAACATATTTTGATTGTCCTCTTACATGGTCTGCATCATGCGTCCCGAGGCGTAACTCTGGGTATAGAATGATCACCTTCGAACATAGTTCCTGCGGCCGGTGCGTATGATCATATTCAGGCAACGTCCGTGATGCAGTGGAAAAGCTCTTAATGAGCTTATCCGCTGCATCACGGACATTTTCATTTTTAAACATAAAATTTAGTGTCATACATATTTATGCGCGGAAAAAAGTGTGAAGCTGAAAGAAAAGTGTGCGTCTCGGGACGGGCCCTATAGAAGTGAAAAAATTACTAAAAATAATGTAAGTTGGACTATTTAATATTGAAATTGCTCAATTTGAGGAAAGTTTAAGTTATTACTTATTATATATTCTAATATAATAATGTAAGGAAAGATTATTTGTCAATAAAATCTTTTATTGATGATAAAATATATTTTATTCATAGTTACAATTCTTGATTATGTACATTTGAATTTTGTGTATATATATTATTAGTATCATTATTTATTCTTGCAAAAGTAACAACTGATGTTTAGGGTATATGCTCACTGCTAATAATATATGTCTATCGCACACTAAACACTGAGTCATGCAAAGAGAGTAGAGAGAGTTGTCTGTCCAAAATACGGCTAGTGTTGTGTGTTAGAGTGAGAGAGGAGGAGTCTGCCTACTACTGCCGTATGCGTGAAAGAAAGGCAAGCCAGATATACTGCTGCCGTTGCGTGTTACTCAACGAAGTGGTTTAGGTTTCCCAAAAGATAACTTCTTACGTGAGGGTAAACCACTCCAAAAATAGCACTTGAACTTATCCCGAATTATCGACCATAGATTTGTAAGTTAACTTAAAACTTTTTATTATTATTTCTAGAAAATATCGCCACCTTCATCCTGGAATACCTCTGTCGAAAAATATAAAGAAATGGTGGATATACGCATACAATGTGGTTGTGGAACAACGTGTGCGGCCATATACTTGGGCAGCAATAAAAAAGCACAGAGAAAACTATAATATTTACAAACAAACGTACAAGAGTACACTGCGAAGTCCAAATGATATAGAACTTAAATTGGATCTACAGAAGTGTGAAGACAATTTGCCAATTATATCTGTGGTGATAGCGAGAGAGCAGGCTAAGTTTGAGGTATCTTTAATTTTTTTTTCTGAAAGAGCAGTTTATTTTAGGTTCTTCTTTTTACCTAACCTCGTCAGGAGAAGTTGGTTTCTTTAGCACCATCACGTTATAAGTTATAGTCAAACAACTTAAGGACTTTTTACATAATTCATTTGCCTGATTAAATTCAGAAGATTTTAAAAATAAAGAGACTGTATTAGAGAGAAGTGTATTAGCACTAGGTTTCCTACTGTTGTGTGCGAGATACAGTGTGAAGCTGATTTATTTGTTTTTAAATATAACTAAGAAGACGGATTTTATAATCTTTAACTTTCAAGAAGAGTTACATGACAAAATTTTAATTTACTCTTTGGTAGTTAAAATCAAAAGCCTACAATTCTGTACCGTTTAAATGTTTTGCCTGGTATTTAGATTTTTTTTTCATATTTTTTCTTTAAAAAAAATATTAGAGAATATATAGAAAAAGTGATCTTATAAGATTTCCTTTTTTCTTTAAAAAGGCATGGAACACTAAAAATTTACAACTATGGGAAATATTAAGACTTTTTCATTGAACATCATAAAAATAAATTGCATAAAAGCAATTTCCTTAAAAACTACAAAACTTTTTTCGTTTCACAGCTGTTAAACCAAGAACCAGACAGAATAGACGTAGTTGAAACAGAGTTCGACTGGTGGAAACCGACTTCTGAATACGAAAGTGACTCTGAAACTGAAGCCAAATCGCGTGTTGAATTATGTGTTAAGACTGAGAGATGCAAGAGTGTGTGGAGTCATCTGTCCAGTCCGGAGAAAAAGAAAGTCTGCGAGCTCATTGGTTATGCTGAGGGTGCCCCTCAACAGGATAAATCAAAACAGTATATTGGTAAGGTATTATTATATACTATATAGGGTCTGAAATTTTGGGCATTCGACCAGTGCGTTCTTCCGGTCATGACGTACGGGGCTGAGACATGGACTCTAACAAAAGGCCTCGTCCACAAATTTCAAGTCGCGCAGCGAGTCATGGAGCGGGCTATGCTCGGTGTATCTCTAAAGGATAGAATCCGAAATGAGGAAATCCGGAGGAGAACCAGAGTAACCGGCATAGCTCAAAGAATTTGTAAGCTGAAGTGGCAATGGGCGGGGCATATCTGTCGTAGAGCCGACAGCCGTTGGGGCAGACGGGTCTTAGAGTGGAGACCCCATACAAAACGTCCGGTGGGTCGACCCCCTGCTAGATGGACCGACGACTTAAAGAGAGTGGCAGGAAGCGGATGGATCCGAAGAGCTGAAAATCGAGTGTGGTGGCGAGAATTGGGAAAGGCCTATATCCAACAGTGGATGATTGACGGCTGTCGATGATGATATAGGGTCAAGTTGGGAACAGTGACTCGGATTTTTACAGGTGTTAAAATTATAAAGAAAAAGTTAAAATAACGAGCTGAATTTACACACATCATACCTTAATTGATAGTCTTTATTAGGTGATGTGTAAGTAAATTGACTACATCTCATGAATTGTTGGACTATTTAATGAAATTTTAGAATTTTGGAAATTGGTTGGTTAGGTACTTAACAAATAAAGGTTCATGAGTCACTGTGTACCTTTTAAATTTGAGTAAATTAATTCAATAGTGCACAAATAAAACAGTTTGCCAAAAGTTAAGCGAATCTATAACACTACCCGCTTTATTAACGCCACTTTCTATCAAAATTGTAACAATCAATCAATCTTCAAGTATTAATGAATAAAAACTCGTGTAAAATTACCTTAGAAAGATTTTTTTCGATCAGCAAACCACATAAATACTTATATCACGTCAAATTGTCGTCAGAGATGGCGGATCACTGGTTTGTACGTATTCGGGTGTCAAGCGCTACCGATTAGTGATGGAGACAAATAAATACTGTTCAATTTAGGAAATATAAGCGTGAGTCAGTGTACCCGACTGAGCCACCCTACACATAGCAGAGTAGGCAAAGGGAAATTCGGAACCTAGTGTTAAGACACTCCATTACCTTTAATACACTTCTGTTTAACACGTTCAACTGTCGAGTTTGCGACAGTAAACTCGACAGTTGAACGTGTTAAACGTTGTCTTTTTCTTATATAAAATTTGGATATAGTTATTGAAAGCATATTTTTTTAACAAGTATATTCATCTTGACGTATATTGGTAAGAAGGTATATAGATGGCTTAAATAGATAGAGCGGTAAGGTTATTCCGAAGAGACCCGGGTTCAAGGTCTAACGAGGACGAATTTTCAAAATGTTTATCTTTCAAAATAAAGTTTCTTTGTGCGAAAAAAAATTAAAGGTTTTAAGTATAATCATTACAAATTTTGAATTCTGATTTATTTAATTTAACAAATATTTAAGAATGTTAACAAAAACAGCTGTTACCCCGAATTAAAATCAGTTAACCGGAGATAGTTTTATAATAAATTAGATGAGTAAATATTAGAACTAAATAACACCTTTTTCTGCAGAGCACAAACTCAACTTGACTCTTGCACATTGCACTGTTACATTAATGAATAGAAGTAAAGAAGTGCTCGTGGTCAACCTCACACAGTTCCTTTCTTCTTTGGAGACCAGGCCATCGGCTAAGGCTTATAAGGTAAATATTTAATGAAGTTAGCCCGGACTGTAGGTAATATATGTACAAAATTATAATTGTTGATTTATTTATCATCATGTCATAACATTATAGAGATTAGGCAGAGAGAACTCAGTGATATGTCACTATATTCTTAGCCTCTTGTCTACTTGAAGTTAACCTATTGGAGAGCATATTGTAGTTGTATTTTATATTGATCATTAATTTAGGCGGAATTTTTAACTAGGAGCATCAATTGTGATCTTACTGCTATTAAGGCTTGTTGCTTAAAATGAGTTACATTATTATTAAATCAGCATTACGCTGTATCCTGCATACAGCAGGATAGGCAGAGGGGATAGGCTAGTGTTAGGAAACACGATATTCGACACTCGTGTCGAGTGAATGGAACTCAACACTGAACTTGCCAAACATGAAAATATTAATAAATAGTAATTCATTACCTCGAGTGGGGATTGAACCCACAATCGTCGTGTCACATTCACACTCTTGTGCCGCTGCGCCACGACGGCGTTTTAAATTTTTTAATTTTATTTTATTTAGATTTCAGCTCGCACAGAAAGTATAGTGATAGAAGGAATGACTTCCGACGGAGAGCTCGTTCCATTATTGATAGCAGCTCAAGGATCAACATTGGGGAGCAACACACTGGCCCTAGATGTAGAAAAAAACCCAACTAATGCTGATCTTGGCATTACTTGCCATGTGGAACCGTTCGAAGTGGTATATGTAGAAGTGAGTGAAATTTAAATATTTTTATATGCAAGTGAACTTAATTTATTTATATTGTTTGTTTATTTTAAGTTAACGTATCTTGATACTATGCAGCTTTCAAGTTAAAGTGATACATGACTTTCTTCTCATTGGAGAAGAACGAGTATTGTCACAGGCGTTTTATTTACTTTGATAAATAAATGGTACATTTTAAATATAATTAAATACAGTGATTTTCTTGAGTGTAGGTTGATCCCACAATTATCGTGATATCATATCACTTGAATCAATAAATTTAAATAAAATTTTCAGTGTAAATACTTCTATTTATTTTCAGCACGCGTTCACGGAATTAATAAATTTCTTCCAAACTCATTCAATGTCATCGGAAGAGTTAGCTGAGGAGTTCTCCCTAGCGGTAGACCAAGTTGGTACGATGAGTAAATCTGTGTTAGCACACGCAATAAGCCGTAGGAAGATCTTCCATTTAAATGTGGATGTTAAAGGACCTACAGTTATTCTCCCTGAACATGGATGCGTGCACAAGTAAGATTTACCTACTGATGATTTACTGAGTAATATATCGTATTTTAATATTTTAAAATTATTTTTACACTTTAGATTAGACAAAAAGTATATGCAAGTCAAAAAACATTAAAAATAATATTTTTTGAGTTTCCTATCTCCAAAAATCCTACATGTATATATTATTTATTGTCATGTTCTTTATTGTATAGTATAAATTTTACTTTTTGGACTTAAATAATCAAAATATTATTTCTTATTTCAGACCCGGCCGTGTAATGATTGTGGATATCAACAGAATAATAATAAAGTCAGATTTACAGCCGTCCAATTTGACTCTAGAAGACGCTACTTGTATGGAGTTGGAGGAACGCCTTTATGATCGTTTCCATGCTGAGTGTTCACTGCAGGTAAGCGTAAGTTTATGGTAATATTTATTTTATCTGTACATATAGCAGGATAGGAAGAACCACAACCTAGTGTTAACACACTCCGTTCCCATTGAAACACCTCCATTCCCCTTTTTCCCCCGAATTCTGGAGACATGTTATAATTTATTGTGTTTAAATGCACTGCTTAAGACCACCGTTGGATATTGGGACTGACTGTAATCGTGGTAGTAGTGGGTTACATCGACACTCGCGGAAACGAATTATTTCCGTTTCACCGCTCTGGCAAGTTAAGTTAAGGTGATTTCCGCCTAAATTTCAATGGATCAAATTCTGGTGGCAAGAGAAGGACGAATTGTCTTGACGCTTCTTTTTTTTCTGCTTATTTAAAAAAATATATTTTTTCATTTACAAGCGTAAAAGAAAAAATATATATTCCATCCATCTATCAGCCTTTTGAAGTCCATAGGCCTTCTCTAATGCTCGCTACTCCGTTCACAAACTTCATAAAATATTTGTTTGGCAATACCTATATAATATATATATATATATTTAAATATAATTTAATTTAAATCCAGGTTTTATTTTGTGAATGGACGGAACCGTGGAGGGAGGCTCGGAAACATGGTGACTCTGAATTACATCTTATACCACGATTGCGTGGACAGTTAGTCTTCTCTACCAGCATAAAGAAAGACTATAAATTGTTACCTAGGTAAATATATAATGTTAATTTCATTCGGAAAACGGTAAACTCACGTCTCAAATCTAGGTTCTCTTTGCCAACCCTATTCTATGCGCGTGAACCCTATTCTAGGAGCGTGAAACATAAAAGAAGAAATTTATAGATGTGTGATAAAATGAGCATGAGCAATGAATAATATTAATTGGTAATTTAAAGAATAATTGGCTTACGAAATAACATGTTCTTTTTGAAAATGCTACAGGGTCTTGCAATAACTTTTGTTACGGTGGCGTTTAGTGATACATATGAAGGGTTCCTTTCGCGCTTTTGTGGTTCTGGCAGCGCCCGAAAGTATTTTTTTAAAACCGCATTAACGTTCCTTGCCTAGTTGAAAATCTTTGGCGTACATCTCTGGGAAGCGTCTTTATTTTCTACTAAATAAACAGAACTTACAATATTGTTCTTCCGATTTCTTTTTTTTTTAAATGTCACTTCTACATTTTTTATACAGTGTAATATTGATTTCTCTTCAGATACAAACTCAATATATCCCTATCGAGTTTAAAATTCAACCTTTCTGATCGTATAATTGGTCACATCTTGGACTTTTTCGACAATTTGCCCGTGCCCGTACCCAATACCGTCCCAGTCTCGTTTATGGATTCCGGGGACTATGTAGAAGAGTTGGAAGATCCTGAGCTAATGGAAGCACTGGTTCTGGACAGAGTGACCGCTGATCCAGGATATAAGGACTTGGTGAGATTGAGACAGAAGATTGTTACCGCTTACTTTGGCCGGAATAGGTATGTAAAGTAGATTAGACAGATAGTAAGTATAGTTTTAAGATTTTATTTATAAAAACTATTTGATATTATTTTATTTTTCAATATAATATTTTTGTCATTTTAAGTAAATCACTATGATAACTATTTTTTAATCATTATTTTATCTTATTAAGATAAACTTTATATTTTATTAAGTAATTTGTTAAAAAAAAATATTTATAGGGCAGCAGAAACCAAAATAGATGGTGAAAGTACCAAATCCCCCGCAGAAGAATCACTTCCCACTGCAGACTTTAGCGACGAGGACGTAGAAGAATATGCGAGATCCGTCGATTTACCCGGCTTCGATGATAACGTGTCGCCTAGCAACACTATCAATACTTTAATGAGGTTTATTGTTGGTAAGATAAAGCGTGAAGCTAAGTTAAGTTAAGTTTAAGCTTTCATCAATTCATCTTAATTTCGTATAAACTTGAGATTAGGATTCAATTGTTTTACCATTTAAATTCAAGCAATCTCTAAACACTATTCTTAATACCTACTATCTATCTATACTTATTTAGAAAATTACTTAGTTAGAAAAAGTATAAAAAATTTAACGTAGCGGGACGTGAACCCACACCTCCTGGAAACCGACCAGGCGCCATACGTTCTCATCAAGCTACTTCGAAATCTTTATACGATTGCTACAATTGATTTATGTTGTTAGCATCTCTGTAGGGAGATTTTTACAAATTTCCGCTACCCAAAGATAATTACTAAGAATTATCGTCTCGCAAGAGAGAACGCTATTTATTAAATATTTTTAACATTTTTAAAGTGTCAATCCACTGTTAAGAAAAAAAAATACATATTTAGAAAACATATAAAAATTTTAACGTAGCGGGACTTGAACTTGCGCCTCCTGGGCTATCTACCTAAATATTATCTATTTCTTTGTACTTTGCTGTTTCTTAATTGCTCGATAAAGTATAAAAATTGTGATATTTATTTATATTTTTTTATCAGCTTCACGCTGTATTCCGTGCACAACACTAGACTAAGACTCTTCCCTCTCACTGTGTTTCCCACTTTCAGCGAATTCTGGAGTCGAGTATTGAAAATGTTAAGTATAATTTTTTACCACCCAATTTTCTATTTTCCTAAACAGGTGAGGTCGTAATCAACCTAAACAGATCAAGTGAACTAACAGACAAGCCCTACATTATGTTGAACATAAGTAAAGTTTGCTTAGACGTGGCATTAATGCAATTTGGACCAGCCATACAACTGTCAATAGCACAGGCACTCCTCACTGATAAACAGCACCATAGCAGTTCCGGACATTACTTGGAGTTGGTCACCAGTTCTGGGGAACTATTCAATTTGTTGTATAGAAAGGTGGGATGAGAATATGTTTGTCTTTCCATTTGAGCTTTAATTTACTAAATGGGCAAATAGTCAATTTCGCATGTGTTTTTTGTCTAATTTGCAATAAAATTGGAATACATACAATATACAGGAGGGCGTAATATGTTTGTTTCTTTTAACAACAACATTAAAGTAAAGGGCGAAAGATTTTTAACTTTACGCTATTTCCTGCATATAACGAGATAGAGATAGACAGACCGCACAATTTTTAAGATAAGAAAATAATATTTATTAATATTTTGAAGGTCCGAGCGAATTGTCCAGAATTCCGTTCCCATTTCCACAACGTAGAGCAAGCGTTAGTAGCTGACGTTGGTCCGTTAGTAGTACTCGCTAATTCGGCAGCTATCACCACACTATTTAAATACTTACACTATATTCGAAGGAAGTGAGTATATTATATTTTGTTTATTTCCAAATTTAGGAATTTAAGAAAATGTTTTGTATTCATTAACTTGTCATTTCAATTCATATAATTCATTGTAAAGAATGTGTCTATTCTGATTTCTGAAAAATACCTGAAAAAAATATTCGTAATAGATTTTAATGTAAAAAAATATGATTAGCTCTCTAATTATTTAATGAAAACCATAATATTTAATTAAATAAATAATTATAAAACAAATATAGTATCTACATATTATTAAGCTTTAAAATTTGCCTAGTGACTTCAACTTAATTGACAATAAAATTGGAAGTAACATGGTATAAGGTCTGAAATGATTTCGTTTTTTTTAGCTTCAAGCTTGGTAGGTAGAGCGAACTTAGGATCCTAGTGTTAAGGCACTTTGTCCCCCACTTTCCGCTGAATTTTGGAGGCATTGCGTGTTAAGTGGCGGAGCTCGACGTCGCGCTTTGCCTCGCTACCAGAGCGTGGAAATGAGAATATTTATTATTTCATTTGCTCGAGTAGAAATCGAACACACAACCTGTCGCGTTTATAATCTTCGCTTGCCCGCTCATTTATTCTCCTACACTACGGCTT
This sequence comes from Heliconius himera, assembly GCA_021202915.1. Taxonomy (NCBI): domain Eukaryota; kingdom Metazoa; phylum Arthropoda; class Insecta; order Lepidoptera; family Nymphalidae; genus Heliconius; species Heliconius himera. Next base: position 979,105 of record JAJHJA010000046.1, read on the forward strand.
GCATCAATCAAGTAACTTCAAAATACATTTTAAATTATTAACTGTTCTGCAGAATACAAAAACGTCATTCAGTCAACTTAAAGACGATGATCCTGCCAAAGACGGCCACATTGTGGGACTACCTGATGAAACCTGACGCAGATACCCCTGTTCCTCCTGGCGCTACTAAATTTAGCTACTCAGTAAGGTGAGGCTAATTTAATAACAAAAAATCATTATTATCTTGCAGAGGAAATATTTAGATAATATGAGGATATTTTTTAAAATATTTAATTGTAAAATTTATAATTTATATTATAATTTTACTGTAGGCTTCATACTCAATCGGCAATCGGTTCAGTTTAATACTAAGCCGATTGCCAATCGGTCTCTCATAGGTAGTAATCTACCTGTTTTCGAGACTTTGAGTTCCGCCACTCAAAGAGTGGGAGAACTCGACGCTGCGTGCTCAAATTCATCAATTAATACCGTGAAAATAAAAAACATTATTTTTTCAGGCTATCATCAGTAACAGCAAAATTGTCTCAAGCAGAGAACCCTCTAGTGGAAGTAAGGATTAGTGCTCTAGAAAGTGATTGTGTTTTTCGAGCCAATGATCGGCTGATTTTCAAATTGTTCCTGGGATCTTTACAAGTGGATGATTTGGCTGAAGCTACTTTGTACCCTAAGGTATTCATTTTAATTATTAATGAATAATCATTAATTTAGATTGCTTTAGATTTTTTTTTGTTTATCTTTATATTAAATAATTTACCATTCATTGTATTTTCGTATTAAATAAAAAAAACAACTTGTAAAACTATATTGAAAAAGCAACTGTTGAACGACATGTTGAATGGATTTGACTATTTCGACTTAAAAGTGCGCGTGAGAGTTGAAAAAACATGTTTATGTAATATCTAGTTTAAATAAATATAGTTAAATTAAAAAAAATCTTTTTCGTCCACAGTTGGTCTGGCCAGACGAGGACAAAGTATTAGAGATTAAATACGTGCGGGCGGCGACCGGCGTCCGCGCGCGCTCCGACGCCGAGCTGCGGATACAAGTGGGCAGATTGCACGTGGTTGTGTTCTGCTCACTGCTCTATCATTTGCAGGTCATTTTAATTATTAATTCATATTTTAAGTAATGTAAAACTTTTTCCCAATTTTAAATACCTGTCATTTACCCCGGTCCATCCAGAAATATGCGTGGATACTATTTTCACAAAAACTGTACTGAACCAATTTTTATGAAGCTTGGGCTGTTGATTTGTGTATAAGACATTTAATTTAATTAAAAAAGTAATATCTCGATATCATTTTGGGTTTGAAAAATTTGTGGACAAATATACTTAATTTTTATCCAAATAATGTTAGAATTGAATTTTTTGAATTGCGGTTTCGCAATTTTTTTGGAGTCAGTTGTCTAAAATTAAAGCCTATTTCTAAAATACAGACAATTTATTGGTCTCATAAGGTTATGTTGATTATGGGATACTTAAATAACTGATATTGATAAAAGAGGGAGAAATTATAGACCTAGTAGACCCTGGATGCACAGACCGCGGCCCGCCGTTCGAATACTGGTGGCCCGCAGACAGCAAAAATAATACTCTAGTGCATTCGAAAAATATTGAATTCTATTCCAGAATAAAACAAAAAAAATATTACCTATACTTCTGGCGGCCGGCCAGCCGTCAGTTCATGATTTGCCCGAGTGGCCCCCTAGTCTTAATAAGTCTGTGCAACCATGTAGTAGACCATATTTCGTAATTTGTTTTTTTTCTTAGCAATTCCTAGAACCTTTAGTGCCAAGCACTGCGGCGACGGAAGCGGCGTTGGCAGCCGAACGTGCTGCTCAAGAAAAGGCAGCAGCATTAAGAACTGCTCCGTTAAAAGTCAATTTGGCTATTGAGGTATGAATATAGTACCTATTGTAAAAATAATTTAAGCAGACTTGCTGCAGTATTCGCTTTGACAGTAACTAATCAGATTATAGTTGTAGGCTAGTTGTGCTACTTATCACACAGTGTCTCAAATGAGAATCTTCTTTCCTTTTTAGATACATGCTCCTGTCCTATTACTTCCTCAGAAGCCCTCTTCTCCAAATTTGTTGGTTCTTAACATGGGTAAGTAGCCTATTAAATTAGAAAAAAATATTATAACATAGACTTAAAATAATCGCATAATATAATACAATATTTGATCAATTACTTGTTTATTTATTTAAGAAATAAGTGCTTCCATGATCTGGCTAATTTGGTTTGTTGGGTTTTCGGTTTTAACATTTTTTTCTATTTGAATGAAAATAAGATATATTGAGGCCAGTCGTGGCGCAGAGGCACAAAGTGTGACTTACAGTCATCGACTGGTTATGGGTTCGATCTTCACTAGAGAAAATGAAATATTTATTTACATTTATATTTTTATTTCTTCTGTGGTGCTTAAATTTCACTTGAAATATCTTCGATCCCATAAACGATTGTCAAACTGATAACCTTCTTTTTTAAAGTAGGCCAAAAAATACTAAATTGTTCACTTCTCTTCATTCTAGGTGACTTATTGATAGAAAACTTCTTTAAAGCGATCAACGCTAGTATGGAAGCGAGCACACCAATACACTCCCCAGTTATTGATAACGTTCTGATAAAGCTCGTTAACATCACGCTATCACGAGCCGTGATGACTCTGGCTGGTACATTGGAAGTACAGGTAATGTTTCTTAACCTGCCAGGAACTAGTATATCCTAGTTTCTTTTGCAAGGTTTAGTGTGTGGTAGTATGGGGCCGTTCAAGTATTACGTAAGCAGTTTTTTTGCAATTATTGACCCCCCCCTCCCCCATGTCATCAAAAATAAGCAATCCTCTTACAAATATTTCATTGAAAACGTCAAAAATAAGCAAACCCAATACCCCCCCGCCCCCCTACAGTGCTTACGTAATACTTGAACAGGGGGCAAGATCTAGAAGTTAATATGTATTGGTAAGTAGTATGTAATTTGTGGTGCAGCGTTACAGCGTAACACTGAAAACGCGATGGATGGCGATTATATTTCATTTATTTTCTTTTACCCGCTCTATTAGACCAAGCGCGGTATTGAGTTCCGCCACTTGACTTGCAATGTAATTATATTGTATTAAAAATGAGTAAAACGAAGCGTTGGGATGTGTGTCTTAAAACTAAGTTCTACCTATCTATTCTGCTATATGCGGGTAATACCGTGGAGCAAAAAATGTTTCAACATAATGATAGCCAATATATACATTATATTTACAAGTAACATATCTTCATGTTTCATAGGAACCAATATTAGAGCCGATTTCTGTACGCTGTGACTTGAAACGCGTGGTCAGCTACGCTCAGGTCGCCAACTCCACTGCCTATAGAGATTTACTATTATGTGAAGCGGATATTCTCATGGATATCATTACTATAAACTTGGGACAGAAGGATCTGGCTACTGTACTTGCTGTATGGAGCGATAATATCAGCGAAGGACATTATATTGGTAAGGAATAGATTGTTTTTCTCAGTTTCACAGTAAATCCCGTATAACAGGGTAAGCAAAGGGAACCTAATCTTAAAACATTCTGATGTGTTTATTGTAAGACACCACTATGACCTCTCCTCAATACAAAAGATATTAATAAAATATGTGGCTGAACAAATGTTCAGCCACATATTTTATTAATGATGACTATCAAATGATAGTCGTAGGTTTGATCCTCACTTGAGAGTTGCAAGTCTGTAAGACAAATTATAACATGCTGCATCATTGACGTGTAAAATGTTCGATTGAAGATAAAAAATAATTATTAAATAACAATTAAAAAACGAGGAATCCATATGTTATGATTATTAAATGATTTTTTTTTATATATATATTTTAATTTTTTTCTGTAATATATATTGTTTTTATATTTTTTTAATTACCAAAACAGGTAGTCTAGTTCCAACATCACCGGTAGAACTGGCTCCGTCTGATGCAACGGTCAAAAAGCTACAAGCTTTCTTCGCTCAAGGGGAACCAGTTAGGAAGGAATCGGTTATTCGGTAAGAAATGAAAGAAATTGAAATTACAATATAGATACTGACGCTGTCCCAGGTTGTTATTGTTGCAGAGAAAACGTAATGATTTCGGTTTTGAATCCCAACTAATCTTGATGATTGAGCTTATCTTTAGTTTAAAAAAAACATCAATAAATAAGTTTAGTGAACGGTACTCATGTCAATATTTGATAACGAGGAAAAGAACACTATTTAATCTTGAGCTATATTCTCTTAAAATCTTTCACAATCTTTAAGATAAACAAATCTGAACTTTAAATGTGTTTTAGGGAAACTAAATTCATTGAATGAATCGAACATTTTTTTTTGAGCTGATGTGCCACAGACATTTGTCGTACATGCCTTTCTTGTTCTCGCGAGTTTTTTTTGACATTTTCATGTAACTAGACAATATTGTTCTTATAATACTTATATAAACATATATTTTTTAATTTGGTTTACATAAGCGTATCGTATTCTGATATACATACAAATTCATTAGAATCAGAAGTCAGCTGTGAGTAAGCATACTGTGGATAAACCCAGCCACTACATTAGGTTTGATAAACCCAAATCCTGCTAAGGAAAACAGATACAGTCCTAGAATGATCAGCGAGGCTATTGAAATACAAAAACATCTTAATTTCAATAGAGAGGATGGCTGGAAACTTTCTACCACCTGGGACTCCCACTCATAAAATCATTGAAGTCTCAAACCCACCATACCCGAGGGCAAGATACTATCAGCTCATTCTGCAGGAATCCAGGGCAGTACAACAGGACAGAGGCAATTAAGAAATCGTTGGCGGTAGTTTGATATAATAATTATGTCAACTGACAGACGAAAGCCACCCCAGTCTACTCTTGACCACGGACTACTGCAAAGTTTTGGAAACGTCGGGTTTCCAAAATGTAAAATCTTAAATATACGCGATTAATCCGGTTAAAATAGGTTAATTTAAAATGTATATATATTTATTATTATTATTAATCTACCTGTTTTATATAACTGTATGTATTCTATAACTGTAATATGTCACTATTAACTAATTAGATAAATCTAAAGTGACGTATGTGGTTGTGCAACATGCAGTCCTTACTTAAAATCCTTATATTTTATTAGATTTTTTGGTTTATTGAGATTGAACACTATATTCATAGTATTTTTTTTACAGATATACACTAGAAGGTATAGAACTAAAGCTTTTTTCTGATATGGATGAAGTTCTCAGTTCCCCAGTCCGGGATTTGAACCATGGATTAGCTAAAGTAACTGCAGGAGAAGCAAACTTGTATTTCGATTATTATTCTGATAACAGTATAGAAGTTAAGGCGAGCCTTCAGAGCCTTCTTATTGAGGATATAAGGCCTGATTCTACGGTTGTTATAAGAAGGTGGGTTTATTTATTACAAATTAAATTTATAAATGTGCAAAAATGAAGCAGCTGAAATTTTTTCTGTGTACCAGCAAACAAACGAAAACGCCTCTCAGACACAACTCTCCCTATGCACCACTAATTTTTTCAAGACAATGCGTGTGGAAAAATAAAAATATATTTTTAACATATATGTATGTACATTTTGATGTAGTCTTTAAGATATTACCAATTTTGGCAATTTAAGAATATAGTTGCCACCTAGCACCTGATATGATCTGGAAAATATTGTGATATCCTTGTTTATCTCATAAAGCAATCGATTCGTTGTTCAGTAATATTTACCGTGCTAGAGTTAAAAGTTATTTCAAATAAGAAATACTTCAATATTAGAAATAATTATGACATGTTATATATTTCCAGAATATTTGAATCACAGGGCGGTGGCAGTAAAGCAACCGCTGGATTCTCCGTCGTTCGTCCAGCATTGCTCGAAGCGTCTCTACGTCGTTCTTCGAGAGCGATAACTTTAGACGTGAGGGTTGAAAGGACAAGGTTGAATTTAGCTCTGCCATTCTTATTGAGACTTGCCAAGAGTTTGCTGGATGCTATGCCAGGTAAGGTATATAAGGTATATTCTTCTTACTGTCTTACTATCTTATTAGTGTTATAACTGTAAGTTTGTGAGAAGGAATGGATGGTGGGTCGCCTTTCAACAGAACTGATTTAGATAAAATTTTATAGTTAATATACATAGTTTGTATCCTAATAAGCATTATAGGTAATATGATCAATACTTTTGTAATGATTTACTATTTTTTTTTACATTTTTTAGCAGTTTTTAAAGTATCTTATTTTACAGGTGACAAAACAATGGAAGGCGGTGTAGTAAATCACGGTTATGTGGGTGATGCTCCCACTCGCAATAACAACAGACCAACAAGATTCCCAAGTTCAAGTGATTCAACTAGTGGTTATTACTCTACTGGTTTGTATTTTTATATCATACTTAATAATTTGGTGGTCGAAAACATAGTATCAAAGAGGCTGACCTTCCTGTTCACGTAAAAAGCATGAGGACACCCCCGAGAGCACGTTAAAATATTTTAAATGTTAAATTAACGCACTTGATAATATTAGTATAGAATATCAAATTTTATACTATACACAATAATAGATTCATAAAATTAAGTTAGTTTTTGGATAGTTGAAAGTTAGGGGATGGTAAGTGAAGCGAGCTGGGGGCGAAGTCCCCTAGTTTTTATTAAAATAACACCGTAAATATAATTTTAAATACATTTTTACAAAGAACAACAAAAATGGTAATACGGTTAGTAACTTCGTAGATTATATTTTTATTCATTCATTCAGTCATTTCTTAAGGATGCCAAGGGTGGCAGGGGCGCAAGTGGGTGAGTGAGGTTGTCGGTTCGATTCCAACTCCAGGAATTAAAATAACGAGAGAATGAGTTCAGCTAATCAATGCAGAATGCCTTCAAAATTAAGTAGGGAACGGAAGTGTTTTAATGAAAACGGCGTATCTTAACTGTAGGTTCCTTCTGTCTACCCTATTATAATGCAGAATACAGTGTAAAGTTAATTTTTTTTGGATGATTTTTTTTTTGGTGCTAATTAAATGCTAATTGGAATTATTATTTATAACTGTCCATTAGCCTATCGGAAAACAAAAACAGTTATCTTAAGGAACGACGTGTTTTTGAATAAAAATAATGTAATAGTGACAAAATATATACTATTAATAAATATATATTTATTTAATGTTACAGCGACTTCAATATCAGAGGACATGCCGAGTCTTTCAATATCAGTGCAATGTAGGCAACCAGAAGTCATGTTTTTCACAGATCTCATGAAAACTGAAGGTCACGCACTTCTACTAAGAACAGAACTACTAATAGACTATTCTTGCCATTCAAATACAGAAAGTCTAGTTATTTCATTAGCAGGTCTCCAAATAATGTCTAAATTACAATCTAAATTGAAGAATTTACCACCACAATTAGTGTTAAAACCTTGTGACTTTGAATTTTCTAAGAGTTTTAAAAATATGGAAGAAGGCATTATGGTAAAGTTGTCGGTCTCTGAAATTGACCTTCATGTAGCGGCAACTACTGTCCATACTGTCATGGGTGAGAAACGCTTAAACTTTTATGTATAGTAACAGTCAATTTTAAAAATTTAATCCCTTTCAATTCTTAAAACCTCCTAGATAAACACAAATAGAGATATAACAACATTGATACCAGTATCTCAACGATCATACATGTTTTATCAAAAAAATATATTGCTTTTGCAAATCTTCTTTTTATTCTATGTTTGCTTCTATATTTTTATTTAGATATCGTTGAAGAAATAACATCAGAGCTAACCATACCAGAAGAGATATTAGCTTTCAATTTCGCCACATACAATCCAAAAGCAGAAAAGCAAGATGACGATCTCTGGTCTCCGAAGAAACTGACTCCATATGTTGGTTTCCATTCAGAGGATAGCTATATACAGCCGAAGTACCCAAGCTCGAAACCGATGGAGACATTTTTAATGACCGTACCTCTGATCCGGATCACTTTTGAAATAGAGCACACTGTGAGAGTACCAGTTTTAATGGTTAAGGTATGCTGGCATTCTGTATTTCTAGTGTGTGAGTATGTGTATATAATTTCGTATTATAGGAGAGGATTTTCAGTTTAATTTTAGCCAACCCAAAGCAATACGCATACAAACTCAGAGACAACGAGGGTTAACATATGTTAAAGATCTTTATTAATTTTATTACGTTGAATAATGTTGAGTATAAAAATATTAACTTCTAAATATAATTAAGGTAGTAAAAGATTCGTCGTCCGATCATCTGATGTTTTCCTAAAATTTTAACTCTTGAACTATCCATCAGATATCATCAGACCTGACTATTCACGACTGGTCCCAACATATCCGCGGTCAAGGCGCGCTGTCTATCCATGCGCACTGTTACGACGCGCGTATTGATACGTGGGAGCCGTTGTTGGAGCCCGTGTTGAAGGATAATATGCATGTGCCTTGGGAGATGTATGCTAGTCTGTTTCAGGTTTGGATTTTTATTTTATGTGACTCTCAATAATTTTTAAAACTAAGGTTTTATTTTATAATTATTGAGAATTTCTCATTTCGTAATTCAATTGTTTGGTCACTCAGGATATTACGTTTATTGACGTATATACTCAAAGAATATTTGACTATGATAAGGTCTTGTATAAAGGTCTCATCTTACAAAGGGTATCTATCATCTTCTTCTTTCTTATATAATATATAGTAAATTTAATTTCATTAACGGGAAGAGGTTATAGCAAATATTGAATAAATAAATCAATAGAGTATTAATTTAATAAAGAATACAGATAATTTTAAAGCCAATTAAAAAATCTTAAATAATCTTTCAGGCAAAAGCCTACCCAATGTCTTCACAAATAGACACCAAAAATCAAGAAGAGACTGTAACAGATCATGTACCATCTGAAACTACTAGGAAACCTAAAAAGAAAAACGAATTTGAGTCCGAGACCTCCGCAGATGAAGCTGATACTGATAACGAAATGGTCTTTATAAAAAATCCTCATGGGAAAGAGAATAAGAGTTACAATGTTGACTTTAACGCGTGTAACATGTCTTTCTTAAAAGCTTTGGACTTGGAAGAATCTGATTCAGATAATGAAAACAAAAAAATGGATAGGCTCACTGATGCGATAGGTCATTTATTTACGGAGTAAGTTATTACTATATTATATCATTTTGTTTTAATTTATTTTTTTTCAATTTGTATGTAAAATCCGATATGGAAATGTTGTAAAACTACAAACATAGTCAAATACATATATTACTTTTGTTCGATACTTACACTTTATTTATTTTAGTGTTATAAAGCCAAAAGGACTGAATTATTAAAAAACAACACCCAATATATTTTTCTTTTTAATAGTAGTGACTCAAGCCTTGATGAACTCAGTAACGATGAAGATTCGTCTGCACCAGAACAAAGTGAAGTCGAAGTAAGTGAAAGGGAGGATGAAGAAGAAGATCAAGACAAACCAACTAGTTATATAGATGGAGATGAGAAGAAAAAAACTGACAACAAGAGTGTCACTGTACAGGTAATATTTTTTTTTGCTTTACGCTTTATCACGTTGACCAGAAAGGACAGCGCGGTAAGCGTTGTGTTCTCGAAGGTCAGCCCAGGTAGGTCGTCCCGTAAATTAAGTATTTTAAGTTTGAAAATGAAATTAAATCGTATCAAAAATATTTAAATAAGTAGTTAAATTGTCATTTCCAACAAGTTAGTTTTTTTTATTCTCTTTATGATAGAGAGTATGATAGAGAGAGAGGTTCCATTTCAAGATTATATTATATTTTTGCAGTACCACACAATATCTGAAAATTTTTGTTTATACTTCGTATCTGAAAAAAGTTCAATAATAAGTTTCTAAAAATATTTTCTTTATATTAAATAATTTCTTTTAGGAGCCAGAACGTGAAGACAGTGTCGACTCATCCATTGAAGATTCAAAATTCTGCACTTACGTAACGCTTGAAGCGAAATCTCCGCTAAACGTTACAATAGCTCCGGCCGCTGTTAAAGCGCTTCAAACGCTTACGAACGCGATATACGACAGAACCGCGGCGGTCTCAGCTATAGTTGCTGCTGAAAGCGGCTTGCAACTTATTAATGACATAGGTCAGTTGGCTTTGAAATAAATTATTTAGAATATTTGATACGGGAGACTTAAGCTTGCACCTCCGCAATCCAATGTTACCTTCCATCTTTGGATTATTGAAAAGAAAACATGGGTTGGAATTCTGTTTCTGCATGATCTAACGATCAATTAAATTATTCTCAACCACTGCACAACACACGTGGTTATAATTTTGACGTGTCCTTTGTTATTGATGTCGATAAAATAATTTTAATACGTACAATATCTCAGAAAAAAAAAATCGGTCAAACGCGAGTCGGGCTCGTCCACCTAGGGTTCCGCACAAGAATTGGAGGTCCCGAGCTTTTTCTTAAATTAAGGCTTGGCCCTTATCTGATACTTAACTCAAACTAGCGGCTTTAACTCCAAATTTTGCCCCCCTTATAAACTTAAGGCTATTATTTTTTAGGATTTAAACACAAATTTATAGTTTTATGACTTTTTCCTGAACTAGTACTATCTGTGGATACTCGCTGCCAAATTTCATAAATCTAGATTAACTGGAAGTACCCTATTAATTTTGATTCACTTTATAGTGTCCATGTATGTAGTTTATGAGCAACAATGTGTCAATTTTTAACTTATATTATTTTTTTACTATTGGTCAGGTCCAGGCTCCACAGTACATCTACGAACACGCGCTGAAACTGATCTGGCGGGCAACGACCGCGTGCTTGCCGTCGCTGACTTTGATCACTCAAGCCGACCGAGTACTCCTGGTAATATTACATTTATATGTAGAAGGAATTTAAAGATTGTAATGTAATATTAAATGTTTACCTGTAAACTGAATTTTGTACCATTTTTGTACAAAATGTGTTGTGTTTGTTTTTGTTTTATTTAGAAATGTTTGAAAATATTCTCATACTCCGTTGAATATGTACGGCATATAAACCAATTGGTACATTATAGTACAGATTCAATGTTGCTATCTAGTTATGTTTTAAATCGATTTCGTATTAACACTTTTGTATATATAATAAAGAAGCCACGGTAGCGCAGTGCGACAGCGTCTGATTGTAACCAGGATGGTAGTGAATTTTTATCCCCTTTTGAGGGAATGATTATATTTATTTTAAATGATACTATTTTGACCGGATCAATCGCGTATATTTTAAATACATTAAACGTAAAGTAAACAGATACATTTCTAGAATGATCCGCGAGGCTATTGAAATACAAAAACATCCAAATTTCAATAGAGAGGATGGCTGGAAACTTTCTACCATTGAAGTATCAAACCCACCATACCAGAGGGCAAAATACTATCAGCTCATTCTGCAGGTATCCAGGGCAGTACAACAGGACAGAGGCAATTAAGAAATCGTTGGCGGTAGTTTGATATAATATTTATGTCAACTGTCAGACGAGTGCCACCTCAGTCTACCCGTGACCACGGACTACTGCAAAGTGTTCGAAACGTCGGGTTTCCAAAATGTATAATTTAAAATATACGCGATTAATCCGGTTAAAATAGTTTCATTGAAAATGTGTAAAAATCAAAGAACTGATTATATTTAATTACTAGCGAGCCGCTCGCAGCTTCGCCTCCTTTAACTTGAAAATGAAATTAAAAATGTTTATTTTATCTGTTTTCCCTATTTTTTCATTCAATCGTATGCATTTCTCCAGGATGTGATACATCCGGTGCAGACTTGCTCGATGAAGTTGAAAAAGAGACTAAACAGGAGATGACTGATATAAGCGACGAATGGGATTGGTAAGAAAAAAATTCTCTCAATTTCTAGTTGTGTTTGGGACCTTCACGGCGCAGAAACACACGCTTATTGTATTGATTGTAATAGCGATGATTGAGGGTCCAATTCCAAATAATAATATATAAATATTTAATATTTTAGACTATTGAAAATCAATCCCAAGTTTCAATCTCCTACTCTGCTATATGCGGAATATAATGTGTAGCTTTAGAAAAATATAATACTTTGCAATTAACACTACAAAAATATCCAATATACACATTTTGTTATAGCTTTGAAGGCGGTTTCCCAGCAACATGCTCACTGACGGGGGCTCGCCGCGAGTCCCCCGGCGCGCCGCCGCCCGCCGCCGAGCTGCTGCGGCGCGTTGCTGATCAGACTTTGTCTATTCGATTACACGACTTTGATCACCTTAATGTAAGTGTTTTTAGTTTTTGTTTAAAATAAAATTCAAATAGTAATAAATAATAATTCATTCCCTTCAGTGTAGATCGAACCCGCAACCGTCACGTTAAAGTTACATCCATGTATCCCTGCGCCACGACGACCTCATGATGATGAATATTGAAATATCTATATTGGTAGAGAAGCCATTTGACAAATTGGTACTCTAAATCTTGAGTATAGGTTACAACCTATACTCAAGATTTAGAGTATTAATTTATGAGAACGCGCTTTAAAGTAATACTTCATGTGGTGACCGTACGGAATGAGTGAATGTATAAATGTGTAGCTTATAAAAATAATAAATAAAAATAAAAAATAAAAAAACCTTTTATTTCTTGCACATTTAAATCAAAATACATTTAACAAATTCTTATATTATAATCTTAAGTAATACATTTGGATTTATAATACATTTAGTTCGTTAGTCATTTTAGTGTTTAATTACAATTTAAATTCTATTATTAATTTATTATTTTTATTCTGATCATTTAATTATAAATTCATTTTATCATTATGTTACATTGTAAATTTATTATTATATTAATTTCATTATAAATTCATTTAGTTTCATTTCATTTTTGTATTATATTATGTAAATGTGTAGCTTATAAGCATAACTATACTATGAATTCCTACGAAGTGTTTTATTGTGATCATTAAATAGTTTCTAATAACTACTAATTAAAATAGTAATGTGTATTTATAAAGTTATTCTTTGGTATTGTCATATTTATCTCCTAGAGTACTTTCCCTACTTGTTAGATGCAATCCACGAAAATGGAGAACGAAGTGATTTTTTCATTAAAATATTTACTTCTGGAAGAAAAGAACATAAGATGTATATATTTTTATGTTTATTACTCAGATCCTGTGTCCTCAACGGTCTGTATCAAAACTGCATGTGTTACATCCAAGCAAGAATAACACTCGATATTACATAGTCGTGGAAAGAACGTCGAAATATAACCACAAGAAGATAGTCGTCAGGTCCCCTTTACAAGTAAGATTTACTTTAATTTCTTATATTTTGCCCGATTTACTCGGCTATTCACTACAGACATTGCCGTATATGTGTATATCGGACGGTATCTAATCAGTCCTTAAATCAATGATTAAATAAGAGTAACTATTATACATTATTGTAATTACATGTCAGCCTTTACTTTATCTTATTTTTTACTTTATCATTTGGGGCTATTTACTTCAAATAAATTAAATTTATTAAAAAAATATATATACATATAGACTATATTGTCACCACGCTATAAAAAATTGCGACCGAATTAAAAAAAAATCGGACAACCGCGAGTAGGGCTCGCCCTCTGAAAGTTCCGTACAAAATTGGAGATATCGAGCTTTTCCTGAAATTCAAGCTTAGATTAGCCCTTTCATTTGATACCTCACTTGATCTAGGCTTTAATACCAAATTTTGCCTCCTTTTTAAAAAAATAAAAAATTAATCAACCTCACGCTGTATCCCGCACACAGTAGGGTAGGCAGAGGGAACCTAGTATTAAGACACTGGTTGTGGGTTCGATCCCCACTCGAGGAGATGAAATATTTACTTAAATTTATATTTCCATTTCTTCGCTCTGGTGTCGAGATAAAGCGCGGCGTTGAGTTCTACCACTCAATACGCAATTCCTCCAGAATTCGGCAGAAAGTGGGGAACGGTGTGTCTTAACACTAGGTTCCCTCTGTTTACCCTGCTGTGTGCGGGATATTGCGTGAAGCTAATTTAATTTAATTTAATTTTTTTTATGTTCAGTTATGACAACATTATCTTTTTTCCTATTTCCAGGTACGAAACGAAACATCCTACGCTCTAGAACTACTCTATCGCCAGTCTGAATTAGAAGCGGCGGGAATTGAACCTCTAGGCGCTGTTCGGAATCCATTTTGTGGTTTACTGCGTTTAGCGGTACTAGCGCCACATGACACGTATAACGTGCCACTATATGTCGCCTACCATTGTAGATTGTACTTGGTGCCTACTAACTATGAGTAAGTTTTAATTTTATTTAATTTGTACGTTTTGTTGAGGCCGTGTCTTAGTGAGACGTCCGACTGTAAACGCGATGGGTGTGGGTTTAACCCCCTTTTAGGGGATGATATTAAAATATTTTTATTGTAGGCAAGGCGTGGCGTTCAATGGAACATGGAAAATGGTGTATCTTAACCCTAGGTTTTCTCAGCCTATCCTGCTATGTAGAAAAAACTTAACAAAGAAAATTAATCTTTGGTACATCCAAAGTTTAATAAATTTTAACAAACATTTCTCAGGAATTACCAAGTACCAACCCAAGGTATCTGGTGGATGGATCTGGTTAACGAAGTGGGTAGTTCCCGCGACATAGTGTGCCCCGCTATGGAGGATGGAGGCGATGTGTTCGCTATGAAAGTGTTGCCAGTTGAAGGTATATACATATTATTATATGATGATATATCAAAATTTACTTGAAAATATTACTTATTTTTAAAATAATGTAACTAAGAATTTGTAGTATTAAATATATAGACTTTTTTTAGCTTCACTATAAAGTAAGGAGAGGTAAGCTAGTTTCCCACTTTCCGCCGAATAATGATTATTTACATATTTTTTGTAATATTATAATTAAAAAAACAAAGGAAGGTGTATTCGTCTACATTCTACAGATTAGATCACTAATGGCATGAAAACATTCGTTATATATTAAAACGCAACTTTAACCATCATATTTCAGCAATAAAAATGACCAAAAACTACATATATTCATAAATTCCTCATTATTTTGTTTCTAGCATGCTGTGTCAGCATTCATATGGTTTTATAATAATGTAACATACGTGACATAAATAAATAAAATAAAAAAATCCATGCCATCCACAGGGTGCCGAACCAACAAAGTTTCTCGTTCCATACCAAATGTTCTCCTACGAATTCTTCCACCACTAGGAGTTCATAATAGATTGCCCCAAGCGTTACAATTATCTGGAGGTCCCATACAAGTGAGAGTGGAAGCTGGTGAACGAGCACATGTGTATACGTTGAGGCCTACTCAATCTCATAAACTTAATTTGGAATTACAATACTTGGGTCTGCCTTGGTCTGGGATTTTTAATTTGTCTCCAGGTTAGTTATTTTTCTTTCAAATTTTGTGTAGCCTTAGAGATTAATGCTAGTTATTTTTAAATTTTTAAAATTAAATCCTGGTATCAAAACAATTTGGAATATTCATAAACTTACGCAAGATTTTCGTAAACTTAGTTCGTTCGTTCGTTTGTTTTATCTGTAGTTTTTATAAATGGTCCCATGCTTAAGATAGGCATAGGGATATTATTTATTAAATCTCGAAGTGTAAAATTATCTGTAAGGACAAGCTGTGGAATGGCATATATTAATACATCGTATACACCTTTTTCATTTAAAATAATCTAAAAATATATTGATGACCTTTTAGTAACTAAACAACAATCAAAACTTTTAGATATGACAGAAAAAACGATCAGCATGTCAACAGAATGTGAAACGGAAGGCGGCAATAAAAGACTGGCGGTCCGCGCAAGATTACAGCGCGGTCCGAATTTGAAGTTGCTACTGTATGCACCTTGCTGGATTATTAATAAGACTGGACTACCGTTACAGATAAGGGTATAACAATTTTATTTAAAAAAAAAAAAATAATAAGGTTTCAATTTAAAAATGCACAAATCTTGTATGTCTTATAAATTGTGACAGTTATTGACAGTGCTGACAATTTATTGAGATTTTCTTAACTCCTTTCTACTGAGTCTCCTCGATTAGAAAGGAGGCTAAAATATAGGCCTCGATTTGAGAGGAGGCTAAAATATAGTATAAAAATGTAAGAAAACTGTTAAATTTATACATATTTTACATCTAAATTTTGTTCATATGACTCGAATTGAATTGTTGTATGATTCGAATTCGAGTTTGAATTATTGATCGTGTCAAAAAAGATCAGCTGCTTAATATACATGAGTATATATTAAATAAACTTGTTATTTTGAAATTACTTTCTAAATAAAGTAAATTTTTAGTAAGAGTACGAGTACTTCTATTTTAGGCATAAAGAATTAGCTTGACATCTATCCGCAAGATGATAAATCCTTTTCCGAATATTATATAAATATTTTTTATTTAATATACTCCTTAATTTCTTCCTCTAGGGTCGTTCAGATACTTGTTACGAGGTAACTGAAGAGCCATTACTCTTTTGTGAGCGTAACACAACAAGTGAAAGAATACGAGTGCGCGCGCACCAGTCGGGGTGGTCGCGCGCCGCCCGCCTGCATGCGCACGCGCCCGGGTTGCTAGTGTGCGCTCATACTGAGAGACGACTTAATTATAGGATGCTGTTACATGTGAGTTATTTGTTGGCGTTATCTTGTTTTTTAGAGTTCCGTACCTCAAAAGAAAAAACGACACTCTTATAGAATCACTTTGTTATCCGTGTGTCCGACAAAACTATTTTTCTCAAGATCACGTGAAGATATCAAGCTGATATTAATAATATCCAGGTCTACGGTCAGAAGATTTTGATTCTTTGATTTTAAAAAAATATTTCCCGCTGAGTTTCTTGCGCCGGTTCTTCTCAAGTCTGAGGCATTAATTTTAGTGAACTGGTGGTAAATTATTTGACGTTCAAAAAATGAAGCATGTAACTTCTTATTTTGAATAAAATTATTTGACTTTGACTTTGAAGAAATTAAGCTTTTAAGTCAACATAATTTAAAGATAAAATAAAATAAATTAAATAAATTAGCTTCACGCTGTATCCCGCACACAGCAGGGTAGGCAGAGGGAACCTAGTGACCTAAGACACTCCGTTCCCCACTTTCTGCCGAAGTCTGGAGGCATTGCGCGTTGAGTGGCAGAACTCAACGCCACGCTTAACCTCGACACCAGAGCAAAGAAATGGAAATATAAATTTAAGAAAGTATTGCATCTCCTCGAGTGGGGATTGAACCCACAACCAGTCGGTTTTGCAGTCACACCTCGTGCTGCTGCGCCACGACCGGTGAATTTAAAGATACTTTTTTAAGAAATTCGGTACATAAGCAAAACCTACAGGATATTTCCCATGGACTTAGAATTATGAAATTTGGCGAAAAATGAGAACTCTCATCCATCACAATATCTAGCCATCGCTTCCTTGGGCGTCCGGGGGGTCTAACTCCAGAGACAGACATAGCAAGACATTTCATTTCGACATAGTTCCTAGGCGCGCAGCGTGGCCATACATACAATCTCAGGCGATGCTCTGGGAGTTTATCCGTTAAGTCACCAACTTCAAGACTATGTCGAATGAATGTGTTACGTATGCGGTCAGACCGCGTTATGCTTCACATTCACCTTAGCATCTTCATTTCCGAGAAGTGAAACTCCTGATTGTGCCGAAATAGTTCTGGCTAGCATTCGCTGCCGTATAATAGAATTGGTCGGTGGATACTGTTTTAGGCCCCCTGAGCTTGGTGGGTATTCTAAGGTACGCGAACTTTTCTGACTTAATGGCTGGTTCACCTGGACCTATTTGGATAATGCTCGAGTTCGAGCTCCTGCAAGCCATGTATTCGGTCTACGACATATTTAGCTTAAGATCGATATTCCCAGCGTTCCCTGCCCTGGTGAACTCTTATAGTGATTGACCTGCGTCGTCAACAGCGATCTTAAAAAAAAGAAGTAGAGTCGTGAAACATATCTCTAATAATCTCAATATAGGCTTTAGGGATCCCCTAAGATCGCAATACCCACCAAATACATTATCAAGGCCAATGGGTAAAAGGCCTTCAGCAGATATAAAAAGGCCACATGCAGAGTTCTCCTTTTTTCCCTGTACGCCTCCATGAGACTTGTGTGGGCGAAAATGGTGTTCTTAATGCCCGATTGTGGCTGAAATCCGTATTAAGTACTCAGAGACAGTACAACTCTCGGCGTTAAAAAGGTTAATAAGCATGAGCACAGCAAGAGAGCCCAACGATTTCTTTGCTTCAATCGGAATGTCGTCAGGTCCCACTGCTTTTCCGACCCGTTCTTCATGGGTCGAAGGCAATTTCGAGTTTCGTAATGGGTTTTTTTTATAAAATCCGAGATTAGATGTGACACATCTGCCCCTAAAAATGACAAGAATTCGCTTATCTGCTGTAATGATCGATCGATCGATACCAAGCAACCTGAGCATGCTCGGTGTTAGTCGAGAGATTGACTCTTCATCTCCGCCAGAAAGTTGGTCTACATTGTTCCATTCAGCAACCATCACTTGATCCTAGGCGTAACGTAATTACATTACATGACATGAAGACAATGTTAGGCCGTAAAGCTTTCACCAGAAATAATCTAATAATTATTATAAATCTTTTTAAATTTTATAGCAATCACAGCTTTAAAAATATTTTCATGGATAAAAAACTATTTTAATAGAAAAAGAATTTAAAAAAATCAGCTTCACGCTGTATCCCGCACACAGCAGGGTAGGCAGAGAAAACTTTCTGCCGAATTCTGGAGGCATTGCGTGTTGAGTGGCAGAACTCAACGCCGCGCTTAACCTCGACACCAGAGCGAAGAAATGGAAATATAAATTTAAGTAAATATTTCATCTCCTCGAGTGGGGATCGAACCCACAACCAGTCGGTTTTACAGTCACACCTCGTGTCGCAGCGCCACGACCGGCCTCGGCGGTGAAAAAGAATGATCTAATCAATTTAAAATTTTAATTAATTTTAACAGGTTACTCTATCTGAACTCTGTCCACAACTAACAAAGATAGTGACATTACTACCATACTTCATCGTCTACAATGATACTAAGAAGCATCTTCGTTTCATGGAAGAAAATGAAGCTGCCGATCTCTGGATAGACCTGGCACCTCAGCAATGCACGCCGTTTTGGCCACAAACTGATTCAATGGCGATGCATTGCAAGTATAGAGACTCTACAGTAGTGTCGCAACACTTCTCTATCACTAGGAATCACTTTACTGTGCTGAGGATGGATAAAGGGGTATGATTTTTTTGTATGTGTATTTTTATTTATTTATTGCACAACCAAATGAGATTGTAGTTTCATGACACTGTTGTTCACTTTTTGGCTAAATTTAAGATATTGCGTGGTTACATAGTTTACCATAAACGTGGCATTCAGTTTCAACTCAACGTTCAACGGAGTTGAAAAAAAAGATCATCGTCCAGTGGGGATCGAACCCACATACTGTCCACGGCGTCACAAATAATTATACTTATATTAACGTTCATATACAATTATAATTGTTTTTTTTTTTACAAAAAAAAACCAAAACCTTAAAGCTGTGTATTACAACGTTCACTGCGGCTTGAGGTCGAAAACGGCCTCATTATAGATTTCATACAGGTGCACGTTATGATATCTATAAAATATGAGGCCGAGAAAATTTCAACCGCACCAGCTGAAATTTCTCGAACATACCTGAATACACGTGAATTGTGGTGTAGGTGGTAAAAGTTCTCAAGTTGTTACATTTTAATATTAGTTACTCATAGTTACATTTAAATGCAAAAGATTTTTTTATATAATAAAACAAATTTATTAACTTCAGACTTGATTCAGACAGAATGTTTATTAATTATTTATCTACTTATACTATTACCAGTAAAAAATATAAATAATAACCTAGGACATAAATAAAGAATATTAAAAAGTTTTTAGTTAAATTTAAACTTAGGTCGTGTAGGTTTCTCCAAAGTTAGAGTTCCATCGTCATGCAAAGTGTATGCAGTTCCTTTCGACTTATGAGTCCATATTTTAGTAGCTTTGAGATGAGCATCACTTTGATCGTTGACGATGGATGCTGGAGGTGCTGGCTCCACCGGTGGGTTTATGTTACTTGATGATGATATGGATGATAGTGGTGAAGACATTGGTGATATTGGTAATGAATGTGATTGTGAAATTTGAATTTGATTTTTACCAGATGTTACCTGTGGACAAGGAAAATTAAAATTCAAAATAATCTACTGTTGGAGAAATGTTTGTTTCAATTTGTTCGTCTATTTTTTTGTATTTTGAAGTATTTTGCACATATTAGACTCTTTACTATCCATTAAAATCAGATATAAGATATGATATATTAAATCGACATAGAATGGTAAAATCCGAGATGTTTACTATATTATGTTATTAATAAAAAGTGTTTATTAAAAAAAAACTAAATAAAAGTGGCTGTTGTTCTTTCTTAATTTAAGAAGGTTTGGGAGCTTTAGCGTCTTAGTTTATGAATATTAGTTGGGTATTCAGATCCCTCGAAGCCAGACCGGATAAACTTCTATATTACCTATGAAAGTTTTATCTCCAGTAGCATAAGAGCCAGAGCATATAGCTTGAATATACAACTCTAACTACAACGACTATATTTTATACAATACTTACTGAATAATGTGGTACGCTGTACGAATTGACGGAATATAACTTGGAATCTTGATAATCCATTAAGGGTAAATCTGCAAAGTTTTCTAATTTATAAGATGATTCAGGTTTAGCTACAAACGGAACATTATTCGTAAAAGATATCTCGTATTCGGTATTCCTTAGATTCACAGGGCTTGGTAATGATTCCTCTTGCATTATACTGCTATCTGTGTAAATATAACTTTTGTTGATAGTCATATCTTTAATCTCTTTCTGAATAAATGTATCTAAGAAAGAAAATTGTTCATTTTGTTCTGATGCATTAACAAAAGGTATTTGTGATTGTAGACTTTCAACTGGACCATATAATTGACTATTGAATGAATATCTCGTTGGATTATCGTCAGGCGTATATTTAATCTCGTGAGATTTTGAACTTTGAATGTTCACAATCTTGTCCTTCCCAAAATCTTGATTTTTAAAAAAGTTGCTACTGCTCATATCATCTGGCACAGAATATTCATAATTATTAATAATCGGCTCCCGTTGACTTTCATGTTTTTGTTTTACATTAGCAAACTCAATGATTTTATCTAAATCTTTCTTAGAGAGATATTTAACTAAATTATTGATATCTTCATCTCCCAAACCTTCATTTACTGGTTGTTTACTAACCTTATATGGCCTGAGGTTTGGAGGTGAATTTGGTGATCCAACATCGTTGGCAGTGTATCCTGGAGGTGGGGTATAGGAAAATGGTCCCCTAATAGGGGGGTTGAAAGGTGGTCGATTATAGAACTTGAAAGGTGGACTTTGATAGTATTTTGCTCGTTTTATCCTCCTATAGTCATTTCTGCAGCCTTCACAATCACTATTTAAATTTAAACACGTTACTTGATACACTACACATAATATAATAATTAATTTAAGAAACATTTTTTGTTCTGCACTGTGTACTGTCGTTTCAAAACTGAGAGTAGGTAAAATTTCACCTGTAACTTTATACTGTGAAGTTAGAAGGTGAATGAAAGTGGCGTGAATTGAGTTAGCACCAGTAAAGTAAATATGTTACAACACTTTGTGCAATATTCTTTCTTATATAAATTATTATGATACTTTAAATAGGTAGGTGCACCTTTTACGTATATCTGTATTTTATAAATGTTTATCAATATGTAACAGTGATTTTGTAAATCAATATCACCAAAAGTAGTTAATAAAGTTCAGTTTGTTAAAAAAATGAGATTATTAATTTACAATTTAATGCCTACAGTGTTTTTGAATTAAAATTATTTATGCATTTTGTTTCGTCTCTTTGTGTACAAGACGTATGTTTTTAATATTTTGTTTTTGGACGAAAAATATGTGCAACCATTTAAGTTATTCTAAATGAAATATAAAATAATAAAGTATCGATAAATATGTAGTATATTATAACAGAGCAAAGATAATGAATTAATATTAAAGTGTATTTGTAATTTATGAAAGTTACTGATATTATACTGGTAAATGTATTAATTAAGTTAATAAAAATGACAGATTATTTTTTATTTCTTTTGATGAGTTCTGCCTCTCGAGCGGCAACTTTCTGACGTTAAATTCTCTCGCCTATCCTACTACATGCGGGATAGAGCGTGAAAATAGAAAAATAATGTTTATATTTACCTGCGTGAACCTAGGACAAGTCGCTAGTACATGTATGTGATTGTATTATTTTATAAAAAAAACCTACTGGCCTACTCTGTGTTGCATATCTCAAAATTTTATAATTAAGTCGCAATGCTGCGTGTTGAAATACATTTATGTTGAAATTAAAACCTTAATTTGGACATAATTATATTCGTACAGGCGCCATAATTCTCTATGCGCAACCGCAGCAGTCCCTTACACATTGTGTTTCATTTTAGCTTATTTTCAAGCATTTTTATGAAGATACATTAACAAACTGTTAAACATTGATCAAAACCCGTTAAAATATTTTCCTTGTATTAAAATGTTACAATTTTCATGTTTTTGAAAATGATGATTATTGTACAAAAATATGTAGTTTTAATTAAAGTTTAAAATTGAATGCACGCATCACTCATTCACAATTCT
This sequence comes from Heliconius himera, assembly GCA_021202915.1. Lineage (NCBI taxonomy): Eukaryota > Metazoa > Arthropoda > Insecta > Lepidoptera > Nymphalidae > Heliconius > Heliconius himera. Next base: position 1,001,897 of record JAJHJA010000046.1, read on the forward strand.
TAGTTTTATCAGGTTACATAAGCCTAAATATCAAAATTCTGTAATAGAATTAAACAAATACGACTAATAATCATGTATGAAAAAGAAGCTACAAAATTAACGCCCAAACGATTTTGACATTTTTAGTTCGCACGTTTCTCTATTTTTATTCTCTATTTGTTTCTCTGTTTTAATAACACTTCTTAATAAAGTATTTAGGACTAGGTTATATCACATTCGCTGACGACGACATTCGACGACGATTCACAGTAATAACGTGAACAATTATCACCTTTTTGTGACTTTTTACGTCCGTTACTAGCCAGTTACTGGATTGGTGTTTTTTAAATACATACATACCGTTATATTATTTATTTGAGGCCATTGTGGCGCAGCAGCACGTCAATTGGCTGTAATGTTGTGGGTTGAATTCACACTTGGGGGATTTAATTGTTTTCTCTCTGATAACAAGAGAAATTGCGGAATTGAGTTCCGTTACACAACCTGCGTACCTATCTCGAAAACTGAAGAACGGTGTGTCTTAAGATGCGGGATACAGCGTGAAGCTATTAACTAGGTCAGTCGTTAGGCAGCACAATAGAGCATTCTTCCTTCTACGCTAGCCATGTATAGGTTCATGTCCTTTATAAATGCCCTATATTATTTAACTCTAAAATGTCTAAAGATAACTAATAAACATATCACTGCATGATATACTATTAGTGTGATACTATCACACGCTATCACATAATCGCTAGAGAAATACTATTTACTTAGTCCAATCAAAATTTTTCGGCTATTTAAAGAAGAACATTGCGAAAAGGACTTAACCCTTTTTTGGCCACATTTTAACATCTCATATGCGAACATACATATGCGTGGAGTAAGGGCGCTGCAGTGCTTCTTGTAACATACGCTCCGTAGAAATATTCATAAAAAATAGTAATTAGTGCATAAATAATCAATAAAACTAGTTGAGTGGTGAAATAATCATCTGATTCAGGACATATATTGTGGACAGTGACTTTAAACAAGTGAATAAACAATAAATCACAAAATAAATCCAGTGTCAGACATTCTTTTTTTCGTCTCCAAAAATAAAGCTTTAGTGAAAAGTTTTGGAATTACAGTGGTGTTTTATACAAGTGATGCAATTTCACATTATGCAATTTCAAATTCAGTAGTAATTTTTCAAAAATAAATCAAATAACTACGTTCATAACGTGATTTGCATAATTTGACTCAAAAGAGGCGCCAACTATTGCGAGTTTACGAGCACTTTCTCATTATTGATCGGGCAAAAATCAATCAAATATCACACCGCAAGATCCGAGAGAGGGCACTAGCCATACCAAAAGATTGTGAACACTTATGGAAACGTCTATAATATTCAATCATGGACGAAATTATGAGCGTGCTTCGCAAAATACAGAATGACCTGAACGAGCAAAAAACAGCAATTTTAGAAAATGGGAACATAGTTACACAACAAGTAACTGAGAATATTAACACTATATTGGAAGAAAAATTCAAAACTTGGGAGGAAAAATTCAACAACATAAGTGAAAAAATAGAAAATCAAGAAGAACGTCTTTTTTTTCTTGAAAAACAAGCCAGACAGAGAAATATTGTACTCTTCGGTTTTGAAGAAACTGAAACCTCATATTCAAATTTAGAATCGAATATAGTAAATTTTGTTGCACAATATTTCTCTATGCATATGGACCGAAGAGACATACAAGAAATAAAAAGGTTAGGAAAGAAAGGAGAAAAGCCACGACCTACTATCATTATGTTCTCTACACTTGGTTTAAAAATAGATATATTTCAAAATAGAGGAAAACTAAAAGGCACTCATTATTATATTAAAGAAGATTACCCGAAAAATATATTGGAAAAAAGAAAGTTACTACAAAATCAAGTAAAGATGGAGAGAGAAAAAGGAAACAAAGCAATAATCAAGTATGATAAAATTGTAATACTAAACAATAACATATGTACACCAGAAAACAAAAAAAGAACTCTTTCCATTTCCCCTGAGCACACCAAGAATCATGGAGCCGAGCAAAAACTGCAAGCATGTAAGAAGAATAAAACGCAGAGACCGATACAAAGATCATCAAGCTTATCCGAGAGTGTTTTAAAGCCAGGCATACTAAACTTTGTAACTAAAAAGAAGCCAAATGCTGCATCCAATAATCAACAAAATAAACCCACGTACAAATAGAAACTACCGCCCCTCGCCCGTCTTACAGAAAAAGCACATACATTATCCAAACAACACACACTAATAAATCTAATCTCCCAAGCCGGCTGGTCACCGTGGGAGAATATGACCATAACCCTCTAAAGAAAAATAAAACACACCAATCAAAAACCGAATAAACTTTACATTACCACATTACATTATGCGAAGATTGGCAAACTTTGGAGGAGGCCTGTACCTGTTAAGGGGTTCTTGCAGAATAAAATAAAATAGATAAACAAATAAAAACAAACAAAAAAATAAATAATATCTAATATTAAAGTAACAAAAAAAAAAACCTATCAACGATATGTTAACACACACCACAATAATATACAATAGGTTACTAGCTCTAAAAATAAATTAAGAGAAGAAAAAAAAAAAAAAAAAATTACATGTAATTATAGGTTAGTTCCATTAGATTAAGAGAAGAATAATAAAAAAAAATGTAATTATAGGTTAGTTACATTAGTAAGAATTATTAGTTAAGAATAGTTGTAATTTACTTTATTTAAGTTGTATTTAGCAAGAAATAAAAGGCTTTTTATTTTATTTTTATTTATTATGCGAACATACGAGTTCATTATTATGAATGAATAGATCTTATAAGTTCTAATTAAATATTTATTTTCAGTCAGCAATCTGTGTAGACGTCACAGGTGGTACAGATCGTCCCTTCACAATCACATTCAAGCCGTACGTGGCGGGGGACGCTCCTGTGCGTATTGACAATTTGTGCGACGACCTCTTCTTGAAGTTACATCAGGTTGGATACAATTTTTATTTATGAAAAGATATTTTAATGTAAGAAATGAAAACACAGTGTTTTATTCTGATAGGTAGTCCCTGATGACGTTTGTTTGGATATTTCTCGTTGTCTAATTATTTTTTTTAAAAACAGTCTTGATCTCATATGAGTCTTGGTGATATACCTATATGATGTTTTCTCATCAACTTTTTCGCAAGCCCTTAATGAAAGATAATAAATCTTTCATTTAGTACTGGTTACCATAAAAATCCCGACATAATACTATCACACTATCTTGATCGATGAATAGTTCTATAGTATTTAGTTCCGAATCAATTTCAGGATTGTAGGTAAACGGGACAACTTATAAAAGCATACGTTTAATACATGACAAGCATACGTTTGCGTGCATATGCACTCTTTTTGTATAAAATTAACAACAAATAAAATATCCTTAATATCCTTCCTTCCGAAATATCCTTAAATTTTCACTTATTGGATTTTTCTTTATGTACTCGTATATAGTAAGTTTTCAATTCCTGTCAAATTTCGTAACTGTAGGTCCACAGAAAGTACCCTATAGGTTTTGATTATGTGAACCATAGACTTGATTATTGATATTAATTTTAGCTTGATATCTCGCGATCTCGAGACAAATGATCTTGACAGACGGATAACAAAGTGATCCTTTACGAGTTCCGTTTTTACTTTTAAAAATCGGTTATATGTGAGTTGAACTCGCTTACCCAGGCTTCCGTGCAACTTATAAAAGTTTACTTAAGTTTTCGGGCATATGCACTTATTTTGCATGAAATTAACAACAAATATAACTTTGTAATGGTTTTATCGTATAAATTTTCATTTTCCGATGTTTCCTTTATTAGTAATGTAATTTCTGACTTCGGGAACTACCCTACAGGTTTTGATGACGCGGTGAATTGCATACAAAATGCATCAATATCGAAGCAAATCGCAAGCATACAAAATATATTTTTTAATGGACAGATGGAGAAATAAATGGTTATAAATAGTTAAAAAACTTATTATAATAAAGGCTAAATATATTTATAATATTCTTATAATTATTCTTTTTTTTTATTTTTCAGACGGACTCTGGTCAAGTAGCTTTGTTAAGTCCATTCCAGTCGATGCTTTACACGTGGGACGATCCGGCCAAAGAAAGAGGGCTGTTATGGAATATCTACAATAATAAAGGAAAGGGTTTCCTAGCAGATTTCTCTCAAGACGGGTAATTAATTCGTTTATAGAAAAGTTGGAAATCATCGTGGCGCAGGAGCACAAGGGTGGCACCATTACGCGACGGTTGTGGGTTTGATACCCACTCGAGGAAATGTGTTATTTATAAAAAAAAATATTTTGTTCGCTCTGGCAACAGAACAAAGGCCCGTCTTTGAGCTCCGCCTCTCAACACCCAATTCTGCTTAAAATATGGAAATCTGCTTAAAAACGAGAAAGTCTTAACACTAGGTTCCCTACTCTGATGTATGCGGGATATAGAGTGAAGCTGATTTGGTTTATAGAAAGGTTAAGAAAATAATTTTGTTTCAGTATAAAAATTTTAATAATCGCTGCCCACTGCTTGTATTCAAAATCAAATTCAACTCTAGTCATTAGAATTTTTCCAAATTCTTTCTGAAACAATATTTAAGTATACCCATTTCTAAACACACAAATATTCAAATTACTCTGATATTTTTATGTTGCCAACGACTTAAATATATCTAACTATACTACTACTACACTAAAAGCCATTATTGGCATCTTTGGAATAATTGCCAAATTATAATTAATCTTTATTAGTAATCTTTGTCCTCCTCACCGGTTACGAATAAAGTTTCAGATAGTAATCTAATATAATTAATGCTATCTCACAGACAGAGGATGAAAATACAAAATAACTGATTCTTATATTTACAAGAATAATTTTCTTATTAATAAATGAAATAAATAGTAGGTAGCAATTCATATGATTTGTTACAATTACAAATAACTATGTAAAGAAGAAATGCTTGTTTCAAATGTGTATCTACTAGATATTACTATTTGAGATCTGTGAAACCACAATATATAGCTTGTCTGGCAGATGAGGCTGTCCGTGAGTTTATCTGCCTTGAGCAGCGTTGAGCTCTGACACTTAGCAAGCATTGCTTCCCAAATTTGGCGGAAAGCAAGGAACAGAAGTGTCTTTATGAAAGGAGTGTTTTAACATTTGTTTCCCAGATTCCCTCTGCCTACCATGCTATGTGCGGGATACAGTATTAAATTGAATAAAAAACTACATTATAATTTTTTTCAGCTTTGGTGAAGAAAAAGTGAGTTTTCATTCAGTAAAGCATTCCACCCTTATTGCTACAAATAGCGTAACTTCTAAATTATCTTCTACACTGAAAAGACTTACGCCCAAATCCCCTGAACCATGCACTTCAAGCAGTGATGATTCCGATAGTACAGATTTACCAGAAACTCATACAAAGAGCAAAAAGATGAGAAAAGATAAAGTTATTGTCTATTGGATATCTTTTATGGATGGATATCAAAGAGTATTTGCTTTGGCCCAAGACGAAAGAATTGCTTATCAATACAAAATGAGAATTAATTCTGAAAAAAGTAATTATGAAATATATATGTCACTAGCAAGTGTAGGTTTGTCTGTCTGTGTACAAACGAGCAACGGAGTTAAGGAGTTATCATATATTAGTGTAGCAGATTCAACTCCCAGATGGGAAGTTAATGTTGGTAATAAATGGAAACAGTTAGCCACAGACGTCACAGCATGGATTGAAGACAAGTATCAAACTGATCAGAAAAAATGCCAGTTGAAGGAATATTTACATATAGATTTGGAAAAAATGCAAATGACGAAGCCATTCTTCTCTGAACTCCGAAGATCTTATTGTCCAGGAGTTTGGCTACAATTGAGACGATCAGATACTTTTACATACTGCCATTTGAAATTACAAAGACTGCAAATAGACAATCAGTTCCACGAAGCTGTTTTTCCTAGTGTTTTGTACCCAGCACCACTCCCTAACCATCTCAAATCTAGAGATATCAAGCCCTGTATAGAAATAGTCGCTCTAAAACAATACAGACCGAGCCTCAACCAGGACGTTTATAAATATGTGAAACTTCTTATGCAAGAGTACTGTGTGAATTTAGATAGGGGTTTCGTTAACCATGTGTTCGATATATTGAATCATTGGAAGGTTGAAGAGAAACCTGCTGTCAGGTTACGAGCAGATTTAGCGTTGGTGCATATGCCTCTACCAGTAATAGCCATGAGAAGTCAGAATTCTGCCCAAAAAGACGTAGTTGTCGAATTTGTTCACCTCTCCCCGATTAAATTGGTCCTTAGTTTGTCATCGCGAGGGTATTCTAATGAAAATGTGGATAGTCCGACTAGAATGAGGTACGGCCATAATAGAGAGAATAGGCCGAAGCTGTTCAATAGTGATCTATTGGAATATTTGTTTAATTCGTGGGGATCTTCGCTGTGTGATATGAAAGATGTTGTTATTAGGTAAATATTATTTTTGTATATTATTATTTATTTAAGTTAGTTGAGGCTAGTCGTGGCACAAGGGCACAAAGTGTGATTGTAAAATCGAATGGTTGTGGGTTCGATCCCCACTCCAGGAAATGAAATATTTATTTAAATTTATGTTTTCATTTCTTCGCTCTGGTGTCGAGGCAAAACGTTGAGTTTCACCACTCAACACGCAATGCCTCCAGAATTCGGCGGAAAGGGAGGAACTGAGTGTCTTAACACGAAGTTCTATCTACCTACCTTGCTGTCTGCTGGATACAGTGTGAAGCTGATTAATTTAGCTAGAAGAATTCATTTTGGTTAATGACTGTTTCTGATACTTTTACCAGCGTGGTTGATCTTCAAACGTCAGTGTAATTTTCTATTAATCTTTTATATTCATGATGATGATTTGCGATTAGTTTTACAAGTTCAAAGACATTTGCATCCCATTTGACATTCCAATTCTGTAAAATGATTCTTTACTTTACTAATTTTTGCAACTATGTGTTTTTTTTTCAGAATGAGTTACCTAGAGCTCCACAATGCTCCAATAACAATGACATCATTGCTCGATACAGCATGTCGTCATTACCGACTGCAGTTAGTCCAACAGTTCTACGTGCTGGTCCTAGGTTTGAATATTTTGGGTAATCCCTACAGCTATATCGGTGACTTCTCCAAGGGATTAAAGAATTATTATGAACCACTGATGGTAAGGAATATTGCTTATTTTTCAACAAATTATAAGAATTTTCAGTTCCACTCTATGGAAATGCTCATAAACAAAGTTGTATGCAACTTAGTTGGCACTGGTCGAATGCTCACATTTCCTCAGATTTGCGTTGTCATATCATCTTATATTGCTGATTACACAAAAAAATTTGAATGGGGTATTATTCTTTTATTTTATTCTAGGGCTCCGCATGTTCTCGAAGAGTATCAGATGCGGCACTGTTATTGCTCAATGGCGCCGCTAAGTTACTGGGATGTGCGAGTGACTCGAATGTACCAAATGTCTTTGAAGATGCCCCTAAAGTGCGACATAAACGGATTACAGGCTAGTTTTATTTATTGTTCTTTTTTACATCACGCTTTATCCGCACATTGTGGGGTAGGCAGGGGGTACCGGGGAACCTAGTGTTAAGACATTCCGTTCCCATTACGAACAAAGCAGAAATATAAATTAAATTTATCCTCGAGTAAGAATCTCAACCTGTCACGTTTCCAGTCGCACTCTTGTGCCCCTATAGTTTATAGATATTTTTTAGATATTTTATAATAGTATCTTATTGTTTAAATAATATTTTACATGGTATAAACAAAAAATACTTGCAAAATTTATTGTAAACTATTTATATATTTTTTTTTTTTAATTGAATAGAAAATGATCCAATGGTACAATCTGAACATATCATATATTTTCTTAGTATTTTTGTATGTATTTGTAGTTTTACTTTTTTTAGTAAAGCCACATAACACACAATATCTTTAAAAAATAAAATAAAGAGTGGGGTGTCTCACCGTAATTTTTTTTCTGCCTACCCTATATAGAGTCAAAAATGTTGTTTTTATTAGGTGATGAAGGTGTAATCATGGATGATCTACCTGAAGAAGTGATGGAAGCTAACAGAAGCAATCCGGCGAGCGTCGCTTTAGCTGTCACCGGATTAATAGCGAGACCCACTTTCGGTTGAGTATTGGCCACTTGTTCTTGTGACTGTGACTAAGTTTTTGTATTGAACTGTGTCGGATATTGTTCTAAAAATATTCTATATAATAATATTGAGAATTACCATTTCATTCTTACTTACTTCTACGTTACTTCTTAACGAATTCATACAATTTTTCAGAAATAAATAGTTTTTGTTCATTTTGAATGATTTTTGTGTGCTTTCTTATTTTTTATAGTATTTGACATGTTTTAATTGAAATTTGTATCGGTAAAATAACGAAAACTCTTAACAGTAACTTCCAATTGCCTATCCGGCGAGATAAGGCGTGAAGCTAAAAAAAGATGCAAATTGAAAAAAAAATTATCTGCTATAATCTGCTATACGCTTCTTATACAAAGTCACCTATGTATGTATATTATATTAATATGATCACGTTATGAAAGTTTCGTCAATATTTGTTCACGCTTTTTTAAAAGCAGCTTTATAAAGATAAAGAATCAAAGAGCAATAATTCAAAAACATCGTTTGTATAACATTCATTAAATCACTTTTGCTTCCAAAATCTAATTTAATATAAAGAGTACGTAGAAATGAAATATTTTTCTTAAATATTGCATGTTATTCACTGGTTTTTTTATTTGTATATTTGTAGTGAATATTATCTTTTAATAAAATTAATTCATAATCATAATAATAACTAAAACTATTTTATTCTATATTTACATTATATTCTTACACTACGTTCTATTTTCAAATTTACTTAAAACTAAAGTGTTAATATTTATATTTATTAAAATCATCCACACGCAGCGCATTCGCATGACAAACTTGTTTCGAGTTTTTTTGCTGTGCGTGACGTAGCCTGCTTGCTAGCTACGAGTAAAGAGTCGGCTACTATCGCTTGCGACGTGCACTTGTTTTAATATTGTACTCATTGCTTGTATTCAATTTTAAGCCTTATCTTCTTGCTAATACGTATCTGTTTCGCTTATCTATTTCTTTTAGTATTTCTTTAAATTTCTTTATTTCCTTCTGTGAGTGTGTAAAATTATTCTCTTTGTATATCTTATTAAGAGTTAAATAAATTTGGACTATTTTTCCACAATATTCTGGAACTTTAATTTCATTCCATAATTAAAAATATAAAATATTATTAAATAGCGTATTTCACAAAAGCCGCTATATTGGTGACACCGAAATTAGTGAACACTACATTAAATATCTACGTTTTCTGCTGGCAAGAAGATTAAAAACGGCAAGAGGCCATTTTGACGACCTTTGCAAGGTGACCTCTAGTACACGATGGAGGACGCGACTACATCCAACGTTTGTAGGATTGGCGTGCGTATTCCACCATTCTGGCCGGAAGAACCAGCCCTTTGGTTTTCACAAATTGAAGGTCAGTTTGCTTTATCTAATATAACAAGTGATGCTACAAAATTTTATTACGTTGCCGCTCAGTTGGACAATCAATTTGCTGTCGAGGTGAAGGATATTATAATTTCTCCTCCCGAGACGGATAAATACGTCACTCTTAAAACGCAGCTAATTAAAAGATTATCTGCGTCTCAAGAAAAGAAGGTGATGCAGTTGCTGAGGCATGATCAGCTAGGTGATCGCAAACCATCGCAGTTTCTGCGATACATACAAGATCTTGCGGGTTTGTCTGTCCCCAAAGATTTTTTAAAAACATTATGGTCTAGTAGATTACCGCAAAATATTAAAATGTTATAGCTTCGCAGCCTGATCTACCTATAGAAAAATTAGCTGACCTGGCAGACAAGGTGCACGAAATAGCACCCTCATCACCACAAGTCGCAAGCACGTCTGCGATAGCCACATCCCCTGCATCATCCGTGTTGGAAGAAATGGCCAAGCAGATCCAACTCCTGGCCAAGCAGGTATCTGAACTCTCGACCCAGGTACGTCACAATTCGGTACCATTTAAGTTCAGAGAGCGTTCCCGGAGCCATTCCAGGCATCGTCGGAAGTTAACTTCCCATCAAAAATGTTGGTACCATTTTAAATTTGGTTCCAACGCAAATAAATGTGTACAGCCATGTACTTACGGAGAGTCGGAAAACTCTCTGGGCAGCCGGTAGTAGCGGCCAACGTCTGCCCTTTACCTACAGGCCGTCTTTTTATTACCGACCGTATTTCAAAAATGCTTTTCCTCATAGATACTGGTTCTGATCTCTGCGTTTTTCCACGGTTGGCTACCAAGGCGCCCGGTACCAAGACGAAGTATGAACTTATGGCAGCCAACGGTACAGTCATTCACACTTATGGTCCTACATTATTACACTTGGACCTAGGACTGCGACGTACTTTCACCTGGAAATTTACCATCGCTGATGTTTCAAAGCCGATTATTGGCGTAGATTTTCTGATATTTTACAATCTTCTTGTAGATTGCAGATATCAGCGCCTCGTCGATGGAACAACTACACTGTCAGTGCAAGCACTAAAAGAAAATATCTCCGATGACCTTGCGTCAGTCAAAGCCATCTCGGGAGAATCAAACTACCATCAGCTGCTTCATGAGTTCCCAGAGGTAACGAGACCATCAGGTACGTCTTCCCTACCTAAGCATAATACTGTACATTACATCAAAACCATGCCCGGACCACCAGTTACCAGCAGACCTCGTCGTTTAGACCCCGTTAGACTGAAAGCAGCCAAAAAAGAATTTGATGATATGCTCTCACAGGGAACTGCCCGCTCGTCTAACAGTTCGTGGTCTTCCGCCCTGCACTTAGTTAAGAAGAAAGACGACGGATGGAGACCATGTGGTGATTATAGAGCACTCAATGCTCGCACAGTACCTGACAAGTATCCTGTACGCCACATCCAAGATTTTTCCTACCAACTCTCTGGTTGTTCAGTATTTTCAACGATCGACTTGGTTAAGGCGTACAATCAGATACCAGTACACGTCGATGATATCCACAAAACAGCCATTACAACTCCTTTTGGACTTTTTGAGTTCCCGTACATGACCTTCGGACTGCGCAATGCAGCACAAACCTTTCAAAGGTTCATGGACGAAGTACTACGTGACTTTGATGAGTTTTGTTTTGGTTACTTAGACGACATTTTGGTATTTTCCAGTTCTGAAGAGCAACATCAGCGCCATATCAGACTACTCTTCACCAGGCTCAAGGAGTATGGTGTTTTGATAAACACATCCAAATGTGTCTTCGGGCAGCGACAGGTAAAATTTCTTGGTTACCTAGTGTCAGGTTCTGGGACTCAACCTTTAGAAACGAACGTAAAGAGCATACAGGAGTGCAGCGTGCCTAAAACTGCTAAGGAATTAAGACGTTTCCTTGGTATGTTTAACTTTTATCGTCGTTTTATTCCCGGCGCCGCAAACATTCAAGCACCATTAGACTCTGCGCTTTTAGGACCCAAGATGAAAGGAGCTAGGCCGATCACAATGACACCTGAGATGATGGAAGCTTTTGATAAATGTAAGACTTGTTTATCTCAAGCCACGTTATTAGCTCATCCGGATCCATCTGCAGAGCTAGCTATTGCCACTGATGCATCTGATGTCGGTATTGGAGCAGTACTTCAGCAACGTGTCAACAACGTATGGCAACCTCTTGGTTTCTTTTCTAAGAAATTAACATCTGCACAAAAGAAGTATAGTCCTTACGACCGAGAGCTTTTAGCTATTTATGAAGCCATTAAATATTTTCGACACATGGTTGAAGCTAGAAACTTTGTGATTCACACTGATCATAAACCTCTCACCTATGCATTCAACATTAATAGGGAGAAATGCTCACCGCGTCAGTATCGATACTTTGACTATATTTCACAGTTTACAACCAGCATTCAATACTTACCAGGACGTTTGAACGTAGTGGCTGATACACTGTCACGACTGGAAGAGGTGAGTCGTTCTATTGATTACCAGGCTCTGGCATTTGCTCAAGATACTGATCCTGAACTGCTAGGTCTGCTTCAAAAAGGCTCATCGTTAAAACTGGTTAAGGTAGACTTGCCAGACTCTAACCAGAAGATCTACTGTGACGTATCAATGTCTTCTCCACGCCCGTTCATTACTGAGAAATTTCGCCGACAAGTTTTTGAAGCGTTACACAGCTTGAGCCATCCTGGTAGGACAGCTACAGTGCGACTGGTAACACAGAGATTCGTATGGCCAGGGATTCGCAAGGACTGTAGAGAGTGGACACGAGAGTGTATACTTTGTCAAAAGAGCAAAGTTCACCGTCATACCCTTGCTCCCTTATCCTCAATCCCAACTCCTACCTCGAGGTTTGCACACATCCACCTCGACATCGTCGGACCTTTAACAATTTCGTCTGATTTCAGGTATTGCCTTACAGTCATCGATCGTTTCACACGATGGCCTGAGGCATACCCACTCAAAGACATCACAGCTGATTCCTGTGCTGCCGCCCTTCTCTCTGGTTGGATAGCAAGATTTGGTTGCCCTCTTCGAATTACAACCGATAGGGGACGTCAATTCGAGTCGCATCTCTTCAGGGCACTATCAGCCATGATTGGTGCACATCATTTTAGAACCACTTCATATCACCCAGCTTCCAACGGCTTGATCGAGAGACTCCATCGGCAGCTAAAAGCAGCTATCATGTGCCATCCCTCTTCAACCTGGACGGAAGCACTGCCGTTAGTGCTGCTGGGCATCCGTAGCGCCTGGAAGGACGACATTCAGGCTTCAGCAGCTGAGCTGGTTTACGGGGAGCCCCTTCGTCTTCCAGGGCAATTTCTCGCACCCTCTGAGGATTACAAGACAGGTGATATCACAAATCTGGTTACTCGTCTTCGTGCTGGTATGGCACGACTCTCGCCGAAGCCCACGTCATGGCATAGGACAGGTCCTTTTCATATGCCGGCCGACCTTGCAGACTCGACACATGTTTTTTTACGGCAGGACCACGTCCGCAAACCACTGGAACCACCATATGCAGGCCCGTACAAGGTTCTTAAAAGGACGCCTAAATATTTTCAGATAGACATATCTGGTAAGCCTAACAACGTGAGTGTGGACAGGCTCAAGCCCGCATATGTTACGCGAGAGGCCGTTCCTGTATTAAACCGACCAGCTACTGCACCAAAGGCAATCTCTCAGTCTGATGTGGAGCAGAAACCTGAAAAGCGGACACGAAGCGGAAGAAGAGTTAGATTTCCAGACTACTATCGCCCTTAACCAGGTCTCTGGGGGGGAGTACTGTAGTGAATATTATGTTTTAATAAAATTAATTCATAATCATAATAATAACTAAAACTATTTTATTCTATATTTACATTATATTCTTACACTACGTTCTATTTTCAAATTTACTTAAAACTAAAGTGTTAATATTTATATTTATTAAAATCATCCACACGCAGCGCATTCGCATGACAAACTTGTTTCGAGTTTTTTTGCTGTGCGTGACGTAGCCTGCTTGCTAGCTACGAGTAAAGAGTCGGCTACTATCGCTTGCGACGTGCACTTGTTTTAATATTGTACTCATTGCTTGTATTCAATTTTAAGCCTTATCTTCTTGCTAATACGTATCTGTTTCGCTTATCTATTTCTTTTAGTATTTCTTTAAATTTCTTTATTTCCTTCTGTGAGTGTGTAAAATTATTCTCTTTGTATATCTTATTAAGAGTTAAATAAATTTGGACTATTTTTCCACAATATTCTGGAACTTTAATTTCATTCCATAATTAAAAATATAAAATATTATTAAATAGCGTATTTCACAAAAGCCGCTATATATTTTTATGGTTCATTTATTTCTGATTGTTTCTAAATTTTCTTTTATCAATCTGTTGGTGTGGATGTTTAGACGAAGATTTTTCTATTGTGAGACGTGAGTATTTTAAGCATGTACCTATAACAATTACAAACTGAAGGCCGATTTAGAAACTTACATTTAATTTTAAACGCGGTTTAGTTATTAGTATAAAATAATATAATGAGATTCGAACGAATTCGAATATACCGCGTAATGACAATCAGAATTTATTTATACATATTTTTAAAAAAATACTTTAAAGATAAATTTCATTTCAAATAAATCGGTATTCAGTATATTGAAAAAATTCGAGATTGATGTATATATTATAATAGTAATTTCTAGTGCACGCATGTCACTCATATGTAAATGAATCGCGAGTTTTATAAAAGAAATAAAATAATTAATTTACAAAAAATCTATTTTATTCTTTTTCAAAATTGCGATGTAAAAGTGCATGACTGACTCGTTGCTTAATTTTAAGTTTTTTTTAAATATCTAAAGGTATTTACAATAAATAATCATTATTTGTTTAATATTCAAGTTCTATAACGTGAAAATGGATATGATTACTTTGTATTATACCTTAGCAGATATTTCACTGGGGCTTATAAGTTCAATTAGACGACCATTAAAAAAAACATTTTAAAATATTTTATGTGAGAAAATAGTGATACCTTATTTTGTTTTATGTTTATATATATATAATCGACTTCACACTATCCCGTATACAGCAGGGTGGGTAGGCAGAGGGTACCTTGTGTTAACCACTGCGCAATTTCTGCCAAATTTTGAAAGCATTGCGTGCTGAGTGGCGAAATTCACCTCACGCCGCGCTTTGCCTCGACCTCGTACCAGAGCGAAGAACTGAAAATAAACATTTAAATAAATATTTTGTTTCCTTGAGTGCTAAAAGTTAACAGGGATCGAACCCACGACCAGTCGCAGTTACAGCCATACGCTTGTGCCCCCGCCCCACAACTGGACTGTTTTATATTTATACACACATTTTAGTATAATATATTAATTACACAATTAGCTTGGAAAGCTACGTAGAACTACTGTACATACTATTATCAGAAGGTTAACTTGAAATAGTCAATTAATAGTAGATTTTGTAAGTTACTAGAGATTAAATATAATTTATACTTATTTTTTCATTTAAAACGGGGTCATTATTTGAATTAATATTTCCTATTTGTCTTGTACATATAAAATATAACATAATAAATAAAATTATTTAAGCTGATTGAATGATATGTTCATGTCTCAGTATGTTTATAGCTTCATATATTCCTATAAGGTGTTATCCTAAAAACATAAATTCGTAACGTTCCAACAGAATTGTATAAAAATATATAAAAAAACATTTCGAATTTTTATTTTACTCGTAACTTAGTAATTATATATTTTAGAAAATATATATACCTACAGTCCTAGTCCTAGTACAGTCCTTTAGAAAATATATATACCTACAGTCTTACATCCCTTAGAATTTCATTGTGCAATACGGGCAGTATTATATCGAGATATTTGTAATGTACTATTTTCTATAGATGTATGCCGTGAAGCTGCACGCATAGCGCTCTCTCGGCAAGTGGGCGACAGCGCCGAGACTGCTCTACGAGCGTGCGTACAGCGCTCTAGCGGCAGACTAGTGGCGAGACGACGGCTGCCGCGACACTGTTCTAGTGTTGAGGTAAGTGCGTCATCATTCTAATAGTGATTACTAGATAGAAAATAGAAAGATAGAAAGGTAAAAGTTCCTAATCTCTATGCTTATACTTTCCAAATATGTAGACAAATTTAATGTTTTTAATAAATGTTTCAGGGTCTCCGTGTATACAGTAGCTACGCAGCACGAGGAGCGGCTCTACTATCTCAACTAGCTCGCGGACATTACGCTGACGTCGACAGTTATATAGCGCACGCGCATCTCACTTCGACTTCTTTGGCTACTCTTCTCGTGTCTACGCAGTAATGTCTCTATTTCTTGTTATTTATTTTATTTTTGTGTTTTTAATACTGTCTATTAAATAAGAGTTATGGATGAATTATAATTAGAAAGGTTATTAGTACTCTTTAGGATATGGGCCATATGTCAAAAAAACCTAACAAGCGCGAGTCGGGCTCGCCGAGGGTTCCATACAGAAATTAGAGGTTTCGAGTTTTTTCTGAAACTCAAGCTTAGCTTACCCAGAGTCCTTTTAATACTAAATTTTGCCACCCATTTTAAGGCTATTCTTTTGGGTTTTAACCACGAAGTTTTAATTTTTGTTCCTGAACTATTACTACTTCTAGATACTAGATGCCAAATTTCATAATTTTAGGTAAACCGGAAGTACCCTATGAATTTTAATTTCCTTTATAGTATCGAAATACGCGTTTTCTAAGATATAAACGGCCATATCTTTTTTATGTAAATGTATAAATAAATGCTAACAACATAAATAAGTTGTAACAAGCGTATAAAAATTTCGACGTAGCTTGATGAGAACGTATGGCTTAATGGTCAGAGCGCCTGGTCGGTTTCCAGGAGGCGCGGGTTGGAGTCCCACTACGTTCAAATTTTTATACGTTTTCTAAATAGGTATTATCCTAAATAAGTATGTATAAATATTTTTTTTTAAAGATATGATTCGGCCGTAGATCTGATTCATATATATGGTTTGAATGTTCATATATGGTTTGAATATCAACTCGATATCTCCAAGCGTTCTTGATATAAAGGCTCTTGACAGACAGACAGATAGACAAACAGACAGACAGACAGACAGACAGACGGGAGGACAATAAAGTGATCTTATTAACATTTTAAATGAATTTATAAACGAATCACCTAAGTAAATTATGTATAGATCCCTATTTCTTATTTAATAAATTTATGCTATATTTATTATCACAGGCACATTTTCCTGGTTCGGGCCGGTGGTGGTAAAGGATGGCATGTAGAATGGGTGGTCAGGCTCGATGACCTTTTGGGAGTGCCCGTGGCGAGTGACGGAAAACTTATATTGAATATAAAACAGGTTAGTTAGTTATTACGTTCAGACGTTATTTTTAGCCGACTTCAAATAAAATGAAGTTGGCAGTTTGAAATATATGTATGTATGTTATTGTTGGAGTAATATAGTTAATAGTTCTAAGCACATGTGTTAAATTTCGTATCTGAATGTATGTTTATCAGTATTTTTTTCGGATAGTAAAAGTTAAAAGGATCATCCCGATATGATCATTTTTAATTTAAATGAAAAAAGATACGTTTTAATACAGGGGACATTCCAACAGTTCATCAATATCAATATTTTTGTTTTTGAGATATAAATATTCCATTATTTCTGGAGGGGACAGATACAATACACATGTATATGTAAATGATAGTTGTTATTAAGATGACTGAATGGTTATATTGGTTTTGGGTCTTAAATGGTCAAACGGTGGAGAAAAGAGCGAATATCCCGCAAAGACTCTTTTCTGCAATGTGTAAAGATAAGAAAATACTCAGTTTCTTTTTTTTCTAGGACGAAGTAGTCAACTATTTCTCTACAGACGAGAAAGTAATAGAGATTCCAGAGCCACAAATATTGAGCTGGCTTCAGAGTAAAATTGAATGCGCTCTTATACACGCGTTAGAAGACAAGCGGTGTACGGATTGAAGAGATTAAAATAATAGAAAAAACAAAAACATTTTATTTTCATTGTTCGTATATTATTAAATATTATTCTAATAATAGATTTTGAATTTTAAAATTATTAATTATTTTTGTTGTTTACTAGTATCTGTGCTATTTATTTTATTATTGACGCATATATTTTTTATTTTTATTTTAAAATACCTAACCTATATCTAATCAAAAAATTTTAGCACAAGTCAAGTAACAATATATAGATTGTTTGTATAGTTTAAGTATAAGATTGATGTTTTATATACATATAACATTGTTCTTGGCTTATTATTAAATGTTATATCAATCGATAACTTAAAATTTTGTTGATCTCAAATACTTATGCATTAGTTTTTAAGTTTACAACACCACAAGTCAAAGAAAAAGTCTACTTTTATAAATAATAAGTTACTTTTAACACTTGTACTTAATTTTTTTTTTAATTTAGTGTGAAATTAATGAATTGTTGGCAAACCATGCTGTATTATTATAATATCAAAATTTGTGCTATAAGTTTGTGTTTTGTCTATTTTGTAAAACCAAAATAATGACTAGACTGTATATGACATAGTCTATCCATTATTTTTTTGTTTCACTGTATATTCATTTATTTTATCTGTATAATAAGTAAATTAATATAAGAGTAAATAAGTATTATATGTTTCTATATTGAGAGGTGACTTCAAATTTTATTTATTTTCGAATCATTTATTCTTAAGAGCTACAAACAATATAATATTATAAAGTTCGATTAGTTTAATTTTTAAAAAGCAACGAACTTTTACGTAATTTTTTTACAGATAAAAAATATTATAAAAGTCGTCTCTCAATTTTTTTTAAATATCATATAAAAATCATATTTAAAAAATCTATGAAATAATTGACATCGATACATTTTAACGACTGCGTAATGACTGATTGTTGAAAATATTTTCATAGCGGATTTATAATTAAAACGAATATAAATATTAATGGCAATTTAATCGATTGCAAAATATCTCTGGATTAGAGAAAAAATACATATTAAAAAATATCATCACATTTTTACAAAAAAAAAATATTCGATAATAATAAAAAAATACTGTAAGATCGCTTATTCTTCATTTTGTTTTGATACCATTTACTATTTATGAATAAAGAAATTATTCTTAATTAAATTCTAAAAGCAGATTAATCGCATATGCTTAATATTAAACATTTTTAGATATCCAACGTTTCAGACTACTGAGTCCGTGGTCACACATGGGGGTAGACTGAGATAGCATCCATCTGGCAGTTGACACAATTGCTATATTAACTACCGCCAACGATATCTTACCTCGCCTATCTACTGCCCTAGATTCTTGCTTCTTTCTTGATCAGAATTAGTTGACTGTATCTTACAATAAAGTTAATTGTTAAATAATTTTATTTAAAATATGTTAAAATTGCAAAAATCAAAAATCTTATTAAATAAAAAAAATCTTACATAGCAAATTAGTTTAAGACACCAGTGCATGGCAAAAACTGCTAATCATAAATCTATTAATTTAAATATTACACAAGTAATTTATGCCACAATTTTAATATATTCACTGAAATATGTAATATTTTACTTTGTTTATGCAATAAAATTGCAAGTGGAAGTAATCGAGTACATTTTAATATTCAAAGTGATATTTTAGCGAACACTTTGCAATAATTCATGGTTATTGATGTTATTCCACATTGCTAAATTTATAGTGGCCTCTTGAACGGTTTTCAAGAAGCGCGGTTTCGGAAAATTATTTCTACGTTTTAAAACTTAAAATAACTCCATTTAAAATATGTAAAAATCGCAAAATACTTCTCGTTACGAACAATATCTTAATATTTTTATTAATATTATTATAATATTTATTAACTTATGTTAATGTTGTGTCTCAAATCTCATATTCTTTCTATTTAAATCGCATATTACATAAAATAATAGCTCCTTCTAGTTTCTATGTAAGGCCTAATTTTATCCTCAGCATAACAATTTACAGTGGAATTGATTATTTACGTAATTTATAGCATTATTATAATATATAAATTAAGATATTTGTTTTATTTTTATATGTATAAAGTAAAATAGATCATGTTCCAATAAATTTATTCGTAAATGTTAATATAATAGGGATGGGCACTAATGAATAATATTGGAATTCACAATAAATAAAGAACTACATGATATTAGGTTTTTAGAATGTTACATTTACTTATTTGACGCAAATTTGATTCTTGTATTAGATTGCCACTCTGAGGAATTGATTAGATAATGATTAAACGGCGTTGAGTTCCGCAACTCAACAAGTAATGTCTCGAAAATGGAGACAGTAAGTGCAGAAAAAAAATATCTTGACACTGACAGTATTTTTTATAATAGATAATAATTATTCATTGATGAGACCCATCCTTATAGTAGAATATAGAATTAAAATATGTGTTAAAATGTTATTAATTTCCAATAAAAAGCTACTCGTATTTTGTTAATAGCTATCGATGTTAGTTTAATAGCCGAACTCGTAGAAGACAATTAGATTTTAATGAAATTAAACCAGTGCAACTTTACCTACAATATTGGAGAACGAAGTGTTTTAACTTTAAAATTAGATGATCTCTACCAATATGTGGAATACATCGTGACACTATAATAAAATATATATATATACTTGTAGGCCAGTCGTGGCGCAGGGGCACAAAGTGTGACTGTAAACCGACTGGTTGTGGGTTCGATCCCCACTCGAGGAGATGAAATATTTACTTAAATTTATATTTCCATTTCTTCGCTCTGGTGTCGAGGCAAAGCGCGGCGTTGAGTTCTGCGACTCAACACACAATGCCTACAGAATTCGGCAGAAAGTGCGGAACGATCGACGGTCTTAACACTAGGTTCCCTCTGCCTACCGTGCTGTGTGCGGGATACAGCGTGAAGCTGATTTATTTATTTATTTAATATCAAATAAAAGTTAATTGTCATCTCCGAGTGCGGCCTTAAGTGTAACGCTTATATATGACACGTTGATGGGTATATCTACATTTTTCAAACAGGGCAATTATAATGTTTCAATTCTATAATTTGTTTTATTCATCAATAGTACTTAGAAATTAATTTTATGTATATACTATTATTTCACTATGACTTGTGAAGTATAATTAATTAAGTAATAATTTAAAAAATTGTGGCACGTGAAACAGCGACTGACTGATAATGCAATAGTTGTGGGTTCGATTCCCACTCTGGGCAACGTATTATTGCTGAGTTACGTCAACCTATTCACAATATCTTGGGCCCGTATATTTCTAAAGGTTGTCTTTTGTCAATAAAAAAAAACGTGTTCAATCTACATTCAATATTCTTTTTAAAGAAATAGTAATATCAGAGTGGCGCACATACGTTGTAAACGCGACGGGTGTGGTTTCGATGTGGTTCCCATTCAGGGGATTCATATTTAATATTTTCATTTCCTCGCTCTGTTATTAAGCCAATGCGTCGAGTTCCGCCTTACTTTGCCTTATTAACAGAGTCCTATAGGCGTTATGAAATAGGCAGAAAATGTAATTTTTTATTAGGAAAAAAAACAAAATATTAAATTCATAACATAATATATTTATTTCTAATACATCCAATAAATATTTAATAACCGTTTTTGCCAATATATTTAATATATTTAATATATTAATAATACACATATTATTAATCTAATCAGACTCTCCACTCGAACTGTAATCTCCTACAAGAGACATACCAATCTTACTTTTATCTCCTGCTTCTCTATTTTTTATATTATCTGTTTCACCACTTGCTTCTTCAATAACTCCCACATTTTTTTTGTTATTATCACAATTTGAAACAACTTCACAGATTTTATTTCTTTTTATAGTAATACCTAAGGAATTTCTTGTTAATTGTACACTTTTGTTGAAACATTCTTCTTTTTTAAAACCTTTTAATCCCAAAAGCCCTTTGGAGCCTTCTAAAGCAGGACTATTAAGTATTTTAGTCCGTGTAACATTATGTATTTCTTCTATACTTCTAGAAGGACGCAACGAGAGTAATGATGCCATGTTTCTGTCTTCTTCATTTTCTGGTAATAGGTTAATATCTAGCGATGATTTTGCTAAAAGTAGGCTGTCATTGACCGATGCTTCTTCTAGTTCTTTTCTTCTTTTCTGCGAAATAAATAAGTATTGTGTTATTTACTAAGTATGAGAATAAAATAATTAATAATTTGTATTGTGACATAAATATGAGAATGTTGGCACAGCTGAACAAAATCTTACAATAAACTGTTACTAACTGTTGTAAACGCGACGGTTGTGGGTGCGAATCTCACTCTAAAGAATGAAGTATTTTAATTCCTTTCCTTTCCCCACATTGTTGAATTCTTCTACACAATGTCTTGGAAATGGGCTGCAAAGTGGACAATGGAGAGTCTTAACGTTAGGTTCTATCTGCCTACCCTACTACAGGGGGATAGTGTGAAACTACTACACCAGATATGATTAAGCTCACCCTAAAATTTCTTCTCAAAGAACAGTTAGCTTCATAATCATCTTTCCAAACACTTTCATTTCTACCAACAAGCCGTCCGAGCCTTGGCTTCTCTAATTTACTAGCATCTTCATCCCCTGTCTTGTGTTCTAATTTAAACATGGCATCGTCAAATAGTTTCTTCTGGGTTTCTTTTGTTTCTGGCACAATTTGACCATTTTCTGTGGGGTCCCATCTGTTCTCTTGACGTCTTGCACCTGATACTATAACATAATCTAAGTTCTGAAAATTTAAATAATAAAAACCTTTTACAAATGTTGAATGTAGCATTCAAATTCCTTTTTGTGCAATATTTTTCATATTTATTCTATATTTATGGGATATAACATGTGTGGAATAACACTTTAAAATGTTTAAATAATATTTTTTCAATTATTAATTGATATATTTTGCAATTACTAATGAAGTGCCATTGTGACATAGTGGCACAGCTGTAAACAAGGCTGTGTTGTGGGTTTGATCCTCATTCAGAGGAGCAGGTTATTTTTATTTCTCCCCTCATGTTACAAGACAGCATTGTATTCAACCACTCAACTTGCAATATCTTGAAAATCTAGTGGTATGTGGGAAACACTAACAGTTTTCCTCCTGCTTATCCTGCTTTATGTGGGATACAGCATGAAGGTACAAAATAAACATAATTTAATAGTTTACCAATATTTAGACTAATTTGTTACAAAACCGTAAATAAGTTTTATTAGCTTGTACAAGCATTGATTTATTATTTATATAAAAAAAAATACTTGCACATATCCCTATTTGCCCAATGCCAGTGTGGCACAGGAGAACAGAATCTGATAGTAAATGTAATGGTTGTTTTGTTTTATCTCCACTGTAGTGTTGATGGAGATGAATAAAAAGTCTACTCACAGTTTACACTGAGTATATTCAACACCACTTTAAAGTACATATAGTTTTAACACAAATGATAAATCACGACACAGTTAATACAAAAGTCAACCACAAACATATATATAAAACGGAACACGATAAATACTGATTTGGAAAGAAATAATAAAGAGAACAAAGGAACGTATGGAAAGCGCATTGAGTGGCAAGCATCGACTGTGAGAATAAAATATGCCGTCGACATGGGGGTAGGCGTGGATGTTGAACGCCTTACTGGTTCGGTCGACGGCAGCGAGCGCTTTCATATAAATATACTAAATACGAATACTTACTATAAAATATATAAATCCTATTAAATGTATGTATGATTTTACGTGTGTATATAAGTGATAAATAAATAAATTATAATATTGAAATATATAAATGACACATATTAAATAAACTATAAATATAAATAATAGTTCCCTACATCCACTTAAGGAAGTATTTTATTTTCTTTCCTCTGCATTGATAGATAGAGTAAAACAGCTATATGCGGGAGTAAGCTATAAGCAAGAAAGAGAGTGAAGGTAAATACTTACACCTGGATCTGTTTTAATTTCAAAATGATTGTTGCATAAATGACACTTCATTCTAAACTGGTACACAGGAGTACTATAATACATTCCAATTTTCTTCTTCTCAGCATTGTATCTTACACCCATGCCTATATGGTTTTTACAGCCTTCGCACCATATATTATAGGGCATTTCAAATCTTATGATAAGGATACCCATGTGTAGTTTCCTCGCTCTTTCTCTCAAAGCATGGGTACCTACAAATTTATTTAGACCCCCAACCCGAGGGTCATAATCTGGGGGGTAATAAAGATTTTGTCCTTTACGTTCACCCATGGTTACTATTTATCCTGAAATATGGAAAGAAAACTGATATTAAGATTTTTTTTTATTTCAAATAAAAAAGGAATAGGCTCAGCTGAGGCCGTGGTGGAGCAGGGGCACAAGGGTGTGACTGTAACGCGGCGGTTGTGGGTTCGATGCCCACTTGAGGGAATGAATTATTATTTATCAATATTTTCATTTCTTCGCTCTGGTACGAGGAAATGAAAATGAAAGCCCAGCGTTGAGTTCCGCCACTCAACACGTAATGTCTCGAAAACTTCGGCGGAAAATGGTAAATGGAGTATCTTAACACCCTTAGGTTTCCTCTACATATGCGAGAAACAGCGTGAAGCTGATTTGATTTAAATAAATAGCGATTAAAGCGTCACGTACGTACTCTTTACGCAAATTATCACTGAAAGATTTAATAAAATTTTATAATAAAAAATTATAACAATATTTATATGTGACAATTTTATTGGAAAATTGATCTGTCATCTGTCATTTTGGCAATTCATTCATTCTTGTACCATAACTTAAATAACCAAAGAAATTATAACTAATGAATATTTTGTATAAATTCAAAAACTTTAAGAGTTCATTTATAAAATGTCACCACAACATCAACATCATACTCAATCCATCACAATTATTTTTTGTTAGCTTCCAACATACAGGCAGATGGAAGTCGAAACCCTTTACTGTACCCTTTGGGTATATGTGTTCTGTGAGCAGAACTGCCTCCTGAGCCGGCGGTAGCTTGGTAGGTGGTAACTACCTATATATATGTGTATACTAAATGTATAAAAAAGTAAAATAAAGTGCTTGTAATGGTCTAATTGAATAAAAAATATTTTGATTTTGAGAAACTCAGTTCGGCTTTACATTCCGCCCAGTTTCTAAGATCTTGGGTGTTGAGTGTTGGAATTCAACACCATGTTTTTTCTTGGTACCAGAACGTAAAAGTGAAAATAAATTATTCCCTTGAGTAAGAATCGAAGCCATAACGTGCATGTTAATGCTCAAATGGTTTGTTACTGCACCACGACAGCCTCATTTGAACTATTGAAAATATATTAATATAATATACACAAATATTAAATTAGAAATATGCTCAAAAACACATCCTAAAACGAATAGTGCTTTATAAATATAATTAAATAAATATAAAATAATCGATATTGAATATCGATTCTGTATTTATATTCCTAAACGACCTTGTTTACAGAATAAAAAAACAACACTAAAGAGGCAACACAGACAGCTGTTTGACAGCTTTGCAATTTTTCGAAAGAAAATCTTTATCAAAGTTATTAAGCTTTTAATGCATAATACTAATGTTTAATACTGTGCCTCTCTGTAATTAGTGATATAATATATCATTGAAACTATATTTTTGTGTAATAAACAATGAAATGCCGCTTACTATAAATAGATCTACCTGCAGTTGCTTTGTATTTACATCTTATTTGTAATGGTAGATCGGATAATTTAAAGGATATTAGTAGAAATGGGGAGGAGGGAAGATCCGTTGTGGTCGCAGGGGACCGTGGGTCTCCTCGCGGCCCGAGAGCGTGGCGATATTAGTCGCAAATTCCAGAATCGTTTGACTGTTACTAGAAGTATGATAGACAGATTAGGTCTAGAAAAAGAACTCCACGGACATATGGGTTGTGTTAACTGCCTGGAATGGAATAGTACTGGATCGTAAGTATTATTAGCTCTTAAATTATTTCATATTATTGTATACAAATTGTGCTAATTTACGTTTTTACGTCGTAGCATATTGGCGTCGGCGTCAGACGATCTACACGTAATATTGTGGGATCCCTTCCGTTATAAACAACTTCACAATATATCTACCGGCCATACAGGCAATATTTTCTCTGTAAAGGTAGGTTTGCTTATAAATCAAAATATTTTGAAGAAAACAAAGTCTTGTTAAGGATTATAGACATGTCATTATCACAAAGAACTTTTGTTTATTATAAGTTATAGGTATTGTCTACATTCAAATATATATAAATATGATATTAGTATACATGTATTTATCTTTTTGTTTTCTTTGAGAGGTAGTGTATCTTATATCTTAAAATTTAAATAATTATGACAAACATGAATTGCATAATTTGAAATATAATTTTTAATGATGATAGTGGTCCACTTCTTATTTTGTGGCTTTTAGAATGATGATAGTGATTTAAAATTGAAATATTGTTATCATAAAATAAAGATAAAATCTAAATAGACTTATATTGAAACACATCACATTTATATATTGTTGCATAATTTTTTTAATATACATAGTTTTTTAACTATCTAAGTCATTGCATTTTTTCTAGTTTTATTAATGCATAATAAATCATTTGACTTAGTGGGAATCGATACATCATCTTTTTATTTATGCATTTAATATTTCCTTTAGGAAATCACATTAAAATATTTTATTTAAAATTTACAAGCATGATGAACATGCTTGTAAATTTTGGCTTGGCACTTGACAAAAGAAAATCAATTATGAAATGTCGATGCCATATTTTATACTTTTATTTATAAAATATACTTAATAACTAATAACAACTAACTTAATAAATAATATTAAAAGTAATCTGTGTTTTGTATTGTAACTATTAATAAGATTTAACTAATATGTTAAATTTAAATAAAAAAATCTTTATTAACTAAGAAGCTCAGGGGCACAAGCATGTGGCTCTAATGCAATGGTTGTAGGTTCGACTCCCACTCATGGGAATGATTTTTTTTATGAATATTTTTATTTCTTGGCTTTAATGCCAAGGCAAAAAAGCTCAGCACTAAGTTGTGGGTTGCCTTGCACTCTACACGCAATGCCTCAAAAATACTATATAATATATATTATATATATTATAATATATATATAATAAATTTCTGCTACACAAAGATAATTATTTAGAATTATCATTTGGTGTGATATAATGCTTTATTAAGTTTTTTTTTACATTTTTAAAGTGTTATTCCATTCTTAGGAAATACATACAATGCAACAAAAATAAGTTGTAACAAGCATAGGAGCCGTTCAAGTATTATGTAAGCACTGTGGGGGGGGGGGGAGGGGTGGTTAGGGGGTCTTGAGTTTGCTTATATTTGACGTTTTCAATGAAATATTTTTAAGATTGAAATTGAAATATTTTTGATGACATAGGGGAGGGGGTGTCAATAATTGCAAAAAAACTGCTTACGTAATACTTGAACGGCCCCATGTAAGAATTTCGTACGAAGCCCGATGAGGATGTATGGCTTAGTGGGCAGAGCGCTTGAACAATTTCAAAGAGGCAAGGGCTCAAATCCCGCTAAGTTCAAATTTTTATGTTTTCTAAAAAGTATTTTTTTTTCCTAAGTATGGAATAACACTTTATAATAAATGCATAAACCATATTACTAATTTCATACTCTATATGCTACTGGTAGATATATAATTGAAATACATCTTGAAACCCATGTCATTTAAAATCTGCAGCTTTAATTCCTGTTTATTAAATATTATATATTTATATATTGTATGTCTTTATAAGTTTCAAATTATAACTTTTCATGTTTTAAATATCACATTCTATTTTATTTTTCCATTTACCACTGGCTTCGAAGGCTGAGAAGAGATGGGAACAAACACAACAGTACCTTTAAATTTTCCTCAACAGAGTAATAGGCTTTGTTTATTGGCATTGTTTTACGAGATTACTTTGAAATGCATTAAATGTTTTTTGTTTTTGCCATGGCGTCATTGGCCCAACTTCTAACTGCCGCGACGTGAACGGTAAACGCGACGGTTATTGGTTCGATTCCCACTGTGGAAAATGAAATATTTCTATGATGTGGTATCCGCCGCTAAACACTCAATATTTCTAAAACTGGGCGGTGCGTGGACAATGAAGTGTCTTAATACTGGGCTCTCTCTGCTTACCTTGCTATCTTCGGAATACAGCGTGGAGATAAAAAACAATATAATTTCCATTTCTAGTTCCTCTCCCAAGACACAATAGCTACATGCGCAGCGGATGGATCGGTGCGTATAAGAAACATAGATGGCGGAGCGTCCCTTCTCGAGTGTTCCTGTCACTGCGGCAGGGTCAAAAGACTGGCCTGTGCACCCGATAGGCCTCACGTTTTGTGGTCGGCTGGCGAAGATGGATTAGTACTGTGAGTATACAATTTAGATTTTTATTTTTGAGACCATCGTGGCCAAAGTGCACGAGCATGTAACTGTAAACGAGACTGTTGTGGGTTTGATTCTCCCTTGGGGTAGTAAATTATTTCATATTTTTATTTTCTCGCTCTGATAAAGTAGTCGCTGGGGCAAGGCAAAGTGCAGCGATGTGTTTCGCCAATCAACAACTTCACTGTCCCGTTTACAGTCGCGCCACGATTGGCCTAACTAGTACTGGATACTACTACTACATAATTACAATTTGTGAAAATAAGTGTACAAAAATATATTGATAATTTTACTATTTAAATTTGAACAGCCTGTATATTGAACTCATAATTTTTTGATAATTTTAAATGTCATTCTTTCAATATATTCTCAACAAATTTACTGTTACAAACTTTGAATCAATTTGCTTTATGTTTTTGGAATAAAATTTTAATACATGTTTATAAGGATCAAATCCCACTTTAGTTAATGTATTTTACTACTAATTACGCCCAATATATCATTATATGAACAATGCAAACATTTACTACAACGAACATTTGGAATTTATATTTTTGTTATATTATTTTAGTCTGAAGGCCAGTCGTGAGGCAGGACCAAAAAGTGTGGCTGTAAAATCGATTCGATCCCCACTCGAGGAAATTAAATATTTATTTAAATTTTATATATCCATTTCTTCGCTCTGGTGTCGAGTCAAACGCGGCGTTCAGTTCCGCCACTCAATACACAATGCCTCCAGAATTCGGCCAAAAATGCGAGATAGTGAATGAACGTGATATAATTCAATTATTTTATACATACAGGTGTTTAATTTCGTTATATTGTTGATACAAGTTTTTAGACAACACAATTTTCGAACTCGCCGTAACTTAAACACGTCCAATGTGGTAGATAGCGTAGGACGTTAAATTTTTTTTAGCACCATATCAGTGTAGACAGGGGGAACGTGGGAACCTAGTGTTAAGACAATTCGTTTTTATTACGATACTTCCGTTCCTTATTATATACGCGGCGCTTTGTTTCTTTATTAGAGCGAAGAAATGAAATTAAATCAAAAAAGTTGAGGCCAGTGGTGGCGCAGTGGCACGAGGTGTGACTGTAAAACCGATTGGTTGTGGGTTTGATCCCTACTCGAGGAGATGAAATATTAACTTAAATTTATATTTCTTTATTCGTTTCTTCGCTCTGGTGCCACAGAGCGAAGAAACAGAAATATAAATTTGTGGACAAGCGCTTCGTTGAATTCAGCCACTTAATACGCAATGCCTTCAGAATTCGGCAGGAAGTGGGGAACGTAGTGTCTTAACACTTGGTTCCCTTTTTTTATGGAAAAGACAAGGCAAACGAGCGTTCAGGTCACTTGATGGTAAGTGATTACCGTTGCAGTGGCATAAAGCCCCTACTTAACGCCAGTTTTAAATGCCGGGGGTGGTAATGATCCGGTCGAGTCTGCCCATGCGTGTTGCCAGGTTGGTTGCCAGGATGATCTGGCGACGTGAGTCTACCAATCGTACTTTAGTCGCCTCTTACGACACCACCAGTACCAGGATGATGATATTCTAGGCCGGGATCACACACCAAAAGCCCCTCTGCCTACCCTGAAGTGTGCGGGATACAGCATGAAGCTGATATTATTATTGTGTAGGAATCGAATCCACAACGTGTCGCGTTTACAGTAACAAGCTTGAGCCTCTGCCCACGACTGAGTTCAATGCTATAATTAGCGGAATTTTATTTATACATGCAAATATTTTAATTGGTTTAGTTAAACGATGGAGTTAGGTTCAATTAAATATGTTTTAAAATATATGTGTACTGTATAATTAGCAAGTGTAGAACAGTGGCTTAATTTAAATATCATTGTCTAATCATGTTTAACTCTGCTTAAATTTTTGCATAATATTCGATATATATTTTTTCAGTCAACACGATCTCCGCGCTCCACACCGTTGTAACTCGGACACGTCCAACGTGTTAGTGAATCTACTGAACCACATAGGGCGTTACGCTGAAGCTAAATGTATAGCTGTGAACCCGCGACGCCCCTACCAGCTGGCTGTGGGCGCTAACGACTTCTATGTGCGTCTGTATGACACCAGGATGATTAAGTTGGCTAAATTGCAGGTAAATTATTAATATGTATAGGATTTTTTATATATTGATAATTTGTAGTTTTTGTTTTTAATTTATTTTAGTTAATAATTGTTTTTAATTAACAATTATATTATACTATTGAAGTACATTCAAATAAAATGATGATACCACATATGCTCTTTATTATAATGTCGCGAAACTGTTATATCTTAATTGTTTTTATTTCTTTGTGAGAAAAAAGTGTTATCACTAAATTTTCTTCCCCTTATCTATCTCTTCTACCTCCCTTAACAGCTTCACTTATTTTGCACATATAACATATTATTAAAAAAACTGGTTGAGGTTGAGGCCAGTCGTGGCGCAGCGATGTGTGACTGTAAATCGACTGGTTGTGGGTTCGATCCCCACTCGAGGAGATGAAATATTTACTTAAATTTATATTTCCATTTTCTTCGCTCTGGTGTCGAGGTTAAGCGCGGCGTTGAGTTCTGCCACTCAACATGCAATGCCTCCAGAATTCGGCAGAAAGTGGGGAACGGAGTGTCTTAACACTGGGTTCCCTCTGCCTACCCTGCAGTGTGCGGGATACAGCGTGAAGGTGTTTTTTTTTAAAAAAACAAACAAAGTCAAAACTAATAACTTTCACAATTTTTATTATTTACTCAATACAAACACAACGCCAAAGGCAAAAACTCAATTCTACAATCTTATATCAAATAAACAATCATATAATCTAATATTTAAATGAACAATAATTATCTTTCGACCTTTTCTGGGTTTGAATTTAAAATGTATATAGCACATGCGGTATAAATGAGAGATTTTCTTTAATAAAGCATTTTTTTTTTTGGCAGGAAGCTCAAGTGAACGCCCACACGTCTCGCCTGATGTGGGAGAGGCAGAACATGAGGTGCTCCAACGCGGGCCACGGCGACCCCGACCACAACATCCCGCGCGCCGCCGTCACCTACTACGCGCCCGGTACGTGCGCGGGGCTGCTGATCTGCATACTAGCAGTGTCTTCAGAGGGAACCTGCAGTTGAGACACTCCCAACAGTGTCCAATTCTCGAGAATATTGCCGCACTTTAACTTTCCTAAACGAGCGGAGACCGTAACCATTGTATTTACAGTCAGATGTTGTTCCACTGCGCCATAAAGCACCTTCAATGGTCTTTTCATTTGACATAATTGTAATAAATATTAAATGAAATATTTATTTAAATTTATATTTTTATTTCTTCGCTCTGGTGATGAGGCATAGAATCTGTTAGAAACTGTTTATAGAGCTACGATTGTGGGATCGTTTCCTACTCGTTTATTTTTATGTTATACTTACATTTTCTCGCTCGGGTAAAATGACCAAATCGCGGCGTTGGGTTTCGCCACTCAAAACGCACTATTCCGTAAATTTTGGGAAATATAATGAACAGAGTAGCTTAACACTAGGTTCACTCTGCCTACTCGGATATATGCGGGATACGGCGTGAAGCTTAGAAAGTGATATATATTTTTTGTTTTCCAGGACACTTATCAATGGAACCCAATGAACATACTTTTCCAAAGAAAGCCACAACCTATGTGGCGTTCAGTCACGATGGCAACGAATTGCTTGTTAATTTGGGATCGGAACAGGTAATTCATATTTGGACTTTTGTGTGTGCTAGGGATAGAGGCTAATATTATATGTGAGTTTATTTTACATTTTTTGATTATTAGAAAGGTAAGTTAAGTTGTTGTTGTCGTGTTCTAACTTAATAGCTTCTCTTACAAATACAATTCTTTTATCTACACGCCTTTATATCTCGCATATATGAGAATAGACAAAGGGAACCTAATGTTAAGATACTGTGTTCACCACGCACCGCTAGATTTTCAAGACATTTATATTTGTATAAACTCAGCGCCGTAATTTGTCTTGTTATCAGAGCGAGGTAATGACAAAAGTTTCGTCCTCATGAGTTGTAGTCGAACATACAACCAATACAATCAGACGTTGTACCGACCGCGGCGCTACAACTTGTTTATATCAATACTTACATTTTTAATGTATAATAATTTTCCTTTTAAGGTATACCTTTTCGACTTAAACTCAGCGAGACGCCCGGTCCTAGTGGAGAGTTTTATAATACAGCGGAATCATATATTCAGTGAAGAACCAAAGGTACCAAAAGGTCCTTCAACTAATGGCACCATCGTTGGTGCCAACGGGATAAATAGTACCAACGAACAGTTGCCTGAACGAGTGAGGGTTATTAAAGAAACGGTAATTTTATTTCTTTTTGTTTTTTATTTATATAATAATTGTTGTAATACTAACTGCTCCAGGTAACGGTACCATAGTCGGAGCCAACGGATTAAATAGTACCAATGAACAATGGTACACATATTGGAGCTAAGGAGTTGAATAGTTTAAATGATCAATTATCCTAACGAGTGCCTGAATGGAAAAATAACATACAGTATGGTCGACTAGTTGTGGCCACCTTGAAGTCGGACGAAATGAAAATATTCATAAGTTATGATTCATTCTTTCAAGTGGGGATCGAACCCACAACCCCGTAGCTAACTTTAGAGTGGCCAAGGCTCACCTACCATATTCTATGTTAATTGTTTTTTTTTTAAATTATATAATGATTACTATAAAATATAACTGCTGTACTGCTCCTTCAAATGGTCCCATTAAGAGAGCTAACGGGTTAAATAGTACTAATAAAGCTACTTGTTCAGAGTAAAGATCATTAAAAAATTATTTAAGTGTATTTTTTATAAATTCGTATAATACATACATACTATAATGCTACTGGTTCAATAAACTATTAGAATTAGAGCCAACAAGTTAAATATAAATAACCTTTGAAAGGGCTTTGAGTAAATACTGTAACATTCATTTGACATTGATGAGGAAACTCCTAGCCCTGATAAACCGACCGATTATTCTTAACTTAATACAAACTAATAAGTTAATTAAGAAAATACAGCAATAAAAAAGGGACAGACAGAACGGTTAAATAGTGCTATCTTGTATTTAAGCCAGAAGTACATTTTATGCTCCATACCTCTTAAGGAAAAAAGGAACTCTTATAACATTATATACATATTTGTTGTCCGTCCGTCGGTCTATTTGTCTGTCTGTCAAGAACCTTTATCTCACGAACTTGGAGATTTCGAGTTGAAATTTAAATTTCTTGAATTCCTGAAAGAAATATATAGAAATATATATATGTTTTTAATTTTACTTAAAAAAATACTATGTAACATGTTGCTTATAAAAATATATGGCCGTTTAAATCGCTAAAAACGCGTATTTCGACACTACAAAGAAAATCTAAATTAATGGGGTACTTTCGGTTGACCTAGAATAATGAATTTTGACTAGCATTTGAATAGCTAGCATCTACAGGTAGTACTGGTTCAGGAAAAAATCTAAAAACTATACATTTGTGGTTAAATAATAAAAATAACAGCCTTAAAATGGGGCAAAATTTGGTATTAAAGCTCCTTGTTTAGGTGAGACAATGCTTCCAATTTTTGTACGGAACGGAAAACAGAACGGTACGGAACCTCGGTGGGCGAGTCCGACTCCCGCTTGTCCTGTTTTTTTTAGCTTCACGCTATATTCCGCACATAGCAGAGTAGGAAAAAGGAACCTGGGAAACTATTGTTAAGACACTCCGTTCCCATTAAAACACTCCCGTTTCCCACTTTTCGCTAAACTCTAGAGGCATTGCGTGTTGAGTGGTGGAATTTAATGATGCGCTTTGTCTCTTTACCAGAGCGAAGAAATAAAATTATATTAAATATTTAATTTATTCGAGTGAGATCGAACCCACGCCCTGGCTCTTGTATAGTCGTTGAATGCCCTGTTCCCCGCTTGGCAGGCCAACAGGCACATGTCGCAGGGCAGCTACCCGGCCGCCGTGGAGCTCTACAACGCGGCCATAGAGGAGTGTCCGGAGTGCGCCATCTTGTTCTCCAACAGGGCGGCGGCGCTCATGAGGAGGGGCTGGTAGGCTTTTTTATTTTATCCAATTTTATAATCACCCTTTCAATTAGCCAGGTAGTGCTTGCAATTTCTTAGGGACAGAGTACAGTCACCTTGAGTTAGCTGTAGATGATTGCGATAATTTGATTTTAGATTTTTTTTACTTTGATTATTTTTTTCGCCAGTGAATAATGCGCAACTGTACCTTCCTGTACTGTACCCTCTTCTCTCCATATCCGATGTCGCTGTATAGGGCAATAGTGTTAACAGCATTAATCTCAAGTTCGAAATGATTTTTCTTTTTGATATGTGAAGTTTGTACATTTTTTAGGGCTCCCCATAAAAACTACAAATGAAATATTGGGGGAACTTGTCTATCACTATGTTGCTTAGTCTGATTTTTAAACCATTGTATATATTTACAAGATGCCAAAGCGCAGCGTTGAGTTGCGCCACTCAACACACAATACCTCAAGAATTCGACGGAAAGTTGGCTACGAAAATGTCCTTAACACTAGGTTCTCACTGTCACCTATGTATGGCGTAAAGCTATGATTATATATATGTATATTATTATTATTTGTAGGTGTGGCGACGCGTACGCAGCAATTCGCGATTGTTACACCGCCATCAAATTAGACCCTAATCACGTCAAGTCTCACTTTAGATTGGCGAAGGGATTGATGGACTTGAAGCGGGCTAAGGAGGCTCACGAGTGTTTGTTATATTTTAAGGTATGGTTTGTTCTTTTTTGTTTCAGCTTCACGCTTTATCATGTATTTACTGGGGTAGGTGATGACAACGTTGTGTTTCTCAATTGCTCCGTTGTTGGTATTGCCAACGCTGCCCTTTGTCTCTGCCGGCGGTCTGTCTTTTCCATAAAAAAAAGATTTTGTAATACATGTCCTTGCTATATGCGAGATACGACGTGAAACTATAATAAACTAAAATAGTATTTAATAGATAATATATTTTAGACATTTTTAAGTGTTGTCTTAGGAAAGAAAACACTTATTAAGAAAATGTATAAATGTAGGTCGACGAGAACGTATGGCTTAGTTGGTTAGAGCGCTTGGACGGTTTCCATAGAGGCGCGGGTTCAAATCCCGTTACGTTAAAATTTTTATACGTTCTCTTAATAAGATAATAAATATATTTTTTTGCAGGATAAGTTCCCGAAACACGCGGAGAGCCACGCTGTGTTCTTATTACAAAAAGATATAAATATGGCGCTCGAATCTATGGAGAATCAACAATTGTCTGAACCTCGTGAGTTTATTTTTATATGCCACATATTAAAAAATACATTTCCTGATTTAATATTTTATAAATCTACACTCTTTTCTAAACTTTCCGTTTAAGTTAATGCCGCGTGTTACCTTGTCTGCTGGAAAATGTAATGAGAATAAAAATATTTTAATAATTTGCCCTTAAACTAGAATTGTCTCGTTTAATAATAACAGTTTTAATATAGTAGCTGTGGTTTCGTCCTGTCATTGGAGCCACCACCATAAGAACCACCCAGAAGAGCCAACCAGATAAACCGGCGACCCACGATGGGCACAATATTTAATATTGTATTTGTATTTTTTCCAGCCACGGACGACGACGGTCAAGGCGGTAGTGCCCTGGAAAAGCAACTGCGCACCTCCGCCCTAGATTACAAAGAGAGGTTCCTCGGGCACTGCAACACCACCACTGATATAAAGGAGGCTAACTTCTTGGGGCCTGATGCTAATTTTATAGCGGCTGGGTGAGATTGCGCTTTCTTTTTTAGAAGTACATTTTCTTTTTGTTTATTTTTGAATTTAATAGGATTTGAACCCGAGAATCTTGTAATTAGTTTTCGCTATTTAGATAAACCCAGTTATATTATATTATGCACATAAGATTGTTAAAATTTGATATAGAATAAATGAAAATGATATAAAATAAATAATACAATATTTTTCTGAGAGGAATTTGAACCTATTATTTATAAAAGATACACGAATATGGCGTTAATAGTATGACAATAATTTGCATAATATTTTTTTTATATATATTGGTTTATGCGTTACGATTACATTAATTACTTTAATATACATACAACAATATTAAAAAATTACTAATAATGACTAAACTTTGTCCTAACAGATAAATTATGTGAGGTTAGTGGCGCACGGGCACAAGCGTTCGATTGTAAGAAATTGAAATATCTAATTCTTCGCTCTGGTGTCGAGGCAAAGTGCGGCGTTGAGTTCTGCGTCTCAACATACAATGCCACTAGAATTTGGCTGAAAATGGGAGACGGAAATGTTTTAATGGGAATGGAGTGTCTTAACACTAGGTTTCCCTCTGCCTATCCTGCTAAATTACAACTCACAAATCCAGATGAACATTTAATCTGTATTTTCCAATTGTACTTCACAGTTCCGACGACGGCCGCCTGTTCATTTGGTCGCGTCACTCCGGCAACATAGCGCGCTGCCTCAACGGCGACGAGTCCATAGTGAACTGCGTACAACTACACCCCAACGGCCTGATGCTGGCCACGAGCGGCATCGAAGCCGTCATCCGCCTGTGGAGCCCTAGGCCTCTGGAGGAGGTCGAGCCGAGGCTAGAGAACAACGCGAACTGTGCGGCCGCGGCCGTCGCCAACCAGCAGAGGATGAGGAGCGACCCCTTCGAAGCCATGTTGCTCAATATCAGCTTTGCGGGAGGCGAGAGGGACCTGCATTCGCCGGCCTGTAGGCCTACTTAGCACGTGTTTTTGGGGAAAAGGTCAGTTTTTTTTAATTATCCTTATTTCGATTGATTATTAGGTACATTAAAAAAAATCCAAAATTCGTTGACATCGAACCGTAAATAGCTATAAGCCGTAAATAGCTTATACAGGATGTTTTACTTTTAAAAGTTGCCGCTATATATAATTGATGCCTCTCAGTTCACAATAAAATTGAGCAATTAGAATTGATTTCCCCCCATGCTTCTCAACCTGAGTTCCATATTCAGGTTGAGAAGCACAATATTATAATTATAATTAGAATATTATAATAGCTCAACTTGTACAGTGTTCTTGTCTTCATCACTTTGCTCTCTACTCGTAATACGGTATGGATAAAAATCATGAAACGAAAATAATAATACTACATCTGAACTGTTGAAGAATTTTGATTATTTTATTTTTAGGTATTGGTTTGAATTTTTTCCCTATATGCTGCTCCCGTAGAATTAAATATATATATATAAAATAGTCCTGTATATTTTATTAAATTAAATTTATATATTAAATAGCCTCAATGGTTCTATTTTTTTCTTTACAGGTAACAAGAAAGTGGGTTGATATTCAAAGAAATAGTCGGTTTGTTTGTAATTTTGTAAATATAAAATTTTATTTTTTTTCCACTTTTTTAAACTAAGATAGTTGGTTTTTTTGTTTCACTCATCTCTATATGGTGCCAATCTGCTTGGTATATTTTTATTTATATAATAAATGCTATATTTATATAGAAAGACGCATGTGTGAAGAACATGATTATGACGTTCGGACGAACACATAACATTAAAATTTTTGTAAGATTTAAAGAGTTCACTTTGTTTATTGTATTCATAATTTGGTAATTTGTTAAAAGATCTCGGAATAAAGAATTAAAAGCTATATTAATTATAAAACTATTAAAAAAATCATGAGAATGATCATTTTCATACGTTATTATTACTTATGCA
This sequence comes from Heliconius himera, assembly GCA_021202915.1. Classification (NCBI taxonomy): domain Eukaryota; kingdom Metazoa; phylum Arthropoda; class Insecta; order Lepidoptera; family Nymphalidae; genus Heliconius; species Heliconius himera. Next base: position 1,039,802 of record JAJHJA010000046.1, read on the forward strand.
TATTGATTTGTTGAAAAATTACAGACTAAATTTATTTTAAATGAAACTCTAAAGAGTCATCATAAATACTAAACACGCGATCAGTCCGGTTAAAACCGGACTGATCGCGTGTTTAGTATTTATACATTTTGGATAAGCTGACGTTTCGAATACGGAGTATGGAGTAAACCACTGACTACTGCAAAATGTATAATACTAAATATACACAATTTATTCGGCTAAAGAGTTTTATTTATAATGTATTATACATTGCGATCGCGAAAATTAAAGATTTTATCATAAACTTTAATTTACTTTAAATTTAAATTGATTTTAAGTTTGTTGATGAGTAATATATATAATTCGATTTCTGTTTTTATGTTTTCTAATAGTGTATTCTAAAATTTTATTCAAAATGATGATAAAATTATGATCCCAATATTCAATCATAATAAAAAAAATAACGGATTTGACAGAAAAATACTTTAATAATAAAAAACAAACAAAAAATATTTCAAATATGTAAATCTACGCATAGTTTATATATTGTAAATATTAAAATTTATATTAATATACATAATATATTACTATACTATATTTTATCGTTATAGAGTAACTATCACACTCAAAGACGTCATCGTCAAGTGACACTAAGTAATTTCTATAATTAATATTTTATTTCATTTAACTGTTAATTGGCGTCTGTGGGTCCTTATTAAAATTAAGCATTTAGAACTATCTGCCACCAGTGCTTCTCAACCTGTATATCATATAATGGCTCAACATTATATATTGTTCTAGTTTTGTCTGTATGATTGTTTTAGACTATGTTAATTATAGGAAATATATAATATAATGTAATATTTTTAAATTTAAATAAGCATATAAACATTAAAACTGAATTATGAGGATTGTTATAACATTTTTTTTTTGCAAATTATGTTTCGTCATTTAAAATATATCACATACATTTTCATCATGCATTTTCCGTACTTCCATACATAATAAAATTTGATAGGCAGAAAGAACCTAGTGTCGAGACACTCCGTTCTCCACTTTTTGCTCAATTTCGAGACATTCTGTTTTGAGTGGAGTTTAGATACGTTTAAAAGAGTTTTTTCATTAATTTTGCTTATAATTCATCTAAGAAAGTTGAAATGTTGAAATGATTGATAAATATATATTATTTATTAGTAAAGTAATTACAATAAGTTTTTTTTATGATTGGATATTTAAAAACATAAGTCTTGTATTGATATTTGATTACTTTAATATTTATGTCAATGTGGTAATAAGTTTATATGACTCTACGAACTCTTAACAATTTTGCTTTGACTTTTTCGACTGACATGCGTTCTAATCATTTATTGTTATTATTCTTTTTTTAGCTTCACGCTGTATTTGGCATATAGCAGGGTAGGTAAAGGGAACCTGGTGATGACACTCCGTTCCCCTTGCACCGCCCAATTCGAGACATTGAACGTTGTTGTTTTAATGCGTCGCTTTGTCTTGTAACCAGAGCGAGGGAATTGAAATAATTCGTTCTTCCGAGTGGGAATCTAACCCCCGACGTTGCGTTTACAGTCAGACAATGTGCCGCTGCACCACGACGGCCTCAATTTATATAATAATTAAAAAAGCGTATAAATATATTAAATACATTTTTTTATTATATTACCATTAAGACTCATCATATCTCAGTCATCATACATTTGATTTGTTTAATTTTTTTATCTAATCTAATATATTCCGGATTTTCTTGTATAAAACTTATTTTTTCTTAAATTCATATATCTATTTAATATGAATGAGAGGTCACTTAAAGTGAATAGTAAATAAAGTTACTTGAAAGGGCCAATCGCGAATGTTTGTAGTTCATAAAGAAACTTCTCATAGCATCACATTCAGAAACGTCAATTAACACTTAACTAGCATTAAATATCGACTATACCAAAATTAAGCTATTTAACGTCAATTAAACGCTAATTGAGGTCTCCGAGTGTGATTTAAGCTTATCATAAGAATCGCCTTGATTAGTAATAGATATAGATAACGAAAGCGTATATATTTTTTATTTTGTTACATTATTATTTCCACATACACCTTGTCGAACGATATTATAATAAAAGTCAGTAGTATTGTGATAGAACGTACCCGATATGTGGTTATTTATTAAAAATTCTGAATTATTACATGTTGTTTTATTTTTATATCGATTTTTACGTTTGACCGATTGCAAACATGATGGTTGTGGGTTCGATTCTACTGAGGAAGATTAATTATTCTTATCCGCTCTGGAAAGACAAAACGCGGCGTTGAGCTACGCCATTTTCAATACGCGATGGCTGGAAAATTGGGTGGAAAGTGAGAACGAAATCGACGAACGAACATTGTGTTAAGGCACTCTGTTTTAAATTTTTCGAATTTAAGCAAATTTAAATTATTTTAGTATACCACTTTATATAAATAGTATTTAAAAGAATTCTGACTGATTCATTCATTGAGTTCATACTACTGTTGTTTTATGGTAATCATAAATGAAAATAAAACAGTTATATTTAATATAATATTTCTTTATTATGACTGAGACAAAAATATACGGTAAAAATCTTAAAAATAAAGTATATTTTATAAAATAAAATTTTTTTACTCATCAGAGGTTGCCGTGGAGCAGTGGTACAGCGTCTGTCAACGGAATGGTTGTGGATTGGACTCCTTATCAGGGAACGAATAATTCATGGCTTAGCCGCTGTGCAAAACAGCGAATTCAAATGATGTAAATATAAACGCATACTAAATATTTTAATTTAAAAAAAATAGCTTCACGCTGTATCTCACACACAGCAGTGTAGGCGAACACAAGAAAATATAAAAACGTACTTAGCGTTTTTACAGCAATAATTGAAAAACTATATAAGTTTGCACAAATAGTTTAGGTATACATAAGCAAAGTTTAAAAACATTTTTTTATATATTTTTTTGGATTTTTATTTTATTTTTTCATTATTCAAGTCTTGACATGTTGGTAATCGCATCTAGGAGCAGGAACTCAGCCCCCGTTGGCGGTAGCGACGCCAACGGTGGTGGAGTTACCAGGCCCAGACACGGTCTCTTCCTAGTAACTTCTTCTTTCCTCTAGAAATGTCTTCTTTCTTCTAAAATATTCTTATGCCATCTCGTAGGAAGCCTAACATCTGTATATTACATAATAAGTATTATTTTTGAAGAGCTTTAATTTTATTTTTGATAGATAGAAAGTGATTCGCGTAAAAAATGTTTTTTTTTTTAAGTTAAAGCAATTTTTTTTATTAAAGTAAAATTTTATGAAACATACAACTAAAACACGTACACGTTAACATACGACTATATGCATTTATTAATGTCTTACCACATCGTAGAGTATTATTCTTTATTTTAACTGTTGAGTTTGTTGCCGGCTCTCCTCAGCAGACCTGCCTTCCCAACCGGTGGACATTTTTTTGTACATTCATTCGACAATTCAAAAGTGCTTACATTATTTAAAATTTGAATTTAGTATAATCCTTGTAATCGTGAGTTGCAATTGAGTGGTGGAACTCAACGCCGCAATGCGCCTCACACTGGGATTTGAACCCACAACCATATACAAAATGAATATTAGGAACTATTGGTTTCAGTTGCACAATTTTTTGGTGTTGGGTAGTCCATTTATTAATAGTGTTAAGACTCTCCGTTTCCTACTATCCACAAAATTTTATAACGCCGTGCTTCGTCTTCCAGAGAGGGGAAATGATAATAAATTAAATATAATAATTGCCAAGTTTAAAATCTACGTAATTTAATAAAATACTACATAATTTGTATATTATTTATAATTTCAAACACGTTTTGTATGGACGCCGAAAGCATTTCGTGTAGAAAGGACTATGGACTTTTATTTTTAGTCTGATCCTCTTTTGAGATTCCCAAAGGAACCGAAACGTAAAGAATTTAAAAAAAAGCAAGACTCAAGGGCCGTATTTAGAAAGAAGGGTTTTGTGGCAATTTAAATCTTATTTCTAAAAATTATACAGTATATAATTGAGTGTAATTTAAATTTGTAATATAAAAAGACTATGTCAATCTAATATGCAGGCGCCATTTTAATTAGTTTTAATTATAATTTATATTACGATGGGGCCGTCAACGCGACGGTTGTGAGTTCGATTCCAACTCGATAGAATAAATTATTTTCATTTCCACGCTCAAGTAAAAAGACAAAGCGCGGCGTTGAGTTTCGCCACTCAACAAGAAATATATCGAAAATGAATGTTTTATATATGGGATACAGCGTAAAGCTAAAATAGCGTTAGTGAAATATTTTAATATATTTCTTCTGTAATTTATTTTGGAGACAAATATTTAATGGCGAGCCCTAAATATGCGGTGCCTAAAATAATAAACGTCAAAAATTCAGTAATGTAAGTAAAAAATAAAACTTATCCACTTTACGAATAAAAAAAGTCTTTATAATGTCACTTGTGGGGTTCGAACTCATAATCAACCTTAAACAGTTCCAAACCCACCGTCTTAACGAATTTAAAGTTGATTTAAAAAAGACAAAGCCTACACCTACAGTAATAACGTTGATACATGAGATATTTAGATTTTTTAGTTCTCATAATGAATCGACAGAAAATCTTGCGTGGGCGCACCTACGCTTTTTATTAATAAAATATACCTTATTTTTATATAAATAAAGTTGAAATATACATTTTATTTCAGTTGTAAATTGATCGGTTTGGAGCATTCGAGTGTTGATGTAGAAGAAAGTTGATAGTTACAAAGAATGTTAGAATTTTATCGATATATTTTTTATTTTGATAGTTATGGTATAGTGTCTGACTGTAAACGCGACGGTCGTGGGTTCAATTCTCACTGAGGGAATTAAATTATTTACAGTGCGGCGTTGAGTTCCGCCAGTAAACTCACAATGTTTCTAATTCAAGCGGAAAATCTTGAAAAGGTCACTTTATTCTACCGTAAAATGGTAAAATCTCATCTGATACTAAAAAAATATGCCTATTAAATATGAAGGTTTAGCCTCAACAATATTCAAACGTGCAGTCAAGCCTACCCCCACTGTGCCACATTGGCGTATATTCACTTATTAAATGCATTTTTGCGATAACACACCATTCCCCCTTCATACAAACACGTGTTCACGATGCGGGTTCTTTAGCAGTGACCTAATTCATTTTTAAATATAAATTATTATTTGAGCTTCTCGCTGTGTCCTGCGAACCTAGTGCTAAGACACGTCTTCTCTTCGTCACGCACGTGTGTTGACGCGGAGCTCAACGTCGCGTTTTGTCTTGTAAATAAATATTTCATTACCTCGAATGGCAATCGAACTCACAACCGCTTTATAGTCAGACGCTGTGCCGGTGGGCCATGACAATGTTATAAATAATTTTAAATGAAAGAGTCATTTATTGTGCACTTTATTAAGTTAGTTCTCAATTAAGTATCTATGGAAGCTTTATAGGGAAATTTGCGATTCTGACTGATTATTCGACAGTTGTGGTCAGTCATTTATTTTGAAATCTACGTCATCTAACACAACAAAATGTGAGAGTGGAGAACGGAGTGTCCTTTATATATTTTTTTCAGTGTACTCTACTATGTAGGGAAGGTGCGTGTAGGTAAAATTGTTTTTTCTATGATCTTTATCCATTTCTTTTTAGCTTCACGCTATATCCCTAGCGGCCCTAGCGGAGGGCCAGAGAGAACGGAGCGCCAAACGATAGGTACATTCTCTGCATCTCTTTCGCCTCGCCCATTGTCATCAACTCGAAGTTGTTCTTCTCCGAACCTGTCTCTCTTACCACTCTAGCTTCTTATTTTTTTGTCATTCTTGTGTCACACATTTGATTGATAGTGCCCAAACCACTTGAACATGTTCTACATTATTCTCCATGTCAGTTATTTCCAGGTCAGTTCGCCATGTCAGTCGTTTATTTAGATTTTTTATTTATTTCTTAATATTGTATTTAAAACATTTTTAGCTAAATCTTTGGTTATTTAACTGGTCTTCCATATTTTTATTTTCTTCTTCTTACTTCTTAATAATCGCGTCTGATTGAAATGTTTGATGATGATGAGCCTATAAGTAAAAGAAAAAATATGTCATTATCATTTTTCATCCATACTATATATATGTATAAACATTTTGTAATAATCGATGCCGTCGTGGTGCAGCGTCATAGCATCTGACTGTAAACAGGACAGTTGTAGGTTCGATTTCGATTCGGGTACGACTTATGTTAATTTTCACCTCACGAACCAGTAGTTTCTCGTTTAACGAAACAAACCCTTTTACTTTATAATATTAGTATAGAATAGTATAGAATATAAGGTAGGTATTTATACATAAAACAATAGAACTTCCAGTTCTAAAGAAAACAATAATTTCCCAGTAATCTATGAATAATGCAGACGAGACAAAAGTACAATGCATGTGGATCATATAAATATTATAAAATATTAATTATTTATAATATCTACTTGTAAGAACTTCATCATATCGTTGCGTTGGAATTCGCTTGATTAGACGAAATCGAGTCTAATGTTATACATATATTTTAACTCTTTCTCTTCCTTTAAGTGACACATACACACAGACACACAATAAAAAAAAATAATACGTTAAAATAAAAAATGGCAAGATAAAGTTTCTTACTACAGATTTAATAAACGTTCCTCTTAAAAGGTGATTCAGAAGTACGTAAAAATAAAACTATAAACTTTGATATTACATAATTATTTTGACATATGTAACATTAATTTGAGTATTTTGACGCAGGGGTACAAGCGTGCAAAAATTTTGACTTCTTCGAATATTTTCTGTTCTTAATGAAAAAGGAGTGTCTTAACACTAGGTTTCCTAGTTCCCCGGGCCTACTCTGCTAAGCGCAGGATGCTACGTAAAATAAAAAAAAAACATAATAAAAAAAAGTAAAGTAACACAAGAATAATAAGATTAGTAAAGAAATGATCAGCTTCACGCTGTACCCCTCACGCAGCAGGGCAGACGGAATCTATGGTTAAGACACTCCGTTTCCCATTTTCAATTCTGGAAGTGTTGCGCTTTGCCTCGACACGAGAGCAAAGAAATGAAAATATAAATTTAAATATATATTCCAAATATACAAAGAAATGATTTTAAGCTAAATAACTTCACCATTTAAGCGCTAAAACTCTTCAAAATCTAAAACGTAAAGCATATAATTAAAAAAAACTTAAAAATCCTTCCAAAGGCCTACTTTAAGATTGGTCGAGATAAGCGACCTCGTCTGAACCTTTTGATAACAAATTAAATATTATAACAAGATAATTTCGAACCTCACTTAGATTCGGGGTCAATGGTAGTTATCGTATATATTTTTGGTTTTTTATGTTATTATTTATTTATTAGGCGAAAAAACTTAAAGGAAAAAAGCTACTTGATTTTGGTAAGAATATATAGCGCGGCGTTGGGTTCCGTTACTCAACATGTCTTTTAACATTGGAGATTGTAGTCTTACCACTAGGTGCTCTTTCCCTATCCTGCTTATGCAGGAAAAACCGTATAATACTAATATATAATAATATAATTTGTTCCCCCGACTGGGGTTTGAAACCGCAACAATCAGTTTACCGCCAATCGCTCGCGTCAGTACAGTATATTTTATGTAAAAATCTATTAACTCTACTCTCTATATTATGTGCATACTCAGCGAAAAATGGATTTCATCGAATGCAATTCGTCTTTCGTCTATGTACACGAAAGACGTCGTCGTCTGTGTACGTCTCACTCTAACATTTCCGCGCTTAATAAAAGCAAATGAAAATACAAAATAATTTCATAATATACAAAATATCCCCCTTATTGGGAGTCGAACCCAGGAAAAGGCGCACACTTGTGCCCCTGTGTCACGACGGCCTCTATATTACGATATTAAATTTAGTGTAAAACTTTACATTTTTAAAAGTAAAAAAAGTTTGTATCGAGCTTCATTTGTGTACTTCGGAACGGGAAGTATGCATCGGTGCATCGTTGTAGTATTTTTACGTTATTTCCCTTTTACTCGATGTCTGACCGTCTGTATTACTATTATTATTAAGTACTACCACCGTTCACGTAGCATCAAGATATTTTCGCGTTCGTATTCATAAATATTTAATGAGAAAAAAAATTGCATTACAGAATATGATATTTCTAACTCGAATTTTAGTTGAAATTTATTTTACATAAATAAATAAAAAATATTTTTTTAAAAAATATTATAACATGATGAGTATTCCCACCAACAATCCACCCAATACAAAATGTCCCGAGAAATTGGCGGAAACTGAAGAACGGAGAGTGCTTACACTAGGTTCCCAAGTTTCCCCTGCATACCCTGCTATAAGCGTGATATAGCGTGAAACAATAAAAACATAAATTACAAATAGTGTATATGAAATATAATTCGTTATTCATACATAAATTACCCCAAACAGTTAACTTGCACCTGTAACTTGCTTAGTTTTTGGATGCACCTGCCTTTACTTAATATAAAAAGTCCAATGTCCATTAAAAATTACATTGTAATTTTTATATGAAATAACTTGCCCGCCTATTTATATTTTTTATAAAAACGATTTTTTTATCCTGTCTTTGTCTGTTATAGTAATTGTTTAATAAATTAATAATAATAATAAAAACCAATTTTATCGCGTATATTTTGATGCTTATTGTATTTTAGGACTATTGCAATTATTTTATAGGCTATGGCTGTATATAGCGATTTTTTCACTTTTGAAGCATGGAATAACTTTTTGATCTCTTTTGTTTTGAAGGATACTCGAAAAGCATATAGAAACAAGTCACTCTGTTTTCTATTTTCAGCTGAAGAAAAGTGGATGTGTGGAGACATATGTACGTGGTGCACTTACAAATAAGAGCTACATCCATTTAAACAAATATGCTAAAATCATTTAAACAGATTTAAAGCCAACAATAATATAAAAACATGTATAATTATATAAATTTTTAATCAAAATTGGGAATTTGAAAATCTACAAAAAAGTAGGTGAAACAGTCAAAGTTATCTATAGCTAAAAAAATAGCTACCATTTTAGATATAACGTAACATTATGTGAGTCAGACATTAGTTTCTGACCTCGAAAGAAAGCACAAGGTCATTTCACTCCAGTTATTACCATCGTTACAAAAACTCACTTGGCCTTGAACAGAGTCAACGATCGGGAACCCTCGCATCCGATGCATGTCTATTCGTCTCGCTCTAACGCCTAAAGGAAGTGTTGCTGTCTCTCTCACACTTCTCACCGGCCAATGGGAAGGCTGCGCCTGCGCATCGCGCGTTTGCTCAACTGGATCGATAGGGTAGTGCTTTTTTCTAAAGCTTTTATTACTTTTTAACCAACTTAACATAAAATGGTACCTAAATTCCTACGTTTGTTGGGTTGATAATGTGAGATTTTTAATTTTCTTTCAGCGTAATTGACATAGGGAATTTGAGTAGATTTAGTGGAGAGAGATTTTTTTGAAGTCGTCTCGTATATGATATTGTTTTTGTTGATAAAACAAGATAGATATTTAGAATCGAATAGATATCGATTATAAAAATTGTAATACGTTCTAATACTTTGCACTATAATCAAAGTAGTAAAAAATTGACATTTCCAGCAACTAATCATATTTCATGAAATAAAAAATTAATGAAATATTCTTCAAAAAGGACAATCAATTGTACAACTGAACATTTTTTACATTGAATAAATACATTCTAAAACGAACACACTCTATTATATGTCGTGCGTTGAATATATAATTTGGTTCGTCCATTCTTATTCAGCTCTCGCTCCGATCTTTTGTTTTTCTACTTTTTCTCCTTTCGCCCAAGAAGTGTTTACTTTTTGACAATTGCTACGGCATTCCATGGGGCAAACATTAGTATTTTAGTTTTTGTCGGTGCTTTGAAAGCTGGAATCCCGCTTCAGTTGACCGCCAAGGACCCTTAAAGGGGAAACTTGTACAAATACAACATTTTTAGAGTTTTTTTGGGATGCGTATATATTTTGTTTGTTTTGTTTCTTCTTTTTTTTTCTAAATGTCTCTCAAGTTGGTCGAGTTGAGTTTAGTCTGTAATTTTCTAATTATAATATAATTTACTAAAATCATATCTACAGATTATAAACAAAGTAACTAAGCATTGAATGTGTTAATTTAAGTTTGTCCTGGACTTAGATTAGTAATTTATGAAAAAAGGTCAACAGAATATAGTTATTCTTCTTCACTAAATATTAATTTTTAACTTCATTATGTATCTCACACATAGCAGGGTAGACAGAGGGAACTTAGGCACTTGTGTACTCCGTTCCCAATAAGATACTTTCGTTCCCATTTTCCGCGGAATTCTGGAGGCATTGAATTTGTCTGAGCCTCACACCAAAGCGAAGAAATTAAAATATTAAAAATTTCATTTCCTCGAATGGAAATCGAACCCACAACTTGTCGCGTTTACATTCACACGCTTGTGCCCCTGCGCCACGACTGGCCTGAATAATATTTTAAATGATACTACATATTTTAACCCGATTAATAGCATAGGTATATTTTGATACTCGAAGATACATTTTAGAAAACTTGACGTTTCGAGCATGTCTTTACTGTAAAATTTTCGTAAAATATATTTTCGAATCTCACAATTCAACACGCTATATTCCACATATGGGTGGGCGGAGGGAACATAGTGCTTAGACACTTTGTTCACAACATTCCGTTTCGAATTATTGCGTGTGGAGCTTTGCCTGTTTTCAAAACGAGAAAATGAAAATAATTCGCTAACGGAGATCAACATCGCGAACGCCGTGTTTACAGTCAGATACTGAGCCACTGCGCCACGACGACATCGAATATCAAAATATATGCTATGCACTTATAATATAAAAAAAAAGCATGAAAATCTAAGATTATATTATATTAAGTACTTTTTATCCAACCACATTAAAAGAAGAGTAAACTTAAAAACAGAAAAAAAGGAAATCTATACATATTATGATAATAAGAATTCATTGTGTTTACATTGTTTATGTAGTTATATATAATACGGCTTAGTCATCAAGTAAGTTTGTATGTAAATGTTTGGTAGCGATTATAATATCATATTAGGCGGGTTGAGCTTCACCTACCGCATGGCATTCGTTGGTGTAAAGTGAATAAAAAATATATATTCTTATCTTATTTTTTTTTATATCTTAGATTAGTAGTACCGTGGGGGTAGTGGGGATGGTTAGAGATGGTTGTGTGTTTGAATTTGGTATTTATACTAATATTATAAGGCAGATGAATTTCCATTTGACTACAGAACACAGCAGAAAGAATTCGATAAAAATTGGGGAACGGATATGTTTTAATGGGACTGGAGTGTCCGAACACTAGGTTTCCAGTGTCTACGCTGCTGCGTGCGGGATACATCATGAAACCAGTAAGCGAAAATTATAAAAACAAATAAATAAACAAAAAACCAATAAAAATGTTCAACATTGAAATTTACAAGAGACATAAATTGTATCCATATATATCTACATTTACTACTTATTTAATTAAAACTGAGCAAATTTTAATCACGCTTTAGCTACAGCTACTAGCCATTTACATAGAATGGACTCCCACGCAATATTCCCATGGAATAGAAAATATTTGATAGGGTGCGCTTGTATTTGTATCACGTATTCGAGGGCCTTTCTTAGTACTCAGTAGCGAATTTACTTTACGTCGATGTAGGTTATAATACTCAATAGCTATTAGTTATTATTTTAATGTCAAGTTTTGTATCAAATCGAAAAAGTGATAAATCACAGACAGAATAATAATAAAGTGGGCAGTGAAAGTGTCAAAATTCGCAAATTGCATGCATTTTTTTAGAATAATGCACAAAAATAACTTATAATCGTCTTTTATTATGCTCGATAGAAATAGAGAGAGAGAGAGACGATAAGAATATACAAATGTAGATTAAGATAAATTTATTTTTACGTAAGTTGATTCCTTATCTGGATGGATTCACCTTCTGGGTGCAAGAGATGTGCAGGGAGAAGAGCTTGGAGCATTATCTGGGACTTGTGACCCATCATCCAATTGATGATGAGTCACAAGTCCCAGATAATGCTCCAAGCTCGATGATTGATTTTACACTAAGACGTAAGTAATACATATTCTTAAAAAAGCGTAGCTACTCTTAAAACCGTATTTATAAGCCACCCTTACTTCTGAGAGCGATTGCAGATGCAGTTCTCATTCTTAGATTGTGAAAGCTGCATCTCAAGATCGATCTTAGACCGGTTTATAAATACGGGCCATAGTTATTTCCTTTTGACCACGCAGGCAAAGCTGCAGGTGAAAACTAGTGTCTATGTATATATGCATACGACTGTAAACTCAAGATTCGATTCCTATTCGTTTCTTAGCACAGATTCTTTTTTTGTTGTCAGTTGACATTTAATAATAGTAAATGATTTATTTCTATCTTTAACAACCTAGTGTAAATTGTTTCCCGTAACTTTGCTGCCTGGACAAATGAAAACAACGAAAAGTAAAGTGTCAGTCCGTAATTATAAGCCCCTTATAAATAAGGCCCTAAATGCGCGATCCTTACCGCAGTCTGACCGCAGGTACAGTGGTTTACATACGAGTAGCAGCCACCCTCGATAAATAGACTATCCAACACAAAAAGAATTTTATTATTAATTTTATGCAATAGTTTTCGAGATTATCGCGATTAACCAAACAAACTCTTCAGCTTTATAATAATAATATATATGGATATAGATTCATATATATCATTACGTGACTTAATTGAGAGACAACGATTCAGTGTTGGTAGGCGAAGAGCTTTTCTTCTACGATGATGGCTTTTTTCAGTCTCTATTATATACTTATTACGTTACTTAAAGTTAATGAATTATATGAGCTTATTCCTTACGAACAAACATACAAAAATAAATCTTGATATTAGTGTAAATAGCATATATAACGCATAAAACAACAACAACAAGTATTATTGATATTAAATTAAAATTCACACGAAAATACTAAAAAAAATGGTACCCAATATTAAGCTAAAACGTGTTCGGTTAATTAATTTAAAGGAAGCGGGGACTGAGGGCCCTCGTACATCATATCCGCCTGGAATTCGACACCCTCTTGCTAATTGGTTGGTAGAGCTTTTAACTCAGAGTGTGTGTATGTCTGTTGTATTTTTGTGTGTAACTCTAGAACTGGATAGACTGTTTTGTAGTAGATTTTGTAAGAGATTGAAAAAAAAAGTTGTTTATGAGGAACGTTTGTGTACATTTAAATATTCCTTCTTTTAAAAAATTATGCAAAAATAAAACATTCAATTATTGGTAGAAATAAAAGAAAATTTTACTTGCAGATATGAATAATTAGTTAAAAAATGACAGGGTTGCAATGGAAGTCAATTCAATTAGTCCAAAATTCAGGATTCAAGTAGTCGAAAAAAAAATCTAAAATAACTTATATTATTTTTCCTGATCTAGTTAGGTTGAAATGAATACCACTAAACGTATGAGAAATATTAAATATTTATTTATTTTCAAAATTTCACGTACTATCATCATTCCTAAGATGAAAAAAAGCTAAAATTGAAACAAAGCTTAAAGGCCAATTCTACGTATATATGGCGGTTTGTCACGAACTGTAATTATCTTAAGTCAGTTTCATATTGATGGTGCTATATCTACTTAAAGATATAAATATCTTTACTCTGTATCCAGCTCAAAGCAGGGTGTGCAGATTGAACCTAGTGTTAGAGAATCTGCGTCACAGTTTACGCCCAATTTTCAAGACATTGCGTATCAAATGAAGGAACTTAACGAGGAACGAGGTTGAAGGACCAAGGAAAGCGTTGAGTTTACAGCTTTAAATACGCTTAAAATATAAAAAATGTCACATAGTCTAGATTATAGGCAATCATAAAAAGACAACTTATAGTAAGAAGTACAATAATAGCTTGGCAAAAAGTGCATGAAACAACAATGACTATCGCCCCATCCACGGTCAGACCAGTTTATTTTTTACCATCTTAAAATAGATACCGAGTAAAAAACAACTGAACACTGTATTGTATTGTATATGTTTCGTTAATACATTTTTTTATAGAGCAACTTCTAACATTGTACCACGTGGAATTTAAAAGAAAACAAAAGTGTTTTTAACGCCTTCGTTGAAGACAGGATAGTGATATTTTACTTCGGGTTGGATCACATCACATTTTTATGTTTTATTTACTAGTCGTCGTCCGTAACTTTAATATAATAAACAGGACCCGGACATTAATACGTAAAATGGAAAATATCGTTCTTCTCGTCCCCGTAGGAGCTTAGGAAATCCTCTCAGAGCGTTATCTCACTGTCCTACATGCCAAAATTCAGCGTTCTACACCGCGTAGAGCTGTGCATTGTCTATCACTCACTGAGTAATGGAATAGTTTCATATATATAATTCTACATTATGAAAGTGAAATGTGGAAGCGTGATGAATGTATGTTTAGTCAAGTAGTTTGTAGTAGAATTAGATAGGAAATCAATCATTGAATCAAAATTAGTCGATAGTTTTTTTAAAAGCTAACTCTACTCTTTTTGATTATACCCGATGATAGTTTATGTTTAACAAAATTAAAACAAAAAGTTATCGAATAATGTTTATAAGGCAAATAAGAATACCTCAAATCTTTTTTTGTTCTAGCTAGCTATACATTTTATCCCAAATAACTATAGTTATACTTCCGAATGAACTAGAGTCAAGACATACCCTGCTTGATGTCTGAATGAGACATATTGTGTTGAGTGGCGGAACTTAATTCTGTACTTTGTCCTATCATTTAAGATTCAACATTTATTATTATTCATGATGTTATCCAACGAAACTAAATATATAAAGAACCATAGCTATACCAGCACAAATAATTGTGCTTAGTTTTAATAGATAATTTAATTTAAGACCTCACGCATCTGCATCCGCCATGTGTCCGAGGCGAGGACTTTATGGTTTTTTTACAGCCACGGGGGTTTAAACGTTTATTTTGTAGCGGCGTTACTTTGCTACGTGTCATTGATGTTGGTTTTTGGAGAACTTCATGGTGTAGTCGACCAATGTTTGTCTGTACACGCGGTAGTAACTGGTTGTGTTCCGCTAACTTGAAATGTGATTGGTAAGAGAGGTTGGGGAGACCTCGATTGATCTTTGAGAACATTGTATCAAAGATACTGGAGGAAGGTCACGTAAAAAGCATGAGGTCCCCCCGGAGGGCATGTATGAAAAAGTTGATGACAGTGGACGAGGCGAAAGAGGTATGTAGAGACAGTAGCGTGTAGCGCTCCGTTGTCTCTGACTACCCCGCAAGGGATAAAGCGTGAAGCTAAGTTAAGTTAAAATAGAGTCTCATGTTTATAACACATTGATTTATTTTACATATTACTGAACGAACAATTAGTACCAATTGCTACACCAACCTTCATATTTTATCAATACGTATAACGTTCTCTTTGATAAGTAATTTTGCTTGTTTCACTCCGTATCCGCATATAGCAAGATAGGCAGAGTGAACTGGGAATTTTAAAACACGAAGACGTTTCTTACTTTCTATCGATTTATCGAGGCATAGTGTGTTGACTAGGGAAACTCAACGCCGCGCTTTGCCTCGTTACCAGAGTGACGAGATGAAAATAATATACATAATATTTCATTCCTCGAGTAGTAATCGAACCCACAACCGTCGCGTATTCAGCTGTACGTTTGTGCCCCAGCGCCACGACCGCTACAGCAATATAATATGAGCAATATAATTTATAAAGACTCGACTTTATTTATTAAGCCACTTTATAATGTGAATCATTAAACATAATAAATTCAAACAAAAATATTTAATTAGATTATCTTTAGCTATAAGAATGAATACCTCCTATGAAGCCTTGAACATTTTTTTTTCAAACACCTACACACCTCATAGTGTTGTTTACGTGGAGGGGTGGTAAAGGACCGTGGCAGTGAAATGTCAAACCGGCTGCTCGACAAAGAGCTAGTGTTGGGCTGTATGTTTAATTTATAACCTTTTTTGTCTGTGCAACGACGTCAATTTTTGAATTGACATTTTATTAACCTTTTTTTCTATTGAAATTGTTTACATACAGTTTTCTGTTAATTAAACTGTAACGTTATCTTATTTTGCATCGTAGTCGGTTCTTTTTAATAATAAAAAAGATGATGACTGAGGTTAGAAACAGTCTAACCTTTGCACATTTAAAATTATAGGTCAGGTACTCAGTTACTTCAATCGATCAATATATAAAAACTTAGTTATGTACATAAACTATATTTTGACTTTCCGTTTTCATTTTCTCGCCGATTTTTTGACTGGTTTGAATTGAAAATTCTTTTCGTGTATAGTTTATAGGAAAGCTATCGGCTTAATACATTACATTACATTAATCTTATCAAAACTACTTTCTTGTATCGATTTGACCATGGGGGCAAAGCCGCAGTTAAAAACTAGCATTATGAGAAATTAAATTACGAAAAGAAATAATTTCTAATATATATCTAATAAAATCGATATTAAATAAAATAAATAAAATGAACATTCTATCTTTAACATTGATCGATAACAGCTGACAAAACTACATAATCTATACATATGTAGGTATAGATATAAAAGAGCCGGTCAGTTGGATTGACCTCAGGTAGGTCCCCCAAGCCCTATAATATAGCCCACATGCTGCCCTTTATCGTAACTTTATGTGCATTTTGTTCATTAATTACCAACTGACTATGGCGTTACATTTTTTGTTTGTCTGTACTCATGGAATTTCTCCTAAATAATAATAAAAGGGACGTTGTGTGGTAAAAAGTACTAACTAGTACAGTACTACCAGGTAGATGGTCTAAAGTACTAACTAATTTAATGTCTGTGAGTGTAGTTTTTTAAGTTTTTTACTCTATAGACATGTGGATAAAAGAATTTAAAATGTAATGCACGTCTGTATGTATTAAAAATAGATGAATAAAGCGACTGAATGTTACTATAACAGCTGCTAAGAATGTGCAGTTGAATTTATTTTACTTAGTAACTATTATACCATATAAGATCTTGCAATGTTGTTGATGTTAACAGTATTTTTTTACATATAAAGTAATTTAAAAAGTCAAAAATTTTTTTTTAAATAATAAGTTATTTGACTGTAGAAGGCAATTGTTGGTTAAATTTTTATATACTTTGAAACTACCATGGCGCAGTAGTAGGAGACAGTATGTGGCTGTAAAGGCAATTCAATTATTTTGATCCCCCGGTCTAATTAAGACAAAGTACGGAATTGACCACTAAGCATTGTTTTGAATATGGATTGAAAGCGGAATGTGGAACTTTCTGCTGTTTTTTCATCGTTTAACAGTAAAATTTCAGTATTTTCGTTTTCTACGTACGGAAATTTCTAAATGAAAGTATTTATTATGGCTCAAGTAACTTTTATATCCAATTTCAAAAAGTTAGTATTGTTATAGTAGTTGTACTAATTGTTACCAACCTATCCAGTCTGCGCAAGGGTATCTAATTTTACTACCATCTCTTCTTTTCTTAAATGAATTAAGACCAAGAACTATAAACATTTTCCGAACTAGAATTCCAACTTACAACTGTGGCGTGCAAATTACACTGACTAACATTAATGGCGTCAAGTTAAAATAAAATTTTATAATATATTTTTTTAGTACATAAGTTTTTTAAAAGTTAGTCTTTCTCACTTATCGCAAAACCAAACCTTTACTACCTTTACAGTAAAAATAAGCTAAGCCGAATTTTTGAATAAACAAAAATTAAACCTATTTAATACTACAACAATAAAAATATTACACGCAATGCAACATAATAATTTTAATGTTAAAATAAGAGTAGGTATAAGAAATAACAGTAAACATTGTAAAATCCACAACTGACCTACGCCAACTAAATTTAAGTTGTAGCTATAAATTCGCAAACGTCATAACTCATAAACGAAGCCAGAATGAATGGATTACTCATACATACAAACATATACAAAAATACATAGGTATGGACTTCAAATTCGCTTAAAATAAAATGAAACAGTACATAAAAATTTCAATTTGGTATCTTTAACCTTATTTATATTAATATAAGGTATGATTTAGGTTGGTATCGTTTGTATGGCGTCGTGAGCTCTCGTGTAAGCTCGCCGATCAGTGACCTACGGTAATGCAAGTAAATGAGCAACGTTAATTATTACGGAATGGATTTTCTGCGTTTTATGCAATTTTTCTTGCGAGAAGTTAATTTTTTAATGGAATGTCGATGGAAAGTGGACAAGTAGAAGAAAAAGGTATCTTACAGTAAGTCGGTAAAAGTGTATTGTAAAAAAAAATCAATCATATACAGGCCAGTCGCGGCGCAGGGGCACAAAGTGTGACTGTAAAGTTCGATTCCCACTCGAGGTAATTAAATATTTATTTAAATTTATACTTCCATTTCTTCGCTCTGGTGTCGAGGCAAAGGGAGGTGTTCAGTACCGCCACTCAACATGCAATTCGGCGGAAATTGGGGAACGGAGTGTCTTAACACTAGGTTCCCCCTACTTACCCTGCATACAGCGTGAAGCTGATAATAAGTGCAGTGTAAAAAAAAAGAAAAAGACGATTTGCTAAGATAGGGAGAACAAAGTGTTTGATCACTGGCACCTTGCTGATGTTACAAAAAGCGGAAGCTAAAAAAATGAATAAAATAAAATCGATTTGAAACGATGGATGTAATTTGTGGGCAATGACTTAAAATCTGGTTTTAGTGGGTCTGGTTCCGGTAGCTCTACCACCTAGTAGCTGCGTTATATTGCCATACTTTACAGAAGGAGGAGAATGAAGTGAATATTATCACTATATATCTCCAAAAATATGTAAAAAAAGAAAACCAACCAGTAAAATATCAGCTTGTTCATCAATATTTTCTATATATTTAAAATATATATATTATATTATAATTTAATTGCCTATTCATTGGCACGTGGCCATTCTTGTAGGATATTAATTTAATTAACAAATCCATCGATCATTGTCGTTAGATGTGACAAATTATACTATTTGCTTATTTTACATATTAAATTATATTTTATTAAGAAAATATTAGAAAAATAAGAAAAAATCATGTCTTTTCTAATGCTTGCATTTTATATTGTAGGTTGCTAGGTTGCGTTAGAATGTTCTAGTTTCTTTTGTAACAAGCTTTTACTGTTTTCTGCTTCAATACCTACCTTTACTTAATTTATGTAGCGAGAAGATAAATATGTATTACAAATATGATTAGTTAGAAATTATAAATATTTTTTATTATCTATAATGTGGGTATTTTAAAATGTTTATTTCGATTTGTTTGAATAAGGTACAGAATGTGCAACACGTGGTCGAAGTTTCATATCGGGATTTACTTAAGAACTTTAAACGAATACTTGTAGAAAAACTTTAGTATATCAATATATATATAATTATAATAATTGATACATTATGATGATACATTATAATTTTACAGAAAAACATCTAATGAAATTTCATTATAATACCGATTAAATAGATATTAGTTTATTAATATTAAATTATTATACTTACAGAACATCACTATTGTAACAGTAACCATCTAAAAACAATAAAATAAACTATTTTAAAACAAAAAAAGCCATTTCTCGAAGTTAGAAGCGAGTTATGTACGTGAAAGTGCGCGGCCGTGACCGAGTGTATTGACCTTTGCCGACGCGTCTATGTTGTCCTAGGTTAGTTTAGGTGACGTGGAAGGCGGGCTTTTTGAGTATGGAACAGTATAGTTTTTAAAATTTTTGCTTTTTATTTTTATTTTATCAGTATTTTTTTGTTCTACGTTTGTTTTTCAATAAATTTGTCAATACAAAAATTACATAAATATTGAAGAAATTTAGTATCTGTATTTTTAAAATTAAAAATGAAAATATAATTTATATATTTTAAATCATTTTATAACAGTCAGTATAAATAAAAAAAAAAACATTAATGTCATTTTAATAACTTCTTATTGGAAAACGTAAGAATTGAATTTGATAAATAATAAAATTCTAATAATGAAAATAATTAAGTTAATTACTCGTAGCCGACTACGTTTTATGATTAAAAAAAATTATAAAAATATAATATATTTCTTAAATTTTGAAAGTACTCTTAATTCAGTATATATTTATTATTATTAAAATAAACTTATATATCTAATATACAAATAAATACTTACGAATAGCCACCGGGTAGGTCGTGACACACACCGACGCGGTAGTTTCCACGGGAATGGCAACTCAAAATGAGATTAAACTCAATAGAACTTGAATAATATGTTATCGCGATAATTTTTTCATTGTATCTCTTTAATGGTGGGCTTTTATTTAAGTGGGTGGGGGTTCGATCCCGGCGTGCGGGACGCGCGAGCTCTAGAACTCCACTGAGCAGAGGTATCGTCGCCAGTGAAATTACGTCAGATAACCGCCGCGCGCGCACCCCTTTCCTTTTTTTTCCCATAATTAATTTCTTGCAAGATTTTGGCAGTGTTTTTTCTTATATATGGATCAATGAATTTATTATTTTATGCCGGTAATATTTTACTTTAGATTAACAAAAAGTGATAAAGGTATTTTTGATGTGCATGGTAATTGAGTAAATCGATTTTTTAGGTTAAATTACATTTCGTAAATATACCATGTGGGTAGACTTTGATACGTTTTTTTTTCAGAAAATAAATTTAATTAGACATCTAAATTAATTAACAAAAAAATATCTTAAAAATAATACAAAAATTATATTCACCTGAATTACAAGCAATCAAACATTTCAAACACACCAACACTAAATTAAATATGACATCTTTAGGTTGAATAAGATTCTTCTTAGAGCGAAATATTTCTAATACATTTTTTTTTCATATTTCAAAATGGACGCCGTCTTTCCCGCCAGACGAATACGATCCTGGTTACCTGCGCACACGCACAAGTAAATTAATACACACACATACACACATACAAACGCACACAGATGTAAAGACGTGACACAGACGCTCCTAATGCTGGTGACTGGAAGAAGGCTGTATGTGATTTTTCGATATATTCGTTTTATTAAATTCTTGTGTTGTCATAACGTTATTAGAATTTAATACTAATTGGAATTGGAATGATATGAATATTTATATACAATTTTTAAAATGTTATTTTAAGTTATGATTTTTTTTGATTTATTATTAAAATGTTTAACTATATTATAGTATAACTATATTAATTAATAACAAGTAAAAAAAAAAGTATTTTTTTGTAATTTCATTAAAGAAAATAATGAAAGCAGGTATAGAAATAAAATTAGAAAATTTTATTTCTATACCTACTTCAAAATAAGAATTTTAGATGAATATTTAAAAATATTTTATTTTATTTATGTTTTTTCTTGCAGCCTAATGATTAAGCCTAATGATTAAGCTTTACAATATTTTATAATTATGATTTTTAATCAAATAAGATTATAAAATATATCAAATATCATAAAATAACTCAATTTCATATACATATTTATTCCCGCATCCAGTACAAGAAAGTATAAATAAAACATAACTATCGTTGGGTAAGGGACGTTGCCCTTTGCGTGTGTGTGCGTTGTTATGTGCGATCACGTAACTGTGTGCATGTGTGTATAGACCTAAGTACACAACACACACCAACACGTGGATGCGCTTACGAGTTGAAACATTTTTTTTCTATAGGAATATCTGATATAATAGAGAGGGTAGAAGAAAAATAAGAAGACACTCCGTTCTCTACTTTTCTATTATCTTAATTATTTAATTTTGATACTTTAAAATCCTTTTGGATCATTAATACCTTTTATAATAGGTTCCCAGGTTCCTTTCGCTTTGCTATGTGCGTATTACAGGGGTAGAAACATAGGTAAAAATTAAAAAAATATTTTGGGTAACTAGTATTTTAAATAATAAATAGATTTAAGAAAATAAAACCGTATTTGAATCATAGATAGATCATATATAATGTCAAACTGATCGTTCGAACATCTTATTTGGAAATCGGTTAATATAAACGTTCCCTACAATCGGAAAAAGAATCCGAAACTATCGAGTACAATGCACGCATTTTACTAAGCAACGATGGTGTCAATGACAATGTGGAAGGATTAAATTAGTTTTATTTCAATACAACTCTGTCCGTATGAATGGTGGACGCGTAAATGTATCGAGTGCGGTGTTTAGACGAGTTTTAGCTCTCACAAGTTCTCATGGTATCGTGGTATCATTATAATATAAGTTATTTTATTTTTTTTGGAAACAAAGAAATATTTTTTTACTTTGAATGTGTTTATTTATTATTGTAGCCTATTTTTAGTTTTACTCTTATTGATTATGTTATAACTTATACTGAAGGGTGGTGCTGGGACACAGGCGTACGCTGTAAACGCGACAAACTTTGGATTAGATTCAAAGTTCGGTGTCAACATGCAATGCCACTAGAATTCGGCGGAAAAGCGGAAACGAAGCATCTTAACGGGGGACAGAGTATCTAAACATTAGGTTCCCGGGTTCCCACTACCTACACCGCTATGTGCGGAATATTGCTGGTGTGGATGATTCATGAGGCATTTTAAGTGCCGAAGGTAACTTTGACTGCGGAGATGTTAGTTAACTCTTTATAATAAAGTATAGACATAGTATACAAATAAATTTAAGTTAATTAATTAATAACTTACTTAAATTAACTTAGCTTCACGCTTTATCCCTAGTGGGGTAGTCAGAGAGAACGGAGCGCCAAACGCTACGGTCTCTACATACCTCTTTCGCCTCGTCCACTGTCATCAACCTTTTCATACATGCCCTCACCATAAATCTTTTTTGCCATTCTTTCATCACTGATTCGTTCGACGCCCAAACCAGCTGAGCACGTTTTTCTTAATTCTCACCGTGAAATCCTCGCTAGTACCTGCCATTCTGTGTACCTCTTCATTGCGGATTCGATCAGCTAAGCTGACTCCGGATATCCTACGAAGAGATCACATCTCTACGGCGTTCATCTTTCTTTCATTCTCCTTCTGTAATACCCACGTTTCGCTGCCGTATAACAGCGTCGGTAGCAACACTGCATTGTTTACGGCCAAACGCGCAGCTGTGCTGACGTTTCGCCGTCTCATCAATGCATCAGCAGCCAAGGCTCCGTTAACCCTGTTACCGGCAGCAATACGCCTTTCCACATCCATCTCATAACTTCCATCTCTACTGAACATACTTCCCAGATATACCACTTCAATCATACCATTTACACTGATTTTTCATTCCGTCTTTTCGTCATCTCTTTCAAAAATCAGAACCTTTGTCTTATTCGCATTAGTTAATTCATTGTGATATAACCATAATTTTATATAACGTCAATAAAATTTAAAATTGTGATAATGTCAACAGTTAATGTTTTGCAAGCCCTCGTAGCGCAGGAACACTGTAACTCAACTCTGCGCTTTGTTACTAGAGAGAAGAAATGAACATATTAATAAATAATAATTCGTTTCTCCGAATGGGGAACGAACCAACAACCGCCGTGATTACACTTGTGCCACCGCGCCACGACGGATTCCCATCCTATGTTATTTCAATACAAAATTACATGTCGGTGTAACAAATTTGCGCGTCTTGGTGTGCGTTAGAAGTTATTTCACTTTGTTCTATGTAAATAGCGGACCATAATTACGTTAAATAAACTCTTTACTTTATGAATACATATATCATATATTTTTTTATGGCAGGCTCAGCGTAGAGAGATTCCCACTCGGGGGAATGAAATATTTAATATTTTAATTTCTTCGCTCTGGTAACGTAGCAAAGCACGGCGTTGAGCTTCGCCACTTAACACACAATGTCTTCTACGGAATTCACAATTCCGTAGAAAATGTCTTAATGGGAACAGAGTGTCTTAACACTAGGATCCCAGGTTCCTTTTGCCTACCCTTTATTTTTCCCACTGGTCTGACTGTAAACGCGACCGTCGCGACGGTTGTAGGTTTGATTTCCACTGGGAATGGATAATTATTATTTCCTCGCTCTGGTAATAAAGTTGGCTGCCACTAGGTTTCCTGTACTTACTACGCTATATGCACAGTGAAAAGCAATAAAAAATAAATATAATAGCAGCTTTTAATAGCATAAAAAAGTTTAGTTCCAAAGCTTGTATTAAAAGTTATTTCTTACTGCCACTATCTATCATTACCTGTTTCAGAGTACACAGTTCCAATTTTACTTTGAATAAATATTTTTTTTGAACATTCACGTTTGTTCCGGTCTTTAAGGATATATATACGCTTTACGCCCACAGTCTCTTATAAGATATGAGGGAAGGGTAATAGAATCTTTGTTGATATTATAGAGCGTCGAAGTGACATGGCGTTGTTTGTGACATCAAATCTGAGTAGTCTGTCATTATCATTGCATTTAAAAAATGTCAATTCGTTTGTTTACCAAGGCGTGACGTACATCGCTCTAAAACAATTATTAATAGTAAACAATTATTAAAAGTGAATAATAAAAATAACACGTGTATTATAACGTATTAATAGGTTTTCATTATTTGAATACATAATTTTAATAATTTTTACTGGCTATCATCATGGATATTATGGAGAAAAGATATTCTATTACTAACTCGCAGTGGGCAACACCGGACTGAAAATGGGATGATGATGTGGTTGTTTCTCACTCAAGAAAATTTATTATTTTTATTTCCCGCTATGGCAAAATAAATTGCCTCGAATTCGAGACGTAAGTTACGAACGTTATATTTTACGAAACAAAGCATGAAGATGTAAAAAACTATTTCAAACACATTAATTTAACTAAGTATAAAAGTAAGCTTTTTTTAAAAAATGACTTGAGCTTGTCGCCCCATCAAGAATGAAACTCCACCAACCAACCACCACCAACTCGAGGTGGTGGTGCTCCACTTAATTACTGAGTTTCTATTTCCATCTTGCAGCTTCATCATCACACCCTGATTATCATTATCTAGAATAAAGTGCTCGTCAAGACGGATCAAACGAGTTCAAATTCGAAGGGACAACCCCTTCGAATTTGAACTTTATTTAACTACCGAGGCCTCCTCTTCCTATGACCACCTTTCGATTCCATCATGAGATCAGCTCCATGTCATAATAATTTTGTACTGTCATCTAATTTACACATACATGACAAATATTGGGAGTTCGAGACAGGTGAAACCTTGTAAAAAGAATTTTAAATAGAAGTAACATATTATATTGAAATTATATCCGTCACATGTATATTTAGTTAGGCACCAACTGCCATGCCATAGCTTTTTTAATAGCTTCACGCAGTATCCTGCACATAGCAGGGTAGGCGGAGAGAACCTGGGAACCTAGTGTTAAGACAATGGTAGTAGTGTTAAGACAAACATAAAGATACTTCGTTCCTCACATTTCGTCGAAATCTGGAGGCATTGCGTACTAAACAGCGTAACTCAATGCCGCGCTTTGCCTTGTTGATAGAGTGAGAAAATGAAAATATTTAATATTTAATTTTCTCAATTTGGAATCGAACCCACAACCTGCCGCGCTTACAACCGCGCGTTGTGCTCATTAATAAGTAATGTAATGTTACCTACAGCTACGGTATTTAAATGATGTTCCAGTAGTTTCTCACGTTCGAAGATAATTAAAATAAATGTATTGCAGAAAAAAACGTCCAGAATAACTTCTAATAGGGGACTTGTCCTAACATAACCGGACTTGTTAGAAATGTTGTTGGTACTTACTATTGAATGTGTAGTAAGAGAAAAAAACGTTGCGTTTTATACGAACAATTATTTTTTATGGCATAAGACGTTTTGTATATAATTTTATTTTTTAATATTATTGTGCCTTTTGAGGAATTTAGTGATTTTTTTAGTTTTTTTTGTTTTATGTACGCCCGGTGATACTGTAAAGACCATTCCAGGTCAACAGCATTTTACTCCTTCCGAAAAAAAGTCGATAAGTGTATTTGCTTGCAGGTAACGTCCGAAGTAAACTCGTATGAAGTACAATACTTCGTCTATTAAGTGTAAACATATAGACCATATTATGTGTTTAATTTAGTTTTATTTAAATAACCTTAAGCACTTCTGATTTATAATAATATATAACAAATAAATTTATTATTGCCACAGCTACCAAATAAAAAAATGCAGAACACTTTTTTAATTTTTTTAACATAAAAATATATGTTTTACATGTCAAGACTTCGTATCTTAAGACTATGTAAGAGGTATCCTAACCTCCTTTCAAAATTTACTAGCAATAAATAAAATGAATGAATTTTAAGCTTTTTTAGTAAATGGAATTTAAATACTTAATAAATATATATATATATATATATATATATATATATATATATATATATATATATATATATATATATATATATATATTACTTTCAACAGCGTTTTTTACACCCACTGTGCGTTGTTCCACACTAACTAGATAATGGATAACGCATACAACATGCGCTTCATCTAACCACAAGTAAAGAAGAAAAAATAAGCAAAAAAAAAACACAAAATCCATACATTTTATATGACAAGTTATTTATAGTGTACTTTATTTAATGGGAACGTTGAAACTGTAATTATTAGTAGCTATTTGTTATTATCTTAATAATTTCCATAGTAATTTGTGAGGCAGAGAAATGTTCTCTGTTTTTTCTTTTGTAAAGATATTCCTGGCCTCTAATAAAAGTTTATAATAATGGTTAAATGACGAATGACTTCGATTATTTTTCGAATTTAATAAATATTAATGCAATGAAACCGTTTTGGCGCAGGGGCACACGCTTGCTATAAAGGGTCGGTTGTGGGTCCGATTCCCACTCGAGGAAATAAAATATTTAATACTTTCATTCTTTGGTAACGCAGCAAATAAATGAAGTTAGCTATTTAGACTTTCATTCTCAATAGGACCAAAGGAACTGAATCAATGCAATTCATATTGGCAAAAACGTAAAAAAAACTTAAAACCTTTTTATTTTACTCGTTTCTTAAACTAAAATAACTAACCTCGTCTCGACCGTATCCAAACATCAAATCGTTATAATTAAGGTACCCTAATTAGAAGAAATCTGTCTCCGCAAGATTGACAGATGAATCCCAGAAGGACTTTTAGGGCATACCAAATTCCAGACGTGGCCCCTCTTTATCGGCAGGCACGTGATAAATTAAGAAAAATTTTCGACTTTTTTATTTTCAAAAGTTTGTTTCATCCAAGGGATATATAACAATACAGCCTTTATTTAGTTTGGAGAAATATATTTTTTACGTAGTTCATAAAATATTTGAAGCTTAATAAAGTTTACTTCGAAATTTTGCACTAAATTCGTGGCTTTGTTTTTGTAAAATTTTGCATTTTGAACGGGACAAAATAAATATATAAACCGAAAAAACTCATAGGGAACTTGGGAACCTAGTGTCCAAACTTTCTTTAAATCTGGAGGCATTGTGTGTTGAATGGTGGAACTCAACGCCGCGCTTTGTCTCGTTACCAGCTTGTGCCACTAGCACTAGCCTATATAATAGTTGTATAGATATTAATAGATCTTTTATAGTTATCACACTTGCCTATTTTACGAGATAGACAGAACAATTGCTCTCTTCGATCCCAATCAGAGACTGTGTGAAAAGCTGATAAACATCGCGCTTCACCTAGTCAGATTGTTACCTTAGAAATATTCGATCAAATCTATGTATATAATAAAAAAAACAGCATAACGCTTTTTCTCGCTTAGCAACGTTGGCAAAAGGAACCTAGAGTTAAGACACTCTGATCACCACGCTCGGGCCAGTTGTAGAAATGTTGCATGATGTGTGACGCAACTCAACGCCGTGCTTTGGATATATGTATCATGTTCATAAATAAAACAATCAACTTAACGCTGTATCCCGCATACAGCAGGGTAGGCAGAAAGAACCTAGTGTTAAAAAAATCCATTCCCCGCTTTCCGCCTAATATTTTTAATTTGGTACCATTAAAAATAATGTTTGATATTAAATTAAAATTGTACGTCCACGAGAATGGGTAAAATATAAATTAAAAAGTTTAACTCTTTCATTTTCGCGATTTTTACACATTTTAAGTAATATTATTGAACCGAATTAATCGTGAATATTTAATATCATACATTTTGGAAACGCTGGATGTTTCTAAAACTTTATACCCATTGTATACACCGTCGGTGGTGGTCCGCAGATCCGTTGTATCCGTGACCATGAAACACTGCAAAGTGTTCGAAACGTCCAGTTTGTAAAATCGTATAACACTGTCTAAATATATGTGATTAATCCGGTTAGGCAGTTTTCTTTAAAATTTTAACTTGTTTGAAGTCTTCAATTCTGAAGTAAATTTGAAAATATTCTATGAAAGCTTTTGTTAGATTCGCGCTTTGGGACAGTGCCTGGCTGACAACGCGATGATGGTAGGTTCGACCTCTGACACTCAATATCGAATTTAGGTTTTCTCCACCTACCTTGCTATGTACGGCAAAAGTCGTAAAGCTAAAAGGAATATTGTCATTTTCTAAACTGGAAAAGCCAAACACAGTGTTGGATTTCGTCTTTTAAAACAAATAATGAAGAACGGAGTGACTTACGAATAGATTCCCTTTGCTACTAGATTTCTTATCCCTACGACATGATGCGTGAATATAAAAGCAAAAAATTGTATATAAATTTAAACACATTAAACAATTCTCCAAATAGAAGACCCTGAACTTACGTGAAAATATGAATTATTGAAAAGGACAAATTATACAATGTCTGATTTATTACTTTGAACAAAGAAAAAAAACAGAAAATGTAAGTAACGTTCGGCGGATTCTATTAAAATAATATAAATAATTTTCACTTTTCTACTACATTAGGACTGGAGTGTAGGTTAAATATATGTGCATAACATGCAGGGACATATAACCTAGTGTTAAGACACTCCGTAATTGGCGTATCTAAAGATATTTTCTAGGGAGCGCCCTTGACTCTAGTTTCGAACTGCTCTTTTTGTTTAAAGATATTTTATTTATTATTTCAAACTTAATTTTTTGTAAGAAAATTTTTGAGGAGGTTTCCAGACTATTCTGGATTGGTCAAAGACGAGGAAATTTTTTTTTTCAAGTATTACCCATACGATTTTGAAAATGTGGGCATAGCGTTCCGTCAGCTATTACAAAAAAATTGTAAAGGTGCCTAAAACAATATTTTATATATATACGGGGTCGTAATTTTTCATAATACAAGAATTAAAAAGAATCGCCTTTTCGTGAGTTTAGGCAGAGAGAATCCAGTGTTAATAAAAACTCCGTTCCCTAAGAGATACACAGTATGAACTGAGTATCTGTGCATGATAAAATAATCTTCTTTCTCCTTATCGCTCATACGCTATATTATTATACATAGGTCAGAGGAAATCTGGAACCTGTTAACCTAATGTTAAGACACTCTGTTCCCATTAAGCCACTTCCATTGCTCACTTTCCGCCAAATTCCGGAGGCGTTACGTGTACATTATATTATATCTAGGCATAATAGAAAAATACCTAGATATTCTTTTAACATATAAGAAAAATTCCCTACTTCCACAACATAGCCACATAATAAACGTTTCAAAACGCTAAAGTAAATCCCACGAAGGTCCCACAGGACGCGGGGATAGCTAAGCGGGCTGTTTAACAGAGTACAGTGCCCTTCGAGCCGACGCGACCGGTTTCTAATCGCTGTATCGACCGAAGAAAAACTTAGAATAACTACCATATATTGTAGGGTTAGCAGTAAGAGGATGATGGCTGCTTATTTATTTTAGTTTTTCGCTGTATTCTGCGTATAATGGGATGGTCAGAGGGTTACGACACTCCGTTCCTCACAGATCGCCCATTGTGCAATGATTACAAATAAATCTATTACATTTATGTATATCTTAAGGCCAATCGTGGCGCAGAGACACTAGCGTGTAACTAAGCGTGACACGTTGTGGGTACGTATTCCACTCGAGGAAGTGAAATATTGTTTTCGAGTGGTAAGAGCGCGGCGCTGAATACCGCCATTCAACATGCCTCCAAAATTCAGCGTAAAGTGAGAAGTGGATGTTTTTTTTACCCTAGGCTAGGCTGTCTCTTCGTTCCCTGCTATATACGGGATACAGCAAGAAACTGATAAAAAAGTAATATGTTGTCTAAACAAAACTCTTCAGAACAGACTCTTCACTGGACACGCTAATCTCACGAACTAAAGTTACGCATGGAAAGAGTCGTTTTGTGGTGGATATTCTATTTATGGAGGAGAGATATACTCGCACGCTATATTATATTATAACTTTGGACACTTTGATAATGTCACATGTCATAAATCTTATTTATTTCCATTTGAAGAATAAAATTTATCGAAACAAAAATATTATAATATATTTTACTGCATAAAAGTTTCCTCCAGGTGGATTTGAACTGGCAATCAACGTGTGCAGTCGTCCGCGTCAAGTCTGCGCCACGACGGCGTCACTATCATCGTGTCATTGCAGTTACAACACAGACACAGAATAGGCATATTAAAATGAAATTTTAAAAATATATGCTTATTAGAAAAGTGATCAAATTTTTTCATTTACATTTTAAAAAAGCTTAGTAAGCCGTTATTTTTTGGGGTTGCATACCTTAAAATAGCAACAGATCCTTATAGGATCATTTGTCCGTCTGTCGGTTGGTCAGCCAATACCATTTCTCTCCCGTCTTCAATATAAGCGACCAAAGTGTTTTAATAAAGAAGGATATTTCTTTAGGCATCACATTGTATGCCGCAGTGCTTATACTTAAGACACTATTAAATTCTTCAATATAACTTGCGTAACTCAACGCCTAATACAAAACGGTAAATATACAAAGGGAATATAATAAAAAAAAGTCACACTCTTTCTATTATCCTCATATAAGGTTACTAACCCTAATTTAAAATTATTCTTTAAACGTTTGAGAGCAAAATGTGAAATATAAAAAATAACCCAGTCAGGTGTGAGTCAGGCAAAAGTATGCAGAGTTCCGTACAATTATCTATAAACATCGCAAAAAAATTACGTTTGTTGTATGTTGGGAACATCTCTGATATCTCATGGTCACAGCCTGGCGACAGGCGGACACACTGACAGACATATAACGAAGTCTTTGTAATATTCTCTCTTATTCTTCTTATTATTATTAGATCCCGTTTTACCCTTTGGATACGGAACTCTAAAAATAAGATTTTTTCGTCCACACCACCCGTAAGTGGTTCATGGAAAGCATTTTCTTCAAATGGATGTTATAATTGCTCACTCAAAGGAATTTGATATTTGATAATGATTCTGCCCATATAGAGTATTGTCTTCAACTGACAATACTTACAGTTTTTTGTGATGTAATGTTATAAAGCGTATATTGAGTTCCGTACACCTATTGTATTGAGGCCATCGTGGCACTGAGGCACGTCGTCTGAGTACAGTCGGTTGGGGATTCGTTTCCCATTAAACAGAATTATTTTCATTTAGATACAGCGCGGCGTTCAGTTTCGCCACTCAAATCATCTCGAAAATTGAGCGGAAAGTGTAAAGTGAATAGCGTATCTTAACATTGGGATCCCTCTCTCTGTCAGCCTATATTCCGGACACAGTATGAAGCTAAAACAAATAGGTCATTATAAGAATTCTTTTATGTAACTGATATTCCGCTGCATGGGTAGAGTAGTAGTAGTGTCCTCTCTCGAGAGATAGCACGTGTAAGATGGCAGAATTTAATTTGCTTATGAACTGAATTAACAATAACAGACCAGAAGCAATTATTTTCTTCTAAGAACTAAAGAATGTATGTAAAGTTGTTTTTTGCAAGTATCATCAGGAATACCACCGATAAAGTGGGATCGAGTAAAAAGTAAATTGCGTTTGATTTACCTGATATGTATCGAGTTCAAGTAATTACACGACTCCTATTGAAAAAAATAGGTGCATATTTTAATAAATTGAAAAAACAGCAAGGTACGCGGCGACCTAGAGTTAAGACAGTACTCTATTACTACTACGCTCTCCACTTTTCGCTCAATTATCAAGACATTGCTTGTTGACGGAATTCAACGCTGCACTTCGTCTTCTGATTTGTTGCACAAGTGAGAATCGAAACCATAAACGTCACTTTTACAGTGCTATGAAAGGCCTCACAGGCTCTATCACAAAATTATCAAAAATAAATATTTATTCTAATGTAGCAACCCTGTACCTTAGAATAGGCACCCATAAACAAATAGTAAAGGCTTTGCTGATTTAGTTTCAGTATTTTCATTTTTTTTGCTTTATGCATTCCTTATCGTGCATAGAATAGGCACAGGTAACTTAGTGGCACGACACTTAGTTCTCCTTAAAACGCTGAAACTGAAACAAATAGCTTGGCAGAATCTTTACTTTGCCTAATTATATTACTAAATATAATTATAAACATTATTCTCAATGATATAATCGAAGTAACCGACAAATACTGTCAGATATTGTTTCCCATATGTAGCAGGGTAGGCAGAAGTAACCTAGTGTTAAAACACTTTTCACCCAGATAGAACTCAATGTTTTGCTTTATTTATTTTTTATTTAAAATTTTTTTTAATTTTCTCAAATAGTAGAATTTTAAAAGCTTTTGACGTACTGTATATGTATGACTATGGATAATTACATAAAATTATAGACATAGCAGATAACAAATATATAAATATATGACATCCAACTCATGAGATCTAACTCATAAGTTACATAAAGAAATCTAAATTTCATAATAAAACCACTTGCACACATAATACTTACGAGAAGGTACATACATACGTTTAGACTTTAGAGACTAATGTTCTGACATATGGAATGCTGCTCTGTCTGCCAGCGTTTTTGCACTACTCCACTCAACCTGTCCCCCCCACCCCCGGCCCCCCTCGCCTCCCCCCTCCAAATACCATAACCGCCATAAAAAATTCTATGGTTTTAAACCATGCTATGTGAATATAGAGGTGTTTTTTCAAAGGAAAGCCACCTCAGGTTGAATTCTCCGAGGCAAGATTGACGTAGAATCAGCGACACTGCGAACGTGATTGTTGAGTTCGTAATTTTTGATTTATTTGTCACAATTTTATTGTATTTATTAGTTTATTGGTTTCACTCGGGTTTGCTTGTTTGTTTTGTTTTAGTTAAGTATGTAGTATGTTTGTTATATACATGTACCATTGTTCTATTATTGATAGGTAGGTACATACGAGACAGCTGATGAGTTTTAAAGAGAAATACCATTTTCATTTATAATTTAAAATATAAATTAATTTGCTTATTTCCGATACATAACTTTAATCTAAGAGTGGCAGAACATTGGTTGTTATTGTATAGAATTATTAATATAGATAAATATTATTTTATACTCTACTAGTGACCGCCCTCACCTGCGTACCTCGTTTGCGTGGATTTTACGAAACTAAAATATAAAATTCTGTTTTTCTCGTATGTTCTGTCACATTTCAGCTGAATTTCATCATTTTACGCCACATAGTTTTGACTATGCGTTGTTTGTCTCTCGATACTGGTAAAGTTTTATGGTGCAATATGATAGCATGATATGATAGCTAATGATGCTATATAACGACGGCTCAGTCAGCTCACTACAGTTACAAAATATATAGAAATGCACACGTACACGTGAGGGCTCGAATCTAACTAACATTAATATTATGTACATCTACACTAATATAATAAACTGGAAGAGTTTGTTTGATCGTTCGTTCGTTTGTTTGTTATTTTTGTTTGTTTGTTGAGACGCTATCATCTCTGGAATTTCTAGGATTACTTATAAGTAAATCGTATAAGATTTACTTATTTTTTGTTTTGTTTGAAAGCATAGATTGCTCAGAAGTGCTATAGGCTATATAACATTACCCTTTAACTCTTAATTAGTCTTAAATAACGAAATAACGACCGATACTTAACCGCGTGCGTGGCACAAATATTTATATGTAACTATATGTAAGAACATTGTATTAAAAAACATTCAGTTTCATTAACTCCAAATTAAAATCCTCAATACTGTATAACTTTGTTTTTTAGGATGTAGTCCCACGGTGGCGCCCTCATATCCTTACTGTGCACTGATTGACTGATCAAAATTATGAAAAATTATTGAATGTATAAATTATATAATCAAAAAATATAAAGTGGGCCTCTAATATAAAATATAAGGTGTTACGTTAAATATATAAAATACAGTATCTGAAATGGCTAGGAATTAAAAAACAGAGTGTTTCAACTCTAGGTTCTCTCTGCTTACCCTAAAAAGCGGAAAAAAATAGAAGTATGGATGTTCAAACTGGTTTGTATGGCCTTGGGGAGAAATGCCGACGTCACATCGGCGAAAGTACTCCACCAGACCAGTCGAGCATTTCTTCCAGGATTTCTTTTAAATTTAAACTATTAAGAAAATAACTAATTATGATGATTATTAAAATTATCTTAATTTGAAATTTATTTTGATAACTCATCAAATTTTTATTGGAATGAAAGAAATAGGTACTAATTTGACATAACTCACAAATGACAACGCTGATATTTGTTTGACTTCAAATCTTGTACGAAGAGTTTTACTATTTAATCATTCCTTCTTAAGTCACTTTTTGCGCGATTTATGCATGGCAGAATTCAAGTGCCCGAGGTATCTTTGCCCTGAGGAACCGTGCTATATTAAAACAATTAATATAATGTAATATGACTTATAGCCTTTTCCGATAAGTGGATAATCTAGAATACACAACACTTTTTTAAATCGAAATAGTAGTTCCTGAGATTAGCGCGTAAAACCAAATTAACTCTTCAGCTTCATATTATTATTTTAGGTATAGATAGATAAGCATGGATTGGGCTTATAAAGTGAACTGACTTTAGTCAACTGCAGATATTAATTTCTAATACATTTCCTGGGAAGTATCATCTAGGTATATAATAGAAAACCGTTGCAGAATTCACCCAAGGCTACAAAAGAGATAGTAGGTTCATTTAAAATAATAAGCATTTATTAGCTACGGTTTGAAGTACAGTTAGTCGCGACTGCTTTGCCGTTAGTTTCTGCAATTCTATAGATGTACCTAATAAATAAAGATTTAGTACACAGCGGTGACAAATGATTCAGTACTTCATTACCCGAAAACCACTTTAGCTAGTAGCTTCACGCTGTAACCCGCACATGGTAGGGTAGAGAGGAGAAACCAGGAAACCTAGTATTATGATACACATTTCCTCGCTTTGGTGACGAGTTACGCCTCTTAACACGCAGTGCCTCAAGATTTCGGTAGTAAGTAGGAAACAGAAGTATCTTAACATTGGTTCCCAGGTTCCCTCGGCCTTACCTGCTATGTGTGATGTGATATTAAAAAAATGTAAAGCTAAAACAAAATCATTCTTAGTCAACTTTGAACCCACAACTATCGTGTGCATTCTGATACTTACAACTTCGTTATGAAATGATTTCTTTAATCAATTTTTGTTATATTATGCTGTTTTAGAGAAATCACATAGGTTCAATTAAATTTTCATAGAATGATTAATTATAAAATTCTTTTAACAGAAAAAAGTCAAATGTTCTTTTATTTCAAACTTACTTAGATAAACGCCGTAGTGGCGCAGTAAAACAGACTTATAAACTTTATTTGGAATAAAAAACATATCTGTCATTTTCTCAGGGTACAAATGGCGGGAATGCGTCCCGGTACGTTCAAATTGACAACCGCCATATATGGCTGTATGCCATTAGGCCTTTGTGTTAGACGGTTTGACATTTAATAGTGTAGGTACAGATAAAAAATATAATGTTTTTTGTTTTTTATTCCTTAAGTTAGGAGAATGATGGACTGTTTGTTTTTTTTCTGTTCATTTTCATTTCATTTTGAAATGAGATTTTTACATGTTTAATATTATAATAAGAAGGTCGGCGTAAGTTAAATATATAAGATTATGTTTATACAATATGTATGTAACAAATGTAAATTTTCTTAGTCATCTTCCGCCCAATTTTCGACATGTTGCGTATTGAGTGGCGGAATTCAACGCCGCGCTTTGTCTTATTACTAGAGCGAAGAATTGAAAATAATTCGTTTCACCGAGTGGGAATCGAACTCACAACTGTCTTGTTTACAGTGATGAGTGCGCTATGTTGGGATCTTACTAAGAAACATATCCATATACAGTAAATAAATAGTAAGAATCTTTAAAATATTTAAAAACACATTAAAAAATGATACACTTTCCGCTGACAACCGAAGTGCGACGGACCGTGAGATACAAAATGGCTAATTGCATTCAGCGTCGAACCGGAAGTTAAAACAAAGTGTTGTTACTAAGCGGTTAGTGTGTTAAAGTGAATAAAAATATTTAAATGAATATTATTTGTTATATTTTTGCTGTATCCCCTATATGGCGGGGTAGGCAAAGGAATGTAGTGTTAAGACACTCCGTTCTAAATTTTACGCTGATTTTTTAAGGTATCGCTTGTTGAGTCACGGAACTCAACGCCGCGCTTTGCTTCGTTACCAGTTCACAATCGTCCCATAATTAGAACGACCTCATAAATAAATTTGTGTACTATATTCTTTTTTTTACTTGTATATAGTTATATACAGTTAGAGTAGGTACAGTACATATGTAATAACATCTGACTGTAAATGTGTGGGTGGTGGGTTCCGTTCCCATCTGTGGGAATGACACATCTCACCACTTTGGCAAGATAAGCATGCGCTCAGGCACTTATTATTTTTATCTAAGATGTACGCTTATTTTTGCTGATTAGTTTCACACGCCATGTTTCTAATACTGTAGGAAAACGATTACAGTGTCTCATATTAGGATGTTTCTGCCTATCTTTCTTTGTGGGAATAAGCTACAAATATTTTTTTTTCTTTTAGGTTTAGGACAACATTTGATTGTGAACACAACGGTTGTGGGTAGCTCACAGGATATACTTCGAAAATCACTATTTTCTATACAAACAAATTGGATAATATTTAATTTAAGAATCCGTTAAGCCATTTGTCGTGGCGCACGGGCACGAGCGTACGAATGTAAACGCGACGGTTGTAGGTTCGATTTCCACTAGGGAGAATGAAATATTTAATATTTTAATTTCAACGCTATGGTAATGAGATAAAACGCGGCGTTCTGCAACTCAACACGCAATGCTTCAAGAAATCGGTGGAAAGTGGGGAAAGGAAATGTCTCAATGAATAACGGCGTGTCTTTAACTTTTAAATTCTTTAAAAATTAACAGTGTTTCCAGGTTTCCTTTACCTACCGTGCTGATGTTAAAAAAATATTAAAAATAAAAAAAGTTAATAGACATCTGGAATTCAAATATGTAGAGCTAACTAAAGGTCAAACAATATGGTTTTCTTGACATTTGTAGTAACAACAATTAACTGACCACTCCACGACCTTTCTGGACTATTAAGGCTTCCCATATTTAGAATTTTTTATTGACTGTGGTAATTTAAAGGTTTTCAGTTACAGGCATGTCCGTCGATCTAACGATGTTGATTGCAGGTTAAGATATTGTATATTTTCTAAAATGTCTTAAATAAGGTTTAATATTATTGCAGCAACATATTGTGCAATACCGTACCGCATAACAGTATTTTAGTATTTGGCGACAGATTCTATGTAGAAATAGGTGTATGTTCAAATCTGCCACAAATA
Source organism: Heliconius himera (assembly GCA_021202915.1). Taxonomy (NCBI): domain Eukaryota; kingdom Metazoa; phylum Arthropoda; class Insecta; order Lepidoptera; family Nymphalidae; genus Heliconius; species Heliconius himera. Next base: position 1,077,656 of record JAJHJA010000046.1, read on the forward strand.
TAACGTAAAAAGATAGATATCATACATAAGAAATAATAGAGTGTTTTGAAATAAAAAAACATACAGTAGTAATTTACTAAAAACTACATGAAAGGACATAAAAGACCATTAAATAATTATTCTATCTAAGTATTAAAAGAAAAAAGAAGCAGTTTCTTTGAGTAGAGAGAAAAATTGAAACTTTAAAATATAATATATGGAAAATGATTTATAGGTACTGGTAAATTGAAGAAGAATTACGAATATGCGTAACATAGTTGTCAATATTATGAAATAGAAATCACCTTCAAAAAATATTTAACACTAAAAAGTCGCCATAATAGATTTCATTTTTCATTTTATTTTCAGTTTCAAAGTGTGCTAGCTTACAAGTTAAAAATAATTATTTTCATTTATATCCCTCGTGTTGGGAACGAACCCACCGATATTGTGTTTACAGGCAGACGATCTCCCACTGCGCCACGACGACCTAAAAGCCTTATTCTATATCTAAAGTTAGTAGTCACGATTAAAGTAACTCGTAAGTTAGATATAATTGACAGAATCGAATATCAAATGAGTGCTTTGTTTGACACGATGACACGACGACAGGACGACAGGCGGCTGGTGAAAAAATAAAAACGAGTTCAATAAACTTACAAGCCTTATTTGTAAACATTTCTAGCAGTTGATATTGTTTGAACGTCCACTTTGAGATGCGCTACAGATGTAGTGAAGCTATATTTTTTTATATAGCATATAACATGGTTCTGTTTTCACTTATGGGATGGTGCGCCAAAGTATCAACTTAAACCATTTGATCATATTTGATTTTTATAATAGTATAAACAGAAACAATAATTTAATTAAAATATATAATAAGAAAAAAAATCTTAAAATAGTTCAATTTGTTAGAGATCTAATAATTTGTTAATAACATTTTGGTTTTAGACGTTCCCTTGTGGCGCGTTACTCACCGCATATATCATAAAGAGTGTTCCGGGAAATTATTAGACTTAATTCCTGCCGCTGAGTTTTCTAATCACTACAAACTTATACATCATTATACAACATCACTCCGTGATTATGCGATTTCGTTCTACCACTTCCGTCTGTGTTTTCGGGTCGAAGACACGACATGTATATCTTCATCAAGCGCGTATATTTGCATCTTAAATGTCAGCAACGCACTTGTAGCTCCTCTGGTGTTACACAGTGTTGCGAACTGCGGTGATTTACTTACCTTCAGGTGTCCAGCCTGCTTCTTTGCCTTTGAAAAAAAAACGGTGCTCTTCGTCTATCCCCACTAGTCGGGATAATAAGTGCCGAAGGACTCATTCATAACCCAGAGACAGAGAGAATCTTGATTTCTCATTTTAGAGAGGACAAGGGATGTAGGTTAAGTGATTGTGATTAGATATCATGCAATATTGCAACATTTTTGATTATTTCATACTAAGGAGTGAACATTCTTAAAAAACAGTCTAAGATTATATCAAACGCGTACATGAATTGTATGTAGTTTGATAAGAACGTACGGTTTAGTGATCAGAGCCTTGAATGCTTACCAAGAGCGCAGCATTGCAATTATTATTAGAAATTCTAGTGAATGTGCTTGCGTAGTTTTTTTTATGGCTTTTATTGCTATTAGCGTCGCTTTTATAGCTATTTAGCTCTTTATAGCTTCACGTCTCTTCTGCCTAAATTTAGAAGCATTGACTGTTGAATAGCGGAACTCAACAGTGTTTCTTTCAAAATACAAAAAAAAATCCGCAGCCATCTGAAAACAGCGACACAGTACTGCTCTCTATATACGACACATTTTATGTAAAAATAAAAAAAGTACATTCCATTCATTTCAAAACTCAGCACCTCATGTCTAAGCTTGTAGTGGATGCTGGACGTATATAATGCACTATTTCTGCACATCTTGTTTCTCCCGACTCATGTGGCTAGTTTCTAGAGATCCGTAAACGAACGCTTCTAACGATATTATAATAAAAAGTTACTTCACGGTGTATATCGCATATAGCAGGAACGATTAAAGTAACCTACTGTTAGGGCAACATTTTTCGAGACATAACTTATTGAGTCAACGCTGCGATTTGTCTTGTTAAAAAGAGCAAGGGACGAATAAAATAATTCATTCTTACAAGGGAGAATTGAATCCATAACCATCGCGTTTACATTCAAACGATGTGCCACGACGGCTTTTAAACGTAAACGACTACGTATCTATCGATATTATAAAAAAAGGGTATAAATTACTAATAGCTGCACTTAGAGATGGCAATTAGCTTTTAAATTAATGAATGTAATATATTAAATAATAATAAATGTTTATAATTTATGACGATTTTATGTTAATGAAAGATTTCATGTTTTTGTATGTTATTCTAGGCAAAGGTTATATTTGGTTAGGTAGAAAGAGGAGCTCGGACAGTGGAGGTGATCGTTAATCACAAGCACTGCGTCGAACTCCTCGTGGTCTATCCTATCCTGGTGTGGGTTGCACTTACACGGTGAATCCATACAATGCTAAGTAGTTTCTTCTTCTCACCAGCACCTCATGACTCGAATCAGTCTCAGTCAGTAATCAAAAATAACTTAAATTTAGACATGTCCAGAATTGCTTTTGAATTAATTAAAAAAAATTGTGTTATATGAAAATCCAGAAATTTTAACGAGTCAAGATGTGGTCTTAGAGTTTAAGCAGAAGAGACGATCGTTTAAATTAAAATATAATTTCATTAAGTTATTAAGAGCTCAGTAGAAAATTCTCCGGAACGGAAGAAATCAGTCGGCAGTTAGCCACTAATGGGTTCACAGAAGATTTCTTTGGCACCACATCCAAGGAGCATCATGTCACATCCCACAGTCCCACATAACCCACTCGAGTCCTCACTCGAGGGAATAAAGAATAATTCGGCGAAAAATGTGTCTTAATAGGAAAAAAGTGTCATAAGGTTTGTTATGCCTACCCTGTAACGTGCAGGATGAAGCTTAAAAAATCTTTAATACAATCAAATTTATCAAAAAAATCTACATTTGGTACACATAAAAGCTTTCGTTCATAGTAATATTTATTGTATATATAACAACTTCACAGAACCCTGCAAGTAAACGCTAGATTAGAATTCTTATTAGGTTAAAGAACCCCACTGTTTTTTCTATTTGCCTCCCCCCTCCTCCCCCCTCCGCGCCGCGCCGCGACCGGTTGTAAGGGATCGTGTGAAAATCTTGCACGACGGCCGGTAGTTATGATAAAGTATTTTTATTATTGATCTATCGTTTAAGTAAGTAGCAGTGTGTAGTACTTTGTCTGTATACGGTTGTAATTAGTTATTATATTTTATAATCTATATTTGAGCAGCAGCATTAGCGAGGCAGGCAGAGGGAACCTAGTGTTAAGTAACACACTTCGCTCCCAACCTTTTGTCGAATTATTCCTTATTCCCTCGAGACGGAATTGAACCCCCAACCGTCATGCATACAGTGGCACTCTTGTGCCTCTGGGCCATGACGACTACAATGTTTTTTTGTTGTGAGCAAATCCTTTTACGGGTACGGGCATGGACATTTTTCAATTTTTCTGTTGAGTGGCGGAACTCAAGAAGCTTTACCGGAGCAAGGAAATGGACATAGTTCAATCCCCCGACTGACAACCGAACCCACGACTGTTGCTTTTACAGTCACTGTGCCTCGCCAAGGCTGCCTCAAAATTAATTTTAAAATGTTGCTTACTTCTTTAAGATTATAAAAATTCTGTAATGTTATAATAATAACAATATCAAATAATATTTTATAACAAGTTAATTAATGAACTTATTAAAAATTGTCCCACCATCTCCGTTTTCTGCCGATTTGCCTTTGGGTTTGAAGTTCAAATATTAGAGATTTCGCTCTAGACTATTAAGGCATGAGGCAGACGTGTCCGGCACAGGTCCATTTTACCAATAGCACGAAATAGGCAAGAGAGTGGAAGACCAGAAGTATGGAAGAATGGGACAGTACAGGTTAGCATAAAAATATAAAAAAAAAACAAAAAAATGGTTGAGTTTTCATTTAGTTATATAGCTATTAGTGTAAACAAAAAGACTACGAATATGAACCCATAATCGTTTGTAAAGTAGATTTTAACTTACTATAGAGAATGCACACGTGACAGGTTGTGGATTCGATTCCCACAACGAGGAAATGAAATATTTAATATTTCCATTTCCTCACCCTGGTAACTAGGCAAAGCGGAAAGTGGGGAACAGAAGTATCATAGTGGGAACGGAGTGTCTTACCACTAGGTTCCCAAGCTTCGTCTGTCTATCTTGCTATGTGCGGGATTCAGCGTGAAGATAAAAAACTTGCTGTGTTTGAAACTTGTGTACACGTACGAATATATTGCTCGCGGCTTTACCCGCGTGGACTCGTTTATTTTGGCTATCAATATGTAGTGTTGATTGGAGATGAATAATAAAAGTCTACTCACGTTTAGCACTGAGTTTAATCAACACCACTTCAAATGTATATATATATATATATATATATATATATATATATATATATATATATATATATATATATATATATATATATAACAGAACACGAAAGATACAAATTTGGAATAAAATATTAGGTAAAACAAAGGAACGTATAGAAAGCGCGTCGAGTGGCAAGCAACGACTGTTATATGTAAAATATGCCGTCGACAAGAGGGTAGGCATAACTCTTAGAACGCCTCACCGGTTCGGTCGACGGCAGTGAGCGCTTTCATATAAATATACTAAATACGAATACTTACTTTAAAATATATAAATTAAATTAAATGTATGTTTGTATATAAGTGATAAATAAATAAATGACAATATTGAAATATATAAATAACACATATTAAATAAACTATAAATGTAAATAATAGTTCCCTACAAATATAACAATTTATTTAGGACGCGAGTTTGTGTTATACTAGGTAGGTATGTAAAGTGAAAATGAAGCTAGAGATTTTTTCATTATTGATATATTTTTTATTTAACTTAAATTTAGAGACCGTCATGGCCTAACACAAAGTCTGACTGTAAACACGAAGGCTATGAATTCAAATCTCTATCGCGAATAAGTGATTTCATTTCTTCACTCTAATAACTAAACAAAAGTCCTGTTATATGTGGAATACAGCGTGAAACTAAGTAAAATATTTTAATTTTTTCTATATCTTTATGTATATTTCACTTTACCCCTATCTTTAAATCAAGGTTCTTTTACTTTCAATGTATAGAAAAAATGATACAAAGGGGGTGTGGGTTAAGAGAAACAAACAAAATATTTTTTAATCATTTATTACATCAAATGCATCGCATTGTGATATCGAACAATAAATATTGGTGTAATACCTTGTATTGTATAATAACGATTTAACTAGTCGAGTTAATTCTTTTATACATTTATTACATACACTTTCGACATTAAGATTGAGAAAAAAAAATTGTGTATAATATTAAAAAAATTGTATAAAACACTTAAAAGTTTATTTTATACGTATTATGTATAATTTAGTATTTATAACTTGGCAAAGTAATTAGTAAATTATAGTTTTATTATTATTTTGATATATTATAAGCTCAATGCTCTTTAGCTACCTTCTGATAAGTGTCTGTTAATTTATCTGACAAATATATTCTGCCTTTTTCGAAGAAAAAAAAGGACAATATCTGCTTAGTAAATTATCAAGAACTTAACAGAAAATTATGTATTAATATTGTGTTATTACATTAACAATAAGAACACAAATGGGTATATAAATTGCCAAGCTGTAAAATATTATATAGTTATTTCATTACCGTGTCGTATCGTGAACTTTGAGAGACAGTTTAAAATTATTACCTACGTATTTTGCATATTTTATACAAGACAGGCGGAGAAAATGTATATAAGTTTTTTTAGCTTAACGCTGTATCTCGCACATAGCAGGAAAGACAAACGGAACCAGGAAGCCTAGCGTTAAGACACTCCGTTTCCATTAAATCACTCCCGTTCTCCACTTTCCGCCGAATTTTGGAGATATTACGTGGTGAGTGGCGGAACTAAGAAACACTTAACAAAGCAAATCGTAATGGCTGCGAAAATTAATAACATATTATATATTATAGTAATTTTTTTATAGTTCCTCTCTCCTTTTAAAATGCGAGAAATGCCTTGTTATATATGTAAAACCGATAATAATATTAAACTGTCACTTATTTTTTTAAAAAGATATATAAATACAACAATATATTAGAATTAAGCTTAACGGAATGAAAAAAGCTAATGAAAAATAAAAAATATCTCGTCTTTGGCTACTTACTGGTAGAAATAATACACGAAGAGTAAAAAATTGTACTTCACAGGTAAAAAAGAGAAAAAATTGCATTGCTCTTTTTACGTATAAAACGTATCTGTGGTTTATTTTGACTTTCAACGTCAAAATTAAGCACAAACAAATAAAAATGAATCGCATTATCAAATTAAAAGAAAGTACTAAGTAGTGATGTTTTACATTATAAAATTATAATGATTAGACAAAACGCATCGTTATAAAATATGCATAAAGCTTCGAGGAGAGTCTTAACACTGAACTCTCGTTATCACGCAAAAAAAAAATCAAATCACTGGTGCATTTACAAGCAGTAAGTTTCCAACCAATTATTAGATAAAAGTATATTTTTTTCAAAAATAGCACCAATATTAAATATTAGTACTTTATTATTATTCTTTTCAAGCAATATTCTTGATGCAAACGAATATTGTTAAGAAAATGCATTTTACATAATTATATTGCTCCCGTACTATGTATTTAAAAGGAGTGTCGTAACACTAAATGTACCTAATTATTATATTCATATTTTTAACGAAAAAATTATTAGATTATTTCAGCTGCTTAGAATGGAGTTCCGAGCAAAAATAATCAAAAAAATTAAGTTAAATCATTAATTCATAAATTTATTGAAAAAATATCCTGTGTTTACACAGTTCAGAAAACGTTTTTAGAACGCTTTGCTCTTCAAATTTGTGTTGCTTTAAGTAATTTTATAATATATATCAAGACGTTATTAGTATGTACTTCTGATATTTTTTTACAACTATACATAGTTCGAAACATTTTACAAACGTTCGAAATGTTGTACATGCGATAACTTCTACAAGAAGCACAAAAATATTTTAAAATTATTATCAAAAACAAAAACGACAGTCGGGAAAAACATAACGCTTTTTTGTAGTCGGGTAAAAAACAGTGAACTTGTCTTTCCCAAAATTATTGAATTATAAAATAAAATAATTAAATACATAGTGCGGTAGCTCTTATTCTTACTTATACATTTGCTAGTATATATTTAAAGTAATACCAAATACTGCTTATCTTTATAATATGATGATGTGAACAGATATGTTAAGTTAACTACTAAATTATTTAATATGGTAACACTTTTACTATGAATTATTAGAAGTTTACACCCATATTTATTAAATTTGCTTAAAGAAGATCAAATTTGAATATAAGACCATCGTGGCGCAGTGAGACGTTTTACTATAAACTCACAACTACTTCGACCTTATACGGAGGAATGATTATGTTTGAATTATTTTTATTTTCCGGCTTTGATAGTGCCATAATGACAAAATGAGACGTTGAATTCCACCACTCAATATGCAATAACCCGAAAATTGGGAAATACATTGGGAACAAGAGTGAAGCTTTAAAAGAAAAATATATATTTCGAAAACTTTCTTAATACAAAAAAGAAATGTAATAATATATATTATATGAAATATGGGTATAAAGGTCTTTTCATTCCAATATCCAAACATAGGCCCTAAACAACCAACAGATAACTAAAACAAACATTAACGTATGTTAAAATTTACAAAACTACAACTTAAATTGTATTATCGCTACAATAATAGAAACGTACCTACTATTAATTTTATTTGGTCTCATTTTAGTAACGGGTTCAACAGAAAAAATATTATACATTAAAATTCCAGATTAAATACAATATAATAACTCTATAGCGAGTAGTAACATTATCTGTAACCGGATGAACATTTATTTATTATCTGTGTAAATACTTTGGCGCGCCCATCTGTCAGTTTGAGAGCGCGTCAAGTTAACAGCTACATATATTTCATCTACAGATTATTAATTTAATATTAAAATTATTATGGTTCATATATATTTGCATAGTCGGTTTATATATTATATTTTCTACAGTATATTGAATAGTTGCCATTATATATAGATGTATGTATATTAAGGTGAGAAAACTCGTAAACTCCTGAGTAGTGTTGCCAGGACATTTGCTAGACATTCGGCTCGAAGAGCCAACTGGCCTTCCAAAGTGGAATTAGTTTCTTGACTTTGTGTTTTGGAGTTATGTTCGTGAATAATTTGAGCCATTTCGGCTCCAGCGAGGTCTTTGAAGGCGGCGGTGACGTCGTGGACGCGGAGAACCAGGTTTCTAGTTTGGAGTGGAGCTGATGTATGTCTTCCTAGAGCCTAGGTGAATTATAATAAATCGTTTTTAGATTGTAACTCATTTTTTTAGATATATAGAGAGATAGATATTAATATTGTTTAGGAACAGATATATTTAAATATTATACACAGATATATTTAAAGACCAGTCGTGACGCAGGGGCATAAAGTGTGACTGCAAAACCGACTGGTTGTTGGTTCGATCCCCACTCGAGGAGATGAAATATTTATATTTCCATTTCTTCGCTCTGGTGTTGAGGACAAGCGCGGCGTCGAGTTCTGCCACTCAACACGCAATGCCTCCAGAATTTGGCAGACACTGGGGAACAGAGTGTCTTAACGATAATTTATTTATTTAATTTTATATATAGATAAATTCCTTTAGTGTAACTATATAAAACGAAGTTTTGGTAGAACAAATATGCACCAGAGATTGAAAACATAATGTTAAAATTGCGAAGTATTTCGTCATACACAATGGTTGAATTAATTTTGAAGCATTCGTCCAAATTTAAAGAAATGATGTATAATATTTAAATAAATATACAAAATGGTAAACTCTAAAATGTACATACCTGTGCCAAGTCAGCCAGCCGTCGCAGCGGCGTGAGGCAGTCTGCGAGCGCGGCGGGCGCCGGCGACGCGCTGTGAGCGCCGAGAGCCCCCACGAGAGTGCGCGACGCGCCCACCAGGGACACCGCACATGATGTTAGCTCGTTGCGAGCTCGCTAGAGATATCGTATTTTCTCATTTAAATATTAAGTGAGAATATGAACAATTTTATTATTGTTTTTGGACACAGTAAGGTCTAAAGTTTCTTGTTAGATTTAAAGCTTTATCCAATAATAAAGGCTTTTCGTTGTAGTAACAAAAAAATTGGGTCTAAGCCCAGTGAGTAAAATTTTCTTAAAATTTTACTTAATATACGAAAGTCACTTAGATTTTTTAATATCTTTTCTAAGAAGGTAGGAACTTTCTCGATAGTAACTAGCAGCCATAGAGTAATGGGAATAACTAAAAATATTATCTATTTTTTTTGGAAATACATACATAGATAGTAAAATATTCGAAATCCTTAAAGCAGTTAAAATCTTTTATACAAATTATCAATTTAGACTATTCAAAAACAAAATAATATATGAGAACAGTTGTAAAAATTACCTGAAATTTAACTTCATCAATATCTTCCCCTCCACCGTGCGCGTGTTGGTGAGAACATTTTTGGGCAACTTGATGCAACCTCTGCAATAATCCATCTACTGCCACCTCAGTCTTACAGAGCAAATTCTCTATAGACACATGCCCATTATTGGATTGGAACTCGGGAAATTTCACTGTAGGCGGAGACGGGGGCGTTGGTATATCATCTACAACGTCTTCCTTAAATCTGACATGATTTTGGACTTTTCCTGTCGGACTTGCTGTGTCCCGCTTTAATTTTCTATCCAAAGGAGGACTAAATATGCGGTCTAATGGCGCCCCGTTTAAGAGATCAGGTCGATTGCTAAAACGTCTACCCATTTGTGGAGAACAAAGTGATAAAGCTGTTGACATATCTTTCTTTTTCAAAATTGTATTCTTAGTTTCGGAGTTAGAGCGAACGTGACGATTTTGTAATGTCATGGAACTGTAATTTTGACTTAATTTTTGAGATTCATCGTCTGTTAGTCTGTTTTCGATTTCAAGATTGCGATAAGTGTTCAAATTTCTTTGGAAATGAGGAGATCCGATGCTGGCGAGTCGTTCTGTGCGTATTGGAGATAGCTTTGGTGAATTTTTCATTCTAAGGATTTCAATACTTGGAACAGGGGGAAGGGGTGGTTTCTTAGGTGGAAGGAGTATCGGCGGAGGTGGAGATAAAACTCGATTTTCCAGTCTTGGTGGTAACTGTGGTGGATTTTGCCCCTCATTTATGTCACACACGACTTTGTAATTAAGTTTTCTGTTATTCAGTGTACTGAAGTGATTGGTTTTTATGTCAACTGCGCTTAATTCAGTATTCGTACAAGTGAATGAGTTCGATCTCGGCCTTGGCGCAGGAATTGGAGGTACTTTAGGTGGTCTCTCAGGTTTTTTAAGCTCGATACTTTTTCTTCTGGGTGGCGGTCGGATTTCACAAACATCTGGCATCGAGTCAGAATTTTGAATATGACCTTCTATTTTTTCAGTTTCATCATTACTATCATCGCTTTTGTTTTTATCTTTGCTACAACACGAAAACATGCCTTTTCTTTCTACAGTAGGATATTCAATAATGTGTGCGTTTCCATTAGCATGCTTATCGCTTATACTTTTTCTTTTACATTTCGGCGAGTCTGACTTTTGATTTTGTGGTTTACTTTTATCTTTTAATAGTAAACTGTTTCGGGCATCACTCAAACCTTTCACCGTAAACATATTTCTAATTTCGCTAACACTAAGAGCTCCTTTTATCACATCCCCATTTGGCTGTTTTATGTCGCATAAATTTTGTTCGTTTTTGGATTCATTTGTATTAATATTAATCGAATCTCTATTTAACGTTGATGAATTGGAACCAGGCGGTGGTGGTATTATATATGACATTATTTCTTCTGGTGTTAATTCGATAGCTGGAGTTACTTTGACGGTTGGAGGTTGTATAGTGACATTAGCTATAAATTCTTCCAATTCATTACTTTTTGGCGTATCTTCCCTATCTGCAAAGGATGGCGGTACGATGGGTAGTATTTGAGGCACTTGTGTGGAACAGTCCAACTCATCGGGAGTTTGGGGAGGAGGTATTAAAGTTAAATCTATAAGCTCGGCGTCGTTATCTATAATACTTTCTTGATAGTAATATGGAAATTCTGATGCATTTTCTTCTCTATTGCTCTTTTCACGTAGTTGTTTTAGATATTCCTTTAGGTTAGTCTCTTTCGGATCTAATGTCGCGTCTGGACTATGTAAGCCAAAGCTAGTCCTGATTGCTTTGTTAGTGGACTTTTGGTGTTTCCTTATAGGACTACTAGTTGGTGTGTATGATGAATCATTATCACTTTCGGAATACACTACCTCATTATTAAGAGCTAATAAAGCGTCTGTTAAGCCACAATTATTTAGAATCGCACTTAAGCCTTGTGTTTGTCCCTTCGTCAGTTCATCATCAACTTGTTCAGCTTCAACAGATAAACCATTTAACCCTTGGTTAATAGTTTCAGTCAAAAGTAACAGCGAGTCGCTATGTTTAAGAATACCAGGCGCATCATCCACATTGGACATTCTACTATTATTAGATTCTGTATCGCTTTCTAAATGATCCACACAAGTTTCTTTACCAACTAGTTCATCTCGCAAGATCCCATTATACGCAATATCATTAAAATCACAATTCTCAGTCAAATATTGTTCAGAGTTTTCAACTAATTTTTGCATCTCAGCGACTCTACGCAATACTTCCTCGTTTTTGGCCTCAACTATTCGTGGATTGCTTGCATTTTCTAATAACTCCATAGATAACACACTTTGTAGATCGAATCCCATACCATCATCGAGATAACAAGAATCATTCGGATCAAATAATCGATAATCATTTCTTTTGCACTTATCGAATTGAATATCTTGTGCGTGAGGATTGTTATCATATCCTACAAGAGGACTGCTATTGTTGCTGTGATTTCTATTAGCGATGCTAGTATTCATATTAGAATCTAGGTTAGTTTTAAATTGTTCTGGAGTGGAATGATAGGGGGGTGGCATGCTATATATGGCGAAATGTTTCTTAGCTATTATCAAAGGATCATCGTAGTGTAAGTAACTCCATTTGGCGGGTGTAACGTTGTGCTGTGATAAGTATGGTGGAGCTGAAAATTAAAAAGAAATATATAATTTGAGTATGTTGAAATAAGATGTTGATGTAATATGTTTTTTTGTTAATTTACATGTTTGGCTAGACGGTTGACGACCAACACACAATATTTATAAAACTTGAATATTTACGGCAGAGCGATGATTCAATAAATTTTATTTATTTGTTTACCTCGCATAATGTAGCAGATTTGTAAAAATAAAATCATATAACTTACCAATATCTTCAGTGAGAGGCTCTCTTTCTAGTTCTACGTTCAGCTCCTTCCCAGTAGCGAGACGATAGTATCTACAAAATATAATTATAACAATTTTATAAAAAAAATTTTTGTCACATAATATTTTTTATTATTTCATTTAAGTCATTCAGGATATGTAAATGAAAATGTAGAATTTTCTTCAATTTTTTTGTTTCCCATATATAGCAGGTTTCTTATACGTATGAAACTTAGTGTTAAGATACTCCTTGCTTGACGTATCTCGGTCGTCCTAGTGGGAATCAAACCCACAATCATAGTGTTTGTAGACACTTCCGTTCCCTACCTTTCACTGAATTTTCGAAGCATTACCTGTTTACTGGCGGAACTCATTATAGCGCTTACCAGAGCGTGAAAATTAAATATTAAATATTAAATTCTCTCTAATGGGAATTGAACCTACAACCGTCGCGTTTAAAGTCACACGCTCGTATCCCTGTACCACGACAATCTCACAGCCTCCCCTCTTCCAATTCTTCGAAATATGAAATACATGAATGTTTCAAAAGTAATTAATACAAGACTAAGATTTAAATAAAGTTTTATTTATATGTAGAGTATATATACATACCCAGCAATTACTAAAGGCATTTCAGCCGCATCTCTCTCATCCATCAAAAGAGCAAGAACACGATCTCTCTGTAAGAATATAGCGACATCAGCGCTTCCAGAACATTCGCTTTTCACACGAACACCTTCCACTTCCTCTAATGTCGCTATAGATTGTGGCTGGAAATAAAGTTGAGAATAGATTAGTATCTGGAATAAAATAAAGTAAAGTAAACAATAATAGTTGCAAAATAAAGTGAAATCGTTAAAGAACAGAATATAATTTTATCAAAAACTAACAATTTTTTTTTTTGAAAAAGCCAAATTTTCATCTTATTATTATCTATTTAATTTTATTTTGTGTTGAATAGTCTAGATCCAGTTATATAGAAAGACTTTAAATTACCCATTGTACATATGGTCAGAGTTATTTTCGCTTTCCCTAGACATTTTTTTATTGAAAGAATTATAAAGTAGGGAACGTTGTAAGACTTAACACTAAGTTACCTCTGCCTATTTATTTATTTATAATCATAAAGTATATACGATAGGGATTTCATGGAAAAACACTTCGGGTATGGCTCTAAGGGTTTGCATAAATGTGCCTTAAATTCGTTGATACTTGAATCTCCTCTTTTAATATATAGGTGGTCGTGGGATTTATATGCAGCATAACCCATAAATATTTGTACTTGTCTAGAAGGTTTAAAGTTTTCAAACTATTTTTTTTAAATAATAAAAAATAAATAATTTACCACACTATTACTCCTTCCAACGATCTGACTAAGTCCAAATCTGGGTGAAACTAGCAACACTCGTTCTGGGCGACTACTGCTGAAGCATTTTGCACCGTAGCTAGGTAATCCTGCTACTATGTCTAAGTAGTGGAGCTTTGCCTGAAAACAAAGAAATATGACTTAACAAAAATTTCGACTCAAAAAAATAAATAAAGCTGACATGAACTTTTTTGAGATGATTTTTTTTTTGTATCCTGCATTTAGCAGGGTGAACAGAGAGAACCTAGTGTGTGTGTGTACCGCTCAATTCCTGAGACACTGTGCATTGAGTTGCGGAACTCAACGCTTTTTTCTTGTTACCAGAACAAAAAATGTGTGAGACGTTGTGTATGTTACACATTTCTATCTAATTTTAAAATTGAGGCGGCAACTTACTTGTGACTACAAGTAAAAATATATTTTATATATTAAATTTACTTACTTGCAATTGAGTCAAATGTCGTTGGCTGCCCGTCATTTGCGCGTTTAATTTTAAGAAGTGAGCCACGAGACGCCTTAATTCTTTACGCTTCATACTCTCAAGTAAACTTCCCGGCACGAACCTTTCCAAGCCGAATTCTCTTCTGAAATGATAAAAATAAAGCTAATAAATAGAAATATTGTTAACAATTAAATAAATATAATAAATGACGATTATGATGTTGTTTATTTATAATTACAATTATATAATATAAATGTCCATATTGTATTTTTGTTTTATTGACTTCATTTACTATAACTTCATTTTGTAAATAAATACCTACATTAAAAAGTTTTGCCTCTAATGTCATTGCCAATGTGGTGTAATTGTAATATGTCTAACTAAAAAAAATCTAAAAGGTACAAATCTAATTCGGAAGAATGCTTATGTATAAAATATTTCTTCCTGTGGTTAAAAAATATGCTTTTTAATTTTGGTGTTCACTTTAACGTCGTCCAATCGACGGTAAATAAAGAAGTAAGGCTAGGCACTCGCTGTTTCCTCGGTAAAGACAAAAAAAATATTTTTCTTGTTGTTCTCGTCTTGTTGCAAATATAATAAATAAGTAGTAAATGTACAAAATATTTACAAAATTTTAACATACTGTGACTAACATGGTAGATAACACCATGATGCAACTGATCAGTAACATGCTATCAAAATGAATCTATCAAAATATCAGAAAGCAGAGTCACATATAAATGTCACCTAACTATCAAAAATTATAGTGTATCCCGCACACAGCAGGGTAGGTAGAGGGAACCTAGTGTTAATACACTCCGTTCCCCACTTACCGCCGAATTTTGGAGGCATTGCGTGTACCCACAACCAGTCGTGTCACAGTGTCTGCCCCTGCACTGCGCCTGGCCTCAATTGAACTCACATGGCGATACTGCGTTAATTATAAAATCAAACCGATTACAGTACCCGCTCGAAGCCTATGTTACAGATAAAATACAAGCCATTGAGGTTAAGATTAATTTTAACAACTCAGACATTTCACACTCCGCGGTCTATTGCCCTCTATAGCATGCTATTAAAAATACAAACGTATTAGATTTCTTTGCAACTATAGAAAATCGATTCGACTCGTTTGGCGGCTCAGCTCACAAAGGAACACATGTATCCCACATTTGTCAAACATAAAATACAGGAACTGCGTAAAACTTGGCATACGATAGGGTGCCCGAAAGATAAAGCTGCTTTCATTAGAGCATCTCAAGATCTAAAAAAAATTATAGAGAATGGAGAATGAGAGAACAGCAGTCATATCTTACTAGTCTAACACCAACCACACAAGTCACACCAACTACTCTCTATAGAAAACAATTTCAAATCTGAAAAGTCCTAAAATTCAACTTAACTCCATAAAAACTAAACAAGATCATGGACCCCATCAAAACTAAACAAGACTCTGTCCTGGATGCAGCCAAGTCATTTGCAGATCACCTACAAAAAATCTTTCAACCACATTTTATCGACAAACAAGTAATAAATAACAACATAAAAAACATTCGTTCCCCACTTTTCGTCGAATTCTAAAGGCATTGCATATTGAGTGGCGGAACGCAACGTCACGCTTTGTCTCGACAAGAAAGAAGAAATGGAAATATAAATGTAAATAAATATTCCATTTCCTGGAGTGGGGATCGAATCCACAATCAGTCGCGTCTACAGTCACACTTTATGCCCCTGCGTCACGGCCAGCCTCTGCCTACCTTACTGTGTCCGTGCGTGAAGCTGATTTATTAAAAACAAATTGTCTCAGACGAAAACGAAAACTCAGACGTGCTTTATCTTAAGAAGTATCACGCTTTAAGAGGTACTTAAGGCGATTCGAGAATTAAAAGACAATAAAAGCCCAGGATACCACCTAATCAGGTGATACACTTTTAAAACACCTCCTTAAAAAGTAGCAATATCCAATGCGAGATGCATTGGATATTAAGATTGTTCAATCATTCCGATCAATGAAAGATAGCCAAGGTAATAATTATTGAAACCAGGTAAAACCCCTTACGATCGTAGATATTCCCACTTCAAAATACACACACAGCGACTTGACTTTAGTATCGAATCGATGATAGCGAATCAAGGCTAATAAAGACAAATCTGTGCAGAAAACCTTCACTCTTACTAAAAGAACTTGCCTTTAACTCTGCCTCTACAACGAAAAAATCCCACAAGTAGAAGAAGATTGATATCTTGGTTTGCACTTGGATCAACACTTAACTTGGAGAAACTAAAAGCAAAAAATAACAACCCAAGAACAAAACACAAACTTACTCAACACCTTTCACAGTCAACTTAGCAGGCGACATATTATGTGCCAACGCGTGCTGATGTATGTGCAGGGCAGCTAGACGTAACGCTACATCAGGTTGCAGTTCCGGAGCAAATCTATCTTGAGCTACATCATTACAGCATTGAAGATAGAGGTAGTCGAGGGCCGCTAGGTCCTTTTGGGCTAATTCAGCTGATGATGAAGGCATGAAGACTACGCGGAAAAGGCAGCGCATTTTGTGTGAGCCTGGGCGGGCTGCGATCTGAAATGTTTTGAAAATTATATTGATTAAACAATTAAATTTAAAGAAGTACCTATCTTTCAGTTGTTTTTTTTTAAGTAATTCAAATTGTAGGCAAAGGAGATCTCAACATTGATTAATATAACAAATATTAAATATCTTACCCGAGCCAAAGATTCCTTAGGGTCCAACAATGTCAACTTGTTCCTTCTCAAACTTTTCACATGTTCCACCACTAAATTAAAATGTTCCTCAGCAGTAATACACAGTTTATCTTTTAAACTGGTGACCACATCAGCGACAGTGGTCGTCGTGTCGTATTTGAAGGACTTGGTTTGACCATTTTCTAGGAAAACTTTGAGAACATTCGCCATTGGAGGTAGACAGAGATCGCCGAGAGAAAATGCAGAGGGCTGAAAAAGAGAAGAAAAAATGTATATTATTCTTTCATATTTATTACTGATCGATCGATTTTATTAGCTTATCAATCAATCAACGTAAGGAAAATTGCATTTTTAAAAATATGAATTTGAATTATTTTACTTCTGTTAAGATGCTACAATAACACATTCTTCTCTTATCAAGAAGAGAAGTTTTTTAAGCTACTGTGTTTTTACTATTTTCTATATATATTTTAAGGCAAACGATTCATGGTTTTCTCCAGTTTTCTTCAAGTAATATATTTCGTATTGGTGGAACTCTCAGCTACGTCACACGATGTATTAATATGCTCGTACAATCAATAATTATACTCACAGGATACATAGGCGCTCCATTCAACTGAACTGAATCTGCAAACCTAACCCTAGGAGGTCTGGCTCTCAATCTAGCTCTTTTAGCTGCAGATAGGAAAGCAGATCTTCTCGCCAAGTTCCCACTCCTCGCGGGTTGACAAACGCGCAGTGTTACACGATCTGAACACGCTCGAACTGCGGCTATGACGTGTTCACGTGCTGCTGAGCTTACGTCTTCACCATTCACGCATAAGATTTGGTCACCAGGCTCCAGCTGGAATGTAAACATTTTAATTTAAACATATAACCATATTTTATCTTTTAGTGTCAATAACGTATTTGTCGTAACGTTTAAAATAAATCAGCTTCACGCTGTATCCCGCACACAGCAGGATAGGCAGAGGGAACCTAGTGTTAAGACACTCCGTTCCCCACTTTCTGCCGAATTCTGGAGGCTTTGCGTGTTGGTTGGCAGAACTCAACGCCGCGCTTAACCTCGACATCAGAGCGAAGAAATGGAAATATAAATTTAAGTAAATATTTCGTGGGGATCGAGCCCACAACCAGTCAGTTTTACAGTCACACTTCGTGCCGCTGCCCCATGACTGGCCTCAATAACTTTTAAACTATTACAAATCAGGTTATAGAAACTTTATTCACTCAAAAAGAACAATGTTCGCTTATATTGAGCTTAAATACTAATATATAACTACTTAAAGTTATCTTAAATAAACAAATTTCCAGTGATCGTGTGTAACAAATTATTAGGTATTGTTTTATTAAATAAACAAATATTAATTAAGTAAGGAGTATACATATAATTTGAGATTTTTCTTAAATTCTTTTACTGTTGTACACGTCTTTATACTATTTGGCAAGTTATTAAATAGTTGAACACCCTCATACATTATATTTTTAATTCCGTAGCAGGTAGTTCTTGGCTTTCTTGTTTGAATTTTGTTTTTATATCTCATTGTATGTTTATAAGTTTGAATTGTAAATTTTAGGCTCGAATGTAGATTACCGCACATAATTTTCTTTATTAAGTTACATGTTGCATACGTATATAATTGTTTTATATTAAATAGTTTGGTTTCTTTATAAAGGACTAATGTATTTGTAAAGAAATCGTAATTAAATAAGATTTTTACTAATTTATTTTGAGCAGTCTGGAGCGGTTTAAGATTTATTTCAGCGGCACATCCCCATATTTCTATAAGATACTCCAGATGAGATTTAACTAAAGAGTTGTAGATGGTCATTCGAACTTCACGAGGTATACAGCCTACTGCCCTGCGTAAAGCCCCTGTAATTGATGATACTTTGGATTTGACGTGGTCGATATGTGCACGCCAATCTAATTTGTCGTCTAGGTGCAATCCTAAATAAATTTCCTGGTGTGAGCGATGTATTGATATGTTATTTAAAGTTAAAGGTGTATAATTTGGTATTTTTTTATTTTTTGCACAGAAAATCATATAGCTTGTTTTTTTAGTATTTATTGTCAACAGATTGCTTTGATACCAGATGTTAAATTTAAATAGATCGGTCTGTGCTTGCTTTAGTAAGTCAGGTAGGTTGCGTCCGAAATAGAACAAGCAGGTATCATCGGCATATAGAGTTATGTGTCCAGTGAGGCCTATTTTACTAATATTATTGACATAAATTAAAAACAATAAAGGACCGAGCACTGAGCCCTGCGGTATGCCAAATTCGATAGCCCGCGGGCTACTTTGGATTTTACCAACTTTAACAACCTGAAGTCTATTTCTGAGATAAGATTTAAACATTTTTAGTGCCGTACCCGTTATACCCAAATATCTTAGTTTATTTAACAATATTGTGTGACTAACCGTATCAAATGCTTTTTTTAAATCAATAAATACTCCCAAGCAATAACATTTTTCGTCTATATTTATTTTAATTTTAGTAATTAAATCTATGGTGGCAGATAACGTACTTGATTTTGATCTAAAGCCATATTGGTGTTCATATAAAAAGTTTATAGTCAGTAAATGCTGCTCTAATCTGTTATATATTATTTTTTCAAACACCTTGGATATAACGGGTAAAACAGATATAGGGCGGTAATTACCAGGTTCGGTTTTACTCCCGGACTTAAAGATAGGTACAACCTTTGCTAATTTTAAACTATCAGGGAAATCGCCTTCACAGATACACTTATTGATACAATTCGTTAGGACATGGATTATGTTACCAGCTATGCTCTTTACAGCCTTAGGACTTATGCCATCTAGACCAGTACTAGTGTTAGAATCGAGATCTTTAATAATTTTGGCTACTTCATTAGCAGTGCATAGTCGGAACTCGCTCATCTCAGAGGCTACATCTTTATTATGGTAGGTCAGAGTATAATAAGTATTATTTATGTATGTTTTAGGTATTGCATTGGCTAATTCTTTACCTATAGACGAGAAAAAACAATTAAGGACCTCACAAATTCGAGTAGGGTCTTCTACCATGCTACAGTCATTAACAATTAATTTAGAAGGGAGGGAATTATCTTTAGTTTTGTTAGTGACCAATGAATCTATTAATTTCCACATACCTTTTGGGCCCTTACAATTTCTAAATTTATGTAAATAATAATTTGCTTTGGTATTTTTTATTAACAAACTTGTCTTATTTCTTTCAAAATAAAAATCGGTTTTTAATTTTTCATTTTTAGGTTCTTTTTTAAGTAATTGCCAAAATAAATTTCTATACTCGATACCTTTCAGTATCGTCTTATTAATCCAATCATTGCGAGGACCATTTTGAATTTTTAATTTAGACACTTTACTATCTTCAATGCATTTATTTAGAATTTTTTCAAATGTAATATAAGATATATTTTCATTGTCAAAATGTATATTATTTATTATATTTTTAAGTTTTTTAAAATCTACGGTTTCATAATTATTTTTTTGTCTTAGTGTATGCCTATGCTGTAATAGTTCTAAAAACAACTGTTTATGATCAGATAGTGAAGAGTCTACTATTGTCAGGTTGCAGGACAGACCTCGAATATTTGTGCAGATGTGATCTAATAAAGTTTTCGTGGTGCTTGTTTCGCGAGTACAATAAATTTCATTAATCATATTTACTATTTCATAACCCGTTTCTTGTAACATACTGAGATATTTAACTGTATCGCTTCTATTCGTTAATAAATCTATGTTAAAATCACCCAAAACTAAACACCTGCTACGTTTTTCTAGCTGTGCACAATATGTGTCGATAAAATGCTGCGTTTGAGACTTATTAGGCCTGTATACAACACCTATATTAAGAGCGAAACGATTAAGGTATATCCACATAAAATGAACACCGTCATCATACAATTCCTCTAAAAAATCATATGCTATACTATTATGTACGTAAATCGAAACACCTCCACCTCGTTTTGTTGTTCTATAGTTACAAACATGATTATAATTAGGTAAACAATATAATTTGGCTTCTGCCTCGTTTGAAATCCATGTTTCTGTTAAAACAATTATGTGTATTACACAATTTATTGACTTTATTATGCACTTTAACTCATCAAACTTGCCCCTAATACGAACACTACGCATATTAGTATAAAAAAGTTTAAGAGTAGAAGAGTATTCGGAGATATTTTCGTATTTAGTCTTAATATAATAATTGATTTTGTTATAAGAGACACTTGAGGGCTTACAAAGGGGTGCACAAGGGGGTACATATGTGGCTAGTTTGAGTTTTTTGGAACCTTCTTAACAATTTTTGGAAATCCGTTGATGTACTTTAAAATGAGATCTTTCTCGCCATTTCGCTCCCGATCCAATAATTTTTGCTTTAGGCTATTAAAATAATGTCTCTGTGATAATGTCAAATCAGCGTAAACACGTACGGAACTGGTGAGCTTGGACTTTGAACGTAGAACCTGCTTAACGATGTCGGCCGACTGGAAACAAACTCGAAGAGGACGATCCTTTCCATAGCTGTATTTACCTAATCTAATTATCTTTATAGGTTCTGAGCATTCATAATCTATTATTTGCAAAATTTTTATAACTTCTCTCACATCATGTTCCTGGCGCACCTTAAAACTTTTTTCTGTTATTTCGGGGATACCCACAAAAATTAAATTGTTCGCTCGACGCTGACGTTCTTCGATTTCAAGAAATAAAGCTTCGTGCGAAGTGTTAGGCATGTTGTCCACGGAGCGGCCGACCGCGGCTGCGATAGAATTCGAACTCGTCCCGGTGGTATTTTTATCGATTAAATTTATTGCATGCACTGTTGACTCTAAGGTGTCAATTTTCTCCTGTATGTACTTATTTTCTGTTTGAATGTTCACTACTTTCTCTTTCAAATTTTGATATTGTTTGGATAAGTCTTCAGTTATTTGCTTAATATTAATGAACTCGTATTTTATTTCCGCTAAATCCTTCTTAATTTCGGTTTTATCCTCTTTTTGTAACCTTATAAAATCCGCAAAGTAGCCTTTTATATCTTTTTGAAGGGATTCCATTTGTTTCCGAAGGGATTCCATTTCTTCTTTATGGTCACATTCGGGGTGTTTTCTTTTTATGGCACTTTTCTCAAAGAAAGTACGTAGATCTGGCTGAGATCCACCCCCGGCATCGCTTCTTAGCTGTCCGGTTTTAGGTGAGTGATGGACGCTCATCCTTATTCGTACTAGATGATTAACGTACAAGTGCGAGCAAGATGAATTATTTTAACTATCTCGTTTACGCTCCGCTTGCAATTGCCGCGCACTCGACAGCGTGACACAATATTTTACGATATTATTGAGTTTAACAAAATATGGACACGTCCGCACCGCACGACCACTGGTGGGCAAATTATAAATCAGTTCTGTTATTCTTGCATCTACGACAAGTGCTCTGTTCTCTTCTATTCATTTATCTTAAAGGGATTGTACATACTATATATTGAAATTCAATATTTACAGTACAAGACGAGAAAAACAACTAATGTATAGATATAAATGTTCTAATAATAGTATTTGAACACACAATCGAAGCCGTCCAGTTAATCACTTATAATTTTTACATTGCTGTATAGATTAAAGTGATTAAGACTAGACGCAATAATGTAAGGTAACCTCTTCTTTCATTTAAGCACAGCAAACTTTTTAGCACATAAAGCTACAGTTACACATGCTCAATAAATGGTTTGCTTATTAACATGCTTGAAACGAGCATGCTACTCAAGTTAACATATTTGCATTTATTTAGCAAGAATGCTTTTTGAAACACATTTGCTTTTTTAAGAATGTTCAGGGACAAGCGTGCGCAAAGCAAACAATGAAATACACATGCTCTTTAAGCACGGGCTGGAAACATTGATACTCGATATTTTGTCAAATTCTCTGCCAGTGTTTCTGTGCAGGTGGTGAAACATGCAAAACCACCCCTCTGTTGCCTTCTCTACAGAATTAAATAAAATCATCATCATCAGTTTCATTGCAATACAATGTATACCAACATTTTTATCAAGAAAGAAAAGAGAAGGAATAAGGCATAGGCACTCATTTTAGAGTTTCCCCGTCATCCCAGAGGGACATTTGTGTAGAGATGGTGTGCACGCGCACCTCCGCGAGCATCTTATCGATACTAGCATGCTCAATAAGCAAACATGTTCACACGCGCTCAAAGCACGCCCCCGTAACTCAGCGCTGCGGGTAGAATGTCTAAAAATCGAATAGCTGTCGATTTTTTGAAAAGTTCGAAATTAGCATGCTCATTATTATTAATGGTTTGAAACACATGCTACTATGTAGTAATGAGCGAGGAACATAAACTGACTTAAGTAAATTCACAAAGTAAAGCAACAATAAAGAAAAATACTATAAAAAGATATTTAAATCTAATTGTAATTTTTTAAGTAACTCAGTAACTCACCTTTCCCACACTCGGTGAATTGTCCGTAACGAAACGCACGAGCACCGGCTTTTCGGAGCCGGCCACAAAACCGAAACCAAGTTCAGGATCTCTGTCCAAGACCACATCACGAGGAGCTGGTGGTGATTCACAGGAGAGGCCTTCGGGCGCCACGTACGTTGTCGTTTTGTTGACATGGCTGAATTAAGAAAAAAAGGGAATACTATATTTTCTTATCTTTACCTATTACTTAATATCTTTTTGTGACACATACATATGTAACTTCTATAACGTAAAACTTTGCAGTTAAGAATAAGTAAGAATAATAAGAATTCGATCGACGATCGAATCGACGTTTAAGAAAATCAAAATTTTAATTTTAACTGTTATTTATAAATTATACCAATTTTTTAAATTCAACATCCAACTACTTTATCTTTACTATACATTTACTTATCTCATGTCTTATATCTGACACGAAATATTTGCGTTTATGCTAACACTCCGCTCCCCCACTTTCCACGCAATATTATTGACATTACTATCGCGTCTTGTCTATAGCGAGAAATTAAAAATAACTCTTTCCCCCGCATCGGAAAAGAAGAATCGTCGCCTTTACGTATACGTGTCGCTGCGAAACTACAGCTTCTATAACATCACTTACTTAATATAATAAGGTTTCCCTCGACAATCTAACGCTTGCTCCCATCCGTATGGTAGATCTTCTTCTTGTGGACTGTCACCTTCTTTCACCGGCCAGCTCTCTACTGGTGGCAGCCAACTTGCTGTTCTTGTGATATGACTGAAAACAAATACAAATAATGTTTTATATTTTTCATTTCTTTCTTATATATCAATAAATAAAATTTTAAAACTCTATTACACTAAAACTAAGGCATTTTTTTTCTTTAAGGCTAACGAGTTCTTCTTGTTCAGTCAGCTTCACGCTAAATCCCACATATAGCAACGCAGGCAGAGGGAGCGTAGTGTTAAGATACTGCGGTCCCCACTTTCCGTTGAATTCCGAACGCATTACGTGTTGGGTGGCATAACTTCTTCTGTGTGTCTTATGCTCATATTATTGTGTTGAACAGTTTTTTTGGTTTAACATGTTAATCTCAGGAAAATTCGAGTGGGAAAAATCCTTTAATGTAAGATAGTCCAAAGACAAAGAATATGTATCATATCATCACGGTATTCATTTTGATGTAACCCACGGTACCAGCCAATCCTAACCAACTTTTAATTTTTTCCATTCGACGAACCCACTAGTAAAAGCTTTCCTACATTAAATACAACAATAAGTAATAAAAAACGGCATCATATAAAAATATATTGAAAGAGCTTTACATAACAGTTAATTTACACAGGTGTTTCAATGATCCATATAGAAATAACCCATATTGTACGTAGATTTGAATACAGTTTACACTAAAATACTATACTGTGATTCAAGAAGAAGTTTGAAAATACAAGAAATTTCTAATGTAACGTCGTAAAAAAATACTAAAATTGTTTTTATTACTTGTTAAAATCAACATAATGTTATGTTGCTATCCAACAAGATAAAACTAATTGTGAAAATCAGTTCACGCGGGCGAAGGCGCTGAGAACGGAAGTTACGCTTACATAAAATATAAAAACCCCATTTATATCTTCGCTGTAATAAAAAAAATGTCGACATAATACGTAGGTATCATGAAAAACGCTTTACATAATAGCTAATTTACGCAGGTGGTTCCCTGACCCAAATAGAAGTAACCCATATTGTACGGATTTCGTAATGAACGTGCGATTACGGGGCGCAAACGAGGGCCCATATTTTTAGTATCATCCCTCAAGCATTTTACACATTTGTTTTGGAATAAATTGCTCTATTTATATCAGCTACAACAAGCTGAAAAGATAAAAAAAAAACATTTACCATCTTTCTCTAAGTTAGTATGCGGATTAAATACAATATACACAGTGAATTATTTTATATGTATATTTCTTATTTTTTCGGAGGCTGTCCGCCTGCACCAGTAGGGGCACAAGCTTGTAAACGTGACGGTTATGGTTTCGATTTTCACTCGGGGTAGTGGATAATTATTTATTAAAATTTTTATTTTCTTCGCTCTGGTATCAAGGCAAAGCGCGGCGTTGAGAGCGGCCCCTCAACACGCAGTGCCTTGAAAAATTCGACAGAAAGTGGAGGAGTGTTTTAACATTATACTCCCCTTGGGATACAGTGTGAAGTTGAAAAAACAATACTCCGATTTTTAGCTGCAAGCTGTGCCCTATCGTAGCAGTGTAGGCAGAGTAAACCTAGGAAGCTAGTGTTAGGACCGTTTCCCATTAAGATACTTCCTACTACTCTTTGTCTCAATATTTTTTTTATTTTTGTTTAAAAAAGAAATGAATACAATACTACATGTAGTATTGTTGTTTTCTTAATAAACGCGATACCATAAATTGTATTTTCTTTTGAAATAACAAATTAGTAATAAGAAAGGAAAAAGTAAATTATGTTTTTAAGCTTGACTTATCATATATATAGATAGACTAGCGGACCCGGACGCGGCTTCGCCCGCTTGAACTATAAGAATGCTTATTAGATATATTTATGAAATTGTTTTTGAAAATATCTAATTTGAATGAAAAAAATTATAAGTAAACGTAATCATATTAAAATATTTATAAAAAAAAATTAAACAAAACCAGCTACATTATTAATATCATCAAAGTAAAATAAATATTTAAAAGAATTAAAATTAAATGTGTTGTGCTATGTTTTTGCAAGTGCATGTGGTTATTTACTTAATACTTAAATACAATAAAAAATATTATATTTTTTGTCTCTGTCTGTCTTTCTATTTCCCCGAGCTAATGTCCAGAATAACTGAACTGATTTTTATTGGACATTCAGTGATCGATTTTACTGATTTACCCGGGAAAAATCTTTTTACACGTTTTCCTTGCGCGCGTACATAGATACTATATGAAATACCTAACTAAAGTCCTTTCTACATTAAATATGATAAGTTTTGCGAGCAATATCAAATAAAATCCCAAAAAACTAAAACCATATTTTATTAAGTGTATAACAACGCAATAGATAACCATCCAAGATGAAATAACCAACAATTCTTTCCTTAAATAATAAGTACTTAAATAATATTATGCCGCTGCCGCACAGGGCCGCAACTTACACCACACCAAGAAATTTATGAAAATCTAATTAAACTACTACTCGAATAAGCGAAGAACCAAAGAAAAGTATAAATTAATTATAATTACATAAAATTTATAGTAGTTCGAAAATGTATGAAAATTTACAAAACTGTCAAAGTCATCTGCCCGTTCGCGTCGGTCATACTATGCCGCTTGTAGGCTAGGTCATTTCGAATCAGTGACATCTCCTTAATTATTTATTAGAATGTTATACAGTAAACTATAATTTCAATCCAGATGAAATGTTAAAAGTGACTATTATATTCATTTTCATAAGGATCTGATATTGATCCTAATTATAGAAAATACATACAACAAAAACCCGATAAATATACTTTTGCTTAACCTTCAGAGGTAAACATGGTATGTGTATAGCGGACTTTTTTAAACATTAAAGAACAATATTTTTGTAAAACATTGTTTTTATCTCATAAGTATTTGTATCTCATAAGGTTGAGTCGGCGCCCGCTATGTATGCGTTAAGCTCATTTTGGGTGACGTTTTCTTATAACAAACAAACTTTGCAAACCGTTGCTTAGCAACGGTCGGTTGTTATTAACATGGCGGAATAAATTGCCTGTCAAACTAAAAAGTATTTTAATATATTAGTATATGTCGACAATATTACAAATATGAGAAAAAAAGTAACCTATGTTCATCCGTCACCCTTAAGTATCTCTTTATGAGTATTTTATCACAATTTAATTAGCGGTTTGGCCCTGATTGCGTAACAGACAGACAGACAGACAGACAGAGTTACTTTCGAATTTATAATATAGGTATGGATAGATACTGGATAATCAAAGATACACAGTTCTCCACTTTTCACCGAATTCCACACCGAGTGTTGAGTGTCAGAATTCAACGCCGTGCTTTGTCTTGCCAAAGCAGGAAAATGAAGTAATTTTCTAGTGAGGATCTACAATGATCTAGTTTACAATTGTAATATAATATTAATTAAAAAACACCAAGTTTTTTCATTTAATATCAATTAATCAATATTAGGTGTGCAAAAATTTTAAAAAATTACTATACAATTCCATCAAAAATTAAAAACTTAATAAAAAGAGAGAACAAGGAAACAACTTATTCTTCTTTCTAAGCCAAAAATCTCAAAATTTTGTAACATAGTATCATAAAAAATTAAATTATAAAATAATAAATATACATTAAGAAGTACCTCTAATTATTAAGTTCAAGCGAGCGGGACCCCAAGCGGATCACTGGTATACATTAATTAATTATTACAAGATTTTATTCCTGGCAGCTCGGAAGAAAGATTTTTTTGTAGAAAACAACGATGTCTGAGGATTGTTGCAAAGAATAAATAATCATTTTGGGAGAGAGAATGTTATTTACTGAATATTTTATAAGACTCCTGGACGGAAGTATCTTATTTTTACAAAATATCTATTTATACTTAATTGATGCCGTCTTGGCCCAGGAACACAACCCTGTAAATGTAAACGCGACGGCTATGAGTTCGATTCCGTCTCGGGGAAATTAAAAAATAAATATTTTCATTTTCTCTTAGCTTCTAGCTCTGGTAACAGAGCAAGCTCCGTCATTCCTCCTGCTAGAATTCAGTGGAAAGTGGGGAATATAATGTCTTAATAGGAAACAGTAGGTTTCCCATGTTCCCATTCCTGCTATGTGCGGAATATGAAGCTAGAAAAAATATTATAGTTTTTAAGTTTAGGCTTCGTGCATAATATGATAGACTAGTGGCCGTAGCAGTGTAGGCAGAGAGAACATGAGAACCTAGAGTTAATACACTCCGTTCTCAGTTTACTACCGAATTATTGTAACTACTTGTTTTAACTCAACGCCACGCTTTGCCTCGTTACCAAACACAGAAATGAAAATATTTAATATTTTATTTCCAGTAATGGGAATCAAACCCGTAACCTGTTGCGATTACAGTCGCACACTTGTGGCCTTTACCAGGACCTGCCGCCTCAGATTAAAAATACCTATTGTACAAATATTCATACAATTCCATACAAAATATTGTCATCAGAATCAAACTTTGGAAATGCATTAGGCAACCTTTACAAAGTAATATAAGGGCTTATAAAGACGCTTTCAAGCATATTAGACTTTTCCGGCCCCAATATAACAGTCATCAAAATTTCCTTTTGGTTGTTACTTTTGTCAATACCAATTTCTACCCTAAATAAAGAACTTTAGAGTATGTATTACGAAATGAGTTAAAAAAGGGAATTTTCGAAGCAATTTAACGTTTCTTCTATGTGTGACATTAGGAACAATGTGCTTAGATATAATGTGGGGGCTGGTACTTAATATTTTTATAAAAATAAAATAAATAAATTAGCTTCACGCTGTATCCCGCACACAGCAGGGTAGGCAGAGGGAACCTTGTGTTAAAACACTCCGTTCCCCACTTTCTGCCGAGTTCTGGAGGCATTGCGTGTTGAGTGGCAGAACTCAACGCCGCGCTTAACCTCGACACCAGAGCGAAGAAATGGAAATATAAATTTAAGTAAATATTTCATCTCCTCGAGTGGGGATCGAACCCACAACCAGTCGGTTTTGCAGTCACACCTCGTGCCGCTGCGCCACGACCGGCCTCAGTATAATATTTTTATAATGTATTCAAATGGAAAATAAAGATATAAGTTCTTTTGGTGACTGTCATTGAAAGTAAAACATACTCGTAATAGCGTTGGTAACCAAAAACATCTTCCATTCACTTTTTTTTCTTCCATTAACTTTTATTTCACCCTTCATCCTTTATCTAGTAAGTACATATGTAGCAAGGTAAGTAGAGAGTTAGAGACAACCTAGTGTCTAGATACTCCGTCTCCACTTACCATCTGATTTCGAGACATTGGGTTGAGCGGCGGAACTCAACGGAATGCATAGTTTTACCAATATAAGTATTTATTTATTTATATATACTTTATATATATAAGAAGATATATTTATAAGAGAATTTTCTACTAGCCAACCTTGTAATACAGTACAAATCAGGGAATTATACGGGGTATTTTTTTTTTAATTTACACCTTGCAGCTCGCTAGCTAGCTTGCATAGGTTTAGAGTATTAATAAAACCTAACTCGGATTGTACATGGTCTCTGAATTTCAACACGTTGAAATAAAAAAGACACAAAAATGGCTTCAAACATGCAAATTTGTCACTTCCCCGTGGAGGAATTTTCCAGACTCCAATATATAAATCACAATAAAATCATATAAAAGGTAGTTAATCAAAAATAACATTAAATTTGTGTAACTTGCATTTAACGCGTATGGGTCATGTTTTAATTTCCTATTTATATTATTTCTGCATTGGTGAACAAAGGCGATAGAAATTTAATATTACCTCCCTGTAATACTCGATGACACTAATAACCGACGTTGTTGTTCCTTATTTTTAAAGTACATGGCTAAATTTTTCTCTGGAATCATTTGATTTGTTTAAATGGCCACTCATTCAGCTTTGGCTACCTGTAAACGTCAGCTGTCGTGTCTTCACTAGACAACTTCTCATTCATCTGGTAGTTATAAACAGTACTTACTATTATTTTAGATATTTATCACACAATATTGTTAAACTTGCTTGCGATTTACTGACATAGTATGTAGTAGAATAGTAAATTTAATACTTACTATATTTACATATTTCATGATTTCGGCA
Organism: Heliconius himera; assembly: GCA_021202915.1. Classification (NCBI taxonomy): domain Eukaryota; kingdom Metazoa; phylum Arthropoda; class Insecta; order Lepidoptera; family Nymphalidae; genus Heliconius; species Heliconius himera. The sequence goes on from JAJHJA010000046.1 coordinate 1,108,034, forward strand.
AAAGACGTCAAGTATCACATAACTTCTCTGTGTATCATTTCCCTGGCACTTTACGAATACACCAAGTGTAAGTAAATGCACACTCTCTCTCTCTCTACTCTCTATTGAAACTGATAATGAAAACTTTTAGCTGTTTTTGCAGTAAGGCGCTTTGCAGTGAGGTGCTTTTCCAAGTGGACATCGGAAGTTGAAGTTAAAAAGGCAGTAAAAAAGTAGGAAAAGAAGTTGAAAGAAAATTAATCAGACGATTGGTCATGTCTTATTTGTGGAGTTTTATATAAAGAAGATACGACTGGTCGACAGTGGATCCAATCGTCTTCTTCTTCTTTTTTGCATCGATCCCGGCGTATGTTGCTAGAGTTTGGCTTCTTGCTCAACTTACTCAGGTTGCACGCTCTTGGAGCTTATCTGCTATGTCACGGACCCCAAGACTACTTCGAATGTTGTGTGTTGTGAAGTGTTGCACATGCGATTAGACCGCGTTATGCCGCAAATCCACCTCAGCCTTTTCATTTCCGTGACGCCGCCATTTGCATTTGCCTTGCACTCGCTGCCGTATAAAAGAACCGTTCGGATGAAGCTGTTGTATATCAGCCCCTTGAACTTGGGCGATATTCTGCGGTCGCAGACTACACCAGTGACCTCACGCCATTTGGCCTGGGCAACGCTTAACCCGGATCCGGATCCAAGGTCCTGAACCAGGATAGGTCCAGAACCTATATGGATAGTGCTCGAGTCCGAATTCTCACAAGTGTCATCAAAAGGTGTAAATAAATTGAATTAAAATGGTTATTAACTCATCTACCTGCTCAGATTGTTTGCCAGATGGAAATTTTGTACCGTAGATAGACTTAAAACTTTCTAATAACTTCATAAGATATTTAAAAATAAATGTTCCTAAGAATGCTGCCATTCTTGTAATAATATTACGTTATCTAATTTTAGTTTCATGTACTTAGTTGTTATTGCAATGATTATTGATTGATTAATTGAGTCGTTTAACGGATTTTTGGTGTCTCTAAATGTGAATCTTGTAACTTATAAAAATATACACTTCAATTGAGATTTAAGACCTATTAAGCTTATATTAAATAGATTCTTGTTTAATTAATAATGTACCTTTATGATGTACATAAAAGTTTTAACGCCTTTTTATTTCTGAGATAATAAATATAAAGTCAAATACAACTTTCAGTTTAATTTTCACCACTCTATTATTCTTACTTTCCTGTCTCTTTGAAAATAATAAATCGCTATAAAAACAGTAAATTAGCTTCACGCTGTACCCCTAGCGGGGTAGTCCGACCGGAGGACCGCCCCTGATTTCCAATATAAATTGCACAAAAACCAGAACAGGGCCAGTTTTTATACCTATTAATAGCAAAAAAAAGAGATTCACTTTTTAACCCTATTCAATTCCACTGCAACTTGAACTAACCATATAATGAATTCACCGAGTGGAATCAAACCCGGAACTCATTACTATCTACTACTACTTACTATCGCATTTACAGTCGCTATCTTATCATATTAAAAGAATACAGTTTAAATTACACATATTTACTATTTGGCTGAGGCCGTCGTGACGCAGGCCCACAAGTGTGCGACTAAAAACGCGACGGTTGTGGGTTCGATCCCATTTAGGAAAATTAATATATTTAATATTTTCACTTTCCTCGTTCAGGTAATAGGTTCGTTCAGATAAAAAGTTAGTTCAGGCTTCAAGAATTTGGCGGAATGTGTAGGAACGTGTCTAAATGCGAACGGATTGTCTTTTCGACTAGGTCCCCAGATTGCCTCTGACTGTACTGCTGTATGCGCGATACACCGTGAAACTATTTACTATTGACCTTTGATTTTATTACCTCATATCTCCAGAACCGCTGAACGGATTTACTTAATTGAGGTATCGTTAGATTCGTATTAAGAGTCCAAGTGTTCTTAGATAGGTGACGTTAAAAACAAACAATCATGGCGGCTATGGGACGCCATTGGACTTAATGAAAAAAAAGATTTTCTTTTCGAATACCACAATATGGGTATCAAATTCAAGAGCTTAATACGAGAATTTCAAAAAGGTATATCATGATTATCATTACCATAGTGAATTCTAACAAAAAAGTGAAAAATAAAAAAATATTTGTAAAAACAAAAACCTCGACTGCATAAAACTAAAAAGAAAATAAACAAGCCCAATAGTTTATTAGGATTAACAGTCGGGACCTCTTTCGATTATACAGGATTCCTGGTAAAGATTTTATTGATAAAGAATCACTTATAGGTCCCGACTGTTAATCCTAATAAACTATTGGGCTTGTTTATTTTCTTTTTAGTTTTATGCAGTCGGGGTTTTTGTTTTTACAAATATTTTTTTTTATACTAATATTATGAAGCTGGTTCAGATTATATTATCTTATATTTAATTTAACCTGTTATTTATATCTACTAGTATTATGAAGATGCAGCTAGTTTAGACTATAGTGTTTGGCACTTCGTTCTTTTGGTTGAACGTACTAATCTCAGGAAATACTAATTTAAATTAAAAGAAACTTTGTGTGTTGGGTAGTTCACTTATTTAGGCAGGCGATGGGCGATATGACTGAGAAATCCCAGTGGAAAGTTAGAGTGCGAAGTCGCGACTAAAGGCTTCACTAGCTTTTAGTCGTATACATAGAAAGAACTATAAGAATAAATATATATTTTAAGCATCACGATACATTCTACACATAGCACGGTAGGCAGAGGGAGCTTGGGAATCTAGTATTAAGACACTCCGTTCCCATCAAGGCTCTTCCGTTACCCACTTTCCGCCAAATTCTTGAGGCATTGCATGTTGAGTGGCGAACCTCGATACTCAACGCCACGCTTTCCCTCGTTACTAGGATGAAGAAATAAAAATATTAAATATTTTAATTCCTGAGCAGAGAATTAAACCCATAACCGTCTTGTTTACAATCGCACGTTGTACCCCTGCGCTACGACGACCTGTGCCATTACACAGATAATATATATATATATATATATATATATAGATAATCATGTCGATTCAATCCAATAATCGTGTACCATTTATGTCCCCAAAATACGTTTGCGTAATCCAATTTCGTAGTGTTAGGGTACGTGTATAGTAACTGTTCTAACCTTTCAATATGAAACATAAAACATGTAATAAATTTAATTTCTTTTTTTATTCTTAGTTTCATGCTGCATCCCGCATACAGGAGGAACCTAGTGGACACTCCGTTTTTCAATTTATATATTCTAGGCTATGCCTGCTAGGCAGAATTAGAGACACAGTGTGTTGAGTGAAAGTATTCAAAACCGCGTTTTGTATATACGATAGTCAATAATCCTGAAAAAATATATATTCATAAGGTTATGCTTTAAGATATTGTGGAAACTAAACGCTGCGCTGTATAACTAATGGGTAAAAAGAGGAGAAGGAAATGTCTTAACATATGATATTATAGTTTGTATCTGCATTTGTTTAATAATTGACTGATAATAATTATTTACAAAATTCTTACAATCCCGAAAATTTAAAAGTAATAATTTATCTACAGGGGCATTAAAAATTAAAAAAAAAAAAAGTCATTATCATCTTTTTACTTAATATCTGTAAGAAAACAAGATTCAATATAAAGCGACCCTATCCCTAAAGCAATAAGTCGCAGCCATAAAAACTAAAAACATTCGATACACGAACTGCCCTTCGCTACATTCGGTTTATTGTCTCACATAACGACTTATGTGAATCGTTTATAAATAAACATATTATAATAGACTCTTTCTTTTAGTAGAGGGCTTTGTAATGCATTATTAACGTCAATATAACCTATTTATACTAATATACTAATATTATAAAGCTAAAGAGTTTGTTTAGTTTAACGCGGTTCAAATTGAAAATATTCTCAGGAACTATTGGTTCAAATTGAAAATATTTTTTGTGCTGGTGTGTCCATCTAAAGGAAGTCTAGGGTTTTTATAAGACTTTAATCGTTTCGATGTAACTAACTTTATTTCAGAGTTAGCATTTAGAATATGTCATACAAAACTCTTTACTTATTTGAAATTGATTGATAAAATCTAGTTTGTTACAGAGCTGACTGAACGCGATGTTTTATAGTGGCACGCTGTGTCCCAAACACGGCATGATAGGCAGAGGGAACCTAGGAATCTAGTGTTACTACACTCCATAACCATTGAGCCTCTTCCGTTTCCACTTTCTGCCTATTAAAAGTACAACATACAAGTTACCTATGTACAAGTATGTTTTGCCTCGTTACCAGAGCGATGTGGTGAAATTACAATGATTTTATTTAACGGATTTTTTTTTAGTTACATATATTTAACATCTTTTCTTGGCGTTTTATTTTCATTGACATGATATGTTTAAATAAACTACGAAAGGTACCAACAATTTGAACAAGACTTATTATTTTTAAAGCTTTGCATTAGTTATTCAGAAAATTAAAGGAAATACTTAATTTCGTATACTTAAGTTCGAGTAAGCAGGTATAGCCTAGAATATGGTCGATTGAGTTAAAATATACATGAAAAAAAAGAGGCGGAACTATAGCGGAACCGGACCAGAAGTGAGAAAATAAAAACAATTCTTCGCTTCAAGTGAAAATACACAACCATCTCACACTCACAAATATAATCAATCATAAACTTCACGCCGCCTAGCAATGACCTACAAACATTAATTAGAATTTTATACAAGAACTGAATCCCAGGAACAATGTGCTGAAAGCAGTCCTGGCACAAAGGCGTGAACAATAACGCTAATCCACTATTGTTGGGTCGACGCGGCGCGGCGGCGTGTGGGGCGACGCGATTTGCGATTCATACTTCTAAATAAATATTTTTGTATATTAAGACAATTTGAGGCCAAACGTGGCGCAGCGGCACGAGGTGTGACTGTAAAACTGATTGCGGGTTCGATCCCCGCTCGAGGAGATGAAATATTTACTTAAATTTATATTTCCATTTCTTCGCTCTGGTGTCGAGGTTAAGCGCGGCGTTGAGTTCTACCACTCAACACGCAATGCCTCCAGAATTCGGCAGAAAGTGGGGAACGGAGTGTCTTAACACTAGGTTTCCTCTGCCTACCCTGCTGTGTGCGAGATACAGCGTGAAGCTAAAAAAAAAGACAATAAGGTATGAGAGAGAAGAGATGTATTTTGAGATAAATAGCAGAACACTCCATTCTCCACATTCCGCGCGAATCTGGGACATTGTGCGTTGAGTGATGGAACTCACGGCACGATATGTTTTATCAGGGAAATGAACCCATATATTACCCATACTTTTATATATAGTAAAATATATTTATAAAAGTACATAAATAAATCTATACTCCTATACATTGCGCTCTTCACCCATTGTAAAGTGATAAAATACGGTCTCTCTGGTTATGCTAATTCGATTGCATGCACTTCGCCAGCATTAAAATGAAGTAGAAATATTCAACGAGATTTTTCTATTTAGGTCTGTATGAGAGCTGCGCAAGGTATCTAATATTTTATTATTTCAGTATGAATAATAAAGATATTATCCATACTGAAATTTTATTTTTTAGCTTCAAGCTTTATCCCGCATATAGCAGGATAGGCAGACGGAACCTAGAGTTAAGCTACACTCTGTTTTGATTAAGAAACTTCCGTTCCCCACTTTCCACCTATTGAAAGTATACATATTCCCTGTTCTCCCCAAAGTGAGACCCTGACCTACTATGACAACCTGACAAAAATATTCTACTAATCCTACTAATATTACAAATCTGAAAGTTTGTGAGGATGTTGATGACACGCAAATATTGCTTAACAAACTTAGATGTAACTTTACAGTAATTAAACTTATCATACAGATTGCGTATAATTAAACTATAATAAAATAACTATAATAAAAGTTAAAGCGGACGAAGTCGCGCATCGGTCTCTAGTTTAGTTATAAAATGAAAAGAAACGTACAATGTTTTAATGCTTCATAAATTAACAGCTTAAAAATACCATTGTTTTGTACCAAAATTTGGGATTATATTAATTTATAATATAAATGTATAACGGTAGAAGCTTTCGGGTAAAGGGCAGTAACAATTTAAATAAGATTAACTATATTAACCTACGGTCAGCTTAATAACAAGATGACCCAAGCCGTAATGGGATAAATGATGCTGTGGCACTATGGATTAAGTACTTCCGGGACGTAAAATTGATATTTCAATATCTTTTTGGGATATTAAATAACTATTTGTTCTACTAGTCTGAAACTAGTAGATTTAGTATTTTCATTTCTTCACTCTGGTATCGAGACAAACCGCAGCGTTGAGGTTCGCCTTTTAACAAATAATGCCTCTCCAGAACTCGAAGGAAAGTAGGGAGTAGAATGTCTTAACACTAGGCTTAATCTGTATATCTTGCTTCTAGTGGGATATAGAGTGAAGCTGAAATAAACCCCAGACAGGTGGTCAAATAAAAATATCTATTCGATGTATAATTAAGACAGATAATAAATACATTTCAAAAGCGAGATGTAACTCTAACCGCGGGTACAGTGGGTAATATTGAAAGGATTGACTGCACGTAAGACTTTTACGATAAATGGACTATCCAAAACAAATTAATGTTTCAATACGAACCGGTAGTTTTTGAGATTTGCGCGTTTCACCAAACAAACTACAAATTTTTAGTATTAGTATAGATATACTCTTTCTAGGTGTTGAATAAGTTTTAAGTAAACGTCTGTCTATAGTTTTGAAGTTTTTTAAAACTTTTATGAAGACACTTCTATGAACTGTGTGGAAAAATTGAGATATTAAACTTTATAATTAAACTACCTGTAACTGGCAGCTTGGAAGCCAGAAGTTGATTTTTCTATAAAATGCTATAATATAAAACTTTGGTCTCAAAATTTTACTTACTTTAGATGGTGGACATTGAAATATTTAAAACATATTTTTTTATCTTTCTATGAGTATGCAGAATAGGCAGAGAGAACTTAGTGTTAAGACACTCCGTTTCCGATGCACTGCTCAGTTATCTTAACTCAAGTGGCGAAAGCTTGTTACCAGGACGAGAAAATGTAAATAAGTCTTTCTCCCAAATAGTAACCGAACCCACGACCTCGCATTTCCAATCGCACGCTTGTGCCCCTGCGTCACGACGAGAATAGAAAAAAATATAAAAGTAAAAAATAATATTTTTAAGCCTTTTTATAAATAGTCATATTACATTAAACAATATTTTTTTCACAAGTTTATTTGGGGAACTGAACGATATCTAAAAGTAAATGATATAAAAGACAAGCCCTTAAAGAGATTAGGGGCTCATCAAATCAGCGAATCCTATTAGACTGAAAAGGTCTCCGTACAATTTGCAAATTTGTTTTGTCAAATGAAATACTCTTAGATCATAGAGTGGTCCTAATTAAGTATTTGCATATATAAATTAGCTTCACGCTGTATCCCGCACACAGCAGGGTAGGCAGAGGGAACCTAGTGTTAAGACACTCCGTTCCCCACTTTCTGCCGAATTCTGGAGGCATTGCGTGTTGAGTGGCAGAACTCAACGCCGCGCTTAACCTACGACACCAGAGCGAAGAAATGGAAATATACATTTAAGTAAATATTTCATCTCCTCGAGTGGGAATCGAACCCAGAACCAGTCGGTTTTGCAGTCACACCTCGTGCCGCTGCGCCACGACCGGCCTCAAATTTCGCCTATATAAAAATTCGGCAGAAAGTGGAGAACGGAGTGTCTTAACACTAGATTCTTCCTGCCTATCCTGCGGGATACAGCGTGAAGCTGGAAAAAATATACATTGAATTTTGGTATATAAAGCCCTTGTAGCTTAATGGGAGAACGTCTGATAGTAAAGATGAAGCGTGTGAATTTGGTTCTTACTCAAGAGCGTGGCAATATTTTTTTTATTTTTCGTACAAAGGGCAGCGTTTAGTTGTTCTTAATAAAAAAAAAGCGTCTCGAAAAAAAAGAGTAGAAAACGAGGAACAAAGTATCGTAATAATAGATCCTCTCTGCTTGTCGTGAAAAAGCGTAAAGTTGTTTTTTTAATATGAGTACATATAGTACGTGTGTATAATGTAGCACCGGTACAGGAGTGAGGTGATCATATCATTGTGAAAATTTAAAGTTGCAATTTAAGTTACAGTTGTCGTTTTTGTAGAACTTAAAGTATAAATACGCATTGAAAATAGAATATCACTTTAATCTAGTAGGTATAAATAAAAAATCATATAAAAAATTGACTGTAGCGAGATTTGAATGTGCAGTACTTACATATAAGTAGAAGTTTTCTAACAAATAAAAATACAGTATAAAAATACTTTTTTAATTTAAAATTTTGATGCTGAAACCCACTGCGCTTTGTCTAACAGGTGGGGCCGACAAATAAAAAAAAATATCTGTGAATCATATTTTCATAATTTCAAATATAATAATATTTTAGTTGGTAAACATATTAACGGTAGATATGATCAATTTAATCTACGTTAATATTATAAAGCTAAAGAGTTTGTTTAATTCAACGCGCAAATCTCAGGAACTATTGGTTCAAATTGAAAACTTATTTTTATAATGGATACTACATTTATCGAGGCAGGCTGTATGTAGGCTATATTCCTTTATATTATAACTTTCATTGTGTCTATGTAACCAGTGGGTTAGTGAAATTAGTTACTTTGGCCACTTAGAATATGTCATTAGTCACCACTCTTTACTTATTAAAAAAAAACTTGTATTATATAAAATCATAAATCTTTACATCAAAAACATTTACATAACCTAAGACGAGAATAACCAGAATACGATCAAAATCCAATACACATACATACATAAGTATGAAATAACTACTTTAAAAAGCTCTCAGGGGAGCTTTAACCTGATGTGGGTTACTCGCACCGAAAGTAATACCTAAGGAATTCAGATTTATTAACTGTTAACAAAGGAAAATATATGTATTTGTTTTGTGAATTTGTTTTACTCTCACAGATTGGTGTAGCGGTGATCTATTTGTTTAGCCGTTTTAATATCCGTTTTCTGTCCGTATTTCGACAACATTGCGTGTTGTGATTTGTGAAACTTAACCCCGCACTTATGCTATATACTAAATGCCCGCGCTTTTGCTAGAGTAAGTAAATCAAAATAATTTCCTTTTCCCAAGTGGTGATCAAACACCGGTGTGCTCGCAGACCATGTTCCACTGGGCCACGATGACCTCACCACGTACAACCTAGTTTATAAGATATAACCTGCTACAGTCTTCAGCTGTTTAGAGGAACCTAATGTTAAAGACACTCCATTCCCCACGCACCACATATTTTCAAATATCAAGAACTTGCACGTATTGAGTGGTGGAATCCGAAGTCGCGCTCTATCCTGCTACCACTGTGGAAATGAAAATATTTTTTCCAACCAATCTTCTGGGTTAGAACCATTCTAATCGGAACTGGGAACAATGGTTGCGTTTACAGTGTGAAGCTGGCCCACTGCGCCACAACGGTCTCAAAAAACAAAGTATATCTATAAACATAAAGAATCCTCTTTTCTCCTTTAAATTTACTTTTTCAAAAATACATAATCTACAAGTATCGCCGATAAGCATATACGAGTAGTTATCACGTATATGTAGGTGGTTCGTTCTTACATATCTGAACAGCCACGGTACATTAAACACGTCGCGTCGCCGAGTCGATTCTCCTCGCAATTCATTGATATTGCAACTATAGTTTTATATTATAAATACTAGCTTTCATCAACGGCTTTGCCCACGTGGTCAAATGAAAATAACTGAAAAATGCATAAAGAAGTGCATACCTTTTTAGCATAAAACTTCCCCAAAAAATAAATTTAATAATGAGAATTCAAAAGTGCTTATACGAGTTTATTTGAATAAAGAATATTTTGAATTTTGAAAATAAATTGTTCAGCTTTATAATTTTTATATAGACAAGTTTTATGCAAAAATGAGTGCAAATATGGCAGATTTAAAAAAATAATATGGCAAACTGTCCACTTATTGTTTTACGAATTCGTGACAATAGTTGCAATCTGCTTAACTATTCATCTTCCCTAGTGAGAATCGAACTCACAACCATTTCCATTTACAGCAATATAGTTGACATGTGGACTTTTCAAGTATTTCTTTACCACATCAGCAATATTAATAACGCTATAAAAAAACGATATAGAGAAAAATATTTAATTAAGTAAAAAGGATCGGAGGCTCAAGGCAGATAGTAAATTAAAAGGTAGAACCAATGAAAATTGATGAAGCCACGTAATTTGTGAGGAAAATTTAAATTATTAATATAGACATCAGTAATACTGAGTACGTTAGCGAATTGGATTTTAATTAATGGATGACTTATGTTCAATTTTTTTTATATTTTTATTTAACATTTTGCAGAGGAAGAATATACCACAACATAATCAGTTTCACGCTTACAGCCCGGTAAACAGAGGGAACCTAATGTTAAGAAACTCCGTTCCCCACTTTCTGCCGAATTCTGGAGGCTCTGAATAATGAATGGCGGAACTCCACTCCGCGCTTTGCCTAGACACTAGGGCGAGGAAATGGAAATATAAATTTAAATAAACATTTCATTTCCTCAAGTGGGGATCGAACCCATATAACCAGTCGTATTTACAGTCACACTTTGTGTTCCTGCGCCACGACTGGCCTTTTATTCTGTACCTTTTATGGGTTTAAAATCGTTATTCTTATTTAAGCATATCGGAAAAAATATTTTAAAAAATCAGCTTTACGCTTTCACCCGTATATTTCTTGGGCAGAGGGAAAATAGATTTAAGATACTCCATAGTCCATCACTATGGGCGTAGGAATAGGGGGAGCTAGGTGGACCGTGCCCACCACAGACAGACATTTTACTAATTAAATATTAACCCTAAAAATAACAAAAACTTTACATGAACATATCTGTTCAGGCGACCTCCATGAAATATCTCTAGATACGTCTATATAAGGAAGGAATAAACGCAAAAGTTTGGAGACACGGTGTGAGCGTACCAGTAAGGGAGCTTCGTCGTGCTTTTCTTTTTACCAGAGCAAGGAAATGAATATAATTCATTGCGTCAATTGTGAATCGAACCCACAACTGTTGCTTTCACAGTAATTTGCTATATAGCTGCGCCACAATGGTCTTTATTCACTATTAACCACATAAAATACGGAAAAAAAACGTGAACAAAGATGAAACACAAAATAAATACACCATTTCGAGTAACTCGTTATGAAAGAGCTGGTTCAGAATTGTTATAATTGAATTGTTAGTTGACAGCTCTGTGAGGGAATGAAATCACGCGCTGTCACGTTTCCACTTGCATGTATAAAATATTGTATTTCCGGTTTTAAAACTTTGTTTCGTATGTTTTATTCGATTGTTTCAGTAATAACTATTTACAACTTCTATTTTTTAGAATTACTTTTTATTGTTTTCGGTTTATGCTATATGATGTATTCCGCACGTAGCATGGTAGGCAGAGGGAACCTGGAAACGTAGTGTCTTTATACTACGTTCCCTTAAGGCACTTCTGTTCCCCACTTTGCACTGAAATATTGGAGCATTGCCTGTTAATTCAACGCCAAAATATTTTCATAGTTTGCTAAAATAACTCGGGCTACTTAGATCTTATCTCTATTATTTATATCTCCATAAAGTGCTCCGAAAGCAACACTAGTAGAATCAGTTCGAATTTAGTTAGGTAGAAGTAGAAGTAGAAAGAAGTGTTAATACCCATTTCATAGAGGCCCCTTAACCTAGTCACAACTCACAAGTTACTTCAATCACATTTCCTCTCACTGCAATGCCATGAATACCCGTATGATAAATCCATGGAATGCTAAGATTTTTTTAATATACGAGATACAGCGTGAAGCTAATCACGCTGTATCTCGTATAAATCAGTGTAGGCGGAGCGACATTCCGTTTCTCACATGCCGCTGTACATTATTGTAATAAGTTGTTTTAATCATTTTTTTAGAATGGAATTGACAGAGTGTGTTCACGACTTATATTTATGCTCGTCATACAAACAACTGCACTGAGAATTGAATTTAGAACCTTTTTAGCATCCCGCAGGCCATTTAGGTAATTTATTTAGATTGATTCCGTATACTTGATTAAGCATCATATGTATGTTCTATTGATTATAACACGCGTTATCGAATATCAAAGACGTCTTGTGTGTATAGGCAAAGATAATCTATGTATACAAAGATAGGTTACAATCTAGGTAGATGTATTATTTGTAAGTTACAGATACAATAGAATATTAGACCGGAATTAGTTATAATTTACATGAACATAACTATACTAGTGATTTACTTTAGTCTCCAATAAAAGCAATAAATATTTTAACACATACAAACACAAATTCATATTTAGAATAACACATCCACACTTGTGACCACACATCTGCACATCCTCATTCTCCTCCTCCAGGGTCCTCCATCTCCACTAAAGGCAATCAATAACATAGCGTAGCACAAATGATCACACATCCACACGTGTGTTCTCACGTCTACAGACGTGGTTTCACATTCTCACATATTGTGATCTCACATTCACACACAAGATCTCATATACACACATGACACATGTCATATTTAGGATTTTATTATATTTAATAACAGCGTTTAAAAAAGCGAAATGTTAATGGTTCTACAAATTTCTCTGAAGGAAATTTGTCCAAACCTTAAAAAATATATAACTTCATACTATTTTTTTTATTGTCTAACATTTTTTTCCACAAAATCTGAAAAAAATATTTAAAAGAATATTTTTTTCCGCACTAGAGAAAATAAAATATTTATTTAAATTCATATATTCATTCCTTCGTTTTGGTGTCGTGGCAAAAGCGCGGCGTTGAGTTCCGCCACTCAACACACAATGTGTCTAGAATTCGGCGGGGAACGAAGTGTTTTAATACTAGGTTCCCTCTGCTTACCCTGCTGTGTGCAGGATACATACTGCTGTGTACAGGAGATTACAGTAAAGCAGATTTATTTTTACCAGGGTGCGCCGGCGTCCCCTACAAGATTCAAATTTTGCGGCCATAGAATAGACTAGGAGACGAATAAAACTACAAAAAAATAACATAGCACTATAAACATCTAAACAAACATGATACATTCACATTGATTCATGACGTGTGTTCGTAACAGCACTGTAGTTAACTACACAATAAACAGTAGATATACGTACTTCTCATCGCTATCTGTGTAGTTTACGGTTGCCACTTCCGTTATAACGTGCATAGTATGGTTAGAATCACAGTCGTACGCCAGTTTCCGTTTTATTATTGTTATTTACATAGGGTATATAAATAAACAAAAATCGGCGCTGTTATGAAATGATTAACAGTGACGACGGCCGTGAATTCAAATTTCACCTTCAAGAACATTTACGTATGTAAAATATTATAACATATAGTCTGCGCTTTGTACTTACTTACTTTATACTTGATAGTATTAAGGCAAAGCGCAGCGTTAAGTTGCGCCTTACAACACGCAATGTGGCGCAACGCAACTTTCAAGACATTTTCTTCATAGTGTATGGTATTTTACAAATCAACAGAAAAAAAAAGATAATACATAATCGGTCACCGGGAAGTAGTACAAATGGAGCTTGCAAGATTTATTTTCAACTTCGCGTTTTTCCCGCAAACAGCAGGGTACGCAGAGGGAACCTAATATATTTTATGCTTGCAAGATTTCACGCACACTAACTTAGGACAATAATTTAAATGAAAGCATGTAAAAAAATAATTGTAATTTCTTTGATTGTCTTTGGAAATAAGAAAAATAATACAGAAATAATAACTACTACATGATTGAAATAATTCTGCCCTAGTAAAATTAAATGGAACGTAACCTATATTAGTTTCAATGTATTATTTTAATAAAAATATTTTTCCATTTATGCGACCGTCGTGGTGCAGCGGCAGAGTGTGTGAGTATATGTGCGGTGGTCGTGGTTTGGATTCCCACTCGGTATTCGGTAACAAGATGGAGCGTGGTATTGAGCTCTGCGACTGAACACGCAATCACTCGAAAATTAAACGGAAAGTAGAGAATATAATTTTTTAACACTAAGCTTCTTTTGCGTGAGGCTATTATATTTGATTTATGTAAACTAGGTTAGCTTTCAATACGAACCAAAAGTTCCTGAGATTAACCCGTCCATTCAACCAAACAAACTCTTCAATTTTATTATATCCACAACCATTACCTTAGTAGGTAGGTAGGTAAGGTAAACGAGGCCTCTGTAGGTAAGTATTAGTAATACTTCCCTACAGAGGCCTCGTTTACCTTATTCAAAAATTACTTAACACTTACCTCACAGGTAAATTATCACGATTACCCACCAGGGATATAACGCGCAGGCTACGTTTGGGTTTAAAGAAGAAACACAACAACGAAAGACCAGTCATGACATGAACAAGACTTGCCCGAACCGTGAACTTTAGCCGACTAACACTAACACTAGGTTTCAGATTTCAGTTAGAAATCCTAGTTTTCTAGAGAATATAGGAGAATAGGGTCGCACATTAATTCAGTGGTTTACAGCACTGTGTCTTTTGACGGGTAATGTCAAAGGAAATGGGCTGCCCCCGTTCTTATTGTTGGATGCTATCACAATAGTTGTGATGTGATGGAGAAATGGAAATGTATCATTTAACATGATACAGTTTTGTTGTCGATATATCTATGTGTATGTATAGTAATATTATAACTTCAGCTTTATAAGGTTTGTTTGGTTGAACCCGCTAATCTCAGTAACTATTGGATCGATAGTAGTATATGAGAGAGTGTGCTTACTTAATTTATGAAGTATATACATTTAATATTTACAGTTAATTCATTTCAAGTTAATTGCGGATATACGTTCGCCGTAGGTTGAATGTAGGCGACGGGTGTAGGTTTTAATCCCTTGTAAGGAAAAAATCATAACTAAACTAATAATAGTTGTAACTATTATAACTATACAAAGGTAAGTATAAAATGTTTCCTCGACAAGGTTATTCTACTTTATGGCTCTGAGCCATAAAGTTGGGATGGGGGCGATACCCAACACGCGGTACACGGTCAGACCGATCAACCGGTCCACCAAAGTAAATATTAATAGTAAACTATTAAGATTAAGATGGCGATGCGCCTGGCGATCCAAGTACCTGGAGTCCTGGATTCTCTTAGGAATTAAATATCAGATAAAAAATCATAAAAAATGGAAGAACCATGTACAAACTGTGAAACTAAGCAATCGCAAAAAATCATACAAATGTATTACATAGTATGGCTACCTGAAAAAATTTGTCCATTCATAAAAATATAATTTTCCTGATTGAAAAACAAAATAAAAAAAAGGATTGATTTAGGAAAAAAATCGTTCATCGCGTCGGTTTTAAAATTCCATTACAAAAGTTATTATTCTAAAAATTCAATATCTGACACGATCCAAAAATTTACTTTGGACGGTACGAACGAAAACTTAATTTAGTAGTCATCTCGTCCTCATACTGAGTTTACAGGACAAAATATTTTGTAAACCGTATTACATACAAAGTTGATTAACTTTGATGAGGTCATCGTGGCGCTTTGGGGAAGATGTTAACGCGATAGTTGTAGGGTGTGCGCGTGTGATTGTTAACGCGATAGTTGCAGGATTGATTTCCGTACGAGGTTAACTGTGCGGCATTGAGTTCCGCCACACAACACGCAATGTCTTGAATTCTAGAGGAAAGTGAGGAAAGGCGTGAAGCTATTATTAACGTTTATTCCGAGGCCATGGTGACGCAGTAGTGGGTTCGATTCCCACTCGAGAGAATGAAATATTTCATATTTTCACTTCCTTGCTGAAATACCGAGGCAAAGCGCGGCCTTGAGTTCCGTCACTCACACATCATGTCACTAGAATTTGGCGGAACGTGAGAGACGGAAACGTTTTAATGAGAACGGAGTGTCTTAACATTAGGTTCCCAGGTTTCCTCTGCCTACCATGCGGGATACAGCGCGATGCTCAAACAGATTTTTATTTGTAGGCCTTGTAAATTGTTTTTATTTAACGACAAAAAAATCTTTAAACTAGGTCACGTTGGAAAAGGAAATTAGACCCTTTTTTGTGTAGAATAACGTGTAAATTGTAAAAAGTTTTTGAAAGTTTTTAGGATGGAAGTATATTGATAAATTATGTTAAGTTTTTATAAGTTTAGAGTATGTTAATAAGCAAAAAACCGATCAAGTGTGAGTTGGACTCCTCCACTAAGGATTCCGTACCAATTTATGAATTATAGGTCAACAGGAAATAAAGTTATACTATTTGACAAACTTAAGCTTGTAGGCATATGCTCTCATTTTGTATGAAATGAACTACAAATATCATGTTTTTTTACTTTATTTGTATTGCACACAGTGATCCTTTTAGGGTTCCGTTTTTTGTAGCAGGGTAGGCACAGTGAATAGAGTCAAGACACTCGAAACACCCCGCCCAATTTTCTAGACATTGCGTGTTGAATTGCGAAGCTTAACGTCGCGCTTTGTCTTGTAACTAGAACAAGGAAGTGAAAATAGTTCATCCTCCTAAGCGAGAATCAAAACCACAACCGTCGCGTTGCTACGACTACCTATATATACCAATATAATATGTATGCCAGTCGTGGCGCAGCACGAGGTGTGACTGTAAAACCGATTGGTTGTGGGTTCGATCCCCACTCGAGGACTCCCCACCTATTTACTCGAGGAGATAAAATATTTACTTAAATTTATATTTCCATTTTTTCGTTCTGGTGTCGAGGTTAAGCGCGGCGTTAAAGTCTGTCACTCAACACACAATGCCTCCAGAATTCGGCAGAAAGTAGGGAACGGAGTGTCTTAACACTAGGTTCCCTCTGCCTACCCTGCTGTGTGCGGGATACGGCGTGAAGGTGATTTATTTATTTATTTATTTATTTATTTATTTTATAATTTCTACCTATTTTCTAATTAAGAGTACAATTTAGGGAACATCCCAAGTATCCGTTTGCGTGTCATTATATAGACGTTTAATTTCCTCATGTACGACAGGGAAACACATTTCGTACCTACACGTTGGTATTTTAAGTCGTTTTGAAGTAATATATTCGCATATTCAAATAAAATATCGCATATAAAAATAACGAGGCCGTTGTGGCGCAACGGCACGGCGCGTCTAACCGTAAACTCAACGGTTGTGGATTCGTTTCCCCAATGAGAGAATGAATTATTTTCATTTCCTTGCTCTGGTAACAAGACAAAACGCGGGGTTGAGTTCCGCCACTCAACACACAATGTCTTAAAAATAAGGCGGAAAGTGAGGAACGGAGTATCTTGACTCTAGTTTTGCTTGTTATATGCGGAGTACAATATGAAATTTAAATAAAAATCAAATAAAATGTATGATTACACATAACTATCCAACTAAACTAAATCTAACAATAATAATATTTCCATTCTACATGAATTGCAAATAAATTCCGAAAGTTGTACGTAGCACACTCACACGCAATGTCTCAAATTTATGCGGAAATCGGGAGTAACTTGACACTAGGTTCTCTTCCTAGTCTTACCCTGCCATATGGGGATTAAGCGTGAAGCTGACTGCTTACCATAGACTGACTGATGACTATAGTGGCTATAATATAAGCAATGTTATTTTTTTAGATTAACGCTGTATCTCGCACATAATGGGTTATGCAGAGGGAACCTAGTATTAAGATACTCCGTTTCCATTACATTACTTCCGTTATTATTATTCCGTTATTTAAAATAAAATAAATAAATCAGCTTCACGCTGGGTTCTCGCGGCGTTGAGTTCTGCCACTCAACACGCAATGCCTCCAGAATTCGGCAGAAAGTGGGAAACGGGAGTGTCTCAACACTAGGTTCCCTCTGCCTACCCTGCTGTGTGCGGGATGCAGCGTGAAGCTGATTTTTTTCACGCTGTATCCCGCACACAGCAGAGTATTCCGTTATTAGATTAGTTATTATTTGAATCTGATAAGACCGCCATCGTTCCACCATGTAGCGTCACAAGTATCATGTACATAATTAACTATAGGAAGAAAACAAAAATAAAAAAAATACTTTTTATAGCATAAATTATTTCATCCAACGTTTGAACGCTACAGTAAGTATTCTAATATTAGCAAGTAGATAATGTATTTTGTTCGTAACAAAAAGTATTTTTTAATAAGCGTCCCCTCGTCCCAAGTTTATGAATGTCAAGTCTATATGAGCGTTTGTTATGCAAAATATTAAAATACTTTACGTTTATTCGTCTTTCGGGAAATGGAAGTGTCTTAGTGAGAACGGAGTGTCTTAACACTAAATTCCCAGGTTCCTTCTTTCTAACCTATTGTGCGCGAGATACAGCATGAAACTAAAAAATCTCTCATGTTCAGGTAACGTTAGATTTCCGTATCTATTTCCTCACTACTCTTATTTTTGAGACATTGCGTAGTGAGTGGCGAAACTCAACGTAACGCTCATACTATATTCATTCCCCCGAGTAGGAATCGAACCCACAACTATCACATTAACGATCAACCAAAATATATCATATACTCGTATGTACTTGTATAAAGCATAACTCTAAAAAAACACTTGAGCATCCAAATCTCTAAGTGAAATAAAACAATCTAGAGACAAGACAATCTTCAAAAACAGTTCCACACAATATATTCCTCCTATCTTCAATTACATTAGCATGTATTGGAAAACACATGCTGCATACAAATCACTGGAACTTCGGAACGAAATCGAAAATGGCACTAACCGCTTGATCCAATCCAGTTGGGAGCGGTTCCAGTCAGTTCAAAGCGGCCCTAACAGGTTATATCCGGTTTTGGTGTGAGAAAGAGATTTTTATTGAGTGCTAAACTTTTGCAAAGTGAATTGTGAATTCAAGTTTTATCCGGCGAAAGCTACTTACAAACAAATATGTTTACCGAGACGTGCTTCTTCCTCTGAGGCTGTAGATTTTTAAACTGTTCAAATCTTTTGTGAAAGGCGATTTTTATAGGAACATATTGTAAGTAGCATAATATATATATATATAAGCTGTAAAAAGCATATAAGAAGACGACAATATAATTAATTTGAGAAAAGAGAAGAAGTTCATATTTCTGGATCACTTTCAACATACATTTCATTTTTGTGTAATCTATCTTTTTGTTTTGTATTTCTATTTTCTATTTATATATTATATTTTATTTATTTTTCTATTTATAGCGATATGTTATCAAGTATAGTTTAATTTTATTAGGATATCAGATACCTAAATGTGGGAACTAAGACCGCCATCGTAGTACGGAGTAACGTCTAAAAATTCTTAATTATGACCATTCAATAAAACAGTCATTTTACAACAGTTCATAAAATAGATTACATTGGTATAACTTTTGTATTTATAAAACCATTGAAATAAAACAAATACTAAATATTAAGAGAAGTTTGCCAATATACAATAGTGCAAACTGTACACTTTAATCAATTAGGTTTAGCCGTTTTTGAGATTAATGCGAATAAGCGCACAAACAAACTGATCGGATTCTATTGCATTGCTAAATGCCCTTACATGGTAACAATTCTTCTAATTTATCTTCCATGTACAGACACCGATTAGTTACAGAGAAGATTTTATTATAAGTATAGATTTGATGTTTTTTTTTCAAACAATTGAATACCCTTATGGGAACTACGAAAATGCAACCTAAGGTTTTAATAATTTTCACATTAGGAATCTGAAGTGCGCTACAAATATACATTATATTATATTAAAACAGGAACGTAATTCAGTATATTTACTTAATAAGACATTCTTGTTTAATTCAGTAGTCTTACATTCCATAGTTTAAGCGGGCAAATCAGCGAGCGGGTTGCTAGTTAGAAATATAGTAGTATGTTCATCCCAAGATCCTCAAGCATATCGATATGAAATGTCATCACAATCACAAACAGTGGCTTGGACGTGATTACGTCACAGACAGAAACACCATAAGTCCACTACAAAACATGTTTATGCAGGTACACAAAACTAGAAAATAAGGGTAAAATTGCAGTAGTTCAATTTCTCTTAGTGTTGATTATACATTAGCAATCGGAATTTCCATAGTATGCCAGACTTGTGCTAGTTCACTCTATGTATATATTAATACAATTTTGATTCATATGTAAAACTTCATACATATTTGATTTCAAGCTGCAGCTCTGACGGCTAGAGATGTCTGGATCGGATTATACTGTCAATATTGAGCTCACTTTCTGGTGCCTTTGAAATGTCTTCCCTTGAAAATATCTATTTATTATTAAACTTCATTTGAAAGCTTATATATTAGGAAGCAATCCTTTTAGTTCTAGGAATTACGTGTATTCGCCGATACAAAATTTAAGAATTTTTCTTACAATAATAAGTTCTTTGATTTTCACGATTATTACACATTTTAAATGAAACTATTTTAACCGGATTAATCGCGTATATTTGGTACTTTTATACATTTTTGGGAACCCGACGTTTCGAACACTTTGCAGTAGTCCGTGGTCACGGGTAGACTGAGGTGGCATTCGTCTGTCAGTTGACATAATTATTATATCAAACTACCGCCAACGATTTCTTAATTGCCTCGCGTACTGCCCTGGATTCCTGCAGAATGAGCTGATAGTATCTTGCCCTCTGGTATGGTGGGTTTGAGACTTCAATGATTTTATGAGTGGGTCCCAGGTGGTAGAAAGTTTCCAGCCATCCTCTCTATTGAAATTAGGATGTTTTTGTATTTCAATAGCCTCGCGGATCATTCTAGGAATGTATCTGTTTTCCTTAGCGAGGATTTGGGGTTTATCAAACCTAATGTAGTGGCTGGGTTTATCCACAGTATGCTCACACACAGCTGACTTCGATACATGCCCATTCTTGATATCAGAGATGTGTTCTTTCACCCTAACACCGATGCTTCTCTTTGTTTGACCGATGTATGATAAGCCACAGTCACAGTCTAGTTTGTATACACCTGCACTCTGTAAAGGAATATTACTTTTTACTGGTCTCAAGAATTGGCTCACTTTCTTGTTAGGCTTGAATATGGTTTTTATGGAAGCTCTTCTTAAGATGTTGCCAATCCTGTCTGTAACCCCCTTCACATATGGAAGAAATGCTGGCTGTCTCTCTACTGTGGGTGGCTTGTTGGTCTTCTGACAACGCTGGCGGGGAACTGGCAGCTTGTTCTGATGAAGGCTATTCTTCACCTGGCGAAGCTCGTCCCCTAGGTGTTCAGCGTCGCAGAGGTGGTGGGCCCTCTGAAACAAAGATTTGCCAACGGTAGATAACTGTGTAGGGTGATGGTGAGATTCACCATTGAGGTATCTATTGGTGTGCGTGGGTTTCCTATATACTGTGTGGCCTACTGTGCCATTGGGATTTCTTATGACTAAAACATCAAGAAAAGCTAGGGAATTATTTGCCTGTAATTCTATTGTAAATTTAATATTGTCATTAATAGAATTGAGGTGGTTTAGGAATATATAAATACTGTCCGTAGGTAAAATGGTAAAAGTGTCATCTACGTACCGCTTATATATCCTAGGTAGACAGGGTGCAGAGCTAAGAGCCATCTCCTCAAAGTCCTCCATGTATATATCTGCTATTACCGGGGACACGGGCGAACCCATAGCAATGCCATCTATTTGTAAATAGAATTCTTGATTGAACATAAGGTATCCAGATGTGAGGCAATGTTCTAAAAGTTCAAGATATTCTATAGGCATATTGTTATCCTCTAGCTTCCTCTTGACAATCTTGATGCAGTCCTTGACGGGAATACTGGTGAACAGCGACTGGACATCAAAACTGACCATGGTTTCATTGTTAGCTAACTTAAGATCTTTCAGTCCGCTAACAAAATGGTAAGAGTCCCTGACATAAGATGTTGTGTGGCCACGCAGTGGAGAAAGTACTTTGGCGACATGTTGAGCCAGTTTATACGTCGGCGTATCGATTTGGCTGACTATTGGTCGAAAAGGTACATCTTTTTTGTGTATTTTTGGTAACCCATACAACTTTGGAGGTTTTACACAGCTAGGCACGAGAGATTTAATGTCAAGATGTAATGTTTTCGCGTGTTTTTTGATCAAATCGGATGTATTTTTAAGTATTTTTGTTGTAGGGTCTTTATCAACAATTTTATAAGTTTTTTGATCCGATAGCAATATTGACATTTTTTGTATATACTCGTCGGTGTCTAGTATAACCGTCGCGTTACCTTTATCGGCTTTGAGGACTGTTATATCCTCGTTTTTTCGTAGTTTACTAAGAGCTCGAGATTCATCACGAGAAAGATTTGATTTAGGTGGTTTACTACGGCGCAGTAAAGATGATATATCTTGGCGAATAACTTCAGAATCTTCCTTCAAAATCTGGTTTTTATATAAACAGTCCTCAACGTTAGTTATTATTTCCTCGATAGGTATTTTTCTAGGCGCCGGCGCAAAGTTAAAACCTTTATTTAGTACTTCAATAGTCGAATCATCTAAAGTTTGTTTTGACAGATTGACAACTGACGTTTGTGTTGTCTGTGTAGAGGTTACGGCGTTACCATAGACATTTTTCCGTTCGGATTTTAATTCGAGATTATGGTACTTTCGAATTTGTTTAATTTTATATTGATTATATTTATTTTGCGCGCGTTTATTAGTAAATTCTACACATTGATGGAAATCTGTCTTAGAAAAACACGTCTCGATATCATTGCTTAAGGCTTTTATTTGTTCGTCGAAACGATTTAAATCATAACGGTGTTCTTTAATGAGTTGACATAATAATTTTTTACTTGCCTGATTGAGTATCTTTTTGCAATATTTTATGTCTTTTTTCGGCGCGATTTGTACACAAGTTGGTATGAGATTATTATCACGGCACCTTTTTAAGAAATTAATCGATGTTAAATATCTTGCACGTTTTGTTTTTAGATACTCAAATCGACGTATTTTATTCGCGTTTTCCAGTCCGTACTGGTTCACATAATAAGTTCTTTGATTTTCACGATTATTACACATTTTAAATGAAACTATTTTAACCGGATTAATCGCGTATATTTGGTACTTTTATACATTTTTGGGAACCCGACGTTTCGAACACTTTGCAGTAGTCCGTGGTCACGGGTAGACTGAGGTGGCATTCGTCTGTCAGTTGACATAATCAAAACCGATAAAGGTAACGCGACGGTTATACTAGACACCGACGAGTATATACAAAAAATGTCAATATTGCTATCGGATCAAAAAACTTATAAAATTGTTGATAAAGACCCTACAACAAAAATACTTAAAAATACATCCGATTTGATCAAAAAACACGCGAAAACATTACATCTTGACATTAAATCTCTCGTGCCTAGCTGTGTAAAACCTCCAAAGTTGTATGGGTTACCAAAAATACACAAAAAAGATGTACCTTTTCGACCAATAGTCAGCCAAATCGATACGCCGACGTATAAACTGGCTCAACATGTCGCCAAAGTACTTTCTCCACTGCGTGGCCACACAACATCTTATGTCAGGGACTCTTACCATTTTGTTAGCGGACTGAAAGATCTTAAGTTAGCTAACAATGAAACCATGGTCAGTTTTGATGTCCAGTCGCTGTTCACCAGTATTCCCGTCAAGGACTGCATCAAGATTGTCAAGAGGAAGCTAGAGGATAACAATATGCCTATAGAATATCTTGAACTTTTAGAACATTGCCTCACATCTGGATACCTTATGTTCAATCAAGAATTCTATTTACAAATAGATGGCATTGCAATGGGTTCGCCCGTGTCCCCGGTAATAGCAGATATATACATGGAGGACTTTGAGGAGATGGCTCTTAGCTCTGCACCCTGTCTACCTAGGATATATAAGCGGTACGTAGGTGACACTTTTACCATTTTACCTACGGACAGTATTTATATATTCCTAAACCACCTCAATTCTATTAATGACAATATTAAATTTACAATAGAATTACAGGCAAATAATTCCCTAGCTTTTCTTGATGTTTTAGTCATAAGAAATCCCAATGGCACAGTAGGCCACACAGTATATAGGAAACCCACGCACACCAATAGATACCTCAATGGTGAATCTCACCATCACCCTACACAGTTATCTACCGTTGGCAAATCTTTGTTTCAGAGAGCCCACCACCTCTGCGACGCTGAACACCTAGGGGACGAGCTTCGCCAGGTGAAGAATAGCCTTCATCAGAACAAGCTGCCAGTTCCCCGCCAGCGTTGTCAGAAGACCAACAAGCCACCCACAGTAGAGAGACAGCCAGCATTTCTTCCATATGTGAAGGGGGTTACAGACAGGATTGGCAACATCTTAAGAAGAGCTTCCATAAAAACCATATTCAAGCCTAACAAGAAAGTGAGCCAATTCTTGAGACCAGTAAAAAGTAATATTCCTTTACAGAGTGCAGGTGTATACAAACTAGACTGTGACTGTGGCTTATCATACATCGGTCAAACAAAGAGAAGCATCGGTGTTAGGGTGAAAGAACACATCTCTGATATCAAGAATGGGCATGTATCGAAGTCAGCTGTGTGTGAGCATACTGTGGATAAACCCAGCCACTACATTAGGTTTGATAAACCCCAAATCCTCGCTAAGGAAAACAGATACATTCCTAGAATGATCCGCGAGGCTATTGAAATACAAAAACATCCTAATTTCAATAGAGAGGATGGCTGGAAACTTTCTACCACCTGGGACCCACTCATAAAATCATTGAAGTCTCAAACCCACCATACCAGAGGGCAAGATACTATCAGCTCATTCTGCAGGAATCCAGGGCAGTACGCGAGGCAATTAAGAAATCGTTGGCGGTAGTTTGATATAATAATTATGTCAACTGACAGACGAATGCCACCTCAGTCTACCCGTGACCACGGACTACTGCAAAGTGTTCGAAACGTCGGGTTCCCAAAAATGTATAAAAGTACCAAATATACGCGATTAATCCGGTTAAAATAGTTTCATTTAAAATTTTTCTTACTTTGGTATATATTAATAGCATATAATTATTTTTAAACATTTTGAAACATTTTTAAACATTTTTGAAGTGTTATTCCACACTTAAAAAAGAAAAATACTTATTTAGAAACCGTATAAAAATTTGAACGTAGCGGGACTCGAACCCGCGCCTCCTAGAAACCGACCAAGCGCTCTGACCACTAAGCCATACGTTCTCATCAAGCTATGTCGAAATTTTTATACGCTTGTTACAACTTATTTATGTTGTTAGCATCTCTGTAGGGAGATTTTTACAAATTTCCGCTACCCAAAGATAATTACTAAGAAATAACGTTTGGCACGAGAGAATACTATTTAGCATATAATTAAAAAAAGCAAAGAAAGTTACGCTTTTTATACCAAGTGTTACAAGTGGTATGGAATGTATTTATGAAACCAAAGCTCGAAGAGTATACTAGTAACCTCTGGATAGTTCCACTATACAGGCTCCAAAAAGGTTTGAAAATAATGGAACTAAGTTTAGATACTTACTATTTAATTTATAGGTAACCGGTTCAATAAAATATTCAGGTTCACGCTATAGTTGAGAAGGAAGGTTAAACCTGGGAACCTAGTGTTAAGATACGCCGACCTACATATATAGGTCATCTTCTCTTCCCACATTCCGTCGAATTCTGAAGAAATTGCGTGTTGAGTGGCTGAACTCATCGTTTTGCGTCGTACCAGCGCGAGGAAATGAAAATACTAAATATTTCATTTCCTCGAGTGGAAATTGAACCCAGAATCTGTCGTCTTTACAGTCCCACCTAACGTAACGTGACGTAAATTTCAGATCACATTTTTAATACCAAACATAAAGTAAAAAACCTAGTCCTAGGTTATCATGTCTCCAATTTCCCAGGCTTCTGTTTGTTTCACCTATCAGAGATTCTTTACGATATACGAATACAGGACTAACTCTGTACAAAAATTTTTAAGACCAATTTTTGCCTTTATGTGCAGTGGAATAAGGATCAAAGTAGATTTTTCTTTTTTTCTGTAAATAATTGAATTGGGCACATAATGACAGCGAGTGATACATACATGAAAGAGGTGGCTAAGGGCGAGTCAAATTTGCCAATAGAGGGTTCAGCAGCAGCAATCATAATGATGTTTATCGTTCTATCTTCTTTACTTTCACCAAATATATCCATTGAGATTGGCATCATATATATTTTTTTAAATTTTTTACTGCTTTATATGAAAAGTTAGAAACATACGTTACGGAATCCTTATATAGTTACATAAATACATTTCACCTAGATAAAGGAACGTAGTACACGTTATTTATAGGCTAAGATCCTATTTAGGCTATCGTGGTCCAGAGACACAAGGGTGCGTCTGTAGACGTGACGGTTGTGAGTTCGATTTCTACGCAAGTGAATGAGATATTTATTATTTCCATTTCCTCGTTCTGGGATCCAGAAATAAAGAATTCAGCGAAAAGTGGAGAACGGAAGTGTCTTAATGGGGAACAGAGTGTCGTAACACTAGGTTTCCAGGTTCCATCTACCTGTCATACTATGAACGAAATACAGTGTGAAACTAAAAAGAATATCATAAGAATTTTTGTTAGACTGTACTGAAAATATTTATTATTAGAGTTTCGTACTTTTAAGGAAAAAAGAAATCCTCATAAGATCGATCCGCACTCTGTTGTCCGTCTGCCTGTCTGTCCGTCTCTCCGTCTGTCTATCTGTCAAAATCCTTTATCTAAGGGACGCTTAGAGATATCGGGTTAAAATTCAAACCATATACTCGGATCTACGGCCCTATGATTTCCTGATTAAAAATATGTTTCTATATTCAGATACTATGAAGGATCAAAATTCATAGGGTACTTACCGGTTGACCTAGAATTATGAAATTTTGCAATTAGCATCTACAGGTAGTACTAGTTCAAGAAAAAATCTGAAAACTATACATTTGTGGTTAAATCCTAAAAACTAAGAGCCTTAAACTACAAAAACCAGGTAAATCGACACTATAAAGAGAATCAAAATTAATAGGGTACTTCCAGTTGGCCTAGAATTATGAAATTTGGTAGCTAGTATCTACAGGTAGTTAAATTACAGGTTAATTCAGGAAAAAATCTGAAACTATATATTTATGGTTAAATCTTATAAAATAATAGCTTTAAATAGTAATAAACGCGTATTTCGACAACTGTAAAGGAAATCAAAATTAATAGGGTGCTTCTGGTTTATTTAGAATTATGAAATTTGGCAGCTAGCATCTACAGATACTACTAGATCAGGAAAAAATCAGAAAACTATATATTTGTGATTGAATCCTAAAAAAAAAATAAATTAAATTAGCTTCACGCTGTATCCCGCACACACCAGGGTAGGCAGAGGGAACCTAGTGTTAAGACACTCCGTTCCCCACTTTCTGCCGAACTCTGGAGGCATTGCGTGTTAAGTGGCAGAACTCAACGCCGCGCTTAACCTCGACACCAGAAGAAATGGAAATATAAATTTAAGTAAATATTTCATCTCCTCGAGTGGGGATCGAACCCATAACCAGTCGGTTTTGCAGTCACACCTCGTGCCGCTGCGCCACGACCGGCCTCAATCCTAAAAAATAATAGCCTTAAATAGCAAATAACGCATATTTCGACACAATAAAGGGAATCAAAATAAATGGGGTACTTCCGAATAACCGAGAATTATGAAATTTGGGAGCACCTACAGGTAGTTTAGGAAAAAGTCTAAATATATGTGAAAATCCTAAAAATAATAACCTATAAAATAGGTATCAGAAAGGGCTCTGGCTAAGATAGTAGTTCTTTTTTAACTTTACGCTATATTCCGTACGTTCGTAACAGGGTAGGCAATGCGATCTTGAGGACCTAGTGTTAATACACTCCTTTCTAATTAAGACATTTCAGTTCCCTATTTTCCGGAGATTTCTGAGGCATGCATGTTGAGTGAAGGGATTTAACTTTGTGCTTTTCCTCGTTACCAGAGCAAGGAAAAAAAATATGTAATATTTCATTTCATCGAGTAGAAATCGAATCCACAACTGTCCCGTTAACTGCGTGCGATGCGATGTACTGTTTAGTCTTCACAAAATATATGTGGTGTTGATATAAAATATATAGTAATACATATTATATATCATACCAACTTTTACTTGCGGCATTGCCGTGAAATAAGTATTTATAAATCGCTCTCAACTCTTAGATCGATCTTGACGCCGCCGCTCAATGCCGCTTTCATTCAAAAATTATAATCTATGAATGACAATGGCATCTCAATAGGGGGATCCCAGAGTTAAGAGGTTTATAAATATGGGCCTAAATTACAAGGAAACTATTAAAGTGATGTAACATAATACATATGCTATAGCACTATGCCTTGCAAAATAAATGGACTATTTATATACATATTTTACTTGCTATTGTGACGGATAAACAATTTTCCAATTCAACTCAGTAGTATTTAAGATAGTTTATGTTTTTTTTAGTTTAACTTGCATGGAAAATTTTATATAAACAAAACTAAAAAGAAATTATCAGGTACGAGTCAGACTTATCCACGAGAGTTTCGTACCAATGTCAGAACTGTAGGTTAGCGAGAACAACAACGACTCATAAAATTAGACAAACCTAAGTTTGCGAGTGGTTATGCACTACTCATTTTATATGAAATGAACTACATATACATTTTTTTTCTATACAATTTCTATAAATTTTAACTTTTTGTTTTTTTCCTTTTTTTATATTGTAAGTTCTCCCTTCGTGCCAAATTTCATAAACGTAGGTCCGCGGAAGTACCCTATAGGATTTGATTTCAGAGCACATTTCAAATAAAATGCAGCAAAAAAATATACAGAAAGTGATCCTATATAAGTGTTACAAATTTTCCTTTTCAGGTACTAAAAATGTATTATTTTATCAGATAACTTCTGACTCTAAATTATTCAACTTGTATAATACAATCCTATAACACCAGCAAACTTTGTACTAGCCGCCACGAATAGTTAGTAGCAATAAATAAATCAATTTCGCTGTTCGAGGGGCGGAAATGCAAATTAAACCACTTAGATACACACCAGCCGCTGTCGCGCTTTGGATATGACAGAAACATTACAATTGCTTTACAATTATAGCATTAGGCATTTATGAAAAATATATTATTATATTACTATATTATATGATTATAACATTTATTTGTAAATAAATGAATTGTGTTCAAAAATATTACTCTATTACAAGAATTCAAAAAACAGTGAACATATCCATCACGACGAATAAATGAATCCGTATAAGGGCCAGTTATTTAATCATTAAGTTTAATTAAGCAATTGTAAATTGCTTTAATATTTTTAATTAGTACCTATATTGTTTTTTAATTTAACATGTGGAATATATTAAAATTTGTCACCATATTGCGAAACTCTCTAAGAACATTTATTTATAAAAAAATATCGAACCGATGTTCTGGGTCTCTAGTGAATTTATATCAATGTATTAAGCTAACACAGTGTAATAGTAATAAATTTTACGTACAATAAAAAAATGATGATTTTCTTTTTAATAATATTTATGGCAAGACTAAGTATATCATTTCTGCGAGTGTGCTAACAGTGAAACGCTATTGCAATGCGCTAGGGCATATATGTTTTGGCTGCTTACTTACTAAAATATCTCAGGAAACGCATGAAATTTTGAACGTATCCAAGAGTCGCAAGTTCCTATACAAATAAAAAAAAGTAAAGTAAAGTTCCTATATATACAAATTTTTATACGTTTCAGAAAATATAATGGTACATTGAGACAGTGTTCTTAATAAAAGTAACACACAACGACTAATCGATCCTTTTACCTTCTATACTATAAGTAAATCCTTACTTTTTATTCCGTGGCGAGAAGTAATACGTTAACTTACCTGTAACAAAAAAGTACAAAATTATTTATATAACTTTTTACACATATTTCTTTTATTACATTACATTACATTAATACTTTTTAGTTTACACGATAATCTTATACTGTTGAAAAGTTTGGTTGAACGCTCTAATCTCATGAACTATTAGTCCCAATGGAAAAAAAATACAAAGCAAATAGAATCAATTACCGCATTTTACCAAACCAACTTTATAATATAAACTACGATCAAATTATTATTCACCCTAAGCCGTAGAAGTGTTTATGTATCCATGTTAGTAAACTTATTAACACATTACCCTCCTTAACGTTACAAAGTCGGGTAAGAACAAACGGCAATCAACCCTCTTGTACCGTTGTATCCACATGCACTCGGTCCATTGAACACAAATTAAGCTTATAATATTCCGATTGCAATCAGCGAGACGTATGGAGTGGCGTTAAACTTAATTACTGAGTGTAGGTTTAACTTTTAGTGCTCGGTTTCATTCATTATAAGCTTTTGTATATATAATATTAGCTGTTAATATACTTAGTAACGAATTGAGAACTTTTGTTTTAAGTGTTTTTCTTAAAACATGGATAGTTAAGTAAAGTTGAGAAATGGTAAGAAGACATAGCGCAACGTTGATTTCCGTCACTCAACATACAACGTTTCGGATTTTGGACTTCATGTTTTAACGGAGATTTTTTTTTAGCTTTACTGCATAACATCTAGCAGGGTAGACCGACGAAGCCTAGTATGTTAAGACACTTCGTCTGATTCTCTGTCCAATTTTAGAGATATTTTGGTTGAGACAGCGCGGAAAATAGAAAATATTATGTTATCTAATCTAACTTCACGCTGTATACCTAGCGGGGTAGTTAGAGAGAACGGAGAGCCAAACACTACGGTCTCTGCATACGTCTTTCGCCTAGTCCACTGTCATCAACTTCTCCATACA
This sequence comes from Heliconius himera, assembly GCA_021202915.1. Lineage (NCBI taxonomy): Eukaryota > Metazoa > Arthropoda > Insecta > Lepidoptera > Nymphalidae > Heliconius > Heliconius himera. The sequence goes on from JAJHJA010000046.1 coordinate 1,138,970, forward strand.
TGCGCCCTTAGGAGGGTCATTTCCCTGGATGAGAATAGCAGCCACAACCACCGTTTTTACTTTCAGAGGCTGTCCCGCTGTATCACGACAGCCTCTTACAAAGATATAATTAAAATTGTGAAGACCCTCACAAACCAAAAGTAAGTTTTCCAAACTAAAATCGCACGAAACTTTGCCAGAAGTATTATCCACAAAGTGACCTGAAAGCTGAAAGTCCGTTTCAAATGGGTATGGAAGACCACATTCTAATGTAGCCATATTTTATTCATGACGTGCGTTATACGAATGATGGTACTCATCTAAAGTCGACCCCAACTTTACCTTTTCTCACTAAAGTTTTACGTAAGTAATAAGCCGCGGATCCATGATATATATACCTACCTATAGTTGAAAAACGAAAAAATCTCTCGCAGGTTCAAATCCTGCTACGTTCTAAAAAATATTGTTCATAAGATTCAAAACCGCTCCCACTTTTAACTTCAACTAGAGACATGATGATGAGACATCACATTTTTTATCGGTGTTACCAAAAAAATTTTTTTTTTTAATAAATTACAAAATAAGCAAGTTCACGCTTAGCAGGACAGCCGCTTTCCGTCCGCATTCGTAGCTGTAACTTAGTAGATACTATAAGTGTAATGGGTGCGCAATGCTATCATACTGTCATAGAGAATTGGCAATTACAATAATAACCAGAAGTATGTATTGAAATTGATACAGTGCGTACACGGTACACGCTACACTGCTGACAAGATGTCTAACCAAGTGCCATGAAAATTATTAATACGTTTTGATCTTACGTGGTAGAGTTTCAATCAATATTAATTAAATATATAATTTGTTGCGAAATAACTTAATGGGAACGGAGTGTCTTAACACTAGATTCCCAGGCACCCTTTGCTCCTTCTATGAGCGGAATACACCGTGAAACTAAAAAATAATCATTATTTTTTGCTATAGTGGCACAGCGTTATCATTCTCAGGTCCAGTCAAATTTGGCCAAACAAAGCCCGGCGTTAAGTTCAGCTACTTATTTTTAGTGTTTCATATGTCAAAAGGTAAAAACGTCAACAGCGTCATAACAACACCAGGATGTCGTTTAATAAGTACCTAGGTCAACCATATAACAACATTATTACTACGAGCCCGCAACAAAATCGCAAGCCCTTTGGCCGCAAAATCAGTTTCCCAAGCGGTGTGTATTTCACCTGGCACTGATTTTGATACAAACATTGTTGACATATCTCTACTATTTTATATGTCCGCCTTGAAATACGACTTTAGACTCTATGACGATAGCACATGGTTCAATTTGGGGATTCAAAGAATTTTCGTGTAGAACCCTAATTGAGTTCGGTCTCTAATTACAGTGGGTGCGAGTGTGTAAGACCGACAGCTATACCTGTATGTAGGTGGGTAAATGTCGAGGAAATTCGTATCAGAGCTTCAAAAACAGGGCAGTGTTTTTGGAGTAGAATATTCATCATATAATATTTTCTTTTGCATATAGCATGGTAGACAGAGGGAACTTAGTGTTAAGACACTCCGTTCTCGACTTTCTGCCAAATTTTGGAGACATTGCGTGTTTAGTGGAGGAGCTCAAAGCCGCGCTCAGACTCGACACCAGAACGAAGTAATAAATATATAAAATATTTAATTTTTCTAGTGGATATTGAATCCACAAACTGTGGCGTTTACAGTCACTCGTTTTTTCCGCTGCGCCACGACTGGGTTCGATTTTATTTTATTCATTTATAAAATTATTAGTGTTATTTAAAGTTTTCATATATAAATATATTAATCTACTATGTACACAAAACAAAATGGAATTAAATTAGAAACTTTTGTATACGGACACAGAAAGCTCTTGGACGGCATTCAAGTATATTGGTCACGTCACGACTGCCCGATGCCAAAAAACAACACAAACACAACGTGTTGTAAATTTCATAAACGAAAATGGATATTTTCTATCTATATGATTTGTTTTCGTTTACTTTGAGCCTAAACTAATAATACGTCAAATCTCTTACAATGATTCCTTTTATACAATAGGGAAACAATCCTAACATAGCAATAGAAAGTTTGAGGTATTATAATAAGAAATTAGTAATATAAAAAGAGATTGAAATGAAAGAAGCATAATTTTGATTTATATATTTTAATTTAATAAATATAGACTCTAGGAAAAAACAAATGTTACATTAAATAGTAAGAAATTAGTTGGAAAATATGAAAAATCCTGGCCTCTTAGTTATTCAATATCATCTTGCTTATAGCGGGAAGACAAAAAGACACCCGACCCCCAATCTCCGTCGAATTTCCAAGGCATTGTGTGTTCTTGCCAGAGCGAAGAAATACAAATATTAACTATTTCATTCCCCAAAGTGGGAATCGAACCCATAGCCGTGGCATTTACAGTCCCATGCTTGTGCCACTGCGCCGCGAAGGCCTCTTATGAAAATAATTTAAATATATTTTACTCCTACGAATGTGGATCGAACCCACAATCATAGCTTACAGATAGGCGCTGTAGCCTGTGTCGCTGATAGTTACCCTCTCGACAGTACATATACAAGCTTTTCTAATGTACTTTAGCGATTGCTTGCGGCTTCGTCCGCGTGTCTCATGAACTGTTCATAGTTACATCGACACGATTAATGTAATATAATATAGGCTACATATATCATTCCTCGACAAATGAAACATTCGACACCATAACAATTTTTCAATGCGAACCGGTAGTTCTTGATATAAGCTTCTTCAACTTCAACTTCCTCGTCCACTGTTATCAAACTCTTTATACATGCCCCCCGAGGGGCCGCATGCTTTTATGTAAGCTTCCTCTAGTAACATCTATACACCGTATTTTCGAACGATAACCAAAATTTGTCCCTGTGTCTCTTACCATAAAATCTAGCAAACTCTTCAGCTTTAAAATATTAGTATCAAATATAAATTACACTAGAAACTGCATAAATCTTCAACGTTATCCGGATAAGCGATAACTTTAAAAATTTCAAAAACATAAATTAAATATCTAAAGCAAATTCACCAACAAAACTATCTGAAATAGAATAGATATGATAAACGGTCCTTTTATGCTCGTATGTGGGGCATTAAAATGGCGGTAAGATCTATTGCTTCCTGCCTCACCCGGTATTTATTTTCATACCCGCTAACTTTAAGCTCAGCAAATTCACGATTTACTAAGTTTTATCTCCGACTTCGGAGAGAGAGGGCGCCACAGCGTAACTGTTAACATTAGCTCCGCGATTATTTTGTCTAATTAATATAAATATCGAAAGTTCAAGTGTGATTTATAGTTTATAAGTGTTATAAGTATTTCAAAGTTATAAGCAAATAAAAGTTTACTGCAACAGGCTAACAAACAGTGCAAAAATATTCAAGATAGTGACTTTCAAAACCAGTGACATTTAAAAATAAACTGTATAGTGGCGTTTAAAAAGACTTTACTCAAAGTGAAATAAATATAGTGGTTGAAGGTACCATCATTAGATGGAATATCTAAACTTTTAAAACAACGTAGTGAAAGACTGTAGTGATAAAAATCTTAAAACTTAATTATTTAATAAAAGATTATAGCTCTTCGACACAAATTAGTGAAACTAACGCCATCTATTAAAGACGTCTATTAATCGCTTTATACACCATCTCTCGAAGGACTACCAAATTAGTTTAGATTTAAATCAATCAAACAAATATTTCTACAACCACTCTACTAAAAAATTCATGAGTTACTCCAAAAGAGGGCACCAATATTATTAAAAATTGTCAGTTCACAAGATATCGCTACTAGCAACGGAATTTAAAATAATGGAAGAAATTATGAATGTACTTCGTAACATACAAAAAGATTTGGAAGAACAAAAAATAACAATTCGTCAAAGTGGAGATAGTATAACAGAGAAAGTTACGCAGAATTTAAATAGAACTTTGGAAGATAAATTTAATATATGGGAAGAGAAACAAAATATTCTTAGAGAAAAAGTGGAAAATCAAGAAAAACGAATTTACTTCTTAGAAAAACAGGCAAGAAAAAGAAATATCGTATTTTTTGGGATCGAAGAAAATGAGACATCATATGAAAACTTAGAAAAGAATATACTTCAATGGATCGATACGTACTTGTCTATCAAACTAGAACAGAGAGATGTCCAAGAAGTAAAAAGAGTTGGTAAAAAAGGTGGAACACCTCGACCTATTATAGCAACATTCTCAACCCTTGGTTTAGAAATTAATATTTTTAAACAAAAGAGAAGGTTAAAAGATACCCCGTTCTACATGAAAGAAGATTACCCACGCTACGTTTTAGAAAAAAGAAAAGAGCTCCAAGAACAAGTAAAACTCGAGGCGCAGAAAGGAAATAAAGCCATAATAAAGTACGATAAACCGATTATATTAAAAAATAATAATTATAAGAGAACACTTTCCAACTCACCTGAAAATTGCAGTCAAGTTGAAAGCCACAAAAATATACAAACTGTTAAAAAGAATAAAACACTTAAACAACATACTTTGGCTCGCAGATCGAATAGTGTGTCAGAAAGTACTGAAAAACCGAACATGCTGAACTTTTTCCTAAACAAAAATGTTAGCAATCAGTATAATATAGATACAAGCACATAGCAATTAGCACGCCCTCCTCAGAAGAATTTCATCGACAAAAGAATGCAATCAAGCAAAAATTTACATCTTCCAACCCGGCTGGTCACCGTGGAAGATATCGACCACTACCCTCCAAAAGGAAATACAAACACAACCACTAAAAACAAACAAACTAAAACTTTACCTGCAACAAACAAAATTTATGGCATGTGCTATAATGTAAGGTCCTTATCATCTTACGAACGATTAATCGAGCTAAGCGAAGCTTTGAAAAATGTCAAATTTGATATAATCGGTCTATCTGAAACAAGGAGACTAGGGACAAAGATAGAGGAATATGACGATTACATATTGTGCCACACAGGCCTTCACCCTGGAAAATATGGAGTTGGTTTTTTATTAAGGAAAAATCAAAAAGAAAATATAGAAAGTTACACGGGCATTACAGACAGAGTAGCTATTTTAAATTTAAATATTCATGGTAATAAAATATCATTCATTCAAGTATATGCCCCCACCGAAGCAGCAACGGATGAAGAAATGGACACTTTTTATACCAATGTAAATAAGGCCATTGACCTAGCACACAAGGTATATATAATAATGGGCGATTTCAACGCAAAAATTGGACAACCGAAACAAAACGAACATTTAGTAATGAAATTGAACGGATATGGAAATAGAAATTTAAGAGGACAGAGACTAATCGATTTCGCTTTAGAAAACAAAACTCCAATTTTAAACACCTTTTTTAAGAAAAAACCAAATAAAAAATGGACCTGGCGATCGCCAAATGGGGAACATAAAAATGAGTTAGATTTCGTTCTATCAAATCGCCCTTCCATGGTTCAAAACATCGAAGTACTAAATGTAAATTTTTCTTCTGACCACAGACCGGTAAGAACAACTCTAGGTCTTGATAAAATAAAAAAAAGTAGAGCAAACTTCAAAAGTTTCCAAAACTTAACATTAAGAAACGAAGATGAAATAATGACCTTCCGAAACCGCATTATGTCTAATCTACAATGCCTCCTAGACTGCCAAAATTCTACAGTACAAATTTATCATGATAAAATTATAAATACTATCACCCATGGTCTACAATTTGATCGATCGAAGTCAAAAAATAAAAGTAAATCACACAAAGTATTATCAGAACGTACTTTAACATTAATGTCAAATAGATGGGAGCTTCAGAAAGCTAAAAATAAAAGTAGATCTATGAAGAACAAACTGTCAGCGCTATTTAAACTTGTAAGTAAGTGCATAAAGAGTGACTACACACAATATAGATACAGGATAGTTGAACAACATCTATTACAAGCCGGCAGTTCCAAAAAAGCTTTAAAGCAGCTACGTACAAAAAAAATATGGATCGAAGGACTAAAAAAAGCAGAATTATTAGTAAACAATAGAAATGACATTATAAATGTGGCAACTGAATTTTACAAAAATCTGTATAGTGCCAAAGAAGACACCAACATCTGTTGTAATAAAATTATTTTCTCTATAAAAGAAACAGAAAATACTATTAAACCTTTCGATGAAAAAGAAATAGTCGATACAATAAAAAGGTTGAAAACGGATAAAAGTCCAGGATCGGACAATATAACCAACGAGGTTATAAAGATAGCTCAGGAGCAACTAGCACTGCCCCTAACTCATTTGTTTAACCTCATATTGGAGACCACCGAAACACCGATACAATGGTCGGATTCCAACATAATACTCATATATAAAAAAGGAGACCCACACGATATAACGAATTATAGGCCAATTAGCCTGCTACCTAGTATATACAAAACATTTTCTTCCTTGATTAACATCAGACTAATCCACACCTTAAATGCCCAACAACCTATAGAACAAGCAGGATTTAGAAAAGGTTTCTCGACCATAGACCACATTCATACATTAGAAATACTGATCGAAAAATATTACGAACGACAGAGGGCTCTCTATATTGCTTACATAGATTATAAGAAAGCATTCGACACAGTTTCACATTCAAGCATATGGAAAGCACTAGAAGAACAAGGAGTAGATAATCAATACATTCAAATAATCAAAAATATATATAATATCAATACAGGTAGAGTCAAACTAGAAACAATTGGCCCATCTTTCCCTATAAAAAGAGGCGTCAGGCAGGGAGACCCTCTGTCGCCGACAATATTTATTGCTGTTTTGGAGTCAACAATGAGAAAATTAAATTGGGAAACAAAAGGACTAAATATAAACGGTAATTACTTGAGCCATCTTCGTTTCGCAGATGATTTGGTACTCCTGTCGGAATCGGGCACACAACTGCGCCAAATGATACTATCGTTAAACACAGCAAGTAAAGAAGTTGGACTGGAAATGAACTTATCCAAAACAATACTCATGACCAATAGTACAGAGGTAACCATATATGTGGACAATGAATTACTCCAATACACAGACAAGTACGTTTATCTAGGGAAACAAATTGGTTTCGATAGAAGGAACAAGGAGTGGGAACTAGAAAGACGCACACAAAGCACCTGGAACAAATACTGGAGTATGAAAGAAATTTTTAAAAGCAATCTACCAGTTAAGATAAAAACAAAAGTTTTGTCTTCTAGTCTTCTACCGTGCCTTACATATGCATGTCAGACTTGGAAGTATACCAACAAAATCAAAAACAAAATCGTTACCTGCCAGCGCGGCCTTGAGCGCAGTATGTTAAATACCCGCAGACGTCAAAAAGTTAGGCACGCAAAAATAAAAAACATCCTAAAGTCCACAGATGCACTAATCCACGCACGAACACTGAAGTGGAGGTGGGCGGGGCATGTAGCACGCATACAAGACGATAGATGGACTAAAAGAATAACCACGTAGAAAGGTCCAAGAGGTAAGAGACGTATAGGGAGACGATATAATCAAAGTAGCTGGCTCAAACTGGATTCAAGTCGCCCAGGACAGACAGTCATGGTCTCTTTTGGAGGAGGCCTTCACCCGAAGAGGGATTCTTGCAGACTAAGATAGTTTTTCATAATATATATAATATACATATATACAAGTAGATATTTATATAGTATTAATATTAAATGTAACACTAGAATAAGTAACATTATGTCACTAGAATTAAAAAATTAAAATTTAGATATTATAGTATTGAATGTATAAAAGTGCACTTATTACGCATGCAAGAAATAATAAAGGCTTTTTTATTTTTTTTTTATTTTTATTTTTATTTTTATTTTTATTTTATTTTATTATCTCCGACTTCACCCGTGATTCCCAATTGAGTAAATGAAAAATGTCATATTTTCATTTTCTCACCCTGGTAACGAGGCAAAACGCGGCGTTGAGTTCCGCCACTCGACATTCAACACGAAATATTTATAAAATTGCGTGGCTACCCCCTGTGCCTACTCTGCTATATGCGGGATACATCGTGAAGTTAAAAAAAGCATATAAAGAAATTTTAAAATAATTTGAATGTAATATCTTATACTTGTTCAATAAACACTTGTGGTTTTATCCCCCAATCGTAGCGGGGCACGCACGAGTGTCGTACGTATAAACGACCTCTCAGGCCGTTTGCGGACACTTTACAGCTCGGTTATGCCATTAATTTCCCCATAAAGCCATGAAATGGTGTGTGAAAGGTACATATACATACATAATAGTATAGGTAGTTACATATTTTCTATTTCATATTTCATATATAGGTATGTGAAATATTAAAATGAAAATAAAGAAATATTATAATATTAAACCATCAATAATAAACTCTGCCGCAGGGGCAATATGTGACTGTAAGCGCGACTATTATGGGTTCCACTTCCATTCTGGGGAATGAATTATTTTCATTTCCTCGTCCTCTCTACCATATATATGCGGAATACAGCGTGATGTTAGAAAAAAATATTTTTAATACCTAATCTCTACTATATATTGTCACTTTGAACTGACTTTGAATAAACTATTCTGTTTCAAACTTTCCGTGAGTTTGGAACAGAATAGTCTATCAATAGGTAGATTGATACTTTACTTGGAAGTTGTTGTCTGCGTGTTAACTTGTATTTATCAATTTAACATGACATTTTGATATTATTTAATGTAAATCAAGTAATTTAATGTCTTATGATATAATCGTGAAAATTAGAGATCTTCCTAAAATAAATCTTATAACCAACATATATAAATAATATAAAAAAATCTACAAACTCATATAAAATGAATAGGTTTGTAGACGGAGAAAAAGCTAGTGCTAAGACTTGAGCGCACTCCGTTCCCTATCCATCGTCAAATTGTCGAGATATTACACATGGCAAAATTTATCTCCGCGCTTTGTGAGTAAATGAAAGAGAGCAAAAAAGAGAGTGGATTATAATTCGCTTTTTTACCGAATTGGGATCGAGCACACAACCACGGCGTCCTCATAATAGTAAACACACAAACATATATACGAGTAAATATAACGTTAACCATTGATAAACTTATGTCAAAGTCCAGAAATTTATTAACAACATATAGGAAAGTAGAAACATTTATAAGTACATACAAATGTACATGCAAATGTAAATGCGAGGATTATATGAAACATGATAATTATATAGTACCTAAAACTTTATAACTTTTAGTGTAGACTGTAGAATAGTATGGCTTTACTCATGTTTTTAGCTTAACACTGTATTCTATATACTTATAGCAAGGCAGAGGACCTAGTGTTACACTTCGTTCCTAAAGCACCGACCAATGTTCGGGTTTTTTAACTTCATGCTATCTCCAGTATATAGCAGAGTAGGCAGAGGGAACCTACATTCATTACACAAACCTACGTTCATGCATGTTTTTCGTGCTCGATTCTGTAATGTAACTTTACACTCCCTCTCTATCTTACAATAAAAGTCCTAAAAAACTTGCTGTTCTGGAGAGTAGCGCGGACACAAAAAACAGACAGACATAGATTTTAAAATTATTTGTTATTACTTAAATATCGTGTAAATAACTACATACGCTTGAAAAAACTAAAAACATGGTTATTTTAAAATCACAGACAGACACTACAATTTTATTTATATGTATAGATAGATTATATTGCAAAACAAACACTTTGTCACTACAAAGTAGCTTAAACAGACAAAAGGCGAAGCAAAAAGCCAATTATTATTTCCCAAAGGGAGTCCTAGAGTGCAGTCAGTCGCCGAGATGCATAAATTCATTCACGAATAGCACTTTCAGTAATATTTCGCAATTTGCGTGAAGCATTCACTTTTTGGGATTATCATTTTTTAAAATAGAAAAGAAATAAATGTTGAACTTTCAAATAGACGTTAAAAAATATATGAAAATATATTTTTAATTTAGTTACGTTATTGTAGCGTAAAACTGTGGTGTTGGCTTTCTAAAACACATATCACGTATATTTTATATCTTCACGCGTATCCAGGAAGGTAAGTAGGGGAAACCTAGGAACCTAGTATTATTTTTACTCAATAGATAAGGTTGCAACTACTAAAATACTAAAATTAAACAGTAAATCAAGTAAACATTATAAAACTACTGCATCCGTTCAGGGGACAGCGCTTGTGTAGGTCATGGTGTTTGCATGGCGAGTGCACAAAAGGCGCAATGCGGTGGCGATCGATTTCGTGTTTCATGGGGAACCGTAATAAGCGACAAGTAGGTAGGTACCACGCTCGGGCACGCAACCTGCATACTATGTCCCGATTAGGAAAATAATTATTTAACCTATTTTTATTTATTTAGCTTAACCTATTTTTTATTTTGGGTAAGCCAGGAGTAACAAGATCTTGTGATAAAAAAAATCACACACAATTCATTAAGAACAGAACAGAAGGGAGTAAAGAATAGTAGATACAAAATAAATTTTAAAAACCCGAAAGAAATAATAATACCTCAACATAGAAACTCAATAATTTATTAGATTAATAGTCGGAACCTATTTTAAAATCACTTTAATGTTCCTAAGGACCTCTGGAAAATTTAAATAGGTTCCGATTACTAAGCATCTAGGTTTATCTAAGTGGAGTCGGAAAATAAAATATATGATAAATCATTCCACTCATTAATCTTAAGACACTCCACTCTCCGCTTTATATCCGAACTCAAGACATTACTTTGAATGGCAATAATCAATGCTTCACTCTACCTTACCGGATAACGCAAATCATTCGTTCAGAGAATTAAGGAACCTTAATTAATTACTTTAGTAACCTATCCTAGCTTTTGTAAATGTCGATTAAAAATAATATATCTATTCACTTAAACACTTCTAACATCACTCGAAGCGGTGATAAACAATTTTCCTAATACAACCGGCGCGGATTGAACGCCGTACTATCAATCAAGTGACTGGCGCGACCCCGCGTCAACGTCGATCCACGGTAATGCATCACGAATGAAAAATATCCCCCACCTGTCTACGTCTCGAGATCTGTTACATTTTTTATGTTAAGAGAGCAATCTGTTTAATAATGTTTACCTAATGTTGTCGAGATGTTTTACTTTTTTTCGGTTTCACGCTATAACTTGCGTATAATAGAGTGGGAAAAGAGAACCTATGGTTAGGACACTCCATCTCTACTTTTCGCAAAATTTTGCGATGATGATTGAGAGGCGGAACTCAGCGCCGCGCTTTGTATACGTACTAGGGTGGGAATGCAGTGTTTACAATCGGACGTTGTGCCTGCGCCTCGTGGCTCAATTATAATAAGCTAGCTAGTACAAAAATGTTATCGCATTTTAGTTCAATTGCGGTAGCTAACAGCTTTATTTGTAACCGAATACTGATTAGTATTTACCATATATACACTTTATTACGCTTGTTTTTGTTGAGTATTACAAACAGAGATAATGATCCAATCGGTTTAGTGGTAATTAAACTATTTACATTAATAAATGTATAATATATCTATTATATATGTTATTTTTCTACTAGCGGTCCCGGACGCGCCTTCGCCCGCTTAAATTTTACAAATGCTTATAGATATATTTAGGAAATTGTTTTTGAAAATGTCTTACTAATTTAAATGAAAAAAATATAAGTAAACGTAACCATAGTAAAATATTAATACTAAAAACTAAACAAAACCAGCTACATTATTAATAATTTTGTCTCTGTCTGTCTTTCTATTTCCCCGAGCTAATATCCAGAATAACTGAACTAATTTTTATTGGACTTTCAGTGATCGATTTTACTAATTTACCCGGGAAAAATCTTTTTACTCGTTTTCCTTGCGCGCGTACATATATACTATATGAAATAACTAAAGTCCTTTCTACATTAAATATGATAAGTTTTGCGAGCAATATCAAATAAGATCCCAAAAAACTAAAACCACAATTTATTAAGTGTATAACAACGGTGTAGATAACCATCCAACCAAGATGAAATAACCAACAATTCTCTCTTCAATACTTAAATAATATTATACCGATGCCGCGCAGGGCCGCAACTTACACCACACCAAGAAATTCATGAAAATCTAACTAATACTCGAATAAGCAAAGAACCAAAGAAAAGTAGAAATTAATTATAAACAGCAAATAATTATATAAAAATTAACAGTAGTTCGAAAATGTATGAAAATTTACAAAACCGTCAAAGTCATCTGCCCGTTCGCGTCGGTCATACTATGCCGGTCGTAGTTCGCTAGGTCATTTCGAATCAGTGACATCTCCTTAATTATTTATTAGAATGTTATACAATAAACTATAATTTCAATCTAGATGAAATGCTAAAAGTGACTATTATATTAATTTTCATAAGGATCAATATCAAATTATAGAAAATACATACAACAAAAACCCGATAAATATAAAGTAAATTAATTAAAATGGTTACTTGTTGATACTGTGTTACTTTGCTCAAGCTTCAGAGATAAACATGGTATGTGTATCGCGGACTTTTAAAACATTATTTAAAGGACAATATTTTTGTAAAACATTATTTTTATGTATCTCATAAGGTTGAGTCGGCGCACGCCATGTATGCGTTAAGCAAGCTCATTTTGGGTGACGTTTGCTTATAACAACAAATAAACTTTGCAAACCGTTGCTTAGCAACGGTCGGTTGTTATTAACATGGCGGAATAAATTACCTGTCAAATTGAAAAATATTTTAATATATTAGTATATATCGACAATATTACAAATATGAGAAAAAAAAGTAACCTATGTTCATCCGAAGACCCTCAAGTATCTCTGTATGAGTATTTTATTACAATTGAATTAGCGGTTTGGTCCTGATTGCGTCACAGACAGACAGACAGACAGACAGACAGACAGAGTTACTTTCGAATTTATAATATAGGTATGGATTATAAGTAAAAATACATATATTTTTATTCTTATCTTAACATTATTTATTCAATAAGAACATACAAGCAAGTCAAAGTCAAATTTGTTTGGCCTCAACGGAAAATACAAAGCGTTTATATATACATATTCGACTCGTTGTAATCGAGTAGAAAAAAATGGGAACAAGAAACATCTCTAAAAATAACGTTTTTTTTAGTGAAATTTGAACCCACAAACCGCAAATTTTAACGAGATCATATACCTAGAAATCTTAACAATCCCAATCCCAGACGATTTCGGCCAAGGTTGGTCACACTATGACAAGCCAACGTCAAGATAAGTGCACTCCGTTCTTCAGAGATCAGACGCAGTGCCGACTTTACGTTGCTGCCTGAGACATAGAGGGGTGACATGCGAGTAACTTGGAAATATGAAATGTATTTTGAACATGAACCCACTTATAGTGGGTTCATTATTATTATAATAATCGACACTATTTACAATTAATTTTCTTTAGCTTTACGCTGAATCCGCGTGTTGCAGGGAATCTAGGGAACCTAGTGTTAAAACACTCGGTATCCTACTGCGTGTTGAGGAGGTCGAACCCACAACCGTCACGTTTACAGTTACACACTTGTGCCAGGATACCCTCAACTATATATAACGTATGTATATGACAAAATGTAAAGGTGGAAAAACGTTTATGCAGAGATTCAAGGAGAGAAAACTAAATTAGACTCCTTAAAAGTTCGTTACCTGAGAGCAAGATGTGGAGGCTGCTAAAATGGTTATTCCATTTGGAGAATTCTATAGACGGTTTTTAGATGTAATTTCTTCATTTATTCATGGTAGCAGTAGAAGGAAGCGTATAATTTTTTTTTGGTTGGCAAATTGAATTTAGTGTTAAAACGCCGTTCTTTATTTTTCATTTGTTGAATGGCAGAAATGAACGCCGCGCTTTCTCGTATCAGAAGGGAGAAATAAAAATAAATAAGAATTAATCACTTCTACAAATATGGGTAATCGCTTTTACAATCGGACGCTATTCTTTCATAACTTAAAAATATATTTTTTTATCTAGGAAATAGTGACTAGTCTCTATACTTGCTGTTTTTTTCTTTTATTTCGAAATAAAATATTTCTTTAATTTAAAATATAATAAGAATATGTAGAGCCTGTAGTGGCGCAGCGCCAACTACAACTACCGGCGAACGGTTTTAAGTTCGATTCCTCTTGGGGAAATAAATTATTTTTATTTCCTCGCTCTGCTATGAAAGCAAAGCGAATAGCTCCGTCACTCAACACGCAACGTCTCGCATACTACGCGGAAGGTCGAGGACAGAGTGTTTTAAAATTAGGTTTCCGATAGATTAGGCTAGTGTATGCGGTTACAGTGTGACACTTATATGTAAATAAAAACAAACAAGAAAGAACCTGCCAATTAAACCTAAAAATTGTTTTTTAACTTGAAAAAAAAGCGACGGCTCCTTGGATTTGCTATTTTTTTTTCTATTTCTTCAAATCCCCCTTTAATTTAAAACATAATTAATAGAAACGTACCCACTACTTCTAAAATACAAAAGCGAGTCACGTACAGACACCATAATTTAACGCGCGGCTCGTTTCGCATTGGAATGTTAATTATAATTTGCTCAACCTGTTTACCCCTTTATACTTAGCAATGATAAGATAAGCTTTTTTGAAGCTATTGTTTTAGGCTTGATGGAGGCAGGTCCTTTTTGTTTATTGCAGGAGGAGATCATAACTATGACATCTATACTAATATTATAATACTGAAGAATTTGCTTGGTTGAACGCGCTAATCTCAGGAAGTTATGGTTCAAACTAGAAAATTCTAGCAATATCTTTAATTTTACCGATTATTACACAATAAAAAAGGAAATGAATGTAAGAAAATATGCGAAACACCACGAATGGCCTCTTTGACTGGGCATTACATATTGAATAAAATCAACTTTGCGCCTTGTCTATCAGCCAGAGCGAGCAAATGAAAATAATTTATTCCTCTGAGTAGGAAATGAATCCACAAACCTTTGTTTACAGACGCTGTGCCTCTACGTCACGACCGCTTCAAGTAGATGATATATTTTGTTGTCTAAGAAATCCAGTTTTAGACGGCAGAACCCAACGCCGTGCATTGTTTAACCAAATGAATGAAAGAAACATTCAAAGAATGACGTCAAGAGTTACATTATTTTTACAAAAATTCTTCATTTGCGCAATACTCGTACATCAATCAATGTTTTTAGCAAATCGTATATCAATTACCGGATATGGTACATCACTAACGATTAACGATTACCGGCTGTTTACGACGTACCGTATTCTTAGATAGATGATGGACGATCTAACTTCCTTTCAAAACAGGAACTATGTTGATTGGAGCGAATTTTGTGTAAACGTTTGTTTTGTTACTATTTAAGTAATTACCATCTATTAAATGACATGATATTTTTGGTATTATTATGAGAAATATTTTGAATCATTCAAAAATTTACTTGACAGAGGGACAGAGATCTCGTGATCTTATAATAATAAGGGATTCGGTAGGAAAATAAAAAAAGAACTAACATAACCTTCCTCAATAAATCAACACATTTTTTTATCATATCGAACCAGTATATCCTGAGATTACCGCCTCGAACCAAACACAATCTTAAGCTTTATTATATTTATATAAACGTATAAAGAATATAAAATTTATTTGAATTTGAATTCTTATCTCTCTTTCCAGTCAGTCTTCACTACGATGGCTTCATAATATAATTTTACAAACAAAAATAATAAAAAAAATATTTCTTTAGAAATAACTTCAAACATTAAAGTATATGAAGGATATGAGGGGTAGATGAAAAGACGTGATTAAAACTGCTTAGTTGCAGACGGCGCTTTGTTAGACTGCTCTACGCTCTACGCTCTACGTTTTTAATATTATAACATGTAATTAAAAACAGAGTTATGAGAAACACACGTATAAGCCGTCGTGGGTTCAATTTCCACTCGCGGATTTTTTTTAATAATTTAATTTCCTCGCTCGGGTAACAAGGCAAAGCGCGGCGTTGAGTTCCGCCATTCAACACTCAATTCCTTGAAAATTCGGCGGAAAGTAGAGAGCAGAGTGTCTAGAGAGGAACGGTGTTTCTCAATACTAGCTGTACAGTTTCCTTCCACCTACCCTGGTTTGTACGCGATACAGCGTGAAGCTAAAAAAAAGGAAATATATAAACATCTTGCCGCCCACAACTTGTCTGTGTTGGCTTTCTTAGACGTAAAATGGAAAAACCCCGTTTTTTTTTCAATCTCGTAGGAATACTCCCTTACACTCCTTAACGTACTTACTCATCAAAGTTCTGTAGTCTCGTCTGTGCGTTTACACGATGTGCCGGCGCAACGCCGAAGCGGCAAAATATTTTCACTTTTCACGAATTCTAGAAGCATTACGTGTCGAGCTCTCCGTAATAACACCTTTAAAACAAGCTAAAAATACTCATTCGATATAGAAAATTGAAAAAAGTCTTTTAAACACATCACTATGCCTCGAAATACTCGAGCTAACAAACTTATTTTAACACGAACCACTACATTTTTATTAAGGATTCATATTTTCCGCGGCAAATTGCTGTGAGGAGGATGAAAAGCACGGAGAAAGGGAACTTTGAAAGGAATAATAAGATGAAGCTTCGTCTCACCGCTATTAGCATTTCCTTGCATTTTAAATATCAGGCTCTTCCGCGTTTTAAGTGTTAATTTATTCTTGCGGTATTTATGATATAGAACGTTTACATAGTTCGTTGTACCTTATGACATGGTGCCTTAGAGGCGCGACGGTTGTGAATTTGGTTCGCACTCGAGGGTATAAATTTATTTTAATTTGTTCGCTTTAGTAAAAAGACAAAACGCGACTCTCCGCCAAACACATCTCGAAAATTGGACGGAAAGTGGGGAACGGAGTGTTTTAAAGCTAAGTTCCCTTTTTTTCTTTCGTCCATATTATATACGAGATACGGAGTGACGCATAAATAATATATTTAAAATCTTTTGTTTCGTAGTAATTATTAAATTACCACGAAACAAAAGATTATTAATACCAGGAAATAACGATCGTCCACTGCTTACTAGGGTAACAATATTATGGTATGGACTCCAATTAAATACAGATTAAACCAACATGTCAAGACCAATAATATAATATATGAGCACTGTCATAAGCGCTATAATACAAAACATCAATGTTGTCTTTCAAAGAAGCTTTTTTGTTATACCACAGAGCGAAGCGAACCAAATAAAGAGCGAAGAGTCCTATGTTAGTTTTATAATAATTAATAATTATATTCTTTAACATTTTCTTCGTTACATTTTCATAAAAAAACTTAAGGAAAATCTCATTTAAATACAGTTCAAAAGTTACCTCCTAGTCTTATCGCAAGTGAAATTACTTACTTTGCACAATTTGCATAGAGCTTGCAAAGTTTGCAATGTTTAGTTACGTAGAAACTTGAAGGTTTTACGTGGTTCAAATAACGTTTTGTTTTTCTTTTATAACAATTTCAGGGGAAAGATATTTTAAGATAGTTGATATTCTGTCATTAAACTAATACTGTAACGTAGTTAGCTTCATGCTGTATCCAGCACATACCAAGGTAGGCTGAAGGAACCAGCAGGACAATTTTTGAGTCAACGTGGCATTTTACATTTGTACCAGCGAAGAAATGAAAGTATTAGTAAATAAGAATTCTTTCCCTGGAATGGAAATCGAATCCACAACTTATCGCGTTTGCGGCTGTACCAGTCGCTTGTGCTCCTGCGCCACGACGGCCACTTTATTCACATTGAACACCCACGTAAAGTGTTAGGGACTCAGTAAATTGTACGAACAGTGTAATTACAGTGAAGTTTTATTTAAATACCGAGAAGTTTGCTAATTGTGTTGAAATAATTAAATTTGTACAAAGGGTCCAGAGCAGAAGATCTTTAAGGAGGATTCACACTGCAGTGCCAGTCATGGCTCGTTCACAACCACTCTGTGTGTTCACGCTGTATCGCAAACTTAACTGGGTGTACAGAAGGAACCTGGGAACCTAGTGTAAGACATTACGTTTCTATTAAGACACTTCCGTTCCCCGTTTTCCGTCAAATTTTTAAGGCATTACGTGTTGATTCGCTCTGGTAACCAGGCGGCAAAACGCGGCGTTGATTTCATTTAACATACAATATTTCAAGAATTCGGCGGAAAGTGGGGAACAGAAATGTCTGAATGGGGAATGGTGTGTCTTAAACACTAGGTTCCTAGGATCCCTCTGCCTACTACATTATGTGTGGTATATAGCGTGAGAATAATATTATTATATAAGTAAGTACAAGTAACCTGCAATTTTGTTTACGTGGACTGGATGGTTTGGCAAATTCAGATTTTCCTGTAATCGTAAGAATTTAGAGATAATCTCCCTCGCTGCTCCCATACACTCCCTATAGATAGGTTATATGCAAGTTTCAATCTTTTAAATCTAATAGTATCAGCTATGTATTTTCTGTCAGTCATTCAGTAATGGAAGAGTTTTATATATAGAATATCATAATAATATTGTACAAATATGCAGTATTGAGACCAGTCACGGCGCAGTGGCACAAAGTGTGACTGTAAAAGCGACTGGTTGTGGGCTCGATCCCCACTCGAGGAGATGAAATATTTACTTAAATGTATATTTCCATTTCCTTCGCTCTAGTGTCGAGGTTGAGTTCTGCCACTCAACATGCAATACCTCCAGAATTCGGCAGTAAGTGGGGAAAGGAGTGTCTTAACACTAGGTTAAGTGTGCGGGAAACAGCGTGAAGCTGATTTATATTTATTTGATACAGCATGAAGCTGATAAAAATAATATGACTAAAAAGTCAAGACATAAAAAAACATAAAAATTTTCTAAAGTAATAAAATATTTAGCAATAAAAGTGTATCGTCTAAGATAAGATAAAGACGGGTAACCTTTTCCATTTGAACTCGGTCTTAAATTTTAATGAGGTCCCTTTGCCTTTGTGATTTGAAACTTTATGAAATTATTGAAGCGTTGACACGTTGTTGGTGGAACAAAATGGATATAAATTATGAAAATAATGAAATGTTGTTATACGATTTGTCTTTGTCTTTATTTGTTTTTCTTTTTTCTAAGTAAATCTAAGCATGTTATAATAAAATTATAACTGATCGTTTTATCTGTACATATAATAGAAAATATGAAAATAGAACAATAATTTTTAAAACTTTTGCCTGTTTATCTGTGTGTTTGTGCACGCTAATCTCAGAAACAACTTTTAATGCAGTTATCACTATTGTATTTATTTATAAATAAATAAAATTATAAGAATTTAAAGTATTTTGTTTGACAAAATTGCTAAAATAAAAATATTGAATTTGAATATTTAAATAATTATGCTATTAAAACACGAAATTGATTTACATTAGTAATAGTCCAAGGCCCTAAGGCCCCAGACCTATATTATTTTAGTAAAGCCGCATGGATGCCCTGAGGTCTCAGTCTATAATTTACTACTCAGTAGTAGACTTGACGAGATTGCAACTTTTAATAGAGATTTTTTTTTATTTCCATCATATTAATGAGAAATCCTAATCCGTGGTGTAGTGTCAGTCCACTACGCAGTGGGACAGCGTAAACGCAAAGGTTGTATATTCGATTTTCACTGGTATGTACCTTACAATAACAAAAAAATATTTCCTTAAATATTAAAAACTCTCCAAATACTCTTAGTATTTGAAACATATATTACAAAGAATATTTGCACAAAGGAATCAAAATCTCATTAAAATACGCCCGCTCTACAGTCTACGGACTACACGCGTGACACTCCGCTGAGGGCTTCCATCTTGTTACACACTTTTGTATCTTGTCACGCCTTTGAACTTAGCTACGTATTTTTTTCCATACATATATGGAAGTTATTCGTTCGTATTTAAGGATAAATGGTTTGATAAATAGTTTTTAAATATTTGCAATCTTTTTTTAATATATTTTTATCTGTATTTTAATTCACTGAAGAAATTTATCGTAACAGAGAAATTTATTATAACCGTCGTGACGCGAGGGCACAAATAAAGCACGGTGAACGCGACGGTTGTGAGGTCGATTCGTGTTCGGGTGGAGCGGAATTGTCTTAATCGGGACTGAATATCTCAACATTACACTAGGTTCCCAGGTGCCATCTCTACCTACCCTAATAAAGCTTAAAAAACATAAAGTGAGTGAAAAACACTATTAGTTAGAAAAGCTCATAAGTCTGTCCAAATATATTTAAATAAAAAAAATGTATAGAATTAAGATAATTAAATTTAATGCAAAATAGCCGTACCTGACATTGTATTATTGTATGTAATAATAAATTTGTGTCCTTTGTTTAAAGAAGGGCAACTGTTGAGTCTCTTGCCGGATGTTCATGGCAGAAATACCTTATAAACCGGCGATAAAAAACGAGTGAGCATAGAATCCATAAAATATGTACGTGATGAAGAATATTTCAATGATTTATATATATAGAATCAAATTTCAAAAATTTATATATATAGAAATGCCTAAAAGAATTTATATATAAAGAGATATAAAAAAAATACACAACTTTAAAAAGGTTGTTACGTATGTAATAACAGTACTTACCTAATTCTTACAAAAGCTCATACATAATCAACTAGCCAATTCTGTAACTTCGAATCGAATCAAATAAAACATACAATAGATGTTTAGCGAAATTCAAGAAGCATATACAACAGTGAAACCTATATTTAAATTGGTAAAGCCGTTTTTGAGATTAACTTGCACAAACAGACGGAAAAAACCAATATTTTGATACCTATTATACTTTTATAAATGCCCTGAATGAAAGATTTTTTCATATGTATATGAAGTGAAGGTATACCTTCATATCTATATACAGACAGACAGCGATCAGTTACGTTTTCGTTATATGTATAGATTGATAGCATAACAATGTAGACGTGAAACCAAAAATGAAAACATTTTAATTAAAATCTGCAAAGCCAATCAATTTGATTTAAAGTTGAAATTTTATAACCAGCTTTATCGGCTTTTTGATACTGCGTTCTCTCGCAATTGCGAACGTGCGTAATTGAAAAGTTTTACAAAAATAATTTAAAAAATATTGTAAGGTTAATATTTAAAATAACTAAGGAAATGTTTTAAATAATGTTTATATTTAAAACATTTACATTTTTTATAGGATTAGATAAATTGCTTCTAAGCACTTAAACATTTTTTAGCTTCACGCCGTTTCCCGTACATAGCTGGGTAGGCAGAGGGAACGGCCTCTCCTCTAGCATACTTTAGAATTAGAAGAAAAGGAAAATTTGAAAAAAAAAATATTTCGTTTACAGTCCAAAATTGCTAAAAATTCAAAGATAACATAAACACGAAACATAACAATAACAACAATAACGATAGCATAATTAGATAACATTCATTGAATCATTATTATAAAGTTGTTACCAAACTTAACTCACGAAAGCATTAAAAATTCTTAAATAATAAATATTTATTACAGTTTTCCTTTCTTGTCCACTTTCAGCTTTTAATAAATTAAGCTACAAAATAAACTTAATATCTTATTTTTAGCTCCACTCTGTTTCCCGCACATGGCAGGGTAGGCGGGGGGAACCTGCCGATCTAGTGCTAAGACACTCTTTTCTTTTTCTTTCGGATATCTTTAATAGGGTAACATTATATTTAAAAAAAAAGGAATTATATTAACAATAACTTTTTTTAAATAACCAAATAAAATCCTCTTTATAGCAAGCAGCGTGAACCTATTGTTAAAACACTCTGTGATACCCAGATTTCCGCATTTTTTTTTTAAATATAATGCTAAGGAACTCAAGGTTGCGATTTTACCAGAGCAGGAAAATGAAAAAATAATAATTCCTTTGAGTGGGAATCGAACCCACAACCGTCGCTTTTACAGTTAGGCGCTGTGCTGCTGTCTTACATACATTCAAACATACATAATAAAGGCGAAATAGACAATAGGACAAAGGGTCATTAACACGTACAGTGTACGTTGATCCAAGGGTGACCTAAAGTGGTCCTTATCTGATAACAATATAACATGTCCTATCTAGCTGTAGTTTAGCTGTAATTGTGGCGCATTGGCACAAGCGTGTGAGTGTAAACGCGACAGGTTGTGGGTTCGATACTCAATCGAGGAAATTCAATATTTAATATTTTCATTTACTTGCTCTGGTAACGAAGCAAAGCGCGGTGTTGAGTTCCGCCACTTAACACGCAATATCTCCAAGGTGGGAAACGAAAGTGAAAGAAAAGATACATACCAGTTTACTTTGAAACGTCTTCCATATCCTTTCTAAGAGTTTTTTTAATATTAAAGATCTTATCTATATAAAGATCTATTCTACAGTATTTTACTGTCTTACCGTGGCAATTCTCGATATTTCGTAAATAATAAATGGCCAGCCCACAGCCCCACATACCTCTCACGAGTTACATAAATGCCATGTTATTTGCTCCATTTAAATGTCAAACAACAATCGATTAGAATATTTTATATCGAGAAATGCGAATGTAACTAGTATAACGTAAAATAACTATTTAGCAGCGGTCGGGTAAAACTTTTAAGTACTACGGTACTATTAAATTTAATGCGTTGGTCGTTGATATAATGTATACCACTGTGATTTTATGACTTGGTATATGATTAGTAGATGTGTGATACTATTTTATGCAATGCCCAGCTCCGATGTATGTAGTAGTGTCCGCCCGTCTCATACGACTGTGTGGTGCTATTTTATGTCCTGGACCTCTAGTGTATGTAGTATTGTCCGCCTATGGTTCTAATACAATGTTCGTTCCATCCAACTCATATTGATCTCACAAATCAATCATCATCACGAATTAGCATTCAAATCCATACCTATACTAGAGGGCGCGCGCGGCTTCGCCCGCTTATTAGGAGTGAATTCTAAAAAAACCACGAAACACGTGTTCAATAAAATATTTTTAACAGTCTGAATTTAAATTTTTATAAAAATCGGTGGCAATTTATAGATTTTTCCATATAAACTTTCAACCCCTTATTTGAACCCTTAGGGGGTGAATTCTTAAAAACCATGAAACACGTGTTCCATGAAATATTTTTAAGAGTCTGAATTTGAAATTTTATAAAAATCGGTACAGATTAAATTTTTTTTCCATACAAACTTTCAACCCCTATTTCATCCCTTTAGGGTTAAAATTTTTCAAATTCCCTTCTTAGTGGATGTCCAGAATATGAAAATAAACATCTGCCCAAATTTCACGTTTCTACCATCAGCGGTTACGGCTGTGCGTGCGTCTTACCTCAGTCAGTCAGCACAAGTCCTTTTATATATATAGATTATAAATTCGAAAGTAACTCTGTCTGTCTGTCTGTCTGTCTGTCTATCTTTTACGCAATCAGGGCCAAACCGCTAATTCAATTGCGATAAAATACTCATATAAAGATACTTGGGGGGCTTCGGATGAACATAGGCTACTTTTTTTCTCATATTTGTAATATTTTCGATATATACTAACATATTAAAATATTTTTTTAATTTGACAGGCAATTTATTCTGCCATCTTAATAACAACCGACCGTTGCTAAGCAACGGTTTGCAAAGTTTGTTTGTTGTTTTAAGAAAACGTCACCCAAACTGAGCTTGCTTAACGCATACATGGCGTGCGCCGACTCAACCTTATGAGATACATAAAAATAATGTTTTACAAGAATATTGTCCTTAAAAAAATGTTTAAAAAAGTCCGCGATACATATACCATGTTTATCTCTGAAAGTTGAGCAAAAGTAACCATTTTAATTGATTTACTTTATATTAATAGGGTTGGTATTTTCTATAATTTGATATTGATCCTTATGAAAATGAATATAACAGTCACTTTTAGCATTTTATCTAGATTGAAATTATAGTTTACTGTATAACATTCTAATAAATAATTAAGGAGATGTCACTGATTCTAAATGACCTAGCCTACGAGCGGCATAGTATGACCGACGCAAACGGGCAGATGACTTTGACGGTTTTGTAAATTTTCATACATTTTCGAATTACTGTTAATTTTTATGTAATTATTTACTGTTTATAATTAATTTATACTTTTCTTTGGTTCTTCGCTTATTCGAGTAGTAGATTAGTTAGATTTTCATTAATTTCTTGGTGTGGTGTAAGTTTTGGCCCTGCGCGGCATCGGCATGATATTATTTAAGTATTAAGGAAAGTATTGTTGGTTATTTCATCTCGGTTGGATGGTTATCTATACCGTTGTTATAGACTTAATAAATTGTAGTTTGTTTTATGGGAATTTATTTGATATTGCTCGCAAAACTTATAATATTTAATGTAGAAAGGACTTTAGTTACTTCATATAGAATAGAGGCCGGTCGTGGCGCAGCGGCACGAGGTGTGACTGCAAAACCGACTGGTTGTGGTTTCGATCTCCACTCGAGGAGATGAAATATTTACTTAAATTTATATTTCCGTTTCTTCGCTCTGGTGTCGAGGTTAAGCGCGGCGTTGAGTTCTGCCACTCAACACGCAATGCCTCCAGAATTCGGCAGAAAGTGGGGAACGGAGTGTCTTAACACTAGGTTCCCTCTGCCTACCCTGCTGTGTGCGGGATACAGCGTGAAGCTAATTTAATTTAAATTGTATATAGTATCTAAGTACGCGCGCAAGGAAAACGTGGAAAAAGATTTTTCCCGGGTAAATCAGTAAAATCGATCACTGAAAGTCCAATAAAAATCAATTCAATTATTCTGGACATTAGCTCGCGGAAATAGAAAGACAGACACAGACAAAAAAAATATTTTTTATTGTATTTGAGTATTATGTAATTAACCACATGCATTTTCAAAGACATAGCACAACACATTTAATTTTAATTCTTTTAAATGTTTATTTTAGGTACTTTGATAATATTAATAATGTAGCTGGCATACCCACACAAAATCAAAGTAATATTATAGTATATAGTGACAATCTAGGGAAAAATATGGGAGTGATTTTAAATAAGATTTGTAAGGGACAGTCAGTATTAAATTATTGTATGCCGGGAGCTTCTTACTCCCAAATAATGAACAAAATTCTAACTAATACTCACTGTCCTAATACAGTTTTAATTGTTTTCATCGGGGGAAGGGGAAATGTAAATAAAAAAATATTACAAGACTACCATGTACAACTAATGAATTTAAATGTAAAAAAAATTATTATGTTTACATTTCCTTACATAAAAAAGTTGCCACAAGAAAATGACATTAGATATAATTTAAATAATATGTTACATATATTAATAAATAGTAATTATGTAACATTAGGTGAAAATAATAAAAAAATGAATTTAATTGACATAAATAATGTAATTGATATAAAAAAAAATAATTTGACATATAGGCTACACCTATCTTATTTTTACAAAAGACAGATAGCAAGTATGCTATCTTATTTTTTACAATTTAACCTAGCCAATACTGTGGCTAGAAAGACTACTGTTCCTCTTGAACAGTGTAATACAACATGTTTGGAACCTGTTCCAATTAATTTAAATTAAATTATGAGACAATAGAGGCCATCTCTGGCAATATATTATACAATAATAAAAATGAAATAAATATGAATATACAATTAAATAGAATTTGTTATGATAATGATACAAACTTGGTGCATCAAAACATACAAGGGATGTTTAATAAAGAGTTAGAAATCGAATTATTCTTAAATAGTAATAATGTTCATGTACTTTGTATTACAGAACACTGGCTTCGAAGCTCTGAGGCTATTTTTAATTTTAATAATCACCAAGTTGCTAGTATGTTCAATAGAGAAAAAACTATTCGCGGTGGCTCTTTAATAATTTTGAATAAATCTTATAAATTTAAAGAACGTAAAGATATTGTGAGCCTCTCTGTTGAGCAGACTATTGAAATGGCCTGTGTTGAGCTAGAGCATTTCATTGTTGTAAGTGTATACAGACCTCCCTCTGGGTTATATGAACACTTTGAAATAATTTTAGAACAAGTACTTGTAAAGTTATCTGGGTCTAAGAAATTAATAGTTGTATGTGGTGATTTTAATATTAATTTACTAGAAAATTCCACCATTTGCACTAGATTCAGGTCACTACTTAATTCATATAACCTAGACAATCTATTTCTAGAGCCAACAAGAATCACTCATTGTACCGCTACTTGCATTGATAATATTTTTACAAATTCTGTGCCTTGTAAAAAATCAATAATTAATATGTTAAGTTCAGATCATTGCGGACAGTTGGCTTCCTTTCACCTTGGTAAAAAAAAAATTGATAAAAATAAAAAAATTGTTTGTATACCGATGACAACTAGTCGTATAGAAAAGTTCAGAAGTAATATAATAACAAAACTTAAATATTTAAAACATAATAATAAGCCCAATTTACTATATGAGAATTTTTTCAATGTTATACAGAGTGAGTTCAAAGCTATATTTACTTCTAGAACAGTCAATTCCAGGAGCTTCTTGTCATTCAAGGATTGGGCGACTGTGGGAATTCATAAGAGTAGACAAAGGTTATATGAACTTTATAGTGAGAAAATGTATAACCATAGTGAAACATTTATTAATTATGTTAAATCTTATTCTAAATTATTTAAAAAAGTGTGTTCCATGGCAAAATCGTTACATATTAAAAACAAGATTAAAAACTCTTTTAATAAAATTAAAATGACATGGGACATAATAAATTGTGAAACTGGAAAAGCCAGGGATTGCAATTATGAATTTAAATTAAGAATTGACAATGGGTTAACCAGCTCGGACCAAGAAGTTGCCAGTGTTTTTGAAAAATTCTTTGCTGATATTCCAGTTTCCACAACCAAAACACTTATATCTTCCACGACAGTCGCTGAATCTTTACTTAAGGAGAACGTAAACAAATGTGATATAGATTTCAAATTTAAAGTGGTCAACTCTAGAGACATTGTTAAGACATTCAAGTCCCTAGACATTAAGAAAACATCAGATATATGGGGAATTTCTGTTAAATTAATTAGTCATATAATAGAAGCTGTTGCTCCTTACCTCGCGACTGTATTTAATAGTTGTATAGAGTATGGTGTGTTTCCTGACTTAATGAAATTTAGTAAAGTCATACCTATATTTAAATCGGGTAGTACATCTGATCCCAACAATTTCAGACCTGTATCTATACTACCCTCATTTAGTAAAATCTTTGAGAAAATTATTTTAAATCAAATGCTGATGCACTTTGACTCACATCAGCTTTTGCATGATAAACAGTATGGCTTTACTAAAGGTCGCTCGACTACTGATGCTGGTGTAGGACTTATAAAAAGTATATTTGAGGCTTGGGAGGGATCGCAGGATGCTCTTGGTATGTTCTGTGATCTGTCTAAGGCCTTTGATTGCGTTCAGCACTCTACATTGGTCATGAAGCTACACCATTACGGCATAAGAGGACGTGCACTCAATCTTCTGACTTCTTATTTAGCTAACAGAATTCAGAGGGTTGATGTAAATGGCAAGAAATCTCCTGGATCATTTGTCAGTATGGGGGTCCCACAAGGGTCTATTCTTGGTCCTTTTCTGTTTTTAATATACATAAATGATTTGCCATTTTTAGTGGGAAAGAACCATGATATAGTATTGTTTGCTGATGATACTTCATTGATTTTTAAAATAAAACGACGACAAAACATATATGACGATGTAAACAATGCTCTATCGAAAGTAGTACATTGGTTTAGTGTTAATAACTTACTATTGAATAGTAAAAAAACTAAATGTATAATCTTCAGAACACCTAACACAAAATTTGTTAAAGCCGATGTACTCTTGAATGGTGAAGCCGTGGAACCTGTCGATTCTACGGTGTTTCTCGGTATCACCATTGACTCTAAATTGCAGTGGGGACCTCATATCGATGGATTGGCGAATAGACTTAGCTCAGCAGCTTTTGCGGTTAAAAAAATCAGACGATTAACGGATGTGGAAACGGCTCGCCTTGTTTACTTTAGCTACTTTCACAGTATTATGTCCTACGGCATTCTACTTTGGGGTAATGCAGCCGGTATTAAATCAATTTTTGTCTTGCAGAAGCGAGCTATTCGCGCAATCTATAATTTAGGCCCAAAAGAATCGTTAAGGCAAAAATTTAAAGAAATAAATATTTTGACAGTTGCATCTCAATACATTTTTGAAAATGTTATGTATATTAAGAAGAATATTAAAGATTTTGCCAAAATTGGTGATGTACATAATATCAATACTAGAAATAGGAGTAAACTTATTGTACCTGTGACCCGATTACATCGGGTCCGTAATTCTTTTATGGGACAATGTGTACGCTTTTACAATAGGATCCCAGAAAACGTCCGAGAATGTTCTATATCACAATTTAAAAGAGTTGTGAAAAGACGTTTGTGTGTTAAAGGTTATTACCAAATTAATGATTATATAAATGATAACACGCCTTGGGAATGAAATGCTCGCTCCAGTCTATTTCAAAGTATCATTGTCAGAAACGCTGAAATGTGATTTTGTATAATTGATTTAAAAAAATAAGTCCCGCTGAGTTTCTTGCGCCGGTTCTTCTCAGGTCTGAGGCACTAATTTTAGTGAACTGGTGGTAAATTATCTGACGTTCAAAAAATGAAGCATGTAACTTTTTATTTTGAATAAAATTATTTGACTTTGACTTTGACTTTTGACTTTGTTTAGTTTTTTTTATTAATATTTTATTGGTTACGTTTACTTATAATTTTTTTAATCTAAATTAGTTACATATTTTCCAAAAACTATTTCATAAATAGATCTAATAAGCATTCGTATAGTTTAAGCGGGCGAAGCCGCGTCCGGGTCCGCTAGTCTCTATATATAATAAGACAGTACAAATATTTTGTCTGTACATTTAGTAATTTTGACTGAAATGGATAGAAGGACACTTAAAAGGAATAATAGAAAGCAAAAAGATTTTTTTTAAATTTCTTGTCTGTCTGTCTGTCGACATATTTTTGTCCACATTTTTCTCTGAAAGTACTGAACCGATTTACTTGAAAATTTCACCAATTGCTTTGTTTTAACTCTGTTTTAAGTTCATCAAAATCGGTTCATTAAAAAAAAAGTTATCGTCATTTGAAAGAAGTCGTAATTAATTCAACACAGAGATAAAGAACAATCTTGAAAGAAATATCAAGTAAATACAATAATTTTTTGGTTGGTTCGTTCATATAATATATGTAACTAATTTAAAAACTGTACAGGAGTTAATATGCAATTATTACAGTTATTTTAGAAAGAATATTATGAATCCTTCAAATCAATAATTTAACATTTAAGGCTGTTTCTGAATGAGTAAATTAAATTATTCACTTACATCAGCACATTTAACAGAGTATATTATATAGGCAAAAAGAACATAAAGTTACAAAAATATATACGTGTAATAAGTAATTAGCTTTATGTATATTTTATAAATATCAAATAAAAAAGAAGCCGCGTCCGGGTCCGCTAGTCTCTATATATAATAAGACAGTACAAATATTTTGTCTGTACATTTAGTAATTTTGACTGAAATGGATAGAAGGACACTTAAAAGGAATAATAGAAAGCAAAAAGATTTTTTTTTAATTTCTTGTCTGTCTGTCTGTCGACATATTTTTGTCCACATTTTTCTCTGAAAGTACTGAACCGATTTACTTGAAAATTTCACCAATTGCTTTGTTTTAACTTTGTTTTAAGTTCATCAAAATCGGTTCATTAAAAAAAAAGTTATCGTCATTTGAAAGAAGTCGTAATTAATTCAACACAGAGATAAAGAACAATCTTGAAAGAAATATCAAGTAAATACAATAATTTTTTGGTTGGTTCGTTCATATAATATATGTAACTAATTTAAAAACTGTACAGGAGTTAATATGCAATTATTACAGTTATTTTAGAAAGAATATTATAAATCCTTCAAATCAATAATTTAACATTTAAGGCTGTTTCTGAATGAGTAAATTAAATTATTCACTTACATCAGCACATTTAACAGAGTATATTATATAGGCAAAAAGAACATAAAGTTACAAAAATATATACGTGTAATAAGTAATTAGCTTTATGTATATTTTATAAATATCAAATATCAACAATGGCCGTATTTTTTTATTTAAAACAATCAAAAATTCTTTGACGATAATGTCGTAAAAAAATCATATTAAAAGTCATTATAGTTGTCAATCAATTCTGCTTATTAAATCAATAATCATGTATTTTATGCGGGCGAAGCCGTGGGCGAGCCGCTAGTATATAATAATTTTAATATAAAGAAGCGTAACAAGTACCTTCAGAAAGATCACACACAAACGTCTCAATTAAAAATGTTAAGCATTTTTTTTATTGAAATTGCAAATTGCATAAATATTTTCGCGCTCGCTCTTTTAACTCGGAACAATATTCATTTGATATGACAGCGCAGATAAAAGCACTTCAGTGGTTTATTATATAAATTTTCTATTATTTTCATGACTGAATCACACGACGCAATTGTGACGCAATAAAACTGCTTCTAGCTGTAGACGCGATAGTCCTCAGTCCAATCCCAATCAGGAAAATGAATTATTTATATAGTTATTTAGAAAGCATATATATATTTACAACGTAGTGAGAAAATATTTTTCTTTCATAAGTGTGGAATTACACTTTAAAAATGTTGAGAATTATTTTTAACGTATTGAGTGAAATGGATAAGAATTAGGTGGTGCTGATTGAGGCGTGGGGGACGGAGTATTTTAACACTAGGTTCCCTCTGCTTACCTTGCTATAACTATGTGGGATATTGCTTGAAGCTAAAAAGATAATACTCATGCGCTTACACCTTAGACATGACATAACACGCGCCAGTTGCCTCATCATTAAACAATAATGTAAAAAGAATCCTAAACTGATCGAGGCCGTTTTTATTCATAAATTATAATCTATGAATGAAAACCGATCTCAAGATCGATCTCAGAGTTGAGAGCGATTTATAAATGCAGGTCCAAAAGTCTCTATAAAGCAGAAGACAATAATCTCTTAACATTACTTTTTCTATTACATTTCTGAACGCGCACATCAGCCAAAATTTATTATGATATTTTACTTAATTATAATTAGTACCAGTTCAATGGCTTGACGGAGTAGTTCTTCAAAATGTTCTACAACGTAAATTTGTCTAGACGGAGCAGGTTATATTAAAACTTATTTACAGGATTACAGGTTATATTAAAACTAATACTTTAACTTTCTTAAATATAATTAAGTACGTCGTACGTCGCTGTATTTAATAAAATAATAACGAAACATTCAGTCATCGGATGATATTTGCTTTGCCTGGTTACCAGAGGAAAGAAATATTAAATGTTTTTCCCTTATAATTAAATATTTAATTCCCGCAAGTGTGCATCAAACCTACAACAATCGCGTTTCCAGTCGTGCTTGTGTCCCTATACCACGACGGCTTCTTAAAAAATATTTTATTAGAAAACATATAAAAGTTTGAACGTCGCGTCGAGGGATTTGAACCAGAGTCTCTTGAAAAAGCGCGGGTTCAAATTCCGCTATGTTCAAATTTATATACGTTTTTTAAAAAAGTATAATTAATCTAATAAAGCAAAAAAAAAGCGACAAAGAGTGCTATTCTCTCGAGTTTCCCTAAATAAAGTGCGACGGGTGAGCAACGAGGTAATTAAATCTGGGCAAAATTACGAGGTGCCGAGAGGATCGGTTCACTAAGAGAGGTACTCCAAACAAAGAGTTAAAACCATTATTGTTGTACGTAAACTTTTCAAGGAAAAATAACATTTAAAAAATATCATGATAAGAATTTTCAACATAATGGCCAATTTTCTTGGAGCAATTACTTCACCTTCATTTCGGGGAAAAATGTTTTCGAAAATCTATTTAATTTGTACATTTGTAAAGGTCGTTTAAATGTTATTTAGTACTGAGACTCGACGGTTCAGACTGTAGACGCGACGATTGCATGATCGATTCCCAGTTGGGACATTTAATTATTTTCATTTCTTCGCAGTGGTAAAAAGAGCAAGTGTAGTTTTGAGTTCTGCCGCTCAACATGCAATGGCCCGAAAATTGATGGTGGTTTACGGAGTGTTAACACTAAGTTCCCCCTGCGTGTCTTGCTTTATGTATCTGTCCAATCTGAGTTCCACTAATAAATACGCAGAATTTAGCGGAAAATGTATTATATTATATTATTGAAAACCTAGTGTAGAAGCACTAGGTTTCCCATTCCCTACTAGGGTTCCCTTTCCCTTCCCTGTTATGTACGGGATACAACTAAAATTATATATCTTACAATTTTGTCAAATTAGATTACTAATAGTGAATAATCATAAAACATTTAAATCAATGAGGTGCTAGATATCCATCCTCCTCCTTATATGTATAACAAAGAATGGGCCAAATTGAAACTATACGGACCAAAAATACCTACATTACAAATATAATATATTATCTGAATAGGAGGCGTGCAGGATCTGCAGTAAGACAGATCCTGACTGGTTGTGGGTTCAATCCTAACCGGAAATAATTTTATTTTAATTTCCCCTCTCTAGTAGTCAAAGCTAGATTGAGTTACGGCATTCAACACACAATGTCTCGAAAATTGGTCGGAATTTGGAGATTGGAGTGAACTAGATCTCTGCCTGCAATGCTGGGCAGGAAAAACATGAAACTGCATGTGAGCATGCATCATCTTACTACTAAATATATGCTAAATGCTACAAAATAACAAGAATAAATAGATTATATATAATATTTTCTATATGTCTTTTTTTTACAAAATATTCTATTTAAAATGCAATGTCCTTCCATCGAATCTTAATATTACTGCATAAAAATTGAAACTTTAAAGTTAAATTGAAACCTCTCTGAAAATTGTTGAAATTTTATTTAATGTACTGAAACATTTTGAAAGTACTGAAATTTTTCGCTTTGAAAAGTTTTTCAAATGCCTCACGGAAAGGACCTTCCCCGAGGACAAGAGAATATAATACACCATTTTATGTTTTTTGGATGGTCCAAGTCTAAAGGTAGTATTTCTTGTACTATTTTTTATCTCTTCTCGCGCAAAAATGAATTGCTTATGAATATCAGCTACAATCAAAATAAAAGATTTTTTAAGCATGGATTTTTGAATTAGGTCAATTAAAATAAAACCTGAATATAAAAAAAAAGATGCAACCACCGTCACAAAAGACAGTACTAATAAAGACTAAAGAGAAGATTATAATTTACTGCTCGTTATCTTGCTTTGTGTTTCTAAACTACGAAATATCTATAAATTTTCACTTTTTGATTATATCTTTTATTTATATTGTAAGTTTTAATTTAGCGCCATTTCTGTTAACCTATCTACTCCAATGAAAGTACCATTATAGCTTTCGATTATGCGGCGAAATAACCTCTACGCGATCTTGAGATAAATGGTCTTCAAAGATGGACAGACGGCCATCAAACTGATCTAATAATTGATACGTTTTTTTTTTTGGTACGATTAAAAACTACTATAACAGAAGAAATTGAGAGCTTCTGAGAGCATGCTGCACGCCTCTTAGTTATTACCAATTAAACTCGTGGACGAAGCCGCAAATAAAAGCTCTTTTATGTTTTCTCCCTAGTTTGCTTTATGCGAGATAAAAGGTGAAACTAAAAAGAAAAGCACTTTTAACGAAACTTTCCTCACTTTGGACCATATTGTGGCGATTTTACGAAAGTATTCATTGTGGACGGCTTCATTTGATGATAATTTTATCACCATAATTACATCACTTTACGACCGACTACTCAACTCGCGATATCTTTTATGCCTCTCAATTTCATGGGTTTATTAACTTATCAAAAGCTTCATTGAATATACTTTAGATATTTTCAGACATAAGGAAATTAATGTCAAAACACGGTCCTCTTGATAGACGGTGGAGCTCAACGCCACGTTTTGTCTTAACAGCGAGAAAATGTAAAACACAGCCATCGCGTACAGTCAGAAGCTGTCCTATTGTGCCACATTGGCCTCAAGAATTGTAATAATGCGCAGTAAAAGGACACGCTACTGCTAGATATTAAACTTCCAGAATTTTATACCGACTGTCAAGTGTAGACGCACCATATTATATAAAATCGTCATAAATTAATATTATTATCGCCTATTGTAGAGACGGCAACTATCTCCAACCACCCAAATTAAGTAAAACGTATATTATCTATGTATACAAGTTTGTAGCCCGCGTCTACTAACACTGGATTATAAAATGTAAAATTTTATTTTCTCTCTCTCCCTGGAACTCTCCTGTTAGTGCTCCCTTAAATTCCCAAAGAACATAAAAAAATAAATAAATCAGCTTCACGCTGTACCCCGCACACAGCAGGGTAGGCAAAGGGAACCTAATGTTAAGACACTCCGTTCCCCACTTTCTGCCGAATTCTGGAGGCATTGCGTGTTGAGTGGCAGAACTCAACGCCGCGCTTACCCTCGACACCAGAGCGAAGAAATGGAAATATAAATTTACGTAAATATTTCATCTCCTCGAGTGGGGATCGAACCCACAACCAGTCGGTTTTACAGTCACACCTCGTGCCGCTGCGCCACGACTGGCCTCATAGAACATACATGCCAAATATCAACTTCCTGTGCCCAGTAGCATCGACTGTTACACTTCAGTAAAAATGCAATCAATCAAATTCAAAATATACTTTTATAAGCACTATCGGATCGTCGAACAAAGCTACCACCGGTTCGGAAGGCAGTTCTGCCGACAAGAAACTGAAAAGTTGCTCTTTTAACATTGAGGTACCAATTTTGTTGCTTACTACGATAATAGCTATCGGGCATGACATTCCAATGATCTTAATAAAACATTTTTATGCTTCAAATATTCTTCGACAATATAATAAGCTTTCCTAATTAACGTTGTTTTTACCGTTGTTTAAAATAAAACACATAGCGGAAAACTATTATTATTACTTTATTTGTATACCACAAATTAACATTTACTATAAAATTATATTAAAATTAAAATTATATTATAACCTCTCTTCTCAATCGAATCTGCCTTCCGAGCCAATGGTAAGTCCTGTAGGACTGACACTACTGACATTTTGATGTAGTAACATGACGATTGAAAAGTGCTTGTATGGGCCTAATAAATAGAAAAAAAAATACCTAACCTATCTTTAACCATTTTTTTGTACTAACTAAAATAAAGACAGTTATCGATAATAGTAAACAAAACGGAAGAAATCAACAGGTGTCCGGGTAAATTTTAACGTAGCAAGATTCTAATCTTGTCAATTTACAGGCCGATCTCGGCTGACTGAAAGTTTCGACGAAACTCCATTCCACTTGGAAACTTTGGAAATTGTTGTTGTTATCTGTCCTTTTTACATTCAAACGCGATTTGTTTAGCGGAGGATTTATTTATGCAAATTGGAAAATTGTATTAATGGACGCCTCGGGAGATTAGTGGTATCATAAATTGATCGGTGGAACGGGCTAAGAGGGCAATCAAAATTTTGGATAAAGTAAAAATATTGCAATAATAAATACAGTATATTTTTTTACATTTTAAAATGTCCAAAAAAACGATAAAATATAAAACATTTTTCCAAATTTTATTTATTATATATTTTTTAAATACAAATCCATAACTACATCCATACTTATATTATAAATTCGAAAGTAACTCTGTCTGTCTGTCTTTGCGTACTGCCAAACCGCTGATCCGATGTTTATAAAATTTTATATAACATGAGGGTATCAGGATGAACGTAGGCTACTTTTTATTCTAATGTTTGTAATATTAAAATACATTTCTATTTACATATGCAATTTGTTCTCTGCCATGTTAATTATAACCGTCGCTAGGCAACAAGTATAAAAAATATAAAATAAATTTAAATATATAAAATATTTTTTTTCTCTTTATTTGACCGATGTATGATAAAACACAGTCACGATGTAGTTTATATAAACCTGTAAAGGAATATTACTTTTCACGGACTGCTGCAAAGTGTTCGAATTATTTATTTTATTTTTGTTTTTTTTTTTCATTTCTTATTCTCTTTCGCTCTGGCACCAATGCAAAGGTCGAAACTGAAGAATTTTATTTCCCTTACTTATGTCTGTTTATTATTCTTTTTCGGTTTATTTTGATAATTTATTTTTCTATCCTATTAAAAACTGAATATTATTTCATAAATATATTTAATAAATAATTGTATTGTTCATGCGAGCTAAGCCAAGCGGGTCCGCTAGTATAATAATAAATTAATAAACAATAAAACACAATAATATTTTCCCATCAACAAAATACAGTATACATTTTAGTACAATAAAATTCAGCACATATTTTAGTCTAGACTTGAATGTAGATAGATCATTTGCCTAACAGACAATAGACATTCCCGTAGACTTCCCTAGCCGATTCGTTAGAGAGAATCTGCCAGACCGCCGGTCACCTGAGGCCGCAATCAATGGAACCAATATTCTATTTCCAACGAATATGATTTTAAGAATTTATGGAATACTAACGTTCCCCACACAACTTTGTCCGCTTCTTTTTTATTCAATATTATTTAAGTGTATTTAGGGAATATTAGGTATACACTTAAATTATATTTAAATGTATTAGATTTTAAATGGATATGTATTTTAAAATTAACCTGGTGATTTTATGTTTTTCCTATATTTTTTCTTCTTGTTATATTCCGCTCCTTTGCACACTTCCTTTCTCACATTCCGCCAATTTTCGAAACGGCGGAAATCAACCCCCCGTTTAGGCTTCTTACCAGAAATTTCTTCGAGTGGGAATTAAACCTCCAACCGAGATAGATTGGACAAATTAATTGGAAAATAAATAACAAAATTAAAATCACCTTTCAATGAACATCTTTTAAATGTAACTATCAATTATTATTGATATTATAAAACTGAAACATCTAACAATTCTATTCAACAAATTTCTGAAATCATGGAATGCCGATAACAAGCGGTCATCTGTCTGTTTGAACATTGGAGATCGCCCTGAACCGGCTTACGAGAGATTTGATCGGTATTGAATGTCAGTCTTGTATACGATTGAATTGACAAAGTAGCGCTAAAAGTTGCCGAATTTTGGAACAGTTTGGTTTATTTTTTAAGTTAAAATAAAAAATATAATATGGAGAAGTCTATATTAATGGAAGAATGTATAGTTATGTTGATGGTATGGTTTATATATTTGAATTTAAAAAATCATGAACACTATAGTAACACAGTATATAATCGTCCTAGTTCCTATTAAATGTCTTTAATATCAGTTCATTTTAAAAAATCTGTTATATACGGTGTTAAAACTGAAGTAAAAATAGAATATTCGGGATTTTCTATTTTACTTCAAGTTTTAATATTAGTAATATTTAGGTAGTAGTATTTCTTCCCCTCGTTATTATATAAATTCCCAACTCATTAATGTTTTTTTGAATATGTGAATAAGAGATGAAAAAGGCAGCTTCACGCTTTTTCCCACATTGCATTGTAGGCAGAAGGAACCTAGTATTAAAATACTTCGTTACCCATTTTCCCGACTTTTAAGTTTAACGCTGCGCTGTTTACCAGACGAAAAGAAGAAAAGCAAATAAATATAATAACTCACTAAAATGTAGTATCGATCTCACAACCACTGCCTTGTGCCACTTAAACGTTGACACAGTTCACCACGGCGGCCTCTATAAAAATGTTAGAGAGAGAGAGAGTAATCCACTATAAAGGAGTCCACCGTTCAATAAAATGAACGTAATAGGAATATTCGGAGTACCGTAAAATCAACCAATTTCTGGCGATGGAAGCCCGATAACAGTCTGTTTGAGTATCGTCCGAGATCTAAGCTGGGATTACTGGAGATTTACTTTAGGCAACCTATAAAGCTCATTTTTAACAATTTCATTGGTTAAGTTACCAAAAATATATAGGTACTGGTAAACGTATCCTTCTAAGATTTTTTTCTAGCGAAGTAGCCACAGAGAACGTAACACGCTACAGCCTCTGCATACCTCTTTCGCCTCGTCCACTGTCAACCATATACATGTCGTCCGGGGGTCCTCATGCTTTGTACGTGACCTTCCTCCAGTTTATTTTGTTGCCCTTTGAATGCCTAGTCGTATTTTAACTAGCAAGGACGAATATTAGACACTTTTTTTCTCAATTTTGCCATGGTTTAATTTTTTAAAATAACTTTTTTAAAATAATGTGCATTCAATATAGCAATTTAGTTAAAGTTATAAATATAAAACAAAAAATATTACAAATGCGTTTTATTTAGAAATTATTTGACGAAATCAAAAAAAATATATAACTGAGATCATTAAGTCCTTACCCACTTAAGTCGCTTGCACTTTTACTTGCATTGAGTAGTGGTAACTTACCTAAAAATAAAAGAAATTAAATAATTTAAATATTTAAATTTATGTGACGGATACTTTATTTTTACATATTTTATATATAAGATAACTAATTTTTCAAAAATGAATAGAAATTAGAGAACAGAAAATGAATCAAACTTATAAATGACTAAATTCATGTGTTCAATTCTTTCAGTTGGTTCAATCCCCACTCAGAGGAATAAAGTACTCAAAGTGAGCGTTGAGTTCTGACACTCGATGCTGTTTTGAGATCAGACGAAAAGTGAAGGACAGAGTGTCTTGGCACTAGATTCTGTTTGTCTACGCTGCTATGTGCATGGATACAATGTAAAGCTGAAATAAAAACTAATGAACATACTGTTAAAATATATACAAACATAAATGATATATCAAACCCAATGTAACTAAATAGCGAGCATCAACAGTACCACTCGGGGGTCATTAAGATAACACAAGTGTTTGTGAACGGAAGGGTCGTAGTTTCGATCCTGTGACTTGTTTCCCACGGCCTATATATACTTATTTATGTATATACGTACAAGAACATAAGTCATAATAAATAGTCTCTCCCTTCGTCTTTCATATAAATTTAGTATAAGATTCTCTTTCTAAATATGAACGACGAGTGTAGTTAAATAAAAAAATAATAGAGTATAAAAAAGTGCTATAAGTGCTATAGAATTATATTATTGACGGCTTCGAGAACGAAATAATATAAGCCTAAATTCGATTAATTTTCTAGTAACCTCTGAAGAGTTCCACTATTCAGGCCCTGGCCCCATTACCCATTATCCTGCCATCCTAAGCTACGTATAACGAACAAGTTTTATAATGAATACACGTTTTACATATGGTTCAAATTTACCATTCAACGTAATAAAAGAAAAAATAAAATACATAATTCTTCTAATCCTTATTCCATATAAAACATATAAAACTTTGATTACCAGAACAGTTGTTATAATTGAGCATTCGTTAGTACATTTTCCAGGCATACACAGCCTCAGGTGAACCTTATTATAAGCAAAGACAATCCCACAATTTAATTACAATGGTAAATAAAAGCAATGACAATTAAGGGTTGAAAGTTGAAATAAAGGACACCATCTCTCACCACTATTTAAGTAAACCTACTCCATTAAATTCAACTCAGTATTATAAAATAAAATCAGTCAAGTGCGAGTCAAACTCGCCCAATCGAGGGTTCTGTAACAATTTCATAATTGCAAGTTACAAAATCAGCTCTACGCTGTATCCCGTACACAGTAGGGTAGGCAAGGGGGGCAGAGAGAAAGTGTTAAGACACTCCGTTCCTCATTTTCTACCAAATTTTGGAAACATTGCGTGTTGAGAGACGGAACTAAACGCCGCGTTTTGTCTCTACACCAAAGCGAAAAAATGGAAATATAAATTTAAATAAATATTTCATTTCCTCGATTGGGGATCAAACCCACAACCAATCGCGTTTACAGTCACACTGTGCCCCTGCACCACGACTGGCCACGATTGCAGGTCAATGGAAAATAAAACTTTAAAATTTAATAAACTTGAGTTTGTGTGCATTCATTTTGTATGAAATGAACTACAAATATAAGTTTGTAATAGTTTATTCCTGTAGGATACCAAAAAAATCTTTTATTTTAATTTTTCCTTATTTGTATTGTAAGTTTTCAATTCATGCCAAGCTTCATTGTTTTAGATCAACGGAAGGTATCCTAAAGGTTTTCAATATACAGCGAATTTCATAGAAAATGTGGTCTTGATAAAAATAATCTTGACTGACAAACAGACAGACGGACAACAAAGTGATCCTTATAAGATGTCCGGGTTCCGTTTTTTGTTTTGATGTACAGAACCCTAAATACCTTTATTTTAAACTTTATATGATTGTAATAAGCTATAAGAATTCCTATGAAAGGATCAAAGGCAGTGCAGAGATCTTCAAACTTTTCTGTATTCTTCAATAACAAAGTAGTTGAAAAGGTTCTCCTTATATAAAGTATATAAGTAAGCATTGGAAGTAGACTTGTAACTTAAAATACTCACTTCTAAGTATAGTTGGACCGATAGAATTTTCAATTTCAAAATTCTGAGATGAAAACTGTTGAGTAGTTGTGAATTTGATTCTTTCTTCTTATTAGATTTTAATTATCAATGCACACCACTAAACGATCCAAGGGAGACAGAGAATCTGGGCACTAAATTCCCTCTACATACTCTGCTGTTCTGCTAGTCGCGGGATACAGCCTGAAACTACTTTTTTAAAGTATTTGTAGCTAGAAATCCTTACTTTACACTACTTACATACAGGTTGAGAAGCCCGAAAACAACCTAGGTCTTAATCTCGAAAGCTTAAGAGCTAAGTTACTTAAGTAAAGTATTTTGATGGAAAAATAAATATCACTCTTATCTTTTAAGCCTCAAGATCTATAATCAAATGTATTAATAAAGCCGTCAGTAAGAACTTCACAAATATCTTTTAAAGTACTTTAAGTCTTATTGGAAAGGAATATGAGTTATATTAGTTTGCTTGAATATGTGTTAAAGTACTGGTAACAATATGACGAGGGTGCCATCCTTACTAGATATAGTAAGCTCGGTGAAAATGTACTGTCAACAAAAAAATGTTCACTTTAGAGGATTTGAAAGCAGCTTGTATTTGTTTACTAAGCTCTAGGAAAAGCTTCATAGTCTTATTGTAAACGGGTAGAACGGGATGCATTGTGGGTTCGATTTCCATTCAAGGGAATTAATTATTTTCTCTTAGGCTACTTTTTATTTAAAAAATGTATTAAGTGATATTTTTTAAGCTACGCGTTGTTCCTTCCTGCAAATAGTAGAGTAGGCAGAAGAGGCATATTTTTAAAAATTAAGACACTCCGTTCTCCACTTTTTACCCAATTTTGTCGAGTGGGGAAATGAAATGAAACAGCCGTCGCGTTTACAATCACGCCACGACGACGCGGAACGCAATACTAACAAAAAGAACTAAAAAAAATATATCAAATATAATAAATGTGATTGCTGTCGCTTTATTACTTATCGTAGGTACTTGCATAAAGTTATAATGGTGTCTGCGTTGCAATTGGAGAACTCTGTACACAAGAGTCGCTAGACGTTTTAGATTAAATACTTAGACGATAGGTTTAAATTAATTAGAGATAAACTTTACAAATTAAATCTCTAATACAAGTAAGATAATCTGCGGCGTTTAGTTCCGCCAGTCAACACGTAATGGAAAGAAGAGGTAAGACAAATGCGAAGGAAATTAAAGCTTAGAAGTACGTAACAACATTTGGAACGTACCTCTTTAAATTAAATGACGGACACATATCGTAGGAGAATGGTGTGTGACAGTATACGCGATGGTTTTGAATTTGAAACCTTTCTCGGGGAAAACAAAATTGTCTGGTCCGGTAAGACAATGCCGCGGGGCATTCTGTTCCGCAAATCGTGGAGAAAAATTCCACCAATACGGGGAGTATTGGTAGAAATTTTCTTTGTAGTAATACTTAAATATTATTTTATTTTTATCGTTCCCATAAGAATACGCGTAACGTTGGACAATCGTCCTGCGTCAGTGGAAAATAGAAAAGACGGAGTGATTTATGTCTCCATTCTCTCTGGCTACACTGCAATACAATGTCAACGTTATGTTTCAAATACATATATGTAATTAGCATTAGCGTTCTATACAATATTTATAAAAAATAGCTTAACACTTTTTTATAAATCAGCTTCACGCTGTATCCCGCACACAGCAGCAAATAATCATTCCGCAAAAAATCGAACTCACTACTACTACACGTCACAGTGTGACGAGATTATCATTTATATATCTAGATAAATATCTATAGATTTTTTTTACTTAACCTTCGAATCTAAAATATTAAATATTTAATTTCCTCGAGTGACTATCGAACCCTCAACCCGTCGCGTTTACAGTCACACGCTTGTGCCTCCGCACCACGACTGCCTACGGAGATCTATAGATAGTTTTCACCTTGTAGCCGATTGACATCATCCCTAATTTCACGAACAAGGAGGACAGTATAATCCAGACTGATTGTACTACCCAGCGGTACAACAAAGCTTTGAATATTAGTTTGGATGGTTTCGTTCGAAGGTCCACGTTTTGATTGACGCCCACGTTGAGCACTGCGATTGCTTTTACTGTAATTAAATCACTGTGCGAGCTTTTGTACAAGTTTCATATTGAAAATTGCATTTTCAACGTACAATGTATATTTATTGTTTCCTGAATGAATGTAGAGTAATGTTTATCGTTTTCTGGATGAGAGTGTATGAGAATTGAGTGAATGAAAGTGGTGATTGTTAGAAGGTTGATAGAGAAAATAAATGGAGATTATTTTTTTTTTCCGAGTAGTAGAAAATAGAGTCCAAACACTTCGTTCTAAAACTACTGCTTAAATTTCCAAGCATTGTGTGTTGAGTCAACTCAAGAGGGAATTGAAAAATAACAGACGCTATATCGCTGCTCTGCAAAGGTCTCAAGGATGGAAAGTCATTGTATGTTCAATACAGGTGACAGATTTTTCTCCAGGGTGATTGAACCATAGACACTAAATTTCACCGCCCATAAGCAACGGCGCTAACCAGTGTACAGAGAGTGAAAAATAGAGTGACGTATCTTTTTGTTTATAGGGTAGAAAAACACTAACATATGACTCCTTTTAGCATTTTTTTGGGTTTTTTTAGTTAAAAATGGGGAACAAAATCTTAACACCTCTGCCCATCCGTAGCAAAAAAGAAAACAAACAAGCAAATAAGTGAAATCTGAATAATTCATCCATTCGCAGATCATACTGTGCTCATATTGTGTTACTACATACTACCTACTCTTACAACACATTACTACATACTACATACGTC
The DNA here is from genome assembly GCA_021202915.1 of Heliconius himera. Classification (NCBI taxonomy): domain Eukaryota; kingdom Metazoa; phylum Arthropoda; class Insecta; order Lepidoptera; family Nymphalidae; genus Heliconius; species Heliconius himera. The sequence continues at coordinate 1,182,318 of JAJHJA010000046.1, forward strand.
ATTGTGAACTTGTATGTTGAACAATTTGTCACGACCCTTGCTCAAAATTATTACAATGCATAAAATGGTTTTATCTGTATATTTTCAAGTAAGCATTGTCTGACGAATGTTGGTTAGTAGGCCGATGGTTCTAAGTTTAAATACATTTGTAACTTTTTGTCGCTTTATTCCGTAGTAGCAGTACTAGTATAATAAAACCGTTAAAAGATCAAACATCCGTAGAATCTAAAGCTCACATCGAGATGAATAACAGACAAAAGGCGTTATATACCAATAAATAAAAATATGTATAAATATAACTATAATATGCACAGTCGGGTAGACAGGGCGAACCTGGGAACCTAATAATAAGGCAATCTGTTCCCATTAAGACGCTTCCATTCCCCATTTTCCTCTGAATTCTCGAGGCTCGTCGTGCTTTGCCTCGCTACAAGAACGAGGAAAAATATTAAATGTTCATTTCCTCGAGTGGAAATCAAACCTACAACCTGTTGTACATACAGTCTCACGCTTGAGCTCCTGCGCCACGACTGAGTAACCACAATTGATTGATTATTAAAAACAAAACGTTGAAATCGTTTTTTTTTTAAATAAATAAATAAACAGGCATTAAGCCGTAGCACTAAGAAGCAATAATTCAATAATACTATTTAACAAATAAGTACAGTCCCCACTACCAAAATGCGGTGACGTATTTAAGATGTATGTAAGCACTACTTCGGATCGATCTTTCTCACTCAATTTAACTACTTAATGCCTCAATTTACGTAGTAATTTGTGCTTATAAAAAAACGTAGGAAATTAATCTGATAATTTGTTGAAATTTGTTTTTTTTTATTCTTGTATTATTTACGCTTAAGACAGCGTATGTCTTCCGAATAAGCAAAGTAGGCTGAGCGAACATAGTGTTAAGATAATCTACTCCTCTGTATTTTTTGTGTGGGTGAAAAATATTTTTTAATACATTCACACACAATTGTAGCGTAGACGTAATATTTGTTCAAATGTCATTTCTCAATTTTACTACTATAAGAAACAAAATACAATGAAAAATAATTAAAAAGTGGGGAATAAAATAAAAACCAAATTATCTTTACTGTATCATAAAATATAAAAAAGTACAAAAGTTGAAATGATGACTTCATAAACTATAATTTCTATCACAACTTCACTACAAAACATAAATCAATCGTAAATCTATATGGAAATCACAATAACTAAATTTTCAAAAGGACTTTTACAGAATTACATATTATGAGGCTTCCCATATAATTTTGGTACTTAATCACTATAAAACAATAGCCCAGGCTAGCCCCGGATGCCAAACGGACCAGAAACAGGGTGAAATTAAAATGAGAGCTATTCAGTGATTCTATGACATTGTGTCTGTGCAATAGTTTTCTTTGTCTTTGTATATGAGGTTGTAGGTAATTTTTAATCATCATAATTTTATTAATTAAAATACGTAAGACACTTTAGTGATTCAAGTATTTTTTTAACATATTGCCATTTAACTAGCCTTATGAAACTTTTAGAGATATTGTTAATATTGAACTTTGTCAAAAAAAAATTATGTTCCGATGTTATTTCGAAATTTCTAGACCGATAGTTGTAAATTATTGTACGGTATAACAGGCCTAACGTTGAGCTATGTATATTGACGAAAGAAATCACAAGCACAAACATGAATTTGGCTTTATTTTTCAATTTTGTTCAAGAATCCGATTTTTTCGAGTAAAATCACAAATTCCAGCGAGAGCCAGCGCAAATGTGCTAAATATACGTAGAGGTGAAATGGATAGGTACTAACCTTAGTACCTATCCATTTTACCTCCCAAACAGACCACCGTTGGACCGTTAATCGAGTTATATCCTGAATTGAAGAGGCATTGGCTCTCCATATCCATTGCCTCTACATCTCCATGGACTCTTCCATACTCAGTGATTTACAGATAACGCACAGATAAAACTACTTTACTTAAGACGATGAAATTTGGCATGTAGGTAGGATACGGAATGTAGGCTAAGGCACTAAGATTGGATTTCTTGAATTCCCTATGAAAACTAAAAAAAAAAGGTATTTTCCAATTTGCGACGACGACAATTATTTAAATAATATTGCCATTTTAATAAATGTCGATTCCCAATAGTAATAATTATTAACATATAATTTCACTATTATTTACAACATATTTATGTGACAATATTCTAAAAAAACACTGAAAACAACTAGAAAACTCCAATTTAAATTCAGATTTGCCTGACGAGGCACTTTAAAAGGTAAACCTGGAGCTTATTGCATTTTCTCAAAGCACGAGATGGATATTAAAAATCCATAATATAGGTTATAAAGAAGGAACACCCCAAACGTGCCTGGCTCCCGGCCAACGCTACCCACGAGCATGTTGCTGTCGTTAAATTTACATTTGCTGTATCGGACTCTCTGTTTGTATTGGCTGTTTGGTCTGAGATCATCGTGTTTGGTCATGAACTCATGAGTGACCTGACGGTGTTGGCGAAGGAGCGTAAGTCTAATATCAATTAATTTTGTGTTATTTTCTTACAGCAATACTAACGACGTCATAAAATTAAGTAATATATGTTGTAGTTAAGTAGGTATAGTTCTTTTAAGTTGTTTGTCTCACCGCCATTGTGGCGCAGCAGCACAGCGTCTGACTGTAAACGTGACGGATGTTTAATGGACTTCCACGTGGGGACATTAATTATTATTCCTCGCTCTGGTAACAAAACAAAGCGCAGCGTTGAGTCTCTGTTTTGAAATCAACACGCAATTTTTTGAAAATCGGGCGGTGCGTGAAAAATAAAGTGTGTTAACACTAGGTCACCTTTGCCTACCTTGCTATATGCGAGATACAGAGCAAGGCTAAAAATATATATATAATAAACGAAACTGACTAGAAACTGAATGAGACTGAAACAAACATAACATCCTAATAAACGTTTGTATTAAAATTTTGTATTTTCATAGGTTACACCTTTTTAGTAGAAAACTCGCTTTGACACCTGCAATTACTTTTTACAGGTATGATCCCTTGTCCCTAATAACCTGTATTTAATTGTGTAATATAAATGAATATGATACTTAGTTTCTATGTGATCCTACTATGGTGTTTGAATAACCATACAATTCTAAATTAATAAAAAAAACTTACTTTAGAATTCAAAATTAATAAAAAAAATTAAGTTGCTAGTATATAGAGAAAAATTGTCATAAAAAAATTGTAGTTATTACTTATACGGAGAATTTGATGCCTTATATTTTTTAGTTTCACGCTGTATCCTGCAGGGTAGGCAGATGTAACCTGGGAACCTAAAGATAAGTCAATCCGTTTCCATCAAAGCACTTCCAAATGTATAAGTATACTTTCTACAGCTCCACATATATAAATATGTGGTCTAACCAAAGTATGAAATGGTTCAAACAGAACAAACGTGAGAAGCGAAGTAGTAGACAAACATGTCTGAGATATTTCAATTTTCTTACATTTTCATGTTTGAAACCGATTCTCTGCGTACAGCTGAGCAAATAGGGGCTAAGTAACAATTTATTTTCTTTATTTAGACTATCTGTCGCTCTAACTTTGTCTGTATATAAACTTATATGTATACCGTTATTATAATATGCAAAGATAACAGTAAATAAACGGTAGAATATGCGCGAATTTTATTATTTTATTTTACTGATTTATGATTTATCTCAAGTAAAAACACACCAGTCTTCACGTTCGACACCAATTTGTGATATTGCATGTTGATTAGTGGAACTTAATGCATTTCTCTTATCAGGACGGGGAAAAGAAAGTATTCATAATATAATAATCCCCGGGAAATTGAATTCACAACCATCCCGTTTAAGAACGACTATGTCCGTATCAGTCCGAATCAGGTTAATCAGAGGGAACCTGGGAATCTAGTGTTAAGACACTACGTCCTTCTTTAGGACACGCCACGCCATGATGTAAATTACGCATAAAAAAATGTATATATAAATTTTAACTGTAAATGTCGCTTACAAAATAAGACATCCCAGTCTTTCAAGTTCCAAGTAAGATCTCGCCTCAAACATTCAACGACAGCAGCGTGACCGAGACGACGACCGCTTGGGCGCCAGCCAGACCTACACGACTTGCCAACTTCCTTAATTGCTTTTTAGTCACTTCCTATTTACATTATTAAGTACTCAATATCCTATTGTATTGTATATAATAGGTATATTGTATACACTTTACATACATTGATGCATTGTGGTTTGTAGATTACAAAGAAAGGCTTTATAATGAGGTCTGACTACCACCTATTGAGGTTTACGTGGAGTTTGCACTTGTGTTTATTTACACGATTTAATTAAAGAATTATTTATGTTAATTTATAGACAACGCGCAGTGTTGAGTTCTGCCATAAATTAGCGCCGCGTTGAATTACGTAAGTCGTGCACATTCTAGCTGATATTCTGAAAAATATCAACAGTGCAATTTCATACCAATTTGAATTCAGTTTACGTTATTACAATTTTTTTAAACGACGTCATTTATATACACAACCGAAAGCCAATCCTACAAATAAAAAGAGAACACTCTTAGAAAAAAGAGTACCCTCTTATTTCCGCTTTCCTTAAGTCGACTCATGGCCATTTTTAATAGTAAAGTTAGTACTACTCTTGTAGTTCACTTATCGAGTTTGTTTCAATATAAAGTTTTTCCATCTCACATGAAACTGGATAGATGCCAGCTAATTGTTCAGATCTGTTCGCGAAGGAAACAAATTAGTTTCTGTTTTATTTCATTCAAAGTCGGGCCAATTTGAGCCTCTACTCTGTAATTAACAGTTGAGATTCATTTGAGAGTTTAACTTGAAACGTGTTTCTGTAGTTTTGTTTGGTTCCGTGATATTGTCCCTTATTCATAACTTAGTTGGAACTTGTCCACTTTGAGGTAGTCTCGAAGCGCAGAGGCACAACGACTTATTGTAAGCTTTACACTCTTGTGGAATTAATTATGCTCATTTCTCTGCTCTGGCTAGCTACATAAAGCGCGACATTGAGTTCCGCCACTTAACACGCAATGTCTTGAAAATACGGCGAAAAGTTGGGAATGAAATGTCTAACTTTCCTTTACCTACTCAGCGTGAAGAAAAAAAGTTTATCATAAACAAATATTTTAATATCTCTAATCCAAATAAATCGTCTATTGGTTCGACACCCGGCGTAAAACAATGGGGCAATCCTAAATAACACGATTTTCATCTCCGCTGAAAACATTTGGAATTCAATCACAGCTACCCTTCCACTGAAAGAATTTTAATAAAGCCCCCACTTGACCGGACCATTTTATTTTTGACAAACATTTTAGATAGCACCGTCTGTGACAGAGGAGGCGATTTTTTCAATCTTTAACTGTCAAATCAATCTTCAATTTCCTTTTATGTTCATTTACATTTCAGAATAATATCTGTCGTAAAATATATTATTTTTCTGTAGAATTTGGCTGAAAATTATGATGTAAGAATACATGTGTTCTTAATTAAAGAGATGGGTCATTCATGTGATTTTATTATCAATAGGAAAACTCTTCCGGTACTGATCTGACAGACAACACACAGGCGAAATACTTTATGATTGGCATGTATGTAGGTATGTATAGCTAGGGAGTGTAGAGAAACACTAAGCGAGGATTTCTCAAAATTCCTACGAAAAGTGTAAAAATCGAGGTTTTCGACAACCATTGTTACAATTGCATACTTTTTTTCCCTATTAAATATCGAAATATTAGCTTATTACTTATTATATATTATTTATATATTACGTATTTAACCAGATCTGTAGAGTTTTTAATATAAAATAACAATTTCTAATAAATCTACCCAATTTGCCTACACAAAGTTTCGCTACGAGTACATTCTATAAAAAGATCGATCTCTGCAACGCTAGATTCTACAAAATAAAATACATATACTACCAAAATTCCAATTCTCCTTACTTAATAAAATAAAAATGTTTAAATCACATTTTAACATTTAATTGATATTGTTAAATATAAACACGATATTTATCGAACCCGATGCCCACTAAGCATAATTAATGATTACTTTGAATCCTGCACATAGCGGGGCAGGCAGTAGAGTCGGAACTTGGGAAACTAGTGTACAGACACTCCGTTGCCATTAAGACACTTCCGTTCCCCATTTTCCGCTGAATTCTCGGGGTATTGCATTTTGACTAATATATTATGTTAGTAAAGGTATACTTTCACGTAAACCCATACATAAATCTTTAGCTACAGCATTCTGAAAGCTAACATTACACAAACAAAGACCATATAACACAGATCTTACATCATCAATCTAACAAGGATTATCCTTTACATGGGATGTTCCAGATAAATAGTTTTGGACTCGACTCGCCGATTATTTGAACCAACGTATACAGATTAGGGGCATATTTCAAATTAGCGAAGTTTCTAAGGAGAGTCTTACGTTTAATTATAACATAACTGGTAGTAGTACTTTGTCATCGTATACGATGTAAGATAAATAGTTTGTTTGAACCTTTGTTTTAGTTTCGACTGCATACATACATTTATCAATTGCCTTTGTTTAGGTCAGTTGACGTAGAGAGTTACAAACGTGTAATAGATTACTGTAGAATTATGGTTATACTTAAATATAAATTAAGTTACTTACTATAGAAATAATTAAAAAATATAAAATATTTAATTAATATTCAAATTATACTTATTATTATGATGAAAACACTTTAATAAATTACTATAAAATAATGACAATTTTTAATTGTTATTAAATAGTAAGAAATATATATTATAGTTATTTCCATAATATTTCATAAAATTTATTTTCTATAATTTTGTATTATATTATATACTGATAAATATATAATTTTTATAACTTTTCTAATTTCGATTGCCGCTGATGAAATGAAAGATTTAATACTTTCATTGAAATATTTAATATTTTCTATTCATCGCTCTGGTAACGAGGCAAAGAGCGACGTCGAGTCCTCGCACTCCAAACGCAACGCCTCCAAAATTTGGCAGGATATGTGAAAAATATAACGTGAAGCAAAAAAAATCTTTATATTGATAAGCATCTACCCACAAGTACACTGTGGTTATAATGCTGAAAAGTTTGGTTTGAACGCGCTAATTATAGAACTACGAAATAGAATTGGTAAATTATTTTTATAAGGTGCTTTATGGATTATGTTATTCATTCTCACTACACATATCCCCCACTGTACCTGAGATCAGTTACCCAGCTAAGTTATGTTCAATTTCCAAGGCATTGCGAGTAAAGAGTGGCAGAGCTTAATGACCTTATTATCACAACGAGGATATTAAAAAAAATTTCATTCACCCGATTGGAAATCGAACCTACAACTGTCGCGTTTACACAACAACCTCAAATTTTCACTTTAATTAACACAGATATAGACATATAACTATCAATATACAACAGCCGGCAGCGCCCACCGCCTACCGCCTACCTGTTTAATTGTAAAAGTAATAATCGAATCATTCACGCCGCAGTGTTTCACGTGGAAATGTTAATGAAAGCGCGCGCGGTACATTAGCAGTTTAATATCAAATTGTTGAAACGCAATAGTATGTCGTTGAAAGTATATAATAAGTACTTTACCGTACCGTCCGTACTTTAAGTTTACGTGAACGTAACGTGATTTTAGGACGTAAAGTAAGAAAAATATGTTTTTACTCGTTCCAGTAGGATTTTTGACCAATCCTCTCCATGTACACTTAAGCCCAATATTAATAACCTACCTCCAACATCAATCTTAGATTGTTTCATATATCTATCCTATGTAGAGATTGGATATTAATAACCTACCTCCAACATCAATCTTAGATTGTTTCATATATCTATCCTATGTAGAGATTGGATATTAATAACCTACCTCCAACATCAATCTTAGATTGTTTCATATATCTATCCTATGTAGAGATTGGATAGATATATGAAACAATCTAAGATTGACGTTGGAGGTAGGTTATTAATATTGGGCGTTAGTAACTAACACGCCAATTTTTAACAATCTAAGTCCAGTAATTTCGTGTGTGCTTTATGCAGACACGAGGAAACGTTAACATATATTTATTTTTAACTTACGTTCTGAATTTTATAGTGCAATCATCACCGAGTACGGAAGTGCCAGGAATGTCTGTCCAAGCTACGAAGTGCTATTAGTGCTATAGAATGTACTGGATAATAAAATTGCTATAAAAGCCTATATCATCAGACCAGCTCGATGATCACATATTAGTATATTGTCACCTAAATCCTACCTTCCCTTCGTATAACTGCCAAGTTTCGTGATGATATAATTATTACTAGCGGGCCAAATTCAAAAGTTTGTTACCTTTTAAACATATTTTTATATACAAGTAAAACACTTAAGGAACTCAACTCCACGCCTCGCAACACCAGAGAGAAGAAATGAAAACATTAAATATTTTATTTCCTCGAGTGGGGATCGAACTCACCACCAGTCGCGTTTACATTTACACATTTGTGCCTCTGCGGCACGAGTGGCCTCTAAAATATAATTACATAGTCGCAATAATAAAAGCGTGTTAAAAACGCCTGTGTACACAGACCGAACAATTTCGTCAGCAATAATTAATTAATTTCACGAACTTCCGTTTGAGGGCGGCTCTGAAATGCCAGTTGAGAGTGGTGACGTAACCATTACTCCCAACTCCCAAGTGCTAGTCTCGCTCGACCATCGAAATTAACATTTCCGCTGGTGGCAGCTTTACAAGAATCATATATGCAATAACGAAATTAAATTATTTTTGTAATTAAAATTTTACAATGTAAAAATTTTATGCTTGTAAGCAATATACATTTTTTAAAAAATTTTATGTATGTAAAACTATTTAAAACAAACTTTCGTCGGAATGCTGTGTTTTTAAATAGATTATGCATACATTTTAACTTTATATAGGTACACAAATACTGTCTATTTATCTAATCTAGTGAGCCTCAGCTTGGTTTGCGTGAAAATTATACGTTTCTTTGTGTTTCCGCTGAAATTTCTTGAAACACTATCTTATTTCTCCCCTACACTCACCAAGGAATCGACATTTAAATGTCAACTAATTCTAAGTCCAACAGTTTGGGTATATAGTAGACGGTGCCTTGTCTGTCAGGCACTTTTCAAGTTTTAGCATATTTTATATAGATTTTATTAGCATTTTTTTGGTAAAATACCTGCTACGAAAAAAATCTAATAATTAAATCAAGAAATAAAAACGTATGCGAACGTAACGTTTTTTAAATCTCCTCTCAAAGGCACAATAAACATGGGTGCCGACAAGTGTACGCGCAGGCCAGAGCCGACACCACTGCGGCGCGCCTCAAAATTCAATTAATCCTGGCTCGTCACCAAAATTAGTTAAGGGGCTTAAAACTCGATGTAACAGCAATCAGATTGTTTAAATTGTAAGCGTTAGCGGAAAATCTTTTTTTTTTATTGTATTTTTTTTTGTTTGTTTGGAAAATATATGAAATTTGTATGTTATTTGATGAAGGCGAATCTTCAGTATAGCTATCCACTTACAATATTTAAAAAGGTGGAAAACGGCTAAAAGATTAATATACAATTAATGAGTAACTAAGAAACATTTCACGAGTAGTATTTTACACCACAGATTTCGATCGCCTACGCCTATTTTGCTTGTGAGTTTCTTTTAATGTTATTATTTTGTGAAAATCAGAGTTTTATCAACCACAATATTATCAACCACAATAAATTGACTTTACTTTACTGATTGTATATAGTCTTAATCGTTATATAGGCTATCCAATACAAAAAGATTTTTTCAATACACACGATTCCTAAGATCAGCACGATCAACCAAACAAACACTCCAACTTAATAATATTAATAAGTATTTAGATGACGAGGATGATATAAAAATTTAGCGCAAAGATATTTCCGCTATAAAATAACGGCATTCAGCTTACAACTTCAGCTACAACTGAACAACTCCATTCCGTCCAGATACTGCGAGTGTTTACTAAACATCTTTGGAGGCTTATCACATTTTGACTCACTTTGCGCGCGTTCGCTAAATAATTGAAAGGTGTTTCCGTTTTTATGGAACAAATCTCGCGAACCAATTTCATTTTTCACAGCATTTTGCGATGAAAGACGACAATTACCTTTTTAATTCAGATTTCTTTAATTCAATGTGGACTGTTTTAATATAAGTATAATCTGTACTAAAAATCAAATATAAACGATATTTAGATAAATATAAAAAAGATATTTAGATAAATTTATTAAATCTAAATATGTTTTTGGAATTTATTACAGAATTGTTTTGTTTACCTTTCGATATAACCCAATAGATATATCAGTCGTAACTCATACATAACTTTTAAGTGTTTTAATTTGCACCATTTCACATGCGGCGTCGCTCCTAGCTAATGTTTTTATAAACCTAGAAATTTTAAGGTAGGCTAAGGCAACCAGAAATAAAAAAAAAAATAAAGGGAATCGATTCTACAATTTCCGTCCTTTCTTTAGAGCCGAATGTGTGTAATTGCATGGCATGAAAAATGTTAAAAAAGCTATATCAGAAATATAAGTAGGTATATTGTATACAATGTATTGAACATACAAATATTGTGTTCAGTCCGGTCCATCTAAACATCCACTAGCTATCTAAAATCATAAACAAAAGCGATAAAAAAGACTAAACGTACAAAGGTATGCTGAATAATCCGTTTATAACGTGCACAAAATCAAAATAATACAATTCAATGTCTATATTGAATACCTACAACGAGAGGGAAAAATATCGGCAAAAAGGGATTAATGTCATATGAATATCAGAAACTCCCGAGGATACAAATTAAATACGTTTTAAATCACTCCATTATAATTTTCAAAGATTAAATTTCGTTTGTGTCACGATAGGGTCGGAAAAGTTGCAAATTAAATTGAATGTTTTACTTTATTTCAGAGCAGCGTTGAGTTCTATTTCGAAAATTGGGCTGAAAATGGGCAACAGAGTGTCTTAACTCTGGAAAACTGAGAAAAAAAACGAAACTAATTACACTACACCGAAAGCAAATCTCAGTAACAATTGAAACAGTAACTTCAAGAAAATTCATAATAACTAACTGAGTAATATCGTTCAATCTTCATTGCGCCGTAAAACCATTAAACAATACAATGAAATGATGCCTGAGACCGAGACCGTACTGAAGCATAAAATTTTATTAATCTTAGAAACGTTGAACTTTGTTATATTTAAATGACGTATTTTTAAAGCTCAGGTAATTTTATGAGGAAAGAGGGTGAACGGCTTATTTGGTTACACGAAGCAAAATAAATCAATGTTCTTGTGTAATATTTGCTCTTTTTTATATTTTCTTATGCAAAATTGTAACTCACTACCATCTTGTGATCACACGCCATTAAATAATATTTGTTTTTGTCGAATATGAATGTACTTGTTAATAAAAATCTAAAATCATACCAGCTTCACGCTGCATACCGCACACTGCAGGCTAGGCAGAGGGAATATAGTGATAGAATACTCAGTTTCCCACTTTCCGCCGAATTTTTCGAGGCATTGCGCGTTGAGTGGCGGAAGTCAACGCCGGGCTTTTGCCTTGGTGTCAGAGCGGAGAAATTAAAATATTAAGAATAATAATTCATTCCCTCGAGTGGGGATCGCACCCACAAACGTTGCTTTACAGCCGGCCTTAGTTGCACCCGTTATCTGACTATATTTTCTATTTCACGTGTTGGTAAACAAAGTCGGACGTTAAATCCCGCGAAAGTGGAGAACAGAAGCGTGGAGTTGCTTTTTTATAATCAAAAATCTAAATATTCTTTATTGAACTAGACAAATCGTCAAGTTGCATAAAAATGTCAGTAGTGTCAGTTCTACAGGAGCTACCACTGACTGCGAAGGCACTTCTGCTGAGAATAGATTATCTAACATATAGTGTGTTTTTGTAGTCGATACCAGATTTCTTAATTAACTAGTAAATACTAACTGCAACGGGATTTCAACCGGCAACCTGTCGCGAACGGAGGAGAGCGTTAAATTATTAAACTGAAAAATATAGATTTATTAAATCTATGTTAGGAAAGTTTGCCATGCAATATTGATAAACAAAATAAAAAATATATTTAATAAACGTAGTATTAAATTTAAATAAAATAATACTGAAACGTAGAAATAAAATGAAAAGCATTTCCATTAATATTGATCATAGTATCAAAGAGAATATTTCATAATAAAACAACGTTATGAAACTAATTTAGGTCAGATCCTAATTTGATATATGTTTTAATAATTAATAGGCAGGCATTAATAAAGAGAAAATCATTTATAATTTATACTAATTTATAATTTTTATCATCTATTTCCGTTTATCATTTATAATATGTTTTTTAGTATAAAAAACAAAGAGTTTAGTTTAGTTCAGTTGAGTTCTTAGTTTATGGCGAACATGCCAGTTGAACACTAATCTAATAACTACTAAATAAAACTATTAGACAGTCGGTTACAGAAGGAAATAAAACAACGATTGTAATGTTATGGTACATGTATATTTTAGTAGCTCTCACATAATAAAGTAAAATAAAAAAATATTTGTAAAAACAAAAACCCCGACTGCATCAAACTAAAAAGAAAATAACAAGATTAACAGTCGGGACCTCTTTAAATGCGGGGTTCCTGGTAAAGATTTTATTAAAGGAAGAATTACTTATAGGTCCCGACTGTTAATCCTAATAAACTATTGGGCTTGTTTATTTTCTTTTTAGTTTGATGCAGTCGGGGTTTTTGTTTTTACAAATATTTTTTTATTTTTCATTTTTTTGTTAGAATTTATTATGATAATGATAATCGTGATATACCTTTTTGAAATCCTCGTATTAAGCTCTTGAATTTGATACCCATATTGTAGTATTCGAAACGAAAGTTTTTTTTTTCACTAAGTCTAATGTCGTACCACAGCCGCCATGGTTATTTTTTATTAACGTCACCTATCTAAGAACACTTGGGCTGCTAATACGAATCTAACGATACCTCAAATATGTAAATCCGTTCAGTGGTTCTGGAGATACGAGGTAATAAAGAATATTACATACATACAAGATACGCGCGAAAAACATAACCCTTCCTTAGCAGTCGGGAATAATTAAGATATCACATGATACAATCAAAGTGTCCGAGGTAAATCTGACAAACAGTTACAACGAAATGTTTAACGTGATATAATTTGATATTAACCTTCCTTAGGCTATTTAACACAAAAATATTTTTTTCAAATGGAATCAGTAGTTCTCGAGATTAACGCGTACAACCAAACTCTTTAGCTTCATAATATTAGTACAGGTTACACTAACGCATAGTAATTCATATTTTAATATAAGCTTTGAAAACCGACTAAAAAGCATTAAAATATTTCTTATATATTACGTTTTGATAACGTTTTGAATTTTTTTTTCTTAGAACAGTACGAACAACAAACAGTAAGAAACTGAACTATCTGTACTGTAGTTTCAAAATATTTAAGCTTAATAGCTTGATTAGCTGGACGTCTTCAACAGTATTCAAAATATTTAATATACACGGGGAGGTCCAAAAGTTCGTGGAATGAAAGGGTTCTAAATTAAAAGAAACGGTAAATCATTTTTTTCTTTTCAATATAATCACTCTTAAGCTGAATACATTTATTGGATCTATAAATTATTTCTAAGCTGTCGAAATATTTTTTTTTCTTTCGCCTCAAAATGGGCCAAAATTGCCTCCTTCACCTTATTGTAGTCGGAAAATTTCCTTCCCCTCAAGGCTTTTTTAAAATTAGGGAACAAATAAAAATCACTAGAGGCCAGGTCTGGACTGTAAGGTGGGTGGACTAGTGATTTAAAGCCGTGCGTGTGCAGAGCAGCCATTGCAACTCTGCTCTTGTGAACTGGTGCGTTGTCTTGCAAGAGCAACACACCTTTAGCCAATTTTCCTCGACGTTTTTCTTTAATGGCCTCCTTTAATTGGTTTAGTATCGATGCGTAGTATTCTCCGGTTAGGTTTCTTCACTTTTCTTTGTAATCAATCAATATTATCCCCTCACAATCCCAAAAAACAATAGCCATCAACTTTCCAGCCGATTGTGACACCTTGAATTTCTTTGGGGGTGGTGTACCCTTTTGCCATTGCATCGACTCCTGTTTTGACTCAGGCTCAAAGTGATGGACCCATCTTTCATCTTTAGTAACAATCTGTTCCAAAATCTCTGCCGGTTCATCTCCCCACAACTTCAAAAATTGCTTTGAAGCATCGACGCGCTGCTGTTTTTGAAGCGGTGTGAGCATTTTTGGTACCCATCTTGCACTGACTTTTATCATACTCAGATAGATGTAGGATCCGCAGAATGGTGTTATCTGATACTTCAACTAATGCAGTTAACTATTTTTCTTCAAACGGGCGTCCTCCAGTACAATTTTTTCCACTTTTTCGATGATGTCTGATGTGGTGGCCTCAATTGGCCGTCCAGAGCGGGGGTCGTCTTCAATCGACTCTCGACCATATTTAAAAAGACCATGCCACTTATAAATCATTTACCAAGGCAATCCTCCCCATGAACAGTTTGCATTTCATTTAAAATGATTTGGCCATTCTTTCTTTGGTTGGTAAGGAATTTTAACACGGCGCGGTGTTCAATTTTCTTCATTGTTTCAGTTTTCTTCCGGATTGATTTGTTTAGCAGGCGAGTGTTTGTAAACGAATGACGCAACAGGGCTGAAACTTTATTTATATACTAATGATGAGTCCCCAAGTAGTATGAAATTAAGCGAGCGCCCCTATCCCCACTCTATCACCTCCATTCCACGAACTTTTGGACCTCCCCTCGTATTTTCGAAATTTTGAGCCCCACTTCCCCAATATATTCTTATTTTCCCATTTTGGAAAGGCAACGCGAGGCAAAGCAAGTTTCGCCACTCAACAACATCTCTGAATTAGGCGGATGAAATTCCTACCTCCTACTTGCGGGAAAAGAGGCCATTGGCGTAATGGCACAAGCGTGCGATTGAAAACGCGACAGGTTATTGGTTCGATTTCCAGTCGAGGAAATGAAATATTTTAATTCCCTCCTTCTTCTGCCTACTCTGCTATGTGCATGATACGGTGTGAGAGTAAAACTGCAATACTATGCTCAGTCTTCTGTATTGGCATAAGTCCACAATGGGAAACTGAAGATTAACAATTTTATACTCTTTATTTTATATTAGCAATGTATTTTAAATTTGCCACTACAGAAATTAAAGTTACTATAAAAGCAACGTTAATTAGAAAAGCTTATTACTCTGTATAAGAATATTTTCATTTCACGATTCAAAAGTACTTGCAAGAGACTATTTAAATAAAGAATATTTTGTATTAAATTTTTACTAGTGCAATTCCGTGGGAGTTAAAGATAACTTACAAAATATTTTCCACAAAATGTTGTACTCATAGAATGATAAATGGTAGAATGAAAATGTTTGATACTTTTTCCCTCCTTATACTATTCATCCGATCATCATTAAATTGGGCACATGTTTTTAACAATAGTGTAATATAAAAGTTAAGTTTTGTTTGTAATTTAATATTATATTATATTTTTTAATTATGTATTTTCCTATCAATCCGAAATGTAGGTATTGAAATTCTTATTTTTAGGGTCCCGTACCTCGAAAGGAAAAAACGGAACGCTTATAAGACCACTTTGTAGTCCGTCCGTCCGTCTGTGTGTCAAGACCCTTGTTCTCAGGAACGCGTGAAGTTTGATAACTGAAATTTATATCAAAAACTCAAAGCCCACTGTCTCTTGGAGCTGTGAAAAAGTGAAACTGCTAAGCTAAAGCAATCAAAAGATACAGCTGTTTATGTCGCAAATATCTGTAAATTTTCGAAACTCGCAAGGGAATCAAAACTTACAGGGTACTTCCCGTGAACTCAGAATCTTTAAATTTAGTACGACGAAACGTCTTATAGCACAGATAAAGGCCAAATTGTGAAACGTAAAAATTGATAGGTATTTCATAGAAAAATATATATTTGTAGTTCATTGCATACAAGATGAGTACATGCATATGCCCGCATACTTAGGCTTGTCAACTTTAGTAAGTTGTACTTCCTTATCCATGTTGACCTACAATCCTGAAATTGTTAATTAATCGCCTCGATGGGCGAGTTCTTTTTTAAAATTTCTAATCATTTAATTTATTTTTTAACGATCATTGGTAATCACTTAAGGAGGACCAACATCAGCGAAGAGGACGTACTCGCAACTTTTTTATCATTTGTTTATTAAATACAAAAAAAGGCACAGCAAAATTCTGTAGAGATAAAATTTTAAGCGGCTTTTCCAGACACTTTTAACTTTTTATAACTGACTTTATGAACACTTCGCGCTGCATTAGCTCTTCATATTCATTATGCTAACATAATCCCTAATAAAAAAATATTAAACATTATATGAAACGGGCAGAAAAAAAACTTAAAGGTATATTTTTTTTTAAATTACGCGCTACATCCCGCACAAGGCAGGGTAGACTGAGGGAGCTCAGTGTAAAGATATCCCATTCCCTATGCCCAATTCTGTAGACATTGTACATTAAGTGGTGAAACTTAACGCCGCATGTTTTTAATGTGTCTCCATTTTATTTTTGCGAAGGAATTAGAGAGAATGATGTAAAACAAATGTATGTATATCTCAAACTGCTTGTTTTAACTTTAAAAATTTTACGCATTTTAGAGAACATTTTCTAAGCCGTCATTTAAGATGGTCATCGACGACATGACAAAGCAATAGGTATAGCTAAAAAGTCCCTCATTGGTTAGTCTACTTTTTCTATAGTGAAGAAGTATTGCAATTTTCAATTACATACATACTATGTATACTAATAATATACGTAAGGTTAAAGAGTTTGTATGGTGGAATGTCCCAATTTCAAGAAATACTAGTTGGAATTGAAAGACTACATATACGCTATTTTACACCACGTTAATATCTTTCAATGGCGTGTACCATACGCAACTTCTAAGTCCATTTGGCCAAGAGAGCGGAGCCGCGGGTTCATTTAGTTGTCTTTAAAATAGTAAGAAACTGAGAAACGGAGTAACATGTCATAAGGTGCTCTGAAATGAGCTATATTCAACATTACCATACACAAAGAAGCAAATCATAGTATATACAATGGTATTCTATACGAACAATTTCTGTATATTTTTATATTTACCATTATAGTGTGGTCGGTGGATTAACCGATTAAATGTGCAGCTTTTAGTTAGTTTAGTCTCGAAACTTTTATAAGCTCCGTCTGGCCGCAGTTGGATATGATGAATATATGAAAAAGGACTTCTTTCAGTTTCACGCATTAAATACGAATATAGCAGGGACGACAGAGGGATCCTGGGAACCTACTGTTACGACACTTCTGTTCCCTACTTTCTATCGAATTTTATAGCGGCAAGAGAAATACATCACCTGTGAACATTTGACCTGTCTGATTTAATCGCGGTTCATGAGACATAGCCTGGTGACAGACGGATAGATAAACAGCGGAGTCTTAGTAGTAGCGTCCCGTTTCAACTCCAAACATTTTTTAAAGATATACACTATATCAATATAATTTTCAACAAAATTTCGGTAACAGCATCAAAATTTATCTTGCTCAAGTAAGAAATCAATATCTGACGTTAGAGGACGAGAGGTTCGGGATAACTAAGCATTTTGCGAGAGGTAATCTTGACTGCGATCACTTATGGTCTCAACAAGAGAAGCTTGTGCAACTTTGAATATATTAAAATGATCTTATAGCTACAAAGTAATTTTATTATATTTTTAAGTGTTATTGACATATCATAAATATGGCAAAACTGATATTTCGTAATTTTTTGGCAAAATTTCAGTTTTGAATGGACATTTTTTAATACAAGATACATAATAAGAGAGTTGAAAGTAAAATCAATAAGGATTCAATATTATAGTAGTAGTATTATCTACAAGCAGTTCCAGAATAGTCTCTGGAATTCAAATGACATATGACTGAGTGAAAAAAATAGATGTAAGTTTCGACAGCAACATGATTTCACTATTACATGTATCAACTTCTGCTACTAGGATGTGGCTGAGAAACTAATTAATACAAATAAATTAAAGAGTCTTCAAAATTTGCTATACGCTTTATTTACGGCTAACGTACACCCACGTATTTCAATTTCACCATTTATCAACATTATTTCCTTTATAAGGTAAGTTTACTCATCTAATAAAAATTTTCAAAAAATTCTCTTAGCGGGAGCTAAAATAAATCATACATGTAAGACATTCCAGAAGTGCTTGAAGAAAGAGGTGTCTTAACACTATGTTCTCTTTGCCAGACATCTCACCATACGTTGAAATATCTATAATATTGAATATTCCATTGACATGACACTTGACACTTTTGTAACATTAATTTCTATATTCCAGAGTTCAATGTCGCTGTAACATGAATACTGCTATACACCACTGACTACACACATCACGATGAAAGCGTCTAAACTAACCTTTCACTATACTTCCAGTATACCCTTCACCTATTTTTGCATCTAGAATAACTAGGTTGTGTATATAACGATACATTCACATTCATTTTTAACTTCGCGCTGTATCCCGCGTATAGCATGGTAGGCACAGGGAACCTAGTGTTAAGATACTACGTTAAGTATTCTCCTCTCAATTTTCTAGACATTATGTGTTGAGTGACGAAACTCACCGCCGCTCTTTGTCTTGTAATTACAGCGAGAACATCAAAATAGTTCTAACGGGATGCTAACGGGTCAAATAAGTTGCAACAAGCGCATTTAGAATTTTGACGTAGCTTGATGTGAACGTATGACTTAGTGGTCACAGCGCTTGGAAGTTTCCAAGAGGCGCAAGTTCCGATTCCGCTGCCTGTTCAAAAAAAAACTGAATGTACCATAATTTTTCAGGCATTTTTTCGACTGCTCGACAATGGAATTCAAAAGAATAAATATATTGTTCTCTATCCTTAAAGCTCCATCTGCTCACGCAAAAGTCCGTCCTTGTTTCGTCGAAATGAGACACGTTTGAGTGAATAATATCCGCGAGTATATTAAAACGGGCTTTCATTAAGTCGACGCTAAGCGGTTACAGAGCTTTGTACGGGACATACACATACATACACACAGTATAAACATTTTAATGAAGTTTTTAGAACAGAATAAAGAATATTAATAAATACTTTTTACTTCTGTGACATTGCGATCAATTGAAGAAAAATATTAAGTGAAATGTTACTATGTTACTAATATGTCAGAGCATACTAAGTTTGATGCCGGAGTCCCACCTATAAATACGTTTATATTTAAAATATTAATATTATAAATATAAACTTATTATTTATATTTATAATATTATAATTATATAGTCTTCAAATATTAAGAATTATTTCTATTCGAGGAATTGATTTCTCCACTCAACACTCAATACTTGAATAATGCGGTAAATGAGGAACTAAGTGTATTGACACTATTTTCCTTTTCCTACCCCGCTATGGGATACAGTGTGAAGTAACGGAACACTCATTTATCTCCTTTTTCCTCTGTATTATACATATATGAAAAATACATTAAAAAAATTACGTTAAAAAGCTAAAAAAATACATTTACAAAATCTATGTTAAGAAGTAAGGATTAATTCATTGTTCCTTGTTGCTCCAACATTTTATGTACTCCATTAATGTAATGAACGTCTTTATACAATTGCAACGCACGGTTTGTTGTTTTACAGGTCAATTATCATACATTGTTTTGCGAATATAAATAAGAACAGACGAAGATCCATAAGAATTAAATATGTTTTTTGTTACTATTTTCTGTTTTTATAAGCCAATTCTTTTGTATTTCATTATTCGGGACTTAGTTCCAAAACACAAGTTCTATAAATAAAACTACTGAAAAAAACGAATTACAAAATTGAAATTTAGCATATAGGTAGGTTAGGAAGAGTAAGTGGGTGTAGAAGTGTAGGTGATAGTGGGAGTGTGCACTGAGAAAGGATTTCTATATAATCCTACGATAATGGAAAAAAATGGGATATTTAGAAAGAAAGTGCGAATTGTTAACTATAATGAAATATTATAGAATAAAATATAGAGAGAGAAAGAAAGAATAAAATATAGAGAGAGAAAGAAAGAATAAAATATAGAATATGAGAATATTAAGGAATTAAAGATTATTTTATGATTAATCCTGTATCGTGGGTTCCAATATATGATTTTACAATTTAAGTTTAATGTTGACACTCGTTTTACAAGACATAAATAATAATAATACAGTAAAAAAAGAAGGTAAATAATCATTAGGTTATTTTAAAACAAAGTAAAGTTTTTTTTATAGATAGAAGATAGATATTAGAAAACAATTAAGTTTATTCCGTATGAACTTTGATACGTAATATTTTTTTAAATATCACAAATCTATGCAAGGCTAGAGCGAGTACCCAGTATTGTAATTTTTCCGTCATTAGCTGAATAACAGACAGACGACGCACAGCCAAAATTACGCAGCGTAAATAGCTGAAATTTTATTCTTTTTTTAGCTTAACGCTGTATTCTACACATAGCAGGAAAGGGAACCTACTGTTAAGACATTCCGTTTCCATCAACACACTTCCACCGAATCCTGACGGCATTGCATGTTGAGCGGTGGAACTCAATACCAGAGCGAGGAGAATAAAAATATTAAATATTTCATTTCCTCGAACGAGAAACCTACAACTTGTCGCGTTTACAGTTACTTGTGCTTGTGCCCCTGCACCGAGGTTGGCTTCATTGAAATTTAACAATAAATTCTTCGAGTGTAAGGCAGTATTTTTAGATACTTTTAACATTTTTAAAGTGTTATTCTACACCTAGGAAAGTAAGATACTTATTTAGAAAACGTATATTTTTTTTTAAGGTTTCCAGGAGGCCCGAGGTTCGAGTCCAGCTACGTTCAAATATTTATACGTTTTCTAAATAAGTAGTATTTTTAGATTTTTTTACGAAAAAGGTAAAAGAACACACTTCCACATTAAAAAGTCGACGCAAACGAAGTCGCGGGACACAGCTCGTCAGATAAAACAGCATCCTTTCATCTCATCTGGGTTGAGTGATTACGCTTTGTGCAAACCGCGACCACATGCTACCACAGAGCCACAGTGTTTCTTTGTTGACGTTTGTATGTATGTGTGTATGTATGTTATTAGAAAAACATGAGATTATAATGATCTTACAGTTGTATGAAAGAATATACTTATTCTTGAATATTTGTTATATTTATTTACTTTGTTTGAATAATGGGATCTGGAAAATAGGTTGAAATTATAATAATAGTATGAGATACATGCTCTAGAGGCGAGTGGTGGCGCAGGGGCAAACGGATGCGACAGTAAACGCGACAGGTAATGGGATCGATTTCCACTCGAGGAAATAAAATATTTGATATTTTCCTTTCGAGGAAAAGGCAAATTAACGATGCTAAGCGCGGTGTAGAATTCCGCCGCAGAACACGCAATGCCTCTAGAAATCGGTATAAAGTGGTAAATGGAAGTGTCTTAATGGGAACAGAGTGTCTTAACACTCACTAGGTTCCACGGTTACCTTAGCCTACTCTGCTATGTGCAGGATACAGTGTTAAGAAAAAAAGAAAAGGAACTAGAAAACAGAGTATCTTATCCTCTCACAATCTTAGTAACTTTACAAATCGGACTAAGTCTTATATTTTCCACACAAACTGACGACACTTCCATTTTATTTGTGTACTTAAAATAAACAACCAAGAACGGGGTCGACCGGAAATGAGCGGAATACAAAATACATATAGTTCGTTAATTATCGTTAGTTCTAGAAACGATTAGGATAATCGTCACGTAATAGTCGACGAGACTCGGATACAATATTACTTTTATACGTAGCCATTTCTTATAACGCACTTACTTTATTTATATTTTATTTATCTGTATTTAAAACGTGCGTTAGATTGTCAACTGTATAGGTGGTAGTGAATTCGAAAATAGACCGAGGATATTTAAAAAAATGTAAGTAATAATAAAATATATTTGGCACAAAATGTTAACGGAGGTAGGTAAATGAAAACCGACTAGTTGTGGGTTCGATCCCCACTCGAGGAAACTATTTCGGCGTTTTTTGCCTCGAGAGAGCAAGATTTCTAATTGCATTGAGCAAGCATTGAGTTCTAATAATCAACACTCAATGCCTCCAGAATTCGGTGGAAAACGGGGAACGTTGTGTCGTAACACTAGGTTCCCTATGCCTACCCTGCTGTGTGTGACTACAGGTGACGCCAAAAAATATATATTTTCTTAAACAAAAACAAATAGCTTCACGCTTTCTTAAAGTACTGCTATAGGAAAAGGAGATTATCAATTCGACTGTATTTTTTTTATGTTTTTGTTACCTCAGAACTGTTGACTGGGTGAACCGATTTTGATGATTTTTTTTTTTTTATAAAAAAGCTAGTGCCTTCTGTGTGCTCTCATTTTGATTCGTCCATATCTGACAACGGTGTTCCTGAGAAAATCACATAAGTCCTAAATTTGCATTAAGTATGTGCGCCACAAATGGACGAATAACGGGATCCGGTTGAAATTGAAAAACAGTTTTTTTAGGCAAAAATTACTTTATCGGAAGACACTTTGTTTAGTACTTTCCTGTTCAATTTTAGGCACATTTAGGATAAGAAGGCTTGGAATATATTAAATAAAAATATAATTATTCCCCTCCGTAGGTATCAAACCCTCAAATATCGTATGATTATCATTGTGAGATATTTTTGTAAACTATTTTTGTTTGTGAATGAGAAAGATGCAAAAATTATATTAAAATGTGAAAAAAAACTAAACTTAAATAGTTTTAAATTTAAATAGTTTTAATTAACATAATATTAAAATAATTGAGTCATTCTGTATTCACAGCGGAGCCTTTGTTACAACTCTCTATGATTACAAAACAAGCGCTCCGACCACTTTTATTGTCCAAATTGAAACTGATATTTTTAAATGAAAGTAGCTATAATTAGTAATCACAATGCAACAGTATCAAAAAATCTAGATTAAAACTTTTTTAGGGTTCCGTATCACAATAGAAATATTTTATCACTTTGTTGACGGTATGTATGTATGTCTGTCCGTCACGGAAGATGCAGCAAAACCGTAAAGCTGATTATAAGTCACTTTATTCTCCGCCTGTTTGTTTGCCGATCTGGCAAAATCTTGTTCTCAATTTCTAGAGAACATATCCTACTATATTACTATTAACACAAAATTAATATCAAATACATACTCTACAGTCCCTTGGAGCACAGGCAAAATCAAACTTATATGTGTTCTTCTATGTAATCAAAAGATACGGTCGTTTTTGTTACAAATTACACATTTTTTTGTCACATATTATATGACTTTTGTAACATCAGCAAAATTTATAGGAATATTTTTTTTATTTATAATCCTGTTTAATTCTTTTGGACCTAGAAGTATGAAATTCCGTAAGAAATAAAACCTTACAATGCTCATAAAATAAAAACACGTAAAAAGTTGTAATTTGTAGGAATGTCACAGAACAAAAACATTATAAAGTTATATTTGTGCTTATAGTTGATTTCATACATTTATAAGTTGTACTTCCCGATCATGAAATTGTTTTTTTTTATGGAAAAGAGAAGGCAAACTCGCGTACGGGTCGCCGGGTGGTAAGTGACCGCCCCCCGTGCAACACCAGAGGTGGGTTGCTGGTCTTTAAGGTAGATAAGGAGTTAGACAAACTTTTTTAATGGAATCCATGTCGTATCGACCTGGAACACCGCTACAGGCAGGTGTGGTCAACCGTCAATCACAAATATAACTATTATACTTATTTTTTTTTTTACAAATGTTCAGACAAATTTTACGTTTTATTAGAGACATGCATTGGTTGGTTAATTAGGCTAGCTAGAGATAATTAGGCTAGCTAGACTAGCGGAACTTAACGCCGCTATATTTGTGCTAAATAATAATAAATATTGAAATTACAAACAATTTTTAAAGTCCCACGGTATCGATTTGAATTGTCCGGATGTTCTTTTTATTTTTTGTAGCTATCCATATCAATATTTGCAACATGCCAAAAAATTATAGAAAATTGACAGATTATTCAAACTTTAATATAGTACAACCACGACATGAGTAGTTCTTCTAGATGAATTTGTCGTCACAAAAAGACGCATTAGAATAGTGTAAAAGTTGATTCCATTAAAATAAAAAATACAGGGGATCAAACGCCGAGTACCTATCTGAAGAGTACTTTTGACGCTGTCGTCGCCTACCTGACTGCACACTTGGGGGAAATGCTTATTTTTAAAACATTATATTTTTTATAGTCTATTTAAACTCGGAACTTAGTGTTAAGACACTCCGTTCCCCACTTTCTGCCGTATTCTGGAGGCATTGCGTGTTGAGTGGCAGAACTCAACGCCGCGCTTTACCTCGACACCAGAGCGAAGAAATGGAAATATAAATTTAAGTAAATATTTCTCTGATTATGGTAGCTAAATTTATTTGTTGAGTTCCGCAACTGGACCATAAAATCATCATCATCATCTGGCATTATTGGCAGAGAACTTAGTAATCCAATTCACTATATTTATTTAAAACTAACTTAACCAGCAGAGTAAGTGAGAATAAAGAAAAAAGTACTTTTTACAAAAAAAAAACTTTTTTATATATATTCAAGTCACGATCAACACGTGTCACGAATCTTTATACGATGGTCGAATGTTTCACGAGCCTTTTACTTTCTAAAGTCGAAGTTAATATATTCAGTTACTTTCAGTCGGCTACAAGATTTATACTTACTTTGACTGTCTGGCTTCCGTACTTTGCAACTCTTTTTATAAAGAATATATAGAATTGTGGCATATGGAGTGAGGCAGTCGTAGCATAGTGTCTGACTGTAAAGGCAGCGGTTGTGGGTTCGATTTCCACTCGGGAATGAGTTATTTTCTTTTCCTCGCTCTAGTAGATAAAGCAAACGCACTGTTAATATACTGTTTCCCAATTTCTGCTGAACTTTTAAGGTATTGCGTGTTGAGTGGAGGAACTTAGCGCCGCCCTATATCATGTTACCAGAGAGAGGAAATAAATAAAATTAAAATAAAGAGGGGCTTTATTTTCTCTCATCTGTTTTAATACTTATAACTAAAATGTAATGTTTTATTTTAGGAATTTCCTAATCTTCAACTAGTACCAGGGATAGGCCTCCTCAAGTTCCCTCCACTGGTCTAGTGATAGTCTAGTGCTATCCGTCTCCATCGCTTCGACAGATTTCATTTTTCCCATCTTTTAATCTACCTCCCTCTCCGCCTTTTTCCATTTCTTGGGTACCCATCTGACATCTTTTTGGTCCACTTCCCTGCTTGTGATCTCATCACGTGGCCAGTCCATTTCCATTTCAGAGTTCGTGTTTTAACTTTAACATCTGCTACTTTAGTATTGCTCCTGACTTCTGCTGCTTTGCATTTACCTTTCAATCTCAGGCCCGTCATACTCCTTTCCATTCCTCTTTGGCACACTGCTAGCTTGTGTTCAATTTCATAGTTGTAAGACTTAGCCATTATCACAGAAAATTCAACACAAGCTAGGAGACAGGAAATAGAATTAGTTTATTCCCCAAGTAGCAATCAAATCTTTTTATACCATTACATTTTTTTTTGTTGCACGCACCTTAATTAAAGAGTAGTGTTAAGACACTACGTTTCAACACAAACCTCTCGCAAGAGCTCCAAATGATTGTTTCCATATTGAGAATATTGCAGCGTATTGATAAACAAAAGAGCGATCTCTTTCGCTAGTTACGTCACCGCCACCGGCACCGGTTGCGTAGTTCGACCCACATCTTCCGTGTCAAGCACGCGCCCATTGTTGAACTGTGTTTATTTTAACGCCGCCGCCCGTCTGATATTAAGCGGAAGTCTGCTTACTGACGTTTTAGTTTTCATCTGACGGTAAAATTGTTTGGGCTAAATATGCGGAGTTGACTTCTAGCCTTTATTATTTGGAGAGGCACTATAAGAACGAAGAGTTCGAATTAGTTTTTATTTTTAACTTCTGTGTCTATTCCTTGCTTTGATAACAAGACAAGGCATGACGTTGCTCAATGTTGTATCAACTCACAATGTCTCAAAAATTGGGCGGTATTTGACGAACGGAGTATCTTAACTAACGCTAGATTCTCTCTGTAAATGCGGAATACTATATGAAGATATAATTAAAGTAAAAAAATTAAACATATATTATAATAATGTGAAACTAGTAAAACATAAACATTGTTAAAACTGCAATGATTTACGACACACGAGTCGTAAATTATAATTTCGAGTGTTCAATGTACACTGGAGTGTGCGAATGGTATTAATACAAACAATATGTAAGATTAGGATAACAGTGAGTGACTCAATGTAAATGTAGCTGAACTGAATGAAAGCTTTTGATTAACTTAGTATATTGTATTAACTTATTTGAGTAAGTGGGATTTGTAGGTACAATCTTGCTTTTTTTATTTGCTTCACGCTGTATCACACATAGCAGGATAGGCAGGCGGAGGGAACCTAGTATTAAGACACTCCGTACCCATTAGAACACTTCCGTTTCTTATTTTCCACCGATTTCTTGAGACACTGCATGTCGGAACTCAACCCCGCAGCATCAAAGCGCAAATTCTATTATTATTAATTCTATATCTGCTATTTACATGGCTCCACTGTCTTCGACACTGTATTCCCGAAGCTCAACGAAGGTCTAACCCTGATAATCTTCAAGAAGTAGAGAACGGTATTTCCGCTTATTTTCTATACATAATATCTCACCTAACTAATCTTGTATACTTTACGTTTGTTTTTTGTTGCAGTTTTTCATATAAGAATCCAGTCCGAGTGTCACGTCGGGTAAGGACAATGCTGTCTTATTACTTTTATATGATACCTCGTGGCGGCGTGACAGCGACACGAGGTTTCACGGCATGAATATTAAAACGGACTTTCTCTTACTTCTCTACGTGTTTTTTTGAAACGGCCTGTAATTTGTTAGATTTTTTGTTTTGTACACTTAGGTTAGCTTTGTGGGTATTTTACGATGCTGTGAAGTTGTTAGAAATTATGTATGATTAAGTCAAGTGATCTTGAATGAAAATATATATTTTTAGCTGCATGCTGTATCGCACATATATTATATAACAGGGCAGGCAGGAGCGAATCTAGTCTATTGCTAAGACACTACGTTCCCCACGCACTGCCAAATTTTCTTGAAATTGCGTGTTGAGTCGCGATAAGTAAGTGCTCCACGCTTGGATGTTCTAGGGGTCGTTGGTTCAAATTTCGATACAGTAAAAGAAAATATATAAAATCTGAATATTATGCGTTATTTTATTACAAAATTCACTAAGAACAAGCCAAAGCTACTTGTTACTCATACCATTTTCATTGTTAGACATAATATTTCATAATCAACGTAATATTCAAACTAAATTATTAAACAAGTAGACTACCGACCTCCATTATTTTCCCACTATTGTTGCTTGTAATGACGTAAATTGCTATTGCATTATTATATTGAGAACTGAGTTTGCAATTGTAATGCATCGTAAGGCTGTTAAACACTACAATAATAAATAACTTGCTAAAATTGAGGCCGTCGTGGCGCAGCGTGCACTTGTGGGTTCGATTCCTATACCCTCCCACTGATTTACTTGACAAACAAGACAAAGAGCGGCGTTGAATTCCGCCAATCAACACGTAATGCCTCGAGAATCCGGCGGGAAGAATCCGTCTGCCTACCTTATTATATATAGGATACAGGATAAAGCTAAAAAAAAATACTAAGGTAGACTACTTATAAGACCGTCGTCGTCGGGACAGTGTGATTTTTATCGCGATGGTTGTGGGCTCGATTCCAACTCGGGGAAAAATTATATTTATTTTTCATTTTCTCGCTCTAACAGACAAAGCACGATAGGTATATTGGAATCATAGCAGCGCTTTTTCGAAATCGAATGGGAATAGAACCCACAACCGTCGCATTTACAGTATCAGACTGTAAACTGCTTTGTTCTCCCAATAAGTAGGTATATATATTCTTTACATTATATGTCTTTCTTATTCTTATTTGGCAGAAAGTAAGGTAAGAAAGTGTCTTAATAGAAACGAAGTGCCTTAACACTTCGTTCCCAGGGTTCCTCTACCTAATCTGTTATATATGAGATACAGCATAAAGTAAAAAAAATAGATTCTCCAACGCCTTATATAAAAAAATAATAAACTTTTAACAAAATACAAAAGTGGCTCTACTCGAGCAGTAACAAAGGGAAACTTCTAACAAAGTTGCGTTCTAACATGGAGAAAACACTCGATTGTTAGTTCCTTTACGCTTTGAAGATAAAGCGATTTAGTTTGTTTCTTAAGAGACGGCCAATTATTTGTCTTTGTTAAGGAATAAGGAGGTAGAAGATTGAGATCTAACAGATTTATACACTCTAACTGTAAACGCAATGGTTGTGGGTTCGATACCCACTTGGGGAATGAACTATATAATATTTTCCTTTTTTCGCTCTGATATTGATAGGCGCAACATACCTGGCGGTATGTTCAACACAATATGCCTCAAGAATTCAGCGAAAGTAATTTTCTACGATTACCTTTCTAATATTTTTTTAGTTTCACGCTGTAGCAGTTAGCATATAGCAAAATAGGCGGAGGGAACTTAGTATTAGGACACTGTCTTTTCCACCCAAACTTAATACTTGAAATCAAGACGAAGCAATTCTCAATTTGGAGTAGTGGCGTCATTGAACGCCTCGCTTTGTCTTGTTATCAGAGCGAACAACCAACAGACCTCTTTAATACTGACTAGTAATATTTATATAGGTATATAATTTCAATTGCCAAATGAATCCAAATGTTTCCCCATTTCAGAACTTTAACTAAGTTTCATGTTCCTATCCGATTGTTTGTAAAACACTCGACGGCAGCAGTGATTCAATTTGTACACAGCACAGTGTAGTTGTATACTCGCGCGGGCACAAGTGCGATATTGCTCCCGCTTCTACTCGCACATAACATCTAAACTCCGTACAAGGCTATAACTCGGCGATTCCCAATTCAATTGTAAAAGCTGTTTCCTTTGCGCAGGGTTGCCAATTTTAATGGCGTTTTCTTTTATTTTGAGTTGAGGATATGTTATGGAAAATATTATTGTATTATAATTATTAGGTGGTGGACTATAGAACGAAAAATACCGTTTAATCCTCTACCTTATATTACTTTCCAAAGAGCTTACATGTCAAATTTCTGTTACCTACGTCTAGTTTGGTTGTGCGTTCGTCTAACTCTTCAGTTCTTAGTAGAAAGCCCATTTTTAAAAAAAGTTTCTTTAATTTTTTAAAATTATTTTATTAATTATTTTAAGTATATATTGATTTCTTCACTTTCTAAAGTCGATAAAAAGACATCATCAGGTAAAGAGATTTGAACATATTATACCGGAATGAATCAGGTATGTTTATTGATTTTTTTACTAATTCAAACTATACAAGAATTATTTATAGATTCACGCTGTACCCTGCTTATAGCAGGATAGACAGAAGAAACCACCCACTTTCCGGCCTAACATTCCATAATGAGAGACGAAACTGAAAGTGATGACTAGTTCCCCGAGTGTAATTCGAACACACGCACGTCACGAAAAATATATTTTTCTTTTCGAATTGAATTGAACTTCAAAACTGATATCAAAATCAATTATAAAAATATTTTGTCAAATTCTTAAAAGTAACAAAGTAAGATTTCACAGACAGCCCTATACTGTCGGTCAGCACGTTGCAAATAAACGATAAACGGCAGGAACTATTCACAAACGGAACGAATTCATTCGCCTGTATGACCCGCTTCCTCTGTTACGCCTTGGTTTGTTGGGAGAGGTTACTGGCATACTTTGCACCTATTGAAAAAATATTATATAATAGTTTGTGAGCAATTTGGCTGATATTTTGATACAATGCAAAAATTATAATAAATTAAACAATGACTTTTTACGTGCATATTATTATTACGAGGCATAGCGACACAGCGTCTGACTAGAAGCGTTGAGAGAGCGAAAAAGAGTGTCTAAATAGCCGAGAGAAAAAATGTGAAGCTCCTTTTTTAATTTTTATTAATGGATTTGCTAAGCTAATTGCGTAATATAGACATTTCACATATTAATGCGTATATCTAATATTACATAAGTGTTATATCGCAGGCAAACGTCACCTTGCAAAGTGCAGAACATTAGACATAAACGAGGACAGCCAATAATTGCGTCAGGATGCATGAGCAAATATGAAGATTAGTTGATTTTTTTTCACAAAAAAAGATTTAATTTGATGTCAAACACTTTTTAGTTATCTGACAAATAAATGTCAGTAAACTGTAAAAAAAACCTTAAATGACAAAAATATCTTAACCAAGAAGTAAACTGTTTGTACAAAACAATATTTTTTATTGAATTTTTATATATAAAAACCATTTTAATTTTAAATTAAATGAACATAATGTAAAAAAGATTTTAATAAAATTTATCATAAGACTTACTTGCAATAATAAAGTCTCCCATCCCTTCCCGTGTGAACTGTCCAACCTTCTTTTAGTTCTGTCTGAAGTCTCTCCAACGCGACTTCGTCTTCCAAAGCACCCTTCCCTTCAAACCTAGGACTGCCCCCAATTCTAGGACTTCCATATTTCGGACTTGCCCCAAGTTTTGGGCTGTACGTTCCCAGTTTCGGACTATTAGAGCTCGAGGCTGCATCGCTCAAGGGACTGCCAGTAAGTCTCGCACTAAAGTTAGGACTAGGATTGGGCCTTGGACTTTGCACTAATTTGGGGCTGGCAGTGCCGCTGGGACCTGGAGACGACGACGCCTGCTGCAGTAGCATTATATCACGTCATTGCACCATTGTAGAGGTTATCTGTAAAAAAAAAAATCATTAATGTAACGATTAATGTATATGACGAACAACTTAAAGCTGTAACTCCGGACAGATTCAACACTGTACGCCACAGCGTATAGACAAATTTGGCATGACATTTCTTAGGGAGTGTAGAAAAAGAAGTAAGAAAAAGTTTTCCGAAATTTCAACGGGAACGATAAAAATATGGCATTTTACATACTCAAAAAAAGATGTGGGCAACAATTAATTTAAAATATAAAATTATTTGGATGATAGATCTCAAGCAGTCAAAGTTTAATATGAAACATCCTTCTAAATATATAGCGTAAGAGAAAGCAACCTTCTCCATATCAATTGTAGGTACGACAGATCTGGTTCAATCTAGATATCCTACAGTGAGCTAACAGCAACTAACGTCACTAGCAAACTTTAATTAAATTTGTGTTTTCATTGTGCTCAACTGAGAACGTATCCACCGTTCACTCGCTCCACTTTTGCAAAATAATAAAACGTAGAACGTATCTAGTACTAGCACACTCGAGTAATATTACTTTTTCAATGACAAATTGAATATGTATGCAGCTTTACGCTTCCTCATTTTTCGCTCAATTTTCGAAATATTTCGTGTTGTTACGGTATGCGCTTTGAAATGTGGCCAGAGCTAGGAAATGAAAATAATTCATTATCTCAAGTAAGAATTGAACCCACAACCGTCGCGTTTATAGTCGGATGTTGTGCCGTTGTGTCATGACTGCCTCAATTGAAGTTTTTGAACATTTTTGTTATAAAGCTAAATATCCTTAACAAAATTATATTTAATAAGAATATAAATACCCCAATTTTGTTTGCGTAATTCGAGCAATCTCTGGAAAGCATTCAAAAGAGAAGAGGAAATGAAACAGCCTCGTCGGCAAAAATGGCAACATCGATTAAAACTAGCCGCAAAAAGTACAGCAAATGCCGCTTAAATTGCTTTAAAAAAAAACGACCTCCCGCAAAACGTAATCGCTGAAACGCGACGCAAAATATGAATGAAAATGGCTGCTATTTTTTTGGATGTCATTTCGCTTGTTCCCGATTTTATTCTGGCTCAATAAAGGTGGTGGTATAAGGATATTTGCGAAAGTATTTTATTGGTCTAAATACCCACTTTGTCAAATATAAGGGTCGACATTTTTGGCCTGCGATAACATTGTGTGCAATAACGTTATATTTTGACGACTAAACTCATTCATCATTTTGACATGGATATTTCCGGTTTGCTTAAACGATTACAAGAACTTTTGTGTCCAAATAAGGAAATGGTCTTTAAAGTAACAATTAGCTTAAGTTGAATAAAGGAATATAACAAATCTATCTAAAACGTACTTGAAATATACGTATCAATAGACTTATAATGACTATAAATCTGTCGTCCGTGGAGGCTGTGGCATGCGAAGGTTGTGGGTTCGACTTTTATTTAATGCGACAAAACGCGGTGCTGACAAACTGCCCCTACACAGCTCCCTATACAGCAAGAAGCTGTATTTTTTTTACTTAAATGAAAAATAATATACATGAAATCCAGGATTATTTTCGTTGCGCAGCTAAAGCCCATTTGATTCAATCTCGACAGGTGAAAAATTATATCCATCATGCGTTGCCGAAACCTAAATGAACTCCGACAGAGTTCTACGTAAATCTAGACCATATCCCTCGAAATACGTGAGTAAAAGCTAATGCATATTTATACTATAAAACTGAAGAATGTTTTTGGTGACAGTTGCATCTCAATATATTTTTGAAAATGTTATGTATGTTAAGAAAAACATTAATAATTTTACCAAAATTGGTGATTTTCATAATATTAACACTAGAAATAAGCATAATCTTGGTGCACCTGTAACTCGGTTGCATCGAATTCGTAATTCTTTTATAGGACAATGTGTACGCTTTTACAATGGGATCCCAGAAAACGTCAGAGAATTTTCCATATCACGATTTAAAAAAATTGTGAAAAGACGTTTGTGTGTTAAAGGTTATTTATTACCAAATTAATGATTTTGTAAATGATAACACGCCTTGGGAATGAAATGCTCGCTCCACTCTGTTTCAAAAGTATCATTGTCACAGATATTTAAATATGTATTTGTATAAATTTATTTTAAAAAAATAGGTCCCGCTGAGTTTCTTGCGCCGGTTCTTCTCAGGTCTGAGGCATTAACTTTAGTGAACTGGTGGTAAATTATTTGACTTTCGAAAAATGAAGCATGTAACTTCTTATTTTGAATCAAATTATTTGAATTTGAATTTGAATTTGGTTGAACTTGCTAATCTCAGATATATTGTATATTAAGCCTAGGTATAGGCTATATATACGAAATTTCGTTATTATATTTTAAAATCATACAAATACTTTCCACTAAGACGTAATCGAACTCATAACTATCAATAATAATCATCACAATACTACGTTACTATGGCAAAAGAAAATAAGAGTTAAAATTAGGTTTTATAACCAAATTCCCTGCTCGTCCCGAAGATATATAAAGGTAGAACTTTATCAAATTACCTCAAAAGATCGTTAACGTCAGATTGAGGATCTAATATAGTTCCCGCGGGAAAGCACGCAAAGTTGTGGTTTGTTAGCACGTTATTAAGTTACGTACGTACTAGTACATTATATATCTACTAGTGGGCACGCGCAGCTTCGCCCGCGTATTTGCACCCTTAGGGGTGACTTCTAAAAAAACCAAGAAACACGTGTTCAATAAAATATTTTTAACAGTATGAATTTTAATATTTTTAAAATTCGGTGGCGATTTAAAGATTTTTCCGTATAAACTTTTAACCCCTTATTTGAACCCTTAGGGGAAGAATTTAAAAAAACCATGAAATACGTGTTCAATGAAATGTTTTTAAGAGTTTAAATTTCAATTTTTATAAAAATCGGTGCCGATTTAATTTTTTTTCCATACAAACTTTCTACCCCAATTTCATCCCTTTAGGGTTAAAATTTTTCAAATTCCCTTCTTAGTGGATGTCCAGAATACGAAAATAAACATCTGCCCAAATTTCACGTTTCTACCATCAGCGGTTACGGCTATGCGTGCGTCTTACCTCAGTCAGTCAGCACAAGTCCTTTTATATATATAGACTAGAGGGCGCGCGCGGCTTCGCCCGCTTATTAGGAGTGAATTGTAAAAAAACCACGAAACACGTGTTCAATAAAATATTTTTAACAGTCTGAATTTAATTTTTTATAAAAATCGGTAGCAATTTAAAGATTTTTCCATATAAACTTTCAACCCCTTATTTGAACCCTTAGGGGGTGAATTCTTAAAAACCATGAAACACGTGTTCAATGAAATATTTTTAAGAGTCTGAATTTCAAATTTTATAAAAATCAGTACAGATTAAAAAATTTTTCCATACAAACTTTCAACCCCTATTTCATCCCTTTAGGGTTAAAATTTTTCAAATTCCCTTCTTAGTGGATATCCAGAATATGAAAATAAACATCTGCCCAAATTTCACGTTTCTACCATCAGCGGTTACGGCTCTGCGTGCGTCTTACCTCAGTCAGTCAGCACAAGTCCTTTTATATATATAGATAACGTATAATAATTATTTTGGTTTTTTAATTGTGGGTTCGACTTCCAATAGGAGACATCAATTATTTCCTCGCTTCTCGCCGCATTACTAATATTGTACATAACTTTCATGCATTGACAAAATCACCGGCGTGTTCTTTTACTTTTTAAAAAAATACAGGTTGATAAAGTTGCAAAATCTATATGTTTAAATTGTTTTTTTTTATATCTCTCGTTTCGGGACAAAGATATTACTTGGGTATTAGTTTCCCTTATGAGATATGCGGAAAATAAAAAAATAAGACTTATACCAAGATAGATACGATACTATACGATTATCTATGAATACCCTACAAAACGTAAAATTAAAAAAAAAACTAAAGTTAACTATACTAAAAATATCCTCGAGAACTTTTTATAATGATTAAGTAGTTGCTTTTAGTTTTATAGGCATCCATTAAGAATATTTTAAAAGATTAAAACAGAGATTTGTAAACATGCCAATTTGCTGTAGACAGTAATTCTGTAACACGTAGAAACTAGAAGATTATCAATTCTATATAAAGAAATGTATTTATTACAAACAAAAACAGCTTCACACTCTATAACGCATATAGTACAATAGGCAGAGGGAACCTAATTTTAAGTCACTCCGTAAGAGAAAAATAAAAAAGAAACAATAAAAAATACCAAAAAAAATTTTTACGTTTTAAAATTTTATAGACCTGCATTTGGATAGGCACAGGTAACCTAGTGTCAAAACACTCTGTAAACCGCTTTACGCCCCAAATCAAGAGGTTACGTGTTGAGTGGCGGAACTCACGCCGCATTTATTCTTGTAATTATCACTTGTAATATGAGAAAGAATGTTTCACAGTATAAAAGAAGTTGTAATTACGCTATTATCACTTCAGATCATGTACAATGTACTCGTACATAACTATTATAATGAAAGTAAAAGTAGTTTTGCAGATAGTAATAGATTCTATAATTCTGTCTATCAAAATAACTGTATTTCGAAAAAAAAGTTATTTTACTTAAAAAATATTAGTATTCAATATTTTCTGAAATAAACTATTAAATTTTCATGACTATAGTATAAGACTGTCATTGTTGGTTAAACTGTTTGGAAGATTATCCAACTAAACGGATATAGAAAGACAAACCAAAAAAAACTTTACTACTGATATATTTATAAATTTCCATTTTTATTTTTTTTTCTTAATTTGTACAATTAATTCTCATTTGTACAATAAGTTCTTGTCAAATTTCATAATTCCCACGGAAAATGGTAAGATTACGCGGGACAAACTCTGGCAAAACGATGCATAAATATAAGTAACAATATTAATTTCAGTTACCACGTACTCTTGAAATAAATGGACGAACAACAATGTAAAGAAATTTAATTAAGGGTGCTGTTGTCTTCAACAAATTTTAGCTGTAAAATATTTAGGTAAAACTAAACCCTACATTAGCGTACTAGGTACAATACACAGATACAAACCGCGCATAACTAGATCAGTAAGATATTTATACCATTACAAGATACGACAGCCGCTGAGTAATTATGTAGAGTATCGTATTACGAAAATCCATTTGACAGACGACGGAAAAGGTTTCATTGTAATTGAGACCCAATCGCTTGAATCAATCATTTATCATTTCTAGGCGACGACATTTTTATGATTTTTATCCTTAGGCGCTCTTAGCATATAGCAAGGTAGGCAGAGAAAATCTAGTGTTAAGACTTTCCGTTCTCTACTGTCGGACAAATTTAGAAACGTTGACTGGTAGTGGTGGAACCCAACGCAGCACATTACTTTACATACTAAGGTACATTTAAACTTAACAAATTCCCCCGGTTGTTTTCCCCCTGAATTGGAAATTCGACTATTTTCTATGAAATTGGAAGATGATAGGGAAAATGAAGCCTCATACTTTACAGTCTCTCCATACTCCTATAGCCGTTAACTCTCATACATCTATAGCCTTGGCCGCTATCATGAATCTCTTCATACATGGTCCTACATACATACACATCCATGGTACAGAGGACTCTTTCTAAAAAAATAATCTGAGTTTCCTTGAATATCATCGACAATGATATTATGAGGAATACCACAAAATATTTTTTTCACACTGTATCCCACATATAACAGCATAGGCAATGTAAACCTAGTGTTAAGTCACTCCGTTCCCCATTTTCCGGCGAATTTTCAAGGCATTACGCGTTGAGTAATCGAACTCGACGCTACGCTTTGTCTTGTTACCAAAACGAAGAAATAAAACTATAATTCATTTTCTCTAGTCAGCATGTAACCCACAACTGTCGCGTTTACTTAAATGTCTGTGTCACTGCGCCACAACGGCCTCAACCTCAAGACGGGTGGTTTAGCATTAGGTTCCCTCTATCTACGCTGTTATGTGGTAAAAAGCGTGAAGCTGTTTTTTTTTTATTTATTTTGTCATACAGGTTCCTTGGAGAGTATAGGACGCGCTAAGAGAACGTGTTTCAATTTTAAGTCTTAAAGTCGCCGCAAACAAAGTTGCGGGCGACAACTTTCACCTATAAAACTAATCTAAAATCACTATAATAAATAGCATCTTTATGCTAAATTAGTTTTAAAAATGACTTAATAATATTTTTAATACAATAGAGCTATTACCACACTAATGTACCTACTACTTTAATACACAACCTCTTCACGGCACTAAAACAGCGAAACCATTTGTCATGTGTGAAAGAGATAAATAATTAGACGATTAACGGCTAAGAGTGGGACAAAGCTACATGGATATGAAGACAACAGGACAGGTCGGTCACTGAACCCGCTATTGTTGCGGAATTTCGTTAATGGCAAAAGTTATAAATCAAATGAGGCAGAGCTTTGATTTTTTTAATGCAATAAACTATAATAATATTTTAAACAATATTTTTTAGGTTAATACTATATCTTGCATGTAAGACACTCTGTTTTTCGTCCAGTTTCAAAACATTACTTGCCCCAGACAGTGTGGCAAAAATTACCCCTAGTGATAATCGAATTCCAAATCATCGCATG
Source organism: Heliconius himera (assembly GCA_021202915.1). Lineage (NCBI taxonomy): Eukaryota > Metazoa > Arthropoda > Insecta > Lepidoptera > Nymphalidae > Heliconius > Heliconius himera. The sequence goes on from JAJHJA010000046.1 coordinate 1,220,036, forward strand.
TACATTCTTATTTCCTCCGAAAATCAATATAGGAACGTGCACTATCCATTAATGCATTTGACGATAAGAAGACTAAAGTAATTGGCCAGATGACCGGTATGACTCAACTGCGTAATGTATTTGTAACTAATTTTGATCTCGCATCAAAATACTCAAATCCAAGGACGTTTGAATTAAATATAGCGCGCTAATTAAAAACAACTCGTAGTATCTATTTGAATATTGTTTATGCGATGTAAATATAAATTTGCTATGGTACCACCTCTCAACCTGTAATGTCTCCTTTCTCCGGAGTGTGTATAAAATGGAGTGTCTGCACAATATTTTGCATGCCCATCCTGTTATATGGGATAAAAGTGATGAAGATTAAAATTAAAACAAAAAATATTTTCATATACGTAATTAAAACTGATATAACTATGGCGCTATTGTAAATTGTATGAGCAAAGGGTGTGGGTTAGTAATGGGTATATAGCCTTTAGAAGACGAAAGGAATAAATAAATATCATATTTTAAAATGTAATCTTTTCTAGCAAACTCCACATACTACAAACTACTCACATCCATCTCTTCATCAGAGCTGAGCGAAGTTATGTTGTGCAAATTTTGCCGAAATTTTCTATTTTGTCCGCACGCGCTGGGTTAAGTTGGTCAATCTGTGCGCGTGAATTCCAAAACGTTCCACAGCTTAACTCTATGGGACACATGTTGATCATTTACCCAAAAACTAAAATTACAATTATCACCAAACACCTTCGCTGGGATCATCGTGTCGTCCACAACGTTCCTGCTAAATTTCAGAGCTTTAGGTTTATCGGTCTAGCAGGAGTAGCATTACAACGAAACACACCTTTGAATAGTAAGAGCTTCACTTTGCTCAGCTCAATAATAGTATATCAGAATCGACATTATGATATTTCATTCAATATGTTAAGTAAGAAGGCAACGAAATGTAGGTCTTACTTACTTCTATACTTACTTGGTCTGAAATATACGATCTGGTACATACGACTCGAGTCTTTAATCAATTGTCATATACTTTATCGTATCTCCTATAGAGTACCTACACAACAATTAAAGTATCGGAAACCTTAAATAATACTACTATAGTATAAACACTAGTGTGAAGGGATTTCAACTTACAATCCTTAGAATAATATAGGTGATCATAAATGCGCCTAATTGATGTGTAATATTGAATCAATAGGTATAAAGATATATTAGATTAAAAAAGTCATACCATGTTTTCTGTGATAACCAGGAATTAGAACAACAAATGACAACAATGACTTTATTCATAATTCGAAAACGGGTTATTTAATAAATTATATTGTAAACTATATTGAGATTTAATATAAAAAAAAGAACATAAATTGTCAAACTCAAAAAAAATATATAAATAGGAGACACAAAAGGCGAGATAAATTCCAGCCCGGTGACGCTGTCAAGACCAGCCCAGGTCAACAGCATTAAAGTCAATTCAAGCAAAAAAGTCGAGATAAAGCACTGCGTTGGTTCACGCAATTCCACATGCATTCGGGGGTCCCCAGGGGACACTAATCTCTCCCCATAAAGAAATTAGAAAAAAAATCTGAAACGATGGTATAACCCCATAATGGTATATATGTTACACCTATGTATGTATGTATACCTATACATATTTATGCTAAACATGATGAGTCAAGTGTGTAGGCTAAGGTTAACGAGTTATGGTGTCGTGTGTTTGTACTGCGTGTTTACTTTTATTAGCGCCAGTATCTCGGTAACATAGTGGGATGTGATATATTTGCATAATCCTATATGGTAGGCAGCATGTACGCTCTGATTCCTTTGAGATTCAAGGCCGTAGAAGCTGTTGTTTTTAGTTTAAGCTCTCAGTGTAAAGACGATTAAGAAGAAAGTGTTTGATATGTGTAAAAGGTTATTTTATTTGGTAAATATAAATTTTTATACTTATTTAATACATGTATAAAAATTTTAACGTTGCAGGATTTGAACAAATTTTATCAAAAAAACTGTTTTCCCGGTGTACAATAACGAAATTGATTTCCCCAAAATACAATAAATTTCCCCAACATACAATAACGAAAATGAATAACTGAGTGACATTATAGTTGTTTTTTAGGCTTTATATTTTTCTAACAGGAGTTAGACTGAGATCCCAGGACTCAGGAAATTTTGAGGATTATTAGTTTAAAATGTAGATAAGACAGTATGCGTACTCACTAACTTGAAAGGCGGGCCCCTTCATAGGTAGCGCCAACTAAAGGTAAATAAAATCCACGCTCACCAATGTTACAGTTGAAACGCACGTATTTAAATATGTTTTTAAAAATAATGTAAAATATATATATTTATTATTACCAGACCCGCCCGTCATAAAAGCCAAATCCGTACTTTGCCTCGTTAATAGAGCGAGAAAATGAAAATATTAAATACTTAATGCCCCGAGTTGCAATCGAATTCAAAACCGTCGTGTTTACAGTTGCACCCTTGTGCCTGTGAGCCACGACGGACACAAGCCTAGATTACAAATACGAGTACAAATTACAAAAAAATCTCTTCATTTACTAATGCTTAAATATCCACATTAAAGGTACAATATCAGATTCTAATTTCTAAACAAAAACAATATTTTCTTTTTAATTTCTTAATTTTGATCAATCCACGAGCAGCAAACACATGGCCCTTGAGGGGACTGAAGAATTTAATTATCGTGTTTTCTTGTTCGTCCTTCAGATAATTTGTTTATATTATAGAATCATTTTGAATGTTAAAATTGAAATATAATACAATTTTGTGTTTTTTTTATATTTATTATATTTTTATATATCAATGTTTCGTATTTCACAAAAAACCAAAGAGAACCTTATTAAAACATTTCATTTTCATAATTCGCATTCCTCCGAACCTGGTCAATAACGTTACAGCGGGGCCCAACACCGCATATTATCTATCCAAATTAGCTACACGAAAATATTTATTTAGAGTGAAAATCGAGCCCACTACCACTACATCCCTAATAATTTTAAATAATATTCACTAGAAAACAAATTTACATAACAAATGAAAAATTTAATATTCAACAAAGGTCTCGGGTTCGGGTCTCGGTCGTGACAGATTTGTCTTCGTGTTTCCGGAATAGCACGACGTGTATCTATTATTATTTACATTTAATGCTCAAGTTAACTTGTAAACAACTTGTAGAATATGATATGGTGATATTAGATTTCAAAGTAAATGGCACCTACGTATATAGCTTGAGAAGTATTTATTAACGTAATGTTTAATATAGCTAATTCACGCTGTATCCTGCATTTAGCAGGGTAGACAGAGGACACGGGCACGGGCACGAGTGTTAAGACATAAATTTCGAGACATTGCGTGTTGAGTGGCGGAAATCAATTCATTCTCTGAAGGTGGGAATCGAACCAACAGTCGTCTAAGTAAGCGCTGTGCTGCTGCGCTACGACTTTACTTTATTCATTACGGTACAAATAGATATGAAGGATTAGACTGTAAACGTAATGTAGATTCGAATTAAATTTTTTGATCAAATAAATTAAACATTTAAAACATTTCCTTTCAGAGATGTGATTGGAAAAGTGCAGTTAATGAGCTGTGGCTTTATTATGTACTAAAAATAGAGAAAAAACAACTAAGAACATTAGGTCCATGCTGAAAGAGTTATACGTTTTTGGCTATTGTTGTTTTCTTTTTTTATTATAAATGTATAAAATCTAAGCATTGAATTTACGAAACCTGATCATAAATCACGGAAGGTGCTATCTAAGCGGTAGGTTTCCTTTGCTCTCTCTGCTAATTTATACATAGAAGTTCAAGTCTTTGACGCAGTCGTAACGCGGTCGACAAATGTCTAACTGCGCGCAGTGAGTGTAAAATCTTACTCAAATTTATAATATTCCTTAAGTCTATTCGTTTGACCATGAGACAAAATGTTAACAATTAAAACAAAGTTACTCAAACTTTACCATATATGTTTCTAGCAATTAGCTGTACTGTTCTTATGTTGTTTTTTTCTGAATGCCTCACTCCATGATAAAAATAATAAAAACTAAATAATCAGAAAAGGTTGCAAGTAGTCTAATATTAAAAAAGAACATTTATTTATAAATCTAGATAAATGATAAATTTCTTTGTAACTTTGAATTAGATAAGCAGTTGTAATTATTTTGAAATATAAAGAAAAAAATATTTTTTTGCTCTATAATTTATCATATGACATATGTTCGAAGTTTGAGAATGAGATGCTTCGATTTTGCGTTTGAGTGTTACATGTCAACTATTTAATAAGTCATTATTAAAAGTTAAGGAAATAGTTTAAATCTTGTATGATATTTGATTTTAATCTTAAAGGCTTTAATAATTTACTACTATACTTTTTGATTTCGTTGAAAATATTAAAGAAAATATTGCTCAACTATTAGAATTTATAAACTATTAGAAAAAAATCGGCGGAAAGTGGGGAACGGATGTGTCTAAATGGAAACGCAGTGTCTTAACACTAGGTTCTCAGCGTCCCTCTGCTAACCTTGATGTGGGAGTAACAACGTGAAGCTAAAAAAATCAGGTTCACATTTTTTCCTTCACAACAATTACAGCAGGGATCCTAGTGTTAAGAATCTCCGTTCCACACTTTTCGCCGAAATTTTGGAAACATTGCGTAGCGGCTTATCTATCTTATCTTATACAGACAATTAAGCTTAAATTTACTAAAATGTTGATTCGACAACAAACTATAGATGTGGTTTCATCAGTATTCAGGAATTCAGGAACTCGTAAAGTTTACGGTTTTGATACTTTGAATAGTTTGCTGCTCCGCTCTCGCTTGTTAACTGTGATTAAAACACTTTGGAGTTAAACATATTCAAAGAATTTTCTTACATAAATTTGTAGTATGATATGATGTTTTTATAGCCGTATGTTATTAGTCCTATCTTCTCTTAGTCCTTTATACTTTCTAAGAAACCTATATTCCAAATGTCAACTTTCTAAGTCCAGTAGTTCGGCGGTGAGTTGTCAGTCATTCACGGTGGAAAGTGGAGCATGGAGTGTCTTCAAACTAGATTCCCTTTGCTTACTTTAATATACAGTAAAAAGTGGTGTAAAATTGTTATTGATAAATAGACGACTTATAACACTAATCAACTATAATGTCAGAACATCTATAAAATAATACAAAAATGTAATAAAAATATAAATTTAAAACAATATTTAACATAACATAGAGATCTTCGTGGCGCAGGGGCACAAGCGTGTGACTGTAAACACGACTAATTGCTGGTTCGATTTCCAATCGGGAGATGAAATTTTACGGAACGGAACTATCATAATGGAGAACAGATTGACTAACACTAGGTTTTCAGGTTCCCTATCCACTGCCATGTATATATGCATACGGATACACCGTAAGCTAATAAAATACACGGATACAACGAAAAAACTTACGAAAACATCCAGAAACCACAGCTTGGTCGTCCTACATAAATCCCAAACGTATCGGTGTCTAAACAACATGCTCGGCGGTCGTCATCCACGCGGTACTCTATTTCCTCTCGCTATCTGTTTACCCTCCATAACACGAATATTTGTATTTCTTTTGCGTCATTTCCACATCCTTGATGGTGTGTCCGTGAGAGGTGAGGGCTTAGATGTTTTTATCGTAAAATAGCGAGCCGCTCGCGGCTGCGTCAGATTGAACTTTACTATTACTTATTTGCTAATCTGAATGACTGTCGTGTTATAATAAAAATATAATTTAAATATCTATACATTGAACACTAAAGTTTCAACCGGTTAAGTACAATAGTTTTTGTAGCCATTTTGTCGAGCAACATATTTTATTCATATAACTTTGAAATAAAACACTAAATATTAAGGAATGTTTGCTAAACTAAATTGGTTGAACTGTTTCTGAGATTAGCGTTTAAAAATGCAAAGATTTTTTTTTTTTGGGAACTATAATATTGTATTAGCTTCACGCTAATAAATGCCCCCAATAATATTTTTTTCCAGACAGCGATCTGTTACAATTAAACGTAATTTCTCGCTCTATCCCGCTTTAGTAGTGTGCGCAAAGAAAACATAGTGTTTTTACAATTCTGGGGGAACTAGGTGGAAACCTAGTATTAAGACATTCCATTGCCCACCTTCCGTCGAATTCTGGAGGCATTGAGAGAGCGAGCAAATGGGGATATAAATTTAAAATAAATATTTTATTTCATCGAGTGGGTATCAAACCTACAACCAGTCGCGTTTACAGTCACACTTTGTGCCCCCTTCGCTACGACTAGCTTTAAAAAACATAATTTTATTAATAGTATTAATTTCAAATTTGTGATGAAAACATTATGTACGGGAGCTAGAACGGTAGAAAGTTCCAGCAACTATTGGAGAAAACGGAAAGTGGTCCGTGCGCTTACCCGTACTGTAACTTGCTAGCTCCGATATCTGATATATATATATATATATATATATATATATATATATATATATATATATATATATATATATATATATATATATATAGCAGCTTCAACGACTTGTTTAAATTAAATAAAATGTATTGTATTGAAGAGAGGCCAATCATGGTGCAGCGGCACGAGGTGTGACTGTAAAACTGACTGGTTGTGGGTTCGATCCCCACTCGAGGAGATGAAATATTTACTTAAATTTATATTTCCATTTCTTCGCTATGGTGTCGAGGTTAAGCGCGGCGTTGAGTTCTGCCACTCAACACGCTGCCACTGCTGTGTGGGATACAGCGTGAAGCTGATTTATTGAATAGCCCATTTGTCGAAGAAGGCTATAAGCTATTATAGCATCATATTAATCGTTTTGATATAACCCATGTACCTGCGTTCAAAGTTACTTTAGCTAATTTGAGTGAAGTGAAGTAGGTTCAAATACTAAGTGAGAAGGGTTCTATAATTATAATTTGGAAAGATCCTTCCAAAGATCATGTCCAATGTTCACATTGTTATTTATCGTGTAGTAGGTAAAAGTTATGTTTATGTGTGTTTTCCCCGTAACATTTCTTTCACTTAACATATGGCCGAGAGATGTTACAGTGATGCTATCGCTCTTAATTTTCATTTTCTCGCTCTGGAAACAAGACAACGTGCGGCGTCTCAAAATAATAATAAAACACACATATAACAAAAATAGTTTAAATCTTTTGAACTCTATTGATAATTTCATAAAATCAGGAGTGTTTAATATCAAAATAAAGAATATCTTTGAATTGTACCCTAAATTATTCAACCGTTCATATAAAGCAGTGGTTCCCAACCAGTGGTCCGCGGACCACCAGTGGTCTGCAGAGGCCTAAATATGGTCCGCGAACGATATATTGCGAATCGAACCCACAACCGTCACATATACAGTCACACGATTGTAACACTGGCTGACTGACTTATACCTACATAGTGGTCCCTGTTACCAAGAATGATAAAAAAGTGGTCCTTGATCAAGAAAAGGTTGGGAACCCCTGATATAAAGTGTAGCGAAATTAAGTCATATCGTAAATCATAAACGTCTTTACGATTCATAAAATACAAGCATATTTGACGTACGTCCCGACGCGTATGGTTTCATAAAAGATAACAATATTTTTTTTATACTAACCTCAACTTACGACACACTTAATTTCTTATTTTTTTAGCTTCACAATGCATTTCGCTCACAACGGGGAGGCAGAGGGAACAGGTGAATCTAGTGTTAAGGCACTCCGTTCTCCACTTTCCGTCGATTCTGGAGGCATTGCGTGTGAATGACGGAACTCAATGCCGTGCTTTGCCTCGTTGCCAGAACGAGGAAATGGTAATGTTAAATATTTGATTACACCAAGAGGGAATCGAACCCGTAACCGTCACGTCCTATTTATTGTTGGACGACTTCCTGGAGGTGTGGGTTCATGTCTCATTGAGTTCAAATTGTATAGGTTTTTAAATATTTTCAAACGATGTTGATAATAGAGACAGAGAAAGGGTCGTTTGAGGCTGCTGTTGCGCAAGGGCACAACAGCAACAGCATCTGACTGACATCGATTACCACTTGAGCGAGAGAAGTATTTTTATTACATTATGGGGATAAAATTGTGGATACTCGAATGTCATAACACAGGTTTCCCTCTGCCTACAACTAGATGCGGGAAACAGCGTGAAACTAAAAAAGAAATATATAGACAGACAAAACATTGCATTCATCCTCGGTATGGCTAGTCAGGTAGGAAGCCTCACGGCATACGGTTAAATGGTCGGCTAATTGGTTAACGTGGATGTGCTGGCGGTAAGGCGATTATGGTAAATCTTTCTCCATATTTTATTTCTGGTTTAAGTAACAATTGCTGTGAATACTATGTAACATTGAATTTTTTCGATTTGTGATCTTGAGATAAATGGTGGCGACAGATGGACAGACAGACGGACATCTTAGTCACCATTTAAATTCGTTTTTTTTATCATTTAAAGTACAAAAGCCTAAAACATTTCTGAAACATAAAAAAAATTCAAAGTACTGCATTTTAAAACCAGCTAACCTCCATATGACGCTAGACTGTTATATTAATTAAGACAACAGTTGTATCTGACCACAACGCGGCCGCGCTCCGATCCACCGAGCTATTGTGTATTCAACCAAGACCATTCTCGTTCTCGTGGAGCATCCTGCCTTCGTTTATAATGCAGTTACACTATCGGTTGAGATGCGGGTGTTATTATTATTTAGAAATACGGACAACTAACTTCGATTCAACACACGTCTCGAAGTTTGGGCAGAACATGAAATACGGAGTGTCTTAGTGTTAAGATGAAGAAGGTTCCCTTTTTTTTTTTTTTACGTGAGGAAATCCTTTTACGGATACCGGCCCGAGTGGGGACTCGAGCTCGGTTATGTGGGGCTCGCGGACCGGCAGATGTTAGGCCGTCCCAATACCCACTAAAACCTCACGGTGCTCCTCCTCGACCGCCACTGGCCGCGAGACGCGGGGACAATAGTCGTCCGCGAAACGCGGCGGCGGGAGCCTGCAAGGCACGTCGCGGAGTCAAGGGTGTGTGGTCACCCTCGACGGCCTGCTAAGAGTAGCGCGCGGGAGCAGTCCTGCGCGCGCCTACTCGGGCCAGGTTAGTAGGCGGCCAGCTTCCCCAAGCTGACCGCCCTCTGGCTCGTTAGGGCGGAAGGCGGCGATCGTGTGCCGCCCTCCGGCGACCCGGTCTCTTACGGCGGATGGCGAGTTCGGCAACAGCCTCCCTCGCCCGTTCCGCCGACTCCTTCTCGAGCACCACTGCCTCGCAGAAGGAGGAGACCGCATCCCACGACGTCTCGCTGCCGGCCATGGCCTTGACCACGGCCGGCAGGGAGAGGTCGTCCCCTATGACGTCGCGCAGAGCACGACGTTGAGACGCCCAGGCTGTGCACACCTCCAACGTGTGCTGGGCCGTCTCATCGAGGCAGTCGTCGCAGTGGTGGCAGCGAGCGTCGGGCTCCCTCCCGGCGATCCGACACAAGTAACCCCCGAAGCAGCCATGCCCCGTGAGTACCTGTGTCGTGCGGAAGGTTAGGACGCCATGACGCCGCGCTAACCACTGGCGGAGCACTGGACGAACAGCCTCGATCGTCAACCGGCCGGCAGTTGGCGTCGCCAGCCGGGATTCCCACACTTTCAACGCGGCTTCCCGCTCCTCCTCGGTGCGCGCTGGGCTTGCCGCGGCCCCGGACGCGAGGCCCCGACGCCGGCAATAGGCCGACGCCAGAGACGTCGCGTCCAGGTCCCACGGCACGACTCCGGCCAGCACGCACGCCGCCTCGCCGGAGATGGTCCGATACACCCGTATCGCCCGGATGGCCATCACCCTCTGCGCGCGTCGCAGCAGGGCGATGTTTTGCCGATCCAGGGCGTCCGCCCATACGGGAGCGCCGTAGAGGGCCATCGATCGGACCACTCCGGTGTAAAGCCGCCGGCTCGAGGCGTTCGGCCCGTCGACATTGGGCAAAAGGCGCGCCAATGCCGCCGCCGTTTTTAACAGTTTCGGGGCCAAAGATGAAAAGTGGCCCCGGAAACTCCACCGACCGTCCAGAACAAGTCCGAGGTACTTCATGCTCCTCGTGACGTCAATATTGACGCCACCGATGGTAATGTGGGCCCCAGATGGTGGGCCCTTTCGAGGAGCATGGAAGTATAATGCCTCAGACTTGTTTAGGGCGACTTCTAAACCGAGCCGCCTGATGCGGCCCACGACTTCGGCCACCCCGGCCGTGGCCAAGACGGCCGCCTCTCGATAGGTCCTCTGCTGCGCCAAGACCAGCGTATCATCGGCGTAACAGAGGACCTTTATCCCCCTCAGGGTGCCGCCTCGCAGCACCCAGTCGTAGTCGATGTTCCAGAGGATCGGACCCAGCACCGATCCTTGTGGAACACCGGCTGACACGCCGAACTCCTCCCATCCTCCTCCAGGAGCGGGAAAGGTCACAGACCTCCCGGACAGGTAAGCCCCGATGACGCGGCGCAGGTATGGAGGCACACGATGGTAAATAAGTGCCTCCTTAATGCACGGCCAGGGCAGGGAGTTAAAAGCGTTGGCGATGTCTAAAGACACCGCCAAGACTCCATCGCCCCGGGCAACCGCATCCTGCGCATAGGACTTTACCTCGAGTATGGCATCCACAGTCGAACGGCCACTGCGGAAGCCATACTGTTGGTCCGAGAGATCCGGACCTGTCCCCTCCAAATGGTGTTGTAGCCTCCTCGCTACAACACGCTCGAAGAGCTTGGCGATCTCGCTCAAGAGCACGATGGGCCTGTAGGCGGAGGCAGAATCCGCCGGGCGACCCTCCTTCTTGATGAGGACTAACCTGCTTGTCTTCCACCGCTGTGGAATTATGGCTTGAGCCAGACAGGCAGTGAATAGCCCTCGCACTCTGGGCCCCAGGGTGTTCAGGGCCAGAGTTAGCGCCCGGCCGGGGATGCCATCCAGGCCCGGGGCGGTGCTCTTGTGCCGAGATCGGCGTACAGCCTCCTCGAGCTCCTCCTCCTCCACAGGTGGTGCGACATTGTCTTCCTCCTCTTCACGCGCTGCAGGGCGGGCCATATTGGGTGGTGTAAAGTTGGCCCGCTGCGGGAATAGTGACGACAGAACCCCTCGGAGGACGTCCGGTTGGAGTGTCTGTGTCAGTGGTGGTGACCAAGCCCGTAACCTACCGAGCACCATTCGGTAAGGTGTGCCATACGGGTCTTGGTCTATCCCCGCAATCATCTGGTCGTGCGACTCGCCTCTCGCACGACCGATTTCCTCCTGCAGCCGCGTTCTCGCCTCGACATAGACGTGGTACAGACGGTCTTCCTCCTCCTGCACCTTCTGTACCCGTCTGCGATAGTGGCTGTACTGGCGTCTCGCGTCAACGCAGATGGTATGCAGTTGCGCGACCTCCCACGACCACCAGTACACTTGCCGCCGCTGAGGGCGGCGCCTGGAACGGGACATTGACGCGTCACAGATACGCGTCAACGCCCTCTGCGCCCAGGATGCGGCGTCTTCTGCAGACGCCAAGCTCTGGGGCAGCCAGGATTCCACTATCGCGGCCTCCTCCAACAACTCCCTGTCGAGACGACCCAATTGCCACCGCGGTCCGTACTCTCGCGAGGACGAACTGGGGGTTGGTTGCACCGCTGAATGTGTGGAGATCTCGTACAAGATGTAGAGGTGATCCGAGAGAGTCTCCACATCATCCAGCACTCGCCAACCCCGAACACGATGCGCTAGGGCCGGACTCGCGAACGTAATGTCCACGACGGATCCGCCCAGCCTTCGCACACACGTGTTCTTCGTCCCCTGGTTGAGGACGGACAAGAAGAAGGTTCCCTATGCTAACCCTGCATGCGAGATACAGCCCACAAAAATTAAAACACCATTACTGCGACTTAAAACGACACCCACTATTTTATGAGTGAGACTAAACAACAAAGAAACAAACAATATATTTATAAATATCGATTACATAAGATTATGGCTGTAACAAACAACTTTGCCGGCTATTAAGTAATTTCCCCAACGAACAAAACTTGGTAAGATCAATCGCGGATACAATAAGAAGTTTTCTCATTTTATATTAATAAGGGTATATTTGATGCCTTATCATGTAGGCGTTACGTTTAATTTTGCTGATGCACCTGAATTATGAAACCGTTCTAGAGTGTTTAGGGTTGTGAATAAGTTATAACGTAATTTACTGTAAATTGTTTATTATTTTGTATTACAAAGTTACATACTTATAATATTTCAGAAGCTGCATTTAACCCACTTGTACAATAGCGTGGTATCAACGAGTTTTACCCAACTCGTATGAAGAATAATGGAATTCTTCAAAGATTTTTAAACATTTTTAAAGTGTTATTCCACACTTAGGAAAGAGAAATATTTATTTATAAAGCAATACGTTAAGCTTAGTGGTCATTCTTCAAAGGTTATTTATTAGTACATCCTTGCACAAGTGTAGGAATAGCACAGGGATGTGCCTAAAGAATTAAAAAATAAAATCAAAGACATCGCCTCCTCCATTAAATATAATATGTATGAGGATACGCCAATGCATTTATACGATAAAAGAGTTTAATTTTTCTATATAATTTTATTCGTACTGCCATGAGATAGGAAGCAAGATTTTAGTTAAGTCTTGGTTATACGTGCACACAAAAACTCACGAGATAACCTTTGAAGAATTCCACTATTCTTCCTTTGAAGAATCCAACTATTCTTCCTTTGAAGAATTTCACTATTCTTGATCAATGATGTTTAACCTTAATATTTTTGGCTAAATTGTAAAATCGTCAAAACTATATACAAATCAAACTACCATAAATATCAAATTACCTACATCACACATACAAAGCCGTTAAAAATCAAAAAACCTCACATTACACAAAACAAATAGAAAACAAAACCTAACAACTCAATATTAATTAATCCAAATAGTATAATAGGTATAAAATAAAGAGCTTACCGAGTGAAAATTCAAATGGGTCATTGAGTAAACGTCGGTGGGGGCCATTGTTTAATTCATGTGACTTCCTAATGCTCGGGAGTCGTCCCCCACGTAATTAGCTTCTACAAATGCCATTGGTCACTTAACCCGGTTACCTATTTAATAGAAGCTAGATTTGTTCCTATTGTATGGTTGGAATATACATATATATAAAACTATTAATTTATGATATATCGGCAATAGTATATAAAACAATGAAAAGTATTTTTAGTGATTTTTGTTAGTTGAAAATTATGTTACTTTTAACTAAGAAAAAAAATTAGCTTTACAGCAATTTCTGGTATTAAACGAGGCTTAAAGCCACACTTGAGCCACTAGCTCCAATCACAACTCTGAGCTCCTAAACCCGTAACGCGAAGGTCACCCATGCTGTGAATCCATGGAATGCTACGCAGTTCCTTCTCCTTTTGTAAATGTAGTGACAAAAGCCACTCCACTCCGTAGTTTACGTAATTTAAGTACAATATTCTATTATTTATTTTATTATATTAGAGTTTATTTCCCATAGAACACATGCCTTTTTTCATAAAAAAAACCTTTGTATCTTACTCTTATTTTGTCTTCTAAAGTTGCCAATGTTTGTTTAAAAAAAATTAAGGTCAGTCGTGGCGCAGCAGTAAAGAAGTGCTACTGTAAATGCGACAGATTGTGGGTTCGATTTCCACTCGAGGAAATGAAATATTTAATATTTTCATTGACACGCAATGCCTCCTGAATTCGGCGAAAAGTGGGGAGTGGAAGTTTCTTAACGGGAACGGAGTGTCTAAGCTTTAGGCTTTCAGGTTTCCCCTGCTTACCCTATAATGCGCAGGATACAGCTAGAAACTTAAAAAAATAATTTTAAAGCTAATTAGATAACTAGCGACACCGAATACTGTGACAAATTCAATTATAAAACCAAAAACTTTTCAAGAGAATTATAAGATTTGTCATTCACAGTTGTTTGGTTGATGAATCGAATTAAATCCATCTCATCAAGTCAGAGAAAAGACTCAATCGAAGTCCAATAATCCAAAATTGACGGTAACATTTATATCAAACTTTGAAGGTATTCTACCTAAACGTAGCGGCTGAAAGTTACTTTGTTACATTTATAAGCGCTATAGAACAATCAATTACTTATCCTGATACGCTTTTTCCCATATAGCAGGATAGGCAGTGGGAACCTAGTGAACCTTGGTTTCTCACTCTCTACCCAAAAAATTACACAAGGTCTTTTCTGCCTAACCTGCTGTATGTGCGGTACAGCGTGAAGCTAGAAAATACTGACTAAATTAAGAAAGAACTAGAAACTAAGGTTATAAAACAGCTATATACGACTCTGTTTCTTTTTCATATGTTATCAAGGATACTAAATGAATGTATGTTTAGTATTTTTCAGAGGCCAGTAAAGAAACAATAGTATTTTAGAAAACTTATAAAACTTTGAACGTAGCGCTCTCGCCAGTCAATTAAGCCATACGTTTTTATAGAGATATGTACATCTAACTGTATATAGTATGATAGTTAGTGATGCTAACTCGTTAAGTCAAATGTAATACCCTACCTAGAATATATTTTATAAATATAAGTATCTTTACATAATTTAGGCTAGTTAAGCATTGAATAATATATTATTTGTATTGTTGGCGTTGAATTACGCCACTTAACATCATTAATGTCAGCTTCACCTCTATGCAATTTCGAGATAAATGGTCTTGACTCTTGACAGAGGAATAGCCGTCTATTCCTCTGTCAAGAGTCACAGAACAGAGTTATATAAAGGTTCCTTTTTTCCTTTCGAGATACGGAATTCTAATTAATTGTATTATAATATAAGTGAAAGAAGACCATGTTTTTGTATCACAATTGTATAAGGAAAAGAATATTAAAAATACATAATATACACATTTATTATTTTTATAACCAAAGCTAGAAAAATTCTTTGAAGATTCGTAAATAAATATCAAAAAGAAATAAAGATTCATTTTTTTTAATACTTTTATTTTGTAATATGTTTATACCTATATATAAGGGAGGCCGTCTTAAAACGAATAAAAAATGAACATCTTAAGTCTGTTTTGTATCTATAGTCAATATTATGATTTCCCAAAAGAATATACCATCCCTGTGAGTTTTTGATAATGATTGAGTTCTTTGATTGATTCTTGAAAATGGATGGATGAATTGATCTCACGTTCTCACAGAATATCTAATTAAAACTTAAAATTTGGATTTTTTATATTATATATTTTTTTAATATATACGAGTATTAATATCCTACTATTACCTTCGTCCTACTTATCTTATCTATCTACCCTATCCTATCCTACTATACGGAAAAAGTCGTGAAATTGCTTTCTTTTACTTTGTGAAAGTAAATAGAAGTAATCGGTAACTATTTAAATGTTTTATACTCATATCTATTAGTATAAAAAAATTAAAATAGTATAAAAAATATTAGTAAATATATTTTAATATAAAAAATTTAAAATAAATACCTATTTAATAAAATCAAAAATGAATAAAAACAAATCAGCTTCACGCTGTATCCCGCATAAAGCAGGCTAGGCAGAGGGAACCTAAAATAGTAATAAGATATAGATTCACAGAAACAGTATAATATATATGTAATAGAATTCATGATTAGATATTGAAAATCCATTGAATCGTGATATATCCGACACGACGTTATGCGCCTCATTCTATAATGCATTATTGTATTGAACCAAGAACTCAGCTGTATCATATGACAGTTGGAGTGAGCTGATATTAATTGATTTTCAAGGGAAATCTAGTGTTAAGACACCAAGCACTACACTGCATTGACGTGGGCATTCTGACCTCTATTATAAAGTAATAATACGATGGGGCCTGTCCTGGGTTAGGGGCACAAGCGTGCGACTGTAAACGCGACAAATTGCGGGTTCGATTTTCACTCGCGGAAATGCAATATTTAGTATTTCCATTTACTCGCTGTGGTAACGAGGCATAGCGCGACGTTGTGTTGCGCAACTCAATATGCCTCCAGAATACGGTGGAAAGTTACGGTGGAAGACAGACACACATTTTACGAATACTACCTGTTACTATCACCCTATGTGTACATACTCGTATGTACATTGCAGACGTGCCAAAAAAGACGACTCGAGGGCACTCCACGCGAGTGGTCCCGATGCCTCATTACCGTTTAGCTCGCTATATCCGCTTATTATGATACGAGTAGCTATTCGTTATTAAATGTTTACTTTATTGAGGATTGAGACTTCAAACCTATCAAAAGGTAGAACATACTAATAATAATGTTTTATTAACATAAAAAGTAAGTTAGGTTTGCGTAAGAAGTATTCTAAATTAAATCTTTATTAAGTTATTTCATGCTTTTTAGTTCTTGAAGTCGGTTCTTTTTAAAGTTTTAATATTATTATTTTACATTTACTTTCACGCTGTATCCCGCACGCAGCCGGGTAGGCAGAAGAACCCAGTGTTGTCCACATTTTCCACCCAATCTTCGACATATATCGTGTTGAGTAACGAAACTCAACGTTGCGCTTTATCTATTTACCAGAGCTAAATAAAGAAAATAATTATTTTCCCCTTTTGTGAGAATCGATGTCAGAACGGTCACGTCAGTCAGACGCTGTGCCACTTCACCACAACAGCCTCTTTTTCAGTTTATCTTTAGAAGAGTTTAACAAGTTGTAAAGTTTACCAAAGCCAAAAGTTTTCGTTAATTTATAAAACATTTTTCAACGCGGATTAACACCTAAATTAGTTCTAAAAGCAAAAAAGTTTTGCGCAGTTTGGTACTAGAAGTTAATGTTTAATGTTATTTTAAAATTTTGTTAATAATTTTTAAGAAACTCCGACCAAAAAGTCCACTATTTCGTCTAGTAATATAGTCTAGCTCATGCTTATAGTAAACGGTTAATTTGATTTTAATAAAACAATTAAAAACTATCGCGACCATAGAATCTCAAGGTCGCTCTCGAGATCGATCTCAAAGACGAGAGCAATATATAAATACGGGCCGTGGAGTTAAGACAGTTCATTTCCGATTTCCACCCAATATTAGAGACATTGCGCGTCAGAAGTGGAGAAAATAAACAAACAAAATCTTTCACTCGGATGTATGAAAATCGAACATGACCATCTCTTTTCCGTTCAGAATCTCTTCCCCGGCGCCACAACGGCCTCAACTCCTCAATAATATTTCTAAATATTTGTGGTACATATAAACGTATATTGAAATTCCTTCTGTCCGTGAAGGGCGTGTATTACATAATCCTTGTTCGCGGAATGTACGTTATTACAAAGGGAGGATAAACGGAAAAAAAACACTGAAACAAATATTATTATCAGGTTTATATGTGATATGTTGATGAAAAAATCGGTCAGGCGCAAGTCAGACTCGTCGACTCGGGTTCCGTATTAATTTCAGGGTTGTAAGGACAAAGGGGAGTACCTACCTACTATAAACGAAGTACTTATAAAAGACCAGTCGGGAGGTAAAGATGCACTTTTCTGGTTCAAAAGACCGTAGATCTGATTATTTAATATTACTTTTGGATTGATACATTCACGTGAATTCGAAATGCTTTTGACAGACAGACAGACGGACAACAAAGTGATCCTATAAGGGCTTCGTTTTTTCTTTTTGAGATACGGAATCCTAAAAAATAATACTGATATTTTCTTTTAAAATGAAAGAGGTTATTTATTATTATTTACAAAATCTTTTAATTATGTTACCAAAAATCCGATAAGTGTGATTCAGATTCGGCATTCCGTCCGTTTCGTACTAATTTCAGGATTGTAGGTTAACGGGAAGTACACCATATGAAAATTAACTAACTGAAGTGACAATTATAAGTTTACTATATGTAATACAAATATAGGTCATTATATTGTAGACCTGATACCTCTACGCGATCTCGAGATTTTGACAAACGAAACGAACGGACAAAAAAGTTATTTTATAAGGATTTCGATTTTTCGTTATAAGGTACGGAACCCTAAAACCATATTTAAGCATATTACTTTCTTGTTTGCTTTTAAAAACACACATTTTTGTAGTTGTTTGTGGTTTCTAAACATGTCATTCTTATTTCAACATTTTAAAAATGGGTATTATTGTTTCCACTCCCACTGACGAAAATATTTTTCTAGAAAATACTTCAGGATATATGATTATCTTACCTTATTTTAGGCTCACGCTGTATTCTGCTTATAGCAAAGTAGACAGAAGGAATCTGAGAAGACCGTTCTACACCGTTCCTTACATTCCGCCGTATTCTGGAAGCATTTCGTGTTAACTGGTGGAAATCAACGCCGCCCTTTGTCTCGTTTCCAGAGCGAAGAAATGAAAATGTTGAATATGTCATTTTCTCAAGATGGTATAGTTTACAGTCACACGCTTGTGCCCTCCGCCACGACTGGTCTTAACTACTAGTACTTTACTTTATTATGAACGTATTTGACATATAATAAAGACTGCAAACGCAATGGTTGTCTATTCGATCAGTTCTCAAGGCAAATATTTTATTGCTCTAGCAAGATAAACGACAGATTTATTTTGAAAAGTGAAAAGGCCCTCATAAAATATATCATGTAAAATTTCTATTTCACAATAATATTTTTATATATAAAGAAAAATCCAATACTAAATAAGCTTTTTCAGTGAAAATGAAACGCAAAAGTTTTACAGTTTTTTCCGCTCGGATATGGGCTACGAGAGTTCCCGTTAAATTTAACATGCTCCATCACTATTTATACATGAACTTCGAATACACTAGATGCAAGTTGTTTAGGTACATTTTTTTTGTGCTGTTTCCTGCTACCCTGTTATGCAGGAGAACATATCAGATTGTGCAAAGGGAATATGGGAACCTAATGTTAAGATACTCCGTTCCCTACTCTTTGTTTTTTGTTCAAATTCTTACTTCAATAAATTTCCAAGGATGATTTTTTTTCTTCCTTTGCTATGGCAAGTAGACAAAGCGCGCAATGAGCATGCGCAAATTCCGAAAAAAGTTGAAAACGGGATGTTTAACTTCTACTCATATATGTATTGAAAAGATGCATTCTAACAAATGTGAATTTCCTGCATAAAGGACTCTGAACAAGCAAGCGTTTCGTCAAGTAATCGATTTTATATCTGCAATCAATTTGGAACGCACTCCTTAAGTGGGTATATTTTCACAAAATTTAACAACGCATCAGCCGTTTAAAACTACACTATTAGGTTACTCTTCAGGATTGTTAAACATAAACAACCAAGATAAGGATATTATCGATAAATTAAAATGTATTGATACAAATAAAAAAACGGAAAGATTGTCGCTGCCTTTAAGGCCGGTGATAGAAAAGATATTTCAAATTATAGGCCAATTTCCATATTGTCAATTTTTCGGCATTTTTTTCAATCAGCAATAATAGAAAATCAACACGGTTTCATAAACAAAACGATCCACTTTGTCGAACTTTGCAATAGTTGTTTATGTTTATATATGGCGCTGAATAATTCGGAACAGGTTGCGTTTATATAGACTTGGAAAGTTTTCGATCATAATATTTTATTAAATAAACTTCGTGTGTATGGTATCATTCCCAATCTGATTAAATGGCTTGATATTTACTTGATGAACCGTGTAGTCATAAGAGGATTTCTGTCACAAACGCTTACTGCGACCTCAGGTGGTGTCCGCAAGGCCCCAATCCCCTTGGCCCCACGTTATTGGGGTTTTTTATAAACTATATACACGAGTGCTTAAAGCATTGTAGATTTCAATTATACGCTGGCGATCTTAAATTATATAAATTAATAACATCACTGACTCATTTAAATTCCAACAAGATCTGGATATATTTTCATTATGGTATGATAATAATAACTTAAACACGAATCATTTCAAATGCCACATTATAACCTCTAGTCGTAAAGTAAGAATTGTTAACTTCAACTATTCTATAATCAGGATCATATTATAATTTTTTAATTATAACAAATTAAGTTTTATACCAAATTCAAACAACATAATAAAAAAGGCACTCAAACTATTATGTTTAATTTTACGAACTACAAAAGAATTTAAAAGGTCCACTACCAAAATAACAGTATTTAATTCAATGATACGTAGTAAGCTTGAATATTGTTCAATTGCATGGAATCCTTATTATAAGTTACATAAAAACTGATTAGAAAGAGTACAGAAGATATTTTTACGCCAATTGGCGTACAAGTACAAATTACTGAAACGAGATTAAAGCTATTCCGATCACTAAAGATTTTATAATGCCCTTTATTTATCTAATCGTAGAGATTTATTTGATCTTTGCTTCGTAAAATTGTAAATAGAGGTATTGATAGTCCAAATTTATTAAACAGAACAGGTTTAGCAGTACCAAGGAGCAATTCTCGAAGCCACAGTAACTTAAACTTAGGCAAAGCTTATATTTCCAACAATTCATGTCCACTATTAAAGTGCAAACAAAAAAAAATACCTGAAATGTATTCCTTTGAAATAATTATTGATAAATCAGAAATTATTGTTATTTTTTACTTTTTTTTATAGTTATTGTTAATACAAAATTTAATGTTTTTTTGTTTTACAAGTTTTTATATAAATCTTTTAAATGTTAAATCATAACAAAGAATGATTTGTATAATGTTTATTCTCATTTAAATAAAATAAAATAGAACATCAAGCCAACCCTGCTGTACGGGAAAAAGCTTGAATTTGCTAAATTATTTCAGACGTAAACATCATATGACCCTATTAAGAAACTATATACGACACAACTATATCGTAATCAAGGTTTGTCAACCGTCTCAATTGATCGTCGAGTTCTTTCATTCTACACGCAATGTTTCAAACTAGGGTAGACTGCCGATAACGGAGTGTCTCAACACTAAGTTTTCTGCAACCATAAGAGTCATGTTGAGAAAAAAGATATATCAATTAAAACTTAAAAGTATAAACTAAGTTTTCCAGTTCGCACTTCATCCTAGCGTAAGTACTTCAACAAAGTAAAAGTCCTTCAAGTGAAAAACTTATTACGCATTATACTTAAAAAATCTTATAATAAATTTACTTTTTTTAGCTTCACGCTTTATTACTCGTATAGTTGGGTAACTGTACCAGGGAAGCCTAGTGATAAAATACTCCGTTCTTCATGCTCCGAGACGGAGTGTTCAGTGGCGGAATTTACCGCTGCGCTTTGTTTTCTTACCAAATCGAAGAAACTAATAAAATTGACTCCCCCGTGTGGAATTCAAACCCACAACAGTCACGTGTACATTCAGACGTTGTGTCGCTCCGCCCCGACGGCCTCAAAAAGCTTAATATGAATCTTTAATACACAATTAAATAGTACGTTAAGATCTTTAGATCTTAGGTCGTACGTGGGCGAATAATACCCGTATGTATAATTAATTTAGCAGAAAAAAATCTTACCTTCTCTTGTAATAAGATTTTTTTTCAGCTTTATACTTTAGCACGCATAGCAGGGTAGACAGACAGAACCTAGTGTGATGACACTTCGTTCTTCGCTTTCCTTTTAATTTTTATTTTACATTTTTATAAACTACAATAAGGCCAGGTCGTGGCGCAAGGGCACAAGCGTGCCATTATAAACGCGACAGTTTATAATTTCGATTCTCGCGCGAGGAAATTACATTTTAATATTTTCATGTTTTCGCTCTGGTAAAGACACAAAGCGCTGTGTTGAGTTTCGTCACTCAGTTCACCGCAATGCGTTAAAAATTATGCGAAGAGTGGGGAACGGAAGTGTCTTAACACTGGTTTCCAGACCCCCTGTACCTACCTAGTTATATGCATCCCGCACATACACAACACACACAGTGTACAACGTGAGGCAGGAAAAAAAATTATTCATTACTAAAGCAATTTAAAAGACTCAAAGCGAAAAAAAAACCATAATATTTCAAATCAATTAAAAACAAACTTATACTCATACAAAACTAACAACACCGAGAAAGTAATTTAAAAACTACTTATTTCCTACCGTGTTTCACATTCGCAATCATTCACAGTACACCATCAAGATGGAACCAGTGAGGCGTGAAACGGCAAACAAGCTTACTATATGGTTTTATAGGGGCGGGCGCACATTACCTATAATCGTCCTATGCTGGGATTTTTTTTTATATCTTTTTTTTTGTATTTTAATTCTTGACGTTTGCGTTTTAACGCACTTTTAGATTAACTTTGTAGGTATGTAATTATGTGATAAAAGTTATGAAACTGAATTGGACCCGCTGGTAATAATTGAATCGAAGTGGGGAGCTGCTTCTTTAATCTTATAGATAGATGAACTGACATTTCACTAGGTGTTCTTCTCTCTACCGCCTGGGTTATGGAACAATCCCTTGGCTCCCATAGCCCCGACCAGTGGCGGTGGAGGAGGAGCACCGTGAGGTTGTACTGGGTAGCGTGGACGGCTTATATCTACTTGAATATAGAATTCAAGGACCAGTAGATATAGCCCACTCGAGTTCCCCATTCAGGCGCCAAAAGGGTTGCAAATTAAAATAAAAAAGGTTGTATTCAAAATATTACTCTTTATGCCTATAGCAATTCTGTTTATATAACAGATAAAGAATCAAAAATAAAAAATAAATATCCGACTCGCACCACCCATACCATTGTTACTAAAATTCATTCCCAGTTTTCAAAATAAAAACGAACTATTCACTCTGTATACCGCATGTAGGTCGGTACGTTTACATATGTAGGCACATACAACAGAAGATAAAAAGTATTTTCACGCGAGTTTCTAAATTGGATGGGATGCTCGAGGAAATTGATGGCGTTCCTCTTCCGATGCTCCCCGTGCGAAATTTTATGCAAAGGCGAACATTTTAATAGCTGTCATTTTTATAATTCTTTAGTACAAAATATAGAATATAAACAAAAAAAGACGTCGGGGCGCAGTAGTACGGCCTCTAAATGTAAATACGACTGTTTAGAGCTTCATACCCACTCAGAGTAATAAGTTATTGTCATTTCCTCACTCTGGTAATAAGACATAGCGTCTCCTATTTCCTTATAAAGAAAAGATGGTCTGTATCTTAGAAATACATTCCAATTATAAAAACCTAGCATAAACTAACACGTTTATTTAATCGGAAAAAGAAACTAGTCCCAAGCCCAGGATGTTGATGAGAGAAGGAGCTAACAATTTCACTACAGTTAGTTAATCTAGATACTGTTTCTATTCTAGAACGACTATAAGAAAATCTAAAACTTCTTTTTAGGTTTACGCAGTATCCTGCGTGTAGCAGAAAATGCAGGGAGAACCTAGTGTTAAGACAATCTGTTCCTCACTTTCTGTCAAATTGTCGAGACATTGCGTGTTGACGCCATGCTTTTTCTTGTTACTGGGAAATTACAATATTCAATAAGCGTTCTTCGGGGTCGGGACCAAACTACCCACCTATCGTGTTTTTCTTCCACTTCCATATAGTACCTACAACAACAAGATACTCTAAGATTCATTGCAGCTTATACCAAAATAGGGCATCAGAAATATAAGCTTCGACGTTCAGACTCATTCCACTAAAATCGACGAAGTGGTACTTCTCTTAAAACTTTCAAAATAATGAAGCCTGGCTGAACAAAAGTACTGGAAACAATGAAAGAACGATCAAGAGGAATGAGGGAATGAAACGCCTAAATGTTTTTGAAAGGCTCATGTGAAATATTCTCGTGTTAACCTTCAAAGATACTGTACAGGAGATACGGTGGTATTTCTTAAATTGTTTTTAGCACATTTGGGACTACTAAAATCCTAAAAGTCTCTTACAAAATTACATTATATTTAAAGTTTGTACGTTATACACTTGATGGTGAACATGACAAATGTACGTTATACACGTTAGGCCCGCATTCGAGACACTGTGTATTAAGTAGCGCGTTGTCTGATCTTTGCGTGTTCGATGGCGGAATTCAACGCTGCAGCTTATTACCAGAGCCTTGCACGCAATGAATATATTAAATAATTCCTTGACCCGAGTAAGACCCACGACTATCGCAATTACAGCACACTCTTGGCACACATTGTGCCACGACGGCCTAAGCTTTAATCAAAAACAAAAATTTAAACCAGCTCTTAATTAACAAAAAGCATTACAAATACATTCATTCAAACAATTTAGTTCTAAAAACAATGAACTTCAACTCTGTCCATTGCTGAACTATACCCTGTTGTTAAATAGATTTGTGCCAATTGAAAATCAACTTTATGAACATACAAATAAAGATAATTATCCTTCAGAAATTTTCTTTTCACCTGTGACCTTTTAAGTACCATGCGGACTTCCGTCGGCAATCAGGTCACGTTCTTTTTAAACGCGGCTGTCGAAGTAGTGAAATTCATCCGTGAATGGTGGATTTATAGTATGAAGTCTATTCACGGTGGTATTTATTGCCGCCCTAAATATGGGATATGTGTTATTTGGTATGAATTGATTTATGAGATTGGTTTTGCAAACGAATTCTAAGGGTTAAGGCTTTATCTCGTCCAGCAGGGTAAGCAGCGCGAGCTTAGGCCCGTATATATAAACCACTCTCAAGCCGTTTTGATTATCTATGAATAAGAACGGCATATCAAGATCGATCTCAGAGTATGTTTTGGTGAGAACTGTTTTATAAGATTTGGTTACGAACCAAAAGGAAAGGAAAAGAAAGGAAATTCAAAACGGCCTCATTAAAGGTAGTTGTAATGTATTGTAGTAGTTGAAATGTATTTTAATATTATTAGGTCAAACACTAAGAAAACTGTTTAAGAATGAGAGAATCGAAACCGCGCCTCTTGTATGTCATCCAAAATGCTCGTCGCTAATAAAGCCATACGTTGTTGTCGAGCTATGTCGAACGAAATTCTGAAGCCCGGCTTACACCGGGGGCTCCGAATTCTCTGGTGATGGAAGCCGGATTTTACTTGTTGTATGTTGTCGACAATTTTTTTTGTTAGTGTATTTGTAAAGATTGTATAATAAAGGTTTCTGCTACGTTCAAATGATTATCAAAAAAATATCTTAGTCTAACTTGACGTTTTAGTTATACTGATATAATATTTATAACCTTTAAAATTCTTGAAGTTAGGCAAAGTACCGTGGTGAGTTACCCAGCACATATTTTCCCGAAACTGGTGGACGTATATGGATGCAGATTAATTTTAGGTTGTGTTCGCTCAACTTACAAAATGGTGTAGCAAAATAAAACAATTTTTTACAAGATTTGTCAAACAGTAAAAAGCAATGTTTTCTTGATGTCAGAATCAATCAATGATTAGAAATTACAATATTTTCCAAATTAAGACGAACATTGGCCTCGAAAATTGAGAAGACTCAAATAAAACCTTGTTACGTAATCTCATTATCAAAATGGATGCCGTTCATTTGTAGATTTATGAACTCGGATCCTTTCAAAATATTTAATTTTTCAATTTAAAGTTAAAACGTTGACAAACAAGTTAGTCAGTGGTATTTGAAAAATAATTATTTTTTATTTGAGGTCTGGGTGAAAATGCTATTACGGGTTCGATTTCCACTAAAAAAAATGTATTTCCTCTCTCTAGTAACAAGATTCGCCTCACTTTGCCGTTACCAATGCAAGGAAATGGAAATATAAAATATCTCATTCCCCCGAGAGGGAATCGAACCTATCGTGTTTACTCCTTGTGCTCCTGCGCTGCGGCTGGCCTCGATCTATACGATTTACTGGTTTAATGTATTTATAGACCAATAGACACTGTTGTGGCACAATTAGAAAGTGACTGACACTGACTGTACGTGATGGTTGCGAGTTCAATTTTAGCTGGAGAAAGTTAATACTTTTCGCTGGTATGACAAGACAAAGTATAGCGTGAATAATTTCACTATCTAGTACTAGATAGTATTGGAGTGTCTGGAGTGCACTGGACATATTTCTTTCTTTTTTCTTCAATTACACTACAATAAATACAAAAAGGCGTATTAAAATCAAATTACAAACCATTTTTATCAATTTAAATCAACTTCACGCTGTATTCCTCATGTAGTAGGATAAACAGGGCAGGGGGCAACCTAGTATTAGGACACTCCGTTCCCCACTTTTAACGCAATTTATGAGACATTACGGGTTAAGCGACGGAATTCAACACCGCGCTATGAATTAAAATTAATCAACTAATTTAATAAGAAATACTTGCAATTACATAATAAATACTTCGAAATAACGTAACGCTACTTTTATTTTGCGAAATTTGCGTTGCGTGCGCAATAATACACATTTATTACTCCATAACCTCGATCTTTTGAATTGAAACGGTAAAATATTTTAAAAATAAAGTATTATATCAGTTTAAGCCTCGAAACGGTTATTAATATGTTTGTGGGTGTGATTTATATAGTGTTCTCATAGACGTTTACAAAGAGTATGCATGTAAATGTGACTTAGGATTTTGTTAGCGTATTTTTTTTTAGCTTGATGCTGTATTCAGCATTTGGAGGAGCATAAGAAGAGTTTCGTCCTCCACCCTCCGAAAAATTTAGGAGACAGCGTGTTGGGCGAAACTCAACGCTTTGCTTTGTCTTGTCACTGGAGCGCGAAATAAAAATTAATCCATTCTCCAAAGTTAGAAACAACACGGAGTTGCAAAAGTAATATAAAGTAACAATTTATAATTAATTGAATATTGATAAATTACGCTAGACGGAAGGCAAGTTACACAAATATTACGTACTGAACGCATTATTTCATTTCCGACCGACCCTCCTATGTCAGTATTAAGTATCGTTTGACTGATATAACTGACATTTTTTTAATTTTCACGGTAGATCCCATGTTATCACACTCCGTTCCCCATTGAGATCCCCGCTTCTGAAGGCATTGCGTATCCCCGCTTCTGAAGGCATTGCGTATTGAGTGACGGATCTCAACGACGACGACGACGCTTTGTCTCGTCACCAGAACAAGGCAATGAAAATATTATACATTTCATTCCATCAAGTGTGAATCGAACCCATAACATTCCCGTTTACAGTCACACGCCTTGCGCCACGACGGCCTCGAACTATATATATACCTACTATATAGTATAACTGATATAAAAGCAACATACGAGCGGCTTAATAGAAAAGTATGTTTTCATAAAAAAAAACCCTGACCGCTGACGCAATAAAAACACGTAAATCACGTTCCACTAGCTCCAAGTTGAGGTAACTGTCCACCGTATAGCGTTTTACGAGTGCGTTACAATTACAACTAACACGGTCATGTGTACAGCTAGCTTTAATCTAGCTTTAGTCTATGTGTTTTTATGGTTCCGTACCTTTTAAGGAAAAAAGCAACCTATATAAGATCAATTTGTGCGTCCGTCCGCCCGTCCGTCTGGCTGTCTGTCAAGAGTCTTTATCTCAGGAACACTTGGAGATATCCTATAATTAACCTAACCTAAAATTATGAAATTCGGCAGCTTGAATCTACAGACTACTAGTACTACACCGAGTCTACAGGCTACTAGTGAGTACTAGTTTAGGAAATAATCTATTAAATGCACATTTGTGTTTAAATCCTTAAATATAACAGCTTTAAAAGGGGAACAAAGTTTGGCATTAGTTCGCGAGTTCGAGTGAGGTATTAGGTGAAAGGGTTTGGTATTGGAAACCGAATTTCAGAGAAAGCTCGGGAACTCCAATTTTTGTACGCCCGACTCGCACATGCCCGGTTTTTTTATCTTCACGAACTGCCTCGTAGATGTGAACCTAGTGTTAAGGCACTGCATCTTCCGCCGCCTTCTTTTAAACGTTGCGTGGCAAGTGGCGAAAAAAATCCCCGAGTCAGACTACCACTGGACTGCGATGGCTATTTCCATGTAAATACTTTGAATAAAAATATATATGAAAAAAGCTATTCATTTCACGCTTATTCCCGCATATAGTGGGATAGGGAGGAGAAGATCTATGGTTAGGATATTGAGTTCGCCGTTTTCCGACTTACTTCATTATATTGCGTGTTGAGTGGCGGAACTCACGTCGCCTTCAGTCTTACCTGAAAAAAATATATAAATAAATAAATCAGCTTCACGCTGTATCCTGCACACAGCAGGGTAGGCAAAGGGAACCTAGGGTTAAGACACTCCGTTCTCCACTTTCTGCCGAATTCTGGAGGCATTGCGTGTTGAGTGGCACAACTCAACGCCGCGATTTGCCTCGACACCAGAGCGAAGAAATGGAAATATAAATGTAAGTAAATATTTCATCTCCTCGAGTGGGGATCGAACGCACAACCAGTCGGTTTTACAGTCATATTTTGTGCCGCTGCGCCACGACTGGCCTCAAAAAATATATAATTTTTAAAAATACGATACATTCTTAGTGAAGTGGTCTTGATTGGTACATAATAGAGTCACCACACTTTCCACCAGAACGGGGAAATTAATATAATCTATACATATAATGACACTAAAACTATTACCTGTCTATGAGAACATTTCTTAATAGGGGCGTTATAAAACCCAAAACAACGACTTTTAAAAGTTTTATCTGTTTGTCTTTACGTTTTTGCACGCTAATCTAATCCTTTAATATCTTATGTATGTTTTATTTAAATCGGTTCACAATTGAATTATTTTTATGAAGTAATTGTTTTGTTGAAATAGCTGAAAGTTAAATAAATAATTATGGCGAAGCTGCCAGCGAGTCCCTAGATTATAATATAATCATTCCTTCAAGTGGAAATCGAAGTCACAACCTTTGTGTTTACAAGCAGGCGCCGTGTCAATGTACCAAGACGGCCTCCGAAACCGAAACAATATATCTATAGGTACTTATTTATATACATCTATGATACAATTGATATTCCATGGCGACTTGCGTTTGTCATCGTAACTTGTAAAAGTGACGCACCCTCTTGGACGTTTCTATAGGAAAATATTATTTTTATATTTAGAATCGTTTAAGGATAATCTTTTAGAAAATGAATGTTCCAATCGACAATACTATAAATAATATAATATGTTTATATATTTTTAATATTAACGAACGATATTATCAGTTTATTTGAACTAGGAAATTGCTAAATATCCAAAGAATTAAAAGGCAAACAAGCGTACGGGTCACCTGATGGTAAGTGATCACCACCACTACCAACTCCCATGTAAAACCAAAAGAGTTACAGATGTCAATACATAGCTGTAGAACTTATTTGAATATAAAATATATTTTGAATATATGTATACCTATATCGTATTTTTTTATCGAATTTTTCAAATTGCCGCGTTGAGTTCCTCCACTCAACGCGCAATGCATCCAAAATGAAAGTGTCGGAACGAAGTTACTTAACACTAGGTCCGCATATTCCATCTGTTACCTAAGTGCGGGTAAACAGTCAGACGTAGGACGACAATTTCACTATAGCTCTCAAAAAAACTATTAATCCGCATTATTTACTCTATAAGCAATTTCTTGTTATAAAAAGATGATTCATCATTCGGCTTGTAGGGTAATTAGAAGGGACCTAGTGTGTGAAACTCTGTTGGTTGAGTTGCGGAACTCAACACTACGCTCCTTATAACAGTAAATCCGTATCCGTATAACTGTAAAAAGAAAATTTATTAAAATATAATCATTCTCCAGACTGGAGATTGAACTGACAACCGTCGCGTTCACAGTAAGAAACTTTTCCACAGCGGCAGGACGGCCCCAATCTATCATTATTATTATAAAACTCAATATTTACTATCAAAAAGGAGAAAATAGATCCATCTTATACACCTTTTTTTCCATCATATCTAAATCACACGTTTCCACATCGCTAGTGCCGTCACTCGTCATAAAGGAGGTAAGAAACATCTGTTGCGGTCTGATCGGAGCCAATATCGTGACTGTAGACGCAATAAATCAGGGCATCGCTGAAAAAATAGAGGGTGGGAACTAGGGTTGAGTGTGTAATCTGATGACATTAGGTTCTATACAATGTTATAATACAAGTTTTATTATTATAGAAAGTTGTCGTGAAAGTAACGTATGCTTGTGGGTTCGATTCCCACTCAGGGAAAAGAATTATTTTCATTGCGTCATTCCGGTAATAAGACAAAGCGCCGCGCTTTGCAATGCTACCAAATTGGACGAAAAGTAGAGAACGGAGTGTCTTAACACTAGATTCTTACTGCCTAGCTTACTAAATGTAAAAATATTTTTTATTCTTATTTTAAACAGTATTTATTTAGAGACGAAACGAAAAGCAAAAATGAAAAATAAACAAATACAAAATCATACCGCTTCCCACTACATTAAATACCCAACATAATGCCATACATAATACCAGACGTAATACCAAAATTAGTTTGTGCCTGTCCCCCGTGGAGACCAACCTATGTATGTCTTTAAAGGCGCATAAACTATGTATGGTATCTCTAAAAGATATTTAAACATTCAATTAATTAAAGATCAACAAATATAGAACAGATATATATGCAAAAAAGGATTATACTATTTTTTTAGGAACATCTATGGACCTAGCGCGTACTAACCTCGCACTTAGCGAAAATGTTTTCAAACCAAATTATAAAATAGATATATAGTATTAAAAAGTATAAAATTATATAATATGTATCTATCAACTTTAGCCATTTAAAATCGTATAAAACTTTCTGAGATAAGTGAGTGGCTAGTGACAAAAAATTGCATCACCATGATAATTGGATTAAAATTCATGCCATTATTCGCTTATTACAAAAAAAATATTTTCTTTGGTTTCAAAAAAGCAATACAGTTCGTACCGCGCCCAATTTTCGATACATTACGTGTTGAGTGGCAGAACTCAACGCCGCGCTTTGTTTTCATACCGTAGCGAGGAAATGACTCCACACTTATTTTATAAAATATTCCTATATTTTTGTTCTCGCAATGTGGTTAGACAAAGCACGGCATTAGGTACCTATCACCACCCAAAACGTGATATCGGTTTAATAGCCAAAAAGTGACATAATATAAATAAATAAATCAGCTTGACGCTGTATCCCGCATACTGCAGGGTAGGCAGAGGGAGCCTAGTGTTAAGACACTCCGTTCCCCACATAATATATAGTTTAAAAATAATTTAAACACACGTTGTTTCACATTGAACGTTCTCGGAGTTACGAATTATGAGCCACAGCCCCGGGTGGTTTTCTAGTAACCTCTAAAAGGTTCCATTATTCAGAACCTAGATCCATCATCACACCAGTTTGATAATACCATACTGTTGCATTATCACCTAAGCTTCGTATAACTGTAACTAATGAAAACTAAAGAATCATACAAATATTCTGGCAACCCTCGAGCTGTCACAGCGGCAGACGTTCATAGCTAGCGATTTGTTATTCCCCTCCAGGACGGGAGAGGACGTTGACGAAATTGTATTTTGGTTTTGTTGAAAAATTTATACGCGCGTCAACACCAACCTCGAGTACAGTGACTGAGTGACGTTACTTCGCTGAATACTTTCTAATAAATAATATTGAATAATGAAAAGCACCTTTTTTTGTACAAACATTTGTTTTTGTTATTTACAGAAAAAAAACCGGTTAAGTGCGAGTCGCATTCGCCCACCGAGGCTTCCGTGCCAATGTCAGGATTGGAAGTTGATCTTAAGTTTGCGGGCATATGCATTCATTTTCTATGAAAAAAACTAGAAATATAAGTGTGTATTGTTTTTATTTTCTATGAAATACCTATAAATTTTCCCTCCGTACCAAATTATAGATTCAGAATTCACGGGAAGTACCCTGTGGGTTTTGATTCCCTTGCGAGTTTTAAAAATTTGCGGAAATTTGCAGCATAAACGGCTGTATCTTTTGATTGCTTTGGCTTAGAAGTTACACTTTTTCACATCTGTAAGGGACAGTAGTGGACACGTGAGTATTTGATATAAGTTTCAGTTTGATATCTTTTAATCTAAGTTATACGTTGAAGCCAATTTTACAATTCACTTCAAATCATTATAAACCGATTGGAGTGTCATAAGACTGGGCTCCCTCTGCCTACCCTGCTATATGCGGGCTACAACGTGAAGAAAAAGCAATAAAAATATATATTTAAAAATTTAAAAGCTTCGCGCAACTTGTATCTGTAAAAAACATTTTTAATTGAATGTTAAATCAATCAGTGTGTTCACATTAATTCGAATTAAGACTGTAAATAAACACTATCTGTCCATCTGTCAGTAAGCGTAAGGAATACGATTTGGATAAATAAATTTGTAATTGATTCTTACGTGTTTCTTTTTTTATTTATTTTTTTCTTTTTTTATTGCTTCAGCGCTGTGATAGACAACGCACGGTGTTGTGTTCCGTCATTCATCAGCAATGCCAATACGTCTAGTGTCAAGACACTCCGTTCTACATATAATATTCGTTTGAACTCGAGACATGCGTTTTGAGTGACGGACCTCAACGCTGCATTTTGCCTTGCCAGCATCAGGGAAATTAAATCAATTCATAACCCAGAATATATGTAGTTAAATCCCAGTCGAGGAAACGAAATATTTAATATTTTTGACAATTTTGAATTGTTACTCCACATCCACACACTTAGGAACGAAAAAATGTAAAAAAAATTGTTGGAAAACGTATAAAAATTTGAACGTAGCGTAACGACTTGAACCCGCACCTCTTAACACTAGATTCTCACGTTTCCTCTGCCTACCCTCGAATATACAGCGTAAATCTAAAATAATATAACATTTTAAGATTGCCATTTTAGATGTCACTAAGCCACTATACACAATGCCTGTCAATTGGGCTGTCACAAAGTTGTTAATATGTCGAAAAGTGAATTTTCTTTTTTATCAACAACACTTTTCAAATTAAATAAAATATGATTTTTATATATTTCTGATATATTTATTTTTCAAAATATAGGTTATTGTTGACTATTGTAATATTACTTAGTTAGTCATCATTATAAACTTATTCGACGAAACTGACGATATTCGCAAAGTGGCTGGCATCGGCTGAATGCGAAGAGCTCAAGATAGAGCGCAGTGGCGTGCCATTGGAGAGGCCTATGTCCAGCAGTGGACTAGCACAGGCTGATGATGATGATGATAAACTTATTTAATATTTAGCTTTTGTTCGACTCGGGACTTAAACGTAGGACCATCATCCACAACTTAAAGTTTCTAGCAGAACACAGAGAATGCATCAGATCTGCATTAAGAAAATGACTTAAATTTTCATTGATCAGTAATGTAGTGAACAGAACCAACTCTTTGTAAGCACACCATATATTCTAAATTATAGATATTAGTTTAAAGAGGTACTAGTCGCCCGCAACTTTGTTTTAGTTGACTTAAACCATAAAATAAAATAAAATTTCCATTTTTGCTTTTCCCGTAGTAATTTCGGGAAATCTTCTCTTACTGCTCCTCTACACTTCCTAACCTACTTAAATACCAAACTTCCTAAGTCCAGCAGTTACGTTTGTACGTTGCTCACTGAGTAACGAAAGAGTTTTCTATATATAGATAAAAAAATGATGACACACACTCTCGCCGGATCTTTTCTATTTTTGTTTTTAAAAGAGGGGATAAAGTTTTCTACTGAACCTTATATAGCACGTGGATAAAACGTCCGTTGTGGCACAGTGAGAGATTATCATACCAAACGTCACTGTTCGTTAGTATTCCTTGTGTAAGGGGTTACTAATGACCCACAAGACCGTTATAGTGCAGAGGCACAAGCGTGCGACTGTAAACGCGATGGCTGTGGTTTCAATTCCCGTTCGATATTTTCAATTTAAAACAATAGTTCCTGAAATTAGCGCTGTCAACCAAACAAACCCTTATCTATATAATAATAGATAGAGATTTGAATGACAAATAAGGCGACATTTCATTACGACCCATCCACCGCCCATCTCTCAAACACACAACACTACCGTCCGCCACCACCACCTAGAGACGCGCAGATCTCGTAATTGCTTGTTCCATAATTGAATTAAATCCAGCTACATTTGAATTGTAAATTGCTAAACTTTCATCTGGCATTAATGGAAGGAGTTTGCTGAATTCGAGCTATTCTACTGTATGTCTGTATTGATTTCTGTTGTTTAACTTTTTAAGTTTTAAATAACTTTTGAATGTACCTATATAAAATGGATGAGTGAATAAGAAAAGAGGCCGCGGTTGTGGCGTATCACTGTAAACGCGACGTTTGTTGGTGTTGGTGTGAAATGTTTAATATTTTTTCTCCCTTTCCGCTCTGGCAACAAGGCAAAGCACGGCGTTGAGTTTCACCGCTCAACACGAGAATTCCTCAGAAAGTGGGAAACCAAAGTGGTAACGGAGTGTTTTAACATTAGATTCCCAGGTTCTCTCTGCCTACTCTGCTGATATGCGGGATACAGCATGAAGCAATTAAATATTACTTTGAGGCCGCCGTGGCGCAGTGGCAAAATATTTGTGAATGCAAGGGTTATAGGTTCAAATCTCACTTAGAGGATGAATCATATTCATTTCTTCGTTCTGGTAAGAAAACAAAGCGCGGCGTTAAGTTCCGCCGTTCAACACACAATGTCTTGCAAATTGTGCGATGTACGAGCAAAGAAGTATCCTAATACTACGTTCCCTCCGCCTACCCTGCTATATGCGTAAAAGAATAAAATAAAACACTTGCCCTACATTACATCTTAGTTGGTAACATTTTTTGTAAAAAAATCAGTTTACAAAGAAATTACATCGCAACTCCATCCGTAGAGTTGTTAAAAAGTTTTCACTTCTAGAGCTAATAAAAAAGTTTGTTTCACATTAACCCGACTTACGGACAATTAGACTTGATTTGGCTAATTTATAAAGTTTTCAGCTGTCGCTTTTAAGTTCCTGATATTGCTTTGGGTAACATTATTTTGTATTATTTCACTAACTAATGTAACGGCTATTATCCTAAAATTGAAACATTCATAAATAAAAAACGTCAATTGTTTTTATTACTATGAACTAGTTAGTGTATTTATATTTTTGTTTTACTTTTCTAAATCAAGCCTAAAGCAGGGTAGGCCGATGGAACATAATGTTAGTCCAAAAGTCCGTCCAATTTTTGAGACGTTGCTTGTTGAGTGGCGGAACACTATCGACATCCCCATCTTCTTCTATTAATAAAATCACTCTTTATTCAATAAATTCTATTTAAATAAAAGATAAAAAGGTAACTTATACAGAAACACTGAAAAATGTCAACTCATAATACTCGCTTACGTTATTCAATAGCATTCGCTTTAATTAATCCACTTTACTTCCTAAAATTAAATTACTTAATTGGACAAATTGACCTTTTTCAATTTATTTTTTTACTTTTCTAACAATGAGTGATGATCATCTATACTTCAACGAAGAGTAGTATTTGCGGTGTTTAACCATGTATAATGACTAAAAGATAATATTTACTATATATAAGTGACCGTCGTAATAAGATTTTTAAAGAGTGTCTTGATCAAAGGATTTCAGGATCCCTGCTATGTACTCCGTAATTGTGTTAAATTTGATTATTCAAAGTAATGATCGTCTTTTAATTATTTTATTTCGCCGCACATACAAGACAAATTTCGGCGTTATGTCCCGCTATTTAACACACACTTGTCTCGAGTGGAAAACAAAAAAAATATATCATAGCCTTTCAAAACCTACACCAAGACAAAAGACAGTATGAAATTTTGCCACAAAAGCTATTCAATAGCTTTATTGAGCCTCAAATTGAAAAGCAGATTCCGCGGTCGTTAACCAGAGCGGTATCGGCATTGTGAAAAATTGATAGTGGTGGACGCGGCGAAATCGACTGTCGTTGTTTTAGACGGCGGCTAGTTTAAATGACCGACTGAAGCAAAATATATTATAGACCAACAGGTATTTTAAAAGCACGAAGCTACGAATTCTTATCTCATTTAGATATTTCCCGGTATCGAAAAGTACGGCGTTGAGTTCTGCTTAAAACTCTACTTGTTTTTAAAAAGCGGCAAAGAGAGTGACCTAACACCAGGTCCTCTCTACTTTCAAAAATTGAGTAATTCCTATTAAGTAAGATTTCACATTAGGACTTTTTTTTAGCTTCACGCTGTATACATTCCCCATTTTCCGCTAAATTCTGGAAGCATTGCGTGTTAAGTGGCGGAACTCTACGCCGCGCTTTGCCTCAACACCAGAGTAATTAATATTTCATTTCCTCGAGTAGCAATCCAACCTCTGTGCTTATAGTCACACGTTTGTGCCCCTGCGCCATGACTGTCCTCACCTACAACAATCATGTAGAAACCTACTTGCTTCAGAGTACGTCGGAAATTTATAAAGCAAATAAAAAATTTGCTTGTTATCTACATGCATTTTTTTTTAAAGCAACGTGTTTCGGCTACAACTCTTTCAACGTACAGAGCGCTCTTACAAAATTAACACGAAATTGAGACACGCTTGAAACCTTTCGGTCTTTTGAAGTGGTTATTAAAATTTTCATCATCTAAATTTACCTACTCAAAGACGTTTTAATTATTTTACTTTTATTTTGAAACATAGAATATACAAAATATTATATATTTTTAAGTGTTAAGACACGTTCTCCGTTCACTTTGTGTAGAAAAGCAAGTTTTGTAACTAGAATTTTTTTCACCTTCACGCTGTATCCCGCATATGGCAGGGTAGGCAGAGGGAATCTGGGAATCTAATATTAAGCACTCCGTTCCCGTTAAGGTACTTCCGTTCCCCACTTTCCGCCAAATCCAAGAGGCATTGAGTGTTGAGTGTCGATACTCAACGCCACGCTTTGCCTCGTTACCAGAGCGAAGAAAACAAAATAGGAAATATTTCATTTCCTCAAGTTGGAATCGAACCCACAACCCTTCGCGTTTATCATTGCGCCACGACATGCCTCATTATAATGCCTAATATCATATATCTAATATATTACGCTCGTATAAACTAAATGAATTTACGTGCTTACCGATGGCGGTATATTGAATTGCCATATCTAAAGATATCGTTTTTATACAGACCAAAACAAATATACTCTAGACCTAAACAAACAGCAGGCGCTTACCACAAACGGTACGTATCGATCGGCTTAATTTTCCAATGAATGAAGGTAACTATGAATTTATAAATTGTAGACTACTTTGCTCTTTAAATACGTTTAAAATATTTTAAAACTGTTACTTAAAAATAAGAACATTTTATTGTATTGATTTTATTTTTTTAGGCCAGTCGTGGCGCAGGGGCACATGGTGTGGCTGTAAAATCGATTGGTTGTGGGTTCGATCCCCACTTGAGGAAATGAAATATTTATTTAAATTTTAGCACCGGTTCCCAGGTTCCCTATGCCAAAAATAAACTGAACTGAACACAGTTAAACAGTGTTAATATTGCAAAGTGAATTAAATAAAAAAAAATGTTCTGATAGAAAACTAAATATGTATAACGTTTCACTCTCAAATCTTAAGTCCAGATAAGATAAATAAAATTGCCTTTAATTTCAAAAACTATATCTAATTCAAAAGTATTTTCATACCTCCCTCCGTCATTCCACTAATTTCTATTTATTTTCAAAAAAAATAATGTACATTAAAAATGTATACAAAACTGGAAACAGTTCTAATTTATAACAATAAACAAAAATTAACAAAAAATAAAAAGACTCTTCCACTACCAAGGGTATTAACTTAAGTATCAAGTTCAGAATAGTAGGTCAACTGGACGCACAACTTAGAAAAGCCAAACTTAAGTTTTCCGAGCGTATGCACTCATTTTGTATGAAATGATCTACAAAATAAGTAAACTTGTAGTGTGTTTCTTCTATTAAATTTTACTTCTCGGATGTTTTCTTTATTTAGATTTTTCCTTTTTTTGAGTTTTCATTTCATGGCAAATTTCATAACCGTAGGTAGGTAGGCCTAGTGAAGCGCTGTGAAGGATTTATTACGTTCTAACTACGAGTATGCTCTATTTCTATTTACCCGCTCCCAGAGACCGTAGGCCTAAACCTCAATATGTATTTCATATTAATTTCAGATGGATACTTCCGCGCGATTTCGAGACCAATGATCGTGACAGACGGATAGACAGAGAACAAAGTGATCCTATATAACTTCTGAGATACGAAACCCTAAAAAAGAGTAATCATTCTAAATAAAAAAAAATAGCTTTACATTTTTTCCTGCCGACTGCAAAGCAAGAAGGAATCTGTAAGACAATGTCTCCTTCTTTCTGCTCAAATTCTGAGAGATTGTGTGTTGAGTGGCGAAACTCAACGCTGAATTTGTCTAGCATATAAGGGCAATTGATCATTCCCTTATAATTATGGGGTACGAACCCATAACGTTAGAAGCTGTCCACTGTGCCACGACGGCTGCAACAGTTCTAAATCTGTTCTAAAATAAACATTCTCGCCTTCTAAATCACAGTATGCATATGAAATGTGATACAAAATAAATAAACAGAGCACTGTATAATGAGACACATAAAAATTCCAATCCGTTACAACTTCCTTACTACACAATCCCCTTATACTATAAACAATGAAAACTCTACTTTACATCGTAGAATTTAAAGTTTAAAATGTGATGAAATCATTATAATGCAACTTTCACGCCTTGATATCTATACTATAGTATCGTATTGTTGAGTTGTACTACAGACGCTAAGTTAAACGTTAATTGACTATTTTCCTAAAAGTAAGTATATTTTTTCAGCTCCATGCTCTGTACGCGTACATATCAAACAGAAGCTAATTAAGACAGACAATACGTTTTCCGGTGTCTGCGTTGAGTAACGGATCTTAACGCTGCACTTCTACGATATAATAGACAATAAGCGTTTGGCAGATCATAACGCCGCTCTTGTATTATATTGGTGAAAATAATTATGGTTATCGATTCATTACATTTTTTTCTGTATTCTAAGTTTTGTTTATTAAATTTAATATACATCATGCTCTCTAACTCAAAGACTATTAATGACAATGTCATCACAAACTATTTAATATTTTTACTATGTATATAAATAACTGCTAGACCCTGTATAATAGTTAACAAACCATAATTACTTAGTTAAATAGCTCATACTCTATAATAACGTGCTTTATCCTACGCGCTCGATAACGTAATAAAATCGTCTCTACAGTAGACTATAGATATAGAGGCGCATCGTACTATAACTATAAATATACACGTGGCCCAAATATAAAGAGCCCATAGACTGCGATTTATGTCAGTTTTTTGGGATGGGTTATTCTCGTCTCGTGTAAACAATTAGGTGTTCATTAAAACAATGGGTTGTTAGCTAAGAACGTTCATAAAAAATGGAACAAAATCTATGTAATAAGTTTATGTTCTTCGTGTATAGTATATTGGTAGTTGCTTTATCTTCTATAATGTTTCTTTTTTCAGCTTCACGCAGTATCCTGCATATAATTGGTGTTAAGACATTTCTATTGCCACCTTCTGAGATGTTGAGCGGCGGAATGCGCAGCTCAGCGCGGCGCTTTGTTTTGTTTTCATTTACCGCAAGAGCGACAAAATAAAAACAATAATCACAAAATTTTTATATTATAACATATCACCTTTATCCATTCCGAACTGCATTACCATAAAAATATATTATAGCCATAAAACATAAGGAACAAGTCGTAACTCACAACTTCGTTTGCGTGAACGACAAAAAGCAAAATCCAACTTTCTCCCGTTTCTGTAAGAATTTCTAAAAATCCTGCCCTAGTAGTAACGTACACAACCAACCTACATGGCAAATTTCAGCGTTCTACACCGCGTAGTTCCAACTGAGTTTGTTCTGTCAATCATTTGATACCTACCGGAAGAGATTTTTTTATACATATAATAGATAAACAGCATATTTCACAAGTAAAATCGAAGGAAGCAGCGCGGCGGCGTCGAGTGAACATTCAAACATTATCTAAATATTACGAAACATGTTAAGTAAGTGGAACAATATTGTTCGTTATGGCCACATGTAATATGATTACTACAAGTATAATAACCGTATAACTTCCTCAAGTAGTTACTGTACGTAAGAACAATGAATTAATTAGTATAATCCTTTCAGTGAATATTGGTATTGCATTTGCAGTAATATATTCTTACAATATTGAGTTCTACTATCCAGTACGTAATATCTCAAAATTTGCGGTTAAAGAAGATAGAGATTTCGTGCCGTGTGATCCCGGCCTAGAATAGGATCATACTGGTACTGGCGGTGTCGTAAGAGGCGACTAAAGTACGTGTGGTAGAGTCACGTCGCCAGCAATGGCAACACGCATGGGCAGACTCGACCGGATCATTACCACCCCCAGCATTTAAAACAAAAAAAAAGATAATGCGGTGAAAGAAGTGATATACTATCATCAGCTCCTTTCGGCCTAGATGTCTCGAAAATTAGCCGGAAAGTGGACAACGCCCTTGCTATATGCGGAATATCTAA
The DNA here is from genome assembly GCA_021202915.1 of Heliconius himera. Lineage (NCBI taxonomy): Eukaryota > Metazoa > Arthropoda > Insecta > Lepidoptera > Nymphalidae > Heliconius > Heliconius himera. Next base: position 1,260,532 of record JAJHJA010000046.1, read on the forward strand.
AATCCTTTGTATAACCAAACATCATCCCCATTGTAGCTTTTTGTTTAGAATAATTTGAATACCACAGTGATTTAATTTTTTAATTCGTAACAGCCATCAACATTTTTATCAATAAACTAAGTACAATCTTTTCTCCTTTTGGTGCGCATGGAAAGTCAATACGCATCTTTTCATAATATATCTAAATCTTTAAATGGATGAATCGTATCTACGACCCAAGCAAAGTCAAGGTGAGACTAGTCTTCATAATGCATTCATATAGGTGTAATTGATTAGAATGTCATTGGGTCGACAGACGGGTGACCTTTAAAGCATATTGACGGACGAGGCATACGAGTATATATGTAGGGTACGGGCTACCTGAAGTATATAAAAATATAAAAAATGATTTTTACGTTTTATTGAAATGTTAAGTTTAAATTTATTTAATTTAGTTGCTTATATTATTTTTTGTTTTTGAAATTGTTAAATGTCTACAGACAATCTCAGTCCCTATCTGTGTTCTGTGCGTTATTATTTTATTTTATAAAATTTTAAAATGGTGAAGAACTCTTAAACTAAGGCTAAGTGAAGCCTAACCGATCTTTTTTTCTCACAATAAATGGCTTAATTACAGTTCACCATTTTAAAATATTTTTTTAAAATGATTATACAATATTTACAGACTTTACTTTAGATATATTTTATTATTCATACGCATATACTGTACATTTTTTTTTATAAACATAATATAATCATTAAAATATATTATTTCATACAAGTCTAGTCTAAGAAAGTTAAATATAGAACAATAAAATAGTTTTACGGTATGGCGTAATTTTTTGGCAAAAATTATGTAATTATCCATAGAAGGTCGTATGTAAATAATGTCAAGTTTTACACTACTTGAACCTTTATATTCGGTATCCCTATACTAAAAGTTTTCTAACAATCTATCAATGCTCACTATTGTACTGATGCGACATTCGTCAATCAATTGACATAATTATAATATCCAAATACCGTTATCTAGTTCATAGCAGCTCCGCGTACTGCCCTGAATTCCTGCAAACGAAATGATTGTATCTTGAAGTCCGAAGTAGTACCTACCTATGTTATAAAAAATATAAAAAATTTAAAATGTCATATTAAGACACTAAGAAAGAGAATTTTTAAATAAGCCTAGTAGTAGTAAAGCGATTTCTTTGTATATAGGTAAGTACTAGTTGCCGCCCTGTAACGCTCAAAAATTCCGTTTTTTTCCGATCCCAAAGAATATTAGAAAATATCTTCTCTCTACTTCTCAAATAGCCGATGTGACAAAATCAGATTTCTATATTGCATGGTTTTCGCTCCACGTTAGAGGAAGTATGGGAGAAGACGAAAAGGTGTTATAATTTACGCAAACGAAATCACAAGCGGCCCCTAGTATTCTATATCAAAACTTGAATATTTCGGCACCAATATGAAAATTAATTGCGTCACAGCACCTCCAGATCTATAACGATAATTAACACGTGACACACCCGATATACCTACTAAGAGTAATTAAGTCACTACTTCCGTTTCCTATAAATATAATATGTATATCAATATACTATGTAAATTAACCATAACACAACTAATATTAAGATCGTACTCTCGCTCTTATTTGTGCACTTAAGGAAACCTGACATCCACGTTAATATTTTTTTAGTTTCACGCTTTATGCCTAGTGGAGCCAGAGAGAACGAAAAGCAAAATGCTTAGGTCTCTGACTCTGAATACCTCTTTCGCCTCGTCCATTGTCATCAGCCTTTTCATATATACATTATAAAATATACTCGTATCTATGGTGACTGTGACCCATGCTTTTTATTCTTTAAACTTACTCGAGTACCTCTTTAAAAATATATGCATATAAAAGTGAACTTATTTATTACTGAACTTATAGCTTTTGGTGTGCACTTTTGTACTCTTCAATTCATATAAAATTTAAAACTATATCATAAATTATTAGAAACACCTACAGGTGTTTAAGAAATTGCTGTATTTTTATAACGCTGAAGAGTGTGTTTGGTTAAACGCACTAATCTGAGGACTCTATATACCGCATTCAACTCTGAAATCGCTGTCAAAATCCATCTCAGATTTTTTTCTTTTAGCTTGGCGCTGTATCCCGCACATGGCAAGATAAGCAAAGGGAACCTGATCGACACTCCGTTCTCATTAAGACACTTCCGTTCACCAATTTCCGTCAAATTCTGTTGATGTTGATGGACCGCAGAGTTGAGAGTGGGTCTCATCATACACAATTCCTATTTATACCTATTTAGAGACGCGAGCGAAGCTGCAAGTAAAAACTAACAAGAAATAGCTTACTAAACTAAATAAAAATATGCAACTTAAATCAGCTTCACGCTGTATCCCGCACACAGCAAGGGAGTGAAAGCAGAAGTGTCTTAACACTCCGTTCCCCAGTTTCCACAGAATTCTTGAGGCATTGCGTGCATAGTGGCGGAACTCAACGCCGCGCTTTACTTCAATATACAAATACTTTAATAAATTTAGTTAATGCAATTATTGTAACCGGCGTTAGCGTTTTCCCACTCACTCACGTGTGAACCGAACCGTGACAGCAACAAGTTGCGTCATTACTTTTTTTCCTTTAACTTAACTTATATTTAATTGACGATGATATTATGTTGAAGTGTTAAAAAATATTTAAGGAAGGAGTACGTTAAGCTTTTTATAATTAACTACCGGCCCAGTCGTGGCTTCACTCGCATAGTTCTTTTATTATGCTGCATTTGCCAACAGATTGATTATATAATTTATATATTCAACCATTTTACATAATTCTGAGAAGCACGCACTACTACGTGGCTGCTTGAGAGGATGTCATCGGCGACAAAATTACCATTATTCTATTATCTATTATTTATTGATAGACAATTATTTTAATTTTACATTTTCCCAAAAAAATATATACTTTCAAATTACATGCTGTAAAAGCCAAAGCTTATCTGAATTTCCATATTTACTTTCTTTGATAATAGAATAAATAACATTCGCTAGTAAGTTTCAATATATTTGTCAAATAAAATACAGTGAACTATCACCTTGCAATTTTTAATTTTTTTTTTCTCACAAAATGCCTTATTGTGACTTTTTTTTTGAACTTATAGAAGTTAATGTTTTAATGTTTCATGATTTGAGCAATGTTTTTAACATATTGACGCCGATGAAACTTTTAGAGATTATTCTATACTATCACAAGTTCTCAAATATCTGCCGAAAATTGGCTAACATACATAGGGATTAAATGGATAGGTACTGATGTCCTCTACTCATAGACAACTGTTGATCCGTCCATCGCGTTACACTCTTTATATAGAAATTGGCAGATTAAAGCCGTATTACATCTTTGTAAGCCAAAAAAATATTATAAATTTAAGCATTTCCCCAAGTTGCCTTAAAAACCTTCAATTGCGGAATATATATTTTTATAAATATATCAATTTAAATGATTCCGCCAATAATACACATTTTTTTGCATTGTAAGCAGAGCGAACGTTTACCTTCCCTTCTCCGCTTTACTTTATGCGGCTAATTTACTTTATTTTCTTAGAGAGAGTCGAACCCACAACTATCACGTTTACATTCAGACGCTGTGCCGCCTCTCATCATTAAAAAAAAATAAAGTACTTTATAACTGTTAATACTAAATAGTCTAAGTGCTCACATAAAATTAGAAACGTTTCCTGAACCAATTAACAACAGTTTACGCGTTATCTTGATCTTGGGTGAGTATTACGTCGCCCTGGCCTTAGTCTTAAAGTACCGAATTTCGGTAATTACTTCCATTTTTTATTAAATTATGTATTATATCATATATATACAAAAATATTATATAAATATTTTTCGAAGGTATCGATGAGGCAGCGTCTGTCATAATCACGAAGGTTGATTGATCTCCACTTAGGGTAATAATTACATTTCACATATTTTCTTTTCCTCACTCAAGTAAATTAAGAGTGACGTTGAGTTCCGCCTCTCAACACGTAGACAAAGTGTTTTAACACTAGACTCCCTCTCTCTTCTCCGCTATATGCTGATAAAAGCGTGAAGCTAGTAAATAAAAGACATCCATCAATATGCCCAAGAGGAGTCAAACCTCCTCCTTACAATTAAACACCATTAACTAAGCCAACAGGTAAGTTAAGTTCAACTTCTCAACGCTCACCAAGACTAATGTCCATTACGTACTAGTATTCTGCGATCCTAGTAGTTTGCATGCTAATCGCTATTTTCGGTTGCTTTCCTAATATAGCCGTGTAACTAAAACCAGCCACGAAGTGTTACAATATTTCACAATTTATTTTATATAAATACAGTAATATGGCTAAAAACTACCTGTAATTAAATTAATTAATTGGAATTAAATAGCCAATGTTATTTTATAATTTACTATATAGTAATGTGGCTATAATCGATTTACGTTTAAATATTTATAAATTAATTGTAATTAAAGGGTACAGAAGAAGTGTCCTACTTTTTTTTTATTATCTCAACCAAAAAGCTAGCCATCTAAACCTCGCTAGAAGGTCAAAAATCTTTAGAAAAATTTTCCCTATACTTATTGAATATTAATTAAACTACCGTAGATACAATTTTTTAGTTTATTATTTTATTTTTTGTAATAGGTTCTTCTACAATAGGATCGTCTAATAGGTTCTTTATAATATAAAGGTCTAAATTCTTCTTGCACTAATTGTTATGCTACGAATTACGATTGACTTTAAATGCTCTTAAATAAAATCATAATATAGAAATATGTTACGTACAAGCGTTTTTTCTAGCTTCATGCTATTTCTCGCACATAACTTCCTTATAGATAGGCCTAGCTCAGGTGCTCACCTGAAATAGAGCTATCCATAAGGAACCTGGAAACCTAGTTTTTTTTAAGGAAAAGACAAGGCAAACGAACGTTCGGGTCACCTGCCCACGACCCCGTGCAACACCAGAGGAGCTACAGGTGCGTTGCCTGCCTTTAGGGTGGATTGGGCGCCGGAGCCCGGCATTACCTGATGCGAAACGCAGTGGCATAAAGCCACTACGTCACGCCGGGTTTAAATGTCGTGGGTGGTAATGATCCGGTCGAGTCTGCCCATGCGTGTTGCCGTTGCTGGCGACGTGACTCTACCACACGTACTTTATTCGCCTCTTACGACACCACCAGTACCAGGATGATCCTATTTTAGGCCGGGATCACACGGCACAAAAGTTAAGACACTTCCGTTCCCCGCGTTCCGCCGAATTCTGGAGGCATTGCGTGTTGAGTCAGCCGAAGTCAACGCCGTGCTTTGCCCCGTGACCAGAGCGAGAAAGTGAAAATATTAAATATTTTCTCGAATGTGAATTGAACCCACAACCTGGAGCGTTTATACTCGCACGCTTGTGCCTCTGCGCCACGTTTAGTCTTCACGTACTTGCATACGTAATCACCGAATATACCAAATATTAAATTCTTTGAACAGATGTTCACGTGCACAAATAAGTTTTCGAGGACGTACTTTTTAAAGTATTTCAATAAAATATATCAAATGTATAAAAAAAAGTTAATAAAATTACTAAATAAATAAATGAAATGTTTTTGACTTACCAAATTAGATACGCCTAAGTCAATCTGTTTTTCTAAATCAATCGTAACTGTACCTTACCCGTAGATTAAAGTTTGCAAATCAATTAAGTTTCCTTAGATTAAATTGTAATTGTAGGTTTTCTATTTTTTTGTATAAAATGACTGTAAGCGTGACAGTTTTGCATTCGATCCCCACTCGGGGGAATCTAATATTTAATTTAATATAATACTGGGGAATCTAATATTTAATTTAATATAATACTCTCTCATAGCTCGAGAGTAGACGCATTTAACAAACTAAATATTCAATACCATATAACAACAAGTTTGGTTTTGGTTTTGTTTAATTCATTTAAATACAGAAGTTAGCAGAATAAACCTTCCAAATATAATCTTCAATATCCTAATACATTAATACATAGTGTATTGTGGTACAGATGCTGTTACAGACAAATTGCTCTTGAGAGTTGGGGTCAAAGGTGAGTTAACAACCCACTGAGTCACAACGCTCACATAATAATAGACATCGCGCCTCAAAATTGTATAATTTGAAGTATAAAATTTTATTAATGTTTCTTTATAATTGCAAGCATATTCTATTATATAAAAAAATATAAGAATATTTTATAAAAAACAGGTTAAGCGCGAATCGGACTCGCCCACCGAAGCTATCGATTGTAGATCAACAGGAGATACAACTAATAAGACACTATTTTTTAACTGACTTCTGTAAGAAAAGGAGGTTATCGATTCGACTGTTTTTTTAATTGTTTTTCAGAACTTTTGACTGGGTGAACTGATTTTGATGATTCTTTTTTTGTGTGGTCCCAAAGTTTTATTTTGGTCTATATGTCAGATATGGATCATATCTATGATAAAATCACATAAGTCTTAAATTTACATTAGATATGTGCGCGGAATGGACGTATAACTCAATACCACGCCAACCGATTCCGATGATTCTTTTTTTTATTGTAAAGGATACATTTCAAGGATAGTTGGTGAAAGTTAGGTTCTGATTATGGGATCCGGTTGAAATTGAACAAGTTGTTTTTTGGTAAAAAATATAATTAAACTGTAATAGTTACAAGGAAAAACAACGGAGCGCCGCATAATTTAAAGAGGTCCCGACTGTTAATCCTAATAAACTATTGGGCTTGTTTATTTTCTTTTTAGTTTTATGCAGTCGGAGTTTTTGTTTTTTTATAAATATTTTTTTATTCATTAATAAATTATACGCGCAACTTTATAATCTATGAATGAAAACGACATCTTAAGATCAATCTCAGAGTTATAAGTACTTTACGGTGAGGTATTTCTTTACGTTATTAAGACGAAATAGTTGTAATATTTTCATATAAATCTGCTTATTTTTAATAAGTACCTAATTTTATTATTATAATAATAAATTAAATTTTTACACATAATAACCTCACATTTATTATTTTTACCAGTATACTTACAAGAACTTAATTATATAAAGAAAATATTAAACAATTTGAAACACCAGTAATTTATAGTCGGTAAATCTGATTTACTATTTACTGCGCATTTTAAAGCGTAAAATTACGATCATGATAACTCAAGTTTTCTTGTTTCAAGAATGTTCTATAATATTCAATTACAATTATTTACGTTATAAAACAATAAGTGGAGAACAAAAATATTTTTTTATTGCCACTAAAAGCTAATACATATGTCAGTCAGTTGACATAAATAATTTGCAAAAGGAAACTGTTAAAATGCACTTTCAATTGCAAATTTGGTCGAAATTAATTAGATCCAAACCATAGTAGTGAAAAGAGAAATGTTGTGACACGATAAGAATTTTAATTCAACAATTATATACATATATATGTATTTAGCTTTGCCTGCGACTTTGTCTGACTAAATTAATATAACTTTCGATTTATAAAATGAAATTAACACTAAATGTTAAGGAAAATAGATAATAACTTTACAAACTGCATTTAAATCGGTAAAGCCATATCTGAGGTAAGAGAAGCACAGACAAACCGACAAACAATTTAAAAGTCATTATTTTGGGTTCTATTACTTTGCCACCAATAACATATTTTCTCATATATTTTCCATGTACAGATTACAACCAGTTACATTTTTATTATATGTGTGCACAGATTGGTGGCAAAATATATCAAATATAGCAATGCGTTGTGGCTGGTTTACTTTTATGGAATGCTTGAACGCTAAAGGAATAGTGATTATGAAAGTCCAGTTAGTGAGCGATTGGTTCTCGCTAAACTAAAGCCTTACGTTATATGTCCATATGTATTATATACTTACGTACCTTTTAAAAGCGACTTTATAATCGTGTTACAACAAATCCATTCACGTTATACACGCAAAAACAAAACACTACACAAAAGGTAAAAAAACAACACAAACGTCAAACGGCAAAACGGGAAGGGCCATTTTTAATAGTATCCCAAATTAAATAGTTTAAGTTGCACAATATTTGAACAGATGGTCACTTTATTTTATTTTTGTTGCCGCGCGATTATATTTTAGCATCGAGAGTACGATACGAACAGTGTGGGAAGGAACACGGTACTGAGTTAGAATCATTTGTTTGGTATACTTTAGGTATGTCTATCTCTTTCTTTCATTGGGAACAGCGATGTTTTATTTGGTACACATTAGATATGTCTATCTCTTTCTGGAGCTGCAGTGACATCTATCGTAGAATATATTAATTACATTGCTTATATCAAGTCAGTGGGTAAATTGCCAACAAGATGGCGTTAATATATTTTTCTATTTTTAAATTATGGATGGAATTTGTTAATGTTATATCTAAAATTGTTTCAAAAATCTCATTTTTCAAAACTTTTCGTGTTAATTGTCGTCAAAATTTTAGTCATATATTTAGTTTTTTTAGTTCTTATATTTAGTTAAAAGTAAAAACAAATTCATTTAATAAAATCGGTTAAGCGTGAGTCTGACTTGCTCGTCGAACCGAGGCATATAGGCATATGTAATAAATGAACTATAAATACAATTCCGTAATAATATTTTTTCTCTTAAATATGTATCAACTTTACTTTTCGGATTTATTCCTATATTTTTATTGTAAGTTCTCACTTTGTGCCAAATTTTACAACTGTTGAGTGTAGATCCAGGTGTACTCGATATGTTTTGATAGCACGATGAACTTCAAAATGCAGCAAAATCTATGCAAAAATACATGTATATTTTGATTGCGTTAACTTAGAAGCGCGATTTTTTCAGTTCAGTCGTGATGTGGCGCTTACAGTCGAACGCTTGTGCCCCACAAGTGTTCAACTGTAAGCGCAATAGGTTATGGATTCGATTCCCACTCTAGGAAATGAAATATTTAATATAAACATATTTCCTCGCTCTGGTAACGTAACTTAAAGAGCAGCGTTGCGTTCCTCCACCCAACACACAATGCCTCCAGATTTCGACGGAAGTGAGGAACGGAAGTATTTTAATGGGAATGGAGTGTCTTAACACTAGATTCTCAGATTCCCTCTGGGTAACCCTAGCTCAGATACTCTGCTATGTGCGGGATACAGCTTAAGCTAAAAAAAACCTTGAAAATTTTACAGTTCCATAAAAAATTGTTTAAAACAACAAAATTAAAACTAAACTGAAATTGAAAATATGTCATATTTAATTATTCACAAAACATATAATAAAATTTAACACTAGCGTAACGACACTTTACACGATAACTCAGTATCAGTCAATTCAGAAACTACTTTGATCAAATTACTATTAGACAAAATGTTCTTAGGTTCAAAACCACCAGAAATCCACGATTCTAATACATCTGTGCTTGGCAATAAAGTCCTTAATGTATTCCTTATATATATGTACGCTTGAGGAGAATATTTATATATACTAAGGGCAAAATTCTTTAGGTCGTCCGTATGTCTTGTAGGCATCGCGAGCACTAATCCATTAGTGTCTTCTCGTATCTTATCTTGTAAAGATAATAAAATTCTAGATTTTTTCTTTCTTTTCTGATTCAATAAGTTCCTTTTCATTTCTATGACTTCTTTTAAGCGCATTAGGAATCTATTTTGACGTTTATAAACTCTCATTCTGGATTTTAATTTTTCTTTTAATGAAACTGCTTGTCGTTGCATTTTTTGTACTTCCGTGAATAACTTTAGTATTTCAACGTTCTCTTCTTCTGTTAGTTCCTTAGTTTTTGTTTGTTTGTCTGTATGTGTACCATTCATAATTGCTTTGGTATAAGATAACTCTTCTTCATATTCATCACTATCCATTAAGTAATCTTCATCTTCATACTCATTATCAAGTGTTTCTTCATCTATATATTCAACCTAGAATAGAATAATTGTAATTAATAGCAATTCTCTTTGGCTTTTCGATAAAGGAAAGACTATTGCAAAACAGGATAACTTTATAAGAACTGTACTGCACTTTTTCAAAAAAAGATGAGCATGAGTTGTAAATTAAATTTATATCATAGTAAACATGGACTACATAATATACAAAAGTAGTAAAATAATCTTTAACTACACACTCCATTCCACAAATAGGTAGCGAGAACACAAATAGGTATACTATTTCTCTTAAACTTAAAAGTTATACTTATCGCTCAAATTTAATCACACATTGTAACTCTCCAATAGTAAATAAATGTCAATTATATAATAATAGGCATGATGATAATAATTATTTAGAACAAAAAAAACTACAAACAAAAAATACTACATTGAAAATTAATTTAAATATATTTCTCAACATTGTAAAACAGTTTCTCAAAATTGGTCATCATGCTATTATACTACTATGAAAAATCTCAAAAGCAATTGTAGCAAAGTGAGACTGAATCTGACTATAAGGCTAATAGTTGTGTGTTCAAATTCCACTCTTGGGGATGATTTCATTTTATGAATTTTTATTATCTTGCTCTTTCCTACAAAACAAGCAGAAAATAAAAAACAAAGATTCTTCACACTACACTTCTCCTGACTATGTCTTAGCCTAAATCAAATTTATGAAATGTTACCTCCAAAACATGTTTAGGCAACTTCAACGAGGGCACAGCTTTACTATTTAAAACTACTGAATTATCTGCATTACATTCAAAACAATCCACAGAGAAATGTTGAATGCAAATATATGAATAGTCTGTTGGTGTCCAATTATTCCTGCCTGTTAAATCTGTCCATATTTGTCTTAAATGCTCATCATCTGGAAACCTATAATATAAATGATTTATAATAATACATTTATTATATAAAACATATTTATTACACAGTTCATAAAATTTTAATTATTTTCATTTATATGCTTTGTTAAGTCAAAAAGTGGCAGAGTTCCATTATTCAACTCTAAAATAAAATAATCTCTGATTAATCTGATTGGTCTCTGAAATAATGGATCAAACTTGTGTGGACAGTAAAAAGAGTCTTAGTACTTGTTTATCTTTAGATACATTGGATTTTTTTTTATTCTTTGTCTACAAGGAAAAATAAGAAAGATACTAGATAATTAAAATATTTTATTTTAATTTTGTATATTCAAATTAAACAAAATAAACTGTTTACATGATTGTTAAGTGTCTGAAAATAAGTGATTTAAAAAAAAACAAATCTCACTGATTTACTTGCCAGTTCTTCTCAGGTTTAAGGCAGTCACTTTAGTGAACTGGTGATAAATTATTTGATATTCAAAAAATTAAGCATGAGGAGGTACATGCTATTGATTTGTTGTTTTTTATTTGTTAGTTATTTTGAATAAAATTATTTGACTTTGATAATAGCAGTGCAATATTCATACCTAAAAAATAGCTCTGAACCAGAATTCTTAGATTCCTCACATCCTAGTACTGCACAAGTCTTTGTTATCTCTGTATCTGCATCTGTATTTTGTTTAAGCTCAGGCGCCACCATAGCTAGCAAAGAAAAAAAATGTTACAAAATATATTTGAATTGTATTAATTAATATATAACAAGCAAAAAGATGATAAAATTTTAACATACCGATTGGTGTAGATTTAGCTCGATTTTCATCATTTTCTTTTGTTTTCACAAGGCTCTGACTAAAACTCATATTTGTTAGCAATTTATCGGTGTCATAAATTGGCGGGTCAACAGCTTTCGCTTATCACTATATACAAATACTTTATTGTGTTACTTTAAACATGTTACTATAACATTTTGTTTTTTATTAGCGTTAATTATAGAATTCACAATATATATTTACGAATAATATAAGTAATTCCACGCTTAACTTCACTTACTGGAGCGCCAGTGTCGGCCTCTTTTATCAGGTTATGTTTATTTTTATAAATAAAAAGCTTTTTAAGTAAATATAATATACGTGTATTGTAGAAATAACTAAAATTAATATATACACAATATTACAACAGATATGGGTATTAAATTGTTGTTTTTTTTAGAAAATAGTAAATTGACGCTACGATGCTTGGAAGTTTGACAATTCAAACTTTGACATTTACCGCGTGTGTAGATAACATACGTAATAGATCATGTAAGTAATTGTATACTATACAGCTTATATGCCTATTACTATACTAACATTATCTGCGACTTCACCGGCGCCGGTGTATAATGGAATGCACCGAGTGTTTTTGTCAGTACCACTTTAAATGAAACCACAGTTTTAACTACTCTATAAAAGCCTAATACATTTATTATTATTCTCAGAAATTAAAAAGTATTTTTTTCAAACAAAATATATTACCCTAGTAAAATAAAACGTCACATGTCAAGAAGGACGCACGCAGACATAAACCTATGAAAGGGAAACCGCCGCATACGCCTCATTCCGAAATCGAGTCGTAGGTATTGGCGGCAAAGTTCAAAGTTTTTTAACCTTTTGTAGTATTTTTGTAGTAGTATGTGTTTACGTTATTGGTATCTATGCGTAACTGTGTAACAGGAAATACAGGTATGGATAAACATGGTGAAATGAAAAAAAAAAATCCTACATCTGAACTGTTGAGTTGAGTATCTTGATTAATTTTTTTAGGTATGGGTTTCAAATATTTCACCCTATATGCTGTTCTCGTAATAGGAGCGCTGACGCTTCCACCATGTAAGGGGTTATGCATAATGCTCTCGGAATCTCTAAAGTTCTATAGTTTTTGTTTAACATTTTTCATTATTAATGTGCTTTTATCGGTCATAACGCGATGTAATAAAGCCTATAAAAATAAAGCCTTCCATGACTATCAAATATGATTTTTAGGATTCCGTACAGAAACCTTTGGGGGTTTCGAGCAAAAAATTATATGAAATACTCAGGTCTACTGTATCTCTTGGAGCTGTGAAAAAATCAAACTTCTAAGCTGACGCAATGAAAAGTACCGCCGTGTATGCCTCAAACTTCAAAAGGCAAGGGAAAGATGGGAAACCGGTGCACACCTCTCTATACCCTTAGTCGGCCACGCCGAGTTGAGCCCGAGGCACTACGCCGCTTTGTTTGGGCCCATCTAGTGGACGGTAAACGGCGAGTCACCGTCCGCCAACCACTCAATTTGAGACTATTGTAAATCTCAATTAATAGCAAATTAACCAGTCCATCCAAATTCCATCAAATAGTCCTAGTTTATATTTCCACATTTTCTATAGTTCCTACGCATTAACCAGATACCATCTCTGGGCAATTACTTTTGGTTACCTAGAGATGAATCCCGGCTGATGCGTCACAGTAGAAAATTATATATTCTCTAAGGGCCTCTACATGTTGGACCTGTGTCGCAACGCAAGCCTTCCAAATGACCGGGTTATTTTGAATCCGAGAATTATGAAAGAGAAACATAATAATAATAATATCTATTAAAATAAGTTATTGTTATTTCGTATATAACAATAACTTAAATCGGCAATAACTGCCTTAGTATTAAGCTGTGTTGCAGCTATTAACGCCTGCCTTGCAGTCGTCCTTTATATAGTAATGTAAATAGTTTTCACAAACAAATAAAATAATAACTCAATATTTAATAGGAACCAAACATGAAATAGAATAACAATAATTAATAATAAATACATCAAATATTGAAAAGAAAATGACAATAATTAAAAACAAAACATTAGAATAAAGGACACAAATTAAAAAAGTTATAATAAAAAAAAAACAATACAATAATAAGTATTTCGTAGAAAAAAAATCTTTAGGAACTAATAATTGTAGTTCATTTCATACATTAAACTATTGATATTGATCATAATTTATAACCATTCTGTCTTCGATCTTTATAATCTATGAGCATATCGTATTTGCTGTCAAAAGTCATCATTCACAAAATCATCTCAATACGCAAATATTTGACGAGACCTTTGTTGTTCTGAATTTTATGTGGAGAAAATGGTTGACCCAATATTTGATTATCAATTTAGGCTTATTCTAATCGGTGATAGCACGGTAGGCAAGAGCTCACTGCTAAAATACTTCACAGATGGAAAATTTGCAGAGGTAATACGGTTGTTTTTGTTGTTGTATAACATTTTTATAATTCAGAGAGTATATTACGCATAATTTTTAGCTTTCGGATCCTACGGTGGGAGTTGATTTTTTCGCACGGATAATAGAAGTACAAGATGGTACGAGAATTAAATTGCAACTATGGGACACAGCTGGACAAGAAAGATTTAGATCTATCACAAAATCGTACTACAGAAATTCGGTTGGGGCACTCTTAGTATACGATGTGTGCAACAGATCAAGTTTCGAACATATACCGCTTTGGATGATGGAAGCTAAAAGGCATATAGAACCACACAGGCCTGTCTTTGCTTTGGTGGGCTGTAAAGTAGACCTGGTTGGTACTGATAATAAAAACGGAGCCCGAAGAGAAGTTTCTTGTGAAGAGGCTAGAATGTTTGCAGAGGAAAATGGTAATTATACAATATTGCTTAATTCATTAAAACTTATGTAATTGTTTGTAGGATCGATGTGATGTACCCATGATCATGTGCACTATATTGTAAATATGATGAATATTTATATAATGGAAACATTTTTTATTATTTTATGGCTCTAGTACACAAAGTGTGCCAGTGAGTTCTGTCACTCAATATGCAATGTTTAAAAAATTGGGCAGAAAGTGGAAAAAAAAGTCTTAACACACTGTTTACTCTGCCTATCCTGTGATGAGGGAAATATTAAAAAAGCATATAGGTGATGTTTATTGTTTTTTTGGCATAATTATATATAATTTGTTAAACATTGGCAATAAATATCTAAGTATGTCATTACAAACGTGTCATTATCTATGTAGGCACTAATCAAGGTTATGAAAACAGGTTCTGACCTAAATAATAAATTTGAATACTTAATTAAGAACAAATGTGGTGTTACTATTAAATTATAGACAAAGACTAAGATTATATATGAGCAATACTGTAAGTAAATATAAAAATAATAATATTATTTATATATTTATGTACAATTTAACATCTAGAAATTGAAAATATTTTAGTAAACATAAAAAAAAATTAAGTTACAAGCCTGGCCACATACATACAATAATATTGTTGATGTGCGGCTGGTTTTGAGATATTGTTCAATATTATTCAGTTTTTGCCACGGCAATATCGGGGGGATGACAGGGTTATTGTCAATAATATTGTTGTAGCAATACTTGAGTTGAAAAAAATTCAACAGAGGTTGGACACTTATGCTTTTTATCCAAGATGGACAACGAAAACAGTGTAAATCGCAAAAATAATATTGATATCCTCTCATCCAGTCTTTGCCCAATCATTTTTTTATTGCCTTTTTGTAAGTAAGTTAAAAGCATCTGCTTTTTTTCCTATCCATTCAATATTTAAGACAGACTCATAACTCATCAAATAAAGCTACTGAGCAACTGCATCAGATTTACAATGAAATTTTGTTTCCTTACAAGCTGTACCTAAATTGGTTGGTTTTTTTATTAAACATAAACCTGCAGTTGAGCCCCATTTGACTGTAAATGGTGGTATGGCCATAATGTTGGTGGTTGTTGGTTGATTATACTCTAATATATTATTAGCAAATCATTGACACAAATAATTTAATTTATTTATTTTATTTTATTGACACAAATTTTATGTATATATCTCATATCAACCACGATTTTTACAACAAAAGTAAACTACTTTTGTATTTAAATAGAATAGAAGTCCCATAGATAAAACAAGCATGCCAAGATAACAATAAATTAATAACATTTACTGTGTATTGTTTTATGTTAACGTTTTTTCTAGTTTTAAACATAACATTCATCATTTTCTGCCTAATTTTGTAACACTGCTTGTTGATAGAAAATGTGAAATGATAATAACTTTAATACAATTATTTCCAAAAAAATTGCACAATGTGTGACGTCATCTTAGGTAGGGAATCTCATAAATTTGACCAGCTTTGATAAAGATGAGGAAGAGGTAAAAAAATAACGAAATTTGTGTGATATAATTTTTAGATAGCCATTTATATTCAAATGTGATATACCAGAAGGAATCACCGTCGAGTTGTTTGTCTACTGGCACAAATAAATATGTTCATAGCACTATGAAACATTTCTTTTTTACTACTTTCAGGCCTCCATCATGTAGAAACCTCTGCCAAAACGGGATTAAACGTAGAACAGGCTTTCATACTTGTTGCTCAAGAAGTATACAATCGTATACAAACAGGTGAATATAAAGTAGAAGATGGCTGGGACGGTATCAAAACTGGCTTCAACCGGCCAAATGGGATGGACTTCAATCTTCTTGAAGCTGAAACAGTTCAGTCGACATGTTGTTAAATGAAACAGGCTGATATATGGTGAAAGGTAAATGTATTTTACATATATTCTTTAAATATATGTATAGATTATTTATGTAATTTATGTTTTAATGCACTAATATAAATGAAAGCTTATATACAAGCAAATGACACATGGTGTTTTCATATATAAAAAAAACTACATAAAAAATTTTTGAAAATAATCAATTCCTAGAATTTTTCAAATATCCCGAAAATCATATGTTTACTCTATAGTATTTTTATTTAAATATACATACATCACTATCACCATATACCAGTGTTTGGGAACTTAGATGTAAATATTGACTCATATTTTAGTCTATGATGTAACATTATAAGTATAACTTTATTGAAAATGTAGATACAGTTGGCATAATGCCCTAACATGCAAGTCACATTCACTATTCTACTAGATCTGTCCTTTTAAAAAATATATAAATTTTATATCTTCTTTCGTCACAATATTAATAATATGCAAAAAACATACGAAATATTTAGTGCCAATAGTCTTTATATAACATTAATATAATAAACAATTTATTTAGCTGAAAAAGGTAATTAATTTTTATTCAGTATAAAAGTAGCCTAATATTAATAAATAAAAGTCATCATCATTATTTTTTTTATTCATCAATGATTTTTGAATATCATATTTTTTTAATTAATGAGTTATTTAAAAAAATTACAATATTTAACTTACATTTTTTTAATCAGAATTAATGATTAGACTACTATTAAATTGACGTCATTCTCAATTTAACTTGTAGCATCACACTTCAGTACATACATTTAAAACCAAAGAGCGGGATTTCTATCTGATATTGTTCAATTGTTTTAGTTTTATTTACTTATTTAGCCAAAATATTAACAATTACTTACAAACTACACACCAGTGTAGTAAAATTTTTGTACCTGCAATTGAATAATGCGTAATATTGATAGATTGTAAGAATTATTAATATAATTTACGTTTGAATTGAGTTTTGGATTGTAATTTATGTAGACACACTTGGTTTTGATTATGATTTGCTAACTTTATAAGTGTTTGGTTCTTCAACCATTATTTCTAATAGTTGAAATTGAAAAAATATTTCTGTAATGGATAGTCTAATAATTGAGGGATGGAATCTTTTATGCCTATAAACGTTACAATTATCTCGAGCACTTAGAATGTGCCATAAATCATAAAAACTTTTAGTTATTTCCATTTGACCACAGGAGTATTTTAATATTCCTCCATAAAATGTGCACTATGCCATTTTTATATGAAAAAAAAAACAGAAAAAAAGGTCTATTAATAGCTATTGTAATGCAGTATTTAAATACATACAAAATTCTATTCAAGAAGAAACCAATTCAGTTACTGTATAGAAACGTAATGTGTCTACATATTTTACAAATATAAAATGGGTAACATATTTGTTTTAAGATTAACTTTGTTATATAATTAATAACTGCAAATGCAGAACCTAGACTTAGACTCTCATATAAAATTCATATATGAAGTATATCAATCTGCTCATTTTATATATACATGTGTGTGATTATTTTATTATTATTGCAATTTTTTTCACTTTTTGCCATAATTATGCAGACATTATTAAGGAGAGGCAACATGGTTGTAGACAATCTATTTTTGTATTGAACAAGGTTGAAGTAAACATATTTGTCACATATTGCAGTTTTGTTTATTTAATTAGATTATTGATTTTATATTGTTCATTATATTATTACTCAATATTTTCCTAACAATGAAAGAACTTAGAGTCCAGAAACTATTATTGCTATATATTTTTTTATTTTTATTCTATTTTGACTTAATAAAATAAATTTGTAATCTGTGGCTAATGTGTTATGGTATGAGAAAAATAAAATATTGCCGTCCGAAATTGTTGGCAAAAGAAAATGCGTTTGAAAATCAAATGGATATTAAATAAAAAATGTTTAACTGCATATGGAATGGTATAACAGCTACTCGCAAAAATCTCAATTAAAGTTTAACTAACATTAAAATCGTACACACCAATATTTGTTCTGATTTAATATTAATTAAATATTAATTGTCATCCTTGAGAGTGGCTCTTATATATTAAGTTTCTCTTACAATAAGTTATATTTTTAATAATATACAGTTTAATAATATTTATGTGCTTTCGCTGTTTTTCAATTACATTGTATTACAATTCATTAATTCAGAAAAAATCTTACATTCATTTTGTTTGTTATTAAATTAAAATAAACTAAAATAACAAAATTGAGGAATGTAATTCTATTTTTATTAAATATTATGTATGAATAAAATATGTATAACTTAATATGGAAAAGAATTATTATTAGTATAACAAATACTTATTGAGAAAACGTATAAAAAATTGAATGTAGCGGGATTATAACCCGCGCCTCTTTGGACGGTTTCCAAAGTAAGTAATTATTTTCCTTTCCTAAGTGTGGAATAACATTTTAAAAATGTTAAAAAATATTATTAGTATAGTTTTTACTTGTATATTTCTTCAATATTTTAACAAATGTTATAAAGAATGTAAAAAAGCACATAAATATTAAACAGCTGGTTATAATTAAGCCATACATATATTTACATTAATTGATAATTGTATTATAATTATTGTAAACACAAATATTTATACGTCACAGTTTTATTATATGCAAATATCTTGTCATAGCGCTGTTATTATACGCTTTTTATATACGAGAGTAAAGGTTTTGTTAATTACTATTGTGTTGTTTTATTTGTTAAACCTTTTCAATAATAAAAAATATCTCGAATATTTAGAGATTATACACATCATACACAAAAAATACAAATCATGCACACAAATAATAATTTATACTTAGGTATGTGTGTATAATCAGTATGTTCTATTTCATTATATTATATTATTCCATGCAAAAGAAAGTAAATCAAAAAATAAATTAAAAAAAAAATCGTTTATATATACTATGCTCAGAGTGTCAGTATCTACAGTTTTCAACATAAAAAGGGTTCTCTTTCTGTTTTACAAATAAATTATTTAATAAGTACTACAAATAAATAACTGATTCTCCGTAAAGACGGTCTTTGATCGATAATTTTACGTGATAACGTCATAAGATTTTATTGATGAAAAATTTCATACTTTTATGATATGAGTTAAATTATTATCACCGTTTCTTAGTAAAATACTCATATTTGTGTGCCTTGTTGCACTTGAAAATGATATAAGGGGGTAAGAAGAAAACTAAAATTAAGAAAAAATACGCACTTATAGAAAATTGGTGCAACGGACTTTCGAGATTAATTATTTAATTTTTTTTGTGGACATTCACACGTGACGTTATAAAATATTTTCATTATCAAATTATATACAAAAAACGCCTTTAGGAATTTGTAAATTTGGTATGATATGATATATATTTTTGTATTCTTATACATACTCAGTTCACCTCTCCCAATATAATATAAAGGAAGACACAGGTACAGGTTTTGTACACTTAGCAATAATTGTTCTATTGTTGTTGTAAATGTAAACAAATCTGTCGATTCGAGATCGATTTTCGGTGTATAATAAAGAGTATTTTACTTTTACTAGTATATCTAATAAATCAATTATAAATTGTTTATATTTCAAATTAGAAGTTGACGAAAAATAAATATATGGAAGATAAAAAAATTGGTCAGTTGTGAGTTTTAAAATAACATGTATAATAACCAACAATTTACGAGCTATTAATTTTGTTTATATTATTTGATTATGATAAAAAATAAAAAATATCTGTATTAATAGTTTTTTTTTTTACATTTATTAATACTCTGTGGCCTGAAATCGCAGTTATTGACATTACAATTTTGACAAAATGTCATCTGTTTATACTGTTTTGCACTTATTTTCTGTATACAGATTTTAGTGGCCATAATTATATTTAAAAATATAATTTAATCAATGTTTAACTGTTAATTGCATTTTTTATTTAATTGTTTTAAGTAATCATGTCATCTAGTCGATCCAAATCCTCTATACTGGATAAACCCTTAAGCAAAGGAAAGGGGGAAGTTTCTTTGGCTCTCTACGCCCTGTTGTTTTCAGAGATTGTTCAATATTGCCAAAATAGATCACATTCTATTTATGAGCTGCAAACAAAGTAAGTAGCTACGTTAATTAATAAAGTTGACAGCATTGTAGGGCTAGTTGGGATAAGAGAAGTTCCAAACAGCAATCGATATATTAGTAATTTCTCTTATTTTATATTTCCTTGGCTTGTTTAGTCAAAGTGAGGAAACACCCTGCATGCAACCAAGCACTACAAGCATACATTAATGAGAGTCACTAATTATTTTGTATTTTTTATAGATTATCTGAAATGGGCCATGATGTTGGAACAAGACTACTTGATTTATATTTTGTAAGGGAAAGAAACAGCAAAAGAGAAATCAAACTACTTAACATGTTACTATTTGTCAAATCTACTCTTTGGAAGGTAATTTGTTTTTGTTTTAGCCTCACATTATCATACACATACATAATATAGTAGGCTAGACAGAAATTACCTGGAGTTACTGGTTTAAAAAAATTACTATATGATTGTTCTCTCATTACCTTCTTTTTATCCTGTACAGAATATTTTATGATATTTTTTTTTCAAATCTTATTTTAGGTATTATTTGGTAAAGAGGCAGACAAATTAGAACATGCAAATGATGATGAGAGGACTTATTATATAATAGAAAAAGATGCTTTGGTAAGTCACATTAGGCATTTGTTATAATAAAACACATAAATCTATTAAATCAAGTAAAGATAATAATTATTTGAAAACTTAAGACCAACACAACAAAACAACAAAGATTTAAAAAAAAAATCAGCTTCACGCTGTATCCCGCACACAGCAGGATACGCAGAGGGAACTTAGTGTTAAGACACTCCGTTCCCCACTTTCTGCCAAATTCTGGAGACATTGCGTATTGAGGGGCAGAACTCAACGCCGCGCTTAACCTCGACACCAGAGCGAAGAAATGGAAATATAAATTTAAGTAAATATTTCATCTCCTCGAGTGGGGATCGAACCCACAACCAGTCGATTTTGCAGTCACACCTCGTGCCACTGCGCTATGACTGGCCAAAAAAACAATAAAACACATAAATCTATTAAATCAAGCAAAGATAATAATTATTTGAAAACTAAAGACCAATACAACAAAACAACAAAGATTTTATTAGTGCTTAAATATTTTAAGAAATATATTTAAATCCATCTAGTAGCTCAGCTCTGAACAATTGCTATACAAACAGACAAACAAAACAACAAATGAATGAAAATTTTTAAAATCACTTAATTCAATCTTTTATCATCATCGCTTAATTCAATCTTTTTCAGGTCAATAAATTCATAAGTGTACCAAAAGACAAAGGCTCTCTCAACTGTGCTTCATTCAATGCTGGAATAATAGAAGCTGTTTTGACTAATGGAGGATTTGTAAGTACACTTTCACTATATTTCTTAATAAATTTGGTCACATACTAACACAGCATGTGTCTGGATATGTGACAATTGTAGGTTCTATGTATTATTATTTTCATTTCCTCCCTCTGATACTAGTAGTATTCTAGAGGTTCACCACTCAACATGCACTAATTCAGATATTATGCTCGAGATGGAGGTTCGGGTGTCGTAACACTTTGTAGAAGAAATTCTACCTATGCTGCCATATGCAGGACACAGTCTGGAGCTTAAAAATATACCAAAAACATCTTATCTGAACATATCTATGTAGGCTACCCACTTAGGGAGGGATTAATTTCATTTCCCATCTCTCATGATAAAGTGAGTTCTGATCACTCAACTGGGCTACTATTCAAACAAAGGGGATAATATAGTGTTTTGATGCTATTTTCTTTCTGACAACTATAAGAATAGCTAAACATTCCTTGTTCTGGTCACTACTCAACATCTCCAAATTTATATAGAAATAAAAAATGTAATAGGTTTTCGGTGCCACCCTGCTATCTGCACTAATATTACGAAGCTCAAGTGTTTGTTTAGTTTAACATGCTATGTTCCATTTCACCAAATGGGTCACACATTAAGGGATATGTAAAACTTTAAAAAGCATCATGTTTAATTTTATAATTTTCTGTTTTCAGCCAGCCAAGGTAACAGCACATTGGCATAAAGGCACCACCTATATGGTCAAGTTTGAAGATTTCGTTATAACCCGAGACAAGTGTTTAGATGATCGATAAATCAATGAATAATTTTAAATTAGGCTATCTTTATAGTTTATGAAATTATATTGGAAAAAAATACACTTAATGGATTGTCCTTTCAAAAGTAATTTAAATGCAAAAATGGCAATTTTTTTGCTTGTTATTACTCCGTTTTTTTAGCATAACACTGCATCTCATATATAGCAGGGAAGGCAGAGGCAACCTGGGAACCTAGTGTTATGTTACATGTGTTGCCCACTTCCACCAAATTCTCAATGAACAGTACATGTTATGAAGTAATAATGTCTCACAATTTTATTTTATAAGCACCACTGATTATCAAAAAATCTAAATATTTAAAAAAAGAAAAATAAATGAAAACATATTATATTTAAACAAGTCTATGAATTCTATCTTTATATCTAATCCGTCCACATCTGCAATCTTCATCGAATTTATTTCTTTGTGTTTTAATTAAATAGCCATAAACAAACATTGGTAAAATCATAAGGAACCCTCTCAAGGCACTCCTTGGGGTTGCTTTAAAATATTCATATTGATAGGCCTTGAGTGATATAAATCTTTGATGTGCAGGATCAAGCTAGAAAAGAAAAACATATTTTTTTTACACTGTATCCCACACATAGCAAAGTAGTAGAGATTATATGTTTTCTAAATAAGTTTTTTTTTTTCCTAAGTGTGGAATAACACTTTAAAAATGTTTAAAAATATTTAAAAAATAGTATTCTCTCTTGCCAAACGATAATTCTTAGTAATTATCTTTAAGTAGCGGAAATTTGTAAAAATCTCCCTACAGAGATACTAACAACATAAATAAGTTGTAACAAGCGTATAAAAATTTCGACGCAGCTTGGCGAGAACGCATGGCTTAGTGGTCAGAGCGCCTGGTCGGTTTCCAGGAGGCGCGGGTTCGAATCCCGCTGCGTTCAAATTTTTATACGTTTTCTAAATAAGTATTTTTCTTTCCTAAGACAACAGATGCTAACAAAGAACAATGATAGTCATTTAAATGATTAGAAAATATGCTTTGAATATTATAATTTATTGATTACATGACCTTTTGTCACTTTCTCTTCAGAATATAGGACTTGTGAAGGGATTTTCGCTAATTTATAGTTTTGTTCGATTATTTCTATTTAAAAAAAAAAAAAGAAATATTCTGTCAATGTTGGTCAATTGTCAAATTCTCATGATTTAAAATGTCTAGCAAATGTTTTTAGTTAAATAAAACCAACTATCACCTGTTTTGTATTTTAATACATCAATTTTTTTAAGAATGACGAAAGCAAACAAGAGCTTATATACCTACAAACAAAAAGTATACTTCGAATACGACAGGCCGTAGGGCCTGTCGTATTCGAAGTCTATCTTTTTGCTAACGAAACAAAACGAAATCATTTTTGCTTCTTCTGCGGAGGTAAGGTACACAAAAATAAAAATAAAATATTTTAATCAGCTTCCCGCTGTATCCCACACACCGCAGACACAGAGAACCTAGTCTTAAGACACTCCGTTCCCCACTTTCTGCCGAATTCTGGAGGCATTGCGTGTTGAATGGCAAACTCAATGGCAACGTACACTGTAGAGTAAAATGTCCTGCTGTGAATGAGCCAGTTGTGTCTAAAGAAAGGACATTACGCTGACGAAGCGATAAAAAACATCTAATGCAATCATATCTAAATCAGAGCTTCCACAATCAGTTAAGTGCTATTTCTGCTGCCTCACCGTCAAGTTTTTTTTTCTGCAATGGTTTCTTAACAATTTCTGCAATGGTAAAAATGGTGTTAAAGCGGATGCCTTGATTAACACTGGAAATTCGATAAGTTTATAAATAAGAATTTAGAACCATGTAAACAAACGATTCACTTAATTATACTTCACACGTTGGAGGAGCGCTATGTGGTAACATAAAAAAATTATACGTATTACAACATAAAACTCCTCATTTCTAATAACTTGTGCGCTGCTATTATTGGCCATGATTTATTAAAAGAACTTTCTTCATTAGAATTTAGCTTAGCAGGACAACAGCAACCTTTAAAAATTTGCAATATAATGGCAGCCACGGTGCCTTGGGTTTCCTTGTTTACGAACTTGTCTGCTGATATCAAACAATAGCCATTAACTCGAGACAATATAGCGAGGAGGATACTAAATTTATAGAACAAAAAACCAACAATCATGTAGAAACTTGTGTAATTGAACCTTGAACCAAGTCTTTCATCGTTGCGACCTCAAGTTCTTGTAACACTACCTATCGTAAGCGCTTAGTGATTAATTACTCTTTAACAGCTTCAGCTTCACACTGTATCCCGCACACAGCAGGATAGGCAGACGGAACCTAGTGTTAAGACACTCCGTTCCCCACTTTCTGCCGAATTCTGGAGGCATTGCGTGTTGAGTGGCAGAACTCAACGCCGCGCTTCACCTCGACACCAGAGCGAAGAAATGGAAATATAAATTTAAGTAAATATTTCATCCCCTCGAGTGGGGATCGAACCCACAACCAGTCGGTTTTACAGTCACACCTCGTGCCGCTGCGCCACGACTGGACTCTTTAACAATTAATAAATATACTTATTTAGATGCTTACACCTAAAGTTACTGGATATGAAATATTTACCCAAATCGACCTTTCGGAGTAACAAATGATGATGCTCATTTCATCTTTTCATCATAAAAATTGAGCAACTACGATTACCTCGATGACGTTACAATCTGTGGCATTAATAAAAATGAACATTATTCAAATCTTAAAGAATTCATGAAAGCTGATAATAAATATGGTCTAACGTAAAAGAAAAAAAAAATGTTGAAGGCTAATATAACAGAAAAAAAATGATGAGGTTCGACGGTTCGAATCTGAACCGTATAAGACCGTTACATGATTTACCATTACCCAAAGATACATCGTCCTTAAAGAGAACTCTCGGTTTACTTGCACATTATTAAAAATGGATTAAAAACTTTTCAGAAAAGATTCATTTACTCACTAACACAATCATTCCTATAAGCGAAGAAGCTAATAAATGTTTTGAATCTATTAAAAGTGATATACTTAAGGCCAGCCTACAAGCAATAGATCATTCCTAAACATTTACGGTAGAAAGCGACGCTTCTGATCACGCCCTAGCAGCGACTTTATCAGAATGGAAGACCACTCGCTTTCTTTTCTCGGTCGCTATTAGATTCTGAAAAATGTCATTCTACGATAGAAAAAGAAGCATGCGCTATTGTCGGGTTATTATGTAATTGTTCTGTCAGTTTCATGTTTAACCAGTCCCATCGTCTTGGTAAAGATATTATGACAGGTGATGCCCTATCTCGTGTCTCTGCAACTACACATGCACATAAACAGAATATGGCATTGGATACAGGCAAAGAATCTACCACATTCTAAAAACGACAAAATCCCTGATATATAACTGTCCAACTTGTGCTAAAATTAAGCCGCGTTTTGTAAGACTTTATATTAGTTATAGCCCTTTCGAAAGGCTCAATATTGAATTTAAAGGTCCTTTGCCGTCGAATACGCAAAATAAACATCTTCTTACTGTTATTGATGAATTTTCAAGATTTCCTTTTGCATTTCTATGCAAAGATATGTCTTTTACAACTGTAATAAAGTATTTACAAGAGCTATTTTCAATTTTTGAAACTCCTTTGTACGTACGTACACTCAGATCGTATCATTTATGTCACAGGATCTGAAACAGTATCTAATTCCATTAGGCATTGCGTGTAGCAAAACTACCCCATGTAATCCAGAAGGAAACGGTCAAATAGAGCACTTTAATGATATCTTATAGAAGTCTATAAAACTAGCGCTGTGTTCTAAAATACTCAGTATAGAGAATTGGGAATAAGTACTTCCGGTTGCACTGCATTCCATAAGGTCTCTACTATATACTGACACGAACATGACGTCACATGATCGTATATTTAATAATAGCTGACACTTTTGAATTGGAGACCCCTTACCGAGTTGATTAATAAATTCAGGAAGAGTTTTGTTGAAAAAAGAACTTCAGAGCATTAAAATATGAACCGTTGACCAAAGAAGTGCAATTATTGGTAGCCAACCCTACGTATTTGTATATTCGTCTATCCGATGAAAGGGAGATTACAGTTTCCAATAGACGTTTAACCTCAATACCACAACCATTAAAAATCATTACTTTTATAACATAATGACAACTTGGAAGGAGAACGAGATTTCTTTAAATTTACAGATCAAGAAACGATAATAGTGCGTAAATCGGAAAAACATAAACATCTTCAGTTTAATACTTATTTATACTTAAGTATTTTGTGGATTAACACTTTAAAAATGTTAAAAAGCTTTTCTTAGTAATGACTGGACTATTTTTAAAATGCATTCTCCTATTGTGTCGACGCAAAGTGCGGCGTTGAGTTCCGCAACTCAACATCCGATGCCTCCAGAACTCGGCGGAAAGTGGGGAACGGAGGGGTAGGTTCCCTCTGCCTACCCTGCTGCGGGATACAGCGTGAAGCTGATTCTCCTATTGTGTAGTATAATCTTTTTTTTACTGTACAATCTTCTTTGCATGTTCTCCATACAATGTGACTTTGGTGGAGTGATTGGTGCTCAACTGGCACGCTCAAAGTGCCATAAATTAAAAACTGAACTGAACTTATCTTAGTAATTACGTTTTATAATATTTTATTATATTTTTATATTAATTAGTTATTTTTATTAGAAGTGGAGAATGTCATTTAATTTTAAGAAAAGAAATATCCTGTAGTAAATGTAATAATTATATTATTTTTATATAAAATAAAACTTACTACATATCCTGCTTCTTGAGAATGCTTGCAAGGATCTGTTCTTAATTTTAAAAATTCTTTTCTATACTTTTCCCTCCTTTCTATCTGTTTCTTAATCACATCACAATCAATATCAGAAAATCTACAATCATCCATGTTGGTGAATTCTTTATATTAATTCTTATTCTTTTAACTCTTATTAACTTTCTTTAATAATGAGATATATTAAAATTTGTATCAATGAAGAAAAATTAGAACAAAACTCAGTGACATATGTGTTGTTATTTTTTTGAATAGTTATGTTCAAGATCAAATTTGTTACAGACAGTATTATTTTTAAATGGACAGTTGAGGAAAAAAACATTTAAGAAATAAATAAAATTAAGTGTATTAAAGATTACAACAAGCTATATTTCTAAACATAATTCCCATGTACTTGACTTGATTTAACACAGTTTGAAAAGCCTGTCCTTATAAAGCAATTCTCCGTTTCTGATCTTAGCCTCCCGGTTATCTCGGTCAGTTTTGATAATATATCCATATATGAGCATTGGAATAACAACGGTGCATACACCGAATATAGAGGTCCTTCGATTTGGTTTGAAGTGATCGAATTGAGTCACTTTCATAGAAATATATCTTTGATGGGCTTCATCGAACTAAAAGAAAGCATTAAATATTTATAAACAAATAATGAACAGAAAAAAATAATAATTACGTAATGAAACTTACAACATAACCAGCTTCGGAAGCGTTTTTCCAAGGATTTGTTCTTTGTTTCAAAAATTCACGTCTCAAATCAGCGCGCCTTGCAGCCTGCGCTTGGATGAGTTTAAAGTGGCCTTCAGATATTCCATATTTTTCAGCCATTGTTACCAAATATCGAATTGTTTTAAAAATTCGAAACCATCGAATCGCAGGTTATTTACTGTCAAAATATTTGAGAGCTGTCAATTGAACTGTCATTTCATTTTGATATATCTATTTAATATTCTTACGTGAATGTACATTATGAATGAACAGATAATTAAGACAAAATGTGGCTGTGCCGAAAGGAATATATAGATTTTATTTGTATTTATGTCGCAATATTTTTAAAACAACAATGTGTACTACATTGGTTTAGAGACATGAATAACAGTATAATGTCATTCAGTATGCGGAATAAAAAAAATGCGGAATGTAATTTTTTACATAACAGTAATTTTTCTTATTAATATATATATATTTTTTTTTATGGAAAAGGACAAGGCAAACGAGCGTTCGGGTCACCTGATGGTAAGTGATTACCGCCGCCCACGGCCCCGTTCAACACCAGAGGAGCTACAGGTGCGTTGCCGGCCTTTAAGGTGGAGATAGACGCGCTTTTTGAAGGTACCCATGTCATATCGACCTGGAAACACTGCCGCGGGTAGGCCATTCCACAGTTCCGTGGTGCGTGGAAGGAAGTTCCTACAAAACCGCACAGTAGTGGATTGCCACGTATCCAGATGGTGTGGATCGGCGGCAGGTAACAGGTCAAACAGTTCTTCAGAACACTCCCCATGATAAATGCGATAGAGAACGCACAGCGAGGAAACGTCTCTACGCAAAGCCAAAGTATCAAGCCTTTCACAGATTATTGGGTCCCCAATGATTCGAATGGCTCTGCGTTGTATGCGATCAAATGGTTCAAGCTGATACTGGGGTGCACCAGCCCAGAGATGAGAACAGTACTCCATATGAGGCCGAACCTGGGCCCTATATAGGGCCAAACGGTGTTTTGGCGTGAAGTACCGTCTCGCTCTGTTGATGACCCCCAGATTCTTCGAGGCCAACTTGGCCTTGCTTTCCAAATGATCGCGATACTGGCAGTCACTCGAAACATTGAGGCCCAATATACTGATACTGGGCGCGGCTGTAAGGGGAATGTTCTGAAAGACTGGTGATACGATAAATGGGATTTTTTTTGTGGTTAACGCGCAAACTTGTGTCTTCAGGGGGTTAAACTGAACTAGGTTCCTTTCACCCCATGAGGAGACATTGTTGAGGGATGCCTCAACGGAAGACACAAGTTTATTTCGGCACTGTTCGGAGTTTTCCCGAGAAAGACTTGCTCGGCCGGAGTAAACAGCGTCCACCGTGCTATCATCTGCATAGCAATGAATGCTAGAATCCTCTAACATGTCATTGATATGCAGAAGAAACAGCGTAGGGGACAGCACGCAGCCTTGGGGAACGCCAGCGTTCACGGGCATATGCTTAGAGCAAAAACCGTCGACAGCGACCTTGATGCTGCGCCCAGTGAGAAAGCTGGCGATCCACTTGCATAAATTCTCGGGAAGCCCATAGGATGGAAGTTAAGCCAGGAGCGCCTCATGCCACACTCGATCAAAGGCCTTCGCCATGTCCAAACTAACTGCCAGGCCCTCTCCCTTGCTTTCAATAGCCGCAGCCCATCGATGGGTAAGGTAAACCAGAAGATCACCGGTTGAGCGACCATGGCGGAAGCCATATTGTCGGTCATTAATCAATCGGTGATCCTCTAGATAAACCAAGAGCTGACTATTGATAATGCTCTCCATGACTTTTGAGAGCAGGGAGGTGATAGCAATAGGCCTGTAGTTAGATGGATCGGAACCATCGCCTTTCTTTGGGATCGGGTGGATAAGAGCGCTCTTCCATGAGTCTGGGACAACGCCGACTGAGTAAGAGTGCCGAAACAAACGCGTTAGCACCGGTGTCAGCTCAGGAGCACAGGAACGGAGCACTAAGGGAGAGATGCCATCTGGCCCGCTCGACTTGTGGATGTCCAAAGAGGACAGAGCTCGCCTAACAGCTGTTTGGTTAAACTTAACCTCAGGCATTGAGCTCTGGCACCGCGGGATGGTCGGCGGCGTTGTTCCTTGGTCATCCAAAGTCGAGTTTGAGGCAAAGAGAACGCCCAGGAGATCGGCTTTCTCTTTTGCCGTGTGGACCAAAATGTCATCTCCCGTGCGTAATGGCGGAAGCGAAGGCTGGCTAAAGTTGCCAAGTGCCGCCTTTGAGAGCGCCCAGAACTGATGAGTTCCGGACGGATAGCTCTCAAGCTTCTCGCCAATTTTGGCGATATGCCCGGACCTTGCTCTGGCAATTTGCCGCTTAAAGAACCTAGAGGCTCGGTTATACTTCCTTTTTGAGGTTTTCACCTCCGGATCCTTAGTAACCAGTGCCTCAGCCCAGATTTGATATGCCTCGCGTTTGCTAGAGGCAGCAAGCTTGCAAGACGTATCAAACCAAGGCTGTGACTTGCCACCGATTGGCACTACAGTGCTAGGAATATAAAGTTCCATGCCCTGCAGAACCACGTCGGCAACAGCAGCGGCACAGGTACTAGGATCATCAGAAGAGAAGCAAACCGGCCCCCAAGGATAAGATGAGTAAAATGTACGCATCCCATCCCAATCTGCTGACTTGTAGTGCCAGACGCGACGAGTTGCGGGTGATCTGCAGCTGCCGCGCTTAATGGGCACGACACTCCGTACCAGGCAGTGGTCAGAAGACCCCAAAGGGGCATCGACGACAACCTGGTACTGTTCCGGATGTGAAGTCAGCAGAAGGTCCAATAAAGAGGCATTGTGGTTGTCCACGTCCGGGAGTCGCGTAGGCGACTCAACCAATTGGGACAATCCGTTCGCCATAGCAAGGTCAAATGCAGCCCTCCCCGCGTGGTCGGTGGTGCGTGATCCAAGCCAACTGGCATTGTGCGCGTTAAAATCGCCAAGTATCACGACCTCAGCGGAGGGGATCTGTGAGAGCGTATCGTCGATAGCCGATTGAATGTGCTCCATGAGCCGATCCGTTTCTGCATTACCACTGTGGGACCTGTAAAGGCATGCGTAGACTCGGGCACGATCGTCCGAGTCAACACGGAGCCAGATGGTAGACAGGTCCCGACCTTCAAAATGGGCAAGACGACGGAAACTTAGGTCCTCCCTTACGTACACAGCGACCCCGGCATGAGGCGTAAAATTATGTTCTATTTTGTAGCCGGGGTATTGGAGATAGGCTGTGTCGCTCGGTCGGGCAATTTGAGTCTCCGTCAGGAATAACAAGGTCGGCCGTCTCGAGATGGTGGTGGACGGCATTCAGGTTGGAATGTAGACCCCTGATATTGCAAAAGTCCACGTTAAGCGTGGAAGGGGTTGCCGTGGAGCGTACGTCTCGTTTGCCCTGTCTATTGCGCGGTACTGTGCCCTCCCCAGAATTCGAAGGGCGGCCTGAGTTTTGAGACTCAGGGAGGGATTCTCCAGCACCGGAGGAGCTGGTACCCTCCTGGGGTAGTTTGTCTTTAGGTGCCGCTATCATATTCCAGGGAGGGGTGGGGGTTGGGCTCCGGAGCCCGGCATTACCTGATGCGTAACGCAGTGGCATAAAGCCACTACTTAACGCCGGTTTTAAATGCCGGGGGTGGTATTGATCCGGTCGAGTCTGCCCATGCGTGTTGCCATTGCTGGCGACGTGACTCTACCACACGTACTTTAGTCGCCTCTTACGACACCACCAGTACCAGGGTGATCCTATTCTAAGCCGGGATCACACGGGCAAAATGTCTCATAATATTTAATGATATGTGTTTAAATAGGTATCACATAAAAATACATTAAAAACAGAAAGACTATAACAGTTTGCATAGACAATAGAGCTTAATTGAAAAGAAAACTAGCAACACTCATTCAATGAACGAACGATAAACAAACATAGACAAGTGAACGAATCAACATCTTCCGGTAACCATCTTTTCGATTCCCCTTGTTGTCGTTGTCAGATCGGCGATTTTTGTAAAAAGCCGCAACCATGGGTCGTATGCACGCACCTGGGTAAATTTACGTTAATTACATTGTGCTATATATAATCCACACAATTTACATTTAATTTAATGTTAAAAAACTTATTTATTAGCAAAAGTGACAGTCTAACCTATACTCGACGTTCGAGTGTACCACATGGCGTGTTACAACAGTGTGTTATTTTGTGTTTCAGTAAGGGTATCTCGCAGTCGGCGTTACCGTACCGCCGCAGTGTTCCTACTTGGTTAAGATTAACCGCAGACGATGTTAAGGAACAAATATTCAAGCTCGGCAAAAAGGGTCTTACTCCCTCACAAATTGGTGTGTATTCATAATTTCTTGTAATTTCAGTTATTCGCAGTAATTATGATCAATTTGGAATTATATAATTACATTACTAGTAAAATAACTTGAAAATTGAAAATATCGTAAATTTCATTTAACTACAAAATTACTTTAAACCTGTAAACTATCATCATACATTTTCTTAAATAAAATCATATTAAATAAATAAATTAAAAATTTACAGGTGTCATGCTCAGGGATTCACATGGAGTGGCCCAAGTGAGATTTGTCACTGGCAAAAAGATCCTGCGTATCATGAAAGCTATGGGCCTTGCCCCTGATCTACCTGAGGATTTATACTACCTTATCAAGAAGGCAGTAGCCATGAGGAAGCACTTGGAACGTAATAGAAAAGACAAGGACAGCAAATTCAGATTGATTCTTGTTGAGTCTAGAATTCACAGACTGGCTCGTTACTACAAGACTAAGAGTGTGCTCCCTCCCAACTGGAAATATGAGTCGAGCACCGCCTCTGCTTTAGTGGCTTAAGTTTAAATAAACTATGTAAAATTCTGTTTTTGTTTTATTTTTTGTCACGTTCTTAACTCATTTATTTAATTTATCATGTCATAACTTGGAGAACCGAAATTATAGTTTTTTTTTTAGTTTTATGCTGTATCCCTCATGCAGGATGGGCAGGAAACCTACTGTTACGACACTCTATTTTTCGTTAATTTTGGAGGCATTGCATGTTGAGTCCCAGAACTTGAAGCTGTGCTCTGCCTTGAAAATATTTATTGACTCAAATGGGGATGGATGCGATAACCACTCTGTTTACAGTCATATTTGTGCTCCTGTGCCATGACTGGCCTCTTGTAAAATCATTAATAATTAAAATGTATTTATTCGCCACTCAATGACTTATTGAAAATAGTGTGTTTTAATATTAGGTTCTCTTTGCCTACACTGTTGTGTGTGGGATAGTGTGGAGCTGATAAAAAATATATATATATATATTAAAATCAACTAAGGTAGGTGATATTGTTACACTTGTTTTAATGAGAAACCACAACCATTGCTTTTACAGTTGGACATTTCCTTTATGCTAAAAGATTATGAAATGGCTTTGTATGATATACACATTCGGTTCCACCATCCAATATGCAGTGGTGTATTGAAGGGGGGCATCATGCCCCGGGCGCTACTCACAAAGGGCCGCCAAAAGGTCTGCAAAATTGCAAAAATGTTCGTCTGGGGAGCGCTGAAAAGGTATTTTGCACCAGGCGCGAGTTACGCCCGTTACACCACTGCCAACATGTATTTCTAACAATAGAAAACAAAACGATGAAGCCTCTCACCACTAAATTGAAATATTTTTTTATCCTAATACATTGTGTAAGTATATTTTGTATAATCCAATAAATATATAACTATTACAAGCATAGAAGGCAGTTCTGCTGAGAATGTATTAACAAATCATAGTAAGACTCATTCTCAAAATCTACCATTATATAAGATGCACTTTACCCTACTTTGAGTTAATAAAATATATCATTGAGAGCAATGTCTGTCCCATTTAATTGAATATTACAATGTTAGTGTATTATAAAAAATATATATATATAATTATTATAGACAGTTGGAAAAAAAACAAATAAATTTGGAAATACAATTTATTATAATACACTTATGAGTAACAAGAATTAGAAATTGATAACACAATTGTATAATTTAAAACCTTTACACTTTAATTATACAGTATCTTTCAAAGAAAATGTTAAACATTAACTTATATACATTTTTATCAATAGAATGTCCACAGAATTAATTTAAACATATGGATTCCAATTACTTCCATCTTCAGGATGTAGATTATTTGTTATTAACAATACAACATCAACAATCCACCAAATACCTACTCCACCTAATGTTAAAAGCTTTCCAACAGCTGTACCAGTTTGACCGAGACAAAATCTATCCATTCCAAGGAAACCAAGAAGAATGCTGTAAATCAAAGTAGTAGTGAAATAATGTCCTGAGTATCTAACACAAGGAAATCCGTCTTTCAAGAAGCTTCGGTTCCCGTAACACTCAATACCATCTAACGCCTTACACTGAACTTGTGTTCGTTCTACATTCTCGTATCTAACACCTCCAAATTTAACGCAACCATGCTTTACTGCTTTTTTAGCGGTTTCGTTGCCTTTGTGATCGACTGGCTCGTCGCAGTCTAGGAACTCGAGGGGTAGAAAACTGCATTTCACCAATGGGCCAAGAGGACGATATGGTTCTTTGAAATATGGGTCACTTTCTGTAGTACATAACGGGAGGAACAAGAAAACTATCCAAAGCAATTTCATAATTTAATTTTGTCTTTTATATAACTTCATATCGAAAGAGAAAGCAAAAGTAATTGTGTTCTACAGTATTAACTTATAAAAATCTACCATCCTTAAAAAGGTAAATAAATTATTTATGAAATCCTTGAGTATTGTTTTACATTGAATTTGACAAATTTGCAGTTTATAAAGCATGCTAGCTATTATGATATACCATAAATAGGCAACAGATGTTTTCTATAATATTTGAATTTTATTCCAATGTGTATTTTGTATAACATCTTTTAAATTAATAAAGGACTGCGTATTACAGAAAGACGACTAAGAAAGAGATGTTTAATGTTTATATAATTTAAAATTTATAAAATACCCATATCCGTAAATGCTCCCTTACTATTGTGACATTTGATTAGACACTTGCTGTCATTACTCACTATTAATCTTTGGGCTTTGGCTTTTTAGTCTTTTTGTGATGATTCTTATATTCACAATACATTAAAATTAAGTTAAAATGGACGTGTTTAACAAGTTTTATTCATCCGTTAGTAATACAGTGTCACAATTGTCTGGAGTCCTGCCGGGAAACCCAGTTACACGGGAATTTGAGGCGACTCAATACATAGCTAGCGCGGGCCCTGGTAACTAATAACATATAATATTGTACCTAGACCTACTACTCTTTAGTGATACATAAACTAATAAATATTTACTATTTCTAGGTCTATTATGGAAAGTTTACAAAGGTTTCAAAAAATCCACAAAACAAGAAGCATCGATATTTGTGTTCGAGAAAAAACAATTGGACAGATGGTCGAAACCGGACAGAGACATTATGATCGATATATTAAAACGAGGTATTGTACAACTCACAAAGCTGAGACACCCCCAAATATTGACAGTGCAACATAGTTTAGAAGAAAGCAGAGAAAGTTTAGCTTTTGCCACTGAACCTGTATTTGCGAGCTTAGCTAATGTCCTCGGAAATTCTGAAAACATGCCTCAACCGATACCTACAAACCTAGTTAATTACAAATTATATGAAGTTGAAATTAAATATGGCCTAATGCAAATAGCCGAAGGTCTAGCTTTCTTGCATAATGATGTTAAACTTCTTCATCATAACATCTGCCCCGAATCTATAATTGTAAATCAACAGGGAGCTTGGAAAATATTTGGTTTTGATTTTTGCATTGCTAATCAGAGCATGGCAGGATCAGCTCCGTTTTGGCCATTTAATGAGTATTGTCAGGCAATGCCACCATTAACACAACCTATCTTAGATTATTTAGCACCAGAATATATTTTATCAGCCACACATTCCCCTGCGAGTGATATTTATTCACTTGGCATGTTAATTTACTCGGTTCACAGTACAGGGCACCAAACTTTAGGTAATATTGGCAATGATTATGCAAAGTTCAAAAGATTTGTAAATGAAATAAGAAATCTGCCACCTTCAAGACTACTTTGTGTGAATGAAGGGTTAAGGGAGTTTGTAAAATTGATGCTTAATGTCACACCTGAATTACGACCTGACCCACATCAATTCTTAAAGGTATATATAATATTATTTATTATTTCTTTATGGGTTTTTAGTTATTTTCGTCATATTTCAATCTATTACAATTTTTTTATATAATTCAATTTAATATTTTTATTTCCTCGCTCTGGTAACAAGGCAAAGTATGGTGAGACAATTTTAGAGAATTTTATAAAAATTAAGCTTTTGAGAACAATATCTATGTATAAAGCACAAAAAAATGTGGTCTCTATGCATAGCGACAAAGCGTCTGGGTCAGTTTTCTATGCCGACATGCTACATGCGAAAGGTGCATAATACAAAAAAAATTGAAGCAAATACTTAATAAAGTATGTTTTCATTTCAGATCCCCTATTTCGAAGATATTGGTGTGAAAACATTGAATTACCTTGACTCACTATTTCAATGGGACAATTTACAGAAATCACAATTTTATAAAGGTTTACCGCAAATAATACAAAAAATGCCACATCGTATTTGCATTTACCGTATTTTGCCTTGTCTCACAAAGGAATTTGTTAATCCACCCATGGTGCCCTTTGTACTACCCAATGTTCTACTTATAGCTGAAAATTCGACTAAAGAGGAATATGCTAAATACATCTTGCCTGTGCTTAAACCTGTCATGTTAATCCAAGATCCAATACAAATTTTGCTAATTTTTATGCAAAAAATGGAGCTTCTACTAAAACTAACTCCAGGGGATGAAGTAAAAAGTGATATATTACCAATGTTATATCGTGCGTTAGAATCAGATGCTCAGCAAATACAAGAATTGTGTTTATCAGTGTTGCCAACATTTGCCTCTTTAATAGATTACCCGGCTATGAAGAATGCATTGTTGCCGCGTATTAAAAGACTGTGTTTGGGTACAAATTATATATCTGTAAGAGTTAATTGTTTATTGTGTTTGGGGAAGTTATTGGAGCATTTGGACAAGTGGTTGGTTTTGGATGAAATTATTCCATTTTTGCCACAGATACCATCTAGAGAGCCAGCAGTATTGATGGGTATTTTAGGTAGGTTTACTTAATTGATTTTTTACTATTATAAATATATATTGTTTTAAAAACAAAAAATGAACTAATTTTTGGAGCATTTTGTCGGAGGAATATGCTATTAAGAGACAAACCTATAAATGTCCAATGTGTCTAATATTATGAAAACGTTTAAATATCTTGCTATGGATTTTATTATTATATTTATACTGTTTTATTGTATGGGGTAAAAAAAGATGGAAATGACATCCTCTATATCCATTTCAATTTGGGTTATGTATTTCTCTATGGGGAACAGAGTGTCTTAACACTAGGTTCCTTCTGCCTATCCTGCTGTGTGCGGGATACAGCGTTAAGCTGGTTTATGAATTTTTATATTATTAAATTATACTAGCTCCTTTTGGCTTCATTGATGAGCTACATTGATACTGTCAATGTGATGTGATGTAACGTACAGCCTTCCCCACAACACAATGCGATTTCTTCATTTCAAACCAGTAGTTACTAAGATTAGTGTGTTTAATCAAACTCTACATAATAATTATTGATTTCCCAGGCATATACAAACTAACACTCAGCCACAAGAAACTAGGTATAACAAAAGAAGTGATGGCCACCAAAGTATTACCATTCCTGATACCATTATGCGTAGAGAATGGCCTAACATTAAATCAATTCAATGCTCTAATATCTTTAGTGAAACAAATGATAGGCAAAGTCGAAACCGAACACAGGACTAAGTTAGAACAACTCAATTCCATTCAAAATGAATCCAAGTAAGTTTATTGGTATTTCTTTGCTTTATTGTCTGTATTTTTTTGTCCTAGTTGGATGAAAAATAAGGGAAAGAATTATATTTTTGGGCATTTTAAATAATACATTGGATATAGAACATTCAGCAGAAATTTTACAGCTGCATTTAAAATGCTGCTGTACATTTTTTAAGCTCAATGTAAAATTTTATCAATTTTTTTGGGTGATTCAACAATTTTTTGAATTGTATTTAAATATTTTTTATATTTAATCGAATTGCAATTGCAATCCATATACTCAGGCCAGGAGCGTAGTCCTGAAAAATCCTTAAAAAAGATATGGTTAATAAAAATATATTTATATCGCAAAAAATGCCGACACTATAAAGGGAATCAAAATTAATAAGCTGCTTTAGTAAGGCAGCTAGCATCTACAGGTAAAAAAATTGTGGTTAAATCCTTAAAAATAAAAAATGGGGCCTTAAAAAAGGGACGAAATTTTGTATTAAAGCCGCTAGTTTAAGTGAGGTATCAGATGAAAGGGCTTAGTGAGCATATTCCTATACATATTTTATTATTTTTTTTATGACGCACTAATTGTACGGAATCTTCAGTCGTCGAGCCTGACTCGCGTCTTTCCAAGTTTTCCTATAATGTTTATATATATATATATATATATATATATATATATATATATATATATATATATATATATATATATATATATATATATATATATATATATATATATATATATATATATATATATATATATATAAAGTTTTTTTTCCTAATTTACGAAGTATTGCGTGCTCACCGGCTTAACGAGGAAATGAAAATAATTAATTTCTCTCAAGTGGGGAACTCCAGAACCGTCGTGTTTACAGTCATACGCCGACCCACTGCAAATTTGACCCAAATTATCTTTTTTTTCAACAGAGTAATGGAACAAGCACTAACACAACCAGAAAGTTTAGTGTCAAGTCCGCAAAATGATATTGACAAAATGTTTTCTGGACTCGGGATAGACCCTTTTGCCTTTAACTCGAAGCCGGAAAAAAGTGAAACAACAAAAAATAATGACGCAAGCTCACTAAGTATTGAGGATAAACAGAGGTATCAATATTTTTTGTATATTACATTTTTTTCCCGACTGCTAAGGAAGCTAAGGAAGGGTTATGTTTTTCGCGCGTATCTTGTATGTATGTATGTAATATTCTTTATTACCTCATGTCTCCAGAACCGCTGAACGGATTTACATAATTGAGGTATCGTTAGATTTGTAATAGCAGCCCAAGTGTTCTTAAATAGGTGACGTTAAAAAAACAATCATGTGGGACGCCCTTGGTCTTAGTGAAAAAAATTTTTTTCGTGTCGCATACCACAATATGGGCATCAAATTCATGTATATCATGATTATCATTACCATAATAAATCCTAACAAAAAAG
This sequence comes from Heliconius himera, assembly GCA_021202915.1. Taxonomy (NCBI): domain Eukaryota; kingdom Metazoa; phylum Arthropoda; class Insecta; order Lepidoptera; family Nymphalidae; genus Heliconius; species Heliconius himera. Next base: position 1,300,093 of record JAJHJA010000046.1, read on the forward strand.
TGAAAAATAAAAATATATTTATAAAAACAAAAGCCTCGACTGCATAAATCTAAAAAGAAAATAAACAAGCCCTATAGTTTATTAGAATTCACAGTCGGGACCTATAAGTAATTCTTCAACCAATAAAATCCTTACCCCGCATTACTTAAAGAGGTCCCGACGGTTACTCCTAATAAACTATTGGGCTTGTTTATTTTTTTTTTAGATTTATGCAGTCGGGGCTTTTGTTTTTATAAATATTTTTTTATTAGTTTCACATTATGTCCCACATACAAAACTAAGGAAGCGATAGGCAGAAAGAACGTAGTGTCAAAACATTCTCGTTACACCCAAATTCGACATAACTAATGTATGAGAAGTAATTCAATTGCCTGATTGAATTAATTAAATAAAGTAAACTTTGGAGAGTTACTTCAACTTTTCTCAACTATATTGATACAATGTTAATAGGACGAGATTAAATTTTTAACACTGCATTCTTATAAATGTTTATTTTAAATAATATTAAATATAGTAAAAAACATTACAATCTCAACAATTTACTAAATATAAGAAAATGGTTGCTTAATTTATATTTTTTCTTACTTACAGAATAGCGCAACAACAAGAGACGGCGCGAAAGTTCTCGAAGCAACCACCAAATGTAATCCCCACCCCTTCAATCATACCCCCTCCGCAAACTCCTAAACCTGTTGACCTAACCAGTTCCCTTTTACAAACCAATCTAAATCAGTTAACAACTAAATATCAACCAAATCAATCTACTAAGCCTCAATCTATCAATCAGTCCGTCCCAAATTATAACTTAAATATGGCTAATCCCACTTTTGCATTAAATACATGGACAGGGCCGCCAAACGTAGCAAATCAAAGTACAACAGCCAATTTCAATAATAAATGGGCAAATAATCAAAATAATCAAACTAATATGAAGCAAGACTGGTCAGCATTTGAATCTCTTTTACCTACACAGACACAAAATACTAATACTAATAATAATAATAATGTAAAAAAATTGAGTAACAGTGAAATGATGGATTTGTTGAGTTAAATTTTATTTCAAAAATGGGTTAATTTTTTTTATTAAAATTTATTTATAATCTGTGATTTGATTGACAATTATAATTTAGATTTCAATACTTAGAATCTAAAACTGTTTTTACTCACAATTTTTTGTTTTCTAAAAATATATTAAAAATAGAATTCTGATACAAAAGTTTTCATTTATTATTGAATGAGTGTGGAAAGAATATTATGATTTTAAATCAATACTTTTTCCAGTAGAAATATGAACTTACTATCATTCCTAATTAACCATCATATCTTAAAAAAAACCTATAAAAATCACAAAAACTAATATAATTACAATTTTTGTATAAAACAGTACTCTACAATATATTTTATTAATTAATGTTTCCTTAATACATAAAAAATACTTAAAAATATAAAAGGTTTTTGCATATTATGTAAGAAAGGGGCTATCCACAAACTATGTTTATTAAACTAATTTCATATTTTTTTTGGTATCTCTCCAATCCCTATCACAGTTGCAATAGTTGCTCACATTTACATTTACTATGTAAAATAAAGTATCTTTCCCCTCCAATCATATATTTTGCAATTTTAAACCTATTATAGAATATTTTACAGCAGTTTCAAAATGATCATTCTATATTATATTTTAAAATATTATGTCACGAAGTTTAAAACCCCTCTAACACCTTGCCAATGTCACACTTCATCGACCTCGTCGGCCTCCACCTCCAATTGACTTTATTTATTTTTTGTGTGTACAAATGAGCAAAGGTTTGGAAAGCTTAACTTCTGATCGGTCACATCTTGTCGACTGTACTGTAATCGCGCACTACGATTTTTTATAAAAGACGCAGCGACTTTAGAAATGTGATTTCTTGCAAAAGTACAGTACGGTCAAAACAAGCCGTGGCCTTGCTTAAGTTAAGTTTTCTGCTCATTGGTCACTCGGTAATAAAATAATCAAAAGTAAGAAGAATCTTGAAGTCAAATTTGCGGTGCCATCTACAGTTAACTTCAGGGCGGCCACGATTTGTTGACCGCATTGCAAGTTGCTGCTTACGAATATATATATAATAGAATTTTAAAATAATACATTATATAAATTATATAAATACAATACGATTTTTAAAATGGTCGCAAAAAATTAAATCATAGTGCGCGCTTACATGTAAGCGCGCACAATAATGTGTGATATAATGTATGGATGGCCCCTAATTAGAAATATGTATTTTTTTTAACTTAACATACAGTTAAGTCACTCATTTACACAACGGTGTCTTTTTAACTCGAACACATTAATTTTAGATGTAATTGTGGTAATTTTGAAACATTCCTATTAGGATATTTCTTTATTTACAGGTGTTATATTTATAAGTTATAGCGATAATAAATTGTATAAGTAAAGTTTTAATATGGAACAAAATATTTATTTCATTGTGAATTCGACAAATTAAAACAAAAAAAAAAATATTAACTTTATTTTGTCAATGAATTTATTTTCTTACAATTTATTAATGTACTCAAGTACTTATATTATCATTTTATAAATAAAATAGTAAAAAAATGAAATGCTTATGTTAAAATATTGTAATTTAAAACTAATTTTGTAAATAATTCTGCAATATACACATACTTATTTATGTAAATTTTATTTTTTGTTGAATGTGAACACAACGGTTGTGGGTTCGATTCCCACTCGAGTGAATGAATTATTTTCATTTCCTCGCTTTGGTAACAAGGTGAAGGGCGGCATTGAGTTCAATTTGCACCACCCAACCAATAACGTCTCGAAGATTAAGTGGTGTGCTTGGAATACAAAGTGTCTCTGTCTTATCACTAAGTTTCTTCTGCCGACCGAGTGATATGCGTTATACAGTGTAAAGTTGCTATATTGTTTTACACATTACACTGTGTTATATAGTAGCACTCAAAAATTATATTTTATTGTATAGTTAAGTAATGATCTCTTATATAATAAAAATTATAAAAATCTCGTTTGTTTTTTATTTCACTATAACTAACATTGGTACTGTTGTTTTAATTATAGAAAGTAATTAAAAGAATCTTCTTTCACGCAAAAATTATTATGAAAAATGCGCCAATTTATTTTATACCGATTACGTCAAAAATGAAGAAAGCTAAAATTTACAAAAAATATCCACACTTAAGAAACAGAACTACTTATTAAGAATACGTAGAAAAACTCTAACGTAGCGGGTTTTGAAACTTGGATTTTTGGTTTCCTAAGAGGCGCGGGTTCAAATTCGGCAACGTTAAAATTTTTTTAACGTTTTCTTAATAAGAATGAAAGATTAATTTGTATTTTTTGAAAATAAAAGTTTTGAGTTTTTGAGAAAAAAACATTCTTAAGTTTTTTATATAGTTACTAGGTTTTATTACGACTAAATCTTATTAATCATTTACATTTATACTTTTAACCGGCAGCAACGTTAGTTATAAATCTAAATAAAAATAGAATCTTTAAAAAATAACATTCATTAATGCTACTTACACTAAAATTGTTCGAATTTAGCGCTACGACGAGTCACATGACAATCCACACAGATTACATAAACATAACAGACTATAAAACGGTAAACTAGGCGACAAATTATTACCTGTACCATTATTTAGCTATAATAAGTAAATTTATCTTCGTCTTCTAAACGATGATATAAAGAACACACACGCTGCGCCCGTTTGTAAAAGGCTAGCAATGAAAAAGCAGGTTTTATATTCATAATTATATGCAAGAGACCAAATCATTAAGACTATAGCAACTATAACGTTAGCTGTGGTCATAGTGGCGGTGGTATCGAATTCATTTAAAGCATTATATAATGGTTGCTGTAAAATACTTGACGCAGCAGTCGAAAATCCAGCAAACATGCACCAGACGATGAGGAAACTTTTGCTAACAGACAGAGTAATACCTGAGAAAATATATACACAATTATTTTACTATGTAATGTATCAAGTACATAAAATAAAGGATAAATATTTAATTATTAATTATTTGGATACAGCTCAAAAAATGAATTATACTGCTGCAAAATTTTAAGATATGCTTGCTTTTATTTCACTTTTTTATTATTTTTCTTATCAAGAACATTCTTCAATATACATAAAAAAATATAAAATCTATATTACTCGACCATATGAGATTCAAAATGTAGTAGTTTTAATCTATAAATAAATTACTTAAATTAATAAAAATAAAACACATTTTTGTACTTTATTAGTTACTTACCATAGAAGCCGATTGCACCGCACACGCAGAAGGCCGCACATAGTCTTGCTTTTTCATTAATATTCTTTGGTAAAGCTATGCAGAATAATATGAATAATAGAGCGGCTACATGAGCAATAGCTGTCACTGATGCCACCTAAAAATAGGGTTGAATCAATTAGTTTAATATAATTTACTTAATTATTATTAAACAAAATGTTAAAAATCACTGTGAGATATTTAAAACAGTTTATTTGATGGCGGAACTCAAGTTCACACTTTGTCTTGCCAGAGCGAAAACGTGCTTTAATTACACCTAATCATTCCCCCGAGTAGTATCGAACACGTGTACTTTTGATTATGTACATAACTAATTGTATAACATTTAAAAATACATGTGTTTAGAATTATTATGAATGCCGTAAGTGTCAGTTGCATACAAAATAAAGTTTCAGTGTGGAGTCTATTATAAAATATATCTTTTATAATAGACTCCACACTCCACACTGCGTCGCTAATCAAAATATAGACTTATTTTTGTTTGAAACATTTCACATACGCATTAGAAACCTACTATACCTTAGCTTAAATAATATTAAGGATTTATCTGTGCTCTTCTACTTTAATCAGTTCTTCAGATTATGTTTTTGAGATTAATAAAAGAAATTTAAATTAACAATATTACTTACCGACCAAATATTCATAGATGGATTTAGTTCCCATAACATCGGCGGAAATACCAATCCAAGAATAAGTATAGAGTAGGTAGTGCACAAATGTAGGAGCGTGTATAGATAGAAGTTTAAATCAAGCAACATATTCATGATTGTGATGAAATTCTTTTTCAACGACGCCGTTCTTCTAGCAGTACCTGGAGTTATGTCAGAAGAAAACACGAGGCTACCGGAATGGGCGTTTATTGTCGTTTCTCTGTACAAAGGCTGTGGCATCTGTCCATCCCTATCTATACTTTCAAGTTCTTGATATCCACTAACCCCACCGTACTGAGTTATATCGAAAGCTCCGAAATCAGAAGAAAATCGATTTGATGAACGATCGAACATTGTGCTAAAATCTGAGGAAAATCGTGGCTGAGTGTTGTTTTCTCGATTCTGCATTTCAGGATCCAGAACTTCTCTAGCATTTCTGCGGGAATTGTATACTACAACGTCTGTTTCTTCGTCTTGGGTCGATACCACATTTTCCGCCACCGTGGCTGGCCTTGTCCTATTCTCTCGTGATTGACCCTGATTTCCTTGATTTTGATTCGAGAAAATGACTTCATCATCGTCTTCTACAGCCCTAAGCATATTATAGGTAGTTCGAATAACTTTTTCTATATAAATCGGTCGAGTATATGCTGCTAGGAAGAAACAGTTCTGCATGACAATGGCTCCATAGATCATTACCACTATATCACCCGTGTATACAGTGCAAAGGTATCCAACTAGTAATGTCACCAAGACATTCCCCAGCGAAGGTGCCATCCGTACAAGTCTTTGGGCAACGGTGATCTTTTCCCTGAAATAATGTGTTATGATAACCTCTGTTTGCTGTCCTGTCAAAGCACAACCAGTACCTAAAATCATAAGATAAACAATATAATGTAATATATACTATCTCTCTTAAAAGGCCAATGATATGTTTGTATACAACTTATGTGTGTTTTGTAACAGGCAAAATAATTATCATAAAAAATAAGAAAATAAAATAGGTCAGAGAAAGAAAAGAAGTTTTTTTGTTATAGCCTCTCTTGGTCGTCATTTAGAGCGATCTATATTTATACCGAAACTAGTAGTAGTAGTAGTTCCTGCTAACTTTAACGTTTTATTTATTAAATATTACATATGATTTATTACGTTATTGCTTTCTTACTTCCTGACTTATTTCAATGCTATATGCTTACTGATGTGAAAAAGGTTGTTTTTAATATATGCCTGAGAAAAACAAGAAAGGCCGGTCGCGGCCCAGAGGCACAAAGTGTGACTGTAAAATCGACTGGTTGTGGGTTCGATCCCCACTCGAGGAAGTGAAGTATTTATTTACACTTATATTTTCATTTCTTCGCTCTAGTGTCGAGGTAAAGCGCGGTGTTAAGTTCCGCCACTAAGCACGCAATGCCTCCAGAACTCAGCGGAAAGTGGAGAACGGAGTGTCTTAACACTAGATTCCCTCTGCCTACCCTGCTGTGTGCGGGATACAGCGTGAAGCTGATTATTTGATTATTATATAAAAATAGAATTTTTAAAGATTTAAAACACTGTAATATACTAATCAATATAAAATAATAATTTCATACAAAACAAAAGATCACAAACTCTACCAGGTTAATCATTATGTAAACAAGTGTTCTAAGAACAAACGTATTAATACCTACATTCATATTCATTATACATATATAACGTAGTATAGGTAAGTACTTCAAAACAATGACAAAGTGACAAATAATAGTTAGGCAATAAAATATGATATCTGTCACCTATAATTATTTTGAAACGTTCATCGCATATAAAATAACAATTTATAATTCGCGTCACATAGTGTGTGACCTTCGTCTCGTTTAAAATGAATATTTTACATATTTCTCAATGGAACCGTGAAATTTGTACTCACCAGCGAAAATTCCTGCAAAAATATTCACAATGTGATTGTTGCTGTTCATATTTGTTGAATAGCTGGATAACAAGATTCCTGCTACGGTCAAACAGAGGCCGGCCAGCGCAGTGAATCTTGGCATGTTAAATATTTTTATGACAACTCTACACCATGATTCTAATAGAAGTCTTATTACTACCATAATAACTGGCACTAGTGCTATATCAACATCCCATAGCCTCATTTTTTCTCCTTCTTCATGGTCCTCTTCTTTAATTGATTTTAAAATAACAAGTCCATATAAAATCAATACTGTTGGCACTGTTATGTGATACACTATCGCTGAAAACACAATAAGCCATCCGTAGCCACCATCTGGAGGACTTGGGCCTATTTCTGGCTGGGAAGCCACCACTCGGTCCAGGTGCAAGTTTTCCACTCTAATCTCATTCCTGTCCTCCCGCACGCTTCCATTTTGGGGGTTTTCCATGGTTTTTATCCAATAAACAACGCCTTCATGTCTAAAAAGATGTCTTACAAAAATGCACTAGATATGGACGTGTTATCTTATCATTATCACCTCTTGTAATCTAGTGTTCTATATTATTCGAATTCACCGCCACTCCATGTTTGTGTTTTGAAATTTTACTCCATCTGTATAAATATGTGCTCTTAAATTTTTTTTATTTATAAATAATATCATAATTTGTAATTTAAAAACCACTTCAATTTATTACATTTTTCCTATAAATGAGAGATATATTATTTAAAAGTTTAATTACATTGCTATTTATTCAATTACTGAACGAATATAAGCCTGACAATCATATATGAAAAAATTAAAATAGCAAATTGTCTACGGAAACGGGATAGATATAACATAATCGTGTGAGTGTAAAAAGACGACATAATTTCGGTTACAACTTAATGTCAATCCTTTTGGTCGCATAGTATTCAATATGAAATCGTCTAGACGACACCTGTAAACGACGCTCCTATTAGAAAATCCCATAAATATCAATAATGCAAGGGTAATTTAAATCGATACTTAATAAAATAGCTAGTTCAATAAATACTCTTTTTACTGTTGTGTAAATGGACGCCTCTGTATTAAAAATTAACCCGTTTAATGTGCATACTTCCGTGAAGTAGCATTTTAATTGCTCTGATTCCGTGACTCGATTACATGGTGTATTATTTCAGGTTGATAGAGAAAACTGCTCATGGCTAAAGTGGAGGTGGACATTAATTTACAATTATGGAGACTGAGTCAGTAAGATCTGAAATAAGTAGCCGTTCCCGGCGGAGCTCTAGGCATAGGCAGCACACGCACAGGAGCACAAGGTTTGTTTATTTAATGATGTTATATTTATTCTACACGCTACCCGTGGGGTTCAACTGTTTTTAGAATGTTAAATTATATGGACATATTTATGTTTTAGAAAATATGGACTTGTCATTTAAAACAATTTTTATCTATATATTTTACTTTTTATAAAATGAAATTAAAAACAATTTAAAATGACACTATTTTTTCTTGATTCAATATCAAAAATAATATCTAATTATATTTTAGTTGATTCAATAGATGAAATATTATAAAAAACTTACATTAAATTGTTAAAGTAAAAACTAACTGTTCCAAATATACTTTACTCACTTACTGATTTGTATTTTAGTATAAACTTTTGGCTTTAAAACTTTATAGTTTTTGTATTAAAATCGAAACCAGTTATTCTTATCTTATCTTTGAATGAATTAATAAATTAAACTTTAATTACAAAATAATGGTGCCAATGTATAAGGTACAAATATTCTTTAATACTGCTATCTATATTTTAATATTAGTAGAACATACAGTTCCATGTAAAACAAACATAAATATATAAATCATAATTGTAAATAAGTAGTTTAAAAGTAAAAAAAAATATGTATATATATAAGTTTCAGTGAACCTGCCTTGGGAATTATTCAAAGACTGTGACCACCAAAGCAAAGGTTCTTACCAAGCTATATGGAAATTCTTATATGCTTGTTACAACTTATTTATGTTATTAATCAATCCTCTTTTCATTCTTTGGACGATGAGCCCAATGATAATATTGATGATGAGATTTTTGGTTTCTTTTGCCCTTGTACCCTATTTTCTGTGCAGTTAAGTGTTTAATAGTGCTTATAGTAACAAAACGGCCAAGAGACACATTTTGACTAAGATGTGGCTTGGGAAATTAAGGCTCATACATAGAGTTAGAGTGTGTAGACGGAAAGGCTCTGATAAAAACTAAACAGACTAGAGACAGAAAGGTTCTGATAAAAACTATATGTGATTTGATTTTTGATAGTGCAAGTCATAATGTTCTCAAAATTTTACATAAAAGTGATTTTTTGGTAGTGTATATTTTTATCTACCTCATTATTCTAATTATTTTGTACCAAAAATATATAGAATAGTGATATAAATACTTATGTTGTAAATTAATTGTTTTTTCCATAGCAAGGAAAAGAAAGTAAATCCTTTCCATAATATAATTTAACCAACAACCATTGCATTTACAGTAAGACATTCATGTCCCAAAATTCATCCATCCTACAATGTCTCCAAAAAAGATCACAATGATATAAATATAATTGTTTCTGAAATGATTGTTTCTAAATTAAACTTGTTTAATTGTAAAATAAGTAACTTGTTAATTATATATTATATATAACTATTACTGGAATAGTTATCCAAAAATGCAATATATGTTACAGATTTTTTATTTATTTGGTTACAGAAGCACAAAATCACAAAGAAAAGACCCAGAAAACATGGCACCATTCCAAACAAGCGTCAACATAAACCCTGAAATCGGTCGTGACGGTCAAGAAGTTATCGAGGTCCAGATCCTACCACAAGATGAGAACTGGGGGGAAAACACTACTGCCGTAACAGGAAATACTTCTGAGGGCTCCCAATCAATGGAAGATGTCAGCAATTGGCCGTTGGAATCTGATACCGGCTTAGGTTTCGTTTGTTCTAGATATTTCGGAACAACTGTAGCTTTGGGGTTGTCATTTGTTTCGTTTATCAGTCCTCTGGCAATGGTTGTTTTACCGAAACTCGGTTTTTTTCCAGGATTATCTGATAATAAAGCTATACAGCCTAGCCAAATTATTCAATTGTTATCGTGTACGGCGGAGTGTAAAGGCATTTTGTTATCAATAGCATTTAAGTTAGTGTTGCTAGCTATAGGTATTTGGGCAGTATTTTTGAGACCTAGAAACTCAGTGTTGCCACGCATATTTGTTTTTAGGGCTATGATGCTTGTTATATTGGCTGTATGTTCGTTTTCCTATTGGTTGTTTTATTTTGTTCAAATAAACGAAGCAACGAAAGCGTTATCAGTTGGTGAGGAAGCTATGGATTATACTTCGTTAGTGTCATATGTGTCTAGTTTTGGTGATACATTGATTTTTATACATTATGTTGGTGTAATATTAATGGAAATAAGACATTTGGAGCCTGTGTACTATATAAAGATAGTGAGGAGTCCAGATGGTGAAAGCAGGTCGTACTCTATAGGACAATTGAGTATACAGCGAGCTGCAGTATGGGTGCTACAGAAGTATTATACAGAATTCACCATATATAATCCTTATTTGGAAAAAATACCGATATCTAAGTCCCAGAGGAAGGCACAAGCTAGTATTAAATTTTATGAAGTGGATTCTAATACGAATACACCGACTGGACAGACAAGGTGAGATTTTTTTTAAAACTTATGTTTTTTTTTTCTATTTTCCATTTTTTGGTAGAAAGGGAAATTAAACATTAGGGAATATAAACTTAATATTCATTATTTTCTGTTCTGATACGACAAATGCATACTTATTAATTATATTAGGTAGTACATTCTATGCATAAACACCAAACATGTGAAATATGTGTGAAAAAAGTATGTACCTGTTATAATATAACTACTCTTTATCATCCTTTATGCTTTTATATTTAGGCAACCATGAAGTGTGACAATCAGACGGATGTTTGATTTTATCTCATGTGATATAAAATGAATAACAATAATAGTAAAACTAGTAGGCCACCACTCATAACACTAAACTCTGCACTGTTCCTGTCCAAACTATGAATAAATAACTTATTGAAATTTTAAATTAATTAATTTAAATTTCTCTCATTCAATCATATATTTTTACGATATTTGAGTGTCCGCTTAATGTTTTTATTATATTATAACAATATTATATGAATCTTGACATAAATTGCAGATTACATAAGGCCAGATTACTATAGCGTTTTGTGATTCTGTTGTATTATAATAAGCTATATAACTGCCAAGTTTTATCCAAATCTGTTCAGTAGTTTTTGCGTGAAAGTGGAACAAATATTCATCCTCACAAACTTTGACATTTATAATATTAGTAGGATAAGTATATTTTTAAAATATACAGTTAATATCTCCTTATTTATTAATTGATATTTAAAACCAAGTAATGTATTTAAAATTTTTCTGTGTATTTTTTTTGTTCACTGGATTTCTTATTCCATTTTATCATTAACAGTGTTTTATCTATATCTATATTCTATATATTTTCTTTTTAATTACTATATCTCTAAAGTATTTAACACTAGATATAGCAATAAAATTTATGTTGAAAATGTATTTTTTAGAGGCTTAATAAAATTCAGATCTTTTACTCAATTTTGTTGTACAGTAATAATGAGTTTCTATGTTTTACGTTAGGCATTGGGATAATCTAAAAATCCAGATAATCGAAAGTATGAAGAGAAGCGAATATTCTCTATATTGTATATAATGTTATGTGCTTATTATCAACTACAAATACATATTAAAAACTACATATATTTTCCAACATACGATATATGCACTTATTTACATACATACATATTTACTTAGATTACATATGTATATTTTAAAATACTAAAACCGGTAAGTCCGGGTAATTACTAATCTGTATAACTGAGGACCGGATAATCGGATTTCTACTATAATAAAAAAAATACAAATGCAAATTATTTTAAATAGCATTTTTTTGGGCCAGATCAACAACAGGCTCAGCGACGGGCTCGGCGTCGCGCCGCCGCGACTCGTCCACGCACAACGAGCGCTACTACGAGGAGGCGGAGAGAGAGCGCCGCGTGAGGAAGCGGAGGGCTCGCCTTCTCTCCGCGGCCGAGGACGCCTTCGCCCACGTTAGACGAGTTAGATTGTCGGCTGCTAATGGTGAGAGCTTGTTTTATTCCGTTTTTTTTTGCTTAACCCTGCATCCTCCACATAGAAGCTTAGACAGGGGGAACCTGGGAAAATTGTGTTTAAACACTCCGGCCAATCAACCAACCACATAAAAAATGTTATTTGCTTTCCAGGTGGAGCCCTGGGTCCTCGTGAAGCCGCTCAAGCAGTGTTTCCATCGCTCGCTAGAGCGTTACAAAAGTATTTACGGGCGACACGACAGCAGCCGAGACATTCTGCTGATTCTGTAAGTTTCATACTTAAATTTTATATAGTTGACTCTCATTCATTAGAAACTCGAGGGGTCTTTAAAATATTACAATATTATCGAGTGTTTAAAGTATTAAATGGTTAGAACTTTTTAAGAGAAAAGAAGTAAATTTCGAATTATTGAGTAATAATTAATTATGAATTATTTATTAACAGCTATTATTTTACAACAGTTTCAAATTTACTCCATAAAATATATAATACTTACAGCCACATGCATACACATGCATATACACTTATATAGGTAGAGAATTAAAAATAATTTTGTCACAATTTTTTTGTCGTTATTTTGGTTTTTTTTTAATTTAAAATACTTAAAGGTGGTTTTTAGGTTATTATTAGTCTGTCTGTCGATGTAAAACTAGTAATCATTAAAAACGAAGGCTCGTGTACGATGATACGAGTTTGAAATTGTCTCAATATGACTAGTCTCCAAATTCTGTTTCTCTGTCTTTGTCTCTGCAACTTTGGATTGTCGAGTGTTAACGCGTCGTTTTGTCACGTAGCGATGATATTTTCGTTCAAATTACCAAGTGCTTAAAAATGTGTATAAATTCAGTTTGAAATATAAAGATAATTTCTAGGGAACTAGTGATAAATACTTATTTAGAAAACGTATAAAAACTATGTCCACTAAGCCATACGTTCTCATCAAGCTACGTCGAAATTTTTATTTAATTTAATTTTTGCAACTTATTTATGTTGTTAGCATATTTAAATTACGCCACTCAACACGCAATTCCTCCAGAATTCGGGGGAAAGTCGGGAACATAGTGTTCTAACACTAGATTCCCCTGTCCCAGCTGTGTGTAGGTTACAGCGTGAATCTGATTTATTTTATTATTATTATCATGTTTCTCTTTTTTTTTATAATTCACGGATTCCAAAGAACCCGGTCCTTTGCAAGGCTTGCGTGGGGACACAGGTCCAACACGTAGAGGCCCCTTAGAGAATATAAAAATGTTTTACTGTGACGCAACAGCCGGGATCCATCTCTGGGTAACCACAGGTGACCAGAGATGGTCGCCGGTTAATGAGTAGGAACTATGGAAAATGTGGAAATCTAAATTAGGACCAGGGAATGGAATTTGGATGGACTGGCTACTGGGCTATTGAGTGAGACTAACGGACGTCCGCCTTTGCAATAGTCTCAAATTGAATGGTTGAAAAGTTTATTATTATTATTATTTAGCTTCACGCTGTATCCCGCACACAGCAGGGTAGGCAGAGGGAACCTAGTGTTAAGACACTCCGTTCCCCACTTTCTGCCGAATTCTGGAGGCATTGCGTGTTGAGTGGCAGAACTCAACGCCGTGCTTAACACCAGAGCGAAGAAATGGAAATATAAATTTAAGTAAATATTTCATCTCCTCGAGTGGGGATCGAACCCACAACCAGTCGGTTTTGCAGTCACACCTCGTGCCGCTGCGCCACGACCGGCCTCATTTGATTTATTTTATGAATTATTATAAATAAAAATATGTAATTTAAATATTGTAATCAATATTTATATTTATGAAATATGAAGCGATCCTTAGCACTAATGTTATAATAGAAAGTCTTAAACTAATAAATAGTCAATGATGTTATTTTTTAATGTATATTTCACATATTCCAGGTCCTAGCGCACTTAGCCCGATGTCTCTCCCAAGACGCATCTCCCCGAACCTTCCTAGAACCCTTCCTCATCGAAGGACCAGTCTTATCAGCGGAACAAGAAGCCAGACCAATACAGCGTTGGTCTCTAATATCAGACGAGCTTCTAGCACGCCCGTTGGCAGACAATATAGAATTTCAGCTAAGACAAGGTGACATATCATTAATATGCTCTATAAAACAATTGCCCAAATTTAGTCTAACGGAAGAGGTTGTTGACCCGAAGTCTAATAGGTTTGTATTGAGGCTAAATTCTGAAACGTCGGTCTGACAGGAATGTTCAGTCCGCGATGGACACAGATTGGTATGACATATGGACTATGTGGGCTATATTTAGTTAACATTTTTGTGTTAAATTTATTAAAGGTGTTATTATTACACACAAAAAAATAATTACCTAAGTTTAGTCTTACAGAAAAGGAAGTTGTTGACCTCAAGTCTAATTGGATTTGTATGACGTATGGACTATGTCAATTATATTTAGTTTCAATTCTTTTTGTAAAAAATAATATTTAAAATTAACATAAAATCTGCTAGCTAAGCTTAGTCTTATGGGGGACGTCGTTTTTCACCTGTTCCTTTTTTAATTGTTTTTTACAATTATATAATGATCTGAAAAAATATATCTCATTTTAAACATTTTATATACACTTTATAATAAGCTTATGTGTTCTAAAAAGCCTTCCAAAATGACTTAAGACTTCATTTTTTAGAAGAAATGTTTAAAATTCTTAACAACAACAATTTTTATAAATATACACACATATTTATAATATAAAGCTTAAGATAATACAATTCAACCAGTAAGTATACTTCAGAATATAATTCAATAATTTTAACATTCTTTTTTTTAGATAGTGATGTGACACTGACATTCTTCTTTTTTGTTTGTTTTTTTTTCAAAATTTTATGACAATTATGCTTTTAGTAATATTTCTTTTTTATATATCATTGAATTGTTGTTGTATGTTTTAAGATTTTTTTATACAAATATATGGATAGTAATCTCATGTTTATTTGTCTACAATTTCAATAAAAATAAGACTTTTAAGGCATTTAATCTTGACTGTTTTATTGACAGTTTGTTTTGTATATTTGTGTCATATTTTTTTAAGCATAGTAAAAATAATGCACAATTTTCTTTGTAATTATAGCATACTAATGCTATAATTATAATATGATATGAAATTAGTATAATTAGCTAATATAATTTAGTTTAAATAATATTTTAATGTAATCCCAATGGTCGCAGGTTCGATTTTCATGTAAATGAATTACATATATACATTTATTACATATATATTACTGCAAACGCAATGGTTGTGGGTTCCATTCCCACTCGCGGGGAATGTTTTTTTTCTTTTCTTCTGGTAACAAGGTAAAGCGACTTTTTCTCCCGCAACTCAACACACATTATTTTAATTTCTGTTGACACTAAATTTTCAATGCTTATGTAGAGCAGGGCTATATGCAGGAACAGCGTGAAACTATAAAAAAATAATGTTCAGGTGTCTTTATCTTGACCTTAAGTGAAAGCACAGTTTTAACTACTTTATAAAAGCCTCATACATTTAATACAAAGGAGATTTTGACATAAAGTAAAAGTGTTTTTTTATTTGAAATAAAAATAAATAGTAAAATTATCGTTGTAAAATAAAACGCCATTTGTTAAGAATGACGTGAACAAACACTAAAATTAAAGCGGCAACGTCGGACACGAACGAACCTTGAATGTTGTTTAGATTTATTATAAAACATAGGTACTTGCGTAAAATAGGACAGGTTATATCCCTTTCTCTTTCAATGAAAATGACAATAATAATCGTACGTCCTAAACTTTTGACCAATTTTTTTTAGGTACGCACTTGAAATATTTAAGTCTATATGTTGCATCCGTAGAAGGAGCGCAGTTTCCACCACCAAGTATACATATTATTCGTATGTATGTATGTATGTATATATGTAATTTCATTTATTGGATATTTTTTATCAGCGAAGTGCTTTATTAATTATATTAATAATTAATTATTATAGTGTTAAGGCTCATATCATAATTGTAATTTTAATGTATTTATTTTGTTACTTAACTTTATGAGCGGTATTTATAGATGGATGAGAAACTAGTGTTAAGACACTTGATTCTCCACCTTTACCTGTTTTGAAAGATAAGGGGTTTAGTAGCGTAACTCAACGCCGATATTCAAGATAAATATCGAAATAGTTTTATATATTATCATTCAAATATATATTTTTCAAACTGAATTTCAAAACCATTGTTAACCATAAACAAACATATTTCAACGAAGATTTCTTAAAAAATGTATTTTTTTTTACCATTTTTGGCTATTTTTGGACTAAGTAATATAAGAAGAAATTTAATATAATTCTCAAATGTAGTTATTATAATATTAAGCAAATATTACTCTCAATATTATATACACTTATTTTATAAAGAATTTTAATTAAAAATGCTATGTAAAAAGATTTTTTATAATAAATTCTTATATCAATCTTCAGATACGAACATATAGGTCAGTTGGCTAGCGCTTAGTTCAGTTTTACAAGATGAAGCGGGTTCGAAGCCACTAATACTTTAATATAAGCTTTCATTATGAAAAAAAAGACTTACTACTTATATCATAATACTCCTACTATCACACTCATAAACGCCTAATTGTATGTGATTAAATATTTAATTGTCATTAAATCTATATACAAATAAGACATACTATAATGAACGTTGGCTTAGTTGTCAGAGCCTTGGCTTAAAAAAGGCGCGTGTTCAAATCTTGCTGCGTTTACATTTTTATAGATTTTCTAAAAATAAATAATAATATTAACATTACATTACACTTTAAATATATACTAATATACATGTTTTTTAAGATTTAATGTCAGTTAAATATTAACTATGAATGCTAGCTATAACAATTAAAGATCTCTCAACTGAAGCTGTAACATACAGAATACATACATAAAGTTTATGTAAATAATAAATGTACAAAAAATGGAATACTCATAAATAGTAATTTTTAACTATTGCATAATTGAATTGTATTTAAATATTGATTCTGTTGCCAGGTTGTGCTTAGAAGATAGTCTATATTTCGTATTTTTTATAATATTGGCTAAAACGACCAAAGAAGAACGATATTCAGCTTTTTGTATAAAAATATTTAATGAATTCATGAAATAATTATAAAACAAAGATCGATTTCGAAAACTCAACTGCTATGTGAGATTTGTTATGTATTTTTTAAATTTATTACAGAAATTCATATTAATAGTTGAGGGGCAATATATTTCCTATAAAAACTATAACTTCATTTTTATTATTAATTTTATTTTAAACTTAATTTTTAAAACAAATAGGATGCATGTAAAAATAAACAACAAATATGTCGTTTATAAGTGGATACAACAGATACAAAAATATATTTTTAGCGAAAAAAAGGGAATAATACTTATGAAATGCTTAATTGACTCATAATACAATAAATATAGAAATTTGGTCCTTCGATTGGCTTCAATCGCCAGATTGTATTGTTTTTTCTTTCTTTAAGATTATTTCGTATTTAGTAATTTATATAGACAGTTCTACGTGCGTAATGTAAAAATAAAAACAATATAGACTGATAACAAGTAAAGTGTCATTTTGCTCAAAACGCAGCCTTTTCAACGCTTGTGCCTGCTTTAGATAAGTATAGACATTGAGATTTTAAATACATTTATATAATAACCTTATGTATTATTATTAGGGAATGTAACTTATTTTACACTTGTACATATATTGGATAAAATTTTACAGTTTTTGAATGTAAAACTACTATTCAAAGAGAAAAACACTGTTGAAATTATATAAAAGCACCTTTAAGAAAAATATCAATATAAATAGCACCTTAAGTTCTGATGATTGCAATTTTGTATGATGAAAGATACAATTCGATATAATAGCCCAAAATGTTATTGTTCTTTTCTCTTTAATACATAAAAAACTTAAATATATGCAACAGTGTAAAATTTTCATAAATTATTCTATGTATTTTATAGATATATGTAATTTTATATAGAAATAGCCATATTAAAGAATGTCTAGAAAGCACAAATGATGCCTACTATTGAAGTAAAGTTGAAGCACAACATATTGTAATCTGTAAGGTTTGTATAGCCGTTTGTACACTTTTGTATTTTATAAATATATAAAGTGAATTTTAATTATGTTTTTTTAAATTATTTCGTATTTTTTATGTTTTATTTTGTTTTAATTTTTATTATCCAAAGAAAAATATGTTATGTGGACATGAACCAACCTTTTTAACAAATGTAGTGGTCATAGTAGTTAACATCGTTTGATAATGTCCTTTGCTAGTATATTATTATTTATAAAGAAAATGAACAAAATCGTCACCTTATTAAATTAACTTGAAGCAAATTGTTGTAGAGTTGAAGGATTTCTTTTATCTTTACAACTTATGTTGCCAATGTATAATTAATCTGAATAAATTGGATAATATCATGGTTCACATTAAAATTACAAGTGATACCAGAGCGTAATAAATACGAAACAATTATATGTTCCTTCAACATTTATATTATAAATTAATAACGTTTGACCTATTATAATTAAGTAAAATCTTTCATTTACAATCATCACAGTTAAAGAAAAATAGAAATAAAAACTATAAAGTCTGGAAATTAGCATGTATTGGCAACATTGTGTACCCAGCGCTCGGTGTTGCCATGTTCTGTAAGAATCTACACCTAGACTGGTATTTTGGTAGAAATAGAAATATCCATATTGCTGCAGAAGAGAGTAAAATGCACAGAGTTGCGACGGCTATGACAATGCCTATGTGTTTCGAATGCGCCGGACAGGAGAAGTATCGAGGTTTCAGATCGAATATTCTGCTGTTGTATAATGGAGCTGGTTTGAAACATCTGAAAGGTAAAAGAATTCATATTATATTGTGTGAATTGCTTTGAATATTCGTGTTGTATTTAAAGTAATTTAGCTGGTACTAAACGCTTTATTTTAAGTAAACTATTTCTTTTCAGCGTCACCGGCACGGACTACTAGTCCTATTCCTGAAACGTCCGTGTAGATTATTGAGGTATTAACTTACCAGTAGTTTTAGGTTTTTTGTGAAGATGAACATATCACGCAAAATCAAAGACTTTCTAATGACGTTATGAAACTTTGTCCGTTTTGCATTAAACCTCAATTTTTGCTAGGTTTTCAAGAAAAATACAATTTTGTAATAAAAAATTGGAAATTTAAGGTTTTTTTATATATATTTTTATAACAATAATAATAGAATTAAATATACTTTAAGGAAATATATTTTTTATCCATATAATTAAATTACTTTTTAAACAGATTCTTTACGCATTCAGATGTGTATAAACCAGTTATACTTGTAGCCGTGACAAATATTATAAAAATAAACGTCGGTCACAAATAGTAAATGTGTGTATAATTAAAATATGTTCTGCTTATATTTAGCTTCACGTTATATGCAGGCACATAGCAGGGTAGGCAGAGGGAACCCAGTGTTAAGACACTCCGTTCTCCTTTTTCCGTTGAGTGACAAGTCAATGTTGCGCATTGCCGCGTTACCAGTGGTAGGAAATGAAAATATTAAATATTAAAATTATTATATCGTTTCCTCGAGTGGGGATTGAACCTACAAATTAAGCATGTAGTGAGTTGTGTCCCTGCGCCACGATGATAATTAAATTCCGAGCGTTGGTTTTTTAGCTGCGTACACGTTCTATATGACACCATGTATTTATTAACATAAGCATTTATGAAGAGATTATCTAGGGTTAAGACAGGCGCGCGTTGTTTCATCAGGGAAACAACGCGAAAATAAATGAAATATAAAATTTTCATCGAGCGATATCGGACTTCTATGAAATGGTTATGGTTAATATTATGATCAGGTTCTATTTCGCCTGAAATTATTTACTTATATATATATATTTTTATTTTATACCTACAATGCCTATAACTCAAACAAACATATTGTGACATTGAATATGTTGACTAATCCACAAAGAATGGTATGTATGTAGCAGTTTTATGAATATAATGTGTATATAATAATATACACGTTATACGGTATTCATAAAAATGCTTAATCTGTTCTTAAACAATGTGATAATTTCTTTCGTCACTCACCTCAAATGCTCGTAATCTCTCGGTGCTATTTGCAGTTTCTTAACCCACACCAGATTACAGTCGCAGTTCCAAAAGTTACCTTGCAAATCCAATTTCACCAACTGACCAAATGGCACTTCTAATTTTTGATCTAACGTGGTCAGTCTCGATCCCTTTAACGATAATTTTTCTAAAACAAAATCTTCGGCGTCTTCCAATACTTCCTGACCAAAAGCTGTTGTGCTAAATTTAGTCAAATTTATGTTTCTCTCGAGTTCCAGAGAAGTAAGAGAGTGTAATGAAGAAAAAGCGAAGTCTGGGACTTCTTGAATATGAAGGTTGTTCAGTTTCAATTCTTTTAAAGCTACTAAATCAGCGAAATCCTCCCCAGATATTTGCTTTATAGGGTTGCCAGATAAATCCAAATATTCCAAAGTGAAGGGCAGTTCGAATAGTTCAGCTATATGATTATTAGAAATGTCCAATCTTTTTAAGTCGTAGACGTCGACAAAGAAATTTTCGTGCACGCTCTTTAAATTGATTCCACTGATAGATAGTGATTTTATTTTGTGAGTCAGCCCGTATCCGCTTCTATCGAAAAGATTGTTTTCCTCAAGACTTTCACCCAGCTGGTTATCGTCTAAAACTATTTCAACCAAGTTGCCTAAATGATGAAATGAAATCATTTCGAAACTGGTAAACCAATTATTGGCTAAATTTAGATATTCTAGATTCTTTATATATCGAAAAGCGTCCTTATCCACGTATTTGAGTTCATTGTTGCTTAAATCCAACCGTTTCAAATTAGGCAAATGCAAAACATCTGAAGTAACTTCAGTTATTCTATTCTGGTTAAGATATAATTCAGTCAGGGACGTCGATTTTAATAAGTTCGATGATGTGATCGAACTTAAGTTGTTACGGGACAAATACAAAGCGTACACATTGTTTGGAAGATCAAAATCTTGTTTCAAAACTCTTGTATTATACGCACAAGTTATAATATCGCCAATTGAATCAATATCCTTCGTGTTATTATGGCGACATACACAGAAATCACTATCACATATCAATGCACATTCGACTGTAATACAATGTAAAATAAGAATTATAATCGCGTGAAACAACATTGCGTCGTGATCCGTCAAACGGCGAGTACCTAATGATAGGTGCATGGCGTGTTATCAGTGTCAGATAGCTGTTATCAGTGATATCGTTCGATTGTTGGTCATTTCATTGTTTACGTTTGAATGTATATAGGTACTTCTTATCGTGTATTCTTTGTGATATTAGATTGATTATAATTTAGAGCGTGTCAATACATGTTCAAATCAAAGACAGATTTTTTGCATAAATATTTTATTGACGTAAAAAGTTATTCATAACTTTATTACAAATTTAACTAATGATTTTATTTGTTTGTGAAAGGTTAAACTAATTTAAAAGTAAGTATAAAGATGTTGTCTGACTGTTATCAATTCATAATTAAATAGACCGTTTTTATTTGCCATTATTCTAATTACAGATACAGTGTAAGAAAATTAAATACAACATTTAAAACCAATGTAAAGTACAAAAAAGTATTAGTATACTTAGATTAATATAACAAATATATTAAATTATATCATGTAAAACTCAAAGAAACTAGATTTGAACCAACTTCCTGTCTTGATCACTTCTAGTCAAAATACATACATACAATTTCAGTATTCATAAAAATATTTATAATTATTTAAATGTCATTAATAATCGAAAAAATGTGACAAGTGCCCTTCACTTACAGCTTAGTACTTATAACTTATTTAGTTTCCTATGTTTTGCTATATTATTCAAAACTGAATATTTATTAGGTATTATTCAATTTAGTACTACTCGTATTATCTATTAATGTAATTGAGAATATTCTTGTCGATTAACAGACGAGGTAGGCCGATGCAAATACATATATATCCAAAGAAATGTGCACATTATTAGTATAGTGTATAGCGTAGCGCCTAAAGTAATGCCGGTTTCATAGGTCATCCACCACGATTGTGTTTTTGGACACTTAAAATCAGACTGTGATAGGTCAAATAACTTCAAATTAGCGAGATGTCTAGGGAAGGAGCATCTGGAAAAAAATTAAGGAAGAATAAATAATAATATAATAATTATGAGGCCGTCGTGGCGCAGCGGCACATCGTCTACGGTTGTGGGTTGGATTTCCACTTATAGAAGTCTTACATTTCCTCGGTCTGGTATGAAAACAAAGCATGGAGATGGTTCCGTCTTTCAACACGCAATGTCTTGAAAAAAAGAAACAAAGAAAAGAAAAAGAGAAAAAGAAAACTGGGTAACGGTCTTTTTATCTTTCGCTTTGCTCGCTCTAATTATAAAAAAAAATATATATAGGACAACGGGATATGTTTTTATTTTATAGCATTGTGCAAATCCGTGTGACTGAGCTTGTTATACATACACATAATACAAATATTATTTATGGTACGGTGTCAAGTTACTTCATCACGTTGAATAGATTATTACCCACTCATTGTATCAGTTATTTTAATACTATGAACATATTGCAGGTTGCTTAAACAATTTAATACGATTGTACAATAAATAAAATCACGTCTGTTATTGAATTTAGTATTTAAACTGACTGATTGTCCCTGTGTGTTGTGGCTTAGGGTTTCGCCATCTAGCAGACTATATCTCTTGATGGACTTGAGGACGCTTTACTTGCTACTAAACTATTTATATGTCGATGATATAAATGGACGAGTCGTACATATATTTAGAACCAAATGTAAAACAAAAACAAATTACCTCAAGTTTTCAGTCAAATCATCTGGTATCGACAAATTCCTCACCCACGCGAGGTTACAATCACAGTACCACGGATTGTTTTGCAAATCCAATCTATCTACCCTCTGGAATAAACCTGCCAATCCATGGTCGATGCTCGACAGGTTAGAGCCTTTCAAAGTTAAATGGCTAATATAAAAATCGTAAGAATCTGTTAAAAGCTGCCTTCCGAATGTTAAATTGCTGAATTCCTTTAAATTTTTATTGTTTTCTAGTTCCAAATGAAATAAAATAAGACCAAATAATGTATTTTTTGGCACCTCAGTTATTTCGAGACCATTAATTTTTAATGTTCTCAAATAAATTAAAGAATCACCGTAAGGAAAATCTGAATTGTTTATTTTTTTTATCGGATTGTACGATATATCCAAATATTCCAGAGACGAGGGTAGTTTAAACAATTTTGTCAGACCATTATTAGATATAGTCAGCTCTTTCAGATTCTTGTCGACTGGTTTGAAGAAATTGTAAGGTAAATCAGTCATATTAACTCCACTTAATGAAATGGCGGTTATAGTTTCAGGTAATCCATAACCTATGGGTTTGAAGAGCGATCTCAGTTCTATATCGGGCCCCACGAAGTTATTATCCAAGTTAATACTTCGAAGATTTATTAAGAAACTAAAATTTAGTTGTGATCTTATACTAAACTTATTGTTAGCGAGACACAATATTTCCAATTTCTTCATATTTCTAAATACATCTGCATTTAGATTTTCTAACAGATTGTCACTCAAGTCTAGACTTTTTAATTGTGGTACATTAAAAGTATCCGAATTGATTTCTTTCAAAGTATTTTTGTTTAAGCGCAATTCTTCTAACGTCGTCGAGGTTATAGGTTCGATGTACGTAAGGTTATTTTCCGACCAATCCAAGGTGGTAATATCGTTGGATAAAATGAAATTTTTTGGTGAATCTGTTAGAAAAGAACATTTTGCTGCTATTGAAGTATTATAATAAGTACATTTACAATCACTATTTTCACATATTGTTTCACTTTTCACTAAATTTAGTACTATAATTAATAGCAATACGTAAATCTTCATATTTCTTAAATTATACTACTCCACTCAAGTGATGCACTTCTAATGACACCAATCTATGATTTCTAATTAATATAATTATAAATCTTATCGTTTATTTAACATTGCAGTAAATAGTTTAATATTTATTTTATGTACTGACTGACAGTCTTATCACTATATTGTTATCACAATGCAAATAAGCCGCATCGAGTAATCGATTTTAACCAATTCAGGGGAATCGATAATAAAGAAACGAATGATTTATTAAAATTGTTTTATTTTTTAAAAATAGTTGCTTTTTAAATTATTTTTTTTTACAGAATATAGGGATGTGATAGGCTTACTTCACATTGTGTTTAGTCTCACATATTAAATGTATGATGATGACGTCATCTATGTTATTCTTTTTCAAAATCGTCCTCTAGCAGCTTGAGCGTTGCCTTTTGTACTAGGATCTTCATGAGCCTGTAAAAATGTTATTTTAGGAATTAATTTGAATTCTATCAATCTTTAAAGATTCCTTATGAAAAAATGTTGTGGGTTTGAACCCGTACTTTTGATTTTCTAGCAATCTCTATGTAGAGGGTGGAAGTGTCAGCACCACTTTAATCGAAACCAGTTTTAACTACTCTATAAAAGCCTAATACGATTTAAAAAAATCCTAAAAATTAAGAAGTAATTTTTTGAAACAAAATAAATCATAAAATTATTGTTGTAATATAAAACGCTATTTGTCAAGAACGACGCACGCACACAGTAGTATTTTTGTAGTAGTATGTATTTACGTTATTGGTATCTATGCGTAACTGCGTCACACGAAATGCAGGTATGGATAAATATCGTGAATGAAAAAAGATCCTACGTCTAAACTGTTGAGGTATCTTGATTAATTTCTTTAGGTATGGGTTTAAAATATTTTACCCTATATGCTGTTACCGTAAAAGGAGCGCTGTCATACCTATATAATAAGAAAGTAAAAATATTTTGCCTGTACATTTAGTAATTTTAACTCAAATGGTATGGATACATGATAGATAGAGGGACACTTAAAAATAACAATAGAAAGCAAAATCATTTTTCTAAATTTCTTGTCTGTCTGTATGTATCCGTAGTCCGAAAGCACTGAACCGATTTACTTAAAACTTTCACCAATTGCTTTGTTTTACTCAGAATAACATTTTAAGTTTTATGTTTCATTAAAATCGGTTAGTTAAAAAATTATCGTCATTTGAAGGAACTGAAGGCATTATTTGCCTGCGAATATCATATAGCAATCGATAGATACGATATTTATTGACACTATACTTATAATAAATGTATAATTGTTTGTAATAAGTCTGTATTTTTAACTATGTATTTAGTAAAATGTCGTTTTAGATTAATGTAATCATATATTAAGTGAAATTTAACTGTTCGAACAGTTATAATTTATCTTGAAGCTTAATAGATGGAGCTATGGATAAAGCATCATTCTCTGAATCACGCTGGTAAGATTTTTGGCTAAAGAATGACATTCGAAACGTTTTGGTTATTTGGCTGTTGATGAAAATATATATTTTTAAAGCACTATTGGTTATAGTACAATAACCAATAGTGCTTTAATAAAGTAAACAATAAAGTAAACAAAATTGAATTGTTAGTGAAGATTACCTTCAGAAATCATAACAGTTAAGTTTAATATATTTATTGTTTATTTATTTATTTATTTATTTTACTTATATAATCAGTCTATGTATAAGAACTTGTATGTATATGTGTGTAATTATTTAATTATGTATTATATATATATATATATATATATATATATATATATATATATATATATATATATATATATATATATATATATGTATTTATGTGTATACGCATATATTTATTTCTTTGTTTATTTATTTAGTTAGTTATTTCTCGCTCGCTTTGCACCGCTTTATGCCCGCACTTTTAATTATATCCTTCCGGAATCTGGTTGCCTGGAAGAGATCACTTGTAGTGATAAGGCCGCCTTTGTGCATTTTGTTTTAAGAAGTTACTCTTTTGTATCTTTTCAAGTGTGCAATAAAAACTTTTATTATTATTATTATTTAAGTCGTAATTATTCAACACAGATATAAAGAACGATTTGACCTTCAAAGAAATATTAAGTATATGCATAGATTCTTCGCTTTGTTCGTCCGTTTGAAATAAATGTATTTAAAATTCGTAATTTTTACGTGTAAGCATCCTTTTTAAGTGTACTCTCTAGTAACTACATATTTACCAATTGTACAATTAGCTGATAATATATGTAATTAATTTAAAAACTGTACATGAGTTAATAAGCAATCCTTTTACAAAGAATATTATGAATCCTTAATTCCTTCAATCCTTCTTTCTTTCTTAATTAATCCTTCCAAATCAATAATTTAACAATTAAGGCCGTTTCTGAAGGAATAAATTAAATTATTCACTGACATCAGGACATTTAACAAAGTTTTAAAATTACGATAAGACGTACATAACATACGTTAAAAGAAAATAATGTTACAAAAATATACACGTATAATAAATAATTAGCTCTATTTTTATCAGCTTCACGCTGTATCCCGCACGCAGCACAGGGTAGGCAGAGGAAAACTAGTGTTAAGACACTCCCCATTTTTGGTCGGATTCTGGAGGCATTGCGTGTTGAGTAGCAGAATTCAACGCCGCGCTTTGCCTCGACACCAGAGCGAAGAAATGGAAATATAAATTTAAGTAAATATTTCATCTCCTCGAGTGGGGATAGAATCCGCAACCAGTCGGTTTTACAGTCACACTTTGTGCCCCTGCGCCTCGACTGGCTTCAATTAGCTTTATGTATCAATCAAAAAAAGAAATTACGGCAATGTAGTAAAAAAACATAATAGAAGATTACAGATTAAAGTAATTAAAAATAATATTAGACGTCATTATAGTTGTCAGTCAATTCTGTTTATTAAATAAATAATCATGTAGTTTGCTTTAGTTAGATTTTATGAATCGGGGCGAGGACACCGGGGTGAGATGTAAATAGGATTATATTATATTACATATATAGGCCTCTTATACTTAAACGTATAAAAAACTTAACGTAGCGGGACTTGAACCCGTGCCTCTTGGAAAACGGCGGCCTAAGTGTGGAATAATACTTTAAAATTGTTAAAAATGGGACGAGGATGGGACTTCAATTATTTTTTCTTTGTGGGGCACATAAGTTATAATTGTAATATTATAGATAGAGTAGTTTTATGAAGTTGACATATTTTAATATAACATATATGTCCGAACAATAAGATTATATAAAATAAGTGAAAGGTTCAAAGGTTCTTTTCAAAGGGTATATAAGTTGTAATCTTAATAAAAATTGCAGGCCCAGTCTGCTACAATTGTCCACTTAGTAAAGTAT
Source organism: Heliconius himera (assembly GCA_021202915.1). Lineage (NCBI taxonomy): Eukaryota > Metazoa > Arthropoda > Insecta > Lepidoptera > Nymphalidae > Heliconius > Heliconius himera. The sequence continues at coordinate 1,327,565 of JAJHJA010000046.1, forward strand.
GGTTTGAATCCGGAATAGTCCGGATCCATTCGCAACAACCGACTACGATATAGGTGGATAAAAGGACACATTGAGACTGATTGAGACACGGTGCAAAGGGTCACATAAGTTCTAACCTTGATAACGATAGCTGATCGTGGCCCAGTCTGCCACAGTTGTCCACGTTCGTCTACAAGCGCGGTCTGAGCCGCCACCGTGTACAGTCCGGGCGCGCTCACGCTCACCAGCTGCTGCGCCGCGAAGAAGTCCCGCACCGGCGTCACCGTCTGCACTGCGGTCAGGACGGGCGGTATCTGGCTCAGTTCTACCGTCTGTTGGTAAGGAATGTGAGTTCAAATATTTGGCTATATTAAGTACTATGTGTGTTGTTGATGATATTTGTGTGTGTAAAATATTTTGATAATTAGTCATTATATTTTGATGGTTCAAAGAGAATTCCCAATAAGAACAAATCACTTATTTGTGCAATTGTGTAATTTGTGATATTTATTCTTTTATAACGTTTGTTGAAATGATTGCATGTTCAAATATATGTTGATTTTGTATAATTTGTTTTGTTTTATATGGTTTTTTGCCTTCTGGTATTTCGAAGGAAAAAAAAACATTTGTAACATTTGTTGTTTGTTTTAAGCAAGTAGTAGTGTATGAGATTTCATTATTTTTTTTTTCGCATGTTTTCAAAGTTATATGGTACTAGCAGACAGAATGTAGCTTTAAGAGATCTTATCCTCACTGGTTCAAGTCTTAACTACTCTAAGACTAAAGTGTGTTCGGATTGTAGAAACGTTATATTGTTTTTTTTTTAAATTATATATTTGTATAAATCCAGTTAAAAATTAAACACAACCATTTTTTTTTTTGATTCACTCTGTATTCTGCACATATCAGGGTAGACAGGCAGAGGTAACTTGGAAACCTTAGATACACTGTTCCCATTAAGACACTTCCATTCTCCACATTCTGCCAAATTTTGAAGGTATTGCGTGTTGAGTGGCGGAACTCAACGTTGCGCTTTGTGTCGTTAGCAGACTGAGGAAATGAAAATATTAAAACATAATCATAATGTAATAGAAAAATATATTTTTTTAACAGAATGATAACACATTCAGTTTCAAAGATTGAAAATATAAAAAAAAATTAGTTTCAAAAGTCATACCTTTTCGTTGGTGCGTGGATGTGGAGTCGCCGTGACGGTTATCTGTACGCCTTTCACTTGGCGTTGTCGCTTTTTATTGCTGAAATTTTTTAATTCTTTATTTTATACATTTCAAAGTGCTGTTTTTTTATCTTTATTCATTTTAAGGTGTGGGTAGCAAAAACTTAATGTAATGGTATGATATTATATCATACCATTACCGTACCGTTTTTTTATTTACATGGTCTTTTACCATGAATGTTGCATTTTGTTTTTAAGTTAAATATAGGTTGAATATAGGTTTTTATTTTCAGGTTCACGCTGTCTCCGACCCGCAGCAGGGTAGGCAGAGGGAACCTAGTGTTAAGACCCTCTGTTCCCCACTTTTGAATATAGTTTATTCACATAATAATAGTTAAGTGAAAATAAATTTGGATATTTTGTATATACAGGATGTAAGTGTCAGCACCACTTTAAATGAAACTACAGTTTTAATTGCTCTATCAAAGCCTAATACAATTATTTTTTTCCCACAAATGAAAAAGTGGTTTTTTTTTAAACAAAATAAATAATAAAATTATTGTTGTAATATAAAACGCCATTTGCCACGAATGACGCACGCACACATAACCCTATCAAAGGGAAACCGTCGCCTACGCCTTATTCCGAAATCGAGTCTTAGGTATTGGCGGCAAAGTTCAAAGTTGTTTAACCTTTAGTAGTATTTTTGTAGTAGTATGTGTTTACGTTATTGGTATCTATGCATAACTATATCACACGAAATACAGGTATTTATAAACATCGTTAAATGAAAAAAATATCCCACGTCTAAACTGTTGAGGTGTCTTGATTCATTTCTTTAGGTATGGGTTTAAAATATTTCACCCTATATGGTGTTCCCGCAAAAGGAGCGCTGACTCTACCACTTTGTATGTGAAAGTATGCTGTAACAATATCCCGTGGTTACCTGGGCGGCGGCAGGATGACGCCCTCCAGCTTGAGCGCGAGGCGGTGGCCCAGCGGCAGCAGCGCGGCGTGGTCGGCGGGCGGCGCGCGCGGCGCCGGCGACAGCGACACGCGGCACAGCGCGCCGCCGCCGCCGCGCAGCGCCGCGCGCGCCCAGCACGTGCCCGCGCACAGCGCCTGCACCGCCGACACCACGGCTTGCGCGTGCTGGGTACACATATATACATACGCTCATATCGTCAAAAATAAACCACAGGATTCTGTACCAAAATTGGCGGCCTCGAGCTTTTTTTATGAAATTTAGGCCTAGCTTTGCCAGAACCCTTTCATCTGATACCTCACATGAACTAGCGGCTTTAATACACACTTTTGGCCCCCTTTTAAAGCCATTATTTTTTAAGATTTAACCACATTTATTTTGAGCATTGAGCATTTTACTTTTTTAGGATTTGACCATAAATGTATAGTCTTCACATTTTTTCCTGAACTAATACTACTGTTGATGTTAGCTAGGCTGCCAAATTTCATAATTCTAGAACCTAGGTCAACCGGAAGTACCCTATAATTTTTTTTATATTATTCCTTTTAAAGTGTCGAAATATGCGTTTTTTGCGATATACATATATGAATCTTTTATTGATGTTGATCTGTATTTCAAAGAGTGTCCTGACTAATAATATCTATCCGATATTTGTTTGTGGGCATACAGATAGACCATGTTAGACTCCCCTCCTCCTCCTTTCCGTAGCTCCCTACTTTCTTTTACCTATCCTACTCCTATTTCACCTGGCTTATTCTGCTCCCTTCGGTTTTTCCCATAACTGGATTCAGGAGATTCTTCAGATCTGGGTACGGCTAGGGCGTCACCGCAAAAAAATGAGCAGGCACATCGCCCTACATCTGCGACAAGTGGACTACCGTGTTAAGTGCAGGTACGGCTAAAGACGCTAGTGCCCAGTCGGAAACTCCGCTTGTAACGTGGAATATTGGCTCTCTAACCGGAAGATGCAGAGATCTCGCAGGTGTGGTCATTGGATCTTGGGGCCAGTTTGCTTTCTTCCAGGAAACTCGCTAGAAGAGCAATACATCCCGGGACATCGGACAGGGTTACCAGTTTATATACACTCGGTCACCTTCAGGTAGAAAGATTGTGGCGGTAGTGCTTTCTGAAGAGTTTCAGAATGGGATCCTTGAAGTTGACCGTGGTTCCGACCACTTAATGCAGAAAAGGGTACTGATTGAGAGCGTTACCACAAAATAAACGGAATTGGAAACGGAATATGAAAACTTTCAATCTTTAAAAAACTACATGCACCGAGATCACCACTTTTTCTACCACAATCTCAAACATAAATAAAATATAAGTAATTAATAATAAAAAATTCAAATCTGAAGACTGTTTCGAAAATAGATATACGTAGGTACATTTATTCCAAAAGTGATTAGATTTATAATATTTTATTAGTTTAATTATAATTATGTTTAGGTGCAATGTGAATTAGTGTCTAAGATCCTATTACATGAATCTTCAGGTATCTGTTTTTTTTAATGAAACTTATTTTTAAGGATGATACATTATAGTAGAATAGATTCCATCAGCGTAACCTAGAAGAATCGTGCCACTTTTAATTAAATTTATAGTAATTCGTGTTTTTGTTGAAAAATTGCACTCACATGTTTTTTTATGTAAATCCAACATCATTTAAAAGAAAATCGCATAAGGAATTGTAAAAAAAATGGTTGCCACCGCTCAGTCTGCCGCAAAACTATGGTTACTTAATCTTCATAATTTGCACTCATGTGTTTTTATGTGAATTATATTAAATTAATTTGAGTTTGTGGGTTCGATTCCTACAAGAGAAAAAAAATATTTTTAATATTTCCATTTTGAGGTCAGTCGTGGTGGAGGGGCACAGAGTGTGTTAACTCTTAACACTAAGTTCTCAAGTTTCCTCTAACCTACTAGCCTCGTTTCCTCTAACCTTAAACCTAACCTGCGATGAGCAGGATAAAGTGTAAATGTATAAAATATTACTATTTAATTGCTTTGCTAACTTTTTACATAAATTTTTACTCATGCACATATGTATACAACAGCTTCACGCTGTATCCCGCAAAGAAAGGTAGGGAGAAACAAACTAGTGTTAAGATAATCTGATACCCGCAAATAAATTGCAATACCACGCTCTAGCGTAATGGTGAGTTCTGCATTGATTATGCATTGATGTTACAATAAGCTCTTATTTATCCACCTATTTATTATATACACTTCCGTTCCCCACTTTCTGCTGAGTTCTGAGGTATTGCGTGTTGAGTGGCGGAACTGAACGCCGAGCTTTGTCTCTATATCAGAGCGAGGATATTAATTGATTGATTCCTTTACTTTTTGTTGTAAGCGCTCCATTTGAGCACAACTCACTTTGTCAATGTTACTATATATGGAAAGCACTCGAAGGAAATTGACCGGTAAAGAAGGGATAACACGACACGCGAGTGGCGGTATTCAACGCCGCATAGATAATACATTTTAAAAATAATACTCACTCTATGCGTTATCCCGGGGCTCGTAGTTGGATTATCAAACAGTTTAGCAGATATATTAGCAAGAGCTATAGACGGTGCTAACATGATGGTTTCTTCTAAACTTGTCGGTTTTATTTCTTTGGTAGCGAGTTCGATTCTTTCCTGCTGATTGGACGTTATACGTTCTAGGAATTGTGCCATTTGGGAGTAGGTGTATTGAGAACTGAATAATTTATAGGAAAACCATCTTTAAATTCAATCTAAATAAGATTTAAGTTTTAGTAAAAAAAAATAGAAATCTTTTTAATGTTCATAGGACTCAAAGAGAATACTATAAAAAATATGACTACGCTGTAATAACATATATGATAGAAAGCGATTGTTAATTGTTAATCTATAGGATTCCTAATATTTTTTTTTGTATTGACACATCTATACCTAACTATGACAATTACAAAATATTAATTAAAAATAATATTTTTAAAAACAATCTTGTTTTTTAATTAATATTTTATATTTTACTTTTTCGTCGTGTATTGTATATTATAAATCAAGCTCTTTCATTTCATACCCATATAAGATGGGTTGAGCAAAAAATTGTAATCCGTCGTTTTGTTGCGACAGCCATTCTGAATTAACAACAACATTGATTTTGTGTAATTTGTTTATCATCAGAACTGAAATCGTAATCCAAATTTCAGTTTAATCGGACACTGACATTATATACAGCTAGCTACCTAACACGGTGAGTTAAATAAAAAAAAGTTTGTAAAAAAGGATACATATAAAGATGTCTCAACGTAGAATCATCGGCGTGGAACGCCGTGCGAGCTATCGCCGCGTATTGTTGTGACACAGTTGCAAAGGCTTTGGCAGCGCGGCGCAGAGCTCCGGCACACGCACCTGCTTTGGCTGCAGGGTCACGAGCCGCCTGCGGAAAGGAAGCAATGATATCAGGTTATTATGCTATTATTACACTAGAGGAACCATGTCTTTGTCAGAAATGAAGTGCAACAATAAAAGTGATATTTGGATTTTTATATTATTGTTGAGGTCAATTGTGGTGCAGAGGAACAAGCGTGCGACTAAAAAGTAAGTAAAGTAGAGTAGAGTGTAAAAGCGACAGGTTGTGAGTTCGATTTCCACAAGAGGAAAAATGTCATTTTTAATGTTTCCATTTTCTCGCTCATTAAGTTTCAATGCTATTAGAATTCGGAGTACTACAAATAGGTGTTGTATGTTTTCGGCATATATTTTTGAAATATATTTAACAGGCTGCCTTTAATTTTCGATCTTTCCTTCAGTTACAATCTTGATATCGGGACATCAATGACTTTGATCGGGACCTTGAGGAATTTGGTATATTGTCTTTCTTATTTTCATGGAAAGTGGAAATAAATTATATTTTAATTTTTATGGACTGTGACAATTGTCAAATTTAACAAGTTGTCATATATAAGAGGCATAACTAAGCATTTGATCAATACTTTTAACTCGTCCTTTATTGGGCCTCTCGAGTGTACGTTTGACAATAACTTGGGCAAAGAAACTCCTAGCGTTGAGAAGTCCATAAAATATCATCCTAATAGTTTTCTCACAATTACACACGTAATTTTGGCACTGGAAACAAGGAATGTTACGAATATCATTGGAACCACGTCCTGCTTAGTACCGCTGTCATCATGTGCTCCTTATGATCATCAGTTTCTGATGCAATTTCATTGTGACTATCTCCTTATTGCAAAAGATCTTCTTTCCTTCCTAATATCCTATAGGAAAAGAGATATACATGTTTTAATCACCTCTGTGGTATTCTTTACCCAGTAGCGACGAACGCCGTGTTAATAACGAGTCGATTTAATAAAAACGTGTGAAAAACAAAAACAACGCTATACATACCTGTGCATGCGCCAGCGCAATGGCCGGCGGCGGCTGCGTGCACAGGGCGCGCGCGGCCGCATTCGCGCGCGACAGCGCGGCCAGGGCGGACGCGCGCGCCGCCGCCCACGACGGCGGCAGCGGCGCGCACGCCGCGCAGCCCGTGCAGCCCGCGCACGCGCCCGCCGACGGCATGCCGCCCGTGCCGAACAGGCGCCAGTGCGCACTTGCCTCTTCTAGGTACGATGGACCTGGGGTACAACATTAAGATTATATATTTGCATTATATAATTGGGGCACAGTGTCTAACCAAATGGGACTGTCATAGGTTACATACATTCTTACTCGTCGAATGAATTATTTTCATTTCATCACAACATATAGTGCGGAATTGAAGTACTGATTCGACGTGCACATGTCTTGAAAATTAGACGATGCATGGAGAACGGAATATCTTATCACCAATTTATGCAGGATGCCAATACGATATTCTAATTTTACAATGCAACAAATGTAAATAATATATTGTTAGCAAAGTCGTGTCAAAGATTATATATAGAGGATAGATTTTCACAAAAAGAATAGCTTTAATTATTATTTATCAACACCAGTCTCACCTTCTTCCAAAAGTCTAGCATCTGCCGAAGCAGCCGTATAGAGTGCTGTGAGCCAACGCTGTGCTGATTCACTTGGAGCCTCTTGCGATAAACGTTTCAGGATGTCCGCTGCTAAATTATGATGGCCATATCTACAAAATTTATATCATTTTTTTTTATGTTTTATGTATTATGGCAAGCTTAACAATTAGTGTTTGTTTTATTCATTTGGTTTATAATTTAAAAAGTTATATATCATTTTTAAGAATAAAGGGAAGTCATTTTATTGATTGAGGAGAGTCGTGGCGCAGAGTTATAAGGGTGCGAGTGTAAACATGACAGGTTGTGGTTTGATTCCAACTTGAGAAAAAGAAATATTTAATATTTTCATGGTAATACGTTGAGTTCGGCGTTGAGTTCCGCCAATCAACTTGCAATGTCTCGAGTATTCAGTGAAGAGTAGGCAACGGAGTGTCTTACACTATGTTCGCAGGTTCCCTCTGTTTACCCTGCTATATAAAGGATACAGCGTGAAGCTAAAAAAAGAGTGATGGAACTAATCACCACCTCTTATCAACCAGAGAAGAGATTACAAAACATACACAAAAAATACATTTCTAACCTCAAAGCAGCCTTAGCAACTCTATATTTGGTCCATCCGTCCGCGCACTCCACAGCATCCTTGATCTTCATCTCCCACGATCTATTTATTTTGAACTTTAGTGCTGCACCTGCACGTTCTTGCATTAACACCGTGCATATTAGCACTAGTGTTGTACCATCGTATGATGGGTCTTTACATGCTTGTCTGTAAAAGGAAATATAAATATATTTTTATAAATTGTTGTGTTGGGTTCAATTCTTATTTGGTTTTTTGTTATTTCATTGTAGGTATTGTAATTTAAAAAGGAAAATATATACATATATTGTCTTTTATATGTGGAAAGTAAAGAACAAAGTGACTCATTCATTGACTGTGACATAAAAAAAAAATCATATCCTACACAAAATTTATCTAAACACCATTACCAAATACAATTATTGTTCACATATTTAATTTTTGCCATTTAAAATGTAACTAATTTTAGCTCTTACTTAACTTGAACTTAACAAATGTAGTAAGGCCGGGTACCCCAAGGCCTCTATCGCCGCACACAGGTGAAATTTACTTAAAAGTTGGTCAATATTATATAAAATGTATTTTTGTCTAAATATTGCTTTTAATGGTCAGAAATAATAATTTCCATGAGTGTATTCTATTTTAAAAGTGAAAAATAAAGTTTTATTGATGTCATGTTCATAAAAAAGATACAATTTTAAAAAACTTCTGGTTCTTTTAAGAGAGTTATAAAATCGTGAGGATAAGATTTTACTTCTTTTTGTGGGAATTTTCTTAGACTTGAAATGTAAGGATCTGAAGATATTAAAAGTTGATGAAATAAATCTCCCATAGTTTGTTTCCTGAAGAATTTCCGGGTAAAATCCTGACGATACCTTTTGATATCTTTGTTTTTCCTTTCTTGAGCTTCTTCTGACAAAAGACCTATGGGGACTACTGCAGTTTGTATTATAATATGTCCATGGATTAATATTCTGTGAATGGTAGTCGGCATATTATACCACGGATACCATTTTAAATAAAGGACGACTGTTTTTAGAGCATATATTTTAAATTTTTCCATGTTTATTGCGAACCCACAAGACATTGTGATTAAAATTATCCATAGTCTATAAATAAGATTCTTACTTATACCAGTTATTTTTGCAGATGTTTGGTAATTGCTAAAAAATCGTCGTGCTGAATTCCCATCGTTAGTACTCCCGTAGCCATGTTTAGGCTGATCTACCAATATTCCCAGTTTATTTTTAAATTCATGTTGTACTCTTTTTTTCTCTAATTCTGCTTTAGATTTATCTTCTCTTCCCCTCGCTTGCCACTTACAAATTTTCCTTTTGTACGACACATTTAACATCCACTCATAAAATCTAATCCAGCAATGAAGCGATGACAGTCCTAGCAGTAATCGTTGTTCATCTATGATTTGTTTACTCAAACAATAATTTAATTTATTGAAATCCTTCACTGTAACTCCGCATAAGTTGCATCTTTGAGTGGAAGCTGTTTGTGTAATTGCATTTATTACTTTTCCATCTATCATCGTCATAACTAAATGGTGCTTAATAGATACACTTCGTTCATTAATAGCCAGGCTTGAACTTGTTAAATTCTTGATTTGTCCCTCAATATATAAATTTTGTCTCGTTTTGCAATATTTCAGTCGTTTCATGTACAAATTCTAACTTTATAGGTCTGCAATACCGCGGTGATGACGGCCATTGATTCTGCCAAATTATTTCATGTGTATCACGGGGATCCCCAAAAATTGTTTGTACAGGTACCAAAGATGAAATAAAAATAGAAGCATCAGAGACGTCCCCAGTTTGAAACAGCTGCTTATATTCAGCCTGCCCGGTAGTACCATCACAACCTCATTTGCTTATGAGCCATAAATTTTCAATATTATTATCTTCTACCCTAGAAAATAAATCATTAAGTGACAAAGCTAGTCTTTTCATTGTACGATCGACAAGATCTTGAACCGGCACCTCTGCTGAACTCTCAGTTATTACGATATTGTCAGGATAGCAGCGTTTTTTGGCCTTAATTACGCTTTCGTAATTGGGATACAGCGGACAATTTTCTTCAAGGGCATTACTTTAAATAATATTGTATTGATATTTAGTAAGCCTAGCATTAGTCATTAAAGAAAGAGCTTTATCTTCTGTTAACTTAACAATCTTCACGTCATTTTTATTTATATAAGTTTTCACAGCGTCAGGACTTTTTACTATATCGCATAAAATTTTTGCAGCTTGACGATTACCTTCTGATTTGAACTTCATTTCAACCGCATACGTTAACTCCATTGTTCCTGTATTACTTCTTAATTCTTGAGTTTTCCGACGTTTTGATCTGTCACTGCACTCTAAAAAATTTTTCCCGGCGCGCCGGGAAAACCACTAGTAATGCAGTTTGTAGTTCCCCAGTGTAATTGCGCATCAATTATTACTGTACATTACTTATAGAAAATATAAAACTGAAAAAACTTTATTATAGCCTTTTCTTTACTACAATAAGTAAAACAGAAATAATTAAATGATTATACAAGCATCTGTATAGGACAACTGAACAGAATTCGATAAAAACTTTTTTGTTTTATATCTAATAATTCTAAGACAGACAGATTTCTAACAATACTTACTTAGCTTCCTCCAAAGCTGGTAACAGATGTGGTAACGCTGGGGCCCCTAAGGCCCCTAAAGCCGCGAGGGCCTCCAGTAAGGCAGTTTGTCGTTCCCCAGTCGAGTGCAATTGTGAACCCACCACTAAGGCGGTACGTTTCGCGTATAGCGTTGGTTCTGCTGTGCTTAGTTGTACCTGAAAGAAATATTGAAAAACCGTCAGGTTTTTGCCATATGCATGATTTTTCTAGTGATTTAATATTTTTTGTGTTATGTATTTAATTGATATTAGTGGCTACAGTACAATTGGTTGTAAGAAATATAAGAATAATTTGAAATGTTATATTACTTATCGTTCTATCGAATTGGAATCGAACCAACCACAACCATCGCGTCTACAGTCAGAAACTATTCTGAGACCCTACTCTTGCAACTAATTTCAATTGCATGCCGACAAGTCTTAGGTGTGGGAAAACAAAGTGTGACTGTAAAACCGACTGGTTGTGGGTTTGATCCCCACTCGAGGAGATGAAATATTTCCATTTTTACTTAAAGGTGAGGCAAAGCGCGGCGTTGAGTTCTGCCACCCAACACGCAATGCCTACAGAATTCGGCAGAAAGTGGAGAACGGAGTGTCTTAACACTATGATCCCTCTGCCTACCCTGCTGTGTGCGGGATACAGCGTGAAGCTGATTTATTTATTTAATTGGATTTAGGCCAATCGAATCTTAAGGCTGCGTAGTTTTGTTACTCTTGAAACCATTATTCTCACATTATATTTTTATCAACAGTCATATAACCAAGACGTTTCGAATGTCATTCTTTAGCCAAAAATCCTACCAGCGCGATTGCTATATAACATTCGCAGGTAAACTAATGCCTCGAGTTCATTCAAATGACGATAACTTTTTTTAATGAACTGATTTTTTTAAGTACCAAACTTTAAATGTTAAGTTGAGTTAAAACAAAGCAATTGGTGAAAGTCTAAAGTAAATCGGTTCAGTACTCTTGGAGATTAGCGTGACCATACATACAGACAGACAGCCAGACAAGAAATTAAAAAAAAATATTTTTGCTTTCTATTATTCTTTTTAACTGTCCCTCTATCCATTTCAGTCAAAATGACTAAATGTAAAGACAAAATATTTTTACTGTTTTATTATACAGGGTGGAAAATTCAATATCTTACAGTATTGCTCAGCTATATTAAATTGTAAAGCAAAGTGTTCATTTTACAATAAATATTGTTAGACAATATCTTAATATTAGAAAAATTATAAAAAATATATATATATAATAGATTTTATTTTAAAACGTTTTGTAGGACTTTTGTAGGACTTTAATATTAGAAAAATTATAAAAAAAAATATATATAATAGATTTTTTTATAAAACGTTTTGTAGGATTTCTAGACGAAAACAACCCTATTTTCTGTTCCTTTCCTTAATTTTGCATAGTTTAAGCAGCGTAATTTAAAAGTTATATACATTGTTTTTAATGATAAATAAAAATAAACAAAACTTACCAAACACCTTAAAGCCATTCTCAAAGGTTTTATATTATTCTGTCCATTGGGTGCACCAGTCGCTACTACTAGAGATTCTAACGCCATCATCAGCTCTGACCCTTCCACTGGCAAACATTCTTCATAACTGGGATTATTAAATTAAAAGATATTTATAAACAATAAAAAATATAATGTTCAAATTAGCATTTTTAATATATATATATATATATATATATATATATATATATATATATATATATATATATATATATATATATATATATATTTATTTATTGTCTTGTAGTAAGTTAGTTGTAATTATTATATTTTGAATAAATAACTAAAAGTAATTATAGAATTTAACAAAACAACAAGCCAGGTCATTTGTGGTGCAATCGTGCTGACTGTAAGCACGCACACCGCCGGGCGGCGCGCCCACATCGACATGAACAACTGACCAGTACACGACGATCCTCGTGAGCACGCCGGCGGCGACGGCAGCGGGGCGCAGCGCCACGCCGGCGGCCGCGTCGCCGCAGTACTGGCGCAGCGCCGGCGCCGTCGCGCACACCGCCGGGCGGCGCGCCCACATCGACATGAACAACTGACCAGTACACGACGATCCTCGTGAGCACGCCGGCGGCGACGGCAGCGGGGCGCAGCGCCACGCCGGCGGCCGCGTCGCCGCAGTACTGGCGCAGCGCCGGCGTCGCGCACACCGCCGGGCGGCGCGCCCACATCGACATGAACTACTGACCAGTACACGACGATCCTCGTGAGCACGCCGGCGGCGACGGCAGCGGGGCGCAGCGCCACGCCGGCGGCCGCGTCGCCGCAGTACTGGCGCAGCGCCGGCGTCGCGCACACCGCCGGGCGGCGCGCCCACATCGACATGAACTACTGACCAGTACACGACGATCCTCGTGAGCACGCCGGCGGCGACGGCAGCGGGGCGCAGCGCCACGCCGGCGGCCGCGTCGCCGCAGTACTGGCGCAGCGCCGGCGTCGCGCACACCGCCGGGCGGCGCGCCCACATCGACATGAACTACTGACCAGTACACGACGATCCTCGTGAGCACGCCGGCGGCGACGGCAGCGGGGCGCAGCGCCACGCCGGCGGCCGCGTCGCCGCAGTACTGGCGCAGCGCCGGCGCCGTCGCGCACACCGCCGGGCGGCGCGCCCACATCGACATGAACAACTGACCAGTACACGACGATCCTCGTGAGCACGCCGGCGGCGACGGCAGCGGGGCGCAGCGCCACGCCGGCGGCCGCGTCGCCGCAGTACTGGCGCAGCGCCGGCGTCGCGCACACCGCCGGGCGGCGCGCCCACATCGACATGAACTACTGACCAGTACACGACGATCCTCGTGAGCACGCCGGCGGCGACGGCAGCGGGGCGCAGCGCCACGCCGGCGGCCGCGTCGCCGCAGTACTGGCGCAGCGCCGGCGTCGCGCACACCGCCGGGCGGCGCGCCCACATCGACATGAACTACTGACCAGTACACGACGATCCTCGTGAGCACGCCGGCGGCGACGGCAGCGGGGCGCAGCGCCACGCCGGCGGCCGCGTCGCCGCAGTACTGGCGCAGCGCCGGCGCCGTCGCGCACACCGCCGGGCGGCGCGCCCACATCGACATGAACTACTGACCAGTACACGACGATCCTCGTGAGCACGCCGGCGGCGACGGCAGCGGGGCGCAGCGCCACGCCGGCGGCCGCGTCGCCGCAGTACTGGCGCAGCGCCGGCGCCGTCGCGCACACCGCCGGGCGGCGCGCCCACATCGACATGAACAACTGACCAGTACACGACGATCCTCGTGAGCACGCCGGCGGCGACGGCAGCGGGGCGCAGCGCCACGCCGGCGGCCGCGTCGCCGCAGTACTGGCGCAGCGCCGGCGTCGCGCACACCGCCGGGCGGCGCGCCCACATCGACATGAACTACTGACCAGTACACGACGATCCTCGTGAGCACGCCGGCGGCGACGGCAGCGGGGCGCAGCGCCACGCCGGCGGCCGCGTCGCCGCAGTACTGGCGCAGCGCCGGCGTCGCGCACACCGCCGGGCGGCGCGCCCACATCGACATGAACTACTGACCAGTACACGACGATCCTCGTGAGCACGCCGGCGGCGACGGCAGCGGGGCGCAGCGCCACGCCGGCGGCCGCGTCGCCGCAGTACTGGCGCAGCGCCGGCGTCGCGCACACCGCCGGGCGGCGCGCCCACATCGACATGAACTACTGACCAGTACACGACGATCCTCGTGAGCACGCCGGCGGCGACGGCAGCGGGGCGCAGCGCCACGCCGGCGGCCGCGTCGCCGCAGTACTGGCGCAGCGCCGGCGCCGTCGCGCACACCGCCGGGCGGCGCGCCCACATCGACATGAACTACTGACCAGTACACGACGATCCTCGTGAGCACGCCGGCGGCGACGGCAGCGGGGCGCAGCGCCACGCCGGCGGCCGCGTCGCCGCAGTACTGGCGCAGCGCCGGCGTCGCGCACACCGCCGGGCGGCGCGCCCACATCGACATGAACTACTGACCAGTACACGACGATCCTCGTGAGCACGCCGGCGGCGACGGCAGCGGGGCGCAGCGCCACGCCGGCGGCCGCGTCGCCGCAGTACTGGCGCAGCGCCGGCGCCGTCGCGCACACCGCCGGGCGGCGCGCCCACATCGACATGAACTACTGACCAGTACACGACGATCCTCGTGAGCACGCCGGCGGCGACGGCAGCGGGGCGCAGCGCCACGCCGGCGGCCGCGTCGCCGCAGTACTGGCGCAGCGCCGGCGTCGCGCACACCGCCGGGCGGCGCGCCCACATCGACATGAACTACTGACCAGTACACGACGATCCTCGTGAGCACGCCGGCGGCGACGGCAGCGGGGCGCAGCGCCACGCCGGCGGCCGCGTCGCCGCAGTACTGGCGCAGCGCCGGCGCCGTCGCGCACACCGCCGGGCGGCGCGCCCACATCGACATGAACTACTGACCAGTACACGACGATCCTCGTGAGCACGCCGGCGGCGACGGCAGCGGGGCGCAGCGCCACGCCGGCGGCCGCGTCGCCGCAGTACTGGCGCAGCGCCGGCGTCGCGCACACCGCCGGGCGGCGCGCCCACATCGACATGAACTACTGACCAGTACACGACGATCCTCGTGAGCACGCCGGCGGCGACGGCAGCGGGGCGCAGCGCCACGCCGGCGGCCGCGTCGCCGCAGTACTGGCGCAGCGCCGGCGCCGTCGCGCACACCGCCGGGCGGCGCGCCCACATCGACATGAACTACTGACCAGTACACGACGATCCTCGTGAGCACGCCGGCGGCGACGGCAGCGGGGCGCAGCGCCACGCCGGCGGCCGCGTCGCCGCAGTACTGGCGCAGCGCCGGCGTCGCGCACACCGCCGGGCGGCGCGCCCACATCGACATGAACTACTGACCAGTACACGACGATCCTCGTGAGCACGCCGGCGGCGACGGCAGCGGGGCGCAGCGCCACGCCGGCGGCCGCGTCGCCGCAGTACTGGCGCAGCGCCGGCGCCGTCGCGCACACCGCCGGGCGGCGCGCCCACATCGACATGAACTACTGACCAGTACACGACGATCCTCGTGAGCACGCCGGCGGCGACGGCAGCGGGGCGCAGCGCCACGCCGGCGGCCGCGTCGCCGCAGTACTGGCGCAGCGCCGGCGTCGCGCACACCGCCGGGCGGCGCGCCCACATCGACATGAACTACTGACCAGTACACGACGATCCTCGTGAGCACGCCGGCGGCGACGGCAGCGGGGCGCAGCGCCACGCCGGCGGCCGCGTCGCCGCAGTACTGGCGCAGCGCCGGCGTCGCGCACACCGCCGGGCGGCGCGCCCACATCGACATGAACTACTGACCAGTACACGACGATCCTCGTGAGCACGCCGGCGGCGACGGCAGCGGGGCGCAGCGCCACGCCGGCGGCCGCGTCGCCGCAGTACTGGCGCAGCGCCGGCGTCGCGCACACCGCCGGGCGGCGCGCCCACATCGACATGAACTACTGACCAGTACACGACGATCCTCGTGAGCACGCCGGCGGCGACGGCAGCGGGGCGCAGCGCCACGCCGGCGGCCGCGTCGCCGCAGTACTGGCGCAGCGCCGGCGTCGCGCACACCGCCGGGCGGCGCGCCCACATCGACATGAACTACTGACCAGTACACGACGATCCTCGTGAGCACGCCGGCGGCGACGGCAGCGGGGCGCAGCGCCACGCCGGCGGCCGCGTCGCCGCAGTACTGGCGCAGCGCCGGCGTCGCGCACACCGCCGGGCGGCGCGCCCACATCGACATGAACTACTGACCAGTACACGACGATCCTCGTGAGCACGCCGGCGGCGACGGCAGCGGGGCGCAGCGCCACGCCGGCGGCCGCGTCGCCGCAGTACTGGCGCAGCGCCGGCGTCGCGCACACCGCCGGGCGGCGCGCCCACATCGACATGAACTACTGACCAGTACACGACGATCCTCGTGAGCACGCCGGCGGCGACGGCAGCGGGGCGCAGCGCCACGCCGGCGGCCGCGTCGCCGCAGTACTGGCGCAGCGCCGGCGCCGTCGCGCACACCGCCGGGCAGCGCACCAACATCTGCAAGTATTCAGGAAACATTACACTGTTGGTGCGTTGAAAACAAGTCGTCTAATATCTCAGGTTTAAGCGGGATACAGCGTGAAGCTTTGTATTCATAAGAAGTTTTGTTACATTTACGTATTTTGTGATTTGAAAAATAATTTAAAAAGTGATTTTGTTTTCTACTTTACAAGCACCACTGACCAGATAACCGACCAATACAGATTTTAATAACAAATGATACATCTTACATCACTTATCATAAAGAGTGTTATCAAAATATGTAATTTGACTTTTTTGTAGTGATGATCATTTTGAACCTTATCTTTTTTTATATTAACCGAATTTGTTTCGTCTTAAGGAGGTGACTTATATATATTTTTATTATGGAAAATACAAAGCAAACGAGCGTTCGGGACACCTGATGGTAAGTGATAACCGCTGCCCACGACCCCGTGCAACACCAGAGGAGCTACAGGTGCGGTGCCGACCTTTAAGGTGGATTGGGTGCCACTTCTTAACACCGGTTTTTAATGCCGGAGGTGGTAATGATCCGGTCGAGTCTGCCCATGCGTGTTGCCATTGCTGGCGACGTGACTCTACCACACGTAATTTAGTCGCCTCTTACGACACCACCAGTACCAGGACGATCATATTCTAGGCCGGGATCACACGGCCAGAAATAATAATAGGACATATTATAAAATTTGGTTTTATATAATTATAAAATGTAGAGTATTTTTTTATTTTTATATTAACCATAAGCGCAACGACTAAAACTGGTTATAACCCAAGACTTAATCTAGCTACAATAAAATGTAACTGTCCTGATGTAGAGGAAAGAAAAGGTGGATGAACCTGTGTCACATATTTTGCATACCGAGAGAGCCGTCTAAAAAAATCAAACATATTCCTGCACCTCCCAAAAGGGAGAGATTGTAGTAAAACAGCACAACAGAAAGAAAAATATATAAAATCTCACCTGCATAACCTGCAAGCACAACATAGTATGCTCACTGTCCTGAGTATTAGAAGCTGCATGAACCAAATTCTGTATACATTCTGCTGGCCACAACGCTGCATGCTCAGCTAACTTCTTCAATCCTAATAAAGCTGCTCGACGAACGGCTGATCTTGCATCGTTCATTGCTAAACTTAATAGGAGTTCCACCTGGATAGTAATGTATAAAAATTCTATAGATATAATAATACTGTAACTGATAGCTGTCTGTACATAGAAGATACATGAGAAGATCTAATATTGGGAGTACTTATTAATGTTGTACAACTCAAAATAATGATTTTTAAAAATTATGTCTGTTTGTCTGTGCGTTTATCCTGGCAGGGTCGCCACGTACGGTTTGGGATGTAAATTAAACATTTGAATGCTGGATATGAACCAGTGGCGTAGCTGGGGGGGTGCGAGCGGTGCAGTCGCACCGGGCACCAAAAGGAAAGGGGCATCAAAGTCTACGTACGATCAATTCTTCTAATTTTTTTTCAATCAAGAATCAAGAAATGTACAAGAAAAATGAGAGAAAGAAAATGAAAAATATAATCTCGCTATCATGTCAATCGAACATGAACTAGTCGATACTTTTGATTTTGAAAATGTGATTAATGACTTTGCTAGTCAAAAAGCGCGTAATATCCGTTTTAAGTTTTTGCAATAATTGTTACCAAAATCTAATGTTATAACTTATATATAAGTAATTATTATAGTTTTGGAGTAATAAAAAATTATATATCTACTTTACTCCTTCTTCCTGGCATTAATCCCGACTTTTACCAGGGTCTGCCTTCCTGCTCAAACTACTCCACTTTGCACGGTCTTTAGCGTCCTCGGTGGTTAGACCATTGGCTCTCATGTCCTGTATCACGACATCCAACCAGCGCTTCTTTGGGCGTCCGAGAGGTCTCACTCCAGGGACTGATATAGCAAGGTACATGCATCCGACATAGTTCTTAGGTCGGCGCGTAACGTGACCAAACCATCTCAGGCGACGCTCTTGGAGCTTATTCGCTACGTCACGGACTCCAAGACTACCTCGAATGAATGTGTTGCGTATGCGGTCAGACCGCGTTACGCCGCACATTCACCTCAGCATCTTCATTTTCGTAACGTGAAGCTCCTGAGTGTGCCGAGATAGTGCCGGCCAACATTCGCTGCCGTATAAAAGAACCGGTCGGATGATGCTCTTGTATATCAGACCCTTGAGTTTGGGCGGTATTCTGCGATCGCAGACCACACCTGTGACCTCCCGCCATTTGGCCCAAGCAGCGCTTATCCGGCTATAGACATCGTGATCGATGCCTCCACATTCGTGCATAACGGATCCAAGGTACCTGAACTTTTCCGACTTAACGGCTGGTTCAGGATCTATAAGGATAGTGCTCGAGTCCGGGCTCCCGCAGGCCATGTTCTCATGAATAAGAACGGACTAAGAGCCGAGCCCTGGTGAACCTCTACTGTAATCTGGAAGGGTTTAGTGTCGCCAACAGCAGTCTTAACCATAGAAACGGAATCTAAAAAGGCCACATGAAGAGCTCTCCTTTTTTCCCTGTAAGCCTCCATCAATGTGACAAACTCTCACTGCGGGCTCTGGCTATAGCTCTTTTACTGGCACGTTTAGCTACTATGTTATTTATTACTCCAGTCTGTTTTCGGGAGAGTTGGATTGCTGCCACTTCTTAAAGGCATCCTTTTTTTCACGAGTCACCTCCTGCACCTTGTCATTCCACCACCATGTCTCCTTGTCGATGACACGTCCTCCCCTAGAAAGGCCAAGAACTCGCCGGCCCGCCGACCCGCCGACTGAGCTCGATCCCAAGCATCCTGAGCAATCTCGGTGTTAGTCGAAAGATAGGACTTTTCACCTCCGCCAGGAAGTCGGTCTGTATAGGTACATTCAACAACCACCACATGATCCGAGGCCTACGTTTCTCGGCTATTTTCTTCTTCGGAGTGACGTTAAAGTCCATGACAAGAAGACGATGTTGGGCCGTTAGGCTTCCGCCTGGAATGACCTTACAGTTAGTTACACTGCCCATATGACACCGTCTGGTCAATAAGTAGTCTATTTGAGTTGAGTGGGACCCGCTCTTATACGCGATAAGGTGCTGAGGATTCTTTTGGAAGAACGTATTCACGACGGCCAGATCAGACGCAATACATGTTCTCAGAATATTTTCTCCCTCTGTATTGCGAAGACCGTGACCAAAACCCCCGTGAACATGTTCATACAGCTCAGCAGCCTTACCAACGTGACCGTTCAAATCCCCCCAACTAAGACCACTTCTTCATACTTCTCCCAGAATGTCTCCTTTTCGGACGCGCTACATCCCGCCTGAGGAGTATAGGCACTGATTAAGTTTGTGGTAACGCCCTCAATCAGTACCCTTACTCGCATCAAGCGGTCGCAGCGACGGTCATCTTAAAGGAGCCCATTCTGAATCTATTCAGAAAGCACTACCGCCACACGGTTTCTCCCCGAAGGTGACCCAGTGTATATAAGCTGGTAACCCTGTCCGATGTTACGGGACTTATTGCCCTTCCAGCGAATTTCCTGGAAGAAAGCACACTGGACCCGACGTCTCATGAGTACATCTGCGAGTTCCCTGCATCGTCCGGTTAGAGAGCCAATATTCCACGTTGCAAAGCGTAGTTTCTGTCTGGGTACTTGCGTCTTTAGCCGTGCCCGTACTTGACACGGTAGCCCTTACCCACCATCGCAGGTGTAGGGCGATGTATCTGCGCGTCGTTTAGCGGCGACGTCCTAGCCGTACCCAGTTTCATATGCGAACTTTTCATTGTAGCGGCGGATGGCGGTTTTTAAATGGAGCGACTGACCGACGACCTCCAAAACCCCAATGTGGGGAGGAACCGAGGGGAGAGGAATAGGACAGATAGAAAAGGGGGAAGGATGAGTAGAAGGAGCAGGGCACCACTTTTACGGACTGGACGGAGGTTATAACAAGTGGTGGCTCGAAAATCCGGGGTCGCGTACCCGTATGCCCAAGAACAAATATCGGACAGATATTAGTCACTGCACCCTGTGAATGCCGTATATATCTACTTTACTGTGTTTTGAAATCAGAAATAATTTTGACTATTTTAAAGGGCATCAAGTCCTAAGCTGCACCAGGCAGCAAATACCCTAGCTACGCTACTGATATGAACTACTTTATTATAATCACTATAATGTTATTTAAATTCTAACTTTAATCTATACTTATAATAAAATTGTAACGGTGTTTGTACTCAGAATTGGCTTAACCGATTTAAATGCGGTTTCCTCTATTGGATTCTGGCAAGCTTCCGTTAACATATAGGGTTTGTTTTAATTATAATCAGTTCATAAAAAAAATGTTAGTAATTGTAATTTGGGTTGCAAAAGTAAATAATTGCAAAAAAAAGTTGTAGTAAGTAATTGGCTGAATCTTTAGCTCTCAATTGTATACTGGTAAAAACATTGAGATTTCAAGATTTAGGATCGGGATCGGAGTTTACGAGGGAAAAATTACGCTTGCCGTGCACACGTACTTACCGTATACCTAAATACTGTATAGCTAAGAAAACCGTACCGTAATTTATAACTAAACAAAATAAAAAATAAAAGTTTCAAAAGATTTAAATTAGTTAATGAGCCCGTCGTGGCTCAGTGGGACGAGCGTGTGACGTTTAGTCACACGCTTGTGACACGATAGTTGTGAGTTCGATCCTCGACTCGAGGAAATGAAATATTTATTTAAATTTAATTTTCCATTTCCTTCGTTGTGTGTGCTCGTTGTGAATACAGTGCGAACCTGTGAATTTGATTTTATAATTTTAATTTTGCTACAAAATAAATATTTTATTGAATTTAAGGTATCAATGTATGGATATTGTCTTTAAAATTATAATATTATTAGATCACGAAAGTTATTCAGATACAGGAAAGAAATAATTGTGTATTACAAGCAGGAGAAGCCGCGAGCGGGTCGCTAAAATATTATAATTGATTCATCCCAAAATAATTATTATCAAAATTTTTACCTATTGATCTGTGCGTTTGTTGCGCACGCTATTGTCGGAATCATGTTAACCAATTTAACCCATTCGCTGTCAAGGATGAGTATACTCGTCTTTGGCAGGGTGTCACGCATTGCCAGGACGAGTATACTCGTCCTGCTTTAAATATATTATAACATGCAGGCTTTTGAATTAGCAATTTTTTTCTAGCCACGAAGGATATCGAGGCCCCCTGTCTTCCCATTGCCAACGACGAGTATACTCGTCTTTGGTTTTCTGCTTCTAAATGATTATGTATGATAATATATGTGCTCTTACCAAGAAATAACAGGGTTTTGGTAAACAATAGCACTCAAAATATAAATGGCAATAGGAATGAATGACTTCATATAATTTAGGCTTGGCAGCGAATGGGTTAAATATAAACTATAAAATTACTCTATAATTGAATTACTTGAATTTTTATTTTTTTAATAAATAAATTAACAATAACACTAAGTATAACAATTTTAAAGTACCAGAACTCAAACCTACATTTCATAGTACAAGCTCCACTCGAGCTAGTAAGCCATACATTTAATCCTTTATAAGGTAAACATAAATACATATGTATAAGAATAATATGGCTTTATAATCATAGTGGCCAGAACACATGGATCAGATCCCACCAACATAGAACATAACAGGTATCCAAGAAGCATGAGTTTTAGTTTCAAACATGCAGTGTTCAAATTTTCATATGTTTTTTATAATATATTAAACAAAACGTTCCCCAAAAAAAAATAATGTATGCAAGTTGAACTAAACACTGAAATTTGAAAGCATTAAAATAGTTATATTTTTTTTAACAAATTTGCAAAACAGATAAAAATACTTTTTTCTTTTCTTTTTTCGAATGAGCAGTATGCTGTTGGCCCTATTGGCCTCTACAGCGTCACCGGGCTTGGGGAGGCCGAGCTAAAAGAGCTCTGACCTTGGCTTGGCTACCGTGGAAGGCACCAACAAATGAGAACACAGTGTCGCAAGGGCGTCTCCTTTGAGACTCGGACCACGCTTGCGTACACCGTTTGTAGTGGGGGACTTTGCTTCGCTCGGTCCGAGCTAGGCCTACTGGGTAGGGCTCTTGATGCCCTATTGGATGTTTAGTTGCGGGCACCTCTCGCGCCGAGGCGCGATTGGGCCACAGAAAAACTGGGACCTCGTCTCCACCGGCGGGGACGGTGTGTGTAGCGTGTGTGGCTGCGGTTGTGTGTAGCCCTACCTACGTATTTTGGATCGTTTGCTTTAGTGATGGGGTCAGCATCATCGGTTAGTTGATAAAAATATACCTGATCAGGAACATGTACAACAGTATCCGCAGCTATAGCAGTTAGTGCAGTAATGGCTGCTCTGACTGAACTTGATGATGGAAACCTTTCCAATAAGGATCTGAGTAGCTTTAATACACCCTGGGCTCGAACAGCTGCAATAACAATTATACATATATAAGCACTATGTTCCCAGATTCTCACTGTCTACCTTGCTATGTGCAGGATATAGTATGAATTCTCAATTACTTTATTGACAATAATCTCATGACAAGAGCATTATATTCATTTACCCTACTTTAATATTACTTTTATTATAAAAGTGACATAAGTTGTGGGTACCTTAATAATTCATAGCCAATAATCAAAACCATATATAACATTCTCTATGCATGGTATGTGCAAAAACATGAAGCTGCTTTATTTTATATGACTATTTTAGTAAGCAAAACACTGGTTGAACAATTAAATATATGTAATTATTTGGTTTTAAGATATAAAAATAAAACTATTTTCTATAAAAATAAAGACATACCACCACCATGGACAGTTCTCAATGCTCTCACAAGCTTAGCTCTTCTCTCAGCGCCCGTGCTTTCACACTCTACCATGTCCGATAATTTGTTACACATGGCCACTGCAAATGAACTGAAAGATAGACGAAATAAATTGAAAATTTTAAATGTAGAAGAAACTACCTAGCATTCAAGGAGCTGAAGGGAAATGAAGGCAAGGAAAGGAGTTCAAAGCATTGTCATCACCACCACCACAAGCTCCTCTTTACTAATAGTAAAATGTTAATAAATAATATGATATATTTTACATATTGTTATTTTCATTGTGTTGCATTGTGTCAATCAATTTAGGTAAAAGACATATAACAATAACAGAGTCATTAGCATATCTAGATATATTTTATGGGGGTGGGCCTGGACTTCAGCTTTGTACAGATATGTTTGTGTAAATGTTTCTTTTTTTATTTTTTAGGGCAAATTTTGTTGTAAGTAAAACTTCTGGGGTGGCCACTAGACCATTTTGATGTGCACGGCCGTACCAGTTGTCTCCCTCTCTCTGTGTCCGTGAACAGAGTTTCTCAACACTAGATTCTAATTGCCTTTGTTCTTTTTCTTTACCCTGCTATATGTAGGATAAAAAAAATCTAGACAGGATTTGGGTACTATAAAATGCATAATATAATAACTTACTTTGAATGAGCAGCAAATCTTGTAGTTGCATAAATAGCAGCATCTACTTCAACATTATCATGACTCTCCAGCCCCCTTCGTATCGCGTGATGCACATTTTGCCTTTCCGGAATAATACCAGCTACAGCACCAAGGGTTCTCAGAGCTAGTGCTCTAGCCACTGGATCATTAGAGTGTAGAACACTATACACTCTCCTTAAGAATTCATCAACGTTTAAAATTTTATCCAAATGTTTTTCACTCTGTTGACAAACTCTAAGAACCCATAGTCTAAGGAAATTATTACCCATACGAAAGACGTCAGCCAGTTTTAAAAACGACGAGTTTATCAATATGGGAAAAGGGTATTTCTCAAAGAGACGTGGAAATCTAACTATCGCTTCACATTGTTCTCCTACTTTTCCTGATCTTAAACCTGAAAATATTTACGTGTTATTTCATCTACAAAACACCGCTTTTAAAAGGAGTTTAGGTTAGTTTTACCTTTATCTAATTCGGTCAAAGCTGAATTAGCATCTTGCTCTGGCTCTCCAGAGTTATCATTAAACGTGTTTAATCTAACACCGATCATTGTAAAATAAAGTATTATATATCATTTATTTATAAAATTATGTTTGTGTAAATACTAAATATTTAGTAAATGTCAATGTCAATTCATTCAAATATTTACACAGATACATACATACAGATAAATTATTTTATATGTATAGTGCATGTATAAAATTAAATGGTATCGTTAATATTTATTTCAAAAAGAATTTATATGTAAATATGATTATATAAAATATTTTTAAGTAAATGCGGTGAAAACTAAAATATAATTATTAAGCGCCATCTATTTATAATTTTCATCTTACTTTTCTGTTGTAGTCGCTTGATGGAGCTACCTAGTATCTACATATTTAACTGTAATATTGTCGGAATAATATATCACCGAGAACTCAATTGCTTTACATGGAAAAATGGCTAAGATTATGAAATATAGAACATGTAATAAGTGGATATTCTACAAAGTAAGATATCTAAGTAAGAATATAACTCTTTTTACGTAATAAATGTATAAATTACTTGAAATACTTGAAGAAACAAGAATTGTAAGAAATACTCTTTGCTCGAGATTGAAAATTATTATTTGTTTCATTTTGCTGTCTCAGTTTCATCTCTTAATACAAGCGAATGGCACAAAATAATTAATGATATATTATTTTGCCTATATAAATTCATAACATATGCTAAAAGTATAAGTAATCATTAATCAATTATTTTATGTAATTTTACTATATTTTCCTTTTTTGTTTACATTAAGTAAATAATTTACTTAAGTCCACTATAGTTGAACCATAAGTATTTATTTTAAAAGTATATGTTTATGTATAATGGAACCTATAATACGGTAATTATAATATTCATTAAATTCTAATACCTATTCCAACAATTTGGCTGCCATTTTGATAATAGTTTGTTAGGTTTACTAACAGGATGCCAATATTATTACACCTCAGTCTAAAATTAGTGCAAATTTGGGCGAAACGCTGTTTAGACACACCCGGCTCGGCTCTCAAAGGCGTAATTACAGCCACCTGTGTAACTGGAGCTGCATGCGATTAGTGAGACGAGAAGAGATGAGATTAGCTGAACTGAAATTATCTTCGGCTTGTTTTTAATAAATTGATACGTTAATAATAGGGAAATCTGACTGTAAACGCGACGGTTGTCAATTCGATTCCCACTTGAAGGATTACTCCCGATTCTCTAACTAGTGCTACTAGGTTACTTCTGCTTATCCTGCAACGTGCGTACAGCGAGAGGCATAAAAAAAAATTAACCCATAACTAATATACAAAAGGAGAATTTTTATAAGTCAATTTGAAGTTGTCATTTGGAAGAAATGAAATATTTAGGTTAATTAACCTCGCTCAGATTTCAAAGGCGTAATTACTCGAAAGTAGCTTTGCGATTAGGTGTCCCCCGTTCTACTCGTATATGTGTTATGTTTTTATTTACCTATTTCAAAACTAGTAACACGTAACATTATTTAAATTTTAAATATCAGTGCGTTGAACCGCTTACTGCGTTCCTATATCAGTCATTAAAGCTAATTTCTTTTTGAGTTGAAATTCGTGAGAAAATAATTTACAAAGACTTTTTGAACCACAGCCAGAACAGAAATATTGTGCAAGATAAAGAGTTTTCAGTAAAAAGGGCTTAATATTTTAATATGTAAAGCTCTTCCGGATTTTAACAATGAATTGTTGTGACGACATTTTTTAATCTCCATTTGTCGAATATACGCAAGTAATAGATCTCCGGATATGGCTAAAACCAAGCATTTTGAGATCTATTCCAGTTTTCTACAAAGAAACTTTCTCAGAAAGTGACATTATATATACTTACATATATAAAAAAACGATATCTCTATTTTAAAGGTATAAAATCGAAATTTGAATGACTATTAAATTTGTTAATGCCGTGCGCTTGTTAAATCATAGCTTCTGGTTTTTACAATAGCGTATTCATTTGAATAGTGAGGATTATATACTATTATGTGTATTTAGCTTTACCAAAGGATTAGTCGTCTAATGATAAGATAGTTATGAGTGAGTCAGTTTTGAACAAGCGTTTACTGTCCACCTGTTTAAGAGATAAAACTTGGTGATAAATAAATATGTTTGGTACCTACCAAACATATTTATATACCTATATACATTTTTTTTTTATTTTTCGATTTCTATTACCATTATTTCAACTGCTCAAAAAAATCTGCTTTATAGATGTTACAAATACTGAATTATAATCTAAAATCTTTATAAATTTGCTTTATAATATGAGAAATATAAATTTCAATGAAGTTATTGAATACAGTAAATAACTGAACCAGCATTTAACATCGCTTATGTATATCAATCCTAAATCACCATCTGCTTATTTATAACAACAATTCGATCAATTTTGATGTTAATCCGATATACCGAATAAAAATACATTAAGTAAATAAACAGGGGAACTGAACTTAACTATACTTTGATATTATACGCTATAATAGGTGAGATCATGGACTGGTCCGATTATGATGCGTCTCTGAGTGTCCTACAAATATTTGTTCGCGGCCATCATCGCGTCGTTGTGAACTAATCCTCATTGGGAAAAATATCATGCAAAAAATATTTGCTTCGTGGTTCCGCACAATAATTTTGTGTTACATTGATATTGCACAAGTTTATATATATTTTTTTATATATTATATATTTTTTATAGTTATATTACTTACGTTTATAAAAACCTGCGTGAATGATAGAAGGGTAAATGATTTGAAATGACAAAATGAAAAATTATAATAAAAATAGTTACAATGAACGATTTAGTTTTATTAGAAGTTTTTATATTTAACTAATAACAATAATTAAAAAAAAAAAATTAGCTTCACGCTGTATCCCGCACACAGCAGGGTAGGCAGAGGGAACCTAGTGTTAAGACACTTCGTTCCCCAATTTCAGCCGAATTCTGCAGGCATTGCGTGTTGAGTGGCAGAACTCAACGCCGCGCTTAACCTCGACACCAGAGCGAAGAAATGGAAATATAAATTTAAGTAAATATTTCATCTCCTCGAGTGGGGATCGAACCCACAACCAGTCGATTTTGCAGTCACACCTCGTGCCGCTGCGCCACGACCGGCCTCAATAATAATTAATTGTAGTTAAATCAATAAAATATGAAGATCGTCTATCATTCAATATTTTATATTATAATAATCTACAAATTTTATTTTTAAAAGAAAGCGTTTTGGTCAAAGGTGTGAAACCCTAAAACTATTTTCACACAAAATGCGGATGACAATGACACGAGCACAATGCCATTCAGCCTAATCCCTATTTATTTGCGAATAATACTGGCACACATAATAATATCTTTACAGATAATATATAGTAGCAAGTTTTATAATCTGTGGTGTTAAAATTGACGCTTAGTCCATTTGGCGGGAACTGGGTGCGTTTATTTTGGTTCCAAAAAAATTTTATTGTATTTTTATGCCGTGTCATAGCTAATTATTTTCTCATTACATAAGTTTCTAGATAAATTTCGTTCTTATATAAAGCATATTATATACATATTCAGAGAAGGGAATGGAAGTGTCTTAATGTGAGCGGAGTGTCTAAGCACTAAGTCTGTTATAAACAAAAATATAAACGTTAAATACATACATTAAGAAGAACATCTCACAGGTAAACTTTTATTTGCTTATAATATAATTACGAAATTCATAATAGTTATTATAGTATATATATTTAAGGTTTATAGATACCTCATATATAATATACTTACTTATTTTTTTACTTTGTGTATAGCCGTGTTTATTAAAATATTTTTAACACTGTTCACAATAATAAAATCAAGTAGCTTGAACCAACAAATAGATATAGATAACACACGAATCGTCTTATTGTGTTTTGAGTGACAAAAGATTATTTTACGATATATTGATTACTCCAGTGCCCTTTTGGAATACCACGAAGGTGTGAAACCTTGACAAAATCCAAATTGAAACTAAAGATATTAAATTTGACATCTATTTAAATAGACGTAGCGATTAAAATGGGTTTTGTGGATGTATTTTGGTTTAAAAGTGTTTAAGAATAGATAAGTCGAATACAAAAGTAACAGAGCGTGCATTAACGACTCAACGCGTTTAGATGTTAGATACGTTTTAAATGAGTATCGCTTATGGGATAAGTTACCTAAATAGTGAATATTTTCGAAAGATCTGTTATTCTATGGAATAACGAAAACCTTTTTTATAGGCGTATTGCGTTATTTTTTAATAGCTTTCACCTTTTTAAAATTTTCTACATGCAGAATCGAGTTCCGCTGCCGAGAAAATTTAGACAAAAAATAGAGAACGGAGTGTCTTAATAACCTAACCTAGTATTAAGACACTCCGTCTGGGTAACCCAGGCGTATGGGGGATACAGCGTGAAGGTAAACTAATATATTATTAAAAGCTAAATTATCTATAAAGATAAATATGAATTTTTAGCGTATATGTGAGATATCTTAACTGGTGTTTCACAAACTTGAATATAACGTTATGTGGCAATAGAAACTTGAATATAAGTTCAAAATATTTTTATATTCTACTTATATTTTTCTTCTTTACTTTACTTTCACAAATAAAAAAAATAATAAATTAAAAAATGGTTCAACAATAATTGTTTCTCGTAGCTTTGTAATTAATACTTTATCAGATCGCTTTATTTTAACTAATGTTTTTCCTCAGTAACAAAATGTAATAGTGTTTGCGTACACTGTGGAATTATTATAATATTATATAATTTCAAAGAGGCCGACAGCGTGATTGTAAATTTGATGGTTGTGGGTTCGATACGAATTCGGGTGCTGATTGTAATTGAATTATTTTTATTTCTTCGCTCTGGTAGACAAGCGCGATGTTAAGTACCGGATTGACTTAACATTTAATGTCTCTTAAATTGGGCAAAAAGTATGAAACAGAGTGTCAGTACTAAGTTATTTATTACATTACTAACTTAGTACTGACACTCTGTTTCTCACTTTCTGCTTAATTTAAGAAACACTCTGCTTTGCAGGAAAAAGCGTAAGCATGCACCGTCATACACCGACCGACCCTGGTCGGTTTTCAGGAGGCGCTGGTTCGAGTCCTGCTACGTCCAAATTTTTTACGTTTTCTATATAAGTATTTTTCTATCCTAAGTGTAGATTAACACTTAAAAAATTTTTAAAATATACACCGTCATAATTTAAAACTTCACACTTAAGCTTTTTTAACTTTATGTTGTATTCCGTGTTAAGGCTATGAGTTCCTCACGTACCGCCCAATTATTGAGATATTGCGTGTTAAATGGCGGAACTCAACGCCTCGCTTTGTCTTTACCAGAGAAAGATTTTTTTGCGTTTACTGACGACTGCCTCAAAATTAAATATATTTTCATTATTGTATAGTGAACGCTTAGCATTATATTTGCGTTACCTAAGAATTGTTTACAATGACTTGATGAAACGTTTACATTGTGAGAAAGTTGTAATAACAGACTTAAGGTGTGTAATATTTTGTTTTCTATTTTATATTTATGTTGCCATTTATTTTAGCATCATCATCATGTATTACTCAATATTCATATTCATTAAAGCTTAATTCGCAACTTATCAAATAATATAAGTATGTATACAAACAATAAGAGAGGCCTTTTGTTGACTCTTCAGTGTCAAAGTTAGGTAGCCAGGTTCAATTTCTAACTAATACGAACATTAGTTGTATGTGCTTTGTACCTACGTATATTTCCACCTATCTCTTTACTATTGTGTAAGTTTTGTCAAGCTTTGAGCATACATTCATTTCTAGTTTGCTCATACTATTTATTAATAATAATAATAACTAAGTTTTTATAATTTTTTAGATATATTTTTAAAATAAGTAAACACGAAGATTTTTTTAGTGTATCAGGCGTCGTGGCGCGGCGGCATACCGTCTTACTGCAAACGTGACTGTCGTGGATTTGATTTCTATTCCAGGGAATATGCAATTTTTGTTTTCTTGCTCTGGTGAGAAGATAGACCGCGGTGTTGAGTGCCACTCAACACACACCGCATGTCTCGAAAATTATTCAGAATGGAATGGCAATGGAGTGTCTTAACACTTCGTAAGTTTCGAAATGGGGTGGCAATAGAGTGTCTTATCTTGCCTATCCTAGTATGCAAAAAATAAAATTGTTTGTTTTTATTTTTTTTATAAAAAAAAACTGGCAACACAAACACATCATAAATGTAACTATTCTACATTTAACTTTTCATTTTCAAAGTCTGTAAGAGATGAGTCTTAAAAGTAATCTACATAATGGCGTGTTGTAACAATATCTTCAATCTGTGTAAAAGAATGAAATATACTCGAACAAATGTAAGAACGCTTTACAATGGAAATTGTTCTCGAGATGTTACATTCAAATTAAATGGACTCTTAATGTGTGACGACAAAGTGTTTTGATAGTTTATGAGTTATTTTTTAGAGGTAGCAAGTTCGATATTCTTTATGTAAATATAAATATAGTTTTGTAATATTAAAAATTATTAAAATTTATTACTCCATTTTATCATTTGGTATCTATCAATTTTGATTCAGAAAAATATTCTATTTTAATAATATGAAGCCGAAGACTTTGTTTGGCTGAATGCATTACTATCAGAAACACGGATTGTAATTGAAAAAATATTTTTCCATTTATCGAAGAATGTAAAGCTATATTGCATAACGTTAACTACTGTACCTATCTGTGGTCAGAGTTAAAAGATATTATGGGTTATATTATACAAATTCTTCCGAGTGGAACTGGATTTCGTCGATTAGTACCTATAAGTATTTAGTAAATTTATAAGCTATAGTAAGAAAACAGCGTTGTGATACCCAGACCGGAGTACCGCTTTATCCTTATAAAGCCTGATGCTAAAAATATAAACCGAATTGATAACCTCTTCCTTTTTGAAGTCGGTCAAAGAAACAAAATTAATAATAGTAAAATAATACAGTTTAGGTTTCATCGAAAACAAATAATATAAACGCGGTCAGTGATCGTGAAGACACTAGGAGTCAGGAGATGACGCGATGGTCACGCGACGGTGGCTATGCAAACACTTAGCGGCGTATGTTGTTTGTTCTATTGAAATAAACGCGCAGAACGCTAATGATATGTAGAATTAAACTTGAAATTATGCATCGTGACGTAGTTTTTTTAAACATCCTGGGAAATGTTTATATTTAAAACCTACTTTGCTATAAAATAATTATCTAAATCTATTTCATTTTCAATTCACTAAGTCAAAAAAGGTGTAAGAAAAAAACAAAAGTCATAAAAATATAGTTCACAGTTAGTTAGTGGCAAGATACAATGTGGCATTGGTTTTTGCTATATACCTATATACATACATATGTGAGAAGTAGGTACATAAAGTATCAAACATTGTCTTTGAAGGAGGTGGTTTTAGCAAAACGAAATTAGTAGATGAGAATCCTCTGTGTGAGACCAGTGTGGCGCATGTTGCGGGTGCGATTCCCACTCGAGGAAATTAAATATTTAATACTTGTGGAGACAGACATAAATTTAATTCGAGATACGAATTAACTACCTAAAAAACTGAATGCCGTGATCCAAGCAAGTTTTTGTCATTTTACCAAATTCTTTATATTTTAAATTGTATACGACAGTGTCATATCAAATAACAATACAAAAAAATAAAATTAATATAAATGTCCGTCTGTCAGTCACCATCTATCGAATAGCTTTAATAGAAGTATCATATTACATTTGAATTTATCGTAATTCCTTAGGACATTGGTTATTGTGGTCAAATCAGAGATTTTAAAGTATCGTGTTGCGGATTTTAAAGCTACAAAAGCTTTGTAGTACAATTTAGTTAGCAATTTTTTTGACTGTTAAGTCTAGGTCGTCGTGGCGCAATGGAACAACGTTTGATAGTAAACACTACGATTGTGGGTTCGATTTCTATTCGAGGAAATAAATATTTTTTATTTTCTCGCTCTGGGCATAGGATAAAACGCTGCGTTGAGATCTACCACTCAACATGTAATGTATAAAACTTAAAAATAAAGCCATGATAAAGGAGTGAACAGCCTTGACACTAGGTTCACTTTGCCTATCTTATGCCTATCCATAGATATTGTAGGTAGTAAGTTCATATACAAATGATAATCAAACTTACATACCTACATATTATGATCAATTATTAATAAGAGGTCATACAAAGTATAATAAGTAAGTGTCCAACTATAGGTATAGTTATTTAAATTATTTAAGTTACATTTAAATTATTTTCAATGTCCAATTTCGTTAGAACTGTACTAAAAGCGGAGAACAGAAAGTTATCTCTTACGAGCGACATATGTAGAAGAAAATATATTACAACTAAAACATCTAAAAACAACATTAGAACCACAAGACATCTCTCTCTAACAAAACGCAAACGTACCGGGGCGTGTCACATATTACAATCGTTACTTAATATCACATGCACTCTATTGTGTACCTACAGTGCGCCGGAGCCGGAGCCGGAGCCGGAGCTGGCCCCCTCGCCATCAATGCTACATAGCATAATTACACACAATGGGGCTGACAGTTGAAATGGTTGTGCGCCGCGGGTGGCGGCGAATATGGCCGAAATGTTACAAATTATAAATATTTTGTTATATTTATTTGATGATAAATATACCTATGTTTACACTATATAGTAACTATTATGTTTTTTTTTACTTTTTTAAAATATTGTTTCACACGAAGAAAGTAAAGCGTTATTAGTAAACAGTCCGTCTTGGACAGTTTCTATGAGGTCGAATCCCGCTATGCTTAAATTCATATAAATATATTTACTAAAATATATTTATATATTTTGCTTTTTTGAAGCTGTTACTTATCAATTGTCTTAAAAAAAAACAGTTTCACGCTGTATTCCGCAGGATAGGCAGAGGGCTAGTGTTAAGACACTCCGTTCTCCACTATCCATCTGGAGTCAGTTCTGGAGGCATTGCTTGTTGAGTGGCGGAACTCAACGCCTTGATACCAGAGCGAAGAAATGAAAATATAAATGTAAATAAGTATTTCATTTCCTTGAGTGGGGATTGAACCCACAACCAATCGATTTTACAGTCACAATTTGTGCCCCTGCGCCACGACAAGCCTCATTTTAGTCTTACTTTGTTTAATTTGTCTGTTATCAAAGTTATATCAACCAATACCACTTTCAATCTAAAGATATTTTGTGTTTAATTTACAAATTTAAAAAATAAGAGCCATAATTTTAACCGACGAAAACACCGGAGGACGATCTCAATTCTCAATTCGACGCGTAGATACATTTTTATGTTTATATGTCGATTTTTTTTATTCAGGCGTTCGATGTAGATTTTTTTTTATTTGACATTTCAGAAACGTTTATAAGTATTTTATTATTATCTCGTATTATATAGACTGAGATTTGAGATAAAAGTTTTAGTTGGATACATTTTTGGCCACGGAGGCTTCTTAGTAGTCAAATTTGAATATTTCTGAATTCATTCCAGTAAGAAAGGTTTTTTAGCTTCACGCTGTGTTACGTAGGATAAACAGAACGTAGGAAACTAGTGTTATAACACTCCGTTTCCCACTTCCTGCCCATCTGCTTATATACCGCGTGACATCGCAAATCTGATTTATAACTATCCTATAATTTTTCAGATACTTTTATATTTTAAAGTACAAAAAATAATCACAAATCAATCCTCATTATCATTATATTTATAAGTAACGTTGTAATATTGTAAGGGAAGTCATTACGTGATGTAATTTCAGCGAATGGGGGACGCACAGTTAATAAATCAAATTACTAAAATGGCATCCGTTATGTTGCGAGTAGTGAGGAGGTATATATATATAAAAGGGAAATGTTATAATTCCGCTTTTTGGATCGTATTATTGAATGTGTGTTGCATAATAATTTTGTGTAGCTTGTATATTTTTTTTCTTTCTTTTCTACAACTTCACGCAATGTCTCGAAAGTCGGGTGGAAGTGGAGAATTAAATGTCTTAACACTATGTTCCCTTTTATATGCGGGGTACAGCGTGAAGCTATAAAAGAATTTCATAAATTAAACTTTCAATTACTATACGATTCTGATAATTATACCGATATATAAATGTTTAATCATATGATGAATTTCTATATAAAAGTAATGAAAAAATTATAATGGGATAATAGAGATAAAATATAATAAGAAACATTATAAAATTCCTGAACATTAATTAAATCATAACTCTATTAAACTTAACTGAGAAAAAATATTGGTGTAACCTGATCCGATGCGTGGTTGCTTGTAACGATTATTTCACTCAATTAAACACATTAAATGACACTTCCGGAGTATTCTGTATCATGTTACTTTACATGTGAAATATATGTTTAGCTTTTTTTTTATTTTTAAATTCAATCTGTATTCCGTATCATATTTTGAGAGAACACAGTGTAAAGACACTCCGTTCTCAGTTTTCCACTTGAATTCGAGATATTGTGAAACTCAACGTTGCACTTTATTTTACCGTATGTTTTTCTGAATGGTGTTAAAACTTTCACTAGTCAACTTTTGTCGAGAATTAATCCACCACTTCTGCCATAGCAGGTCAGAATCATTTACCATTGAGGCTGTCGTGGCGTAGCGACACACGTTTGGATATGACGGCTCGTTTAGAGAGGATGAATCATTTTCATTTCCTCGCTCTGATAACAAGACAAAACACGGCGGTGAGTTACGTCATGACAAGCAACATCTCAAAAATTGGGCAGAAAGTGAAACAAAATGTTTTAATTCTCTATCAACCTTACTATACTCGTAGGTATGATACAGGCGTGAAGCTAAAATTAAAAAAAAAATGCTTACTACACAGACACTATCTGTGAGGCACATAGAGATTTTATTCAATTAAGACATTTTATCATTAAATATATTTAAGTAATGTAATGTAAGCCGATGCTTGGTTACGAGTAACGCGGTTATTCCGCTCAATTACCCCATTAGTGGATAATTCCGGATCCTATCAGATCGGGTTACGTTACAGCTACCCTTGTTAACTATTTCTTGTGCACTGATTATATATAAAATATATAGGTTAGTATCGTTATTATATCTTTTAGTTTGTTAAAGTCAAAGTCAAAGTCAAATAATTTTATTCAAAATAAGAAGTTACATGCTTCATTTTTTGAACGTCAAATAATTTACCACCAGTTCACTAAAATTAATGCCTCAGACCTGAGAAGAACCGGCGCAAAAAACTCAGCGGGACTTATTTTTTTTAAATCAATTAAACAAAATCACATTTCAACGTTTCTGACAATGATACTTTGAAATAGACTGGAGCGAGCATTTCATTCCCAAGGCGTGTTATCATTTATATAATCATTAATTTGGTAATAACCTTTAACACACAAACGTCTTTTCACAACTCTTTTAAATTGTGATATAGAACATTCTCGGACGTTTTCTGGGATCCTATTGTAAAAGCGTACACATTGTCCCATAAAAGAATTGCGGACCCGATGTAATCGGGTTACAGGTGCAATAAGTTTACTTCTATTTCTAGTATTGATATTATGTATATCACCATAATATGTTAAGAGAACCGATTAGTAGGTTGCGTTGTTCTCTATTTTGTAATGGACTAACCAGTGTGGACTTGTCTGAAGGCCGTGCACAGTGGAGTAGAGTGAGTCGTAAGGCAGACCCTGCCAACAAAAGTCGGGCGTGATGCATGAGATATAGCTTATTCGGCCTGAATAGCTTTAACTAAATTATAATATATGTAAATTTACATGCCCAACAGTGGGCACCAAAAGTCTGATACAATGATAATAAAGTAATTTTTAAAAAATAAATGTCCGGGTAAGATGTGAAAAAACAAAATAAAATAAAAACTGTAACAAATGACAATTTATTAGGTTTAGCTTATATTATTTAATATGCAATTCAAAAAACTCTTCCATGTCCGACACAATAATCATTAAATAAATAAACTCTACTCAAAATGCAACATTTCAAATTCAAAATAGAAAGTGGGGAATGGAGAGTCTTAACACTATATTCCCTCTCTCTACCCTGCTATGCGTAAGAAAAGCGTGTAGGCGCTTTTTTAAAAGGTTTCTTATAATAAAAAAAATACTTAATTTAACACAAGACAATCAATCAAACTCACTACCACGAACACCACGTGGTCAATAGATAAGGCGGATGTGGATCGTCCGTCTGTGCGGATAATAGCTGGACAGCGGATAATCCGCTTATCGATGTATAGGCGACCAGGTGCTTAGAGATAGCCAAGTTACGGGGGCAAGCGATTTTATATGTTAGCGTAGAAGTGAACTTTAATAATAAAAACATTAGTTTAATTTTTTGAAAAAATTAAGACTGCAAAATATACGCCCATTTGTCCTCAAAATTCGTATAAATATCCTAAGATAGCTGTTTTTGTGTGGTAGCCAGAAATAACATACCTTATTATAAGTCACCATCATATATTTTTTTTCTTATTGAAATAAACATTTTGTTAATGAGATTGAAGTGGCACATCGCCACAACGTCTGACCTTAACGCCAAGGTCCTTTCGATTTCCTCGTCTCGAAAATTAGTCTTAACACCACGTTTTCTCTACCTATCCAGATATGCGGGAAAGATATAAATATTCCTAAATTAATATTATATAAGAAAAAAATTATTAATATTTTTTTTTCTCTCAATTTGTACCAAGCTTGTTTCGTCAAAGTATTCTTTTAAAAAAGTGTCAATACAGCATCCAAAGTGTCATCTCACAATGATCTGTTAGTTAGACATTGTGTTGTGGTTATTAACATGAATAAACGCTGCGTTGATCCTGTTTAATTTGTATTTATATTGGGACTGTGATCTGTTCTTAGAATATAAAGATAATATCGATTTTTTGTTTTTCGAATTAAAGTGTTGTTTTGTTGTTGTATAGTTAATACTTAGGAATAATAATCTGACGTCTAGTTCCGTAACTTAAGGCGTAATGTCTCCCAAATGGACAGCAAGTAAAAAAGAGAGTGTCTTAACACTATTTTCTCTCTGCCACACTCTCTCTCTCTCTTTAGTAATAAATAAATTCGTAGTCAGTATTCTTTACAGTAAAAGACATTGCGATTACAATTTCATTCGTTTAGCCACATTTAGAAACAAAAATTAAGTTAAAATAACGAGATTACCGCGAGTGGTAATCGAATCTATGGACTATCACATGTTTGGGCCAAGTGTATGAAATTAGGACTTTCATTTATGTACGGGAAAACTTCGACTAGAGTGGATTTTTAGTATGGAATAAAAAGGAAGCTTAAATAAAAGTAATTAAAACCATCCAAAATAATAAAATAATAAGCTATCCGTAAACTATCCATGTTTTGTGCCATAAATGTATACAGGGGGTTATAAGCCCTTAGGTTTATGCTTTTAATTCTTACCCTATGTCAAATATAAGTTTTAAGTAAACATAAACATTATTCTAGTAACCCGATGAGCTTAACGAAAGCTCCCACAAGTGATTAGTTGACCCCCCTGTGTACAAATATTTGATACGAATTTGAATCTTATACCTTTCGTAATAAGAACTTGAGAAAAAGAACTAATTGATGATGTGCCATCAGTACCATTTTATATAGACAGTTAATATTATAAATATTATACATTTTATATCTTATTTCTTTAAGCGTAAGGTTTATTTTAACTGATTATAGAAATTGTATTCTAATGATTATTTTGTCAATATAAAATGTTTATTAAGTGGAATGCAACTCTATGTATGTGATGTGAGGTTCAAATTCGAAAATCCACTTGGTAAAGTGTCGCGAGTAAATCCTGTCGTGTCGACTCCATTATTTGGTGATTAATTTGTAAAGGGTAGTTAGAGATTTGTCTATCGTTACAGACTACAGTGTGTATGTAATGATTGTTACAATAATCTTTTTTTATATAATTCTTTTTACGCATGTAGATATGCGTAAAACGAATATTTTATTATGTGGGGTAAGTATTTTTTTTAAGGTTTAGTTTTGTTTCATAAAAAAACATAAAATATATAAATAATATATTTGTTACTTTATCAATATGATAGTGTTGCTTACCCGATAACTTAGCTTAAAGGCGGCGGTTCCATTGCTGAGCGGAATTTCTTTGGTCTGGTAAACAAAAGTAGCGTTGAGTTCCGTTTAGTAGGAGTGGAGATACGACGGAAAGTATGAGTAGGAGTGTCTTAAAACTAGGTTCCGTTTGCCTACTCTGCTAATTTACGGGATACAGCGTGAAGCGACTTTGTTAAATCTCTATAAAACCCTTTTTTTAAATCCTCCTATCAAATCAAAAATACTCTAAATTCCTTTAGCCACCCCTAAAAATGTAACGAGATTTCGCTAAACAGAGCGCTGGAATAACTTGTACGGATAAACTTTTCTAGCTTTCTCTTTTTATCTTTTTCTATTAGAAAAGGACGCAAAATGAGGGTGGCCAAATCCGTGTGTTGAATGACAGTTGACAGCTGACGGGAACCGCAATATGGGGCTTAAAACCATAGCAGATTTTGTATTTGCATATTTTAGTTATATATAGAGTACATTAATTTTTAAATATTATTTAGAGTAATAGCGGAATGTCAAGTAAGAGTGACAAAAGAGAGATGATACTGGTGGAAGGTCAAATG
This sequence comes from Heliconius himera, assembly GCA_021202915.1. Classification (NCBI taxonomy): domain Eukaryota; kingdom Metazoa; phylum Arthropoda; class Insecta; order Lepidoptera; family Nymphalidae; genus Heliconius; species Heliconius himera. Next base: position 1,366,797 of record JAJHJA010000046.1, read on the forward strand.
AAAAGCATGAGGACCAGGAGGGTATATTCACATATACCCTCCTTGTCCTCATGCTTTGATGTGATGACAGTGGACGAGGCGAAATAAGTATAAAAAACTGCAGAGACCGTAGCGTTTGGCGTTCCGTTCTCCCTGATTACTCCAATGGATATAAAAGGTTGAAATAAAAAATGTAAGAATCACTGTATATTTGTTTTGATTAAGAGAAATATTTTAATTTTAAATATTTATATGCACAATATCAAAGTCGTAATATATTAACCATCGTGTTAGCCGAATCACTGCCATCAATTATATAGCGTCAAGCTCAAAATAATTCTTGAAATCATATAGTATTGATAAGTATGGTGAAAGGCTGACACAGCGTCTGACTGTAAAGGTGACGGTTGTAGGTTCGATTTCTATTCGCGGAAATTGATTAGTTTCATCTCTTTGCTCTGTAAGTAGACTAAGTGCGGGATTGAGTTCTGTTATTCAACACAAAATAGGAGGAAAGGGAAGAATGGAGTATATGTACACTAGGGTCGCGTGAAAAAAAAAGGAAAGTCAACACTCAACGTATTATGCAAAAGTTTTCTGTAATATTTTGAAATATACCATTTATAAACATTGGTAGTATTTATTTCTTCCTGGAGGGTAAACGGGCTGCAGCGTTCTGCTGAACGAAGTGTCTTAAAACTGCTTGCTGCTTGCTATACGTGGAAGATAAATAAACAATAGTTACATGATACACAAACATGTATTATAGATATATTACTACATTTTCCGCGTTCGGATTACGGCTTATTGAATGCTAATACCTCCAACAAATGTTTCTCCTAGGAAATACTACGGTTTCCATTGTATTCGACGTCACGGGAAAGACATTTTGTAAAATTTCTCTACTATTTTTGGTTTTGCGCTAAGCAACTCGCAATGTCTTGAATAATCGTCGATGCGCGGGGAACGGAGTGTCTTAACACTAGATGCCCTCTGTCTAGCAGGGTATTGCTATGCTGTAGATGTAAAGCTGTATAAAGAAATACTATTTGTGGGTAAATTCATTTGATATGATGGTAAAATACGTTCATGTATTTATTGTTATGTATTCATGAGTTCGAAGCACTGACTGAAAAATATTCTGTTCCGTGCTTGAATATGGCGTTTCGAATATGCTAGTTGAGTAGAGGAACTGCAGCATATTTGGAATACTAGTTTATTTTTTGAGAATAAATTTAAAGAGAAATGGGATGGCTCAATAAAAAATACTTTAAATTATTGGAATAGTATTAAGCTTTAATAATAATAACCATCAAACAGAACAAAAACAAGAAACATTATCAAATGCTTATAAAATTTAAAAAAATACAAAAGCTAAATTTGACTTAGGGTGCAGGTAATTTGGAATATAGTATTCCAAATTATAATCACATTTTTTCTTTGACCATTGCAAATATTTTTTCTTAGAAACTAATAATAGATTTCTTTTTTTATAACAGTTTTATAGTCTTTATGTGTCTAGGTAACAATTTTTTTAAATAAAAATATCTAAAAATTGTATCTAATTATTAAGTAATTAGCTTCTCTGAGAAAGACTCGAATTTCTTCACTGAAGTAATATTTTATTCCATGAAAGTGAACTTTATGCGTACAATTATGTGGTAGTGATAGGATAGCCACGTAATGCTGTTTTGCTAGATCTATCAACTCTATATTCTTAGTGTGCAACATAATTTGGTATATTCCAAATTATGCTCACTGTCAGTATTCCACATTAACAACATACCATTCTAACCGAAAACTCCATGTGATATTTTTTATTTTAAAAATATTCAAGAAATCTAAATTGTATAAGAAACCAACAAGGTCACTTAATTGTTTAAATAATTACAATGAAGATTTTACTTATAACAGTAAATGATTAACACTGATTGCATTCTTCCCGAAAAAGTTTTCAAAGCAGGCGTCTCATTCCCTTCGCGCTGGTAGCCGGAATGTCAAGATGATGTTATGTTTTTAATACTCAATGACTCTGTGTGTCTTATGACGTTGTGTTTATGGTTAAAAAATAGAGACAGCATTTATATTCATTTAGATAACGAAGTATTCCAAGTTACCTGCAGTATTCCAAATATGCTGCAGTTCCTCTACTAATTATGTCACCAATAGCATTCTCTCTTGCCAGTAGATAATTCTTTGGGTAGCGGAAATTTGTAAAAATCTCACTACAGTGATGCTAACAACATAAATAAGTTGTAACGAACGTATAAGAATTTCGACCTAGTTTAGGTAGTCAAAGCGCTTGGACGGTTTCCAAGAGGCATAGGTTCAAATCCGCCTACGTTCAGATTTTAATACGTTTTCTAAATAAGTGTCCTACTTGTTTTGCAATATTGGTCGTGTAATAATGGAAACGAGTCATTAAGATTAACTCACAGCGTCAAATATCGTGGGGCTTATTTACCACCGCTAATGCACTTAGCTAATGCGGATAGATGTAAATTTCACCCTCACGTATTAACCGTGCAAGTTTGGGAACAATTAAAATACAAAAGTTAATGGTGTAGTTTTGTCGGTTCAAATCCGATAGGGGGTATGTTTATTTTTATAGTACCTACATATAGTAGAAGGTCCAGAGGATATTTCCCAGATTAGGTTAAAGTAATTACAATTTAAGCTTTATTATATAGCAAAAAGGAAAACGGAATGCCTTTTATCATTAATTATAAGACGAAAGGTATATTAAAAAAAAAAAGTGCTTGCATGCTTTACTAACTGATTTACTGTTCTTGCCCTGGCTGCAATTATTTGTGATTGTAGGTCTCACTACCATTCGGGGAAATGGATTATTTTCATTTCTTTGCTCTGATGAAAAGACAAAGAGCGGCGTTGAGTTCAGCCACCCTACACGCATTGTCTCCAATTTTTGTCTCTAGTTTCAAGTAGATCTCGATTTTTTTCTCTCTGAGTAATAACAAAAAAAGTCTCATTTACACTTAACTATTAAGTAGGACATTTTTTATTATAGATATGTAACAAACTATTCTGACTATTTTGCAACTTTTATTTAGAATAATTTTTAAGTTAATATACTTAGCAAAAAACATATTAGATATTTTTTTGTAGATCATCAAATTTTCTACAAGAATATTTTTTTTTATGGTAAAGGACAAGGCAAAAGAGCGTTCGGGTCACCTGATGGTGATTACTGCCGCCCACGACCCCGTGCGACACCAGAGAAGCTACAGTTGCGTTGCGGCCGACAAGGTGGAGATTGACGTGCTTTTTGAAGGTACCCATGTCGTATCGACCGTGGCGCGTGGAAGGAAGAATATATATGTAAGTATTGTTTTTTACCAATACAATTAGTTTAATCGCAATAAAATTTATATATTCTATACCAGAGCAATAAAATTTCAAACGAAAAAAGCAAAATTCCCCTTGTTATATAAATGGGAAATCGAAAATCGCGATGAGACATCTCTGAATATAAACGTTAATAGCTGCCCTTTTAACAGACATATTTTTTGGGTGCTCAGAACAATATTTTCTTTATAGCCTAGAATAAAAAAGAAATATTTTGTGGGCCACCGTAGTATACATACCTACTACTCTTTATCATAGAAGTATGACAGAGGTACTTTACTGTAGTGACAAAGACGCCCATATCATAAACGGTGCCCGCCGCAACCGCGCTGTTACGCGTGATTCACGGGCTAGCTCTAATGTAAAACGTGACTATAGACTTCTTATTATATAGACAAAACAATATGAAAAAATAATATGACATAGAGTATATATGATGGTTATAATAAGGTTGCCAAATTAGCGTGTGTTATATTCATTATATGCATTTAAATATATAAGCATTCTGCACTGTATTACTGCATTATAAACTATAACTGTGCCAAATTTCATAAACCCCCTTCCGCACAATTATGGTAAAAAGGGGCACAAAATTTTTGCTTCTGTTAATAATGTATGGATAATGTGTAAGAGTGACACTAAAAGACTCACTTACGCCCAATATTAATAACCTATCTCCAACGTCAATCTTAGATTGTTTCATATATCTATCCAATCTAGAGATTGGATCTATCTTAGATTGTTTCATATATCTATCCAATCTAGAGATTGGATAGATATATGAAACAATCTAGGATTGACGTTGGAGATAGTTTATTAATATTAGGCGTAAGAGACGCTAAGGATTGTTTAGTTGCCTCGTAAGAACACGAAGGGCAGAAACCCTAGATTCTTGCAGAATGAGGTAGTTGATGTAATAATTGTGCCACAGACTGCAAGGTGTTGAAATCGTGGGGTTTCCAAAAATATTCTGTCTTTTCCAATTGACAAGATTGCCAAGAATCAAATCTTGCCATTTTTATTATTTTCCTCATTTCTTTTTTAGTTGGATTTTTAACTTATGTAACAGTTTGGATTTTTTATATTATCTTCTAAAACAGGTATGCTTGAATAATTTTGTAATATTTTTATATTTTAAGTTGGTAAGTAACTTGTTCGATGAAGCAGAGCTGTTTTGGTTAGAACACTTGAACGGTATTTTGTTTACCGCTATACCAAAAACTTTGGACATATGAGCCTTAATTTGTTTGGTGCTTTCTTTTTCTTAATCTCTTTGTTTCTTAATTTTCTTTGTGAAAAATGAAGCTTTATCGGACACTAAGCATATTTGATATAAGCCCCAGATTCAAAAATGTATGAAATCTGCCATATCTAAGCATACGTAGTATCCAACAAAAAACCGTCCAGTGAAACAGTGTCACATAAACTAATCGTCGGCTGATATACGGCGACGTGCTCTGATAGCCCCGCCGCAAGCACCCTTTGTGAGCGCTGCCTTCATAAATGGGTTAACGAATGTGTTATGAGGTAGAAATTTTGTTTTCCTTTTTGCTTTTTTGTTATTTTTTTTTGTTAATAATAATAATATTCAAAATAATGTACAGACTAAGCTGAACTTTGCATTTGTGTGAGTGTTCCTTTATATTGTAGGTGTGACGTCAATTGTGCAACTTAAACCGGTTTATAATGATTATTGATAACCTGCCTACACCTATTCTGATTATCGTCTCATATTCAATTCTTAACATTTTATTTTTTTGTTCGGTTAAAAGTTAAAATAAACTTGGCACTATGTATTTTGTGAGGATGGATGAATGTACAAGAATGGAATAATATACGTAACCAAGCAGTAAAAAAAAACATCGGGGACATAACGCTGTTTTTGATTATATGAAGGAAAGAACTCAAACGGCACAAGAGTAAAAATTATAAGGATGCAATGTCCGGTAGAGTTCCCAATTCATTTAAAATTTTCGTTTAATGGAAGGGTTTGTTCAAATTTCGTAAAACATGAAATTGTAAAAGTTAAATGAAACATGTTTTTCATTACATTTAATATGAATTAGTGTATTTTTAAAGTTAAGTTTTTCCATGATTTTGAAATAAGAAATAAAAGAAAAATTAAATAAATCCTTAGGGGTATTTTCGTCTATCTTTAAAACTGTGAAATTAAAGTAACTATATATATTGTATTTTTTTATTTTACTCTGTATGAGGGAACCTGATTTTAAGACATACTCACTTTCCGCGTAGTGTTCAAAATATTGCCTATTAAGTTGCAGAATTCAACACCGCGCCTTGTCTTGTTATTAGGTGTTATTGTGGTGTATAGAAGGAGGAAATGATATTAATTTATTCCGCCGAATGGAAATCGAATTCACAAGTCACAACAGTTGTTTTTAAATTTTACCATATTAGGTCATAAAGTGTAGATATTATACATTTTATATAATATATCTATATTCATATAGTCACATCTTATATTAGCAAAAGTTACAAGTTGGTATCCTCACATAGAATTTGTAAAAAGTCAATATTTCGCGCTTCACGTTGAATTGTCTGTTGTCAATAACTATCGTATGGTTTCGTGTCGGTGTAAAACACGAAATTGCTATTGCGAACAAAGGCTCGCTACGATTTGTATGGAGTTGACACTGGTTTAAGTGATGAGAGAAGTTTACTTTTTAAATCATAAGAGCACTAAGAGTTCATTTCTAGATGTTATTACCGGAAGGGAAAAGAACTTTGACGGTTATTGTTTACGATTTTATATTTACGTAAAAAAAGTTAATAAAGAGTGATCAGGTAAGTAAATAAAAACAGTATCAGAAAATTGTTTAAAATTACAATTTCCGACCATTTTAATACTTTGCGTGTAAAATGGCGGAAACTAACGAAGCGCTCTCCAACTAGACCGGGTATTAAAAATATTTAAATATAAAATATCATTCTAATTCTAAACAATTTTGTAGTTGTTTTAGTGCCTAGTTAGGTCACTCCGTTTCTGAGACACTATAGAGTGAGTAGTGAACTACTGCTACAAGTGATTATCAGATGAAAGGGCTCTGGCTAAGCTAATCTCGAGACCTCCAATTTCTCTACAGAACCGTCGGTAGGCAAGCTAGACTCGCGCTTGTCAAGTTTTTTTAAATTTGTAAACATTAGTCGCTAGCGCGTTATACATGGAGTCAACCAGCGAAGGTGAGTACAAAACATCGCGTAACAGCGGAAGGCCTATCAAAATGCCCTCTGTGGGTGTTCTACAATAGATCGTTTAAGGTTGTACGTACTTATATACGCTGACAATATCATTTTATAATAAAAAAGGTACAATAAATGGAAATTTACTGATATTATGCTGTACTATAATTTTATTTGACTCTAAGATTTTTTTAGCTTCACGACGTAACCCGCACATAGCAGGGTAGGAAGGTAGTCTTTGAGTCATTGAGTTTTCGAGTCATTGCGTGTTGATGTTAAATCTCAACGCGATGCTTTTGGAAATACTTAAGGAAATTAAAATATTAAATATTTCCTCTCCTCTAGTGGGAATCGAACCCAGAACTGTCGTGCATGCAGTCGTACGCTTGTGCTTCCACTTCCTCGACGGGCTGATTTCAAGATGTATAATAAGTGTTAAGACATTCCGTTCCCCAAGCACCGCATAATTTTCAACACATTGCATGTTGAATGGCGGATCTCAACACACTTTATAGTTTGTATGGGTAACTTAAATAACATTCCATGAGAAAATTTACTTTTTTTTAAATAACTAAGATAATCGCATTAGAAATACTACAACGATATTTCAAAAATTTCAATTCTGCATTTGTTTATGAGAGACCATCGTCGTGACGGCTGACCGTAAACGCGATGGTTTTTATTTTTCACTGTGGTACACAACGCGCGGCGTTTAGCTACGTCACCTTCCGTCCGTGTGCCTTAGTCATACGGGATGAAAGCGGGACCCGTAAAATAAATAAACAATTTGTCAACGTAACTTCGAACTCCCAACTATCATATAAAGTGATATACGTTCCAACTACACTACAACTATTTGTAAAACAGTAGGGGAATAACTTTTGATGTCCGATGGCCTATTGAAACGCATTTAGCGTTATTTTACGTACGATTACATTTCAACTTCCGGTCATATATGGCTTGCAGAGCTAGAGCTATGATATGCTTTAGCTTTACGTTGCGTCTCGCATATAGCAGGAGAGGGAACCCCAATATCCAAAGACACTCTATTTTCCACTTTTCTTTGCATGTTGCTTGAGGGGAAAAAATATATTATTGATATTGGTTGTAGGTATGCGATGATCTGGTAAATAAAGTGTGGCGTAGGATTCTGGTACCTACTCATCATATAATATCCTTTTCACTTTTTTTATTTCCCCACTTTAAGAAACAAAAATATTGGACGGTACCATGAATCATTCCTATAGGTATAATGTAAAATATAATATTATTATATACCTATTATTAAATTATATAAAAATGATTTGAAATTATTACATATCGATAGCTATTTGAAAAATTGACTCTATTTAAAACATTTTTTTTTCCACAGGCTCCTCCAAGATTGAGGGCATGCAAAATTAAAAAAAAATAATAAAAAAGCCTAGAAAACCTTTAAGATAAAAAAATCCATAGTATAGCTTATAATCTAGCCCCAACATTAACCGGCCTATTCGAATCACCCGCTAACTAACCGTGTTGAAGGGTTACATTCTGTATCATTATTTGGTTACATTTTTGGTATTCTCGTTACGCAGTCGGTCTGATAGCCTTTTGATTGTAGATTTACTTCATACTATGCGTGGCTTCACTGATGTCGTCTAAAATTGACTTTATATGCCCATTAGATATGTATGGATTAGTCTTGATCGGCTCTTTTGTTGTGGATTCGATGCTCAACTGGGTGAATTATTATTATATATTAGTTATTTTTACTCGTCTGCTCTGATAGATAAAGCGCGGCGTTAAGTTCCGCCTCTCAACAAGCAAATATATCGATAATTACGGGCAAGTGGGAAACGGAGTATCCAAAGACGTAAAGACTTGGTTCTTTGTCTTCGTAACGCCCAATATTAATAACCTATCTCCAACGTCAATCTTCGATTGTTCCATATATCTATCCAATCTCTAGATTGGATAGATATATGGCGTCAAAGCTTATTTAAATTAGTTGGGAATATTCCCATTCAAGAAAAACACATTTGTGGCATAGTAAAGATATATTGTACGACTATAAAAAATATATTAGATTATTATGATTTCAAAATGAATTATAGCCATTTATAAATTAATCATGTTTTCCTGACTCGACAGGGTGTGATGTTTGTTGCTACCTTTCCACTTGCGATGTCTTTAAATGGACAGAAACAATAATGAAGTAAGATAATATATTACTTATAATATAATCGTACATGCACGAATATAAAAAAGTGACGTATAGATATGGATGAAGATGAGGCCACAGGCACAAGTATGCGACTGTAAACGCGACGGTTGTGGGTTCGATACCCACAATGGAAATTAAATATTTATTATTTATATTTCCTATGAGCGGAATAGTGTAAAGCTAAAAAAGAAGCTTCACCAAAATAGCACGTAGTACGTCGGAACATTCTCCGTCAAAAGCAACCATAATGGGTTCAATTCCCTTGGTCATAGAATAATCTTAAGAAAACATTTCCACTTCAAATTGACTTATTCTGATAACCATTAATCAATACACAACATTTCAACTTCCCTTCCCCATCACCCATGGTGTAGGCGCGAGAAGCGTGAAGCTATTTATCATTATTATAGTAATAATTGGAAAAAACATGATAAAAATATATTAAATATTAATAAACTGCGTATAAGAACTTATGTAACATATTTAGCTTGTATTTTATTCAATTCGCTTTAAATTTTCCCTTTCAGAGACTCGATACCCTTGAATGATCATATAATAATTGTATTCTAATGCAAATAACAGTGTGAATGATTGATAAATGGTAGTTTCACATATATAAATTATTTATTGTGTAGTAATTGCATATATTAATAATTGAAAATAAGTGGGTATATTAAGCTATGCAAAATTTTAAAGCGGAGTTTAGTTCCGCCACTTAACACACAATGCCTCCAGAATTCGGCGGAATGTGGGGAAGTGCCTTTATAGCAACGGAGTACCTTAATACTACGTGCGGGATACAGCGTCAAGTTAAAAAAATAAACTTACACTATATAAGGACTAATTGTATAATACAAGAAACTATTAATAGGCAATTAGGTAAGCAAGTTATTCATAGCAAAACACATTAATTAATAAGTATTCTTTTTCTTCGTTGTCTTAAGCCCGATTTGGCTCGAGTGACCATTGCGAATTCCTAAGCATATTACATTCAAAACATACAAATTACAAAAAAACAGCAAAAATTATACAATTATTACGCGTAGGTATGTATAATTATTTGTAACAGGAAATGTGATAAAGTTATTTATTATTTCGCAGACTATCACACTAATTAATTTCTACCCTAAGCGATATTCAAACTCAGGACCTTCGACTACTAGACCACTAGACCAACACATTGTGACACAAGCGTAACATTTTACAAATCATAGCTGCTAAACGAGTGTCAAACGGCAAGCGATATAGCCTCGTAAAACGCAACTTTTGACTTACGACTCATTGTCCCCAACGCAACTTTACTCGAAAACTCCAAACTAAAATCCTTCAGAAAACACAAACTAATACGAAATATTAAGATTTAAAATCGTATGAAATGTGTATTTTTGAGTGAAACTTCCACACAACTATGTTGTAGGGGCCATCGGTTACTTTCATATTTATAAATGTAAAATGGCATATTGTATTCGGTAGCTGTCTCTCTTTTATTTCGCTGTTTAGATCTGAACTCTTCATTCTTTGGAATGATGAAACTTTGGAATAGGCTTTTGTTGGTGTTGACGTCGCAGCGCTTGTGAGAAACGAGGTATTGAGTTTTTACTATTTTATTATATTTTTTTTGTTATTATTTTATTTTCTGTATGTTTCTTAGTAATCTGTATTGTTTAAGACTGCAGGACATTGGTGGTTGAGGCTATGTTTTTTTTTTGTCTCTTGAACATTTTTAATGAAGATCCTAGTAATTAAGATACATGTTGGATGATGGAAGCTTCTCTCCCGTCTGTTATTATTCAGAATATGACCAAACTTTTATCAAACTACCCTTGAAGTGTATGCACTTCATTGATTGTTAAAATTGATCTGATGGATCCGGTTGAAATTGAAGAAAGTTTTTTATTTTGTTAAAAATGATTATTATTATTCTTTTTATTATATAATTAACTGTATTGCATGATTTATATAGGTCAGTGGTGACCATAAGCTGATGATTTTTTTTTCTTATTTATTGTACATGTAAAAAACTAAGTAAATTAATTTTTACCACTCTAAGTGATCTTTAAGAGAATCGACTAAAGTGGAATTGATACAGCAAATCAGTATTTTTTTTATTTTTTTGTAGGTTCACGCTGTATCCCGCATTTAGCAGGGATTCTAGTGTTAAGACACCCTGTTTCCCATTTCCGACGAATTCCGAGGCATTGCGTGTTGAGCAGTGGACCTCAACGCCGCGCTTTGCCTCGACACTAGAACGAAGAAATGAAAATATAAATTTAAGTAAATATTCCTCGAGTGGGAATCGAACTCACAACCTCTTGCGTCCTTAGTCACACGCTTGTGCTTCTGCGCCACGACTGACGTCGATCCATTCAGTCGGCCACTGACCGATATATATTTTTCTTAGTAGATTTAAAAAAAAATAGATTTTTTTATAATTTCATGAGTATTTTGCATTCTGAAATGAAGTTTCTATTACTATTGGAAAGTCTGTCATATCCTTCCTCAAGATGTCAAGGTTCCTTAGATTTTAAATTATACCTAAATATATGAAGCTTTGTAAAATAATTTTGAAAATACAGAGGTTAAATATCGTCTAAGCAACGTAATTAAATAATCTTGTACAGCCTAATTACGAAGATAAAACGTATATATTTTTTATATTCTAGTTCTATGAGTCCAACACATTCTAAATGTAATAATGTGTTATCAAGTATATATTATTTCTTAGCCGCTAAATTCTAATATTTTGAGTAGATTTTTAAAAAAAATCCTATATAACGGATTTTTTATTATTTACGATAGGTTATTTTACGCCACAGACTTTAATCGTCTGTGTCTTTTTCTTTGATCATGTACTTTTCTTAATTAACTTGTTATTTGGAGGTGAAATTGCGTCAGTCTCTTAGTAAAATTGACTAATATAGATCTAGATTATCTAAGACGAACATTTACAATTATTAAAACATATATTACTATTGTAAAATATATTACTATTGTAAAATTTTGTCTACATAAAAAAGTGAGTGGGTTAAAATTGAAAAATTTGACCCAAGCAAACCAACAAATATTAATTACAAACGAAATAAAGGCTTTTGATTATAAGCGAAAAAAATAACGATAATTTTTACATGTCCATACCTACCGATGTTTAATTAAAAAAATAAATAAGTAAAAAAAACACTTTTGTTGTTTAAATAATATAGTAACGATTTTTCATTAATAATAATTATTGAAGACATAGTGGTAATTACTTTATTAATAGTAATAGCCCACAAATAAATTAGAAATGTTGAATATTAACATATACCGTTCATTATATATAATTTTCTAAATGAATAAATGAATATTATTTACTTATAACTAGGTCAATTCAATTATATCAATGCTTGTTGTTATTAAAGAACACGCACGAAATAGAGTCCCGCGAAGTTTTGTTTTGTTTCTATTTTATATTTTATAGCTTTTAGACCTGCCAATTAAGCACACATTATTTTTCATCAATGTCATCTAAGTTGGAGGCCAGTTGTGGCGCAGGGGCACAAAGTGTGACTGTAAAATCGACTGGTTGTGGGTTCGATCCCCACTCGAGGAGATAAAATACTTATTTACATTTATATTTTCATTTCTTCGCTTTGGTTTTGAGGTAAAGGGCGGCGTTGAGTTCCGCTACTTACGCAATGCCTCCAGAACTCGGCGGAAAGTAGGAAACGGAGTGTCCTAACACTAGGTTCCCTCTGCCAACCGTGCTGTATGCGGGATACAGCGTGAAGCTGATCTAAATTGGAGAATATGAAGATTGGTCAGTGATCGGGAGTGAGAAAGTCAAATTAATTAAGCCACCACCTAAAAAAATTATAAAAATATATAAATAATTGTGCAAAAGGGACTAAACAGAAACAATACACACTTTACGTTCCGTTCTGTTCAGTTCTTAGTTTATGGTGCTCCTAGCGTGCCAGTTGTGCATTAACCACTTCATTAATGTTCCGTTATATGGTAAAATAGAGACAATATTACGCAAGAGAATGCTTGTTAAAAAGACTAGAGGAAAGGAAATTTTCTCATTTCATCGCTCTGGTAACGAGGCAAAACGGGTCGTTGAGTTTCTCCACTCTGTACATAATGCCTTCAGAGTTTGGCGGAAAGTGGGGAACGGGAGTGTCTTAATGGGGATGAAGTGTCTTAACACTAGGTTCCTAGGTTCCCTCTGACTATTTTGCTATGTGCGGGATACAGCGTGAAGTTAACAAAAATGCTAAAAAACGATCTAGTTAAAATACTATCATCACCTATAACACACTGAATATTTAGTTCAGTTAAATATTTAATAATGGCGTTCCGAGCGTGCCAGTTGAGTACAAAATCACTTCGCCAATGTCACGCTGTAAGGAGAACATTTAAGGAGAGTAATTTTTACCAATTATTCTTCTTCACGTGTTCTCCATAGTAGAGACAAATTATACAAAAATCTAAAAATGTCAACTTTTAGTTGATCAGCGACCATCACCTATATAACAAGACAAATACATATTTATAATCACACAGAACATTAAGTCCAGTTCAGTTCTTAGTTTATGGCGTTTCGAGCGTGCCAATTGAGCACTAATCATTTTGCCAATGTGGTGCTATCAGCACATCAAGGAGATTGAAAAATTTGAAAAAAGAGATAATGTTATACAATAGGAGAATCCTACTCGAAAAAAAATATCTAGTTAAAATACTGCCTTCCCCTATAAAATAAAAATCAATATTTACGACATATACATGATAATGGTATATATTTATAATATATTTATATAATAAAATACATTAAGAGGAAGGGGAACTTCATGAGGAAGGACATGTTATAAAAAACGTAATAACTCAGAACAGGAGAAAAGGATGTAAGGGTGCTCCATCGTCCAGGCCACTTACACAGTGAGTCTTCTATCACTCCTATCTTGGCTAGGTACACAGGCGTACATGCATTCTAGATTCACATAAATAGTTGATGGATGAATGATGAATAATCCTCCGTTCAGTAATTATTTGAGAAAATATCCAAGCTCGTCTTGGGATATTGAGTTGCATAGTAAATAATAATATAATATTTATAATATTCCCAGAATTTAGTCCCAGAAATAGAAAAGTGATCTAAAGTGGTTGGTTAATTTGATCTGATCCACACTGGTTGGTTAATTTTGCATAAGAGTCTAGATTCATTCTCACTTATTCCAGAATGCCCTGGAATCCATGCCAAACTAACATTCAAACCGTTTAGATAACATGACTACAGTTCTTCACTAATCCTTAAAATATTTAAAGACCTTAAGATCCGTAGCGTTTGGCGCTCCATTTTCTCTGATTTCCGCGCTAGGGATACAGCGTAAAGCTAGTTTAGATTAAATAGATAGAATAGTCCAAGAGAGATGACGAGTTATTCATGTTATACTAAGGCCTGATAAGCCATACGGAAAAATGGATTAGATGGACTGCAGGACAAGGCATGAGGAAGAGATAAATTTAAAAAAGTTATTGAGCAATTATGGAAGTGGTTCGCCGCGGGGGATAAGGTTCGCTAGCTAAGACAGAGCGTAGAGGATGAGAAGATAGCTGTAACATTTTACCCACAAATCAGTCAGACAGGAGTTGTCGGCGGAAAGGACAATATGACTGATTGTGGGTTCGGTTCTTTTGTCTGCAATGTTATTGAATTCATTATCATACAAAATTTCAAATTTTACAATAACTCTCTGCTGAAACCTGAGGAAGTCCTTTCTAGACATTCCTACAAGGTAACGGGAAAGTAACAAGTAGATGATTAACAGATACCGTTCTACCGGTTAGCAAATTGCATATGAAATGAGTCAACCTTGGCAAAATGCTCAGCTGTTGCATCTTCTGTGTGTGCCTGCTCTGGCGTCTGGAGTTTCCCTTTACACGTATACAATGAAAGGTTCTTTGTCGGAGTCTAGTCTGTACCTACGTAAAGATTTTAGAATGAGGGCTTGCAGTATCGGGATTAATAATTATTTTTTAATAAGACTATTATTATCATTATTATTAGAGGATGTCTCCACCTTGTCTTTTTCTTGAGAACTGTGTTTCATTACTACCTCCAGGATCAGGGTGATCAGAAGAGGGATCCGGCTCCTTTATAAATGAAAATAAACTAACCTACTCAAAATTACAACTATTCTAACGTATACATTAGAATATTTACATTAAGTTACAGTGAAGTTACTAGTCACATTGCTACTGTCAAATTATTGTAGCTAATAAAACATCGTTTTTTTTAAATTTATTTTATACAATGAGCAATCATTCGATCATTCGCTTATGTAAGTGAATGAGTAATGGCAATAAAATAATTGAAGGGAATCGCCCTTTTCTGTGCAATAACTTGCTTACTGGGATAAATTTAAATATATTAAGTTAGATATGTGTGTTTTAATTTAATAAAATGTATTATTCAATTTATTTTATTCTAAGGTTGTAAAATCATATTTTTGCTTCACATGATTATAAGTACCTACTAATCATTCGACCAAAATGAGGGCTATAAAGTATGTAATAAAAATACCTTGTTTCAAGTTGTTTTCACAAAAGTGTTCCATAATAATATTATTTACAGAAGTATAAATATATTACATATAGATATTATGATTTATTAATTAAATTTAAGAATACCTATACCTACTAATATAAAAACAAATAATTACACTGAGTTTATTTTGGTGTTATGATCAATAATATAATAAAATTTCTTTTTATCTCTTAATATATATAATTGTTTCCATTTTTTTTTCATTTACCTAAATGTATGTAACATATTAAAAATTAAAATGGCTAAAAAGAGTAATGTCGTGAACACATTCTTCACAATCAAGTTGGCGCCAATACTGTGACAATAAGAAAAAACCTTGAAAAGGTAATTAATTGAAACAAGTTCTTGTGTAATTCGTATAAGGGAATCATTTTTTTCTACTAAAATGTATACATAATTACTTAATACTATATTGATTGATTACGATTATTCTAAACAAACTTAATATTTTTGAAAGTAGGAAGATATAGCATAATCGATGGGAATGGTTGATATAAAAATATTTAATTATATTTTTTTCTATAATCATACCTCTTCTATACATTTTAAAAATATTATATAATAGGTGAACAAAACATATACATATCTACACTTAATATAATATACCTAATTTAGAGGTACCCCAGAGATTCTTTAATATAAACCTAGGTAATATATAAATATTAAATATCCAAAATCAATATTAAAAATAATCCTATAATCGAGTACTACTTTAATAATAAATAAAAAATCAGTTAAATGTAATTATCTTAAATTATTTGCAGATTAGTGTGTACCTAATCGGCTATACCTTATTTACATTTTTAATTTATTTACAAAGAGATATTTTAGGCTTGCATGCTGGTATCTTTATGAGAACAATAATAGAGAATCTCAAACATAAAAATATTCAAATCACAGTCACTTGACTCCAGATACTTTCAAATCTGAACCCAAGGAATTAGCTACCGTAGGGCGGTCAGGTGACTGGTCCTCTTATTTTCTAACTTGTCTAAGTAAAAATATTGGCTTTATGTTGTAAACCAACCCTTAATAGCATAAAATTTCAAATTTTATAGTTTATTTTAATTTTCTTGTATGTGTTATCTACACTGCGTTTCTGATCGTATATCGTTCATGTGATCACTGATGTTGGGTCTACAATTATTAACTTTGTAACTATACCTTAGATTTAAGACTTATTGTAAATCTGTTTTGCTATCCTTTTGATTCTAAATTAAAAAAAAAAAGAGTTTGAAAAATTTGTCTTTTTTAATAATTCTAATATTTATACAAAACATTTGTAATTGTTATTCTATAATTATGGCATTGATTAGATTAAAATATTACTATTTCGAGTTCGAAAAAAATTAAAATTCTTGACTATAATATAAGATATAAGATTTTACACTTCCATCATTAAATAGACGTGATCGTGACTCAGTGGGATAACATCTCACCGTGAACAGGATGCTTGTGGGTTCGATTTTCTCAAAAGAGAATAATTTTTTTTTATTTTCCTGCTCTAGAAGGATAAACCGCTGCGTTGAATTCTGCCATATAGCACGAACGTAGTAAATTTGGGAAAGTGGTGGACAAAGTGTCTGCACAGTAGGTTCTCTTTGCCTATCCAGTTATGCGGGAAAGCGGGCATGGCAGCTTTGTTTTAATTTCTGTACCTACATACTGTCTTGTACAATAAATCAGCTTCGCGCTGTGTCCCGAACACAGCAGGGTAGGCATAGAGACAGACATATTAAGACACTCTGTTCCCCACTCTTGTATAATACAATAAATAATACAAGAAAATAATACAAGAAAATAATACAAGAAAATAAATATAAAAAAAAACAAAATATCCAGAACCTTCAATCATTCAATCTATTCCAACTTAGTTAAAAAAAAACAAAATATCCAGAACCTTCAATCATTCAATCTATTCCAACTTAGTTCGTACAAACAAAATACACATTAAAAGGAAACACGTCGGATTTATCATCGTAACAATAGCAAATATACGTTATAAATCATGTCGGGACCGCACCCCCTAAGATTTTATTTCTAAACAAAGACACCCCCCTTATCGATCCCACCCGCGGGATCAGGAGGCTTTATACGAACAGGAGTTACAGTAGCCGTTACAGTACGGAGTTACAGTAGCCACTTAGTTATATATGAGTGTAATAATATTGTAGAGCGCTTATATCGCAGTTTGGTTAGATCTAACTATAGGCGACATGTAGTTATGTTGTATTTTTTGGCGTCTCGCTGTATCCCGCAAATAGTAACCTTGCTATAAATACAAGGAATCTAGTGTTAGGACACTCCGTTCTCCACTTTTCGTTTAATTTTCGATTCATCATCGATTGGCGGAATTCAACGCCCTGCGTCGTGTTGTTAGCAGAACGAGAAAACGGGAATAATTAGAACCCTCGAGTTAGAATCGAATCTACAACTGTTGCGTTTTCAGCTCATCACTATGCCGCTACGCCACGATGGCCTCAATAAAAATGTTAATAATTACATGAAAAAAAAATGTTTTTTTTAAGCACAATTGATTCACAGATGGGAATTAGAATTGTAGTCATTAGTTCTGTTTCTTTCTAGCTACGAATTAAGTTTTATTTTGTACAATTCGTAAAATCTGTTTCACGCCGTATCCCGCATATAGCAGGGTAGGCAGAGGGAATCTAGTGTTAAGATCGTCCATTCATCCACTTTTTCGAGGGAGTGCGTGTTGTATAGCGGAATTCAACGCCGGGCCTTTTGCCTTTGTGCCGAAAATGAAAATATTAATAAATATCTAATAATTAATTCGCTCAAGTGGGGATCGATCCAACAACCGTCGCTTTGCAGTCACACTATTGTGCCCCTGCACCATGACGGCTTCTTCATAACTTTATAAACAACAAAAGTAAAATGTTCATAAATAAATACATACACATTACAACTATAGATACGATTTTCATTATGTACCTATACGTGAAAAACAGAACAGTTACACCTAGCATTTTGCACTTTGGTTTGTACTCCTTGTCTCAAGAAGTAATAAAAAAAAAAACAAAAAAAATATTTATATTTTACTGAGATCCTTATACATGACTCTCTTCAGTCAATATTGTATTTAAAACTTTTCAATTACAACTTTGTTCACGCTTACGCGCTCAAGGGGGCGAACTTTTGCGTATGAATTAATAATGATCGCATTCTATTTAATGACTTCGGTACTTTGTGAAGTGTGTACTTAAGTGTCTTATATCTCTCTCTCGTTTTCATTTTTTTTAGCTTCACGCTGTATCCCGCAGGTAGCAGGTTAGGCAGAAGGAACCTAGTATTAGAACACTCCGTTCCCTATTTTCCGTCGAGGCATTGCGTGTTGAGTGGCGGAAGTCAACGTCAAAGTTTTGTTTGAAACCAGAGCGAAAAAATTGATAATATAAAATATTTCAACTCCTCGAGTGGAAATCAAATCCCCAACCCGTCGCGTTAACAGAAATGATTATAAATATATTATACAACAATCAGGCCAAAGGCGCCTTTGCTCACTTATATATAAAAACCTATTGTTATATTATAGCCAGATATAACAAAATAAAAAAAAACTTCACATAAAATGTAGTCCATGTGTTATTCTGGTTATACAACAAAGCTATACTACTGTAAGTTCCGTAGTTTTTAGTGAAACTGGAACGAACATCCATTCTCACAAACTTTCTCATTTATAATATTAGTAAGATTATATTATACTTACCTAATGAAAATCATGACACTTAGTGTCGTTTATCAAGATAAACAATCGCCTGTGACCACGGACTACGGTAGTGTTCGAAACTTTCGGTTTTTAAGCATAGGCTAAATATATCTATATATAGATGTAAAATGAAAAATCCCGTTTTATTTGTCTTTTTTTGTGCTGACCACAAATATTAAAAATAGGTAGGTAGGTAATTATAATTACAATGAGGCTAGTCGTGGCGCAGCGACACGAATTGTGACTGTAAAATCGACTGGTTGTGGGTTCGATCCCCACTCGAGGAGATGAAATATTTACTTAAATTTGCTAAGCGCGGCGTTGTGTTCTGCCACTCAACATGCAATGCTTCCAGAATTCGGCAGAAAGAGGGGACGGAGTGTCTTAACACTAAGTTCCCTCTGCTTGCCCTGCTGTGTGCGGAATACAGCGTGAAGCTGAGGTACATTACAGTAAAGAATCACCACATCTTTTACTCATATTCTATTATACTTACTTTCTTAATCATTTGTGCAATTAGACAGCTTTTTGTCCTCCGCTATTTCAATTGCATACGGCTGGCTTTGACTCAATGAAACTTAAGATCATAAATCGACGTTTTTTTTTACATTAATTCGTGAAAACTATTATTGTAAACTAAAAAATGAAAAAACCCCTATAAAAATGAACCTGACCTTTTTTTTCTATAATAAATTCAAACTAACAAATAATAATAATAAAATTATGTCATTTTATATATAAAAAACTGTTCTAAGAACATTTTAAATATTAAACTGTTTTCTTTAGTCTATATATGTTTTGCTGACAACAGCTGTTTGCGCACCCGCATGTTGTAAACACTCGCGTAGTCCACAGCGTTATGGAGGGAAGTAAAAAAAAAACATATTACTTAATACACATTAAACTAGGAGCTCGCTCTGGTTTTTCCTTGCTGTCGCACAAAAGCGGTTAAACAATTATGTTACATAAAGTACAATGTAGTAAGACCATCACCGATTGAAGGCGTTGTGGCGCAGTGGCACAAACATGTGACTGTAAAGGCGACGTTTGTGGTTTCGATTATCATTCGGAGGGAATGAATAATTATTTATTTATATTTATTTATTATTTATTTATTCCTTCGCTCTTGTAACAAGGCAAAGCAAAAGCTTCGCAAAATTCGGCGAAAAGTGGGGAACAGAATGTCTTGACACTAGGTTCCCTCTACCTACCCTGCTATATGCGGAATACAGTGTGAAACTGAAAATAAAATGAAATAAATGGATAACCGATAAATATATCGACAGATATACCTAAATGGATACATGACTAAGTTGTGTAGTAGGTACTACTTTAAGCTAAGTAAATTATTTTGAGGAGCTTTTAAATGTGTTCGTGGATTCTATCCGATTGGAATTTGAGCCTATAATCGTCGCGTTAAATGAGAAACAATAGCGGAGGAAGGCGAAAATCGGACAGGAAAGATTTTTGTCAGCTTTCGAAACAACAAAAAAATATATGGTAGGGAGGCACATCTAGTCCTCCCAAAACACAGATAAAAATTTAAGATACTAACAAATCACAAAAATAGAAATAAATAAGAGGAAATAAAAGCATTAACGGCAATAGTTAATGAAGCATCAAAATACCAAGACAAAATTGTTAACCAATTTTGTCTCGTTTAATTAAATTTTAAACATTGAATGGTAGTGACTTTTATTACTGCAATTGACTATATTTTAAGCTGCAATTTACTTTTTGCAAATAAACAAAATGTATAAAAAAATAATATGAAAACTAAATCAATTATTTTAATAGGTTATTTTTTTACTATTTTTCTTTGGCTTCACCCTGTTTCCCTCATATAATAGGGGACATATAGCAGATTAAGTAGAAGCCTTTCTACTTAATCTGCTATATGTCCCCTCCGGAACCTGGGAAGCTAGTGTTAAGACACTCCGTTCTCCTTTAGATACTTCCGCTTCCGTTTGTGGTGAGCGACGTTACTCGATGTCGCGATTTACCTCGCTGCCAGAGTGAGGAAATGAAAATATTAAATATTACCCCCGGGTGGGAGGGAATAGAACCTTTCTGCCGAAGTCTGGAGGCATTGCGTGTTGAGTGGCAGAACTCAACGCCGCGCTTAACCTCGACACCAGAGCGAAGAAATGGAAATATAAATTTAAGTAAATAAATCGTCTCCTCGAGTGGGGATCGAACCCACAACCAGTCGGTTGGGACAGTCACACCTCGTGCAGCTGCGCCACGACTATGCTATATTTATATAAGTAGAAATGTTTATATACTTAAAATATTAATGTCAATATAAAGGTCTATAAATTATAATTTTGAAGTTTAACATCTTAATACAAGTTTCCCTCAGACTACCCTGTTGCGTGAAGCGTGAAGCTAAAAATAAATATTACACAACATATGTGCACTTGCGGCGTTGAGTTCTGCCACTCAACACGCAATGCCTCCAGAATTCGGTAGAAAGTGGGGAACGGAGTGTCTAAACAATAGATTCCCTCTGCCTACCCTGCTGTGTGCGGGATACAGCGTGAAGCTGATTAGATTTGATTTATATATGCACTTCCATAGAATGTTGTTGAAGGTAATTTGTTGATGATATAATACGTATTTATATTAAGAAATATAAGAGGCCAGTCTTCTCGCAGAGGCACAAGCGTGTGACTGTAAATGAGGGTACGATACCCACTCGAGGAAATGAAATATTTAATATTTTCAATTATTCGGCCTAGTGTTTAGGCAAAGCGCGGCGTTGAGTTCCGCCACTCAACACGCAATGCTTCCAGAATTCCGCGGAAAGTGAAGAGGGGAGTGTCTTATTACTAGGTTCCCACTCTCTACCCTGGTAAAAAAAGGAAATATGTACAACAAAAAGACATGTACCTATCTACCTACCTACCTAAAGGTTTAAAAAATATTAATTATTAATATATCATAATATAAACATATATGTAAATACATAGCTTCTTCTTCGGTCTTAGCATATTAAATAGCAGAAACAATTCAATATCTACAAGGTACGATCTGACGAATTCAAATCGTGCGAGGATAGCGGCTAAACGGCGATAGCTGGGGACTGTCTCCGAAAAGCTGAATGTCTAATTATAAATTACCAGATATTCAGCTTTTAGCTTAAAAAATCGAAAAAGGAATCGAAATCGTGACCATTTTTTACATCTATGTTTTAAAATAAAATATATTATAATTAGAAGTACCTACCTAATTCTTGGCTGAAAGACTAGAAAAAAATCCGAAGTGGATTTGAATAAACAACTTATGTTCAGGTTCATTTATAAAAGACGTGGTGACATAAATTTTACATCTAACGCAACTAATTTTCTAATTATAAAACTTATTTTCCTTCTGTTTTCAGAAACCTACTCTATACAATATAATCAATCAACAAATATGTAGAGCACCTACCGATAGTGTGCCACAAACATTAGTATAAGCGTTTATAAACTAAAAAAAATCAATTCATGTTTTTCCACTTTCATTTACATTTAATAATACCGCTGAGGCTCCAACCACCAATTATAAGAACATCAATCGCGACCTAAACCTCGCAAAAAGTATAGAAATTGTATATTTGCAGTAAATCCATTCGTGATCTGTTCCACTCTGGGGGTGGGTGGGGGTGAGTTACGGGGTGTGGTTTGCCGTTCAATAACTTAATACTGTGGAAAGGCTTCCACGGTGAAATCTCGTGCTGTAGCTCGCCCCGAGCGTCCTGGGACTTGTCATTTATTGGTTTTCTCATATTGACTCTACATTTCGAAATAAGCTTCTCAGAACTTTTTTAACAGTACAGAAAGGTGGTCTTAATATTTAGTATGAATTTTTAACTATAATATGTAATTTCAATGGAAGGATTGTCATCATAAACGTATAATATATTGTTTGTTAGTCACTTAATACCGCATACTATTCCTGTTGATATAAATTACTGCACAACTTCACGATGAGTCTGAATGTCAATATTGATATTATCTTTCTTAGGAAAGAAATGTAATTATTGCAGAACAATTACAAGCCTTTTTAATAATTAGCTGGACTTAATGAAGTAGACAGGAATGCAAAGCGGATTCAACGATGAAGTTACTAATGTATCGACCGGTAGCAGCACATCGGGCAAATAAAAGCTCGTAATCCACCCGGATGAATATATGGAGGCTATTAATTGCAGGCTCACAGGTAATCTATCGAAACGTGTGCGTCGCGGGATCGCAGCGCGCCGGGCGGGGTGCGCGGTGGCGGGCGGGGGCGGGGGCACGGGGCCGGTGGGGGGGCGGTGTGCGTGACGGATCATGGCGGCGCGGGGGGGCCGCGTCCCGCCGCCCTCGTTAAACGCGCCCGCCGGATACGCGTCGCGGCGGTTGAAAGCTATCCGGCCCCCGGGCGGAGCGCGCGCGATTGGCCGCCCGCCGCGCGCCCCCGCGCCCCGCGCCGCCCCGCGGGGGGGGTCGCGGGGGGGCGCGCGCGGTAACCGATAGCCAATCGGGCGCGGCGCGACTACGCCCCGCTCGCAGCGCGCCGCCGCCGCGTCGCCGGCTCACACGGCGCGCGACTCCGGCGCGCACACTCGCACCGATGCGCGGCTCCTGGGACGAGTCCACGACGGCGGCGCTGCACGCGCGCGGGCCCGCGGCCGAGCGCGCCGCCGAGCCCGCAGCCTGCGCGGACCCGCCCGCGCCGCTCTCGCTGGCGGCCATCGAGCTGGCCGCGCCGACGCCGCTGCTGCCGCTGCCCACGCTCTCCTTCAGCGCCGCGCAGGTCGCCACCGTCTGCGAGACGCTCGAGGAGAGCGGCGACGTGGAGCGCCTGGCGCGCTTTCTCTGGTCGCTACCCGTGGCGCACCCCAATGTGGCCGAGCTGGAGCGCTGCGAAGCTGTCCTGCGAGCGCGGGCCGTGGTGGCCTTCCACGCCGGCCGCCATCGAGAGCTCTACTCGATCCTCGAACGACATCGGTTCCAGAGGTCCAGTCATGCGAAATTACAAGCCTTGTGGCTGGAGGCGCACTATCAGGAGGCCGAGCGTCTCCGTGGCCGCCCTCTCGGTCCGGTCGACAAATATCGTGTGCGGAAGAAGTTCCCCCTGCCTCGAACAATCTGGGACGGCGAACAAAAGACACACTGTTTCAAGGAGAGAACGAGGTCGCTCCTGAGGGAATGGTACCTACAAGATCCTTACCCGAACCCGACGAAGAAGCGAGAATTGGCCGCGGCGACGGGTCTGACGCCGACGCAGGTCGGCAACTGGTTCAAGAACCGGCGGCAGCGGGACAGAGCAGCCGCCGCTAAGAACCGCTCCGCCGTACTCGGCCGAGGATTCGCCTCTTCCTCCACCTACGACGAGGACTCCGCCGACTCAGAGATCAACGTGGACGAGGAGTAGCGCTCGCAGACTGATAGTGTAAATATAGGGGTGATACGATGACTGCCGACGGACGGTTGACGACGCCAGTAGCGGGTCACGGGCGAGCAGTCCGTGATGTGATACGGCGATCTAAAGTTATTAGGTTTTTGTCGTTGAGTGTTGAACGAGTGCTTGAAGTTAAATCGGCATTGCTGCATATTGCATCAGGTATGTACCACTTAGTGAGGCTCTCGGGCCACCTCTTGACTGTCGACGTTCAGTTCAGTTGCTTCTCGCGATGTATAAGGATGTGACAGGGTTTATTTAGATTTTACGTTACTTGACATTGTCTCAGACACGCAAAGAGAGTATTTATTAAATATATCGATTATTTATCTTAGATAAGATTCTGTTGTATGCCTTCTGGACGCATTTACTGAAATTTTATGGTATCGATTTGAATTAAAAGGAATTTATTTATCATATCAATTTTACTTGTAATATAATATTTGTAGATAGTTATGTTCTTGGTATAAAATTTTATATTATTGATATATAGAAGGTACCTGACGTATTCCTTCGATTGTAGTTGCAACTTTAGTCTTAAATGATGCTGTTTAATTTATTATACAAAAATATGAATTGATCTTTTAGATAGCGCTGTAAGAGATTAAAATTTGTAAGCAGTTAGAACAAATAGGCCTAAAGAGAATATAGACGCCGTCAGTACTAGTTACACTTGCTCTACCTCCGCTCTACTTTACTTTATTTAATATTTATTATTGTGTATTTATATATCACATATTTTATATATTGCTATGCATTTTTCCTGTATAGTGTAATTACTGTATTATAAAAAATAATTCAACTTGCTTTTCTAATCTTTTTAACCCGTTCTCGACCCCTGTGCCAATTCGGGAACCCTTAGTTAAAGATTTTTTATTACAAAAGTTTTGAGCAAACCATAATTTCAAAAAAAATTTTTTTAGTGATAGGTGTAGTTATTAGATAAATAAAAAATATTACATTTCATAGTATTTTAGTCTAGCATTCGAGGAAATGAAATATTTATTTTAATGTATATTCCCATTTCTTCGCTCTGGTATCGAGGCAAAGTGCGGCGTTGAGTTCCACCACTCAGCAATCAATGCCTCCAGAATTCAGCGGAAAGAGAGGAACGGCGTATCTTAACACTAGATTGCCTCTGTCTACCCTGCTGTGTGCAAGATTGTTTTATTAAATTTAGTTATATAAAGAAATTTTGAATGCCCGTTTATAGATTAAACAGAGTACACAATTTACTAAAATTTAATTAGAGACCTGTAGGTCCTCTGGTGTTATACGGGGTCGTTAGTGGCGGTGTTTACTTACGATCCGCATTGGAGGTGACCTTGATTTTCCATAAATATATATATACATATATGTTACACAAATATAAATATTGCTATAAAAATCGTAAATAAAACCAAATCGTAATAAAGGAAAAGTATAATCTTCAAAAATAAATGCGTTCGTTCACACAGCATACACAGTCAATACAAAGTAAATTGTGAATAACGAGAACTATTTTACTAACAACATAGTAGCGGTGTAATCAACCTTTTATTAATTGCACGGAGCCATGTCCTGAATAATACAACAGCTTGGTCCCGCTCCAGTGGCTCCAGTAGATCCTATCACAATAACTAACATATCGTCGCTTTAACGGTGAAGAGAGTCAACTCGCATATTACATATTTTGAGACTATTTCGATTAAGCAAATTCGAGACAAATATAATAAAGTGGGATGGTTTGGAAAAAATATAATTATAACTAAATTTTTTATTAAAATTTGATTTATAATATATAAATTTCAATTGATCTAGCTAGCCTTATGCTAATGTTTTATTCTATGCTAGTGTTAGTACACTTAGTTTTCTTCTTCTTGGATGTGAACTCTGTTTTAAGTGAAGATCTTCTCCATCACCTTCCGTTATGACTACTTCCCGCATTTTCTACAATGTTATCAGCACACCGACTAATCGTTCTATCTACTTTTCTCTCTCCTGTAAGGTCTTTTTAATCTTGTAAGTTACATGGTCGGGCGTAGATCAGAGTGGCGTGCCATGTAACCTCATATTACACGTTATAGAAATATTTTTTTAACTATTTCAATTTATTTTTCATTGCCTCGAAATTTGTAATATGTGAGTTGACTCTCTTTACCACAAAAACTACTTACTATCTTATATTGGACTCAGACTGATAAAATTTCTTTGAACCCTACATGTATAAACTTGGAAATACTGTTGATTTCAAACCATTTTTCTATTAAAATTAATTATTGATTAACATAAAGAAAGGTCTGTCTCGCTATGAGAATGGAAACAAAACATTTTGCAGCTAAACGAAACACTTAGCGCATCGTTTAGCTGTATGATATAAGAAATGCGGACTAAATAAATACTCAAGGTTCTGTATATTTGATAATATTAAATTGAGTAGTTTTTTTTCGACAAACAAAGTATCTAGTAGAACGCTTATAAATGCTTGTATCTAATTGAATATAATTATTCCATTTACAATTTTCGAAATGATGTTCACTTTCAAAATACAACACGCTAGAGAATGAACGTAATATGAAATAAATCCTTTGCTCTATCTACATAAATTTACATGAGCTAGGTTGCAGTTAATAACAGTATCAATTAGCAATAATAGGTCATTATAGCCGTATAATAGAATCATTTTTATAATTTTTCAACTTGTTTTCCTTCTCCACGTTTCAATACACTTCAAGATATTATTATACTTTTTTTTAAACGGTATACATGCTCAGTTTACAATTATAGCACTATTATCTGTGTATTAGATACTACCGTATTTTTCCAACGTTTCCGTATTGAATATTTTTTTTAGGACGCTTCTTGTAAGCAATAAAACTCAAAGTAAATGAACCTTGTACTTATCGAATACGGTTATGACCATGCGGTTATATTCAATTTCGGGATAATTTTCACCATAATCGGTTTAGTCGTTTTTCAATTCGAATTAAACGGTTTATTTGTTTTTAATAACTTATTGCGGCCAGTAATGCCGCAGCGGCACAAGCGTGCGACTATACATGCGACAAGTTGTGGGTTCGATTTCCACCTTAGGAAATGAAATATGTATTTAATATTTTGATTTCTTTGTTTTAGTCGTTACCAGAGTGGAGGCAAAGGCTCAGCGTTGAGCTCTGCCGTTCAATACGCAATACCTTCAGAATTCGGCGGAAACTACGAAACGGAAATATCTTAATGGGAACGGAATGTCTTAACACCAGGTTCCCATCTGAAGCTAAGAAGAAGCTCTATTTACTAAAAAGGAAATTCATACTGCATATGCTGAATATTCATGAGTTCCGCCACTGAACACACGGAACGGAGTGTCTTAACACTAGGTTCCCAGGTTCCGTTTAATAATAACAATTTGCATATGGTACACATCAATTAAGGTCAAGTTCTCCGCTTTTCACTCGGACATGCGCCACTCTTGGTTATAATTTATTTATAACAATTCTTTTTTTGCTCTGAGTTGGAATTAAGCCCGCAATCTTCGTGATTACAGTTACCCAGTGTTCCACGAGGCCACGATGTATGCAAATTTTCTTTCTAATTTAGAATCTATAAAGAAAATCTCACGCAAAAAACACGGTTTTTTGAATACAACAATCTTTGATAAAAAATTATCCATATCTTGTTATATTGACAACTATAACTGCCTTTTGTTTGGGTCGGATTGAAAAAAAATATTTATATTAATGTATAGGTCCTTGTAATTGAAACGTAATTTTTTATTATTCTACATTCCTAAGTATTTAACTGTGTATTTTGCACTTTGCCGGTTGTTTAAATTGCATACAAATGTACTTTAATATTGAATGGGAAAACTTTTACATTTTACACATAGGAATACATTCTTTTAGCTTCACTCTGTATCACGCACACGTCAGGGTAAGCAGGGAGAACCTAGTGTTAAGACAATCCATTCTCAATAAGACATTTCCGTTCTCTACTACTACTTTCTATCGTATTTTGAACGCATTGCGTGTTGAATGGCGGAATTCAACGCCGCACCTCCTGATATACGCTGCGTTATTGTACAATTGTATTACTATAAACGGTAAGCATAAATTATTACAGTCTGATACCTTCTAAGATCTTATATCAAATACCACGCATTTAAAAATTTGTTAAGATTTATTATTTCTCATCACGCTAGAAATAAATGGCTGTGTAATACAAAACGTATCATGTCGTAAACAATGCTTTAATTACTCTATTGGTTGTATGAATCACGATATATATAGGTACACAATGTTGAAGCTTAAAAATCATAAGCTATAACTAATATAAAAATATCCAGCACAAGGAGCAATTAGGGAAATAGAGGAAATCAGGGAACTTATACTCCGTTCCCATTCCGCCGAATTCTCGAAGCATTATGTGTTGAGTGGCGGAACCCAATGCCGCGCTTGGCCTCGTTAGCAGAGCCAAGAAATGAAATTATGAAGTATTTTGTTGTCATTCCCCCAAGTGGGAATCGTACCCACAACCGTCGTGTTAACGACGCCCTCTTATTACACATACATAAGTATACAATATTTTTATTTTGTTTTAGATTAACTAAATTCAGTGTTACACTTGACAATTTAGGTAAAATGTGTGGGTAGTTTGAAATGGAATTCCCATAATTGTAATAAAATAATACTAAAGTATATGTACCTATATAAAACATAATATAATTAATAATACATCATTCGTGTGAGGCCAGTCGTGGCGCAGGGGCACAAAGTGTGACTGTAAAATCGACTGGATGTGGCTTCGGTCCTCACTTGTGGAGATAAAATATTTACTTACATTTATATTTTCATTTGATGTCGAGGCAAAGCGCGGCGTTGAGTTCCGCCACTCAATACGCAATGCCTTCAGAACTTAGTGGAAAGTGGGAAACGGTGAGTCTTAAAACTAGGTTCCCTCTGCCTACCCTGCTGTATGCGGGATACAGCGTGAAGCTAATTAATTTTTAATGTCATTCGTGTCTATTAATAAAATTCACAGCTGAAAGATAATTAAACTACTTTAATAGGTAAATTTGATGAAACAATAAGCCTTATTAAACAATAATAGAAATAGAAACAATAGGATTAATTCTAAGAATATATTTTTAATTATTTTGCATCTCGTTTCTTTAATGTTTATTTAAAAGGAAAGTTTGAGGCCACCGTGGCTGTGATAAGTTCTGAATTTAATTATGTGAGGAGGATGATAGTCCGGTTCGATTTCCACTCGGGGGGAATGAATTATTTTCGTTTCTCCGATCGGAAAAATACAAAGCGTGGCGTTAAGTTCCGCCACACATTACGTGCAAGCCACACATTACGAAGAACAAGGCGTCTTTTTTTAGCTTCACGCTGTTTCCTCTACAAATCAGGTTCAGCAGATGGAACCGGGGAACCTAGTTGAGCCACTCCGTACCAATT
Source organism: Heliconius himera (assembly GCA_021202915.1). Taxonomy (NCBI): domain Eukaryota; kingdom Metazoa; phylum Arthropoda; class Insecta; order Lepidoptera; family Nymphalidae; genus Heliconius; species Heliconius himera. The sequence goes on from JAJHJA010000046.1 coordinate 1,396,730, forward strand.
AAGACACTTCCATTGCTCACTTTCCGTGGAATTCTGGAGACATTTTTGTTGAGCCTTGGAATTCACCTTTTTGTTTATGTAGAGACGAGTGATTTATATACGTATGCATATAGGTTGTAGTACACACAGCATACCGCTAACTGGTGCTTGAATCGTAAACGAAGTGTTTTAATACTAAACTCTATTTCTACCGCAATATATGCGGAAAATATAGCATATTTATGTCAATATAACTGGGTCCCCTGATTTATACCCATCATACATATTATGGATAATCATAATCAATTGTACCTATACAATAAAATATATTAAAAATCCGTCACAATGGTTCTTCTGACGTATGAAATGATGTAAATGTATCACCGCAATTTCTATAATCGTCTATAATAAATAGTTCATCAATTATATTATAGAAAATTATTATCTTTTGACGACGAACCCATTAAGGAGTTTATAATTCACTGGTAACATAATGAATGATAAATAAAACGTATAATCAGCATAATCTAATAAATCCCACCAGCTCTTACAATGATGAGCCTTTTGTCAATTGTTTTGTATTTAAATAATAATTTATTAATTCGTTAACTAAACTTCCATAATTGATTTACCAATTAAATTATGTTTATCTAAAGGCGTGCATCACGATAGTTCAGAAATATTCTAAAAGCTGAAGCTTGAACCCAATTCGAGAATTTAAATTAAATAAGTAGTTTAAATTTATATTTCCATTTCTTCGCTCTGGTATCGAGGTTAAGCGCGGCGTTGAGTTCTGCCACTGAACACGCAATGCCTCCAGAATTCGGCAGAACGTGGGGAACGGAGTGTCTTAACACTAGGTTCCCTCTGCCTACCCTGCTGTGTGCGGGATACAGCGTGAAGCTAATTTAATTTTTTTTTTAAGTAGAACATGGTTAATTTACGTATCGTTAGATTTTTTTCTCACTATTTATTGTATAAAACATATATTCTGTTATAAATTGGCAGAATTTGAAATTGTTGTGTTATATATGTATTATTACGACGCTCTGGTATATAAAGCGCGGCGTTGAGTTCCGCTACAGAACACAATGTCTCGAAGATTGGGCAGACAAAATAGAAAATAGAGTGTCTTAACTCAAGGTTCCCTCAACAATTGAAATACTACAAGATATTTCCAATTGATCTCAAGATCCAATAGATCCTAAGACTAGCATGTCAAAACTAAAAAAGCTCTGTATCTTTACAATATTTGTATCAACAGATTTTTCTTTAAAATGGCATCAGATGACGTCTATAGTTTCCATTTATAACAGTTTATAATCAATAACGTGTAAACAAACAATAGTATATTTTTTACTATTTGAAAGTACTACGTATAAGTTACTATCGATAAGTATATTTATATATAAAAAATACGCGGAAAGTGAACATTATATTTTATAAAGTATTCTTGGATAAAACTTGTATTAAGACACTGTAATAATAATAACATTTTTTATTATAAACAGATATGGAACCCCAGACATAAGTAATAAATGAAGAACGTATACATTTTTATGGCAATATTGTACATCTTAATAATAATTAAAAATCAAAATTAAATCAGCTTCACGCTGCATCCCGCACACAGTAGGGTAGAGTTAGGTAGGAGGGTACTGCGTGTTGAGTGGCGGAACTCAACGCCGCCCTTTCGCCTCCACACCAGAGCGAAGAAATAAAAATATAAATTTAAATAAATATTTCAATTCCCTTAGTGGGGATCGAACCCACAACCAGTCGATTTTACAGTCACACTTTGTGCCTCTGCGCCACGACTGGCCTCATAATATAATATCATTTTCAATAGATTCTAATAGAAAAAGATGATATATTTTTTAAATATTTTGTAGCCATAACTCATAATCACCTGTTTTTTTTTTATTTTGTTTCTGAAAGTTACTTTAATTTTTTTAAAACGCTTACAGTATAATATATAGTTGTTTTATATATGATTTGTGACAATAGCTGTTATATTATCTGCAATCAATTATTTTTGAATTATGTATCTTAGATATTTATTATTTATATTTTACCTTAATGCAATGTCATTAAGGCCGACGAGATCATCGTCTGAATGTAAACGTGACGGTTGTAGGTTCGATTTCCACTCGAGGGAAAATATAATTTTCATTTCCTCGCACTGCTAAAAAGATAAAGCCCCCGCAATGTCTCTAAAATATGCCCAATTGTGGGAAACGGAGTGTCTTACAACAATAAATTCTCTGTTGTGCGGTAAAAAGCGTGTAACTGTTTTCTTTTCTTCGTTTATATTCTTTATATTTCTTATCAAATATTACTTGACGTATCAAATAATATATTACCGATGCATATATAAAAAATATTTTTTTCTAAATCTTCAACTATATTTTATAAATTGTAGTCTCTTACAGCACTTTTACAATATTTATTAGCTGCGGCGAAAACCCGACTATTGTGTTATATACATAAAAAAATGTTCGTCTTTCCATAATTTGTGTATAGAGGAAAGACGCGTATGTATAGACTAGGCTTAGCTCGGAAGAGATTTGTAAAAATGTAAAATAAATGATCATAAATTGTAAATATGATATCGAAATACAGTACAGTCATTAAAGTAATATTGTTAATAAAATTATATTCATAAACAAAATATTTTGTATTATTTAATACCTTTTTCTTTTTTATTTCAGATTTGTAGATGTTTTCATACACGCCAACATATATTTTATATAGAGGCAGTGGCACAGTCTATGACTGTTAGCATGTCGGTTGTGGGTTCGATTCTCACTCGGGATGAGTTATTATTTTTATTTCATTGTTCTGATAGGGACAAAGCGCAGTGTTGAGTTCCGTTAATCAACACGTAAAGTTTCGAAAATGTTCTATGACTATGTTCTTTCTGTCTGTCTCTCTCAAGAATTTTTTTATCTATAACTTATGATTGATAAAAAAAAAAGAAAATATATGTTCAAACTAATATTATAATGGTAGGTAGATTATTTCTCTTCAAAAACTAAGCAAAGTGATCCATTAATAAAAATTCTGTTTTATACCTTCCTTTCCAAAAAAATGTCAAATGAAAGGATATAAAAAAATTGCGGCCGTCGTGTCTCAGCGACACAGCGTCTGACTGGAAATGCGACTTGCTTCGCCTTCGTATTGAAAATTCGGCGGAAACTGGGGAACGGAGAGTTTTAACATTAGGATCTCTCTGCCTAGGGTAAACATAGCCGGGATATAGTGTGAACCTAAAAAAAATCACAAAAAGATAATATGTAAACAATATATTTTAATGAGTGTTATTTAACTTAGTGCCATCGATCCTCATCTGGCTTGCAATGCTGCTCCACATAAAAGGTAAGTTTCAAGTATTCCAAAATGAATAATGAAATGAGTTCTCGGTACGCATCGTTTATGGTAATCAGTGGGCAACTTACTTTAATTACTTATGTTTGTGTATAATAAATTAATTATTTTATTTTTAAACGTCCGTCTGTTTGTGTGCTCTTAAATATTGTAAAACTGTTTAATTAGTTACTTCTAAAATAAAAATTTGTAAATATTCTGCAAATTTGTAACTGTAAACCCCAAATTTATAACTGTTCCCCTGAGGGGGAACCGTTATTTTTCCTTGATCCGATGACAACAAAAAGCGCGGCGTTAAGCTTTACCATTCTTTGTTAACTGGAGCAGAAGCATATATAAAACAAATGTTATTTCGTTTCATAATGAATGTAGTTGTATGTACTTTTTGTTTTAGTGAGTTTTGGTGTTTTGATGAAAAGACGCGCTCACATTTCTGCTATTAATTTTGTATATTCCAATTAGGGCAGCACCTGGATAGATAGATACTCCTTTTCCTAAAAAATATTGATTTACAAGAATAGAAACGGTGAATGCGGTGATCAAATACTCTCTTCATGTAATTTTCTCTGCTCTGTGGCGTGGATATATTTTTCATAGTTAATATTTTTCATAATTCGATAAAGTTCGACCATTTAAGTTTCTTGGTGCCAATTGCTGTTTTTGTATTTTTCTCAACACGAATGCCTCCAGAATTCGGCGGAAAGTTGGAACGAGGTGTCTTAACAGTAGGTTTTCCCTGCCTACTCTGTTGTGTGCGGGATGGAGCGTGACGCGTGATTTTAAATAGAAGCCTGGCCCAGTCGCACACGGATTTGACTGCAGACGTAATGGTTGTGAATTCGATTGCTTTTCGTTTAAATTTAATATTTTACATTTTCGCTCTGGTAACGAGGCGAAGCACGGCGTTGAGTTCTGCCATTGCCAACACGCAATGCCTCAGAATTCGGCGGGCTTCAACTTGAAGCAAAAAAGTTAAACAAAAGACACGGCATTTCCTTTGTATTATACATGCTAATTGTAAGATGAATTAATCCGGTTTTTTGAGTTACAAGATAGGGTTGCTGTAATATAAGTAAATCGGTATATATATCAAAGCAACCTCTCTGATGTCTCTGATGTTGAAAAGTCAGAAAAAATTGGAAACGAAGTGTTTTAACACCCGGTTCCCTTTGCCTATTCTATTGTTTGTTTTTAGCTTCACGACGTATCCTGCACATAGCAGGATTGCCAGAGGGAACCTGGGCACCTAGTTTTAAGAGACTTCCGTTTTTGCACTTTCTGCCGAATTCTGGAGTTATGCGTGTTGAGTGGCGAAACTCAACGCCGCGCTTTGCCTTGTTACTAGAGCGAGAAAATAAAAACTTGAATTTTTTCATTTCAATTTTTGTCATGGTAACCGAACCCACAACCTAGCGCGTCTACAGTACATACTTGTACCCTTGCGCTACATCCTCAGTCTTTATTATATAATCTGTTGTTCGATTTATTTAGTGTAAGTGACAACCTTAGTTTACTTTGAGCTTTATTTGCATTTCAAGTTTAATTTAAAGACACTAGTCTCAGCCCGCGGCGATATAAATTGCGACAGGTGTCTGTTCCTCTACCTATATTATAGTAGACTTTTTTTATTAAAATACCTAAGTACCTACATTCCTTTACACCTGTTTTGTCACGTTTCTTATCGGATTATTCAGAATAAGTTTTTGCAAATTGAGGCCATCATGGCGCAATGGGACGTTGTTTGATTGTCAATGGGATGGAAATTTTGACACTAGGTTACTTCTGCCTATCCTGCTATATACGGGATAATTCGAGTCCTGTTACGTAAAATTTTAAAAAATAATAATATAATTATATATATATATATATATATATATATATATATATATATATATATATATATATATATATATATATATATATATATATATATATATATATAAAGAATATTGTTTGGTATGCGTTTTATTTTTGTGGAAAAAAAAACTTTTTACTATTTAATTCAAATATTTTTTACTTCAAAGAACTATTAACAATTTACTTACCACTCATGTACATACAGGTGTGATATATGAAAGAGATAGATGCGTCACAAGTCGAAGGGTCACAAGGAGGGTCACACGGTTGTGGGTTCGATCTCCACTTGAGGGAGTGAATTATTATTTATTAATATTTTTATTTCTTCGTTCTGGCACTCATTGAGTTTCGCCACTCAATACGCATTGCCTCGAAAAATATGGGGAAAAATCGGGAACGAAGTGTCTTAACACTGCCTCTGCCCTGCATTATGCGGGATACAGCGTGAAGCTGATTATGATTATAATAATTATAGTAATTTTTACCCCCCATATATTTAAGACATTGAAAAAAAAACAAAGCAGTAAATCACTAATGCCTTCATTATTTAGAGATTATCACGCCAATAAGATCACCACTTTATAGAAAGATAACTAACTACACCCGACGGCTTTGAAATCAAATACAACTATTTAAACATATATATGTAATACTACTCATTATGCACAAAAACATTTGTTTCCATACCTTCTTCATTTTTTCACAGGATTCCTTATAAAATACCTTAAAAGCTAATACGCTATTTCCAGTTAAAAGGCGATCAGATTACGTAAAGCAGACGGATTCTTCATACTTATGTTAATTAGTTACTTTGCAGATTGCGGCCACTGATCTTACTTGATGTATTTATATGGGCATTATGGCTCATTTAATTAAGCTCATTTGTGGTTAAATATGCTAGAGTTAGGTCGTGGGTTTGGTTCTTTGGTCGTGTGAATGTCTTCTCTGTCATCTAGTAATAGCTGCTCGTATTTAGAACAAAATTGTTACTACTTTATCTTATAGAGATAGAATGTTGATACGATGTATCTAATAACTATTGATACATTTTAGTAGTAATGCGATGGTTGTGGATTCGATTTCCACTTGAGGCATTAATTATGTTAATTTCCCCACTATGAGAGGACAAAGCACGGCGTTTAGTTTTCACTCAATACGCAATATTTCAAATTCGGCCGTAAAAGGTGAGTACGGAGTGTCTTGACAAGAGGTTTTTCTGTCTATCCAGCTATAAGAATGAATGACGGATATAGCGTAAACCTCAGCTTCAAGCCTAAGTGACCAGGTAGGCACAGAGATCCAGGGAAACTAGTACATAATACACATAAAGAGACGTTTTTTCGCCGAATACTGGAGAGATTGCGTGTTGAGTGGCGGAACTCAACGCCATGCTTTGCCTCGTCACCAGAGTGAGGAAATGAAAATATTAAACAATTCATTTCCTCGAACTTCCTTTGTCGCAATTACAGTCGCACGCTTGTGTCCCTGAGCCGCGACTGGCTTCAAAGTATTTTTTTAACATTAGATAAAGCAGTCTACGTGTATTTTATTTCCATATGTCGCCTTACTTATTTACTTACTAAAAAGTAAAATAAATCTTTCTCTGGAATATACTTGTGTAGGGAACTATTATTTATATTTATAGTTTATTTAATATGTGTCTTTTATGTATTTCAATATTGTCTTTTAATTATTTATCATTTATATACATAGGTACATACATTTAATAGAATTTATATATTTTGTAGTAAGTATTCGTATTTAGTTTATTTATATCAAAGCGCTCACTGCCGTCGACTGAATCGGTAAGGTGCCGTAATATTTACGCCTACCCCCTTGTCGACGGCATATTTAATTATCACAGTCGTTGCTTGCCACTCGATGCGTTTTCCATACGTTCCTTTGTTTTATATAGTATTTTATTCTAAATTCGTATCTTTCGTGTTCTGTTATATATATATATATATATATATATATATATATATATATATATATATATATATATATATATATATATATATATATATATATATATGTTTGTAGTTGACTTTCCTGTATATACTGTACCGTGTTTAATTGTGATTTTACTATTTGTGTTATCACTGTATGTACATTTAAAGTGGTATTGATTAAACTCAGTGATAAACGTGAGTAGACTTTTATTCTTCCATCATCAACAGTACACTTGTACTAAACTAGAATTATCTAATGATTTTAAGTAAACACCTATTCAGTTTATTTTTTTTATTTGAAATACGCCACATATATAATATGTCGTCCGTGTCAGTTTTTGCTCTAGTCTCTCCTTTTTAATTGTATTGTCAATTTAAGTTGAATTCACGCCATCAAAGTTGACAAATCCGGTGGTTATCTAGTCCTTGATGTAAAATTATATTTTTACGAATTTTTCAAAATCTTGAAGTTGTAGAGTATTATATCGACTGCAGAAGGTTTATTTTCTCGATTCATTTGACAAACGAATTTGCCACTGCATTACAGTTGCAATATATGGCGACTCCACCGGCTTTGCAACCTCATGATGATGATACCGCTACTGATGATGTAGTTGCAATTGGTCTGATCTTAGTGGTGTTACAATATGATCCCAGATCAAAGCCAGGCACATTCACTGTCATGGAATTTTGATGCAAGTTTCGCTAACTGTCAATATTCAGATCGGTTGATGATTGTATGGGTAGAGATGTATTCTGAATGCGTGACTAAGCTTTTTGCATTAATGACGGTAATAAACATAATACAGTGCTAATTAAAAACACTATTACAAAAGCTTTTACTTTGACGACTGGTGTCGGCAACGGATTCTAGGCCGATCTTTGGTACTCATGACTTATTTCGCTAACTGCAGGAGACGCCTAACCAAATTCCTGATAAAATTTGATATCTTCTCGGATATTGATAATATGAAGGCCATCTAGCCGCACAGTTTAAAGTTGGTAACTTGCTCTTCAGGGAAAGTATTTTTAAACAGCGCTAACTGTTTATCTGTTGTAGGTGCAGAAACCATCTATGATTTCTTATTATCACAAACATCACTCTTTTGTCGTGTGAATGGATTGTTGACTAACTAATGTCGTATTGAAATGCTGTCATATGTTTCTTCATAATCGACAATTGAACACATTTTATGCCTATTCAGTTCGAGGTTCCTAAGTGGCGTCGCTTCTCCATCCACCGTCACACGCGCGACGCGTCACTGTTCTTATTTACTGTAATAAATTCTTTTATTCCTTAGCTATCCAGTGGTATAATTCCATTGTCGATGTAGAGGATAGTTTGGTAAATTAAACTGTATATCCCTCAATTGTATTATCGGCTTATATAGATAGATATAGGTTGTTGGATTGTCCCCGTAAATTTGCAAATTTATTTACGTCGAAATACTAGTACGTGTCTGTAATTTTAAAGAAAAACTTGTTTTAAAACCAATGTTTTTTTTAATATAAATAAATTATTAAAAAATATTCATAAAAACCTTGCTCAATTAGGCAACCAAATCCAATCCAACGAATATAGTGAAGTGTAAGATGCATCCCGTATTTAACAGGATATGCAAGAAGAACCTAGTGCTGAGACACTCAGTTCTCCATTTTTCTTTGTCAAACTTTTGTTACATTGCGTGGTGAGTGTTGGATATCAATGGTGCCTTTCGCTGCCGCCTCAATGCCGCCTTTTCACCAGAACGTTAACAAATTCAAGTAATTCTCTCCCCCTAATGAGATATGAACCAATAACCGTCATGTTTACATTCAGAGGCTGTATCACTGTGATACGAGGGAAAAAATATAAGTAGCTCTATAATTTAAATATACCTATTACATTATAATATTTACAAAATATCGCTGTCGCTTCAAACCGGTGGGCTGTCAAAACTAAAAACCATGCCCCGGCGTCGAGTAGACAAGTTAATTGCAAGTCAAACATAAAATAACACACGTATACGCGCTTAATCAATCTAACTGGCGTTTTTTAAATCTGTTTGCTTATTTTTTTTATTTATAATTTTTAAAAATCTTTCATTATGAAGACATCTCCTATTTTTGGGAGAAATTAAGGAAATCTAGATAGTATTTTGAATAGGAATTTAAGTCATGGCCATTATTTTTGTGGTCCCCGACGGTGTGTGCGGCCCGAATCTATAGAAATGTAGAAATTTGTACTGATTCATTTATTTATTTGACAGCTAAATCCTATTTGGTCTGTCAGGCTTTAACAAATAATTTTAAAAATATTCACTAACAATTCAAGCTCTATATTAACTTACCTTAATCCAAAATATTTCGAAAAAACATATAAACATGCTATTTAGCGTTAAGCCCGCCTATTGTACATTTTTTTTTGTATTAAATTTTGTGCAATAAAGAATCTAAAAAAAAAAAAAACATTAAAAAAGTTAGGTACGTACCTATCCATTGAAATTATCGTCATTTTGCTTCTTTAAATTTTTATGACATATCTCAAACTGAAATGTCTTTCTATTCAACCCATTTAATAAGAAAATTTAAAATATTTCTTTACAATACTTATTTTTTGTGATTTTTTCCTTCAAATATCTATTATGTAATAAATAGAAACAAAAATTAAATAAATATTTCTTTACAGAATTTTTTCACATTCTATCTATTTCCATAAAATTTCCAACAAAAAAAAAACCAAATAGATTAGATAATATACAAAATTATTTATCTATGACACGAAATAAAGTAACTTTTGTAGGCCTATTACTATTACGTATGGAGTTCCGTCGCTGTCATGCTACGTGACAGCTTGAAAGTTGACTTTTTACTTTTCTATTTATCAAACAAAAAAGAGTATTTTGTTTTTATTTCACTTATAAGTGAACGACTATAAACATGTACACTAGATAGATCTTCCTTTTATTTAATTCGAGGCCATCGTTGAGTAACGGCACATCGACTGCCTGTAAACGGGACGGTTGTGGGTTCGATTCTCACTAGCGAAAGAATTATTTTCATTTCCTCACTCTGGTCGCACGACAAAGCGCGGCGCTTTAGTTGGGCCACGTCCAAGGATAGAAAATGTATTTATTGAAATATAATCTATATAGAAATGTTCATACTGCCTCTTTTATTTTAAGCTAATTTAATTTGGGCTTGTCCATAATTTATAGTCGATGTTGATATTTTGGTGGTGAAGGCTGTCAAACTGGCGCCTTAGTGCTGTTTTGTCCGAGATGAAAAAAAAGCTTTACTAATGTTTGTTTTTATGAATATTAATTATGTCGGTAGTATATTTCTTTTCTTTTTGTTCTATTTGGCATTCATACATTTTGCAGCATAGAAAGAGAGATACATGTTGATACTAATCAATAATATGTTCTCTCTCTTTCGTCTTACTTATTAATAATAAGTTATAATTAAGTATTTATATTATCTGAGGTCCGAGGACGATATGGCGCAGTGCCACAAACGTACGACAGTAAACGCGATGGTTGTGGGTGTGATTCCCATTCGGGGGAATGAAATGTTTAATATTTTCATTTTCTCGCTTTGGTGACGAAGTAAAGCGTGACGTTAAGTTCCGCCACTCAACACGCAATGTCGAGAATTCGGCGGAAAGTGGGACGGAAGTGTCTCTAAATCGAAATGGAGTCACTTAACACTAGATTTCCTCCGCTTACCCTCGTTTTTTTTTTTTTTCGAATGGACTTTAATGCTGTTGACCTGGACTGGTCTTGACAGCGTCACGGGCTGGGAGGGACGAGTGTAGCTCGCCCCTGAAGATAAAAATTACGAGCTTTGATGGACGCTCGTGAAGTGTTGGCGATCGCGGGGGAATACCCCGCGTACGCTAATCATGGGGGATTTCGACCGTTGGGCCCCGCCGCGCCGAGGCGCGGGCGTGCCGTGAGATATGACTGGCCTCGCCGCCTCTTATGGCGGCGGAGAGTGGGACGTGGGACTGAGAAGTGAATCCTCTCAATGTATTGGGCGTTGGCAGCAGTGATGGGATCGTGGGGGTCCAGAAGCACGCTTCGAGGGCGTCGAAAACGTGGATGTGGGTGAGGAGCGTACTTACACGCTTCGACAATGAGTGGGTTGGAATGGGAATCTGCACGCTCGTAGTAGCGCTTGGCCAGGCGCTTGCAGAATTTCTTACCCTCGTATGTGTACGATACAGCGCGAAGCTGAAAAAAAAAGTGTATTTATTTTAGTTAGTAAAAATATATATAGGTACATATGTATTTGTATGTACTGATATGAAAATAATTAATCTAGAATCTAAACACTCTCGAGTCGAGGGGCATTAGGCACATTTCGCTATTTCGCCACAATGGTTTTATTTTCTCTATACCACTGTCCAAATGTTTAAAACTCTTCTGTTACTGTGCTTGCAGACAACATACGGACGCAACTACGCGGCGTAGAACGCAGTTCTCGGAGCGGAGCCCTAAGGCACGTATTTATGAATTGTTCTCAAATCTAAAATCAATCTTTTTCCATTCATACATCTTAAGATCAATCTCAGAATTGAGAGCGGGAGAAATTCTGGATATTGAAATGCACGCAATGCGGCTTAAACTAATTATAAAATATTAGAAAAAAAACGGTAAAATTTTTTGAATATGGGGATATTTTATTAATGATCATTTTTTTATTACAGAAAGTGGACACAAAACGTCGTGTAGCACCCTCAATACTACTTTAGGTAATTATACCAAATTAGTTTCCGTGTTCTAAGCGATGATTAATGCCTCACTCATTTTGGATATCCATCACAGTTCAGGGGACACGCAAAAATATCTTAGAAATTTATAATATTTCGATATGTTGCGTGTTTTTTTTAATTAACAATGGAAGAATATCTGCCTAAATGTGTATGATGATTGTGAGTTTGATAATACATTTTTTTTATTGTACTAGTGATTTCAGAGGATTCAAATAAAACTAACGTGATGATCATCATACATGTGGGTGGTACTCAAATAAAATTCGTAACGGAAATCAAAACTTTAGAAATAATATAAGATGAAAAAATTACTTTCAACAATAACATCAGGTATAATTTTGTGGATATATAGAACGGCAAAATTATTAGGACGATACACAGCGCAGTGATAGAGCCTATATTACTGTATGCAGCCAACGTATAGGCGTCCGAGATGGAGAAAAATTAGTATTCGCAGTGCCTGGACAGAGTTCAGAGAGGGTTCGTCCAAAAGAATATTAAATCTTATAGGACGGTCTCTCTGAATGCTGCCCTGACGCTCAGCGGGTTCATTTCCCTTGATATGAGAGTCCAAGAGGCACCGCAAGTTTACGAGGCAAAGCGGGGAAAGCTGTAAGATTTCTTTCATTGAAGAAAATTTGAAAAAAAGGTCGCGCTCGGTCTGACACCCCGTCGCAAGAACTCTACATGTAGTTCCAATGCCTAGAGGACCTTGAACCGAAAACTGTAAATGCTATTGACCTGAAAGAAAAAAATGAAAGAGTATAGAAATTACGTACTAATTTAGGGTTACAGAAAATTTTCATTATGATAGATATTTGTAAGAAAACAATTAAAAATAGTCCTAGCCTAGATAACTGTAAGTGAAATGAAATGAAGAAATTAAAAGTACAAAAATAGCCAAGACTGATCGTTTAGACTAACTATATTAAAATATTAACTGTAATAAAAAAAACGAAACTCGACAAAGTCTCCTGTCACACCTGAGGACCCATTCTGGGTCATCTTTAAAAAAAACATGAGGTCGCGGGTACGAGCTAAATTGGTAGGTAACGTATTAAGCATAAAATTTATATTCGAAATATTTAATAAATAATACATTATTGACTTGACAATAAAATGATACTGTTTAAATATCTCTCGCAATGATTCAAAATAAAAATTAAAAATTTTATAATTAAAAAAGAAAACAACCAAAAAAATACGCTTTTCTACACCAAACGGAGACCTAAACTGGAGAGACAATCTATTTTAATGTTCAGGTTCAGACTCCATCATCATACCAGCTCGAATGATTTTATTTCAATCTATCGATTTTAAGTCAAGTAATAAAAGCATATTAAATAATCAAATATTATTATACTTTATTACAATAGCTAATTTAAAACCGTGTTCCAACAAATATTAAGCTTCATAAATACATTTTTCTAAGCAAGTGCCACTTCCTTCCCTAATAAGCAATGTGTTACAAAAACATTTTCCAGAGGGTGTATGTAAGCGTAGGTGTCAATCTAGGGGTGGTTCTGTAATGGTACAAAGTTGTTGTGAAAAGCAACACTCGACTCGCGTACCTCTAACGATACAATGTGGTGTAATTCATAAGCTCTTTATTGGGCAGGGTTCTTGATTCTTTTTTTAGCTTCACGCAGTGTTCCGCACATAGGCAGAGGGAACCTGGGAATCTAATGTTAAGACACTCCGTTCTCGTGAAGTTCTCATTACGTTCGTTCCTTATTTTCAGCCGAATTCTCGAGATATCGCGTGTTAAGGGGCTTTCTTAGTCTTGATATGAAGATTTACTTTAATTTTCGCATGGCGGGTAGCTATAATAATATTATTTTATTTTAAAATGTTTCTAGTACATAAAGAAGGGATAAAGAATAAATATTTCCCGCATATAGCAGGCTAGGCAGAAAGATTTTGTTATTTAGTCGTAGACACTTTCTTTTTTTAATTCCACTCGAACTCGAGATGTTACGTGTGGAGCTGCGAAACTCAACGGCGCACATACCGGAGACTGGAAATGAAATAATTTATACCACGAGTGGGAATCGAACGAGCAAATACAGGGCCAGTCGGACTTCAACATATTTTTTTTTTTAAATATATGGTGTAAACTTTTTTTTCTTTGCCCTGGTAGACATAGCGCGGCGTAGTCATGAAAATTGGGAAATGGAGTGCCTTAACATTTTCTATAAAATTTCTTCATATATATTAAAATATTAATCTATATTTCTTAACACTAAGTTCCTAGGTATCTCTGCCTATCATGCTATATGCGAGATATAGCGTGAAGCTACAAAAAAATCTCCCGGTATGAAATCAATAAAATGTACCAAATGTACCTACAGAGGTGCTAACAACATAAATAAGTTGTAACAAGCGTGTAAAAATTTCCACGTAGCTCGATGAGAACGTATGGCTTAGTCGGTTTCCAGGAGGCGCGGGTTCGAATACTGCTACATTCAAATTTTTATACGTTTTCTAAATAAGTATAAAATGCACCAATTTTGTATCACATTAACCATTTTCAATTAAACACTGTTTGCCAAGTTGGACTATCTAGAGACGTTTAGCGTTATCGTGTTTTCACTTTGGGTGGGTATAGTGGGTCCCGCGGGATCGCGTCGGGTTGCCTGTATGTAATAGGAAGAGCAATTTAGCTAATTTAGACTTATTTTCGGATCGAATGTCTAATTAAATATTATATTATAGCGCAGTTCTAGTGCGGAGGCACACGCGTGCGACTGTAAATTTGACGGGTTGTGGTTTCGTTTCCCACTTGAGGAAATAAAATATTTAATATAACGAGTGTCTTAAGACTAGGTTCCCTCGCACATAGCCATATACCTGCTATGTGCGAGATACAGCGTGAAGCAAATTTTTTTTTTGCTTTAGTAACGAGGCGAAGCGGGTCGTTGAGTTCCGTCACTCAACCCGCAATGCCTTGACATTCTTTATTTAGAATAAGTTTTTATTTTAGAAACATTACTAATTTTGAAAACAATTGGTGGATAGTAAATTTAAATCTTTAAATGTCATCGACAACTTCCTCTGTATGTTTAGTTTTGGCAAAGGCCTCTTCCAAATTCATCCATTCAAATTTATTATTTTATCTTATCTTCGCAACGCCTATATTGTGTTCCCCTTTTCCTCCCTTTATCTATAATAGATATACCTATTTTATATATTACATCACGATTATTTCTATGTGACCCATTGTATCTGAGGTCGAAGTACCTCGGACAATTAGTATATAATAGTTCTAATCAACCACGCGGGCAAAGTTCCAGGCAAAACCTAGTTTACTATAAAATAAAGATATGCAGTAAAGTATTTTAAAAGGTTAAAATTTATATCTTCCAAATATATATAAATCTTGTGTTCATTCTTCGCAGCATACTTTTGCGAGGTTAAGCCGGAAGGTCGATAATGAAAATAAATACCTTAGTTATCTCCGAGATAAGGAAAAATCTCAATTACAGCGCTACCTGGTATTACTTGTATGGGCATGAATGTATTTTTAATACAATTAATTATGGATATATTTTAAATGGCTATTTTATTATATTATATTAGTCATGACTTGAGACCATCGCTTCGCAGTAGGACAGTATATGACTTTAAATGCAATGGTTGTGGGTTCGATTTCTACTGGTAGAAATGAATTATTGTTATTTCTAGGCTCTGGCAAGAGAAAGCGCTCAGTTCCTCTACTTAACATGCACTCTCGAATTCGTATCAATTGCGGAGGTCAGAGTAACTTCACACCTATTTGTCTTGGTCTGAAAGAAAAATATTGCAGAGGGATCCTAATGGTCAGATACTCCAATATCCACCTTCCACCCAACTTTCGAGACATTGTGTGTTGAGTGGCAAAACTTAACGCCGCGCTTTGTCTTGTTAAAAAAGCGAGGAATTTAAAACAATTTTTACTCCCCTATTGAAATTCGAAGTCACAACCTCCACGATGGCCTCAAAATCTTAATAACAAATGTTATTACAACTTTTGAATATTTCACAAAAACAATACTTTGTCACGGGACGAGAGTTTTTTGCTTCTATTCAACCCCGCATTATGTCAGTAAAGTGATTTGGGGTTCTGTCGAGACAACTCAATAATCTCGATTGATTGCGAGGGGAAGGTTATTTGTTTCAAAATCGAATATATTTTGATAGAAAAAGTTATAATATGTATCAAATATATTATTGTTTTTAATAATGCGGCTAGGTTGGAAAATATGAGAGTAGGCCACGGTTGTGGTTTGAGTGGCGGAACTCAACGCCGCGCTCTGCTTAGTTACCAAACCGAGGAAATCAAAATATGAAATATTTTATTTCCTCGAGTGGATAAGTCTTAACACTAGCTTCTCTTTGCCTACGCAGCTATGTGCGGGATACAACGTGAACGTAAAAAAAACATGAGGTATGTAGCTAAATTCGTGGGAAATACTCGCTTCAGAAGTTTAAAAAGTACTTAAAATTTAATTGAACATAGTAAAACACGGATGGCATGAGTCTAACAATTAAACGGTAATTGAAATATTGAATCTTTCATTAAAATACGTATTTATTGTACAAAGTTTAAAATTTAAATTATATTACTAAGAGGTATAAGGCCTCGTATTACGTATATTTCCTATATTTCTATACAAATATGGTACTCACTGGTATGATTTAATTCCCTATAGCTCGCGGGCATGTATTCATTTACGTCACATAATAAGGGCCGTTATAGGACCATCGTGGAATATTTATTACTTAATATAGTTATTTACTTCAAGTTAAAATGGTATATTTTCATTATGCAGTTCTCGCTTTTTTTTATTTAGTGATGAGTCATTTTGTTCCCCGACTTCGGTCTAATTGCCATATGCCCGATATGACAAAATTTACAACCACGTTTACAGTCGGCCGGTGTACCACTGAGCCATTATGGTCCCGAGAACATTGCGGAATGCCGCACTTTATCTTGTCAGTCTAGTTCATATTTTTGAATAGATGTAATAGTATCCCTCAACTAGTATTTAAACCTAAAATCATTGCGTTCTTCTATTCACGACTGCGCCTAAAAGGGTCATGATTAAATTAAGATATGAATGTAACTTTAATATTGAAAATTTATTGAGTAATTCTTCTTCTCAGTAGACCCGCCTTTCGTGTCGATGCTAGCGATATGCTCATTTTCATTAAAAAATGCTTGCTGAGGTGGCAAGTATAAGAGTAAAGATTATTTTGAATTAAAATTTAATTATTTTATTTGGCTTAAAGCCACATTTAGATATGTCAATTAAAGATAATGGCGTCATACCAAAAAAGTTACATACATTTCTTTAAAATCTTGATTTAATGTCAGTTAAACGCCAATTAACGTCTTAGAATCTTGTGTTTTCAGGGGCAGACGTTTGATTTAACAAAAAACAATGTTTTTGATTACACATATTAGTTTATTAAGTCATTTTTGTTTCAATATAACGCCGTCGTGACGCAGCGGCACAGAGTCTAACTATACTAAAAGCGACGCTTATGGGTTCGATTCTCACTCGGGGGAATGAATTATATTTTCCTCTGGCACTGGTAATAACACTCTCTAATATTGGGCAGGCGTGTGGAGAACGCAGTTTCATATAATCAAGTTCTCCTGCTATCTCTGCTATGCGCGGCATACCTACAATACAATCAGGTTCTCCTGCTATCTCTGCGCGGTGTACCAACAAGGTGAAGTTGAAAAATATTCCTTTTATTTTTCCTATATTGTAAAATTATATAGGTGGAGGGATAGCGACACTAAACGCCGTGCTACTGCCTCTTTTTTAAGTAGATGTACACATAAATTCGGATTGGCATCTAAGTCATAACTATAAAGCACAATCAAAATTCCTTTGTATTATGACTGTATCAGGACGAAGTTATATACGAGAAGGTATGTGCATGTGTTATTTCAAAAGAAATAAAGTTCCATGGCCCAATACGTCATTTCAAAACGCTTAACACAATAAATGTTTTCTTATTAGGGCATAGTATATAAATTAGTGGATAATTTTTTTTTACATATCTATTTATTGTGCATAATTAACTAGTTACTAATAAAAATATTATAATTAAACAGATTTTTTTGTGTGTTTGTACGTTTGTTACGCTTTATACATCTCATTGCGCATAGCAGGATAACTTTGTTGAAGTTTATACGTTGTCTGTCACTCTGTAACGGGGTAGTGTTTAGTGGGTAAGCATTTTATCGACATATGAATTTATAGAATAGCTATTACAATCGTTTGAGAAGTGTAAGAAATTTATATACCATACAATGTTTAAATGGCTCTATCACAGTTACATTTAAATTATTTTATTTTACATAAAAAATATATATACCAACTGAAATGAAAACCTCCTTTTTAAAGTCGGATAAAAAACTCGTTAACACTATAATACGTAGCAAGATATATACGCGTTCCTCACGCTCCACCTTACTTCCGAGACATTACGTGTGGAGAGGCGGAATTCAACGCCGTGCTTTGTCTTGTTAAAAGGAAATGAATTGAATGGGAATCGAATTCATGACTTAGCGTGCTACTTAACGACTTAGCGTCATTTTTCTGTACCTACAAGTACTTATCTAACAAAGCACCAACTGAAACAGGTCGTAGTTTTTTCTATATTTTTACAGCATATGTATGGTTCTCACTGTGGTGAATTTTAATTATTGTGATGTCTTCATTTACAATTGAATCGATTGACGTAAGAGATTTAAAAATTTGCCAACCTGTTATTCCCTAAACCTTCACACATAACCTTCTTTGCGTCACACAGTAGGACAAAAACGAAGTGTGTGAACACTAGATTTTCTTTGCGTATGCAAATAGGGGAATAAAAATGCTTATACACCTGTGCAAAGCTAGCATATGTCGCTTGTCCATATAATTCTTATAAAAGTTATAGACTTTTTGCCGTTTCGCCCATATTTGTCTGCCCTAGCCCCGAAGGCGGCGGATATTGCGGAATTATTATACTTATTATTGTCTCCTACAGCGCTTTGTTCTTTCTTTGTCTATAAATGGACATTAAGATAGATTTCCATGTTATATTATAATAAATAAAAATATACAAGACTTATATATTGCGTATAATTTGGTAATAAAAATACCTTATGGATCCAAAGACCGCATTAGTAGTAGTTTATAGTAAGTAGTCTATAAACATAAAGGCTGTAATACTTTTCAATATATAGATACTTATTTGAAGTATAGCGTACGTGTTTAAGCTAAGTAAGTACTTAGAGCAGAGCATTGAAAGCTTCAGGCAGGTCGTGGCGCAGAAGCACACGCGTGTGACTGTAAACACGTCAGGTTGTGGATTCGATTCTCAGTCGATGAAATGAAATATTTAACATTTTCAATACCTCGCCCTGGTAACGAGGCTAAACGAGGCGTTGAGCTCCGCCAATAAAAACGCAATGCTTCTAGAATTCAGTGAGAAGTGGGGAACAGAATTTCACATTTAATGGGAACGGAGTGTCTTAATACTAGGTTCCCAGGGTCTGTCTGCCTACCTTGCTATATGTGGAATACAGCGTGAAGTTAAGTGAAAAAAAAAATGTTTTATTCAATGCTTTTTGCAAATGCTTTTTTATGTTGATTTGTTTTCTTCTCCGTTTGAATACGATTAAATCGTATTATTGTTATTACTGTAAAATTAATGCGATTCCATTGACTTGTAAGATATTTAATTATTTATTTAATTATAGTAAATTAGGTCTATGTGTATGATCATATTTAGGGCAAATATTGCAAGCAAAAAAATATACTTTTTATAAGACATCTATAATATAAGTACAAAAAGAAATTAATAGCTCAAGTCACTAATAATACGCTTACTGTAGGCAGTCTAAGGTTCCATCAGCCATATTCCAGTCCGTCATCAGACCAGCTCGACGGTACCATAATATTGTATGGTTATCTAATCTACATATAATTGCCAAGTTTCATGATAATACATCAATTAAAAGTGTGTGTAATTCAGACTTTTAGATATTATTATAAATTTACTTAGTTACAGCTCTACTTAACAAAAGTGTGTCAATGATAAAAGGAGAAAACTTTAAGAATAGCAACTCTAACTAAGTTGATTAAATTAAATATAGATATGTATCGGAAAAAAAAAATTAAGAGAATATGGCGATATTTCTACATTGTTTATAATAGAAAGATTTAGATTTTTTTTGTGTTTTCCTAGGTCAATTAAGTAATTTTTGTTCATTTTCAATTTTTTTGTACATTTTTTCAACAATAATTCTCTTGACGTCCCCAAAGCATCTGAGCAGGTTCCTATTTATTCTCGCTGTGACTTCTTCTCTAGTATCTGTTATTCTGTATATGTTTGTATCTCCACAAATCTCTTTCTAATATGTAATCCGGATAATCAGAAATCCGTAAAACTGAGGGCCGGATCGAATCGAATCGAGTCTCCATTGTAGTGAAATTCTTCATCCTCACGAATGGAATTAGAAGCTACAACTAAAATACAAGGTGAACTACCACAAAAGGCGAATGAGAACTCTTCTTATACAAACATAGACGGGCAATAGTAACTACTTATTAAAAATATCTTTTTTTTCCATTTTAACAATGTCCCCCGCAAAACACGGTCAGAGTAAATGTTCACTCAGACACTGTTCACTTTCCGCTAGCCTCCAAGACCGCGCTTTGTCTATCTAGAAAAAATTACATCATTCCTGGGAATCGAACCCACATCTTACTATAACTCTGTTTCACTACATAAAAAAGGTATATACTTATTAATATTACAACGTACATATAACTACATATATTCAAATGTTTTTATAAAAGTCGTTTAAATTAACATTGTTTTAAGTATTTTTCAGAGCAATTATATTTATTAAAGATTCGCTCCGCATCGAAACTGCTACAAGCGATTGTCAGTAATTGTCAGCGCGGTGTCAGTTATTTATATCTAAGTAATTATATCTTTTTAAATTATAATATACGAGTATTACGATATAATGTAGACACGTTAAAGACAAACATGTTATGAAGATGGGTAAAAATATTGCTATAAAGCTGTTCGAAAATATTTAGATTTGTATTTTTAATATTTTTAAAGTGTTATTCCACACTTGGGAAAGAAAAATACTTATTAAGAAAACGTATAAAAATTTGAACGTAGCGGGGCTCGAACCCGCGCTTCCTGGAAACCGCCCAGGCGCTCTGACTACTAGTATTTTTCTATTCCTAATAGTGTGGAATAACACTTTAAAAATAATACAAATATTTAATAAATAGCATTCTCCCTTGCCAGACGATATTTTTTTGTAATTATCTTTGGGCTTTTGCCAGGATCTGCCTTCATACTCAACATACTCCATTTTGCACGGTACTTAGCATCCTCGGTGGTTAGACCATTGGCTCCAATATCATCCAACCAACGCTTCCTTGGGCGTCCGGGAAGTCTCACTCCAGGGACTGCTATAGCAAGGCACTTGTATCTGACATAGACCTTAGGCCGGCGCGCAAATGGCCAAATCATCTCAAACGACGCTCTTGGAGCTTATCCGCTACGTCACGGACTCCAAGACTACCTCGGATAAATATGTTACGTATGCGGTCAGACCGCGTTATGCCGCACAACCACTTCAGCATATTCATTTTCGTAAAGTGAAGCTCCTGAGTGTATCGAGACCACACCAGTAACCTACCGCCATTTGGCCCAGGCAGCACTTATCCGTTATAGACATCGTGATCGATGCTTCCAGACTCGTGGAGGATGGATCCAAGGTACCTGAACTTTTCCGACCTAACGGTTGGTTCAGGACTTATAGGGATAGTACTTGAGTCCGGGCTCCCGCAGGTCATTACTCCAAAACCTACTTAACACTTACTTAACTATTATCATATAATTTACGACAGGCTTTTTACATATACAAGTAATACATTTTATACAAAGAAGTTGTTACATTGTAAAATGCTTAATGGCTATTTAATTATTAGTTAGGCAATTTTATTATTAGTTTTTAGTTAAGTAACTTAAAAAAAACGGAACTTTTACAGGATAACTGTAGGATCCTGTAAAAGTACTAATACGGTTTTTTAGGTTGAGCTGTAACAAACTATGTAATATAATTTAAGAATCTCAATTTGACCCACTTGAAACTCTTATGAGGCGCAGTGGCACAAACATCGATCCCCACTCGATTAGATGAAATATTTACTTAAATTTATATTTCCATTTTCTTCGCTCTGGTGTCGAGGCAAAGTGCAGCGTTGAGTTCTGCCACTCAACACGCGATGCCTCAAGAATTTGGCAGAAAGTGGGGAACGGAGTGTCTTAACACTAGGTTCCCTCTGTCAATCCTGCTGTGTGCGGGATACAGCGTGAAGCAGATTTTTTTTATTAAACCCGTATGAAACTTGGCAGGTATACGTAGCTTGAGTGTCTAATGATGAAGCCAGTTCCTGAATATTGGAACTCTTCTCATACAATTTATAGCTCCGAGCTCTTTCTATAACACTTGTATCACTTGATGTAAAAAACGCGTTTTTTTATTTTTTTTAACTACACTTATATTATTCAACGCCGCGCTTTGCCTGATTACCAGAGCGAGGAAATGAAAATATTAAATATTTAATTTCTTCGAGTGGGAATCGAACCCACAATCTTTCACATTTAGAGCCACATGCTTATGCCCCTGCACTACGACTGGCCTCAAAATTAGTTAAAAGGATCAAATTCAGTTTCACAAAGTTACAAATCGACCAATCAAAAGTTTATTAAAATAGTTACACTGTTATAATGATCTATAAATAAATGTTAAGTATGTTTTAATAGTCAATAAAGGGCTATTAGAGTTCCGTACAAGGAAGTTCCTTGTAGAAATGATAAAACGTGTAAGTATTTGAACCTGTTGTTAAGCTATTTATACATACATATATGGATATCTCTGAATGATGAATTTAAGCTTTTTAGAAATTAATGAATTGAAACATATAAAAATATTTTTATGTTTCTTAGGGGAACAAATTGTTTTAACACTAGGTTTCCTCTGTCTACCCTGCTGTGTGCGGGATACCACGTGAAGGTAATTTTTTATTTAACTTTGTATGATAATTGCAGTAAAAACCTTCATAGAAACAATATGGTAATTTTATTGCAATTGCATACATATTAACTTTTAATTCTTTATAAAATACTTTTTATTCAAAATGGTTGGGTTTTTTGTTAAATTTCTACGTACAAATAAATATAAAGCTAATTGTGCTTGTTTTTTGTGCAACTACAATTTATTGCAGAAATTGAAAAATATGTCTGTTTAGTACTTACGAGTTGATTGTTTTTAGAACTTTAAAAAAACTTTCTACGTTTGGCGTCTTTTTTCCCTATTTAAAAGTATAAATATAGGTATTTATTATACTGTGGCAGTACAGTGTATTATTAAACGCGATGGTTGTGTGTTCAACTTCCGTTTACAGACATGATTGATAATAAATAAATAACAACGTGTATTATAAATAAAGTCAACACACAATATCCTGAAGAACTGGTCAGAAAGTAAGGAGCGGAATGTCTTAACACCAAGATCTTTCTGTCTAACCTAAGTGGGAAAAAGCGTTAATCTGCATTGAAGTATTATTTTACGATTTTTGATGTTTTAATATCACTATTACGTATAGGTGTAATTATAAAAAATATTTTTTTTATTTTTCGTAAACGTAGGCCGTCGTGGCACAGCATGAGATTGTAAACGCAAGGGTATTTTCCACCGAATTCTTGAGGCATTGCGTGTTGAGTGGCAGAACTCAACTCCGCGCTTTGCGTTGCCCCAAAAAGAGCATAGTATTAAGAAATTCCCCTAAAAAAATGTATATATTCAATATTTTTTTGCATCCCAACGCTATAATCGCATACAAGCTTTCAAAAGGTCGTAGTCGCTGCAACTCATTGAATTTAATATGGTTTTTATACGATGACTTACTTTACTCCGATAATTTTGTAATTATCATAAATGTCAGTAATGTAATAGTATGTAGAGTTTTTTTTTAACATAACAGAAAAAAATAAAAAACAAAAACAGTCTTGGTGCAGCGTTTAGCTATACCTGCGACGAGTGTGTGTTCAATCCCCATTCATAGGAAAGAATAATTTTCATTTCTTCATTCTTCTAGCAATGTCTGTAAAATTGGACGGAAAGTTTGCTACATGTAGGATACAGCTCTGTAATTCGTTTATTTTTCATTTCTTTAAAAACTTGTTTCTTTCCCAGCATTGCAGCATAGACAAGGATAGTGACAAGACACTAATATCGACCTTAGTTTTCTGGTGAATTGAAACGAATTTAAAAAATATTAAACAATTGATTACTATTGGGTACATCTATCAGAAGTATAATATCCGAATTAGGTGAAAAGGCAAGTCGAACAGTGTGACGTCGGGTCGCCAAGGGTAACGGGTGAGTGTCAATTTTTGTCCAATCTCTTGGATTTCCGGCGCCGGCGTCACATCCGGCGCGGAAACGAAGCAGGCGGCACCGAAATAAACTACTAGTGAACGGTTTTTATTTTCAATTTGAGATGTGTTTATATCATTTTTATATCTGTTGCTTATAGAGGTTCTTGTGGCCCAGTGTGTTAGTGTCTGATTATAAAATTGATGATGGTGGGTTCTATTCCCATTTGGAGTAATGAATTATTTTTGCTTATACCACCTCAACATGCAATATTTTTTTTAATATTTTTAAAGTGGTAATCCACACATTAGGAAAGATTTTTTTTTCTTTCCTGTATAATAACACTTTAAAAATATTTAAAAAATAGTTTCTCTCTTGTCAAAACGATAATTCTTAGTAATTATCCTTGGGTAGCGGAAATTTGTAAAAATCTCCCTACAGAGATGCTAACAACATAAATAAGTTGTAACAAGCGTATAAAAATTTCGACGTAGCTTGGCGAGAACGTATGGCTTAGTGGTCAGAATGCCTGGTCGGTTTCCAGGAGGCGCGGGTTCGAGTCCCGCTACGTTCAAATTTTTATACGTTTTCTAAATAAGTAAAGTTTCTAAAAAAGTAATTTTTTTTAATGTCTCAATATACTCACTGATTTTGAGAAAATTAGTCATATTTTCTTAAGGAGTTACAGAAATGCTAGAGGTTAAGCATGCGTAAAAAGGAAAGAAACTAATTCTAGTTACTTTGTTTTCCCCCTATAGCATATCTCTGTACGTGATTTATTGCGGAACGCGCTGCCACAAAAATAAAACAATTAAAACATTAGAGGAGTTTCCAAGTAAGAATTGAACTTGGAACCATCCGGAATAATCTGATATTTTTCAACTGACTCATAGCATCTCTCATCAGCGTAATGAACCAAATACAATGTGTGGTCTCAAGGCAATATAACAATACCCAACAAACGTAACCTCCAAAAATACACGAAAAAGTAATTTTATTAATTTCCATTACATTCAACCGCAAAGGTCGAACGAAACGGACTTCGTTTTTGTTAATCTGTAAAATCAAGGCTGCTTACAAGAATTAAGAAAATCGTTAGAAATATATACTTCGAAATAGAAAAAAATTGGAACTCAAAACAGTAATTTTATTGATTCTTTCTTACTATTTCTAATTTTATTATCGCTCGCAATTTTGTTTGCATAGACTTTAAGACTTAAAATGGAAATGCTGGGTTAATCATTCTTGTAGGAATATCGAGAAATCCTTTTTTTA
Source organism: Heliconius himera (assembly GCA_021202915.1). Taxonomy (NCBI): domain Eukaryota; kingdom Metazoa; phylum Arthropoda; class Insecta; order Lepidoptera; family Nymphalidae; genus Heliconius; species Heliconius himera. The sequence continues at coordinate 1,422,393 of JAJHJA010000046.1, forward strand.
AGATTTTAGGGAATGTAGGGAAATTTCTCTAACCTACCTCTTACTTCTATGCACTATTTCAATTTCTTTACGTCCAAATTGAAATTCCAAATACACTTTATTCAAATAGATTTTTACAAGCTCTTCTGAATCGTCGAATGAACATGAAGCTTCCATTTTTTAAAAGTTACATACCTTAAATAGATAAGATATTTTAGATAGATAAAATATTTTACTAGAAGTATACGTTCATATATGTGGTTGTAACAAAACAAAGGAAAACATAAAAAATCGATAACAATGGATAATAAAATCTAAGCATACTTAAAAAAATGACTCTCTTCTCTTCCTATTCTCTGCTACCTTCGTCAGGGAATAATGTAAAATTCGAATCGAAATCGAACTTAAAAAGCTACAAAACTTTTTCAATTCTTGCAAAGTTTGCGGGTAAAGTGAAACAATAACAGGGGTCGGTCCCACGGGGCGCGGCATTGATTCGATTTGCGCCTGTATTAGATGTCAATTGATGGTTGTTTTCTTCACGCTATATCCTAATACTAACTAATACGCGTGGCTATGTCTACATAGGCAAATGGAAATGAATAAAAGTTGTGTGTGACACATTAAACCTTCTACATTGGAATGATTAATGGAATGTAATGTCCTTATTTGGAAAACGTATAAAAATTTGAACGTAGCGGGACTGGAACCCGCGCCTTCTGGAAACCGACCAGGCGCTCTGACCACTAAGCCTTACGTTCACATCAAGCGACGTTCAAATTTTTATACGTTTTCTAAATAAGTATTTTTCTTTCCTAAGTGTGGAATAACACTTTAAAAATGTTTAGGAATGTAATGTCACCTATAGTCTTTCAGGATTTCACACACAATTGACATTTTTTTTATTTTAACTTTACTCCGTATCCACACATGGCAAGGGAGGAGGCAGAGGAAACCTAAGACTAGGTTCCCACCCTAGTGTAAACATACTTCGCTGCCATTAAAACACTTCCATCCTCCATTTTCCGCCAAATTCCGGAGGCAGTGGCGGAATTCATCGCCCCAAAAATATGAAATTCTTTTACTCTGGTGGGAATTGAACCCATAAAATCTGCCTCTCCATTGTTATACGTTCTTTAAAAATATTTTTCTATCTGTATTGTGGAGCAACATTTTTTTTGTCTACTACGCAAAGTACAGGTGACAAACGGAAGTGTTAAATGAGAACGGAGTGTCTTAATATTAGGTTCCCTCGTTATGCCTACCTTGCTATGTGCGGCTGTTTGTGGTACGTGTATACAGCGCCCAAGAAATAAGAGACCTAAGACGAATATTAACAAAACTGAAAAAATATATATTTCCAGTATATTATATAAAAAAAACCAACAAATATAACCTAAAAGAGACATAACAAAATAGCTTCCAACCAATTCAAATTTGAAACAAAACTAAGAGACGATCCCACGTTGGAGTGTAGTTGAGAAGTGATGTGATGAAATATATTTAGAGTGGTTACAAAAAGCGAGGCCATTATACAGAAGCCTCGCGGAACCTGTCATTATGTTGTTGAGACGCTGATGGCGCCCACCCAATGACGGTTCATTTAAAACTGCGATTTATTAACTATGTGAAAGTTAAATAAGTGAGAGCAAGAGTTGGGAGAATTGCCTCTACTAGTTGTGAGGTCGATTCTCATTCGGGGGAATGAATTATTTCAATTCCTCGCTTTGGTAACAAGAAGCGCTGGGTTGAGTTACGCCACTCAACACGCAATGGGAAAGTTCGGTAGCAAATGTAAAAGTTGAAAATGGTTTGTCCTAATACTAGATTTCCTATGCATACCCTGTTGAGTTCTGAATGTTTAGCTCTTTTATGAATAGGTTTGTATAAATTGTGTATAATAAAGAAATAAATACTCTTTACATTTCTATATATAGGTATATAAAGCACATCGAGCGGCAAGCATCGACTGTTATATGTAAAATATGCCGTCGACAAGGGAGTAGGCGTAAAAATAAACTAAATACGAATACTTACTATAAAATACATAAATTAAATGTATGTTTATATATAAGTAATAAATAAATAAATTACAGTACTGAAATATATAAATAACACATATTAAATATATATCAAAATTGATGTAGATATATAGGTATATTGTCTTCGACGCATGAAGAACGGAAAAGCGGTGGGACCTGACGACATTCCGATCGAAGCGTGGAAATCGTTGGGCTCTCTTGGTGTGCTCATGCTTACTGTCCTTTTTAACCATATCTTGAACACTGGAAAGATGCCACACCAGTGGCGGCTTAGCTTTATTACCCCTATTTACGAGGGAAGGGGCAGTGTTCAAGATTGTGGTAGTTATAGGGGCATTAAGCTTATGAGCCATACCATGAAGCTCTTCGAGCGCATGATCGACCTCAGGCTCCGCCGCGAGTGTACTATCTCTGAGTCTCAATATGGATTTCAGCCAGGATCGGGCACTATGGACGCCGTTTTCGCCCTCAGAACATTGATGGAGGCATACAGAGAAAAAAGGAGAGCTCTGCATGTGGCCTTTTTAGATCTGCAGAAGGCCTTTGACTGTGTGCCTCGTCAGTGTATCTGGTGGGCATTGCGATCCAAAGGGATCCCTGAAGCCTATATTGAGATTATCAGAGACATGTACCACGATTCCGCTTCTATGGTTAGGACTGCTGTTGGCGACACTAAACCCTTCCCGATTACAGTAGGGGTTCACCAGGGCTCGGCTCTTAGTCCGTTCTTATTCAATGTGGTGCTCGATACTGTCTCGGCTCACATCCAAGACCAGCCTCCATGGCTGATGATGTATGCCGATGATATAGCACTCATTGACGAGAACCGACTGATGCTGGAGCGTAAAGTGAACCTGTGGAAGGGTACGCTTGAGAACGGCGGTCTTAAACTAAATGTGTCGAAGACCGAGTACATGGCCTGCGGGAGCCCGGACTCGAGCACTATCCGTATAGGTCCTGAACCAGCCGTTAAGTCGGAAAAGTTCAGGTACCTTGGATCCGTTATGCACGAGTCTGGAGGCATCGATCACGATGTCTATAGCCGGATAAGCGCTGCTTGGTCCAAATGGCGGGAGGTCACTGGTGTGGTCTGCGATCGCAGGATACCGCCCAAACTTAAGGGTCTGATATACAAGAGCATCATCCGACCGGTTCTTTTATACGGCAGCGAATGTAAGTATAATGTAAGTGTAAGTGTAAGGCCAGCACTATCTCGGCACACTCAAGTGCTTCACGTCACGGAAATGAAGATGCTGAGGTGGATGTGCGGCGTAACGCGGTCTGACCGCATACGCAACACATTCATTCGAGGTAGTCTTGGAGTCCGTGACGTAGCAGATAAGCTCCAAGAGCGTCGCCTGAGATGGTTTGGTCACGTTACGCGCCGGCCTAGGAACTATGTCGGATGCAAGTGCCTTGCTATGTCAGTCCCTGGAGTGAGACCTCTCGGACGCCCAAGGAAGCGCTGGTTGGATGTCGTGAAGCAGGACATGAGAACCAATGGTCTAACCACCGAGGATGCAAAAGACCGTGCAAAGTGGAGTAGGTTAAGTAGGAAGGCAGACCCTGGCAAAAGCCGGGACTAATGCCAGGAAGAAGAAGATGTAGATATATAAGTCTTACCCTACATATTGACACATGATTAAACATTTTTAAAACGTGCATTTACGTCATTATTGCACCGAATGAGCAATATATTCTTGGAATTATGTATAATTTAAGTGATATTGTAACAAATTATACAAAAGAGTGAAAAAAATTCTCTAATAAACGAGTTCTTTTTCCAATTAGGTACATTTCATTTTGGACACTTCGGTGCTTTTTTTACACATTTTATCCATAATTGTAGCTAGGTACTCTGTCGTTGTTATATCTCACAAGTACAGAGTTTCATATAATATTTCATATAGTATTCATATACATAACAGGATAAGAGGGAAACTAGTGTTAAGACATTCCATTCTCCATTTTCCACCCAGTGTTCGAACTTAACATTGCATGTAGAGTAGCAGAGTCAACGAGCAACGCCTGGCACCGTATACTAGAACTCTTTGAGATTTATTGTAAATTATAGGCTAATTGCCGTCTCTGAGTGTAAATGGGTTTTGAACTCGGATTCTCTGGCCAGTCATTAGCTTTTTACCATTAATGTAATAAATCTTACTGTAATTACTGATTAACGATGCCTCTACTTACATATGTTGTTTTTTGCTCTAAGATATTGCTTTGTTCTATAATTAAAGTGGTTTCAATAAACTGGTTATGTTGCATAATTTGTGTGATAATGTTTTTAATTGGTCGGTTGAAGGGTGTAGGTTCGATTACCTTCTTACGATTATGTAATGACTAAAAAATTGTGTTTTATTTATTTTATACAAATATTGTATTCATGAAAATGTTAAAATAATACATATATCTTCACGCTGTATCCCACATGACTCAAGAGAAACAGGGAGAGCCTACTGTGAAGACACTCCGTTCCTCACTTTCCGCCCAATTTTCGAGAACTGTGTGTTGAGTGGCGGAATTCAACGACTTAAAACATATATATGTTTCAATTATATAATACAAATATATATTTCAATTACTTCATAATGTTTCGCATAAGAAGGTACCTTAAGTACTCGTCAACAAGTAATTTAATTGGTTACTTTAGATTAAATTCACCTGTCGCATAGAGAAAAGAATTGATTAAATTCATTAAATATGTGTTAGAATCTAATATAAGGGAATGCTTATATTTAAAGAGTATTTTCGTTTCTGGTTTATTTTGACGAAAAACAGCGTTGGGTTACGCAACTTAAAACGCAATGTTTCTATTTGAACAGTCTCACAACATGAATATTATATAATAGTTTAGTTTACCTATAACTCAAGCAATAGTTTATACAATATATTATGAAACATTACATTAAAATAGCTTTCAAAATAATTTCAGTATTTATCGGAAGTAACAACATTTATCGAGCGAGTACAAATTACTAATATCATTCGTATCGTAACACCGCTACGTGACTGATATAATATACATACGGTTATGAAGAATGGAATGTGAAAATTTTTAATAGGGTTTTATTAGGTGGACTTGGAACTAAGCAATAGCTTCACGCTGTATCCCGCACACAGCAGGTTTGGCAGAGGGAACTTAATGTTAAAACACTCCGTTTACCATTTCCCGCCGAATTCACGTTATCTCGGTTACAGTGTCACGCTTGTGCCCCAGCGCCACGGATAACCTCAACTATGTAATAAAATCTAATCTGAATTTGACCAACTTGTAATCGTTTTATCATCATAAAACCTATATGGTATGGATGGATGGATATGGTATCGTTGAGCTGATCTGATGATGAAGCTAGGACCTGTATAATTAACCATTTTTAGACTCGTATTTATAAATCGCTCTCAATACGGAGATCCGTCTTAAGAGCGATGTTGAGATCTTGATCGATCGATCGAATCGATCTCAAACTTGAGAGCGACTTACATGTAAACACAGACTTGTCTAATTATTCTTAGGTTTGATTTTTTGTATTTTAAAATCAAAAAGGAATATTAATTGAGAAAGAGGAAACTAGAGAATGAAAATAACAGTAAGTCTCTCAGCCGACTACGCAAAGATAAAATAGCATAATAATAAGAAAACATCTCTACATAGCTCTACATAGCCGTGTATCACACGCGTATACCTCATATCATTAATCAAATTTCTTTTTTGTGTGTAAATGCGATTTTTATTGTTCAGACTGATTCCATTTGTGTTAATGAACCGCAAGGTGGCCCTTTGCTTTAATTCAATGTCATTTTGTAATAAAATCTGTAGCCCCCCGTGTTTTTGCCGCTCTGCCCGCGTTTTGTTCGGAGATGAAAAAGTCTGTGAAATCGGCGCTTGATGGATTGATGCCTGGCGGCGGTTTTGTATTGAGAGGTTCGTGCAACATTATTGTTGTGGGTAGATACTAAATAGTGACACAATATACCGTGTATTCGGCGGGGTTTAGTTCCGCAACCTCGCATGTATTGTCATTGTTTGGATGAAGAGTGGAAGGGTCTAACTAGAGGAGATAAACATTTAGTTAAGTTTTCTAGTTCAAATCCATGTCACAGTTGGGCATAAATTACAAATTTAAAAAATTATAATTGAATGAAAAAAATATAAGTGATTCCTAAAAGTATTTGATAAAAACTATTCAATTCAGTATTAAAATTGTAATATGTCATAAAATTATTTTTATTTGCTGTAAAATAAGTCATTTCGATATTAGAGTGGTATGTACTAACAATCGTATAAAAGTTTCGACGTGCCGGAATGTGTGCCTGTAGCTTAATTACTTAAAGCGCTTGGACGTGTCGCTAATCGCTATACAAGAAACATCGGTTGAAATTCTGCTACTTTCAAATATACATAGGTACTTTATACCAATATATTTATTATTAAAAAAAGAACTTGATAGTTTTTCTCTAACCGTGCTAAGGCACTGATTACCCGCTCAATATTTCCGGCATTGCGTGTTAAGTGGCAGAACTCAACGCCGCTCCATGTCTATCAGAATGCTGAAATGAAAATATATAATTTTAAATGGCATACTTTTATCACAAAATGATGGAAAAAACGAATCAAATTAAAAACACTAACTTTGCATTACAAGCCCAGCCACAATTATGTGCCCACACACAATATAATGTAAAATATAGATAAAACACGAACAAAATCTATTAAACATAAAATTGTCTATCACAAATAAATTGATAAAGTAAATCCTAATTAAGTTTTCAAGGGTTCGGTGCGCGGAGTGGGCACGGCGACGGTGACTGGCAGTTCCTACGGCGCCGGCGCTCCGGCGCTGCGGCCCGAGGCATGCGATCGCATACCAATACATTCTCACCATTAGTGTTAATGCTAGAATGTTAAATATTTTACTATTTACCCGTAGTTTGTTATTAATGATTGCGAATTGCGTTTTTTTTAAGTATAAAATTTACAATTATTAAGTATTTTTTTAAGGTTGTTGCGCTTTAATGTTTTTGTAGAGGTTTTTATTCTCTAGGTCTCGTTTATATTCAGAAACATAGCGTAAGTACAGAAAACACAAACAAATTAAAAAGAAATGTATGGTTTGTCTGTTATGGGAATATCGCTGATCGATAGAGGGGGATTATGGAGCACCATATAGGTTACTTGTTATCCCAGATTCCTTTTCACGGAATAGAGATTTACGCGGGAAAAACGACTGCCGAGCAGAACTACCTACATAGTAAAGAACCCAAAAGATTTGAATTCGGATTAATTAAAAGTATAACAGAACAGATAACTACACATAAACAATCAACTAATTTTCAATTAAAATAATAAATAATATTAAATAAAAAAGAAAGTTGAGGCCAGTCGTGGCGCAGGGGCACAAAGTGTGCCTGTAAATCGACTGGTTGTGGGTTCAAACCCCCTCGAGGATATGAAATATGGCGAAAAATGGGGAACGGAGTGTCTTAACATTAGGTTCGCTCTGCCTACCCTGCTGCGTGCTGGATACAGCGTGAAGGTAAAAAAAGAAGCGGGCAAAACATCGCGGGGGCCGCCACTACTAAATACATACGACAAATACGGTTAGAGTTTCATGTAAAATGTGCGAAAAAGTAAGGTGCTAATAAAATCTTTGAAAATATTGAAAACTCCACAGTTGTAAGTATAAAAAAACAGCTTCATGCTTTTTCACGCATAGCAGGACAGGCAGAGGGAAGTGTTAAGATACTTTTTTCCTCATTACCACCGAATTTTCGAGATATTGCGTGTGTGACGTAGTTCCACGCCGCGTTACGTCAATCAGAGAGGAGAAAGGAAAACAATTTAATTATAATTACTTCTCCGAGAGAGGCTCGAGTCCGCAACCGTTGCGTTTACACTCGACACAGTCCTACTGCGCCATGAAGACCTCCTACGATAGATACAAGTACAAGACTAAAACAAACAGACTCGTGAACTCAGCCCGACGGTCCAAATAAGACGTTATCCATCAAATCCCTGATTACGGGAACAATCCGTCGTGTCACGATGATATGAGATGCTATCAGAAATTGTTTCACGGAGCCAACGCGGGAAAGTGATGAAAGGTATATTGATTAATAGATATTTTGTAGAGGCCCAGCGCAACGGCACAGCGTACGCTGTAAATGCTACGGTTGTTGCTTCGATACCCATTCGTGGGAATTAATTATTTACATTCGCTCGCGCTGGTAACAAAACAAAGAGCTGCGTTGTGGAACAATTGACTTGTTATTGATGTGTTGAAAAGTCGGCGGAAAGTGGGGAATACATGGATAACATTAGGTTCCCTGTGTCTTAACTGCTATGCATTATTATATCATTATTATTATCATAAGAAACTTTAAGATTAGATAGTGTTGCAGTTGGATTTGTATAGTACACTTAGTGGTTGATAATACAAATTTAATTTCTTGGAATGTCGGAAAGACTCGTGAATACGGACTACTAACGCCAAGTTTCCAAAAAAAAAATAAAACAAAAATATACCCAATTTGCCCGATTAAAGAGTTAATTTAAAAAAATAATCATGCAAATACCTTTTGATTCACTCTTCCTTTAAAAATATACTGACATCTATAACATCTAACAACATTTTTTGTTGTCTGACAGTTTGTCAGTTATTTAAGTTTTATTTGGAGGAGATCATTGCTGTAGATTGATAATGATCGAGATTGAGATGAACGTTGGGCTGTCACGCTGGCGCCGATAGCGAGCCCATGACACCGATGACGCTTAATGTAAATACCGATCTTAGATTTGAAATGATATATTGACTTTGAATTATTATTTTAAATATTTGTTTCGGTTCCCCGAGTGTAAGCCCCGCGATGGTTGTGACTTCGATCTCCACTTTGGGGAACAATTATATTCAATTTCATTTCATTTCTCCGTCGTGTTCCGCCACTTAGCAAGCAATGTCTGTAATTGAGCAGAAAGTGGGAATCAGAGTGTATTAAACGGTGGGTTCCCTGTGCCTACAGTAAAAAGTGGGTATTAGTAAAAATATTTGATGCCAATACAACTGTCTACTACAATTCATTCAATTTGTTCATATCCCATATGTATTAAAAAAATAACTTCCCAGTTTTTCCTATATAGCAGGGTAGGCAGAGAAAACCTTGTGTTAAGAAACTTCGTACGCGACTTTCCGCTCAATTTTCGAAACATTGCCCGTAGAGTTGCCGAACGTTAACGGGCCACCCGGCCCACCTTTCGGTTCACAGTTTCGGTTTGAAAAATCTTTTTTCATGATTTCGTGCATGCATAGTAGGATGCATAGTGATACCATAAAAAAAATGTTTTTAGCCAAGTGGAGAACTATGTGTTTTACTTCACGTAACTTGCAAAGATATAGTAAAAACGAGCCGAAAAGTCTTCATGTGCGGAATATCGAATAATTACAATTTAAAAAAAAACGACTTTTCCGGATCCCATAATCAGAACCTAACCAAACTTTCCTAACTATCCTTTCCAATAAAAAAAGAATAATCAAAATCAGTTGGTGTGATATTGACCTATTTGTCCATTTATCGCGCACATACTTAATGAAAATTTAACATTTATCTGATTTTCTCAGACGACATTGTGGACAATGTCAACATCGGACAAGCCAAATTAAAAGGGGATCATGGGAAGAAAAAATCATTAAAATCGGTTCACCCAGTCAAAAGTTCTAAGGTAACAAACATAAAAAAAATACAGTCGACCTCCTTTACATACCCCCTTTTCTTACAGAAGTCGGTTAATAAGTGCCGATCTGAATCCAAATAGAAAATGCACATTTGAATATTTGTGCGAAATTTCTAGTCCGATTATACTTTGTTAAAAGATAATGTAATATAACTATAAGTTTTTTAGTTCTCAGAAGAGCATTTTGCAATGTTACCTTTTTATATCACGTGAAGATCAATCGATAAGCAATAATGATATGTACGTATATAATGTTGGCGTTGACTTTAGGTTTCATTAATCGAAGATAAATTCAAATAAGATTTTAATGTATTGTATATAAAAAGATTTTATTAAAGCCGTTGGTTGTAGCGTAGCGGAACAGCGTCTGATATAATTGCGATTGCGATTTGCGGTTGTGAGTTCGATTCCAATTTGGAGAAATTAATTATTTTCATTTCCTTACTTTAGAAGACTATCTGTTCAAAATTATGATCGCTAAGCAGGCTTCTTTCGCCTTTGTATGCGTAGAAGAGTTTTTTACAACATGGTCTCGCGGATAGTTATAAGATACAATATTTTTGACTAAATATCAGTAATTACTTAGGGTAGTTGGTGGAAGTGAGAACATTAACCGCGGCGTTGAGTTCTACCTGAGAGGTAGACACGCAATGTATAAAATTTTGGGTGAATAATAGAGAGCGGAGTATCTTAATATTATATGTCTGTACTAGCATATTAAAGAAAAAAAGTTAAATTATAATCATATCTTAGAATAAATGACATTTTCACACAATATCTATCTTTTTTTATATAAATATTTTTTAATATAAATCAAAACTCAAAACTAAACTATTATGGAGATATAGAGATATAGATAATTATTCTATTTAAGCACGTAGAGCGGTGCCCATTTCGTCCATGCGGTAAAACGGTTAATTCTTTGTAAGGTAATGCAGCTTTTTCGCCGTTCTCCAGAAAAGATTAATAAATTACTACGATTGCATCAACATTTGCACATAAATAATGCCACTTATCTATGCCTTTTTAGCTTGATGGGTAAATTATGGGTTCTTATAGTATGGAGAAGTGAGTAGGTCAATAGTATGTAGTAATATTAAGTTGATATATTAAGTAGGTAATTATTTTTTATCTCATTCTATTTCCTGTATTTCACATTGAGCACATAGTAGAGCAGTGGGACATCCAACTGTAAGTGTGACGGTTGTGGGTTCGATCACCAATGGAATGTGAATGATTTTCATTATGCCTCTCTGGTAGACAAAGCTCGGCGAAGAGTTCCGCCACTTAGCACGCAATGTCTATAAGTTGAAGAGAATAAAAGGAGACGAAGTATCTTAACACTACCCGGCTGCTTCTCTTGACACCCAACGTCTTTATTTGGGCAACAAATTTCAAAAAAGAAACGACTAAGAAAAAGAACGACGAAGTGACGTATCACTTGGTTGGCTCTATCTGTCCTGAAAAAGATAGAAGTATAGTAAATTTTTGTCAATTCAATTTGATTTGTAATTCATAAAGATTTAAGGCGCGTGATGCTATATTATTAATCTAATCAATTAAAAGATATAAAAGATTGCTGAAAATCTATCAATACACTAAAGCACTTATTGGATTAATATTAAATTTAACAAGAAGATTCTTCAAAGTTGAAGGCTAAAGAGGATTAAGAGATGTTATGGAGTTTATATAAAACTTTTATCTAATGGATATACCTGAATAAATAATGCTTATAGCTAAAATTATAAGAGTATTTAATTAAAGTGGCTGTGATGTACAGACAGACAAGACTAATCTATAAGAACGGCGCGTTTTGTTTTGTTATAAAAGTGGGGAAATGAAAGTATTTTTTTTTTCTCAAGTGGGAATTTAACCCAAAACCGTCACCTTTACATTTAAATGCTGTACCACGGTAGTCTCAAGCTGTAAGTTTTTACTGTCACTTTGATAAAAATAATTTTATTATTTTAATAATAAATTGCGCAGCTCTTAAACTTCATTAAGCTAACGAGAAGCACTACTTTAATTATAAATTTTATTTACGATGTTAAGAAAGATTATTAACTTAACAATTTTTTTTTACAAACAACACAATTAAAAATAAAACCGTAAGGCGTTGTTAAAAAAAATGCAATACACGATACTCATAACTACTATATATAATCATAGACTAATTGAAATTATACATTTACTTGTTGAATACAAAAAATACTTACATATAAAAACCTTTTTCAATTCTTAACTATCTAATAACAAATAAGACATCTCAATAATGAAACACGCCGGTCATTCCATTATAAAAAATCGTATATCGGTAACAAAATCTGTATAATAAACATAACACAAACACGGCCATGTTGATTGAAACGTCAAAGTCCGATTGATTCCCGCCATTATAATTATTAACAGTATAATTACGCCATGCTGTGATCTATTTCTTTTTTTTTTTAACGATGATTCGAGGTTTTACGGCCAGTGTTTTAATATCGATTTCCATATACAGCATCATTCGATAAAATGGATTTTTTTTGTTGTTGTTAGATTGATGTGGTATTGAACTGGCTGTGTCATTTAGATTTGTTCGGACAAAGTTGTTGAAATAATTGAGTGTATTTATTAGATATATTTATGGAATTTTGAAATAAGTTTGTACCCAATTCTCATAAAAATACATGAGAGGATGTAAATATTTGAGTAGACTGCTATTTAAAAAAAATGGCCTGAAATCGATTTTCTGAAATTACTTTTTGTATCAGATGTACACAAATATGCAATCCCTTTTTTATCACCTTCTCTCAATAAATTTATCCAGTGATAAATATGCAGAAAACGGCGAAACTACCGCATTTAAATGCCTCAAATAGCGTTTATTTGACATTTAACTTTTACAAATATCACGACACAAGAAGCCACGTAGTATTTATTGCCTTACGACTTTCCATGTAAATTAACTATGAACATTTATTACAATATTATCCCTTACGCATACAAAACATAATATTTTGAGCGAACCTCGTGTTAAGACACTATGTGTTATCCACGCATCACACAAATTCCTAGAATTTAATGTCGCGATGTTTCTACCAGATTCTTTACACCTCGGATAGAGATCGAACCAGCAACCATCAAGCTTACAGTCACACGACGGCCTCTCCCTTACCTCCCTTACACCTGACCCTTCAAAATTGTTGTAACAAAAAAAATTGACCGTTATAAAACAACATAATGAGCGAACGAAGCACTCCGGTCAGCCACATGTCGATGACTTGCTATAACTGAACATGTTTAAATTTCAAATTGAAATTAATTCTCAATATCATTTTGTAATATACAAAATAAATATTGACTCCATTGTAGACATCTACAGGTGGAATGTGGCTTAAATCGTGGTTGTAGGTTCGAATTCCTCTCTTAAACATATTTATGTTTTTATTGGGGTGACATGTCGCTATGTTATGACCTTCTTTTTTTTCATCAGCTTCACACCATTTTCCGGCAAGCGTGACAGGCAGAGGAAACCTAGAGTTAAACTATTTTTTCAATAAGCAATCTTTATAAAATGTATAGTGAAAAATTTTGAATGAATGAGTTAAATTGAATCCAGTCGTGGCGTTGTGGCCAAGCGTGTGGCAACGCAATAGGTTGTGGGTTCGAGTTCCTCCATTCAACACGTAATGCCCCCAGAATTCGGCGGAAAGTGGGGATCAGAATGTCTTAGCACTATACTTATTAGCCCTTTGTCTAACCTGGTACAGGTGGGATACAGCGTGAAGCTGCATAAAAAATAGTTAATGAAATAACACTAACGAAGTCATGTAAAAAAATTGTTAATAAAAAAATCTGATTCTAATAGTAGTGCGAGTATATATCAATAAATATTATAAGGAACATACAATAAAAGCAAGCTAAAGTATCTGTCTCTTCGAATAAAGGCATCTTCAGAATAACTTCAACAGCCATTCATACGTTAGTATTATTACAAAATAATACTTATTATATAGAATCTATAGATATTGTATACAGTTTTATGAAATACGGTTTCGAGTGTTGCAAAAAATGTGATATAAAATGATTATTCAGCAATGGGAATGTATCATCAGTTACAAAGCTTTAATGCAGCATATTCATTTGGTAAATATAAAATTAATATATGTCTTGTGCTAATTAGTTTCAATTTTCCTACCGTTGAGGTCTAGGCCGTTGGTGCGCAGCGGCAGAGGGCTTGACTGTAAACGTGACGGTTGTGGGTTGGTGTCCCATTCGGGAATTGGAACATTTTCATTTTCATTTCCCCCCTTCTGATAACAAGATAAGCCGCAGTGACGATTTCATCTGCGGAACACACTATGTCTTAAAAATTATGGAACGAAGTGTACTACTATATACTATACTAGGTTCCCTCTGACTACCCTGCTAAATGTGGAATACGATTTGAAGCTAAAGCGTAAGACTAAAAAACAGTCTATGCTCAAAAGCTTTATGTTCAAAAGCTGTAATCACGTTAAAGTAAAGAGTTTATAAAGTGGAATGAAAACAAGTAACGTTTATTTTAAAAATATATATCAAATCAAATTAGCTCACACAGGACAGTAGGCAGAGGAATACTAGTGCTAAGATACATCGTTCCTCACTTTCCACCGAATTTTTCGAGGCTTTGTTTGTTGAGTGGCGGAGCGGCGGTCTTTTACCTTAGTGCCATAACGTAGAAATTAATATATTACGAAATAATAATTCATAACCTCGAGTGGGGATTGAACTCACAACCGTCGTGTTACAGTCACACCCTTGCGCCCCCGGGCCGTGAATATTTTATTTGTTCATTCACTATTAAATTATAAGATTGAATAAATTTAATATATATATATATTACGTGTTTATTTCTCTCTCAGCTTATTCAATAAATAGTAGCATAGCTGCCATACAACATAGGCTGTGCTACCACATCGTTCCATATCACTACCGAACCCTTTGAAAGGCTCTTGGAGGACAAAAGACGGTGGGCTTTATTTTGTTTTCTGTTTGCATCAATAGTGTTCCTTTGAAGCGTTTGCAATCTATAATAATGATTTGTGAACACATTTTAAAGTATTCGAGTGTTGAGTTCGTCTTTAGTCATGTTTCTTATAGTTGTAGGTACAGCACTTGTGTTATATTAGGTTTTGATTCGTTACTTTGCTTCTTGAAGAAATAATAGATTTTTTATTTGTTTTTTTTTTGTGAATTCAAGTCCACTTTAAAATATTATCATTAAAACCTTTATAATATTAGAGATTTTCCGAAGTGTTGCAGTTGCGTGTAATTTTGACGGAAAGTGATGATCGTCAATTAAAACGCCATTCGTAATATTGAAAAGAAAGAAACATAACAACTAGTTATCTCAGTAACTACTGGATAGAATTAAAACATATATTTTTGTGTTGCATTGTCCATTTATCGAGAACAGCTATAGGCTATATTACAGCATATTAATCATTTATATACAACCCACTGGACCTACCCGCACCTAGAATGTGTCATGCCACAATTGTCTCACAACTCCTAATAATTTGCATGACCGCGTCGGCGAAGCAGCGAGTAAAGGCTAGTATAGAATAAACATGAAAAGACGTTAATATATGAATAGGCGTAATGTTGTTGTTAGAAACCAGTTGTCATTTGAATAGGCTGCCATTTTCATTTTATGTCCATTCTCCATGTCGTACATGATTCATTAATAATATTTGTAATATTTTTACCGCATATTCTATATTACATACTATATTTCATAATATGGAGAGAAAAAATATTGTTTTTTTCTTTCTTATAGTTTAACAAGTCATTTGTTGTAAATGAAATTAAACTAAAGATCTCATTAAATCTTTTATTTTTGTTCTGAAAAAAAAAAAACATATTTGACACAGACAACATTGAATTTCTATTCTTAGTGAGAAATTAAAAAAAGAGAAATAAATTTTTATATTTATTTACATTTATATTTTCATTTCCTCGCTCTGGTGTCGAGGCAAAGGCGTGGCGTTGAGTTCCGCCACTCTACAAGTAATGCTCCCAGAACTCGGCGGAAAGTGGGGAACGGAGTATCTTAACACTACGTTCTCTCTGCCAACCCTGTTATGTGGGGGATACAGCGTGAAACTGAAAAAAAAGAAAAGAAAGAAATTTTTCCATACTACTTTATCCTTTGAAATAAATCGTCAAACTTTTAATGATCTAATCAAGTGTTCCAGTAAATATTTAACATTATGTATGTTGGAGTGTAGACTGTGGAGGAGCACTAAGAAAGGATTTTTTGTAATTCCTACAAAAAATTGGTTACCTGGGAACGTAATGTTATGACAGTCCATTCCCATTAAGACAGTTCTGTTCTCCCGACTTTAAGCCGTATTTTCGAGGCATTGCGTGTAGAGCAGTGGAACTCAACGTCGCGCTAGACCTTGTAACTAGAGCGGAGAAATTCAATTATTTTATTCTTCATAGTTGGAATCGAACCTCCAAGCATCGCGTTTACAGCCACACCATCGTGCTACCAAGTCACGACGGCCTTATTTGGTTAAATAAGGTTATGGATTAGAATGAATATGTTAGCATGCAGCAACTTGTGTGTGATAACCAGGTTAATATAAAATGATACCAATAAACTACAAAAACAAAAATTCAATATGTACGTATATCTATGTATGTATGTAGTATCAAAATCCGCTATCCAGCCTGCATGCACTGCAACCCTACCGAAGTGGAGGAAACAGCGCGTTAATAACTGCCGCGGACGTGCAAACGTACCGCGGGTATCGCTACCTCCACTCACTGACTCACTGACGTAAAGTTACGTCTTTTTAAGAGCGATTTCGGTGTTTTAAATAAAAATTAAATTAAAACAACTTCATGCTGTATCTCGCTTGCAGCAGAATATGCAGAGGAAACCTAACCGGAAACCGTTCTCCATTTGCCACTGAAATTTTCGAGTTTAGTGTGTGGTGAGTTGAGTGGTGGAACTCAACATCGGGCTTTTGCCTTGGTGCCGGAGCGACGAAATGAAGATATTAAAAAATAATAATTAATTCCCTCGAGTGGGAATCGAACTGATAGCCGTTGCGTTACATTCGCACCTTCGTGCCCCTGCGCCGCGACGGCCTCTCTACTATGGGCATCACGGCCTATGTTTTATTATAGGTGTTAGTATTTCCAGTGATATTTTGGGAGATAAAATCTATTTTTTTTTGTTTCACGATAATTTACGCAGATAGATATACGCAGGGAATCTAGTAATAAGATAGAATGTTTGACGATTTTTGGCCAATTTTCAAGACACTGTGTGAGTGCGCACTGCGAGTGGCGCAGCTAAACGCAACGTTTTGTCTTGTTACCATAGCAAGCTACTGAAAATAATTCGAAAGCTCGAAAGTGACACCACTGCTGCTATTAAGATTAGACGCTGTGCGTCTGCGCCACGAAGGCTACACTGAAAAATAAATTTAACCATTATTACTTTTTAGAAAACGTATAAAAATTTGAACGTAGCGAAATTTGAACTCTGACCGCTAACCCATACGTTGTTATACTTTTACTAAAAAGTATTTTTCTCTCCTAAGTGGGGAGTAAATAAAGTAAATAAGTATAAAAAATATTTAATCAATAATTTCCCTATAAAAAATATCTTAGGTATGAACCCGCCTATTTTGGATACCGGATAACCGTGTTTTAATTTTACACAATTAATTAAAGCTCTTACTAGTAAAATTAATATTTATTTAATCGCTATGACTTGGTTAAGCCCTTATCGGTGTCACAAAGGCAACGGGATTGAAACATCAGCTGTGGATGTTCGAGCGATTTTCACAAAATTGGATCGAGTTTCGTAAGCATCACTGCGGGAGCTTGGAGGTCTTGCTTTTGCCATTTTTTACCAAAAAAATAACTAAAAAAAGGATAATAAACGTAAAAAGATATGTAGTGGCTTTTTTGTGTATTATACATTATAATGCTGATATTACTGATCTGTGAGTCGAAAATTGGATGAGAATTCATTATTTCGTAGTTTAGTCTATGAATATTACAGTGCTTGTTTCCTTCTGTTAAATTTTAAATCTCGTAAGACTGCCCGTAAGAGCTCATACAAAATACACCATATATACATTCGTTGAAAACCTTTTTGTAACAAATTTTCAATTTTTGCAAAATATAAGAAGAAACTAATATTTACCTCTACGACAGACAGTTATTACTGTTTGGCGTTCAGTAATGTAAACATAGCTGTTTCATACTGTTGATACTATTAAAGTTTGCAATGGCTGATAGACGAAAAGCTGAGATCAATAATTTTTTATCTTGTTAATACGAATCATAGACCATCCTAACCTCTGTATAACGAACTCATTGAAACAAATTACTTGATATAACAATTTTATTTTGATTCCCTTCAGTATCGTTAAATCAAGGTTTCTTATACTAGCAACTAAAATAGATTTAAAGGAAAGACAGACAATACACAATTATTCAATTTATTTTGAGTTATTTTATTGATTTTGTTTATTTCGAAAAAAAATGTGATATTCAAGTTTTTTGTTTCAATTCGATATTTATTTAAATGCTGTGGGAAGTACAATGTTTCTTGTTTTCCCGTCTGGTGCGTAAACGAATAAACCACATTTTCCGATGCGTGAGCAGTCCACCTGTTACGGCAATATACGAAATTAATTGGAATGACAGTGGCGCCTTTTGTCGAAAATTGGTCGTATCAACTAAGAAACCTTCGTGGTCTCATGCGCAACAACTTTGTTAAAGATCATCACATGATCAAATGTGTAGTTTACGATTCTATCATGAACATACAGACGAACTATTCATTTTTATATACAAAGAAGACTAGCGACACAAACGTGGCTTCACCCGTTTCAGCTTATTGTTTTATTATAGCCAAAAGCCGTAAACCGTTCAGTATTTAATGCGTGAGAGCAGAAAAAAGGTTCCATCCTCACAAATTTTCATATTTATAATATTATTGTAGTCGGATAGTATGATGGCGAAGTGCGAAGATGAGTTTCGCCACCTGACATGTGCATGACCAAGAATACCTACTATGTTTTTAAGCTGCACGCTGTATTTCTCTCATTGCAGGGTAGGCAGAGGGAACATAGTGTTGTGGACTTTAAAAATGACTGTTGTTTTTGGTCTAGGTAAAAAGAAAATCGCGCCGTCGAGTTCCTCCACTCAACAAGCGATATCTCGAAAATTAGGTGATGCGGGACTTAGGGATTAGTATACGCGGGATTCAGCGTGAAACCACAAAAAAAAGAAATCTTTTTCTCTTCCACTTCCTCGAGTTAAGCAAAATGGTGTTCAAACATTTTAATGCTATAATCGAAACGTCCCTTTGATCGAACAAACAATCTTGTACAAATCACTAAGCACATTATCACAGTAATCTGAATGCTCAATTAAGAGGGCAGTAGCGCGTCAACTCGACACGAGGACGAATTAAAATAAATGACGCATCCCTTCATTGCGCGCGAGTCGTGTGTGCACTTAGAACAGGACGTTTGGAAGTTAGAAATGTTTATTTTTTTATTTTTATTTATTTATTTAGTTTTATGCTCTATACCGCATATAGCAGGGAAGGCAGAGGGAATGTGGGAAGCTGGTGTGAAAACACTTCGTTTCCAGTTAAGACACTGTTGTTCTCTACTATCCGCCGAACTCTTGAGTGATTGCGTTTTGAGTGGCGAAACTCAATTTTTTTACCGCATTACCAGAGTGAGGAAATGAAAATATTTTTTTTTCCCCGAGCGGGAATCGAACCAAATCTGTGACAAAAAGTAAAAAAAATTATACTGTTTAATAAAAAAGAAACACCTTATTCAAAATAAAATTACTCTCAACACAGTCACCCATTTATACCATTTCTGATCTTCACCCATCTAAGTGTCATTTAAGTGTTGTCATTTTAAAAAATTAAAACACGATTTGTGGGGCGCATCTCAATCAGTCAATACAAACAGCGGTGTTTACACTCCGGCTCCCGTCGCGTCGTTTAATTAGTTCGTGGGAGTGAAAGAACTGGGCTTGGGATTATGTGGGGATGGTAGATTAGATAACATTGGATTAGTTTTCTATAGATTTTGGGTTTTATTTTGGACTTTACAGATAAGAAGTGTGAAGAAAACACGTGTTTGTTCATAAGTTTTTTTTTGGTTGCAAGATTTTTTTCTCGTAATCTCGGTCTAGTTACTAAAATCTAAAGATATGTTGCTACATGGTCGTTCATTGCTCATTTTAGTTGGAAAAAATATCATACAAAGATTCAGTTATATATTCTTTTATAGACTTTTTTTTCAAGGACCATGTAAAAAACAACTTTCTGCTGTATTTTTCAAGACATTGCGATTATAGATTCAAGACATTGAGCCCGGGCATCGTCTGGCTATGAAAAAAAGGAACCTACGACCGTTGCGCTTACAGTCACTGCCCTGGTACGCCATGAAGGCCGCACAATCATGTAAGAAATAGGTAACAGAAAAGGGTACGAGAGCCTGGCTATATGTACATGTATTCCACAACTCTACTTAACACCATTTTCGAAGGCATAGCAAATTTAAACATTATCCGAAATAAGAATCGAACCTTCTGGGTTCGATTCCATCATGTACCATTATTTGAATGTAAAAGTAAAAAATAGTGTAAATCACTTTGCGTTCGTCCTAAATGTAAATAACTGTATCGGATTGTGTGATGAATAATACTTTAAGTCAAGTGCTTGTAATGTGGTTATATTGACAGTGATTCGCTTAAACGTATTTGTCATTCGTTTATATTGAATCAAGATACTAAAAGAGCTGAAAATTGATGTAGTCCTGATGTAGGTATAACTAAATTGTCTTAGCCTACCCTATATAAAGTGAAAAACATTATGCTTATTGGAGATTTTTCATTTTAGATTATTTATTGAAAGTCCCGTCGCGTGACGCAGCAACATAGTATCTGACTGTAAACGTGACGGCTGTAAGACCGATTCCCACTGGGGGAATTAATTATTTAAATTCTTTTGCCCTGGTAAGATGACAAAGGGCGGCGTTGAGTTCCGCCATTCAACACGCAATGTTTAAAATTTCGGGCGGAAAATGGAGAATGGAATGTCTTAACTTAAGGTTATCTTCGCCTATCGATAAAGCGCGTAGCTGCTTAATTTTTTATTACTATTAGATAATGTTAAAAACGCGCGTGGTCGTGGGTCGGTTCGCGGTTTTTCGAAATATGTTTTTTTCTTTCATGTGGAATAGCACTTTAAAAAAAAATAAAATAATCTATTTCTATTCTCTGAAAAATTATAAATTTGTAAAACTAAAAAACATATATATGACGCAGCAACGGCGGCGAATATGTAACAGGATATGATGCATTTACAGTTTTACGGATTTTTAACGATGTTTTCACCCACATTGCATTATGTTAGCTTCGTTAGCTGCGTGTTGGTCAGTTTATGAGTGGATCATGGATCACTAAACGAAAGATTAATTTTAATTTGATACTTTAGTAACTAAAAAGCAGTCGTGACACGGTGGCACAATGTGTAACGTGACGGTTGTGGGTTTGATTCCAGCTCGAGGGCATTAATTATTCTCATTTCCTGGCTCTACAAGACAAAGCGTGGCGTTGAGTTCTGCCAATCAAGACGTCTCGACACTTGGGGCGGAAAGTAAAGAACGGAGAGTCTTAACAATGAGTTATCTTATAAATCTGAACAGTTTGTTTCGTTTTGACCACGCTAACCTCAGGAACTACCATTGTACTTGCAGTCAGAGTTACCTCGGGCATGTAGAATGTGTCACATGTCATAATACACAACTTCTATTTAAATTTGACCACGAACGAAGCCACAGGTAACCGCTAGTAGGTACGTACTTCATAAAATATCTATTTCACAGAACAAATTCGTTACAACGTCACTTGATATTAGAACGCCCTTTTTGTAAATATTTGAGCAACTACAATAGAAACGCTAAAGCTGTCGGTAATAGTTTTAGGGTACTAACGTATTAACGACTTATAATATAATTTTTTTTGCCTACTTTTTTGTTCATTTTATACTCAATATAGATATTGATTTATGGGTAGTGTAGCCTATGGTTGCATCTTGTCGAGTTGCATTGTTTTATGAACATGAAATTTTCGATATGTGGAAACCTAACTGAAGGACAGCGTTTAAAACACGATACAGCTATAGGTAGCTCGTTTGTTTAGAAACTCAGTTTAGGATCGTATCCCAAGCTAAGCTCATTAAATACGAATTGCGTCGTTGCGTTTCGTCACTCAACACGCAATGCTTCGAAAATTGGGCGAAAAGTAGAAAACGGAGTGCCCTTACACTACGCTGTCTCTTCCTACCCTCCTATAAACGAGATACAATGTGAAGCTATAAAAAAGTGAAACATACACAACGTAAGTGTGTTTCAGCCTAATTTATAATAAAATAAAAATAGAAAATTATATAATAACACAAGGCAGATTCGCCGTGTAACCTAATCATGCGATTTTTTTATAAACGTGTAACCAATATTATAATTACAGTAACCGATCCATTCGGCCACAATAGGATTGAGGCGGCCATCGGTTAGTGCAAGGATGAAATTAATGAGCTGAAAAATTAGGGTACGCTCTGAAGCCGGTGTTGGGTTACGGTGGTCCGAGTTGTGAGTTGGAAGCGTTCTTTAGGTGTTACATTAAAATATATTAACAAAATATGTTAATATTATAATGAAAATTGTAAATTTAACAGTTGTGTACTCGATTTTCATTCGAAAGGGAAAATTATTTTCCTTTCCTTGTTCTGACTATAAATTACAGAATTTTGAGTCCGCTTCTATCAAGAAGCGCTACTGCCGGTGACTCAATGTCTCAAAAATCGGGTAGAACATGAGGAACAGAGTATCATAAAACTTGGTTCCCTCTGCCTGTACTGCTATATTCGGGTTATAGAGTGAAGCTAAAAGAATAATACTACAGCATTCACACAAAATTCGTACGCAATGTTTGGTATTCTGGACCATCCCCGTAAAATGCTTTACCGCGAAACGGCAGGCTCATTGTACGCAGAAACTGCGTTTTTGGTACTTTCAGTAACCCGATATGATATTGAGGTTTTTTCCCGCCAGCCGCTTCAATGAATGTGCAGATCCATTCAATACTAATTTAGGCTCCAGTGCTCTTCTACAGAGGCTTACAAAGGTAATTTTAATAGTGGTATAGATTAAATAAGTAAATAATATTATGTTGATATGTTTTTTTTTATAAAAAAATGCTGTGAGGTCTTTTAATAATATTTCTTTAATAATAGGTCTTTTGTTATTTTTTTTCTTTTGCACGCGTTTTGTCTTATAGTAGAATCTTTTTTTTTAATACATATTATAATAAAACAGAACAGGTAACAGAGGAGGTATTGACTATGTTAATTTTCATTTAACAGCGTCACGGGTTTTTTCCCGCAATCCAGAGTAGGCAAGAAGAGCGGAGTGTTAAGACAATCTGTTGCTCACTTTCTCTTCAATTTTTAAAAAGTGAGTGTTGTCAATTTTGTGGGTATAAGCCACTACAAAATCATTTATTTGTGATAAAGCTACTACTATATTTATTATGATTCTGAGAGATTTTACAATGTATCCAAAATGGCTATATAATAATAGGCAATTCTTATTTTTTTAATTTCACTGTGAATTTCGCATACAATAGGGTAGGCTAAGGGAACATATATTCCGTTCCCTAATTTTCATCGAATTTTTGAGATAGGTGAAGGTTGCTATGATTGGACTACATAACTTTGAGGTGTCAAGTAAAAAAAAATCAGCTTCACGCTATATCCCGCGCACTGCAGGGTAGGCAGAGGGAACCTAGTATTAAGACACTCCGTTCCCCACTTTCTGCCGAATTCTGGAGGCATTGCGTGTTGAGTGGCAGAACTCAACGCCGCGCTTGTCCTTGACACCAGAGCGAAGGAGAGTGCGGCTAGAAAATTCGGCGGCAGGTAACAGGTCAAACAGTTCTCCAGAACACTCCCCATGATAAATGCGATAGAGAACGCACAGCGAGGAAAGGCAAAGTATCAAGCCTTTCACAGATTATTGGGTCCCCAATGATTCGAATGGCTCTACGTTGTATGCGATCAAATGGTTCAAGCTGATACTGGGGTGCACCAGCCCAGAGATGAGAACAGTACTCCATATGAGGCCGAACCTGGGCCCTATATAGGGCCAAACGGTGTTTTGGCGTGAAGTACCTTCCCGCTCTGTTGATGACCCCCAGATTCTTCGAGGCCAACTTGGCCTCGCTTTCCAGATGATCGCGATACTGGCAGTCACTCGAAACATTAAGGCCCAATATACTGATACTGGGCGCGGCTGTAAGGGGAATGTTTTGAAAGACTGGTGATACGATAAATGGGATTTTTTTTGTGGTTAACGCGCAAACCTGTGTCTTTACTGAACTAAATTCCTTTCACCCCATGAGGAGACATTGTCCAGGGATGCCTCAACAGAAGACACAAGTTTATTTCGGCACTGTTCAGCGTTTTCACGAGAAAGACTTTCTCGGCCGGAGTAAACAGCGTCCACCGTGCCATCATCTGCATAGCAATGAATGCTAGAATCCTCTAATACGTCATTGATATGCAAAACCCGTATTGTGTGCTCGATATTGCTGTAAACTTTAAAAATTTACGGAAAACCGAATCAACAAACTAGTATTAAACAGACATGTAAGGCTAGATTTTAACTTTTTTTCGTATCTTATATGTATATTAAGTCGTCAGTGTGTCAGACGGTAGTGCAGGTAACTCGAGCCGGCCGCAGACCGCCGACCACCGGGGTGCAAAATACATGTCGTAAGATGACTTTGTTTTTAAATTAACGCTCAATTAGTTCAGAAATAGGATATATTTACTAATTTTTGCACGCTGTTCTGTCCGTCCTAAAATTATCTAGGGCAGGTAGGTATTCATTTTTTAAATTAGTAGTTTAAAAGACTAAATGTTTCTATATTTATGTAGGAGGCCTTCGTAACTCCGGCGGAGAAGCGTGCGACCCTAAGCACGACTATTGTGGGCTCGATTCCCACACGGGGGAGAGAAATATTTAATATTTTTATTACTTCGCTCTGGTAACTAGCTAAAGTACGCCAGTACGGAGAGTCTTAACACTAAAGTTAAAACATAAACATTTGTCCAATTAAACTATAGTTTAATTGGACAAATGTTTATGTTTTAACTATAATTTTGCAAAATTTTATAGATTTATAAAAAAATAACCCCACACAGCAATAAGGGTTAATAATTATTTAAGTTTATATAATTTCTATTATTATAATTTCAATTTTCCTGCCCTTCCTGGTACACAAAGCAGAGCGTTGATTTTCGCCACTTAATATCTTAACACCAGATTTTCACTGCCTATCCTGCTATATGCGGGACAAAGCGTAAACGTGAAGCTAAAATAAATATATATATATACTATTTACTGAAAATAAATACAATAAATCAAAACTTCACAAAAGTTAAGTAGATAATATATATAATTTAATTGTCCAATATTCCTTTCTTCGAAATAAAAAAAAATAACTTAAATACGAATTCCAATTATTTTACAGACTCCACGCATGGTAGTTAAGAAACACTACTGCCAGCAGTCCCATAGAGGAGGTGGTTTAACACATTTGCAGACAGGAAGTCACAAGCCCTGGACACAATACTTTTGATTCTGACACCAAATTCTTTAAGAACAAAATATATATTTGTAATTGATTTCTTTTTATCAATCCTATCATGTATACATTACAATGTATATTATTAATTTTAATATCCTTTTTTTATAGGTGAAGGCAATTTTTAACTGGATCTCTGTTTGATGTAGTCTCCTATTGTGTAGCATTACCTCTTTTTTTTACTGTACAACCTCCTTCGTGTCTTCTATATAGAACGTGATATTGACAAAGTGATTTGAGCTCAACTGTGAAAAAAAATAAAAGAATCAATCAATGTTTTTGTGTAAACATTTTTGTCATTCAAATAGACATTACTTCGAATGGTACAGCATGTTCATCCTAATGATCTTCTACTTCCTCCTCAACAAGTCTGCTTTCCTACTCAACTTACTTCACTGCACGATCTTTAACGTTCTCGGTGGTTAGACCATTGGCTCTCATATCCTTAAATGGAACTTCAAGGCAGTTTCCAATTACAAAAACCCAGGTACTAAGACCCAGGCATGCCTGTTCACCGCGAAAATAGTTCGTTTGATTTGTTTCCCTTTTATCGATTTTTCAAATTTATCAGTCCCGTTAAGCGACCATCTTGAACTCATTGGCATTACTTTCTCTTCGACTATTAATTTTGGTTCTTACATTGAATCCTCAGCTCAGCTCAATTAGCTAGCAGGAAATCTCCAAGGCGAGACAGTATTTTATAACATCATTATTAGTCAATAATTATTGCTTATATATTATTCCGGTCTGGCGAACTGGCTAATAAAAATTCTTGATTAAAATAATTATTAATCCTTATTACTGTGCGGGGTTATTTTTTTTATAAATCTATAAAATTTAGCAAAATTATAGTTAAAACATAAACATTTGTCCAATTAAACTATAGTTTAATTGGACAAATGGGCTTGTGACTTCCTGTCTGCAAATGTGTTAAGCCACCTCCTCTATGGGACTGCTGGCAGTAGTGTTTCTTAACTACCATGCGTGGAGTCTGTAAAATAATTGGAATTCGTATTTAAGTTATTTTTTTTTATTTCGAAGAAAGGAATATTGGACAATTAAATTATATATATTATCTACTTAACTTTTGTGAAGTTTTGATTTATTGTATTTATTTTCAGTAAATAGTATATATATATTTATTTTAGCTTCACGTTTACGCTTTGTCCCGCATATAGCAGGATAGGCAGTGAAAATCTGGTGGTAAGATATTAAGTGGCGTAAATCAACGCTCTGCTTTGTGTACCAGGAAGGGCAGGAAAATTGGAATTATAATAATAGGAATTATATAAACTTAAGTATCCTCCGCATTTAGAAATAAAATAAGTAAATCAAAATAAATCAGCTTCACGCTGTATCCCGCACACAGCAGGGTAGGCAGAGGGAACCTAGTGTTAAGACACTCCGTTCCCTACTTTCTGCCGAATTCTGGAGGCATTGCGTGTTAAGTGGCAGAACTCAACGCCGCACTTGGCCTCGACACCAGAGCGAAGAAATGGGAATAAAAATTTAAGTAAATATTTCATCTCCTCAAGTGGGAATCGAACCCACAACCAGCTGGTTTTACAGTCACACTTTGTGCCTGTAAGCCTGCTCAAGAAAAGAAAAGAATTAGAAATATCGATATCGAGAAGAATTAATATCGATGTTAAAATCAATTTAAAAATAACAATATAATCAATTACTAACTATAGTAGATATTTATACTGTGGAACTTTCTACATGGACCTCTCGGTTAATAAACATTAAGATTACAATCTGCATTACTTGAGTGTGTTTATAAAATATGTCTTCGTATTTAATTTTTATAGTGAATTTTCACGCTCTTTAGCTAAGTATTTTATATTTATGCAGAAAAAAAATAGTATCTATTGTACCACATGTATACCTCGAGAATATATTAAACACTGTTATTATTCTTTTTAAATTCGCTTAATGCTGTATCCTACAGATTGCAGGCAGAGGGAACTTGGGAAACTAGTGTTAAGACACATCGTTCCCATTAAGACATTTCTGCTGAATTTTTGAGGGATTGCGTGTTGAGTGTCGGAACTCAACACTGCGCTTTGCCTCTTTACCTTAACTTAACTTAACTCTACGCTTTATCCCTAGCGGGGTAGTCAGAGAGAACGGAGAGCCAAACGCTACGGTCTCTACATACCTCTTTCGCCTCGTTCACTGTCATCAACCTCTTCATACATGCCCTCCGGGGGGTCCTCATGCTTTTTACGTGACCTTCCTCCAGTATCTTTGATACTGTGTTTTTGAAGGTCAACTGAGGTCTTCCCCGATCTCTCTTACCACTCACTTTTCCATCATAAATCTTTTTTTCCATTCATTCATCACTCATTCGTTCGACGTGTCCAAACCAGCTGAGCACGTTCTTCTTCATTCTCACCGTGACATCCTCGCTAGTACCTGCAACCTTTACCAGAACGAGGAAATGAAAATATTAAATATATATAATTTAGGAAATGTGTTAAAAGTTGAAAGAAGAGATGGAAACGGAATATCTTTCAAGGTGACAAGATTTTTTTTATATGTAAAAAAGGTTTTGTGTCAAAAGTATTATCTAAGTACCAAATTTTAAGGTTATTAGCAAAAAACGTATTGCGCGATGGTTGCAGGTTCAAACCTGATTCCCACTCGGGAGAGTGAAATGTTTATTTTTATTTTTATTTCCTCGTTCTGGCAATGGAATAAATCGAGGGGTTGAGTTCCGCCACTCAACACACAAAACCTTAAGAATTCGGCTGACAGTGGAGAGGAAAAGTGTCTTAATGGGAACGAAGTGTCTTAACACTGAGTTTCCAAATTCACTCTGCCTACTAAGTTATGTGTGAGAAACACAGTGAAGTTAAGTTCCTTACTCTTACTTAATCAATAATTCTTATGCAAAAAAACAAACCTTTACTATTTAAACCAATCCTAATATCAGACGTAGATCTATCAAATGTTACAAATAATCTCCTAAACAATAGGCACAGTAACATAGAATCAGTCGGTGTAATTCGATCACAAAGCTTTGTTCTACCCGATGAAGCACCTAATTAATGGCCGGTCATTGTGTGCAACCGCTTCTGTAATTATATTTCACTAGAAAATTATATAGTATATATGAAAATTAAGTTGTATGTTTGTCTGTTACCAGTTGCGGAGTTGTCGGATTAATTATAATATAATAAGAAGATTTTTTAGTTTTTGTGCATGTAGCGGGGTAAATGACGAATCTAATGTACTAAGACAATTCATCACTCACTTTCAACTCAATATTTTAGGCATTGTCTGTTGAGCGGTAAAACTGATGAAAAGCGTTTACTTCCCCGAATAGGAGTCAAACCTACAACGGTACCGTTTACGGTCAAATTCTGTGCCGTTGCATCATTATTTATCTCACAAAATGCTAAGAAATTAAAAATTATGACAAAAGATATCTAATTATATATTATACCAGTGATTTTGAAAAGAGCAACTGTTGAGTTTCTTGCCGGCTCTTCTCAGCAGAACTGCCTTCCGAACCGGTGGTAGCTTTTTACTTTTTGTTATATGTTCATTCGACGATTCAAAAGTGCTTATAAAAGTTTATTTGAATAAAGAATATTTTGAATTTGAATTTGAATTTAATTAAATAGATCTTTCTTACTCAAGTAAAAGACACGATAATCCACTAGTTAAAAAGTTTCTTTAATAAACCTTAATTAGTAGGTCAGTAAATAAAAAGACCGAGCTACTATGGCTGTATACAATCATGACTTTATTATACTTTGTATGGATTCATCTAAATTAAATGATACATTGTGTAATGTATTGAAGCTTTTATGGCACATCCAACCAATAGTTAGTTGAAGATGTTTAGAATTAGCCTTTACTTACCCAATCACGAGGTAGGTCTGGTCTGGTATTTGCGCCCACGAGGTAGGTCTGGCCGCAGTACAGTGGATTACATCAAAACCTGAATCAGGTTTACGCTATATAATTAGCAGGATGGACAGAGGTAACCTAATATTAAGACACACCGTTCCCCCTTTTCCACCGAATCATCTCAATCAATATACATTCATATTTGCTAAGGTTATCGTGGTAAACACCTAAACAAAGGATCATATATTAAAGTATGTAATTGTCGTCTGCAATTTTTTTTCACGCAAACTCTAGGACTTAAAACGAAAAAACTATGTTCTTGTTTCTATAAGAATTTCGAAACAAACTTCTCTTAGTGTCTCTTACACTCCTCAATCTACCTTCATGCCAAATTTCTACTTTAAAAGTCCAATAGTTTTGTCTTTGCGTCATTTATCAGTTACTTAGTAACGGAAGAGTTTAATATATATTTGTTATAGACGAAATTATATCCAGAAGATAAAATATGAGGCTGTTGTGTGAAAATACGAGGATTGTGGGTTCGATCCTCACTCACTAAAAGATTTATTTGCACTTTCCTGCTCTGGCAAAAGATAACGCGGCATTGAGTTCTATTACAGAGTATCGAATGCCTCGAATTCTCTAAGAAATCTAGGTTCTCTTTGCCTATTCTGCTGTATGAGTCATAAAACGGGAAGTTAAATTATTTTATTTTTTTTCGAAGAAACCAAGCTTTTTAAACCTTAAGGAACCTAGTGTTAAGACACTCCGTTCCCCACTTTCTGCCGAATTCTAGAGGCATTGCGAGTTGAGTGGCAGAACTCAACGCCGCGCTTAGCCTCGACACCAGAGCGAAGAAATGGAAATATAAATTTAAGTAAATATTTCATCTCCTCGAGTGGGGATCGAACCCACAACCAGTCGATTTTACAGTCACACTTCGTGCCGCTGTGCCACGATTGGTCTCTATTATTAATCTGCTTTTTAAAAATTCGGCCGCTATGACATATGCATACATACATACTTACGTATATACATATATATACGTAATCGATTCTAAATGTCTGTGAACAATGATGATCTCAGAAGTCAGAACTATTTCCGTCTATTAGTGGTAATTGTGGCTATAGCTTGCGCATTATGAAACATTAAATGCTTCTTGTGTTTAGCGACAAAGGATTTTGACGAATAACTTACCTTGGCTTGTGTTTTTCTCACACTTTATATATAACTATAGAATTTGAATCACTTAGAGAACTTTTTTATAGAGATCAAACCCTTTTACATTACCAATGCAGACTCAAGTGGGACTCCTAGATCACCATCCATAGTTCCGTCCTATCCACTAAAACCTCGCGGGACTCTTCGACCGCCATTGGCCGAGGCTACAGTTCACTGGGGAAACTTTCAGCAAATTTCACGGAGAAATCTTACTTTAGCTAGACGAAGAGGTAAAACTTAGGCACTTAGTCAGCGCGTGATACACAAGTGCTTTAAATAAACAAAAAGTAATTCTTTTATTAAGATCGCAGATCTTGGCTCGAGGCTTGCTTTCTTGTTTGCCTTGTTTCTTAGGGCGTCCTTGCTGGTGGGACACATGTCACGACATGTCCGGAACGTTAGGAAGTGAAGTACTACAAAACGCTGTCAGCTTCACGCTGTATCTCGCTTGCAGCAAGCTAGGCAGAGGAAACCTAGTGTTAAAACAATTCACTCCCCACTTTCTGCCGAGGCATTGCGTGTGGAGTGGCGGAACTCAACATGATAGATAAATCGCTGTCTAATGGAAAAAAATCTATACAAAAATAAAGGTACAAATGAATGTTACAAGAAGATAATACACACAGTTACAAGAGGATAATACATACAGTTTTTCTTATTTAAAATTATATTTGTACAAAAATATGCATAATGTTGATTTTTATCTTTTATCAGAAATTAAAAATTCTAAATATATTAACGTCATCGTATCATCATTTGAAACGTCACCCACACACTATAGGAGACACGGTGTCGGGTGTTCAATCACTCCGTAGCGAATGGCCACAGTCGACGCTCTAAACGCTTTTCCAAAACTCGTCATTAACGCGCGCCTGTGGGTTAATTTATAAAAGAATAGCTTATTTGATTTTTTTTTTTAAAGTAAAATATAAACGTAGCGGGATTTGAAGCCACGCCTCTTGGTAACGGACTAAGAAGCGTGGATTTCAATTCCACATTATACGTTTGATGACGTATTTTTTCCTAATATTTCACATGTATATCTACTTTATAAATGTTAAAATTAATTCTCTATTAAAATGAGTATGTAAGTAACACTTTTCTCCGCTCTTTATGTTCAATTTGTAAAGAAGCGTTGAGTAATGAATTCAATTTAATAATAACCAGGTAAAAAAATATTTTTATTAATTGCATCTTAAGTCAACTTATTGTGTAGGGAACGAGAGACCTACCTAAAAAAGATAATACAAAAGACAGGCGACTATCGGCATTTTTAATCAATTGGTAAAAATGTTATTCACGAGAAAATCATATAAGTTTTCAATTTATATTGAATAAGTGCGCGACAAATGGACGAATAGCCCCATTTTAACTTTTTAGTTTACTGTTTGAAGCAGGTTTCGTGCTAAATATTATTTCATGTGGAATAGAATATAGTCTTAGAAATGGTAAATTCTTAGTAATAATTAGTACGATCTCTAAGCTATATATGCATATAAATAAACAGTTTCAACAGTGGGCAGAGACAAATCGATGTAAGGACACTCCGTCACCTACTTTTTCAAAACATTACTGTAATTTTCAAAATGTCTTCGTTATTTTAAAAACATGAAACAAATCCTTATATTTTATCCGCTTTCTACTTGATCTTGAACCCATTACCGTCAAAATATTGAGGCGGTTTTTTCCGTGTAACAAGAGCGTGTGTCAAATTTAATACATATTAGTGACCGCAACGTTCTCTCGCATTCCTAACTTACAAATGGTGCGATTATAATTTTATAGATGATATCTGAGTTTCGAAGACGCAGATTGATGTTTCGTAAAGAGAAGGAGTTTGTTCTTTTCATATTTGAAAAGTTCAAAGAATGGTGAGGCAGTCGTGGCGCAGGGTCACAAGCGTGTTGTGGGTTCGATTCCCACTCGGAGGAATGAAATATTTAATATTTTAATTTCCTCGCTCTAAAGAAAAGCGCGGTGTTGAGTTCCGCAACTCAACAGGCAATGCCTCGAGAATTCGGCGGAAATGTCTTCATGGAAAATTTTTGTCTTAACAAAAAATAGGTTTAGCAGACAACAGTTTCCCTCTGTTTGCGGAATAAAATGTGAAGCTAAAAAAAAGGAATATAGATTTACCGTGCATTCTGCATATAGCAGTGTAGGCGGTACCTAACCTTAAGATCTGCATAGAAGAGTAAAAATTTGAAAACAACCCTAACATTTTAGAATTTTTTTAAATAAATTCTGAATAACTACACCATTGAAATAGACTAAATTACCATTGCAATGTAACGCTGTATCACGTATTGCAGGGTAGACATTGGAAGCCTAGTGTTTATACACTCTGTTCCCCATGCACCGTCAAACTTTACAAATATTGCATGTCGAGCGGTGGAAATTAACGCCGTGGCTGTTCTTGTTACTCGAGTAAGGAAATGAAAATAATACTTATTTGATAAAAAGAAAAGAATTGAGTCACTCTTTCTGTCTTTTGAGGCCGGTCGTGGCGCAGCGGCACGAGGTGTGACTGCAAAACCGACTGGTTGTGGGTTCGATCCCCACTCGAGGAGATGAAATATTTACTTAAATTTATATTTCCATTTTCTTCGCTCTGGTGTCGAGGTTAAGCGCGGCGTTGAATTCTGCCACTCAACACGCAATGCCTCCAGAATTCGGCAGAAAGTGGGGAACGGAGTGTCTTAACACTAGGTTCCCTCTGCCTACCCTGCTGTGTGTTTTTCTGTCTTTTTATACTATACCTATAAAAAAGAAGTGCCTAGGAGACTGAAACGATGGCATATATTCCTGGGCCCAAGTTGTAAATAAATAAAAATAGTATTATTTAATAGATTCGGGTACATCATTCCCTCTCTGAAAATTCTGAGAGATGAGTTATTAGAGATATGGTAAAAGAGAATTTAAAGAGTGTGATTACTGAGTTGCTTAAGAATTAATGTTTATTATTTTCACATTTTAGTGTACAATATTAGAAAAATCATATTATTGAGCAGGAATATCAATGACTTATAATTATCAATTGTCTTGGTACCTAGCCCAAAATAAACTTAGTACCTAAATCGCCTTGTCTAATGCAACTCGTCAATATCAATCAGCTGTCACATCTGTCATTTAAAACATGATTAATTTTAATCTATTCACAATTTTAAGGATTTATTTTTATTTTTTCCGTAACGAATTTGCGTTTTCTTTATTTGCACTGTGATTATATGCATTAACAAATATTATAGTTTCGTAGTAGGTACTGTAATGAAATATTTATAAGAATAAGAAAGTAAAACGATTTTTCTTATTTTTCTCAGGTTCTAAATTAATTAACAAATTCTATAATATAAAGGTATTCTATAATTGAAAAAAAAATATAAATTTTTGTGCCATATATCAACTTATTCCACGTGGACCCACAATTTCCGTCTCCTTTACCACTAAGCATTCGCTTCGCAACGGCATGCCTTCTGACTGTAAACGCGACAGTTGTAGGTAGGTAGTAATTAACCTTAACTTAACTTAACCTTAACTTAACCTTAGGATTCCTCTGCCGACCCTGCTGTATGCTGTATACGGCGTGATGCTAAAAAAAATAGAAATATTCCTAATGACTCCTTCCTAGCTACTGTAAATTGTAAATCGCTCGTTGCCAACATCAACACATCAAACGAAGATCAATCTTCGTGTCCGACTTAATGACGACTGTCTTTATCATGGAAAGTGGACACCGACGTACAATTCCATAATCTAAATTAAAATCGGCGCTATATTTACCACCATTAACGTGGTTATTAGGTGTCTTGAATCTACACGTGGGATTATTGAAATTGATTTCTATTTCTCATTCTGACAAGACAAAACACGGCGTTAACTTCCGACACTCAATGAGCAATATTCCGAAAATGGGACAGTATATGAGGATTGGAACTGTGTGACTTAACACTAGCTTCACTCTACCTATCCTTTGTGAGCGAGAAAAGACGTGGAGATAATATAAAGTAACTTAAACAATCAAGAATTCAATCCATCCAAAACCTCATTTTCTCAACAAAATCATAATTTCCACAGAGAGACTCTCGTATAACGTATCAATTGTAAGTAATGAGCAGTTGTGCGCGGACCGCCTGCGGGACACTAAGTGTTATTAATGCATCACCCGCGGCAAATTAGACTCGCAGGTGTCAAAAGACACTATATAGTGTATACAAAAAAGGTCATCAAGCATAAAACTTATGAGCAAAGATTATCTATCAGATATGGAATGAACTTTTACTTTATACTTTTTACTTTTTTTACTATCGTGGCACACCGATGTTATATCATTTTGTGGTTTCAAAAAAATTGGGAAAATTTTCAATTTTATTATAGAAAAAACGGGTATGTCTGCGTCGAACTCGGCCACCGAGGGTTTCGTACAATTTCAGATTTTTTTGTAGACCATCAACATGTCTACAACTTATAAATATTGACAAATCTAAGTTTGCGGGCATTTAAGCTTGCATATGAACTCTTTTTGTATGAATTGAACTACAAATGTATGTTTGTAATATTTTTTTTTCTTTGAAATATCTATATTTTTTTTACTTTAAGGATATTTTTTTATATGCATTGTAACTTCTAACTTCGTGCCAAATTTTATAGCTTTAAGTCCACGGGAAGAACTCTATATACATACGTTTCGATTATGCAGCGAATTTCGTACAAAATGGAGCAAAAATAAAAGCAAAGTTGCTCGTATCTTTTGTTTGTATTAACTTAGAAGCTTGATTTTTTCTGTTGTCCAAAGGAGTAAGTAAGTTTATCGAAGGAAGAAAATGAGCGATAAATTTATATTATACTGAATTCTCTCTGCCTTCCCAACTTACCAACCGTGAACTACATTATAATTACCTTTAAAAGTCCCTCTAATGAAATTGGAACTCTGAAGAGATAAGCGAGATAACGCAAATATTAATTCCTGGTTTATTTATTCTAGTATAGTTAACACGTTGACGCGTGTTTTTATTATGATAATAACATTACACCAGTTATTAGAGACGCGATGATTTATTGAAACTCTCAAGAATTATTAATATGCATCTTAGTTTTTGCGATGCTCTCGAAACAAAAAATATTTATTTTAATTATATTTAATTAGCCAATTACATTATAATAGCATTAAATTATACAAAAATATTTGTTATGTAATATAAGTATCAATCTAATTTATACTATGGCAAGTTAACATTATACTGTTACTTTATATATAACTAGAGGCCGCCCGCAACTTCGTCCGCGTGGAAACGTTATGATAACGTAACAATATTATCAACATAAGAAATATGGTAACTAAGTATTGCAAAGCTCTAATCATAGGTCTATTGGTAGCTACTGCAGTATGCTCCTATAAACTACATTTAACGATTTTTTTTCCTTCAGCATAAACATGCAGATTTTTTGCTTTGGAAACACGTGAGCAAGCCACATAGAGCTGCCCTTGAGAAAAACATGGCGTGTCCAAATGTAGGTCTGCTACCTTCAAGGTTTGACTCTGAGATCACGCATTCAGTTTTCAGAAGCGATAAATGTATCTATTTTCAATTAGGAATCAATCCCGCGGGAACTCCGGGATAAAAAATAGCCTATATGTTATTCTGGGTCTTCAGCTACCTACATACCAAATTTCATCGTAATCGGTTCAGTAGTATTTGCGTGAAAGAGTAACAAACATCCATACATACTCACAAACTTTCGCATTTATAATATTAGTAGGATGTCGTAATACCCAATAATAAAAGGAAGTCACAGATTGAAAGCTGTTATTTAATGGGGTCTTTTTATATATTTTAAAATATTATGCACACACTATGGAAGGTTTTGTTATTTATTTATTTATCTTTAAGGCATCATATTTTATCCCTAGCGAATAGAGAACAGAGTTGAAAGCTACGGTCTCCGCATACCTCTTTCGCCTCGTCCACTTTCATCGATCTTTTCATACATGCACTTATACTTCTTACGTGACCTTCCCTCTGTTATCCATACTGTATTCTAGGAAATTTTTAAAAACATAAAAAAAATACGTTATGGGAATACTTGGCTACAGTTCATGGATGTTTTTCAAGTAGCGCGATTTCGAGTCAGCTTTCATCTTTCCGCTATGGTGAGACGAAGCGTAGTGTTGAGTTCCGCCATTGAAAATACAACGTCTGTATTGTAAAAGTATGAATAAATTAAAGTCGCGCAGCAGCAGCTCAGCTAAACTGGAAATGAGACGGTTGAGGATTCAATTTCCTCTTGGGGATTTTTTCTCGCTCGGTATCAAAGCACTGCATTGACTTTTACCACTCTTCACGCAAATGTCTTAAAAACTGGTCGGAAAATCAGGAATCGATTGTTTTAACACGAGGTTCCTTCTGCCTACAATGCTAGATATATGCGGGAAGCTGAAAAAAAGTACCAAATAGTGTCCCCAAGCACAAATTACCATACGTACCAACACGAAGTAAATCCATCTTTCTGACAGAACAAAACTTGCCCCGTTTCAGTTTTACCTCTCTAAATTAACTATTTTAGTTTCATGTTATGAACGCGGCTCTTTTGAGAGCGAGAAAATAATATGCACTATGTATATTTATATGACTTCGCTCGTCTTGTAATCTGTATTGGTTTCCAGGGATGATAAACTTGTTGATATGCGACATATTGGTTCCGTTATTTGCTTCATGTGAGTGTTGTGCCTTATGTTAGTGAAAGTAGCGTTTTGCCTTTACCTAATTATGGGAATTAATAAATTAAATTAATTAAAGCATTAAATAGACTTTAAATTTGTAAGAATTAAGCTGTTATTTTTTTATGGAAAAGGATAAGGCAAACTTACTTACCTAGTTGCCTATATTGTACACGTCACCTCCAGAAATACGTGGATACTCATATACAATCATTTTAATAAAACTTGAAACTTATCTTTATAAATTTTATCTCTTATATTCTATTTCAATTTTTAATAAAGTAAAAAATCTTTTATTTAACGCTATGTACATATCACATATAGCAGGATAGGCGTATGGAACCTAGTCTTAATACACTCCGTTACCCACGCACCGCCTAATTTTTGAGACATTGCGTGTTGAGTGGCAACACCGAGCTTTGTCTTGCTACCAGAACAGCAATGAAAATAATTCATACCATTTCCTGAGTGGGGAATCGAACCCACAACCGTCGCGTGACGGACACACATTGCACCACGGCGG
Organism: Heliconius himera; assembly: GCA_021202915.1. Lineage (NCBI taxonomy): Eukaryota > Metazoa > Arthropoda > Insecta > Lepidoptera > Nymphalidae > Heliconius > Heliconius himera. The sequence continues at coordinate 1,460,204 of JAJHJA010000046.1, forward strand.
TGTATTAAATGTGACTATATTTTACAAACAAAATGGATCTTGTAACTTATACCATTGACTATTTAACGTCGGTTCCTTTTGAAGTCAGTGCCTGTAATGATTCCGATGCCTTAGTTGAGTTACAACCGGGCTCGTACGTTCTTGAACTTCTTGTTTTTCATATTGATGTAGCTATATGTACTGTAAAAATGCATTTCTTTGCAGTAAAAAGAAGTGTAAAGCAATCGAACACCTCAAGGTTTTTACCGAACTTATATCTCTTTCCAGAACAAAATACTGTTAAGATTGTTCAATGTGTGTGTTCTTAATACCAATACAGTATATCATTCTAGAGGACCTCTTTCTCTCTTACATTTCAAATTATCGACCTTACGCAGCGTCATTTTAGTGGTGTCACCCGGTGGTAGTCCTATAAAATAATAAATAAATAAATCAGTTTTACGCTGTATCCCGCATACGTAGGCAGAGGGAACCTAGGGTTAAGACACTCCGGGCCCCGCCGAATTCTGGAGGCAATGCTTGTTGAGTGGCAGAACTCAACACCGCGCTTTGCCCCTACAACAGAGCGAGGAAATGACAATATAAATTTAAATAAATATTTTATTTCCTCTAGTGGGGATCGAACCTATAACCAGTCGCGTTTACAGTAACACACTTGTGCCCCTACCGACGACGGGCCTCATACTATAAACTAATTTTCAAAAATATATTTTAACTATACAAAGAGGTCGATTATAATATAATTGCTATTATTAAAAATATATATATAAAATCATTATAGAAGTAACTGAGTAAACTGGTATATTTGTATTATTTTCCTATTTATTATACAAAGCAAGATGTTGAGTTCCACCAGGTACAACACCAACCAACACAAAAAGAAATCTTCAAATAGTACGTTCAACCAAGGAACCCTTCATCTATATTAGTACCTACCTATACAACCTAATACCGTAAATTGTATAAACTTTGTACCATAAATGATTTCAAAATATCAATTACATAAAAAAATTAAATTAAATTAGCTTCACGCTGTATCCCGCACACAGCAGGGTAGACAGAGGGAACCTAGCGTTAAGACACTCCGTTCCCCACTTTCTGCCGAATTCCGGAGGCATTGCGTGTTGAGTGGCAGAACTCAACGCCGCGCTTAGCCTCGACACCAGAGCGAAGAAATGGAAATATAAATTTAAGTAAATATTTCATTTCCTCGAATGGGGATCGAACCCACAACCAGTCGGTTTTACAGTCACACCTTGTGCCGCTGCGCTACGACTGGCCTCTCAATCAATATCAATTACATAAGTATTCAAAATATAAAAAAAATTATAAATACGATATTTTATATACATAAGTCATCTGCCCTTTAGTTTTATGATTTATTATAATATCGCGAACCGTCCAACCTATTTCCATGTGATTTCCTTTTGCCGCTCCCGACATTTTTCATTTAAAGATACTATATGAAAATAGTTACCTGTTTTTAAAAATATTGACAAGGTTTTTAATAAGTATGTATATAAATTTTTAATAGACAAAGCGCGGCGTTGTGTTCCACCACCACAATATTTGGACGAACGTTTAAATTAATATTACTTTTTTTCCTTGCTCTATACCTACACATAAGAGTGGGATTTTGACTCACCAACTGAAATTAGTGTGAAGCGGAAAATAGAATATTACTATTCTAGTAGGTACGTTTATTCAGTTTCACGCTGAATCCTGCATAGAAAATGGCAGGTAGAAATAATCTATTGTCAAGACTCTCCGTCCTACACTTCCCGTCTGAATACGAAATATTGCGTTCTTTACATATTACGAGAGGAAAAAAAAAAGAAAATAAATAATATAAAAACACCAAATAAACGCGCCCAATTATATCCAACTGGAGATACATTTATTTTTCCACTCATTCACTTATTTTCCTCGCCGTTATTGAGGTAACCAATCATAACATACATCAGTCAATCATCCAGACAAAGCCGGGTCCAGGCGATTGTCAAACACATTCTTTTTCTCACGAACCTTTATAATAAGGCTCCTACTGTTCCTGCGGTGATGCTCTCGTCACAAATATCTAAATAACTACAACGAATTTGCCAAAATATATCTTATTTATTTTATTTATAAGGTTTAATATTAAGAAAACGCAATAATATGTTAGAAATTGGTTAGAGAAAAGGTATACTTGAATTTAAAAGGCTTAAGAAATTAATTGAGTTGTTACAATTTGAACGTTATTGCGATGTTCTTAAGGTTGTATGTCTAATTGATAATATATTTTTCCTTATAACAATATAATATAAGGATAAAGTGTATAATCACTGTCGTACTTGGAGGCCAAATCGAAATAATACATCAGTGTTATTGTTTAGTATCGCCCACTGTTTTTCTTGATAATTGGGCGAGAAATCATGGAGATAGAGCAAATTATTTGGGTGTGTCAAAACAAGAATAGTTCTGTAGAATATGATAGATGGTATGTCATTTTCTGTATTTGTCAGCGTCCTGACGCGATATTATGTTTCGCCACAAATGGGCAATGTTTCGAGTTCTGGTAGAAGCGGAAAACCGATTGAGTGGACACTAGGTTCTCTCTGCCTACCCAGTTTTGCAGGAAAGAGTGCAAAGTTGCAAATAAGAGAAAACAGCTCTTGTTTCTTTAGACGGGTAAACTATTTACAGAATATAGTAACTTCATTCTCTATATTTCGCCCATCGTTAAATCCCAAAGAATGATTATATTTAAATTGTTTTTATTTTCCCACCAATGCAAGATAGGATCTGACGTTTAGTTTGCCAATTAACGTGCAATGACACAAAAATTGGGAGGAAAGTTTGGAACGGAGTGTCTTAGGTGTCTCTACCTACCTTCCAATATGCGGGATACAGCGTGAATCAAAAAAAAAACATTCAAAATCAACTAAAACAACATTTCAATTTATTTCCAGTACAACTTAATACCACCACTTTGAAAGGAATCGTATTAACCCTACTATTAAATCGAGCCTCAAGCCTTCCAAAACCAGTCAGTTGACAATACCCTGGACCAGTGTCACATTTCACAGGAGTATTTGCACATTAGCTGGCATTATTCACGTATAGAGTTTCATTCGTTCACATGAAGTATGAACCCATGTTGAAAGGATCACCATTCACCAAAACAAAGGATAAATAAAATAATTAGTACGAGTGTTGAGTCGTTCCTACAAGAAATATTGATATAATGGTATAAGATGACCTGAGACGGTTTGGTGTAAGTTATAAGCCGTTTAAAAAATATTGTCACAGTATACTGCCGTAGTATGAAGAAACTTATGAGATCAATCAATTCAAAATCTTTTTTTTAATGTTATTTCCGGGTAGGAAAACGATGATGAGAAAAGAAATTAATTATTTTTATTTCTTTGGTTTATTAAAAAAAAAACACAGTATGGCGTTGAGTTTCGCCACTCAACACGCATGCGAGAAGTGGGAACTAGGTGACCACTCTGCTATAAAAAAATAATGGGTATATAGTTAGTATAGGTATTAAAAAATATTTCTCCCATCAAATTATCACCTTAGACCAACCACGACATATTGTTGTGACGAATTAATTGAGTTTTGAATACGCTTAGCGCTAACCAAGTAACCGCTATCAAATGTCGCTCAGCCTCTTAAGAACGGAAACGATCTTCCTTCTTTTACCTTCGACGTTGATGGATTGGACTACTTTCGGAGTTCCACAACAGGTGTATAGAATGTTTTTAATTTTCTTGTAGTATTTATGTTGTTCTAACAATGTCTTTTCTTCACGACGTAAGTAGTTGGTAGTGAATAATATATAGATAATAGAAAAAATGGGAATTTAGATGTCTGCTACTCAAATGTGTCTATTAAAGTGCGGCGTTAAGTTTCGTTTCTCAACACGCAATGTCTAATTGAGGCAGAAAAAGATTGACTTTATTTACACTCCGCATAACAAACTATTTTTCTGCACATGGTATTTGAAGTCGAAAAGAAACTATAAAGAACCTGTTATTTAAATTCAATTCACTCTTGCCTCATATTAGTTAATGCATATTAATGTGTTCCGAAGATTAGTGGGAGTCGTAGTCTTAAGCCTTGTTAGAAAAGGTACGGGTGGTAATCACCTATTGTTTTGTCATTTATGTATTATGACTTATAGATTCATTTTTTTTATTTCAACAGTTCTTCATACATATTCTATGGTGGGCAGAGAAAATAAACATGTCTCTCCGTTCTTTATTTACTCGCAATCGTCACGGTTACAGTTAGTACCACTGCGCAACGACTGCCTCATGGATTTATTCCAAGATTTGCGTTAAATATTTGATCAATGTTATCTTGGAAGTATTTTGGGAGTTATATAAACAATAATTAGTGCATATTGACACTGCATCATTTACTATGTCGTACCTAAACTGGCCAGTTAGAAAAAATCAAGATTTTAGATTTCCGGTATTATAGAAACTTACATATTTTTAGGGACTGATATCTGTAACGCAATTTGAGAAAAAATAATCATTAATTTATTTGATTGGTGCATTCATGAATTTATTTGATTGGTGCAAAAAATACAAAGTTTTCAATTAGGTAACACGATAAAGAAAGTATTTATGTTATTGGCTGGAAACAATTAACCATTTAGGTTACGTTACATTACTAACGAAAAGAGGATTAGTAGGAGTATAGAAAAACACCAATCAGAGGAACAAGCTGGTTTCAGAAACGAATACTCCACCATAGATCATATCTACGCAACTGATCAGTTAATTGAGAAATACAATGAATACCAGCGACCACTCTATATTGCTTTTATCGATTACCAGAAAGCCTTTGACACAATCCTGCACTCCTCCATATGGGCAGCTTTAAGATCTCAACAAGTGGAACTTAAATATATAAAAGTTATAAAGCACCTGTACAACAACAGCAGCAGTAAAATCAGGCTCTAATCGACAGGGTCACCAATACCCATAAAGAGAGGCGTGAGGCAAGGCGACCCCTTATCACCAAAAATCTTTATAGCGGTTCTTGAGATGGTTATCAGCAAGCTTAATTAGGAAAGAATGGGTATAAATGTGGGCGGCAAATTCATCAGTCACCTAAGATTTGCTGATAATATTATTCTTCTATCTGAAAGTAACATAGTAAAAGTAAACGACATAGTAAAAGTAGCAGATAAAAATTGTATTACAACAGCTAAAAACAGAGAGAAATGGAAAAGTCTGGAGGAGGCCTTTACCCTCACATGAGAGGGGTTCTTGCATGCCTGCAGGATCATTTAATGTTAAGACATTTTTTATTTTCAAATATAACTCAAGAAAATGAATTAAAAAGAATTTATAATTAAATAAATATAATAATAACAAATAATAAATACATAACATAACACAGAAATGAAATGAAACTAATTGAATTTATAATTAAATTCATATAATAATAACAAATAATAAATACATAAAACAATACGAAAATGAAATGAAACTAAATGAATTTATAAATAAATTAATATAATAATAAATTTACAATGTAACATAATGATAAAATAAATTTATAATTAGATGATCACAATAAAAATAATAAATTAATAATAGAATTTAAATTGTTAATTAAACTAAAATGACTAACGAAACTAAGTGTATTATAAATCCAAATGTATTACTTAATATTATAATATAAGATTTTGATAAATGAATTTTGTTTTAAATGTGCAAGAAATAAAAGGTTTTTTTAATTTTTTTATTATTTTATTTTATTACCGTTACTAAGCCTTACGTTCTTATAAAACTACATCGGAAATCTTATACGCTTGATACAACTTATTGATGTTATTTACAACTAAATATTTTTATAATATTTTTTTAATGTTTTATACGTTTTCTACAAATATGTATTTCTTTTCTTAGTACATTAAAAGCCCCTTAGTTTTAATTACACGGCAAAAGTTCAAAAGTACAATAGTGTATAAATCGTGCAATTACTGTAGAGCGAATCACCTGCGCTTGAGCCCACCTCCCGGCCTGTCGCTTCTATTAATCAAGCTGCGATTCTTGTGGATGACAGTTAATATCGCTTATTCCGTGGTGCAAATTACGAACGAAACACTTTTAATATTAATATACTATTTACTGTGAGGCCGTCGCGGCGCAGGGGCACAAGGGTGTGATTGTAAAGGGATAGGTTGTGGGTTCGATGCCCACTCGAGGAACTGAAATATTTTTCGCTCTGGTGTCGAGGCGAAGCGCGGCGTTGTATTTCGCCACTTGACATGTAATGCCTCCAGAATTTGCGGGATACAGTATAGAGCTGAGTTTCTATTTTTTTTACTTAAAATATTATTATTTATGAAAAATTCTACTAAATCCATCTATTTATATATATTAATTTATTGACGATCATGGCATAGGGGCACAATCATACAGCTGTGTAGATACAGGTTCCCTCTATTGAAGTTCCAACTCCTAAAGAAACAAAGATATTCACAAAAGTATATTTTATTAAAAGTGCATAAATATTTTATTATAAAACCATGTCTCTTTTTTGAGCTAAGATTGGAGAGCAAAGAGATTATTCCTCCTGTGACCTCTCAGTCTTCTCTGTAGATCAGGGGTTCCCAACCTTTTCTTGAATAAGGACCACTTTTATATCATTCTTGGTTAGACCACTTTGCATGTAGGTATAATAAAAATTTACTGTAATAAATAAAAAGAAACTTCGCCTCACCATCCCCAGTCATAAAATTAAAACCGTTCGCGGACCATATTTAGGTTTCTGCGGACCACTGGTGGTCCGCGGACCACTGCTTAGTAACCACTGCTGTAGATGAATGTATAAAAAATATATACAAATAACTAGACAAGATTACAATACTCGTAGAAGATTAGAATTTTCTTAGAAAAGTTGATTGATAAAAACGTTCTATTTAAAGCTGTAAACCATTCAATGATTTCAATTTGGTTATTGATGACGATTATTTATTAATTAACTCAACATGTATTCAGATATATGCTTTGTTTTCAGTTTTTCGCTATATCTGGCATGCATCACACTTATTTCCGCATAGCACAAAAACTATTAAGACACACCGTTCGCCACGCCCTGCCAATTTTTGACAAATTGCACACTGCGCGAAACTCAACGCCGCAAAAACAAAAAGAAAAACAAATTATTACTTACAATTTATACCACACAACACATAATAGGGTTGCTATCTTAGGTCTAACGTGAATAGCTTCCCAGGTGGCTGATCTCAGTGTGAGAGGCGTGAATAATATGAACTATAGGGTACCTACCGTCAGAATGACTTCGTTAGACACTCAAAGGAGGCTACTATAGTTGAAAAGTCAATCGATGAAAGGTTCTATTTATGAGCTTTAAACCTTTCAATGATTTGAACTGGGTTATTGATGATTTTTTAATTGTTTTTTTTTATGTAAATTTAACGCTATCTTTGACAGTAAACGCGATGCTCGATTCCCACTTGGGGGATTGAAATATTTTCATTTCCTTGTTCTGGTGTAACACGTAACGTGACGTTGAGTTCCTGCATAAGTGGCGCAACTTATTGTTGACTCAGCGTGTTGAGTGAGACATTCAATGTCTCAAAAAATAAGCGCTGTAGCCAGGAAGAATTTAAACTAATAACTTAACTTCTGTTTTTTTTGTTTATTTTGAACACAACGCGTATCTATTTATTTCATAAAATGATCCTATCTGTAACCAACTTTCAACTCACAATAACTCAAAAATTGAGAGGAATGTAGGAAACAGAGTGTTTTGACACTGGACTCCCACATATAGCAGGATAAACAGAGACTTATCTTGTTACATATGAAAAAAGCGTGAAGCTGATTATTAATTTAAGCGCTTACATAATGCATTACTAAAGTGAATAATGAAATGCATCCATATTACATTAAACTTAAAAGCAATTCCCTCAAATCAGAATTGAATCTAGTACTCTCACATAGAGTCAGTAACCAACTAACTGATCTACAATAATAAATTTACTCCCGAATCGTGGACTCCAATCATCGATTCCACTCATTACAAGTGACCTGTGAAAATCACTCGAAATCCACCGCAACAAATCGTGAAAGCGTTTAATCGTTTGTGTTCATGCTTTATTCTATGACCCTCTGTCTACCCTGTACTAAGTTAATACAGTGCCACCCCAAAACAACCCTACTCGATATTCTATACTGCTTTAGTATATAGAAAAATATAGAGATGGGAGATTTCTATCGTTTTGAATTCAGGAAAAAGGTAACGTGATAGAGGTTTCACCCTATGTTTGAAGAGAGGGTGCCATTCTTTAAGCACTTGCCAAAGATTAGTGTTCCGTATACGCCGGAAGTGACATACGGATTGATCTTTAGTAGAATGTCAATATAATGTATTTCGGAATATTAGTAGTGGAGTATGAAAGTGTGTATATTTGACCTAGATAATAGTTATATGAGACGAAAAATAGGGAGCAGAGTGTGTTAACACTAGGTTTTCTCTACTCATTCTTCTCTATGTGGGATTCAGGCAGATGCTAAAAAAGCAAAGCAAAGAAAACAGCGAAAGAGAAATTGTATGTGTAAAATATTTTAGTTATTTAATTTTATTCTAATGACAAAGCGCGATTTTAAGTTCTGTCACTCCACACGAAATATCTAGAATTTTGGAGAAAAGTGAATAACGGAATGTCTTGACGCTAGGTTCTGTCTGCATACTCTACTATGCGTGAAGCTACCTTTTTCTAAATGTCTAAATCATAAGTATCTGTAAAATCATAAAAAAATCCTAATATTTTTTACTTTGTGGCACAACGGCACAGTATCTGACTGTAAGCATCTTCGAATCCGAGATTGTGAGTTCAGTTCCCACTCAGGGAGGTGAATTATTTTTATTTCCTCACTCTGGTAACAAGACGAAGGGCGGCATTCAATTCTCCCATTCAACACACGATGGCTATAAAATTAATTGGTAAATATGGAACAGAGTGTCTTAACACTATGTTCCCTCTAATGCTACACAGCAGGAGGAACGTAGACGCGGGATAGAGCGTGAATCCAAAAAAGCCATTCCTTAACCAAACACCGCATGTCAAAAATAAAGAAAAAAAAACATTTGTTTTGATGTACGAGTATGTACGTATATTAATTTAAAAGACTAGGGGAGTATAAGTACCCATTGTCTTTGCACTTATAGTAATAGAGAGCTTTGCGCTTTTAGCATTCGAGTGGTGTAAATATTGTTTTAGTTACTATTTGCTTTAGTGTTTTGATATTTTTTACTTAAAATATCAGTAGATACTAATATTATAAAAGTGAAATGTTTGTTTGGTTTGCCCGTGTAGTCTTAGAAACTACTGGTAATGAAATATATTTTTGTGTTGAATGGTCCACTCGGAAAGTGATTAAATGTATTATTTGATAAGTTTAATCACTTTCCGGTGTAATCCATTGTAACTACCAGCGATCAGAATTACCTCCCGCGCTTGTTTTTATTTAGCTTCACCCTGTATCCCGCACAGAACAGGATAGGCAAAGGGTACCTGGGAACCTAGTGCTAAGACACTACAGTTAGCCTAGCTGCTAGCTCCTGAATAGCTAGCTCAAAGCGCGGAAATGAAAATATTAAATATTTCATTTCTTCGAGTGGAAATTGAACCCACAACCTGCACCGCCTTTACAATTTAATAAATGTAAATGTAAGCTATATAAAACATATGTTCAACACAGAAAACAAGTTCATCTTATAAACTGATTACAAGGGTATACCCAACAACGGTTATGAAAACTGATTAACAACGCTCCTAGGAATGAAATATTTAACTACAGCAAATATCAAGACTAAACACCACATTAAATTTTCATATGAAACGTCCACTCGACCCTTCTTGATCCTTGCTCACTGGGATTTCTTTTGAAAATCTTATTTTCTGTCCTTCTTTCTCTTCCTATGGTAATATATAGTGGGAGAGGGATGAAAAGAGTCTTTATAGTCATGAAAATTGTATGCGTAGTTTGTCAGTTAGATAAAATTGAATATACAAAGTGTTGCTGAAATCTCAGTTATCCGGACGCCTGTCCCAATTACGTATCAGTAGAAAATATAAAAATATATTTGTATATTATTTGATAATGTAAGAATCAAGACAAAGCGTCCCGTTGAGTTCTGCAACTATTCCGAAAATTAGACAGAAATTAAGGAACGGAATGTATTAACACTTACTTCTACCCTCTGGTAGATTTCTCTGGTAGATCGTCTGTGAGTGAGTGTCAAGTATAATTTTGAGTTGAGTTTATGAAATATTATGTGGTGCCCATATCTTCATTAGCATGAATATTGAAAATCTCTTAAAGTCTACATGGTTTATTATTGTATTATATCGGAAGTCTATATAAAATTGTGTGCACGCTCAAACTTAAAGTTTGGCAAAATCTAAAAATATGAATTAAATTTAATTTCTTATTTATTTTAGTTTTGTATGTATTTTTCATACTTTTACTACTACTCAGTACACCACGAAAATAAATAGTCACCAATAAAAACTCGTTTTCAGGCCGTCTTGTAGCAGTGACACAGCATTTAGCTGTAAGCGTGACTGGTATGAATTCAATTCCCTTACGAGGAAATGTTTATTTTTCAGTCCTCTCTCTGGTAACAAGACAAAGCGCCTCATTTAATTCCGTCACAACACGCAATGTCTATAAAATTGGATGACGTGTATGAAAAGGAGTGTTTGAGAGTAAACACTAGGTTCCCTCTGCCCCCCTGCTAAAAGCGGGATACAACATGAAGTTAATCATCATCAATCATCATCACAAAATGAAGCAAAACATTCTCTTTATTTTCATTTAAAATTGTATTTGTACACGTAATAGAGTCCGTTGGGTATCCGTAAAGCCCCAAAAGAATTAAACGTCCACTGAAAGTGACAGGTCTAGTCCTCTTGACGCGGTGACCGCTTGGACGGGCTATAATCCTGCAGATTTATAAATATGATAGTAAATTAACTCTGCTTTAGTACATTTTATATAAGCATTGAATACTTCTCTGTATATTCCCTACCTTTAAAGGAATTTATTATTATCATTTCTGTGCTCTGGAAAGACAAAGTGCGGCGTCGAGGTCCGCCAGTTAACATTGAATGTCTTGGATTTAGGCGTGAGTAGCTGAGAACGGACAAAACGATAAGTTGAAATAAAAATAATAATAAGAAAGACAATATACTTAACAAGTTACATATGAATTTAATCCGGACTATAAGACCGTATAGCTTAATTTTCGATTAGTGTACATACAGCTTTCAAGGGGCGCCGGTTCGAGTCTTGCTTCCTTTAAAATTTTTATACATAGCTGAATACTTTTCGTAAATGCCTTCACGAAAATATTCAGCTATATATAAAAGTATGTCAGAGAGAGGGACCCTAAGATTTTTCGTTCTCAATGTTCCATTCAAATTTCAGTATAGGTACTGCTTATTGAGTGGCAGAACTCATCGCTGTGATTTGTCTTGTTACCAAGACAGGGAACTTAAAATAATACATTACTCCGATTGAGAATCAAACCCACAGCCATAGCGCTGAGCAACAATGGCCTAATTTTCTCAGTTATCAACAAGAATAAAATAAATATTCTAAATTGTACCAATCAGTTAAATATAAAAATCGAAATCAAACTCTAACCCCAGTCAAGTCCGAGATGGCTATCAGTGCCCCGCTGTGACCCGACGTATATTGAGATCTTGTATAAATTGAATCGCATTGATGGGGTGGACACCGACGTGTGGCGTGAGGATACCGTCTCGAGAACCTTTTAAATTTACTTTAATGTTTACTAAAGGTATTGTGAAATGTTGTAAAATAACATTATTTAGGAAAACTATTATATTTTATCTCTATACTCATAATTATTAAATATTAAGGCCAGCCGTCGCTTAGAAGCATGAACGTGCGACTATAAATGCAGGTTGTGGGTTCGATTCCCACTCGAGGAAACGAAATATAATAAATATTTGATTTTTCTGCTATGTTAACGAAGCCAAGTAAGGCGTTGAGTTCCACCAGTCAACACGTTATCCAGAATTATAGGAAATAGGAACGGAATATCTGAACACTAGGTTCAAAGTTTCCCTTTACATACACTGCTGTGTGCAGCAAAGCGTCTGGTTGTAAATGATTCGAACCCGCGCCTCTTGTACGTCGTATCTTCAAAGAGACTTGCGCGCGTCAGTTCATCCACTTTACGCGATCACTAACAGTTTTTGCGCGGAATCTATGCTTGCCGATGTTCTAACACCCCACTTAACGGCACCGCCGATAGAGTGACCAAGTGCGACAAAATTATAGGATAATTTGGAAATTCACACGCTATATTTTTTTTACCTTCACGCTGTCAGCCTCATATACCAAGATAGGCACTAAAAACTTAGTGTAACACACTCCGTTCTCCGCTTTTCGTTCCAAATTCTGGTCATTGCGTGTTAAGTGGCAAAATGAAAATAATTCAATCTTCTGAGATGGGGCCTAACCCATAACTGTCTCGCTTATATTTGGATACGGTCCCACTGCTCCATGCGTGGTAATTATGAGTGTCAGATTTAAATTATTATTCATAATTAAATTTCGTACAATGGTCGCAAATGGAGATTTGAACTGGCGCTTTTTTAGTCTCATTCATTCTAAAATTTTAACAAATAATAATTCCCTTAAGGGGATTCGTACATACGACTATCGCGTTTAGACTTTACCGTTGGACGCTTTCCCGTTGCCCCACGATAGCCTCACATACACAAGCGTGTATCCCTGCGTCACGACGACCTCACACATTTTGCGTTTATGTTAATTCTTTCTTTTTACAAATTTTTGGGTACATTGTATTGTATAGAATATTATATAAATATACCATCTTTTCCGCACTTCTGGTTACAATAGTCAGCGCTCGATAAAAAAACACGCAAGTTAAACACGCATAGTGAACACCATGGATATAATTACAAATTAATGCGCGTATGCATTAAAATTTATGATTTGTGTAACAAACACAGTGCGTAGTGAGTAGATAAATCTGTGATCTCATAGAAATGAGAAATAATTAATTTATAACGATAAGTATAGGTTTGAATGTCACTTATGAAAAAAAATATATATTATATTAGTTTCACGTTGTACTCCGCATTTAGCAAGGTAGGCAAAGGCTAGCACGTGGAAAACGAAGTTAAGTAGATTCTTTATTCTCTTATTTTTACTAATTTTATATATTTGCCAGTATAGATGCCTCCACATTTTGGAGATAATTAGAGCGGAGGAGTGTCTTCTTAACACTGGGCTCTCAGGTTCCCTGTGCCTACCCTGTAATATGCGGGATACAGCGCGAAGCTAAAAATCTATTAATGAAGTTTAGAATATAGACGTATAAAAAATTAATATAACGTAGCGCTATCGATGCATAACGCCAACCCAAGCGTACCGACCACTAAGACATACCAAGACAAGTCAGTTTTGAGTCGCGAGTTCAAATTTATATACGTTTTATTGGCTTTTTTCGTCTTGGCTTTCATGTGCGCATACCGCAAAGCTAAAAAAAATTAACTAGCAATAAATAAGTACTACTATAAACTACTTCTAAACTATTCTTGTTCGGTCTTTAAAGTCATTTTATAACCAAATTATACACAATATATAAGTCAGGAGATTTTTATTTATTATAAAAAAAAACACGGAATCCAATTCGAAATGACCATGTGGGTATAAAGAAACAACAAAGCGCGTTAAGAGACATTAATAAGTATAATTCCGCAATATCCGCCGCCTTCGGGACTAGGGCAGACAAATACAGGTAAAAGGCAAAAAATCTATAACTTTTATAAGAATTATATGGACAAGCGACATACGCTGGGCTTACACAGATATACTGTAGACTTGTTTAGCTTCATGCTTCTCTCGTAATTAATGTGATAAGCAAAAAAACCTAGTGTTGAGATATTTTGTTTTTATCCGACTGTGCGACGCAAAGGAGGTCAATGTGTTTATTAAACTATATAGTGTAGTGCTTGTGTGGCGTCGTAGAGACTAAACGGGTTTACTGATTTTGATAATTTTTACGTTTATCGATTCTTTTTGATTCTTAACCTTGTTTGTGTGTGTGTGTGTGTGTGTGTGTGTGTGTGTGTGTGTATGTGTGTGTGTGTGTGTGTGTGTTCTTCTTATCATATATAAGAAAAATAATAATATGAAATGAATTTCAATTTGCTTAAACGTTTAAGTTGGAAGACGGAGCTACAAAAATGAATGTAAAAGAAGGGATGGAATAGAAGATGAATGAATTATTAGATGTGATGGATAATAGAGATTTGGATGTTGTTTGTATCACTGTGATTTGAACGGATGGATCGGAACTGCGCGAAGCGGTTAAGAAGGAGTGCTAGGTCAGCATAGTGACAAGAGAATGAATGAGGCTGGAAGGCTTATATTGGAAATCTGCAAGAATAGGAATGTGTTTGTGGCAAACACGATGTTTCCCGACAAAGAAATTCATATATATACAAGAGAGCGAACCGATTGAAAAGGTATCATTGATTTATTCCTAGTGGAGTAGCGTATTCGAAGCCAAGCTAAGGACACGAGAGTGTTTAGGGGTGCTGAAGTGGGAACAGACCACTATCTAGTCGTTGCTAGAACAAGGGGTCTATTCGCAGGTTGGCACAGCAACACGAGGTGTCCAAACTTGGCGTCGAATTATATCGTCGCCTAAGAAATTGGAAGCTTTAAGATCCACCGGTTAGAGAAGAATATCAAAAAAAAGTTTCCAAGATGCTCGATAATACTGAATCTGGAAATGGAAATATTGAAGTATGCTGGCAAAACCTGGTGTGTGGTAAAGGAAAAAGAGGCTGTAGCCAGGAATGGTGAAACAATAAAGTGCAAGATGCAGTAGGAAGAAAGAAGCAAGCATGGCAGGATTATAAGCCTCAGGTAAGGATAAAAGTATGAGAGAGATAGAAAAAAAAAGAGAATAGAGTTTACACTGCAAAAGTACCATATGAATATACTGACAAAGATGAATCATAAAAAGTTAGAGAAAGTGCTTTCGAAAGACGGTGAAATTTTAACAGAACAACCACACGTTTTGCAGCGATGAGCAGAATTTTACAAAGAGATAGATTGCCATTGAGTACCAAGTGACAGTGACACGCTATGAAGTCTGAAATGTGGTAAGGCAGCGGGAGTAGATCAAATATGATGGGCCAAAGCGTCTTGGACTTATTCTGGTTGTTGAGCAAATTATGCTGGAAATCAGGGAAGATTCCAGACATTTGACGAGGTGCAGTCATCGTGTCTTTTTATAAAGGCATATGGCTTGCAGTTTGATTAGCTTGGATAGTAAATGTAAGAGAGTTCCGAAAGGCTGTTGTGGAAGGCTCAAGGAGACTTTAGACCTGGAAGAGGTTGTATGGATCAGATCATTTCCCTCTCATGCGGAGGATCATCATGAAAAAATTCTTGGCCGTTAACCAAAAAGTTTTCTGTGCTTTTGTGGACTTGAAAAGTACCCCGGTACAATGTGAGCGGACCATTGCCCTGGGGCTGTAAAGTCCCTTGACAGAGATCACTCAGCCTGCGTGCGAGTAGGAGATGGCTTGTCACTTCGCTTTGTTATCCAATTGGGTTTTAAAGAAGGATACGCCAGGTCAGCTTGGTTGTTCGATTTGTATTTAGATAGTTGTCTCCAAGGTGTTAGATAGCTGTCTCCAAGTGAAAGTAGGTAACTTGAATATGAATTGCCTGCTGTACGCAGATGACGCATCATCAAAATACGTGTTGCAGGCATTAGTCACCTTTCTGAAAGAAGGGTGTGAAAATAATGGTCTAAGCGTAAATGCAAATAAGACAAAGGTTCTGGTATTTGAAAGACATGAAGAAAGGATGGAATACACGATCAGGGTAAATGGTAAGATATTAGAACAAATGAACAAAATGGTATATTTGGGAACTATGTTCAGTAGAGATGAAAGATGTGAGATGAATGTGGAAAGGCGTATTGATGCCGGTAACAGGGTTAATATACGGCAGCGAAAACGTGGATATTACAGAAGAAGAAAGAAAAATGAATGCTGTGGAGATGCGATATCTTCGCATTCGATCTTCTAGGTTATGGAGTCAGCTTAACTAATCGATTCTGTATATCGCAATGAAGAGATACACAGAAAAGTAGCATGGATGTCACAGTGAGAATGAATAAGAATATGCCCAGCTGGTTTGGGCACATCGAAAGAATGAGCGATGAAAGAATGACAAAAAAGATTTATGATGGAAAAGTGAGCGTAATAGAGATAGGAGGAGACGTTGGCTGACCTTCGATAACACAGTATCAAAGATACTAGAGGTAGGTCATGTAAAAAGCATGAGGACTCTCAGTGGGGTATGTATTTATATGTATGCACGTATGTTGATTGCAGTGGACGAGGCGAAAGAGGTGTGTAGAGAGCATAGCGTTTGGCGCTCCGTTCTTCGTGACCACCTCACTAGGGATACAACGTAAAGCTAAGTTAAGTTAAATGTTTTTATTTTGATCTATGTTTTAATTATATTCATTTAATGTTAATAGTATGTATATTGTGAAAGTTCGTCATTGTCCAAATATAAACATTTCCTGATTGAAATTGGATCCTAAGACCTTATTGCGTCTGCATTTCATCGTTTGTACTATATACAACAACGGTTTTACAATATTATTCCTCTATAATGAGTCCTATGAGACGTTCTTTAGCGGCTGTATCTTTGCCGTATGCGCCTAACAAAGCATCTGATAGCACAGCTTGATGACTTTACGGACCCAACGCGTTCAATACATACAGGCTATACCATTTTTAATGTAAATTTCTTTTCTCAACTTTCGGGATACTCCTTGTTGAGTGACGGAACTCAACATCGTGCTTAGTCTTATTACCAAGATGAGAAAATGATTATAATTCACTCCCCAGAGTGGAAATCAAACCCACAACCACCGCATTTTCAATTACGCGATTTGCTGTCTCTGTAGCGATAAGACTCTCAGTTTTAACTTTTTCGATATTTTTTAATACTATTGCCTCTTGAGTAGCAGAACTCACCGCTAATGTTTGCTTAGTCAAACAAGTAAACAAAAGTAAATTTGTATCTAAAATTATCGCATTCGCAAAGAGGTACGTTCTAATTACGGCACGATGGCGGCGACATTTAGATTTTTTTAAAACCAGCTTCATAGTCTGTCCTACATAGCAGGATAGGCAGCGAGCACCTAGTCTCAAAACACTCCGATGCTCTCTGCCGAAGATCGAGACAAAGAGCTGGAACTCAAGGCGTTTAGAGGCCGTCGCATGCGACTGTAAAAGCGACGATTGTGAATTCGATTCCTAATCAGGGAATCAAATATTTAATATTTTCATTTTCTCACTCCGGTGATGAATCAAAGCGCGGCGTTGAGTTCCGCTACTTAACAGGCAATATCTTCAAGATTGGCAGAAAATGATGATGATGAATGAGGAACGGAAGTGTATAAATGGGAACGGAATGTCTTAACGCCAGAGCCAAAAAAAAAGAGAAAAAGAGCCAAAGCGCGGCGTTGAGTTTCACCACGCAACACGCAATGCCTCAAGAATTCGGCAGAATGTTGGGAAGTGAAGTCTCTCAACACTAACTTTCCAGGTTCCTTCTGTCTACTTCGCTATGTACGGGACACAGAGTAAAGCCTAAAAAAATGTAAATATCATATTCAAATAACTGTAGTTTCTTCAAATAACCATAATATCCAAATAACTATATTTTCATTAGCTGAATATGATTTTAATTAGTGGGGAACGAATCCAGAACTGTTTACAATCAGACTTTCTACTTATTTAAATATATAATAATGTTCAGACATACCTTATTGTCCGTGTGTCCGTTCACAAGGCTCGCACGTACCGTAGTTAAGAACTAAAATTTGCGTAGCGATCATCTAGCTAGATGCCGTTCTAATACAGTGGAAACACTTAATTATACAGCGGCTCCTTTAAAGGCAAAGGACCGAATGCCGCCGTACAGGCACCGTGGTATATCGAATGTAACACATCTCTTGCATTTTGTTGTATAAGCTGAAAATTTTTAAGGATTTGTTACTCCGCTAGCGATCCAAGTGCGGCTTCGTCCGCTTAAACTTGTTGTTATATTATCGATGTATCTATATGTTATTTTGATGTAGGTATTAGCTTTATTTCTGTACAATTTCATCTTAATCTCTCCTGTAGATTTCGTGTGAAAATAGAACAAACATCCAGCCCTACATTACATACATATTTATAATACATTTATATAATATTATGAGTGTATATAAGGATTCTCCGCTTTACATGTATTGGAGATCAAAATATCACTGTGTCTAGCCATCGTAGCAAAGTGGCCCAGGCCCAGTGAGAGCGTCTAATTATAAACAAGATAGGTGTGCGTTGGATCCCATCTCTAGCAAATTATTTTAATATAATTTCATTATTATGTGATTTAATTACATATTTTCATAACCTCGACCTTAAACGTCACGTGATTTAAACGTGCGTTGCTTTTCCGTCTCAGCACTCGTCGCTAATTAGCCTATATTCTCTCATTTATAACAAATATTTCTTCGACCTGACCTAAATTTGTATAAAAATACCTAAAACATTACCTTACTGTAGAATAGCAATTCAAAAAAGTTTTAAAGTAATCGTAACTTATTAATCACAGTCGGGAACCGAACATGGGACGTTGCTCTGACTTCTGAGATATCATAATTAAGTCGCATAGCGGCGTGTTCAAATTAAATTATGTCGAAATTAAACGTTACGGCGGCTATAAATTGGCATGCGCAGGCGCCGCCGTTACGCGCACCGATGATATATAGCGATACCTCTAGCCAGAACAAAACCAGTGTTTAAGTTATAAGATTATTTATTATAAATAATATGGTAAGCAGGGAATGGAGTGTTTGTTGAAGTCAAGATTCCTACTGCCTATACTGAGAAGCTGAAAAAATAATCATAAAATAATTAATAAGCTGGTTCAAACCTATTGTTCTTATAATATGCAAAGCACAAGCATATCCAATTTTAAAAGATTTTATATTTTATTTACAAGTTACACCTTAAAATCACGTTTTAGAAATGAGTTACATTTTTTTCTAAGTCATTCTTATGATATTGTCAATAAGAAAAGGTCGGAATTAAGTCCTGCATTCAATATGCAATGTTTCTAATTTAGGTGGAAAATGAGAAACTTTTAATTTTCGATGTTGCGATATGCTTTGCTTGGTACCTCATATTTTGAGAAATATTTTATTTTATTTTTTATCAAAAAAGATAATAAAGGAGCTATTTACTTAACCCACACTTTAAACGACCGTTTAAACACTTAATCTGCACTGTACAGTTAGCTATTCATATATATGTTTGTTGTTGCAAATCAATAACCAACTGATTTGAACCCGCACCTTTCTATTACATACAACTTTATAGTCACTAACAATTTGACCTACATATAAACACTTTATTAATGGGCAAATTTGTTTTCGTAAATGATCTAAAAAGTAATTTGATGCCAGTCGTGGTGCACGCAACTGGTCGTGGGTTCGATCCCCATTCGAGGAAATGAAATATTTATTTAAATGTATACTTTTATTTCTTGCTTCTTGCGCTCTAGTGTGGAGACAAAACGTGGCGCTGAGTTTAGCCACTCAACACGTAACGCCTCCAGAATTTCTTCCAAGAGTGATAAGACATTCCGCCCCCACTTTCGCCGAAATCTGGAGGCATTGCATTAATACCATTAAAATAGGCCAGTAGAGGCGCAGGGACTGTAAACGAGACAGTTCCATTCCAACCCTAGGTAACGAAAAAAAATTTTTTTTTTTTTCATTTGCTCTCTCTGGTAACGACGCAAAGCGCAGCGTTGTATCCCGTTGTTGTAATTCGGCGCAAAGTGGGGAACAGAATTATTTTAACGGGAACGGGGTGTCTTAACACTAAGTCCCCAGGTTGCCTATGCGTGCTATGTGCGTGCGGGATACAACGTAAAGCTTAATAAAAAAAAATGCATAAGTTGAATGCTAAAGTGTCATCACCATTTCTCACAATCTTTTTTTCATAAAGTCATATCGTATCGTCATTTGTACAGACAGAAGCTTTACGTGCGAAACCATGAAGTTAATTTGTCATACACAATTACATATAGTATTACGAAATAACGAAATGATAATATATATTGCGTGAAAAATTCATAATTAGCTCGCCTCGGGACTCGAATATTTTATAGGTAATATACAATTTTGTTGTTAAACAAAAAGAAAACTGGCTTGGCGATCGCTACGGTTGTGAATTTAAATTTCATACAGTTAAATATTTATACTGTACGAAATATAATATGTTTAATATTTTTATTGTTGGCAACACTAACCTAGAGAGACAAATGTCACAATACTAATATTATTAAGTATAGACTTGGTGTCCATTTTAAACTACTGTGACATTAAAGCTGAAGCGTTTGTTTGTCGGAACGCGTTAATCTCAGGATCTACTGCAATGCATTTGGAAATTCTATTTACGGTATATATATAGTCCGTTTATCGAGGAAGGCTGCAGGATGTTAATATAATAAATTGTGAAAACGGAAAAACTTATCAGTTTCTGAGAGCACGATGCAAAATTCTTTAAAATAGTTTTCATTTGACTAGGCGAGGCCAGGAAAGCTAGTTTCATAATATATTTACTTTTTTACTACATTTTTTCTATCTAGGCAGCAAAAATTCGGAACACAAAAATAAGTTAAATGTACAAGTCATAGTGAAAGCAAACCATACCTAAAAAAGATAAACAATATTTTTTTCATTTAATTTCGTTTTAATCAAAGAAAAATAAATTAATTTTGTTTTTTTAGCTTGGGTGAACAGAGAATCTGAGGTCGAGAATTCGAGACATCGGTTATCGCATGGTGGAACTTAATTCTTACTTCGAATCAATTTATATATTATTGTAAATCTTCATATTTTGGAGTTAAAGTAGAAAAAGATGAATGTTAAAGAGATACATAGGTGAAGAAGCTATTGCGACTGTCTATCCTATTTTCTATCTAATTCAAGACAGTGCGTGCTAAGTGTAGAGTACAAAAAAGAACAGTGGCATAGCTGGGGGGGTGCGAGCGGTGCGGTCGCACCGGGCAACAAATGGAAAGGGGCAACAAAGTCTACGATCAATTCTTCTAATTTTTTTTCAATCAAGAATCAAGGAATGTACAAGAAAAATAAGAGAATGAAAATGAAAAATACAATCTCGCTATCATGTCAATTGAACATGAACTAGTCGATACTATTGATTTTGAAAATGTGATTAATGACTTTGCTAGTCAAAAAGCACGTAATCTCCGTTTTAAATTTTTGCTATATTTTTTACCAAAATCTAATGTTATAACTTATAACTTAACTTAGCTTCACGCTTTATCCCTAGCGAGGTAGTCAAAGAGAACGGAACGCCAAACGCCGTAGCGAGACCGTAGTCTCAACATACCTCTTTCGCCTTGTCCACTGTTATCAACCTCTTCATACATGCCCTCCGGGGAGTCCTCATGCTTTTTATATGACTTTCCTCCAGTATCTTTGATACTGTGTTTTCGAAGGTCAACCGAGGTCTCCCTCTATCTCTCTTACCACTCACTTGTCCATCACAAATCTTTTTTGCCATTATTTCATCACTCATTCGTTCGACGTGCCCAAACCAGCTGAGCGTGTTCTTCTTCATTCTCACCGTGACATCCTCGCTAATACCTGCCATTCTGTGTATCGCTTCATTACAGATTCAGTCGGCTAAGCTGACTCCGCATATCCTACGAAGAGATTCTCCACGGCATTCATCTTTCTTTCATTCTTCTTCTGTAATACCCACGTTTTGCTGTCGTTTAACAGCGTCGGTACCAACACTGCATTGTGTATGGCCAAACGCGCAGGTGTGCTGACGTTTCGCCGTCACATCAATGGAGCTAAGGCTCCATTAACCTTGTTACAGGCAGCAATACGCCTTTCCACATCCATCCCGTATTTTCCATATCTACTGAACAATCTTCCCAAATATACCACTTCATTCACCTATTCTAATATTTTACCATTTACACTGATTTTGCGTCCGTTCTTCATTTCTTTCAAAAATGACCTTGAGATGAATTTCAGAACCTTTGTCTTATTCGCATGGAGGCTTAGACCATTATTTTCACACCCTTCTTTCAGAGTGGTGACCAATGCCCGCAACTCGCATTCTGATGATGCAATAAGCACTGCATCATCTGCGTACAGCAGGCAATTCACATTCAGGTCACCTTTCACTTCAGGCCAACTTTTACTCCCATATTACTTTGTTTCACTCCATGGAGACAGCTTTTTTTTTTATGGAAAAGGACAAGGCAAACGAGCGTTCGGGTCACCTGATGGTAAGTGATTACCGCCGCCCACGACCCCGTGCAACACCAGAGGAGCTACAGGTGCGTTGCCGGCCTTTAAGGTGGAGATAGACGCGCTTTTTGAAGGTACTCATGTCATATCGACCTGGAAACACTGCCGCGGGTAGGCCATTCCACAGTTCCGTGGTGCGTGGAAGGAAGTTCCTACGAAACCGCACAGTAGTGGATTGCCACGTATCCAGGTGGTGTGGATGATATTTCAGCTTATATCGTACTGTGCGGTTAGAAAATTCGGCGGCAGGTAATAGGTCAAACAGTTCTTCAGAACACTCCCCATGATAAATGCGATAGAGAACGCACACCGAGGAAACGTCTCTACGCAAAGCCAAAGTATCAAGCCTTTCACAGATTATTGGGTCCCCAATGATTCAAATGGCTCTACGTTGTATGCGATCGAATGGTTCAAGCTGATACTGAGGTGAACCAGCCCAGAGATGAGAACAGTACTCCATATGAGGCTGAACCTGCCTGCCTGCCGGCCAAACGGTGTTTTGGCGTGAAGTACCGTCTCGCTCTGTTGATGACCCCCAGTCTCTTCGAGGCCAACTTGGCCTTGCTTTCCAAATGATCGGCTGTAAGGGGAATGTTCTGAAAGACTGGTGAGACGATAAATGGGATTTTTTTTGTGGTAACGCGCAAACTTGTGTCTTCAGGGGGTTAAACTGAACTAGGTTCCTTTCACCCCATGAGGAGACATTGTTGAGGGATGCCTCAACGGAAGACACAAGTTTATTTCGGCACTGTTCGGCGTTTTCCCGAGAAAGACTTGCTCGGCCGGAGTAAACAGCGTTCACCGTGCTATCATCTGCATAGCAATGAATGCTAGAATCCTCTAACATGTCATTGATATGCAGAAGAAACAGCGTAGAGGACAGCACGCAGCCTTGGGGAACGCCAGCGTTCACGGGTGTATGATTAGAGCAAAAACCGTCGACAGCGACCTTGATGCTGCGCCCAGTGAGAAAGCTGGCGATCCACTTGCATAAATTCTCGGGAAGCCCATAGGATGGAAGTTTAGCCAGGAGCGCCTCATGCCACACTCGGTCAAAGGCCCTCGCCATGTCCAAACTAACTGCCAGGCCCTCTCCCTTGCTTTCAATAGCCGCAGCCCAGCGATGGGTAAGGTAAACTAGAAGATCACCGGTTGAGCGACCATGAAGAAAGCCATATTGTCGGTCACTAATCAATCGGTGATCCTCTAGATAAACCAAAAGCTGGCTATTGATAATGCTCTCCATGACTTTTGAGAGCAGGGAGGTGATAGCAATAGGCCTGTAGTTAGATGGATCGGAACCATCGCCTTTCTTTGAGATCGGGTGGATAAGAGCGCTCTTCCATGAGTCTGGGACAACGCCGACTGAGTAAGAGTGCCGAAACAAACGCGTTTGCACCGGTGTCAGCTCAGGAGCACAGGAACGGAGCACTAAGGGAGAGATGCCATCTGGCCCGCTCGACTTGTGGATGTCCAAAGAGGACAGAGCTCGCCTAACAGCTGTTTGGTTAAACTTAACCTCAGGCTATCCAAATACAAATTGAACAACCAAGCTGACATTTTTTTTTTCGTGAGGAAATCCTGTTACGGATACCGGCCCGAGTGCGGACTCGAGCGGGTTATGTGGGACTTGCGGACTGGCAGATGTAGGCCGTCCGAATACCCACTAAAATCTCACGGTGCTCCTCCTCGACCGTCACTGGCCGCGAGACGCGGGGACAATAGTCTTCCGCGAAGCGCGGCGGCGGGAGCCTGCAAGGCACGTCGCGGAGTCAAGGGTGTGTGGTCACCCTCGACGGCCTGCTCGGAGTAGCGCGCGGGAGGAACCTGCGCGCGACTACTGGGGCCAGGTTAGTAGGCGGCCAGCTTCCCCAAGCTGACCGCCCTCTGGCTCATTAGGGCGGAAGGCGGCGATCGTGTGCTGCCCTCCAGAACCAAGCTGACATGGCACAACCTTGTTTAACACCCGATCGGATGTCAAACCAGGGCGACACGCCAGCTCCTACTCGCACGCAGGCTGAGTGATCTCTGTAAAGAGACTTTACGGCCTGCAGCAAGGGTCCCGCTCACATTGTACCGGGGTAGTATCTTCCATAATTTCGCTCTTACAACTCTGTCAAACGCCTTTTCCAAGTCTACAAAAGCACAGAAAACTTTTTGGTTAACGGCTATAAATTTTTCCGTGATCATGCGGAGGGAAAAGATCTGATCGATATACCCTCTTCCAGGTCTAAAGCCTCCTTGGGCCTCATACAACGGCCTTTCAGATCTCTCTTGCATTCTTCTCGCTAATATTTTAGCATAAACTTTACTACTTGAGGCCGGTCGTGGCGCAGCGACACGAGGTGTGACTGCAAAACCGACTGGTTGTGGGTTCGATCCCCACTCGAGGAGATGAAATATTTACTTAAATTTATATTTCCATTTCTTCGCTCTGGTGTCGAGTTTAAGCGCGGCGTTGAGTTCTGCCACTCAACACGCAATGCCTCCAGAATGCGGCAGAAAGTGGGGAACGGAGTGTCTTAACACTAGGTTCCCTCTGCCTACCCTGCTGTGTGCGGGATACAGCGTGAAGCTAATTTAATTTATTTTTTTTTTAAACTTTACTACCCAAGCTAATCAAACCGATAGCCCTATGGTTTGCGCAGTCTTTGTCGTTTATACAAAGGCACGATGAACGCACCTCGCCAATCATCTGGGATCTCCCCTGATTTCCAGCATAAATTGCACAAAAACCAGAACAAGTCCAAAATGCGTGGCCCACCATATTCGATCATCTCGGCAATAACTCCATCTGCTCTCGCTGCCTTACCACATTTCAGACTTCGTATTGCATTCTCAACTTCTTTTATACTGATTTCGCCATCAGCTACATCAACATTTAACATTTCGCTGTTACTTGAGACTGGGGATTCCATCACATTCATACATCTCCTTGTAAAATTCCGCCCATCGCTGCAAAATGTGTGGTTCTTTCGTGAAAATTTCATCGTCCTTCGAAAGCAACCTCGCAAGCAACCTCGAGAAACACTAACTTCTCGTCAGAAAAGCTACGTGTTTTCTCTGAAGTTGTTCGTTAACCTTTCGTCTCTTTTATTCTCTGCCTTTTCACGCTTCATCTTCATGAGTACTTTCGTTTGGTGATTTTGTAGCTTATACTGTTTCTTTTTAATTTCTCTCATACTTTTATCCTTAGCTGAGGCTTTATAATCCTGCCATGCTTTCTTTTTTCTTTTTATAGCATTTCCACTTCATCATCCCACCATTCGTCGCGGTTTTTGGTAAAGCCTTCCTTCTTTCCTTTTACCACATACCTCTATTGCTGCTTCTTTCATGCAATCGCTAAGGTTCTACCAGCATACTCCAATACTTTCATTTCCAGATTCGCTGCTATCTAGCTTCTTGGAAACTCTTTCTTGATATTCCTCTCTAATCGGTGGATCTTGAAGCTTCTAGTTTCTTATGCGATAATTCGACTCCAAGTTTGGACACCTTGTGTAGTTGCGCCAACCTGCAAACAGACCCCTTATTCTAGCAACGACTAGATAATGGTCTGTTCCCAGCTCAGAACCACTAAACACTCGCGTGTCTATAAATTGGCTTCGAATACGCTGATCCACTAGGAATAAATCAATCATACTTTTCCCTTCCGCTCGCTCCCATGTATACATGTGAATTTATTTGTGTTCAAACGTCGTGTTTGCCACAAACAAATTCCTTTTCTTGCAAATTTCCAATATAAGCTTTCCAGTCTCATTTATTTTCTTGTCACCATACTGACCACTCCCACCTCCTCCCTCGTAACCGCTTCGCGCAGTTCCGATTCATATCGCCACATATTATTATTTTTTCATTCCCTCTAACGCTACCTAGAACATCCCTGACACTCTCCCAAAACTCCTCGAGTTCGCTTAATAGAGCTGTGGATACTGGCGCATACGCCACTAACAAGAATACTCTTGTTAACCTCAGCTTGAAGCGAACCCAAAGCAGTTTCGGGTTGATCGCCTTGTATTCAACTGCTGCACTAACCAATCGAGAGGACAATAACACCTACACCCTGACAGCCCCGCTCGCTCTCTGGTACGCCGGCCCAGAAAGCGACCCGACTGCCCGGCAAATCGGTCGTGTCATTGCCCTTTCGCTTGGTCTCTGTCACACAAACGACATCCAAATCTCTATCATCCATCGCATCTAATAATTCATTCATCTTTTCTTCCATCCCTCCTCTTACATTCCACGTAGCTATTTGTAGCTCCGTCCTCCACCTCGTGGCGTGTTGGGTGGCGGTCTCCAACGCCGCATTCGTCGCCACTTGACACACCATTGTACCCCCATTATAACTTATATATAGTTATTATAGTTTTGAAGCAATAAAAAATTATATATCTACTCTACTGTAGTTTGAAATCTGAAATTATTTTGACCATTTTAAAGGGCAACAAGTCCTAAGCCGCACCAGGCAGCAAATACCCTAGCTACGCCACTGAAAAAGAATATGTATTTAGATGTATTTGTCCAGTTTTTTCTTTACATAAAAGGGTAAGCATAGAGAACCTGGCGTTAAGATACTTCGTACGCGTACGACACTCCCTTGCGGAACTCAACGTCGCCTTTATGGCAAAATAAAAATAATCGGCGGAAAGTGGAGTAATAGCGTGAACCTGAAAAAAAAACTGATATAATTAAAAAAATATAAAGATATATGACGAAGTCGTGTACAATATTTAAGAGATAAAATCGAGTGGTTAAATTATATGTCATAATTAAATGCAAGTACCCGAAGTGGTATCCATATGAACCAGTTCAGTAAATAACTCCATTTGGTCGGATACGTGATAAACATTCGGTTTGGACTTGAGTAATTATTTCTTGTAAATTGGGCCTACAATTGTGGCTGCCTGTATAAAAATGGCCTAAAACACAATGTAATATAAAAAATATAATAACTATTTTATTTGTTTCTTTTTTTATTTTTGTCTGTACGTAACTATTTTATTGTATTTTTTAATTGACTTTATTTTTTCGAAGTAAACAGAAGTGTTCACTTACGGGTAAGGCGAGTGAACTTAATGTTAAAACGCTCCGTTTCCTACTTTCAGAGTGATAAATATATATCGGAGTGATAAGTCCAATCGTTATCGTATCGTAATTTTAATACATCTATCTCTCTGTACATCGAAAGCTATTGCAATAGCTTAGAAGTTTTTTTTTAATAATTTTGCAAAACATCTTCTTTTACTCGGTGGTATCAAAAACTCAATATAAATACGGATATAGTAGAGTAAGCGAAAAAACCATACCTTAAACCTAAGCAGTGTTAAACCACTCTATTCCCCACTTTCCACCCAATTATCGAAACACTTGCGACATATTGAGTGGTAGAACTCAACGTCGCGCGTTGTTTTTGCAAAATAAAGAATTCCGCCACACAAAAAGCAATATCTTGGGCAACAGAAATGGAAACTGAGTGTCTCAACACTAGGTTCCCAGGTTCCTTCTGCCTGCCCTGCTATGTGCGAGATACAGCGTAAAGTAAAAAAAAGATTTATGAGTTAGACCATCTCCCCGATACCGGGTGCAATTATTGTATGAATGCGTTGTTCGTTTTCTTGTCCTATATGGGGATGTAGGTCGATGACTCTTACTTACTTAAAATGGCTTAACACTAGATGTGGCCTATGGCTTTCTTGTTATTAATAATTTATTTGTAAGAGGCTAGGGTTAGTATTATTATTATAACTTATTAATGCTGGAGCAGTTTCATTGTAAAATTTTACATTAAAACATGAACTATTTTTTATGGTTTGATTAATTTTAAACATACTCAGTTTTCCGCTCTCCACTCAAATGCAATATATTGTGGATTTAATTGTGGAACTCAACGCAGCGTTATATATATCAGAGAATGGAATAAAATATTATTAATTTCGAGTGGGATCGAACCCACAACCATCAGCTTACAGTCAAACGCCGTTCCAGTACGCCACGATGGCCCCTTACATTGTCATAATGTTATTAACGTTAAATATGACATATTTTTTTTTAGCTTCACCTGTATCCCGCATATAGTAGGGAGGGCAAAGAGAACGTAGTTTTAAGACACTCTGTTTCTGATGCTCCACCGACTATCGAGATATTGAGTTGTTTTGTTACAAGAGCGAGGACAAATGAAATAATGAATTCCCCGTCAGTTTACGTTGAACGTCAATTATTCAAAATAAATCAGCTCCAAGCTGCATCCCGCACACAGCAGGGTAGGGAGAGGGAATCTAGTGTCAGACACTCCGGTCCCTACTTTTGGCCGAGTTCTGGAGGCATTGCGTGTTGAGCGGCGGAACTCAACGCCGCGCTTTGCTTCGACACCAGAGCGAAGAAATGAAAATATAAGTGTAAATAAATATTTCATTTCCTCGGATGGGGATCGAACCCACAACCAGTCGAATTTACAGTCACACTTTGTGCCCCTACGCCACGACTGGCCTCAATCAATCAGTCAATTATTTAAAAAAATATTAAAAAGATTTAATTACATATAAAATTAATGAATTACATCGGAGGCGCTCGTATATGATCAGAAGAATCAGTAAACTTCTTAGAATAATGTTAAGTAATGAGACTGTTTGTTGTAAATTGAATTGTATATTTTTTTTTCTACCCTTAATGGGGGAATTCGAGAATGAAGAAATATAATTAAACGATTTATAATATAGAAAAAAAACTCTCTAAGGAATGTTGTTATAAATTTAATGAAATGACATCCGCATACTTTGGAGAAAAATTCTGGGTACTTTCGCGTACTAATATATTAACAAACTAAATAAGCTATTTATACGTTAAAAGTTAAAGTCTGGCTGTAGAAGCAATGGTTGTTGGTTCGATTTCCACTATGGGAAAATGACTTTATTTCAATTTCTATTTCAAGTTCTCACACCTGTAGTAGGTATAATTAAAAGAGAGAACTAAAAAAATTGTAAATTTATAGATATTTTATAGAAAAAAAATATTATAAACTTATATTTTTTTATGAAATGAACTATTCATTTCTTAAAATGAGTGCATAAATTAAATTTGTCATCTTCACAAAGTTGTAAGTACTTCTCGTTAATTGGATCATAATTTGTAAAATACGGAAACTGGTGGGCAAGTCCGACTCGCACTTGACTTGAAAGTTGAAAGAAGGGCGACGTCGTGACCTATGTTTTTATATAGTTAGTATGGACATAAAACTAAAAAAATATATTGTGTTATGAGATCGAAGAAATAAAAATGTCTTTAAATTTTATTTAGCCCTTGAATGGGGATCGTACCCACAACAGTCGTTAACAGACAGATCCTGTGTCACTCCGCCACGATGGTCTCTCGGTATATCGTTATAAAATCTAATAAAAAAAAATCAGCTTCACGCTGTATCCCGCACACAATAGGGTACGCAAAGGAAACCTAGTATTAAGTCACTCCGTTCCCCACTTTCTGCCGAATTCTGGAGGCATTACGTGTTAAGTAGCAGAACTCAACGCCGCGCTTTGCCTTGACACCAAAGCGAAGAAATGGAAATATAAATTTAAATAAATATTTCATCTCCTCGAGTGGGGATCGAACCCACATCCAGTTGGTTATACAGTCACACTTTGTGCCCCTGCGCCACGACTGGCCTCACGACTTTATACAATTATTAAATACATGAATGCATTCTAAATATTTTTTTATGTGATAGTTGATAGGTTTAGATGGTTTATTTTTCTCTCGGTTCGATCACATAAAATATCTAAATTTGATAGAGCACGGCGTCGAGTTTCGCCACTCAACACGAATACAGTGTCTTGACACTAAGTTACTTCTGGCTATTTTGCTATGCTTGAAAAAGCGTAAAATTTGCGCTAAAGCTAATTTTGCACTAATAATGAGCGCTGCAGTTACCTAGATGCTATTAGGTTTCGCATTTTGCACGTAATGTTAATAAATAGGCACCAAAAAGGGAAAATAAAGTGATTATCGAGAAATACTTATTTAGATAACGTATCAAAATTTGAACGTAGCGGGACTCGAACCCGCGCCTCCTGGAAACCGACCAGGAAGCGCGGGTTCGTTTTCTAAATAAGTATTTTTCTTTCCTAAGTGTGGAATAACACTTTAAAAATGTTTAAAAAATGATTATCGAGAATATAAGAGAAATTCTTTATAAGTAGTACCCGTCGTGGCGCAGGTCGACTTGAATCTACCGTGGGTTCGATTTTCATTCGGGAGAATGAGTTATTTTCATGTGTAACGAGACAAAGAGCGGCGTTGTCGCCTCACGTTGTCCAACACATAATGTCTCGAAAATTGGCTGTTGCGTGCCGAATGAAGTGTTTTAACACAAGATCCCGCTGCCTACCCTGCTATATATGCGGGAGAAAGCGTGAAGCTATTTTCATCCTTTCTAAATCGCATACCTACAAATAAAAAAGGCACCCAAATCCATACACAAGTTATTACAGTGACATGAATAAAGTAGTGATTGTCTGCTTCGGTCAGTAATGCAGGGAGCGAGGAGCGAACGAGTTTTTTCGACCGCTCCGAGGACGTGCCCAGATAGCTATCGCGAAAACGTATACGATTTAACCGGCGTTCAAACACAATTCAACGGCGCACATTAATTAATTAACTGGCCATTATCTCGCTTCTTATTATCTCTAAAGGATTTCGTCTTTTCTTAACACCGCTCATTGTTATCATTGAACATCGCAAAAAGTCGTATCGCGCCGACAAAAGCAGATACACTAACATTGCTGGCGAGGAATCTGAACGAAGCCGCTCTCATTAACGCTTCTCATGGGCAACTCTAAAATACAATGTAAATCGACCTAACTACAAGAAAGACGCTATGCAATTTCAAACCGTTATTACGTAGAAAAAGGTTTCAATTTCCTGGATCAAAAGACGTGACTGTCCAAAGAAAAATGTCGTATATCGATGGATTTTAAAATTAACTCAAGTGCCTCTTGTAAAAGACCATATTGGCTCTAAAATGAAGTGTAGATTAACGACATTATGGCGACATTTTCTATAGACGGCTCGAAGGACCAACATCGCAAGAGCTTTGACAAGAATAACCAAAGTGAGCTTCAAAGCTTTAGTTTCTTAAGATTTAGTTTCGAGAATGTTGAGGAGATTTAAAGTTTCTTTAAGAATGGCGACTGGCAAGCGATGGTCGATTAGTGTTTTTGCGTCGGCCACGTAATTCGGGGCTATCGGCGGTGCGTATGAAGACATAAATAAGAGGACGCCTAAATTAGCAGCCGTTGTAGTGGGCTACTGTGGTACTGTGGTCTTGATTCGTTATAGCGCTTAAGTAAGCGCAATAAGCGCTAAAATACGTGTCGCCCTGGTGACGTGTGTATGTACAAATATTTATGTATCTATACGCGAATTTTCGATCGATCTCTCAGATATTTCTGTATCCGGTGAATCTTGTAAAAGTTGAAAATTTCCCATAAAATTTATAATAAGTACAGATATTGTTATGTTTATACGGTATTTCACAGAGGAAACGGTTTAAAATTTTCTATATGAGTTAAGTTGATACACATTTTTATCTATATAAAGTTACATATTATTTGGCTTACTTTCTTTTTTCTTAGGTACCTACATAAATAATAATCGAGTTAAAGAAAGTATTTGCATTTGTATCATTTGCATACAATATACAAGTAGAATTAGATTATCTGAAGAACTTTCGAGAAAAAATAATAAAAATAAAAAAAAATGGTAAACATAGATTTTTTCATAATATACTAACGTACAGTGATTGGCGACATTAGATATATTGTATACTAAAGATTGATATTGAATATGTCTATTTCAAATTCTGATCGATTCAGAATAATAAGCTAGCATCGCGCTGTATCCCGCATGCATCAGGGTAAACAGAGGGCACATAGTGTTCAAACACTGCGTTCCCCACGTCCCGCCGAATTTTTCGAGGTATTGCGTGTTGAATGGTGGAACTCACCGCCAGGTTTTTGCATTGGTGCCACAGCGAAGAAATGAAATTATTAAAAAATAATAATAATAATTCATTCACTCGAGTGTAGATGGAAACCACAACCATCGCATTACAGTCACACCCTCGTGCCCCTGCGCCACATCCGCCTCATCAAACTTAAATTAGAGGAAAAGTGACGCTCTACATAATCCTTCTTAATTTTTACATAGTTAAAAACAAAATTGCTCCCATTACAACAAAACAAATTTCTACATCGGACTAGAATCAAATCCACGACCTTTGTGTTAGCAACCTATAGGAGCATGTGAAATATTTAAGTTAAATATTTAATCACTGTTAAAAGATATATTTTTTAACTTTATGCTACATCCCGCATTTTGTTTAGGCAGCCTACGCTGTAATGCGCGGGATAGCGTGACGCCTAATATGAAGCCTAAAAACAACAACAGAAACAGAGGATCGACGAACTATATTTATTATTTAATTAGAATTTTTATCTCTTAGTGATAAACGTTACATATTGTTATAAAAATCAGCATTATTACTATTTCCTAATTGACCACTAACCTACTGCCTACTAGCCTACATATTAGCTAACATTGCGGCGAGGGGCGGCGAGTCTACGCTGAATTTCACAAGTTTTTAGTATACGATACTGATACCATTACAATTGAAGTGCGTCCGCGAATTTATTCTGTATTATGACCATATATTACATTAAAACAATTAAAAAGACAAAATATTTTCGTAATTTTGTTGATTTAATTGAGTTAAATCTGGCATTCATCACACAGTGTCTCCAAAATTGGTCAAAAGGTGGGGGAAGTGTAGAAGATGCTTCGTTTCCAAATTGTCCGTGCAATTTTCATTTTCATTTGTGACAGCACATGTTCAGTGAAGGAACTCAACACCACGCCGCGTTGTCTTATTACCAGGGTGAAGAAATGAAAATAATTTCCCCGAGTGGGAATCGAATCCACAACTGTCGCGTCACAGTCACACCCTAAACCGCTATGCAACGACAGCCTCGATTCTGGTAAAGTCTAGTCAACTGTAAAATATTAAGTGCCCTAATATTAGATTTACTATGCCAAATAAAGAAGAATTTATTCTCGAAAACATTGAAGCTAGTAGTATGGTATTATTAATAGCTACTGTTATATACTAAAAAATCCTTCATTGTTATTTTTTTATATTTAAATAAATATACATTTTAAAACTGACTTGCAAAAGGAAATTATATTCATTTATTTCATCATATATATATATATATATATATATATATATATATATATATATATATATATATATATATATATATATATATATATATATATATATATATATATATAATATAAATACTTTGTCACATTATTTACAACTAGTGTCGCAATATCCGTACTCAATGACTAAATAATTATTAAAGAATCAACAGATAAAGAAAAAACAGACTATAAAAAGTGTATATAGTGTATATAGTCTCTGTAGAAGATCTAAAAGGTTTAAAGAACATAACCTTCAACAAGGATCTCTGTGCTCTTTTTATCTGAAGGAATTTTATTTTAGACGCTCCACCCATACAGAGATACAATAATCCAATACTGACTGTGCTAAAGCTACGTAGATTTGGATTAGTAATGTTTTATTTGTTACATACCTTAAATTTTTAAAAATCCATATATGTTTTCGAATTCTCGCACTTGTATATGTGGATGCCATGGTAAACGCTGATCAAGCATTACACCAAGATATTTGGTAGTAGCAAATCTAGTCAAAATCGATGGGGCACAGCCACATGTATGAAGAAGTATTACTGTAAAGGCAGTTGTGCAATTCTATTGTTGGGTTGGGTTCTATTGTTTATAGTAAATGTAGTTAGTTTTGTCTATATCAAGTGTATGAACATTAGATTAAAGCCAGAGAGACACTTATGCGAGTCCCATTTCCGCGAATTGTTTTACGTCGTTCCAAGAAGGACCCGAGAAGACAATTGCAGTGTCGTCTGCGTAAGCAAAAGTTTGACCATTCTTAATGTTGGTACTTAGCAAGTCATTCATGTAAATTAAAAATAAAGATGGCCCCAAAACGCTTCCTTAGGGAACGCCAAAGCTTACAGAACAGTCGCCACTTGTGTATTCTCCAATTTTTACTCTCTGCTTTCTGTTACTTAGGTAGTCTTCAAATAATAATAGTGGAGCACCTCTTATACCCACACTTTCAAGTTTTTGCAGCAAAATAGGAACGGAAACTATATCAAAGGCTTTTTTTAGATCTAGAAAGACAGTTAAGCATTTCTTACCTCTATCAAGAAGTTCAGAGATATGAAAAGCTAGTTTCACAATAGCATCTTCAGTACTTCTTTTACGTCGAAAGCCATATTGTGAATTAGAGATAATATTATATTTTTCCATATAATTAAGTAGTCTTGAGTACTAAACTCAAGACTACTTAATTATGTGGAGCTTTTCTATTACTTTGGCAATAGATGGTAGAACTAAGATCGGTCTGTAGTTATTAATATTACTTTTATCCCCTCCCTTATGAACTGGTATAATTATTGATTGTTTTAGGAGAGTAGGGAAGGTTCCTAGCTTAAAACATAAGTTCGCTAAGTGGCAGATTATAGGGGTAAGGATGTGTCTGGCTAATTTTAGGAATGTTGTGGGAATATTATCCCATCCGGGGGCACTATCCGATTTCAAATTCACAATAATGGAATCTATTTCTTTAAAGTCTGTATCAAGCAGTACGAAAGAAGTTCTTTGGGTTAAATTTAAAAGAATATTATTTGCAAGCTGATTTCCGACATTCGCAAAATAATCGTTAATATAATTCATGGACTCTGTTGGCTTTACATTCAGAAGACTATCGCTATTTGACTTAGAGGGCTTTAAAGGAGTAATAGACCTAATTTTATCCCAAAGGTTTTTTTGATTTTTAGTTGATGACATTAATTGTTCTCTATCATATTATCTTTTTAATTAAATTGTTGCAATGAGTGCGGTATTTTTTAAAAGCAATTTTCATTATTTCACAATCTGAGTTACTTCTTAGCTTTTTCTGCATCTTATTTCTATTCCGAATACAACGCAAAATACCGGGTATAATCCAAGGTTTTATAGAACGATTTTTCTTCGAGATATGTTTCACATATGAACTTTCGTTCAATGACTCTGTCACTTTAGTAATTAGTAGTTCAGTAAGGAGATTAGGATCTTCACAATGTAATAAAATTGTAATTTTTTTCATTCAAAATAGAAAACACCTTGCCGAAATCAGTGTACTTTTTTGTCTTAGGGCAACGAATAACTCTACATAACAAGGAGAGTTTTAGGAAAATTGTAGAATGGTCAGTTATAGAGGTATTAGTGACTGCTATATATGAAGAGTACATATTTTTACAAAGTTTCAACATGAAGTGATCCAAGCAATTATTACCTCTGGTTGGAAATGAATGTCTAGGAAGAAACCCATGCGTAGACAACATTAGAAGATAGTAAAATAAAATAAATAAATCAGCTTCACGCTGTATCCCGCACACAGCAGGGTAGGCAGAGGGAACCTAGTGTTAAGACACTCCGACTCCTCACTTTCTGCCGAATTCTGGTGGCATTGCGTGTTGAGTGGCAGAACTCAACGCCGCGCTTAGCCTCGACACCAGAGCGAAGAAATGGAAATATAAATTTAAGTAAATATTTCATCTCCTCGAGTGGGGATCGAACCCACAACCAGTCGGTTTTACTGTAGCACTTCGTGCCGCTGCGCCACGACTGGCCTCAAGAAGAAGAATAGAAGATAGTGATGTCTATTATTATAGTCATACGAGATCTCATTAGGTTTAGAAATAATATTTATGCTTAAATCTCCAGTAATAATAATATTCTTGTATGACTTCATAGTTTCTAAGTGGGTACTCAAGGAATTTATAAAATTTATTGCGTTAGGATTTGAAGGCGATCTATAGATTCCCAGGATTATTGTATCGTCAATGTTTAATTGTAAACATGGAGCATGCGTAAGTCTTATTTGCTTGGTATTGGGATTAAGAGTGTTTTTGACGTAAATAACTACACCGTCGTTTTGGTTAATACGGTGAGATGTTGCAAATATATTATAATTAGGGAGACGCGGCACTTCTATAGATGAATTTAATCTGTATCCCGTTAAAACAAAAATGTCCACGCAAAAATTAAGTTGTGACAAAGTTATTTGAAAATCATCCAAGTTATTGTAGATACTCCTTATATCCTGCGACACAATCGTGAAGTCATTTCTATTTACCTTTATTTTTGTTAGCTCTTCAATATCACATTGTGTAGAATTCGTAATCACTGTGCGGTCAATATTTTGTAACGTTTTAAAAGAATTATGATGTTTAAAAATAATAATAAAAGTGCTTATACATTCGGGGTTAAGTAAGAAGAAGAAGCCAAAAGTATTATTCCGGTATATATTATGTGTGCTTATTTTTGATATTATTAGGTTAACTTTATGCTTGAGTATGTGTTTGTGTGTATTAAATGAATTATGTATAATTTTAAGATATGTTAAAATTAATATAAATAAAATATTAACTTTACTTAAGTTAAGTATAACAAATATAGTTAGAAAAAAATAAAACGGACACAAAAATAAACATTATCATTACTAGTAAGAAACTATAAAAGTTATTCTTAGTGAGTAAAATACATGAAGCACATTATCACAAGAAACATTAAATGAGTTTGATAAATTATTAACGACGACTATAAATTATTAACTATAAATTTCGCGCTCTAAGCTAAAACCGAACAAGCGCGAGTCGCACTCGCCTACCGAGAGTTCCGTACAAAAATTGGAGGTCTAGCTATTTCTAAAATTCAAGCTTAGCCTTATCATCTGATACCTCTTAGTAAATGTAGAAATATGTTTTTTTCAGGAAATTATGGGATCGTAGACGTGAGTATATGGTTTGAATTTTAACTCGATATCTCGATAAAGTCGAGTCGACATAAAGTCTCTTGATAGACAGACAGACGAACGGGCAATATAGTGATCTTATAAGGGTTACTTTTTTCCTTAAAAGGTACGGAACTGCTAAGCTAATAAAATGACTAAAATAGGTATACAAGGTTTTAACAGATGTTAAAAACATTTTTTTTCAAACAGGTGTCAAACGGCGCGTATTAATTAATAAGTTGCCATTCAACTTATTAATTAATACGCGCCGTTTTAAGTAAAATTGTCTTCTGTATCCAATTCTTGGTACAACAGCTGAGCGGTAACCTCTAAAGATGTTAGTCGTTAACTTAACTGAAACCACTATACGCACATTGATATCGCATGTCGCATTGACATTACACATGGCAGTAAACTCATGGGTAAAGTCCAAATATTTGGATTATTTTTATTTTTCCGCCCTCACGAGATCGTCATATGGGAT
Organism: Heliconius himera; assembly: GCA_021202915.1. NCBI lineage: Eukaryota > Metazoa > Arthropoda > Insecta > Lepidoptera > Nymphalidae > Heliconius > Heliconius himera. Next base: position 1,498,102 of record JAJHJA010000046.1, read on the forward strand.
AGTAATATCAACAATCACTGCACGGCGCGTCACTCGTTTACTAGTATTTTATAAGGTCTATTGACTACAATATAAGGTATATTGTAGTCAGTAATACTAGACCGATCCCAGTAGAGCATAGCACTGCTATTTCAAGAACGGGCGTGGGATTGTACCTCCAATTCTACAAGACCATATTGAAGACCATGTTGCTGAGGTATTATGTTGGCTACTTGATTGTGTCTATTCAAATACTCACCATTAGCAAGATGAGAACAACCAGAGACAGTTCAGTTCAGTTTCCCCGAAAAGATCCTCGAACTGTAACCAAGATAAGGAGGAAGCAGTATCCACGTTCGGACCCACTAGGGTTCTATGGAATCTACCATGCAGCTCGCTCTTCCACACAGACATGCTATCAGAAGTAGTAAGTACTATAGACCTAAAAATATTTATTAAGAAAACGTATAAAAATACCCGGTACGACAAAATTTTTATACGTTTTCTTAATAAGTAACTTTCTTAATAGATACACATACTTTGTGATGTAAAATATGAAGTTGTCGTTTTTGCGCTTCACGAATTTCGGGACCTAAGTTGTAACCTAGTGTTAAGACACTGCTTTGTTTTTTCCGCCCAACTTTTGATGACATGGCGTGTAGAGTGGCGAAACTCAACCCACACATCACTGACGCTGCGTCGGCGATGCGAGTGGGAGTTGAACCCACAAATTATCGCATTGCAAGAGTCGCACACTAGTGTCCTTGAGCCATGACTGACCTCAAATTTCCACTTAAGAAAATTATTTATTTTAATTATAATTAAAAGTATCTTCCGTGTTGTTAACCAAAGTGCGGCGTTGGGTTCTGCCACTTGGTATGCGTAGCCCCTGAATGTGTGGCTTACAAATTGACTTAGGTACTACCGAGTTGGGCTGGGTTTGGATCTATATTAAAAACCAATCTTTATGACGACTTGGCCCCCATGATGTAAATAACTAAAATGTGTGACATCACGTTAGGTGCCCCCGATAAATGATACCAAGCAACACATAAAGATTTTTGAATTCGATACCACATACAGCAGATATATATCTGCTCTAAGTGGGATCGAATCCTATATAGGCAGAACAGGCAGGGAGTTAGTGTTAAGGTTTTCCGCGCTCTATTTTCCTTAAAAATTCGAAACATTGCGTGTTAAGTAACTTCACGCTATGTCCCGCGTATAGAAGGGTAGACGGAGTGAACCTGGAAACTTAGTGTCGAGATTTTCCGTTTTCTATTAAGTCACTTCTGTTACCCACTTTCCGCCGAATCCTTGAGGCATTGAGTAGCGGAACTTAACGCCAAGCTTTGACAGAGACAGAGAAACAGACGTCTTAACAATAGGTTCCCAGGTTCCCTCTGCTTACCCTGGTATGTGCGGGATAGGAATAATGCTATAGTCCTATGAAGTTATAAAAAATTAAGAGTCAAGATAATCTCATAATTATGGAAAATCATTTTGTTAGTATGTTAAGTAAAACAGGTGTATATTTTTTATTTTAAATAAAAAAGGCATCTAATGACATAACTCCCATTCAGCCATGCAAAATTAATTTACTAAAAAATAGATAAATTATCACTTCTAACAAATTCAATAGAAACATTAATTTAATAAAGGCTATGATGTGTAAAGATAATAAAAGATATATAAAAATAGGTTTTATAATAAGAAGTATAGTAGCATTGCTAAATAATCATGTTTAACTAATTCTAAGGTCTGTTGGACCATAACGATACTTGTTTTAATTATCTGTAATATTATTATTTTTTAATTTTAATATTATAAATATGTAAAAACATCAACATAATACAGTATAACGTTCATTTTAATTAAGTTACTTCGCTATTATTATTTATATTTAATAGAATATTAAATTCTCCCACTGATTGTAATACAACTAAGTTTTTATAATTGCAACGAATGTAATAATTCAGATCCCTTGTAATTACAAAAACTTACTCTTTGCTCAGTGGCGCAGCGTTTAACTGTGGTATGCCATCATTGTGGGTTTGATCTTTAGTCAAGGTATTCATTTCCTGCAGAGGGTAACACAAATTGCGGCGTTGAGTTCCGCCAATGAACACATAATGCACAGACACAATATTCAGATTCTGACTCTCTCTGTTATAAATATCCTGAACACAGCTAAAATAATGCTTATTCAGAAAATAGGTTAGGAAATCAGGTTTTGGGCACGGTCGTCGCAATACAGAGTGAGAAAATATTCTAGCCGTCCTGAATAAGTTCTTCCAAAAGAATCCTCAGCACATTATCACGTATTATTGTTGGCCAACACTATCTTGGCACACTTAGCAGCTTCACATCACGAAAATGAAGACACTGAGGTGGTTGTGCGGCGTAACGCTATCTGACCGTATACGTAACACATTAATTCATCTTAGAATCTGTGACGTAGCAGATAAACTCCAAGAGCGTCGTCTGAGATGGTTTGGCCACATTACGCCCCGGCCTAAAAACTATGTCGAATGCAAGTGCCTAACTATATCAGTCCCTCTCTGACGCCCAAGGAAGCGCTGGTTGGATATCGTGATGCAAGACATGAGAGCCAATGGTCTAACCACTGAGGATGCTAACGACCGTGCAAAGTGAAGTAGGTTGAGTAGGAAGGTAAAAACAGACCCAGGTAAAAACCGGGATTAATACCAGGAAGAAATGATGAATATGTTTCATTCAGAAAATGTTTGACGTGTGTAAGGTGAGTCATTAGTTGGTTCCACTTAGGGACACAAGTCACTATTTTAATATATTTTCATTTATTTAAATATATTCAAGTAACTCAGATGGACGAAATATAGAAAACTTAATATATAAAAACTTAATTCTTAAAATCGACAACAAACTGACAAAAAAAATACAAGTATTTAAGCAATAAACCATAACTATGTATGTTTATAGTACAGAGGCCATCGTGGCACATGACTGTAATGCGTCGTGTGATGATGTGGGATAGATCCCCACTCGAGGGAATGAGTTATTATTTCTTAATATTTTCACTTCTTCGCTCTGGCACCAAAGCAAAATCCCAATGTTGAGTTCCGCCACCCAACACGCACCCAACTCGAAATATTTGGCGGAAGGTGGCAAACGGAGTACGGAGGCTGTATGCAAAATACACCGTGACGCTGATTGGTTTTTTTTATTTACAGTATAAGTACAATAGGTACATAGGAATTAATCCAACAATATGGTCTCACTGCAAAGCAAGCCGCTCAGATCACTATAAAATTGACCAATTAACACAAAAAATAACTAAACATTCGATCGGCGTTATAAAAGAGAGTATCCCAGCTATGCAACGTCGACGTCTCGAGGGCCATCTCTTCGCATTTAATTGCACTGTATCATCACATACTGAAATACCCTTTAATTTTTTACAAAACCCTTTTGTAATGACATAATCGGAGACACACTAACTTTTTTTTTTGTTCTTATCCGCGGCATTGTGTCGTTATTCTCCGCCTGAGCTTAAACGTGACGTGAATTCGATTATAGTGGAATTTCTCTTAATTGTTCGTCCAAAGGTGCAATCATTTGGACAAACTAATGTTTATTATTGTCTTAAGATGAATTATTCTTCTATTGGAGTAAATATAAAGTAAAAAATACATTGATTACTAAAATAAAAAAAAGAAGAAAATATTTATATAATACTAGAGGGCGCGCGCGGCTTCACCCGCTTATTAGGAGTGAATTCTAAAAAAACCACGAAACACGTGTTCAATAAAATATTTTTAACAGTCTGAATTTAATTTTTTATAAAAATCGGTGGCAATTTAAAGATTTTTCCATATAAACTTTCAACCCCTTACTTGAACCCTTAGGGGGTGAATTCTTAAAAACCATCAAACACGTGTTCAATGAAATATTTTTAAGAGTCTGAATTTCAAATTTTATAAAAATCGGTACAGATTATTTTTTTTCCATACAAACTTTCAACCACTATTTCATCCCTTTGGGGTTAAAATTTTTCAAATTCCCTTCTTAGTGGATGTCCAGAATATGAAAATAAACATCTGCCCAAATTTCACGTTTCTACCATCAGCGGTTACGGCTCTGCGTGCGTCTTACCTCAGTCAGTCAGCACAAGTCCTTTTATATATATAGATTAGACGTGATAATAAAGGTTTTTGTATAACATCTCTATCATTTCAATATTTTTATTTGTTTGTTTTTACAAACAAATCCTAAAGCACAGCCTACATTACACATTGAAAATAAATCACAAAAACCCGAGACAAGACGCCATGTTGTGCCGCCATTTTATAATAATTACGCAAAATGGCCGCTGCCATTGGTCGACGGGTAAAAAGTTAAGTGTTAATCGCTCCAGATTCGACGGTAACGAAGTAGCGTACGGTGTAATTACTCAGTTACATTCCTACACGCTACCTATTAAATATACTTGTAATAAAACTAATTGCGTGGGATAATCGTTTGAAATTTATATCTTGTGTGGAAACTATATTATGTTATTTACGTCGTTTGAGCGCACGTGTCTCTGATTAAATATATTGTATGTTCACAACGTGATTGGGAAGATTGAGGGAACCTACTATTCTCCACGCATATACGCTACTTTTTTGAAACTAAGGAATAAAGTAAAAAAAGAATACAGGTGTGAGAGATGCATCATGATAAATACATTTGCTTAAATCCTAAGCTTAGGGATTTTTTATCTATCTGTATTATAAATGGTAAAATCTATATGTTTGTATACACGTTTTCGGAACTACTGGACGCATTTGAATAAAACTTTTTTATTAGCTATTAAATATTCTCTCTCTTCAAGGTCAAGGTATAATTTATTGCAAAGACTAAACACCGGAGGTAAAACCATAATTGACCAGGTGATCTGTAAGAAATTCTAAAATGGTTCCTAAGCATAATTTATTTAACGTGATGAGCACATCTTCAGATGACATATAAAAAATAAAGCATGGAGATATCTCGTGTGGGTCTTTAAAAGAACAGCTAAATTATGTATAGGTTATATATAAAGATCGCCTTAGAAAAAATGTTCAGCATGATGATAATTTGCCTGGGACATAAAATTTAATATTTAGAACATTTTTTGTGCAATTCCAAGCATGCGAAGCATGATACGGGCACTAACTATTAAAGAAATATATTTTTTTAGTTTCACTCTGTATTCCTCTTAAAGCAGGGTAGGCAGAGGAGACCTAGTGATAAGACAGTCGATTCCTCGTAGGTGGGCAGCCCATTTTGGAAACATAGCGTGTTGAATGACAAAACTCAAGTTTAAGAAATGGACCTTTGTCTTGGATACAGACGGTCTCGTGTCAGAGCGAAGCGAACTTAAAATAAGTAATTCTCGCTAGCGGAAATCGAGCCTACAACCAACGCGTTTAGAGTCAGCCGCTGTGCAAAGTCAAAAAAATAAAAAAGTTAAAGTAAAGTTTTAATTAAAATTGAACAAGCTATCTCTACACTTAGTGCATCAGGGAGCTATAATTTTTTTTATAAAATCGAAATTTAATTTTTTCACTAGTGAACCGCTCGTGGCTTTTCTCTCGTTTTGTAATTATAATATAATTTTAAGATCAATATCTACACGTACATACTCAAAAGTATTCCAGCTAATTTAATAAAATGTTTATAGCAAGTTTTGTCGAACAAAATCTTTCAAACCGCGGCGTTGAACCCCGCCACTCAACACAAAATGTCTGCAGAATTCGGCGGAAAATGGGAAGCGCAGTGTCTTAACACTATTCCCCCTCTGCCTACCCTGCTACATGTGAGAAACAGCATCAAATTAAACATCCTTGAAAATGTTCTAACTTTTGTGACTGTGTTTTGTAACTAAATGCACATGCATTTTTTTTTTGGTTCTATTACGGTACTAAATGCTACCATATAACATATTTTTTTAATAATTTCGTGTACAGACACGAGGCCAGTCGTGGCGCAGGGGCACAAAGTGTGCCTGTAAAGGCGACTGATTTTCATCCGAGGAAACGAAATATTTAATATTTTCATTTCTTCGCTCTGGTTTCGAGGAACAAAGCGTGTCAATGGAAATGTCTTAACACTACGTTCCCTCTGCCTACTCTGGTGTATGCGGGATACAGCGTGAAGCTGATTTAATTTAATTTCATGTATAGACACCGATCCGTTGCGATTTTATTTTAAATATATATATTTATATAAGTAGGTATAGAATATAGATTAAATACTAATTTCAACGTAGCACATGTTAATAGTGCTATTACAATCGCAGGCCTAATAAATAAAACTGACACCGTAGAGTTCCTCCCACAGCCTTTATTACTGCTTTGCTTCGAAATCGATACGACTTGATATGATATCTTGATGATATCGTATAAATTTACCCACATAGCAGGGTGAGCAGGGTAAGAGTTTGCCCTTGTTGCGTTTCCCATGCACCGCCTAAATTTCAAGAAGTTGTGTGTAGTGGTGGAATTAAACGCCATTCTTTGTATATTAGAACAGAGAAATGAAAATATATACCTACTAGCGGACCCGGACGCGGCTTCGCCCGCTTGAACAATACGAATATTTATTAAATATATTTATGAAATTATTTTCAGTTTTCAATAGGATTTGTAAGACAATATTTTTGTACTTTTTTATTTAAACTTTATTTTAACAACAACAACTGCTATACAGACAAAAAAAAGAAGAATTACAAACAAAATAATAATAATACAACAAGATCAAGCATGCAAATAATCTTACTATTATACTTTATACTATACATTGACAAAACATAAATTAAAACAAAGTGTACAGCAGTGTGACGTTAAAAAAGGTAGGTCACTCAGCATAGATGTTGGCATATGAGCAACAATACTCAATAGTACCAACGCTGATTTTCAGTGACCGCCTAGAAAAAGACGCGCCTGCGAACGAAACTGTTTAATTAACAATAAAAGAAACTATTCTGTCCTATACATTTTTCACTTTTTATTTTATTTATATACTAGAGGGCGCGCGCGGCTTCTCCCGCTTATTAGAAGTTAATTCTACAAAAACCACGAAACATGTTCAATAAAATATTTTTAACAGTCTGAATTTAAATTTTAAAAAAAATCGGTGGCAATTTAAAGATTTTTCCATATAAACTTTCAACCCCTTATTTGAATCCTTAGGGGGTGAATTCTTACAAACCATGAAACACGTGTTCAATGAAATATTTTTAAGAGTCTGAATTGCAAATTTTATAAAAATCGGTGCAGATTAATTTTTTTCACCATACAAACTTTCAACCCCTATTTCATCCCTTTGGGGTTAAAATTTTTCAAATTCCCTTCTTAGTGGATGCTTAGAATATGAAAATAAACATCTGCCCAAATTTTACGTTTCTACCATCAGCGGTTACGGCTCTGCGTGCGTCTTACCTCAGTCAGTCAGCACAAGTCCTTTTCTATATATATATATACTAGAGGGCGCGCGCGGCTTCGCCCGCTTATTAGGAGTGAATTCTAAAAAAACCACGAAACACGTGTTCAATAAAATATTTTCAACAGTCTGAATTTAAATTTTTATAAAAATCGGTGGCAATTTAAAGATTTTTCCATATAAACTTTCAACCCCTTATTTGAACCCTTAGGGGGTGAATTCTTAAAAACCATGAAACACGTGTTCAATGAAATATTTTTAAGAGTCTGAATTTCAAATTTTATAAAAATCGGTACAGATTAAAATTTTTTTCCATACAAACTTTCAACCCCAATTTCATCCCTTTAGGGTTAAAATTTTTCAAATTCCCTTCTTAGTGGATGTCCAGAATATGAAAATAAACATCTGCCCAAATTTCACGTTTCTACCATCAGCGGTTACGGCTCTGCGTGCGTCTTACCTCAGTCAGTCAGCACAAGTCCTTTTATATATATAGATAGATATATATATTTTTTAATTTATTTATTTATTAGATCCACTAGTGACGATAACATTACACAGTGACAAAGAAAAGAAATACAAAATAAAACTTAAGACTAAATGCACCATCTTTTAAAGTGGATACAGCATGCAATATTATACAAAAAATAATAAATTGTACGATTTGTATTGTTGGAGTTTGTTTACAATTTCAATAAACAAAGCATAATTAAAGCTACTAATGCAAAACACGTTAGAATATATTATTACAAAAAATAAAAAACCTCAATTACCATTTTAATTCGATTAACAATTTATAAATAAAAAAAAGAGTCTAAGCTTGACTTTCAATTCGATTAACAAGTTATAAATCAAAATTAAGTCTAACCTTGAACTAAACTATCTATTTCGTTAAAATGTGGCGAACAATTTTAAATTTATATTTATACAATGTATCTCTAAATAGATCTAAGACTTCTTTGTGGTCGTTGAATATTTGAGATAGTCGAGAAATCGGTGAGTTCCTACCCAGGACTGTTCTACGGAGAGGTCTTACTAGAAGCATAATTGGGTTGCGTGGATACCGGTACGGGACATTAAATCTTAATTTGGATATTAGATCTGGATTATCGTTTGTGCCCTTAAGACATTTATATAAGTACATTAAGTCCAATAAATCTCTTCTGTTATTTAGAGTATGCATTTTGAAATATGTCAGTTTTTTACTATATGAATTTATTTCTTTGGCCCTACCATGACCGAATGCCAGATGATAAAGGAAACGCTTTTGCACCCTCTCTATTCGCAAGCAGTGTGTTGCATAATGCGGCCTCCACACCACGCTACCATACTCTAAAATGCTTCTTACTAAGCCGTTATATAATATTATTTGAGTATTAACTATTATGATTTCGAAACATTTTGCTGTTCCTTAGAACAAAACCTAGCATTTTTGAGGCTTTTGTGATCATGTTGTCTATATATGGAGTAAAGATCAATTTTTCGTCAAATATCACACCTAGATCTTTGATTGTGCTAACGCGTTTTAATGGTCAATCTGTGATAAAGAACTGGATATTAGTTTCCACATGATTACGAGTGAATGTAATGCAATAACATTTTTCAGCGTTAAGTACCATACCGTTTGTTTTGCACCAATTAAACAACATTGTTAGATCATTCTGTAAATGTCTTATATCGTTGAAGTCGTTGATAGTTTTTAAGAGCTTAAGGTCATCCGCGAACATGAATGGTGTAGAATACTCAAAGCAATTTGGCAGGTCATTAATAAAAATGTTAAACAACAAGGGCCCTAAATGCGAGCCCTGAGGTACTCCGGATGTTATTTTAAATTTACGAGATTCATGTCCATTTGCAACGACATAGAAGTATCTATCGCTTAAATATGACTCTAGCCAATGCAGTACCGAACCCGCTAGACCATATGCCGATAATTTTAAAAGAAGGATTGATGTAGATACTAGATCAAACGCTTTACTGAAATCTGAATAAATCACGTCGATTCTTTTTCTTTTGTCTATATAGTCAATTAATGTCTCAGTGTAAGCAACTAAATTTGTCGTTGTTGATCTACCCTTTATAAAACCGTGTTGATGGTCACTAATAGAGCTTTTAAACTGGGCGTATATTAATGGATAAATCAAAGATTCAAATATTTTACCGAATACCGAGAGAATAGATATAGGACGGTAGTTTTCTACGTGTTCTCTTTCCCCCCTTTTAAAAATGGGAACAACTTTTGCCACCTTCCACTTACTTGGAAAAGATCCTGTTTTTAACTATCTATATATAATATAGATATTATAATATAGATATTATAAATATAATGTAAATATAGATATTATCAACATATACATACGTATTTTTTATAATACAGTTTTAAGCTTTCATCATAAATCAATATAAATAAAGATAGAACAAAAATTATTCCTTTCACAAATACATGGTTTTTTGTATATTTAATAGATTTTTTCTTAATTTTAATTTAAAATTGGTAATGGACTTCAATCCGCGCAACGGCAAAGGAAGATCATTCCAACATTTAGAAGCCATATATTTGTAACTTCCCCGGAAAGCTGCTGAATGATGCACTGGCACGAGCATCAAGTGTGATGAAGCTTTAGTATCATAGTTGCTATAATCATGTGACCAGCCCAATTTATCGTATAGATATTTAGGAGTACGATAGTTCACAACACCAAACAGCACGGTAGCAAAATGTAGCTGTCTGCGGAAATCCATTTTCAACATACTGGCATTATTAATATACGGTGTTATATGTATACGCGGTGGTATATTGAAGCAATAACGAGCACAAGCGTTTTGTACTCTTTGTATGAGGTTTATGGTTCTAGCCAAAAGCCTAGGTCCTATCATCACATCCGCGTAGTTTAATATGGACAGTACTAAAGATTCACACAGATGTACTCGTAAATCAGGTCTTAGATATGGTCTAATACGATATAGAACCTTCAATCTATAAAAACAATTGCGAACCGTATTGACAACATGTTGTTCAAATCGAAGGTTTTCATCAATCAGCACACCTAGATTCCGAGCTTCGGTTTCACGTTCAATTATTTCGTTTTGGATTTTTACTTGAGGTGATCTGCATGAGATTTTTTTTATTTGTTAAAAATTTTGTTTTATTTGGATTTAACGCAAGATAGTTAGCCTCCGACCACAGGGCTATATTTTTCAAATCATTATTTACTCGGTCAACGGCGCTATCCGTTTCACTTGGTTTGAAAGAAATATATAATTGTATGTCATCAGCATATATATGAAAACGACATGCTTTAATCTGTGTAACAATATCTGTGCAATATAAAATAAACAGCAGAGGACCAAGTATCGAACCTTGTGGTACCCCACGCCCCACAGAACTGTATTCCGAAGCAGTCACAGAACCATCTTCTTTTTTAATTTCAACTGCTTGAGTCCTAAAGCTTAGGTAACTAGAAAACCATTTGATAGCCGCATGGCTAAAACCGTAGTAGTGTAATTTAGAAAGTAAAAATGGGATATTTATAGTATCGAACGCTCGCGAAAAATATAACAATACTAATATTGTACCCTCCCCATTGTCCTGAGAACTCAAGATATCATCCACCACATCCAATAATGCAGTAGCAGTTCCGTGCCATTTACGAAAGCCGGATTGCTTGTCTGGCAAAATATTATTTAAATTAAGATATTCCGTGACTTGATTACAGATTGCGTTTTCTAAAATTTTTGAAAAACAAGGCAAAATACTAACTGGTCTTAGGTCCTTAGGCTCCAAGGGATTATTTTCTTTCGGAATAGGTCGAATTATGACTTTCTGCCATTCTATTGGAAATGTACAGGTATTTATAGAATTATTTATTATATCAGTGACAACGTGGGGTATATAAAGGAAAATCATTTGCAACATTTCACGAGAAATTCCATCAGAGCCCATAGCATTGGATTTAATCCCGTCTATTATTTTACGTACAGTCGTTATATCAACAGGACTTAGATTGAACACAGAAGCAGTATAGGTATGAGCATAGAAATATGTTATATTATTCAAAGATGCATGCTGCTTACCAGGTTTCTTTTGGGTTTAAAAGTAAGATATTTTATTTTAACTTTTTTCCATAAATAAGGAGAATTAACATTATTACTATTTATAAAGATTGTAAAATATGCATTCTTTTCACTAAAAAGAGCTCTTTCCACCACACTTTTCATATCCTTGTAAAATTCTATTTGGGTACTAGAATTTGTTTTCCTCGCTTTGGCATGGGCTTCATTCCGTTTTCTTATCATTAGCTTTATATTATAGGTTATCCAGGGGTAATTTATATCTTTAAGGTAACGTAACTTAATTGGAGCTAAAAAATTAAATATTTCCAGAACATTATGATTAAAAGCACTTAATACATCATTAACACTTTCTTTATTCATTATATCTTCCCAAAGCAACGTAGTTATCATTAATTTCAATATATCTTTATCTATATCACAAATTTGTCTAAAGTAACTTTTTTCCCTAATCTGTTTTTCTTTAGCAAATTTAATTTCGCGCGATATAAAAGCATGATGACTTAGAGTGCATACATAATCGACCCAAATCCCCTCAACTTCACAGTTTGAGCAAATAAGGTCAATAAGGCTCTCACTATGATTTGTGAAGTGCGTAGGCCTATCTACAAATTGTCGCATATTAGTGACGGATAAAAATTCGTTGAGAATATCAATATGGGAGTTATCTACGTCTAGGAGATTAATGTTAAAGTCACCTAACAAGATAATATGGTCACAGTAACTAAAAGTGCTAAATGTTTCCATTAGAGCATCAACAAAAATTCGGGTATTTAACCATGGCGGCTTATATGCAGTACCTACTATTATAATTTTGCCACTCGCCTTAAAACTTGACCACATTTGCTCCAGTGCTAAAATTTCAGGGTGTGACAGTGTTTGTACGGAAAAGCCACGTCTAACGTAGAAACCTACACCACCCCCTCGCTCACGAAGACCAGACGGACGGGGTTTATGACGTAAAAAGTAGCCTGATGCAACAGGCGCACGTCCGTCCTCCCCATCAATTAGCCATGTTTCATTTATGGCCATGATATCCACATTATGTCGATCCATTGGAAAAAGAAATTCGTCATGACCCGTACCTAGCGATCCTGCATTTAAGAGACCAATTCTGAGGTTGCGGGGCTTAATCATTGCTAATCAAAATAAATAGATATTTAATTACGAGAAAAATAAATGATCTAACATTGACTATATAAATAAAAAGTAAAGCTGTCAATAAACTAAAATATACAATAAACAAAACAATATGCAATAGATATTTAAATGTAAAAATATAAAATGTAAATAGATATAGGTCAACAAATAGTTTTATACTCTCAAAAAAGGACGACACACTGCTGTAACACGTCATAAAATTGTTATTTATATAGATTACAATATATTCTTTTAAAACTCCTAAAGGAAACACGATTACAAAAATTGCAAGTGCCATTCTTACGTTTAAACAAATAAAGTTATTACCTGACATACTAAACAAATTGAGCAACAATAGTATTGCATCACTAGGTGTAAATAAAAATAAGAAAAATAAGTGCAACAAATACATTTTTCAAATAGATATATTGCCAAAAATCTTGATGACGTCGTTTAAAGAGCGAATGCGACGTATTTCTGACAACTCAGTTTGCCTAACATAAATACGCCCCCCCTTGGTCCAAGAAAATTTCCAACCGACACGACGGCATTCCTCCCGCGCCTTATAAAACAGATGCCGGTTGACATGCGGCAATCGTTCATTTACGTAAACGCGCTTGGGCTCCGTGGTGGTGATGCCGGCCGAGTCGGTCGTCCTGTCTAAAAGAGGTCATATCTTTGCTAACAGATGCAAGTTCGATTCTCAGCAATCTCATTTCTTGAGCAAGGGTCTTATTTTCAATCGCATCCTCAAACGCCTCCTCCGTGTTATCTGACTGACTGCTTAAGGAATTGTGGATGGCTCCTTTCTCAGAAGCAGGAGCCTTACAACCACGACAGAGCCATTTCAGTGGTGGGCGGCATGCCGGGCTAACATTAGCACACGCCTTATGATACAGTGAGACACACTTCGTGCACTTGACGCCCTCTATTGTCGCCAGGAATTTACCACAATGGTTGCATTTATTTGCCATTGCAATCGTAGATCGATAATTGGTTTACTCCAAATAATGGCTAGATGGCACCTCAAACCATAAAAATTTCAATTTAGTAAAATGTTTATAGTGATGAATTTATATATATATATATATATATATATATATATATATATATATATATATATATATATATATATATATATATATATATATATATATATATATATATATATATATATATATATGTTTTTTTATTTAAATTAATAAGAGTTCAAGATTTTTTTTTATTATTTTTCCTTTTAAAATTATAAAAATAATATAATACCTAAATAGCAGTTTTGCACTTTTATAATTTTGTGTCGGTAGTCAGTTGAACTGAGTCCGGTAAACGGTTATTGTTTAGACGATATTTTGCACTAAAACGTATGTATAAAGTTATGATAACACTATATGTTCACTATCACATTCAGTACTTTCAATCACGGCACTTTATATAAAGTTTTCATCACTATACATGTTAAATTAAATCGAAAGATACACAGAGTATTTAAGCAGACCGTTCGCAGGCAGCGCCCCCTACTTGTCCAATACCTAAATAATCAAAATGACCCAAAAAAGAATAATAAGTACAGAAATTTCTTATTATTAGGAAAAATACGTAACTAATTAAAAAGAAAAAAAATAAAAAGTAAACGTAACCTAAGTAAAATTTATATTTTTAAAGAATTATAATATGTTCGTTACAATACTCGTACATGATTTTTTGTAACTTTGAACATTTACTCAGCGCGTGACCTTTCATTTTAAAACTTTGATATTTTCTAAAATATCCATTTCTGTGTATATGTTGTAAAAACCAATTTCAATCTGTATAAAGTGAAATGAGTTCGAATTTGCGTTTTGTGTGGCGGAACTCAACGCAGCGGTTTGCCTCGTTACCTGAGCGAGGAAATGAAAATCTTTACTATTTCATGTTCTCCAGTGACAGTCGAACCCACGACCTGTCTCATTTACAGCCACACGCACGCATAAGTATTTTTCTTTCCTTTAGTGTGGAATAACACTTTTAAAAAGATGTTAAAAATCTCTGCATTCTATCCATTCTTGTATTATGACATTTATGTGAAACATTTATAATGCACATTTATATTTATTATTTTTTCTTTTATTATGTCTTTTGGCTCACTCAACTTCTGGTCATCGTGGCGTATTCAAACAGCAACTATTATCGTGATGGTTGTGGGTTCAAATGGGAGTATGAATTACTTTCATTTCACTGCTGTGGTGGAAAAAGTGATATGTAGAGTTCCGAAACTAAGCCCGCATATCTCCATTTTAGGCGGAAATAGCAGAACGTATTGTCCTTACATTAGTTACACATAGTGAAATAGTAATTTAACACATTAACTGTTAATAAATCGATTAAGAACGACCTTGATTTGTCGTCTTTATTCATACATTAGAATCTTTGCACAAAAACGGCATCTCAAGATCGATCTCAGAGATGAGCACGATTCATAAATACGGGTCTTAGGGCGGTTGTTTAAAAGCTTTTATTAAATAATTACTATTATTAATACACCAACCTCTATATACAGGACAAGCAGGTGCTATAATACTGAGCTATCTATCACCTCGTAACAGTAATCTCGATCTTAACAAAACGATCTCATAATTTAGGGTTTCGTATACATTTTATTGGGCGGGGATTCAAAAAACGTATGTAATTATAAGTTTTAAACGTTTTATTGATGTCTACTTTAAACTTTGACTCGATAGACATTTATTTGGCTTAATGACTTAATTTGTTTTGATTATGAATTGCTTTAAAATTCAGCTTCACGCTGTATCCCGCACACAGCAGGGTGGGCAGAGGGAACCTAGTGTTAAGACACTCCGTTCTCCATTTCCTGCCGAATTCTTGAGGCAATGCGTGTTGAGTTAAATATTTTATTTTCTCGAGTGAGGATCGAACTCACAACCGTTGCGCCACAACTGGCTATATCCGTCTAGTACCATAGATAGCCGTCGTGGCACAGTGTATGTCTATAAAAATGCCGCTCCTGTTATTTACCAAAATGTCGTTTGAAACACTCAGATCGTGATGATTGTTGCCCACACATCTATAAGAATCAACATAAATCTTTAGATGGAAATGTAATTCACAATCATCACGTGGGGAACGAAGTGCCTTAACACTAAGTTCCCTCTGACTACCCTGCTGTGTGCGGGATACAGCGTGGAGCTGATTACATTATTTATTCTACAAAATAAACGATAGAGACACAAGAGACAGATAAAGGAAAACAATCATAGTACTAAGTAAGTTGGAATTGTATGAGTAATTTTCACAATAAAATTTCGCTTTGTCCCGGCAATAGAAAGGTAGGCAGAGAGAACTCAGCGAAATGTTAAGGCATTACGTTATCCACCCGAAATCAAGACATGGCACGTTGAATGGCGGAACTCAAAGCCGCAATTACGCTTGTCAGAGTGGGAAAGTGAAAATATTTTTTTTCCCCGAGTGGGGATCAAACCCATAATACTCCCATTACGCCACAATGGCCTAAAAATATAAATACGATATTATCAATTCATTATCAACAGAATACCTTAAGGATTATCCTAGAGATATCATATCAAATGTTTTTTTTTGACAATATTAAAGCGAATTAAATATAGAATATCTGAATATAAGCGGCAGGGAGAGACTTTGGTTAAACTTCGAGAACACAGCACCAAGTACACACCTAAGGGAGATCACCTAAAAAGTATTAGGACCACCTAAACGGATGTCCTCCAAGAGGATTGATGACAGTGGAAGAGGAGGGAGAAGTATGTAGAGACCGTAGTGTCCGTAGTCTCTTACCCCGCAATATAAAGCGAAACAGACAAAATAATCTGAATACAATTTTGTATAATAAAATAACAAAAAACCATATACACCATACAAAGTATTGGATATACTTGTTAACTTGATAAAAATCAATATTTCTTACAAATATAAACCATTTTATCCTCGAGCGTGTATTATTAACACCTTAGTCGACTAAATTACAGGGCGATATTCAAATGTATGGCATCGCCGTTAATAGCCGCCTTGGAGGCCTATTACGAAACACTGTATTTAAATTGTCCGTATAAATCATGCTGCCCTGTTTGTAGGATAGTGAGGAGGATTTTGAAATACTCATATAGCTTTGGTTGATCGAATGTCTTTATTATGTGCTTTAGAATGAGTTAACATAATATAAGTGATAAGACACTCCGTTCTTTACTTTCTGCTCAATTATCGTAATTTAGACCCCCAACTGGAAAACGAATTCACAACCGTCGCGTTTGAAGTCAGACGCTGTGCCGATACACCGTAAAAGAGAATAATAGCCCTTGTGAAGTAAAGCTTTATTTGGGAAAATATCATTAAATGCGATTCAGAATGAGGTACAGTGAGTGACACTGAAGATAACGTTTGTGGTTTCTTTTAAAATATCAAGGATGACTCATGGAATTTTCTTATTTTCATTTCCTTGGTCTCGTGTCAGAACAAAGCGCGGTGTTTTGTTCCGCCAATTAGTTTGGAAAATCGGACGGTGCCTGTTGAACGGAGTGTCTTACTAGGTTTGCTTTGCCTACCCTGGTATATAAAAAATAAATTATTAAATTAGCTTCACGCTGTATCCCGCACACAGCAGGGTAGGCAGAGGGAACCTAGTGTTAAGACACTCCGTTCCCCACTTTCTGCCGGATTCTGGAGGCATTGCGTGTTGAGTGGCAGAACTCAACGCCGCGCTTAACCTCGACACCAGAGCGAAGAAATGAAATATAAATTTAAGTAAATATTTCATCTCCTCGAGTGGGGATCGAACCCACAACCAGTCGGTTTTGCAGTCACACCTCGTGCCGCTGCGCCACGACCGGCCTCTAATAAACAGCGTAAAATTTATAATTATACTATTTTTCATTTAAATATAACTAAGTAGCGAATCATGACACTTCAAAAGGTATAATTGAAGGTATACAGCGAATGAATAATATAACATAGAAAAAAATATTTAAAGTTTATACATCCTATTCAATGATTAAAGTAACTTTTATTCCACACAGATATATTACAGGGTAGGCAGAAAGACTTTCATATAAAAACACTTTCCTTTCCACTCGAAGTTTAGGCACTTGCCGTTGCGCCACAACACAAATGTTACAACGGTGAGGCCGTTTAAATATAGTTTTATGAACAGAAATAGACAAACAAAAGAAACTATTTGCTTTTATTAGAACAATTATTTCCGTTGAAATACATAAATATTTTCTTACATAGTATCTATTAAATTGCAAATTCATACCATTAATTAGTAGTAACTGCATTTCTGTTTTTACGCGGGACAATATGCATTACCTATTTCGTTTACGGTCAGACGCTGTGCCGCTGTCCTACGAACGGTGTCAAGAATCGTATGTAATATCAAAAAACGTATGTATTTATAAATTTTAAACATTTTATTGATGTCTACTTTAAACTTTGACTCGATAGATTTTCTCGAGTGAGGATCGAACCCACAACCGTTGCGCCACAACTGGCTATATCCGTCTAGTACTATAGATAGATGTCGTTGCACAGTGTATGTCTATAAACATGCCGCTCCTGTTATTTACCAAAATGTCGTTTGAAAGCTCATAGGCACACTCAGATTGTGATGATTATTGCCCACACATTTATAAGAATCAACATAAATCTTTAGATGGAAATGTATTTCACAATCATCACGTGGGGAACGAAGTGCCTAAACACTTAGTTCTCTCTGACTACCCTGCTGTGTGCGGGATACAGCGTGGAGCTGATTACATTATTTATTCTACAAAATAAACGATAGAGACACAAGAGACAAATAAAAGAAAACAATCATAGTAGTAAGTAAGTTGGAATTATATGAGTAATTTTTACAATAAAATTTCGCTTTGCCCCGGCAATAGAAAGGTAGGCAGAGAGAACTCAGCGAAATGTTAAGGCATTACGTTATCCACTCGAAATCAAGACATGGCACGTTGAATGACGGAACTCAAAGCCGCAATTACGCTTGTCAGAGTGGGAAAGTGAAAATATTTTTTTTCCCCGAGTGGGGATCAAACCCATAATAGTCCCATTACGCCACAATGGCCTAAAAATATAAATACGATATTATCAATTCATTATCAACAGAATACCTTAAGGATTATCCTAGAGATATCATATCAAATGTTTTTTTTGACAATATTAAAGCGAATTAAATATAGAATATCTGAATATAAGAGGCAGGGGGAGACTGGTTAAACTTCGAGAACACAGCACCAAGTACACTCACCTAAAAAGCAGTAGGACCACCTAGACGGATGTCCTCCAAGAGGATTGATGACAGTGGAAGAGGAGGAAGAAGTATATAGAGACCGTAGTGTCCGTAGTCTCTTACCCCGCAATATAAAGCGAAACAGACAAAATACAATCTGAATACAATTTTGTATAATAAAATAGCAAAAAACCATATACAGCATACAAAGTATTGGATATACTTGTTAACTTGATAAAAATCAATATTTCTTACAAATATAAACCATTTTATCCTCGAGCGTGTATTATTAACACCTTAGTCGACTAAATTACAGGGCGATATTCAAATGTATGGCATCGCCGTTAATGGCCGCCTTGGAGGCCTATTACGAAACACTGTATTTAAATTGTCCGTATAAATCATGCTGCCCTGTTTGTAGGATAGTGAGGAGGGTTTTAAAATACTCATATAGCTTTGGTTGATCGAATGTCTTTATTATGTGCTTTAGAATGAGTTAACATAATATAAGTGATAAGACACTCCGTTCTTTACTTTCTGCTCAATTATCGTAATTTAGTCCCCCAACTGGAAAACGAATTCACAACCGTCGCGTTTGAAATCAGACGCTGTGCCGATGTACCGTAAAAGAGAATAATAGCCCTTGTGAAGTAAAGCTTTATTTGGGAAAATATCATTAAACGCGATTCAGAATGAGGTACAGTGACACTGAAGATAACGGTTGTGGTTTCTTTTAAAATGTCAAGGATGACTCATGGAATTTTCTTATTTTCATTTCCTCGCTCTCGTGTCAAAACAAAGCGCGGCGTTTTGTTCTGCCAATTAGTTTGGAAAATCGGACGGTGCCTGTTGAACGGAGTGTCTTACTAGGTTTGCTTTGCCTACCCGGGTATATAAAAAATAATAAACAGCGTAAAATTTATAATTATACTATTTTTCATTCAAATACACCTAAGTAGCGAATCGTGACATTTCAAAAGGTAATAATTGAAAATATACAGTGTAGAATGAATAATATAACATAAAAAAATATTTAAAGTGTCACACAAATGTCACAACGGTGAGGCCGTTTAAATATAGTTTTATGAACAGAAATAGAAACACAAAAGAAACTATTTGCTTATTTTAGACAACTATTTCCGTTGAAATACATAAATAGTTTTCTTACACTATGTAATTTTAATATAAATTGCGCTAGACGCTGTGCCGCTGTCGCACGAACGGCGTCACGAACTTTACTTTTGTATATGGCATATAAATGAATTCTTTTAAACAATAAACTCTACATCTTGTCACTAACGACCTTTACTTTGAAACATTTAAATTCTGTATATAGTATTCTGTATATGGTAAATTGCAGCATTTTTAAGGATAAGAAAAACATCTAACCTATACTGAATGGGCTCGTAATAACGAAATAGAAAAAAAAACGACTTCAAACAATAAACTAAAAAGTGAAAACAAAATTTACTTAACATAAAGTAAAACGTATTTTGATTTTGTTAAACAAAAATAATTGAAGAATTTTTTTATAATTTTTAGGTCGGTGCTAAGTAAAACAAAAAGGCAATGTGATATTGTAGTAAAACCTTAAAAGGATGCTTCTCAAACGAGTAGGTAGTAGTTGTCCTATGTAAAACTTCAATCTTAATTAGGTATTTTTGTGCAACCTAACATTTTGGCATATTGACATATATTAAAAATATTCGGGCAAATTTTAAGAAAAAAAAGAACCCTTATAAGATCACTCTGTTGTCCATTTGTCTGTCGGCCTGTCTGTCTGTATGTCAAGACCTTTATCTCAGTAGCACATTGAGATATCGAGTTGAAATTTAAACCATATATTCAGATCTACGGCCCTATGATTTCCTGATAAAAGAGGTATGGTCGTTTATATTGCAAAAAAGTTAGGGATTATTACGAAAGTCGGGGTGATTGGTTGGTATGGTAATATTTAATTTCTCTAGTAAACTAAACATGGTGTTGAGCTCCGCCACTCTACACAAAATACCTCAAAAATCGGACGAAAAATGCGCAACGGACTATCTTAACACTACAAAAGGAAGCTTATAAAATTAAAATATGGCTTCCGCCATAACTATGGCGGAAGCCATATTTAAGTGATCCTGAGCAACTGCTCAACCGGTGATCTTCTGGTTTAGCTAACCTACCGTTGGGCTGCGGCTATCGAAAGCTAGGGGGAGGGCCTGGTAGTTAGTTTGAATATGGCGAATGCCTTTGATCGAGTATGGTATGGGGCGCTCCTTGCTAAACTTTCATCCAACGAGCTTCCCGAGAATTTATGCGAGTGAATAGAAAGTTTTCTCAATAGGTTCAGTATCAAGTTTGACGGTTTTTAATCAGAAGAGTTAAAGCATCCCTCCCTCCTCGGTTTCCAAATGGGATATAAGAAACCTGGTTCAATTCAAGCCTAAGAAGACATCACCTTGTGCATTAACAACAAAAAAAAACCCATCTGTCTTGTCGCCAGTCTTTTAAAACATTCCTCTTATAGCCGTGCTCAGTATCAACACAGTGGGTCTTAGCGTTTTAAGCGATTGCCAGTATCATCTCGACAACTGAAAACTGGACTGAACTGAAAACTGAAAAGTTGGCTTCAAAGGAACTGAGACCGTGGCCCCCTGCAGTAGGTCCTCTAGGGCAGAGGGAGATGAAGATGGACATACCGCCTTCTTCTACCCCCCCGGCCTTCGGCGGTGAGGCGAGTTGACATTCGCGCTGGACTCACGTACCCGCTCCGCGGTCTCCTTCATTGCGATAACTGATTCGCAGATGGATACCTATGTAAGTACCTACAAGATGTAAGTACCTGCACCAGCCTGAATGTCAAAACCCAAAAATCCCTTTTAACCCAGTGCTCAAGGTGAAGGCATATAGCCTCAACCATCGCAAGGCATACCGTCAGGGACCCCAGGTCCTGTCTCCATCACTGGATCAGGGCTTCATCCACTGTCCTCCTAATCCGCGCGATATCCTCCCACAATGGTTGCACGCCGTTGCAGTAGCTCTATGAGGAGACCCCTACGCCGGCTATGGAATAAGAGGGTTTCAGTCTTGTGCATTGAGACTCATAATAACAGAATGCCTCTCTTAACATGTCAAACGGCAATCTGTTAAAAGGGACCGAATCTATGATGGCGAAAAGTCCATCTCTCTCTGCCATTGTGGCCAACAACCGAGTTTTCAGTGCGTTCAGGCGTCTATAGTTGACCAACCGACCCTGAACTGAACGCACTGAACCTCTTATAGACCCGGACTTACCTCCTCTAGGTCCTGATTAAGACGACAGGCAATAAACTCCTCCAAGAGTTTGCCCGGCTCATTCAGCAGCACAATAGCCCTATATGCGGAAGAGGAGTCCAAAGGTCGACTCTCTCTCCGCAGTATGCATAGCGAATCTATCATCAAAACACACCGTTCTCTCACTTTTCTCCGAATTTTCGAGGCATTACGAGTTTAGTATAGAATTCAACGCCGTGTTTTGCCTTTCTTTCACATTTCCCCGAGTAGAAATGAACCCACAACTCCTAGCGTTTACACGGCTTGTCACGGCCTCGCAGGGAATTACAGGTTTTGGAGTTTTCTCTAAAAATGTCATAAATTCTTTTATTCCTATTGAGTAATTATTTACAATTTTCGTTTAATTATTACAATTTGTTTTAATAATACCTACATAGTGGTTCCTGGTAGCAAGAATGATATAAAAGTGATCTTTGAGCAAAAAAAGGTTGGGAACCCCTGGTCTAGACCATTTATCTCGAGATCGCGTAGAGGTATTACATTGAAGTTAACCCCAATATTCAGGTCTATGGTCCTTAGAAACACAGAAAAAATCAAGCAATCAAAAATATGTAAAAACCATTAAAAATGTTAAAAACATTGACAAGCTAATGAAAAAAATAAAAACTTTTACATAATTTTAAAATTAATTAAATCTATAAGCGTCAGTATTGCCATACAGCTAAACAATCGAAACCAGTCGTTGAAATTGTTGTAAGTTGTGCCCCCAAACTGCGCGGCGGAGTAACACAAAACGAGGCAGACAGGCGAAATTGCGTTTACCGACCGCCGTGATTGAATAAAGATGTAATGTAAAGGGACAAAGGCTGGGGTGAAAACCGCCAAGCCAACCTATACTGCCTGTAGCTAGGATATATACATTTTAGCTTAACGTTATATCCCGGTTATCGCGTGGTAGACAGAGGCAACCTAGTGTTGAGACACTCTGTTCCTCACTTTCTGCCCAATTTTCGACATTGTGTGTCAATTGGTGGACCGTAGAACTCAACGCAATGCTTTGTCTTCTTACTTGAGCGAGGAAATGATAATATTCCCATTCCCCCCGAATGGGACTAGAGCCCCAACCGTCGGGTTTATAGTAAGACCCTATTTCGTTACACCAAAACTGCCTCTGGGATACATTACTAAGACTATAGGTGTTTTACTTTACACTATTCCCATAGAGAACCTTTTTCGTACTCCTAATACCATTTAAATAATTAGATAACTTTTTAAAATAAGATGTCACGTAACAAAGTGATAAGACAATATCTACATATGTAAATATAATAAAAGAAATGAATTAATTTTGGTATGATGATGGCTTAGTATTTTCAAAGCCACAGTGTCTACCCTTTTACATATTATTGGATCCCCATCGATGCAAACGGCTCTATGTTGTATACGAACAAGTGGTGATAGTGATACTGCGGTACACCAACCTCGAGATGTGAACAGTACTCCATATGAGGCCGAACCTGAGCTCTATACAGTGCCAATCGCTGTTTTTGCATAAAATAATATCTCGCTGTACTGAAGACCCCCAGTTACTTTGGTGCCAACTTATAGACTATTGCTTTATAGAAGATCGCGATACTGACAGACATACTAAGGCCCAATGTGACAATATTCAGGCCGAATGTGGTGAATGTAACAAATTAACATTTGTCACCATATTACATAATATTATAAAGCGCTCTAAGAAAAACCGAACCGATCTTACATAGCAATGTAGGTCGTATTTTTCTAAAAAAACATTTAAAAATTGTTGTAAAAATTACGAAATATGATAACAAAGTTTTAGAAATTTTCACATTAGAAATCACTAGATATAAGTGCGCTGCAAACGTAAAATATTAAAACACATAGTAATTCAGTGTATTGAATAAATAATCGTGTAGTTCAAGCAAGCGAATGCTGGTATTTAATTTTTTTTTATTTCCTCGCTCTGATAATGAGACACAGCGCGGCGATGAGTTCCGCCAATCAACACGTAATGCCTCGAGACTTTGGCAGATAGTGGGCAACGGAAGTCTTAATGAGATCGGCGTCTTAACACTAGGTTCACAGGTTCCCTCCACCTACCCTGCTATGTGTGGCTGTATCGCCGCATAGTACAAAATATTAAAAAAAAAAATAGAAAAAAGCAGGGTAAGTTCCGCCACTAAAATTAACATCACGTCTGGACACACAATGTCTCAATTTAGGGCGGAGGGTGGATGATGGCATGTCTTGACACTAGACTCCTTCTGTTATCCCTGCCATGTAAGGAAAAAAACCAGCAACTATTAATAATATAAATTTTCTGATACTTACTTCTCTTGAGGCCAGTCGTAGTGCAGGAGCACAAAGTGAGACTGTAAAATCGACTGGTTGTGTGACTGTGGTTAGATCCCCACTCGAAAATATTTTCTTTATTTACGTTACGAAATGAAATATATATATATTTTTTTATAATTTATTATATTTATTATTTATTTTATAATTTATTATTTATTTTAATTTTTTTTTTTTTTTTGGCGAAGCGCGGCATTGAGTTCCGCCACTCAACACGCAATGCCTGCAGAACTCAGCGGAAAGTGGGAAAAGGAGTGTCTTAACACAAGGTTCCCTCTGCCTACCCTGCTGTGTGCGGAATACAGCGTGAAGCTGATTTTTTAATCAATATTTTTTTAATATTTTTTAAATATTTTTTTTACTTTTCTAACTACCGATAATGAATATTGAAAAGGTAAAAGAAAATCTGCACCATTTATAGAAGACACAAGGCCACACCCTTAAAAAAATGAAACCAACAGCCGTTGCGTGCAGAAGGCGTTAACTCTACGTTATTGCTACGCTTGACTGGATTTACAACAAAAAATTTTTGTTTTAGTGTCACGCTGTACACCGCACAAAAACCTGGTGAGCAGTGGGAACCTAGTCTTAAGACACTCCCTCCTCATTAAGATACTTCAGTTCCCTATTTCCAGCCGATTTATCGAGGCGTTGCGTGTTGAGTGGCGGAAATCAAAGCCGCGCTTTGCCTCGTTTCTAAAACAAGGAAATGAAAATATTAAATATTTCAGTGAAAATGGAACCCACGGTTGAACGATTGTTCAACAACTTTCTGTCACCGAGCCACGACGGCTTTGCAATATAATTCTTATTAGTTTCATAGCTATTAATTACATTAGGTAACCTTCGATTACAACCAACAAACTTAACTATCGCATGTCAGTTACTGGGGTTGAGCACCGTCGTGTTGCACCTCTGTGGGAATATTTACACTAGCGTGTGTAAGCGGATATTTACATTTAAAAACGCGCTTAAACATTCCAGTCAACTAAAACGTGTCGCGGCCGCCATATCTATATTGTAATTATCTATTATCACAATGTATTATTGGAATGATAATGACGAAGAAAATAAAATACGAAAAATTCTGTAGGCATTGCGTGTTGAGTAGCGGAACGATCAACACAGCGCTTTGCCTCATTAACAAACCGGGGAAATGAAAATATTAAACATTTCATTTCTTCGATTTGGAATCGAACCCACAACCAGTCGTGCTTAGAATCGTATGCTTATGCCTCAAGGCCAGGACCGGCGTAATATTTTTTTTATAAATGCTTAACATAACTCCAACTCTCATGACTCCAAGCAAATAAAACTAAAAAAAGTACTCTTTTTTATTTTCGTAACTTTACGCGGTGTTTTGCGGTACACTGGGACAATGTTTACTATAAACACTACTTACAGTGAAACGCTACACCACGATAGTTGTAGGTTCGATCCCCACTCGGACAAATTATTAATTATTTTCATTTCCTTGCACTACGAGAGTAAACAAAACACTTAGTTGAGTTTTGCCACTCAACATACTAAATCTCGGAGCAGAGTATAAAACGCAGAACGGAAGGTCTTTACACTAGGTTTCCCCTACCTACTCTGCTATACAGAAAGAAGAGTGAAACTTAATATTTATATAAAATTCATTACAAACAAAAAAAAATACAGTAAACCTCAAAATAATACCAGAGACGATGTTCAGTAGCCATAAAGTTTCATCAAAATAGAATTAGCAACGTTTACAGGATAGAAGACGACACAGAGAAGCTTTGTTACCTAAACGAACCTCGCGGCTATGAAGCTGTACCCTAATACCCATTTAGATGTTATAAGCGACACAAAGGCTCATTTACGTGATATTCGAGGGTATTTAGGTCGTGTATAATGAGTTTTCATAATAAAATTTGGTTCTATCTAATCATATTGTCGTTTCATCTTGTGTGGCTGTAATGTATCTGAACTAGCTTGGGTTTGAGCTAAGGTTGTTATTAACAGATTTACTTAATGATATAGTGTTGTTTGAGATCAGTCGTAGTGCATAGGCATAAGCATGTGACAGTTTACGTGACATATTGTGGGTTCTATTCTCAATCGAGGAAATAGAGTATTTAATATTTTCATTTCCTCGCTCTGGCAACGAGGCAAAGCGTGACGTTAAATTTCAATATGCAATGCTTTGAGAATTTGGAGGAAGGTAGGGAGTAAATGAAGTGTTTTGACACTTGGTTCCGAGATTTCCTTCGCCTACCCTGTTATATGCGAGATACAGTGTAAAGCTAAAAAAATCAAGCTCCTATATACACTAATAGTATTTTCAAGAAAAATTTTAAATCACTTAAGTCTAGTCTAGTCTAGTGTATTCGTATTTTAATTTTTTTCCTTGCAATTGAAAGTCTAACATCTCTGACGACACTCATCACATCTTTGGATTGCTCAACAAAACTAGTTTAATGAATGGGAATCGAACCCATAATCGTCGCGTTTACAGAGACACGCTTGTACCCCCGCGCCAAGATGGCCTCTAAGTCGAAATTCTTATACCGAAACAAAATGTAATATCGCAATTTTTGTTAATATTCCAAAAACCGTAGAGCTTATCGCTCTTTTCTCTCTGGCTATCCCGTTAGAAATAAAGTGTGAAACTAAAAATAATCAGCTCTACTAAAATGCTAATAACAAATTGTTTAGTTTAATCACTGAAATCGAAATTATATAACATAGAGAATATCAACCAACTAAAATCCACCGCAAATTTTCTGCATAATATATAAATTTCGTACAAAATTTACTTAGAAACTTATTAAAAGCAGTCAGTGTGTCAATGCGATGGGAAACATAAGGGGACGACAGCCCGCGGCTAGCTGTGATGCGATACATTTATTACATTTGTTCTGTAAATCGATAATGCCCTTGAATGTTCAACGAAATCAGAGTATTTTCATCTAACAAAGTAACATAAAGGAATGGGCATTTTTCTTTTTTTTTCAGCTTCACGCTTTATCCCGCATATAGCGGGGTGGGCAGAAGGAACATAAAGTTAAGACTTTCTATTTTACAATTTCCATTACGCTGTTGCATCACTACAGCGTTTTATTGTGTAAAATGTTTAAAATATTTAAAATGTTTATAATATTTAAGGAGGAGATTTTTTTAGATAACACAGTATAAAATCCAACAAAATCCCAGCCAAAATCACCCAAAACTGAAAAACTACAGCAAAATCTGTCATAAAAAAAACAATGAAACTAAAAAAGCAATTAAGAGGAACTTTTCAAATACACGAACATGTTCTAAAGTAATGACTAAAAAATGATTTAAGCATAGAACTGAACATTCGTTTGAGAATTTGTTTTATTGTCTCAACGCTCATGTAGCCCACCAGTAACGAGGTGCTCGAGAGAACAGCGCCGTCCAAATCTGAAGCGGCCATTAGTTTTAAACGGGTCAAAACACTTGTTAAACCACTAGTAGAGGTTTTTCAAATGTGACAACAAATTATTTATAGGTTATTTTGTATATTCACGTCATAGTACGGTTGAAATATAGGTACCTAACTAAATAATACGAAATATTATTTTTTGTGAAATGTTTATAAAAAAAAAAAATGTTGAATGTCTCTAAATGACTACAACGACACCAACTCCGAAAAATGTATAAGAAAGATATTTATTTTCTCTAAAATGTTAAAAATGAAAGGACGAAAAGACCAAAAGGAAAAACTAATCGACTAGGGACCTACCGCAAAAAAATTATCCCAACAGCAAAATTTAAAAAAATACTATTGCTTAACAAACTCGAAAAACAATTGAAACAATATTTACATTATTCATAGCAAAAATGAGAATCAGTAAATTAAAAAGGAAATTCGCAACAAGAGGCGGTCTGTGCACCGGCGCGAGAAACGTCGTTAGGCGCGAGTTCCGTCAAAAATACGACTAATTTTAATTGCTATGTTGATAGAGTTCCCCTATTATCGTTTTATTACGCTCTCCGGTGCTGTAGTATTGTTATGGTATTTTTGACCGACATCAAAAAAAGATAATGACAAATCTTTCTTTTATTTTCTTTTTTCTGTTTTGTTATCCGTTATGACGCCGAAGTCGTAAGGCCATTACACAACAGCACAGCATCTGAACTCGACGCGTAAACGCGGCGGTTTTGGGTTCAATACTCAATCAAAAATGGATTATTTTAATTCTTTCTGGTTAGTAGACAAAGCGCGAAAATGAGTTTTACTAATACTAATATCTGTTACGTCGAAAGTTGGGGGGAACGGAGTATCTTAACTAAAAGTTCCTCTGCCTACTTTGCTATATACGTGCGATGCTTGTTTGCTTCAACTTTTGTCCTCTTAGCGGGATGGGCAGAAAATACCTAAACTGTCTATATTCTAAGCATTGCGAGTTTGTTGGTGGGTATCAAAGTGGATGAAATAATTTTAATATAACCATCTCCCGGTTATGAAAGCAAAGAACTTCAATGCACCATACATTGAGCGCCAATATATATACATATATGTAGAAACACTTACGAGATCGTTAGGAATTTCTAAATTTTATTTAACTAATTATTTTTTATTGCTGTTAACCCACAACTATAATACACATGCCAGCGCAAGAAAAATGGCTGGCGACGAGTGGTGTATTTAATATAATGTCTTTTCACTATCAATACTTTACATAGGTACATTATATTTTTTTTCGTAAATAACAAAATATTAATGAAAGTACCTGATTGATTTTGTTTATTTTCTCTATAATATGAAAAAATCAACGATTATCGAGAGTTCAACCTTTAAGCTTCTTTACTTAAATCTTACGTTTTGCATAATTAAATAATACTGTTAATAAATTATATGTTTTAACTAAAATTAAGTTTACATTAATATATATCTCGAATTCATTGTTGTTTTTTTTTTTTAAATTGACAATGGCTATTTATTTAATCTATATATTATGTATGTTATATAAAAGTCATTAGTTAATTAATATTAATTAATTAGGTAAAGCTAAAAAGGAAAAAAAAGTACTTTATTTAAACTAATATTAAACAATGACTAATTAAAAAAAACAAATCCAGTCTTTCGTAGAAAAAATAAACAGCTCCACGTTGTATCCCACTCACAGCAGGGTATGCAGAGGAAACACAGTGTTAAGACACTCCAGAAAGTTCCCCACTTTCCCCAACCACCACC
The DNA here is from genome assembly GCA_021202915.1 of Heliconius himera. NCBI lineage: Eukaryota > Metazoa > Arthropoda > Insecta > Lepidoptera > Nymphalidae > Heliconius > Heliconius himera. The sequence continues at coordinate 1,527,822 of JAJHJA010000046.1, forward strand.
AACCCACCACCAAGCCACGACTAGCCAGTCAAGGGAAGAAAATAATTTTAATGATCCTGCTGTATCGCGCACTTACTTAACACCGTGAAGCTGAAAATAAAACTTTAAACAAACTAAACACTTAACTAAATAAAAATAAATAAAGTAATAAGAGATAAAAAAAATTCTTTCCAAGTGCGGAATAGCACTTTTTGTAATAAAATCCCGCAGGATACATGTCGTTGGACACAGCAGGATTAACAGAGGGAACCTAGTACAATCCGTTGCCCATTTTCCGCCGAACTCTGAAGGCAGTGCGTGTTGAATGGCGGAACTCAACGCCGCGCTTTGCCTCGACACCACAGCGAGGAAATTAAACATATATATTTAAATAAATAATTCTATATATAAACATTTAATATTTATATAAAATGTTAAACAGTATTTTTCTCTTTCATATTTCAATTTAATAATATTATAATAAAAAACTACCAGCAAAATACAAAAGTAAAATAAATAACGTAGATTTTCCCCCAAATCTCAAAACAAAAGCAAATTAATTCATAGCTCATCTAATATTTTATATTAATAATTCAGTCTCATCGCCAAGCGGACCGTGAAACAAGTTGCGTTCCCGACTGGGGCACTAATTCATTTGGGATCGAGTATCCTGTTACAGGGGTCTGTACGACGAGCGTAATACTATTAGATTATTATGTAATATATTCTTTATTATATTATTAAAATGTTACTTCTATATTAGTATAGATTAAAATATATTGAGGCCAGTTGTGGCGCAAGGGCATAAAGTGTGACTGTAAAATCGACTGGTCGTGGGTTCGATCCCCACTCGAGGAAATGAAATATTTATTTAAATTTATATTTTCATTTCTTTGCTTTGGTGTCGAGGCAAAGCGCGGCGTTAAGTTCCGCCACTTAACACGCAATGCCTCTAGAATTTGGTGGAAAGTGGGGATAGGAGTGTCTTAACACTAGGTTCCCTCTGCCAACCCTACTGTGTGCGGGATACAGCGTGAAGCTGATTTAATTTTAATTAAAATATCTGTATAAAGTTGTAAATATCTGTGTAAAATTTGTGAATTGAGTTATTAACTTTATTATATTTTATAAGTTTAACATATAAAAAATACTGTTAAATATCACTAGCAACACTGTATAGTGTTATTCAATTTCCTTTTGCATAACATAACTTTTATTTTAAGACCTATAAACAATATGTTATTCTCAATTCAATTATAGCTAATAATTAATGACACATTTATTTGTAAATAACATAAGGACAAATACATTTTTTTAATGATTATATAAATTTAACGTATAAAAGTTGCTCATTTGACAATATGTCCAAAACATTTATAAATAGACAGTTTAGTAATATGGAAATTATTGTTTTTTTTTTCTTTTTGTATCCTTGTTAACAGACAAAACCTGTACCTTATATGAGTCAAGAGCAACTCTATATATATTTCTACCTAAATATAAGCAATTTCACAACGCTACCTAAATATAAACAATTCCGTACGCGGACGGCTAAAAAATACCTAATTATTATTAGGTTTAAGCAAAAATACTCGTATTTACCATTTATGAAGGAAAGCTGCAAATACCGTACCTACTAAAAAAAATCATGCATTTTTATAAACACCTTTATTGTGGAACGCCTCAGTTAATATGATCATTATCGTCTATCATTTAGACAATCTTAAATCATAATTCCATATTTGTCGCTTTATGACGCCATTTAGATATCTCTCTACCATATATCGTGTAATTAACATACAAACTGCCACACTAAATGTCTTTCAATTTTTCTATTATTAACATAACAAACATTTCTTAAATGATAAAAACTATGTAGTTTATCGTCCGTTCAATTATTATCCTATTAAACTGGCATTCCTCTTGTTAAAGTTCTTTTCATAGTTACTCTAAAAAACAACACATGTTTCAACGAACAACTACAAATTAATTAAACACTAGGTCCCCTTTGCGTTACCCTTTGCCTACGCTGCTATGAAGCTAAAGAAAACAAGTCAATAATTTAATTCACTACATTTTTTGAAAATTATTGAAGAATAATTAGAAATAAACTTCGTATGGTTCTTTGATTAATTCCGAGCAAAAAATTAAGTTTTCTTTACAACAAATATTTCCCACCATCAGCACCTGGCTGTCAAAATCCGCCATCTTAATAACAAATAGTCAAATACTATACAGCCAACGTCTTTAATATAACAAAGTCGTAACTCTTCAAGCCGTAACTGTTAAGCGCACTCAATATATACAAAAAAGTCAAAAGAATTTAAACAAAACGCTACTCTAAAAGTCAAAATTATAAGTTAACTTCCCACCGAATCAGCAACTATTTTATAATTTACAAGCCCTCGACTAATCAAGAGAAGTTAATGGCTCTCAAAGACAAAGGCCCACTATTAAAATGTATTTTGCAAACAACCCTCCGGTAAGTCAAGTAAAGGCTTCAACTCAAAGTTAACATTTATTATGTTTCAATTTTTATTAGTAATGTTTCACGTGGGAATTTATATATATTAATGTCTGCGCATTGTCATATTAAGTTTATTTTTTTTTTTTATTATAATTGTTATATTTTTCTGAAAGTACTTGGATTTCTGTAAATTCATAATAATGTATTGCTTAGAGTTTTGTTTTTTTTTTATTCTTTAAAATATTTAATATTGTGTTATTACGTAGGGTACTTCGCTATTCACATCTTTTACCTATGTTTTCTTAACTTCAAGTTGATAAACTTTATTTTGTAGAAGTAATTCATAATTTTTAAAATTGATTTCCTATTATACTACTATTAGTACGCACAAGAAATAAATCAAAATCTTAATATTAATAAAATCAGGATGTGAAAAATTTATCGCAATTATGGTAATTGTAGTATGATTTATCCTTGATTTATATGAAAATTTTAGGGTATGTATTATGAATAGGACGGTTGTGGATTCAAATATCGCTAGATTTCTTTACTTATAAAGAGAAAAACAGAGAAGAAAGATATTTCAACGATTGTAATGTAAGACTGAGTTACCCCTGCCTTTCATCAGACTTCTTCTGTGGTACATTACAAGACAAAACGAAAGTGGGGAACGGAGTGTCTTAACACTACGTTCCCTCTGCCTACCCTGCTGTGTGCGAGATACAGCGTGAAGCTGATTTATTTATTTATACTCGACTATTACTTATATAATTTTCTATGACATTATTTCGGAATCTTAAAATAGAACGTGCCCATTAATATTTTTTTCCTTATATGATTTTAAAGTCAACAATATAAAGGGATTCAGCCGGTACAAGCTTTAGTTTAAAAGAGTTCATTACTGTTCCCCGCGTGAGGATTTGGTCTTATCGAGGGGTTAGACGACAACGGTGTTATGTATAATGTACCTATACTATGAAATAAATATAAAAAGCATGACTGAATGATCTTTTGAGTCTTTAAAATTTTTTTTTAGAAATTATTTCTAATTATCCATAATTTTTAGAAATCAGTTTTAAGCTTAGAAAGTGATCTTCTAGTTTAATAAAACACAGGGGGTACCTAAGAGCTAAGACACTGTGTTCCCATTAAGACACTTCCGTTCCCAAAACTCTCTAGTCATATTATGCTCTCGGTACTACAATGTAAGCACACTTTTTGCCAAGATAAGATTAACTTTTATCTGCGGCTTTACCCGTGACCAAAGAAAAATAACTAAAAGTTGTGTATGACACATGAGACATTAGTTTACGAAATTAGTAAGTTCGACCAAACAAACTCTCCAGTTTTACAATATTAGTATAGAAATAATAAATATGTGAACTATTAATCGAAGATAAGACATCTTCGATTAACTCGAATTTAGCAATGATAAAATGTATATAAGAAAATGCATTTATTTGGCATACAGCCATCCAGTTTTGTTTGATACGATGTTTTATGCGCCATCGGTCGCCGATCGCAGTCACCTTATATTTGCTCAATCACGGGCCACGACTCAGGGGCGAACAACTGAGCAACTCCACTGACATGAATACAAACGATACTCTTTAGTATTTCATACCCGATTGGGCGCGATTTTGTATCGATATTTAATATTTAATAATAGTTTTCCGTAATTTCGAATTGGTTATAGGAAATTACGAAAAAAACTAATTGTGAAACTAATAACGGACGTATTTATTCTATTTAAATATTGATATTTTAATAGAAATTCATCCTATACTAAAACAGTAACAATAAATAAACTTAAAGTCATTCTATCCAAAGGCATTACCTTTCCGAACGTATCAAAGAAAATCGACCATTACAAAATTAAGAAAAAAAAAAGAACAATTCTAAATGCATTTCCCGCCAGTTGCTATTCAAAATAGGAACGTATTACGTGAAAAGAACTGTCTCAAATTACTCCGCATCGTGTGTCTCTTTCTGTTGTGTTATAAATCCTATTTTTGTCTCTCTCTAACGCTGTATAAACTCAGATAAACAAACACAAAGGGCCTAATTGAGTAACTAGTAAAACGAACATCTCTCTCCCGTCCCTTCGCATATTGAAACAAAATGGATTTTGCGGATTGTAAAATGAATTTCAAAGAAAATTACACCTTATTGCTTTAAAATAGGTGCTAAGCTTAAAAAGGATGCGTCAAAGTTAAAATTGTCGCGCACAATTTTGCAGTCGCGCTCTCAAGTGGTAAGGGAGTTCAAGTCCGGGTAGGGAACTTAATTTGTCAACAATTTCAGATATTTGAATACGTTTCGCTGTTCAATGAGCGTCTGTCAGCTTAAATTGTTTTTCTTTCTTTTAAATAATTTGGCTCCGCGTCTTGTTAAAATATTTACAGCGTTCCGATACGCTCGGCGGATAAATTATTTGTAACAATAAACAGAAAAAATATTTCGAGCGTTGAATGAATGATCTTGACAACTCATTTAATTATATAGATTGATGGAAGTGACATAAACAAATTGTATAATAATAAAATGAAATTTAGGTTTTTTTTTTTAGTATTTGGTAGCCGATTGCTGCTGCTGTACTAAATTGATCTTTATCAGAAAATCCGGCGGAAAGTAAGGAACAGAGTGTCTTAATTAGGTTCCCTCAGCCTACTTTTCATAATAAATCACGTAAAATGTTCTATATATATTTATGGGCTTACAAATCGAGTTGCCATAACAGCGTGTATGCTACTTTGTACAAAAGAGTACCTACCAGCTATATTGTGATATTGTAGGTGTTACATTTATTTTATTAATATAATGTACTTCTTATATATTATTTACAAAAATATATGCATTCTGTACTTCTTGTCTATAGAAACTGTAATTGTACTAAATTTCATACTAGAACGGAGACTCGTTATTTTCCTAAGGGGTAAGAATTTTTGGTTCTCGTATTAATATATCGGTATATTATAGGAATATATATGTATATAATAGTACTATTTAGTAGGTATGTGTATTTATAGTACGATTGTATTAGATGGGCGTGATTGCTAGTATCCTGTACCGCAATGAGGATGCTCTGCTCTATTGGCGGATAGGATGAACTGACGCGTCAATCTTTATTACCTACACTGTATATGCACTTATAATGTATATGGTATATATCCCAAATGTTGCACATCTCATTTTTTATAATTATCACAAACTTACAAATTTAAAAAAAATACGTTCGAGATTGATAAACTTCAACTGTTTTAAAATAAATATTTCTGTTATGTCTTTGTAAACATGTTTACAAAAGGTTTTTGAATATTAATTTGATAATAATACAAAACAGTAGTAATAAAGAAATAAGAAACGTAATTTTACAATACTCCTATTCTCTATTCCTCACTTACTATTCAATTGTCCGAGATATTGCGTGTTGTGCGAGGGACTGGAAACAAACTGCCATTCTCAGATACATCATAGGGTTCAAGGGTGCTTTGATCCAGAATAGTCTGTTGCCAACTCTAGATTTTAAAAAGATCAGCTGTAAGCTAAAGTCAAGGCTTTCCTCAAAAATATCTCCAAATCAGATGTGATGTCCGTGGTAATTCACTGTATAATAGACAAAAACAAAATTGTAAAAAGGAATTTTGATACCACAATTTTTATCCTTATTAAAAAACTGGACACAAAATCCGAAAAAGCGAATCGTAAATTACCTTAACCCTTAATTCATTGGCCGTATAGCACTTCCGATTTCAATTAGACGTGATCAATATTTGCTTAACACCTAAGTTGAGTGGGGCTCGGTGCCGCGGCTAAACAAGGGTTCATGGGCCAAATAAAGGAAACCATTTTGTTAAAAACATTTATACTTTTAAATATATTCAGTTTTTGTAATATTATGACTATATTCATGTTTTAATATTTTTAAAGTTCTACAATAAGAAATGGTTTCTAAGAATCTTCGTGATAATTTATGTTCTGACATTAAATCCTTCTCGGCGCGGCGCGGCGTTGAGTTTCACGCACGCGAATTGACACGCAATGTCTCAAAAATTCAGAAAGTGAGGAACGGATCGGACTGTCGTACCTTTATCTCTGCCTATTACGAGTATATCTATCTTTACTTAAGAGCACAGAACAAATAAATATGTTATCAGTACAACAGTGAAAAAACACTAAACAAATTAAATTAGAATTGATATTATAAATTATAAAACTATTCAAGTAAAACTCACTAATCATCGACGTACGACTGTCGCTTTGAAGCGGTGAACACCACCACAATGGGCGAGGCGTCCCGAATAAACAAAATAAGTTGAAATTTGTCGGTAGCCGTCAGTCCTTTGTGAACCCGTCAGCGGTACACTAACGACTGCACTGTTTAGAAAACAACGTAAGAGGCTTCCGTTGACCATTATGTGTATAATGTTTTTATATATTTAGATTTAAAATGAAAATTTCAAAAGATATATGCGACAGAGTAAAGAAATCTATATAAATATTAGCATTTAAGATTTGCTCTTATCTATAAAATATATGGCAATACGAGTTGCTGTTGGCTTCAATCTACTGATGGTTGTATTTATTTGAATGGTTGATTGATTACTGCCACCTAAAACGAAATATCTAAATAAACGTTAAGTTAAAAACGGAATTATGTGTCACTTAGTTCTCTGGCTTCCCTGCTAAATGCTGTTGTTAAAGTATGTACCTATATGTTTTCTAAGTCTATCTGGGCTAAAAGAAAATAATATTTTTTAGCTTCACTTTGTTTCTCGCACATAGAAGGGAAGGCAGAGGAAACCTAGTGTAAGACACTCCAGTTCCACAATTTACACCGAATTCTAGAGAAATTGCGTGTTGAGTGGCGGAACTCACCACCGCGCTTTCCCTCTTTACGCACGCTTGTGCTCCTATGCCAAGTCGCGGTTCAAGAACCGCCAGTGGGGCCGCTTCCATTAGCATTAAAATTCGTGGCGGTTTAGACGTAGTGCGACCTACATTCGTTATAAAAACATATATTAGAACAAGAACTCAAATCAGTTAATTACATAAATAATCGTATAAGAAAATCAAGCAAGCAAACCCACGAGCGGAGCTAGCATATTATAATAACCAACTTTTCCCTTTTACTATTTCCCTTTTAACCACTAAGCCTTTCAATAATAGATATCCATCCGTCTGTCAGTCATTTATATTGTATATTTCCATTCCATTGTTGTAGCAATAGCCTCTAATTGTTAAATATAATGGATGGGAAACGGTTTTAAGTTTTTTTTTCGTTAATTAAATAAACATTTAGGAAGCAATTATTATTAGAGGTTTACTGACGTGTGAATGGCTGGTTGCGGCCGGTTGCCACCGGTTGCGGAGGTTGTCTATTGTCTGTTGGTGTAGTTTTGTTTGAAAACATTGAGGATTAGCTTTTTTATACTTTTAGTGTTATTTTATTATTGATATATTAATTTAGCTTATTTTTTTTTGTTTTAAGTTTTATTATAGGCTGGCATGGTTTATTAATACATTTTGAACGGAAATACTGCTATAATAATTTATTATATCAGATTTTTTTTATATACATCGTGGTACAGCGGCATAGTGCAGCGTCTGGCTGGTTCTTTCTGCCAACTGTTATGTTATGACGGATACAGCGTAATGATAAAGAATATAATTTTCTACAGTGTAGCGAGTTATTTTATTGTATTTGTATTTGAAACACTCAGTAATAAAATATTTTTATTTAAGAAAAAATTAAATGAGATTAATCTTTTAAGCAAATTATTATGCTAGTCACTTAAACTGCCATTATTAATTATATATTATTTTCAATCAAAGTAGCTTAAAGCTAACTTTAACTTATATACGACGTTTAATGGTAGACATAGATAATTGTTTTTATATCGTCTATTGATATTTGAATAAAAATTACATTTAAAAATACAAAAATTGTATCAAATTAGGGTTGCAATGCAAATCGCTATGCAAGTCGCAATTTTAAACTTTTCCGCGTCGCGTAGCGTTGTATGACAACATAATAGCGGAGGGTCAGATGGCTCCCGGTGCCGATCATTACCTCCCCTCGTGAGTAACTTATCACATTATCAAAAAGTAAGAAGCCGTCGAATCCTTTGATCTCGGCGCCTTGCTAATTTGACGATTATACTGTATAACTGCACCTACGCTACCTACTGGGGTTAAGAATTGCAGGTTTAGGGAATAATAATTTGTGGAAAATTGTTTTTATTACATACAAAACAAATAGAATGTTACTTTTTTAAATCTACGTATAGTTTCACATTCTGTATATAGCAGGGTCGGCAGAGGGAAGGAGGCCCTATTTTCGGGACACTGCATATGGAAAGACGGAACTCAACACCACGCTTTTTTTGTTACGTGCGAGAAAATGAGAATAATTAACTCCGAGTGGGAATCGTACATATAACGTAGCTTAAGTTAAGTTTTGCTTACCGCCTAAGGCTGTGCCGCTGTGCCACGACTGCCTCATATAATAAAAAAATTAAAACTAAAATAAAAAAGTAGAGCTTTCTTTCATTTTTACTAAACGACACTAGATAAAAATGTTTAAATTATTTCCCTGTTAACCCTCTGCCGACACAAAGGCGACTGATGACGGGCCACGTGTACTACTTATTCAGTTAACACGGATAGGGAAGACCCAATGACACCCTATAAGAGTAATTTTTCAAATTCAATGTAAATTTAAAATTCTAAGCTTATACCAATCGATAAATATTTATAGTTTAAATAAAATTCTTAAATTGGATTAATCGATATTTAGAATCGAGATATCGAGATTTTAGAAACTCGACATTCCGAACACTGCATTAGTCCATGGTCTCGATTAGGCTCAGGTGACATTTCTCTTGTGTCTACTACTGTAAAAACTGTTCCAACAAATGTTACTCTATATACACGATTAATTCAGTTTAAGAGCTTCATTTAAAATATGGGAAAATGGGAAAATTATCACAAAGAAAGTTCAAGAGGACTTGAAGGGGATAGATTACGAATCTACTATAACGGTTTATACGTAAAATGATAATAAACAAATACATATATCTACTTATATTTTAAAAAACCTAAAAAAAACACGTTTTTCTACAAGTGCTATAAAAAAATGTGCTCAGAAAACGAACGTGCTAAGCTCGATCGGTTTATTTGTAACCTCTGAAGAATTCCATTATGGACTTCCAGAACCTGAAGTGGAATTGGCTTCAGCATCAGACCAGCACTATATTTATTGTACATAGTATTATTGTCATCTAACATATACAACTATTACAAGTGGGTAAAATGCATTTTTTATTAACTTTTTTTCTCATTCTTTTACTGCCCTATTTCCTATTTATCCGGTTTTTTAGTTTCACACTTACAGATAGAAGAATCTAGTGTTAAGAGTTAGAAAACTACTACTCCCCTACTTTCCGCACAATTCTCGAATTATTTCTTGTTGGCTCAACGCTGCGCGCTGAGCCAACAAGAAGTCTTGTTACTAAAATAGGAAAATGAAAATAAATTATTCCACCGATTAAGAATCGAACCCACAACCCAAAATATAATCCCAAAATAAAATGTTTCCATAATAACCTCCTCATAACAGTAAAAACCGACACTACACCAATTAAAGACAGTACCACGCTACACTCAATAATCAGTTACAATGCCTCGAGAGCCGAGACCTTTCCCAAATAAATATCTAGACGCAAAAACAGACAGCCCATTCACTCTCCACCAGCGCGGCCCTCGGAACGCGATAACCCTTCAAAATAAATGGCTCAAAGCGAGAAACATTCATACTAATTTCAGGTCGAAATTTGCAGATCATCTTTCGCAAAAATATATTCTATAGAAATCGGTGAGCTTTAATGCCATACAATACTGGTTGCGTTTCCTCGCTTCCTTTCCACCTAACAATGGGTCTTTTATTTATGGTATTTTATTGAGCAATCACCGCCACCATTATATGCTCATTTGTGGTATTCAGAGAGCGACACTTGGTATATCCGGCGCGCTTCATCAATTAGCTGTGCACACCGCAGATTGTTTTAGTAAGTGCATAAGCACTTTTGTTTTTGTTTGCGCTTCACGCTGTATCACGCATAGCAGGGAAAGCAAAGAAAATCGAGTGTTAGAACACTCCACTTACTACCCAATTTTTTGACATATCATGTTGAGTGTGGAACTCTACGCCTCGCTTTGTCATAATACCGGAGTGGAGAAATGAAAATAATTCATTCCTCTAAGTGGAAATTGAACCTGCAACCGTCACGTTAACAATGGTAAGTTAATAATGTGTTGTACCACTACTACCTCATATAGCTTTATAGAATTTATGTGATTTACACTTGTAATGATTATTATTTAAATATTAATCATTTATATTGTATACTTAATAGAATATATTTATTATACAACTTCAATTGTTTACAAACATTATACTATATTTAGCATATTCAACACTATATTTCGCATATGCAGGGTAGACAGATGGAACTTAGTGTCAGGACTCCCCGTTCAACTCGCATCGACAAAAATTCGAGACATAGCGTGTTCAGTGGCGGAAGTCACTGGAACCCATAACCGTAACGCTTACTATAAGACGTTTTACCGATTCCCAACGACGGCCGGACGGTCAAATATAGGTGACAAACGTAAAAATTACCCTCAAAGCAAAAAAAATAATCAAAATTGTAACAATCCGTGGCTAAATTAGCTCAACAGGGGTTAGTCTAAGGCGACACTACTTTGATCAACGCGAGTTCTAAAAGGATTTTTCCTTTGTCAGCGCCCGATTGATGATTGACGTGCAATTCGCGGCGCGGATTACATTACCAACTTGTTGCGAGTGGCAAAAAATTAGAAATATTACCAAAAAGACACCTTATTACCGTCGCAATAAGATTTACAGTGTTATATTACGACGGTAATCAACAGTACTTTACGTGCGCCGCGGTGTTGTTTTGCCATTTACTTTGTAACACGATTTTTACCGTATCAAATGATATTATACCTTATTCATTTGAAATAAAGTTCATATATTTAAATGTATACGCCTTTAAAATTGGTAACAGTGTAATAAGTCCCCATCTTCGGAAAATGAGTTTCCTTACGTACTGAGTAATTGTCGCCAGTCGGCGCGTCTGATCTCGCGCGGCGTCTTTACATTGTTTTTCGTTAACTTTTTACTAAAATCACTAGATATTTAAGAGGTCACCAATATTACAGACCATAGACTATAGTTAGTCTATAATAGACAACTTGCATACCACTCTTTTTGTGAACATATAATTATAGTTGAAATGGATAATTGTCAAATAAACGGTTTTAAGCAATAATACCGTTATTCACCTAAATAGTGGAAGTTTATAAAAGAAATATATAATTAGAGAAAGAAATATATAGTTTACAACAGAAATATATATTTAAAAAAAAACAAATCAGCTTAACGCTGTATCCCGCGCACAGCAGGGTAGGCAGAGGGAACCTAGTGTTAAGACACTCCGTTCCCCACTTTCTGTTGAATTCTGGAGGCATTGCGTGTTGAGTGGCAGAACTCAACGCCGTGCTTAACATCGACACCAGAGCGAAGAAATGGAAATATAAATTCAAGTAAATATTTTATCTCTTCGAGGGACCACACACAACGGTTTTACCTCATACATATTTAATTGCTAATTTAAATTAATAAATGTTAAGTAATGTCAATGTTACTCTGTAAGAAAGAGCATAATTGATTACAATAACGATCCGGTCGACGATCGTCTTATTTATTCATTTATAATTAAATTGACAAGTTTTTTTATATATATATTAAAGGTCATCGATTCTTTTCCAACATTGTTATAACGAACGAGCGGCCTTACATAGCGCAAATAGCTGATCAAAAATATTCAATTCACATTAAATATTTAGTAAAATTTATGTCATCACTGTTGTGTTGTGTTCATAACAATTTTTACACTCAATTTACTTCAGATTTAATAATAGGGACATGTGTCAGTCAGTAGGTATATTTGTACTCGAGATGTTTTTAAGCAAGTGCTCGTCATACGACATCATCGTATTTCTTTCTATTGAATAGGGCTGCCAATGTCAAAGAGAATCAAATATTTATAGAATTTTAGAAAAATTGAGGCCGCCGTGACTCTGTACAGAATGCCTGAATTACCTAACGACATTTGTGTGTTCGATTCTCACTCTGGGGCCGTTCAAGTATTACGTAAGCACTGTAGGGGGGCGGGGGGGTCTTGGGTTTGCTTATTTTTGATGACATGGGGGTGGGGGGTCTAGCTAGTAATTACGTAAGCAGAAGTTATTTATTTTTTCATATATATTATGACTATATTTGGTAGACGTATGTATGGTAGACGATATACCTAACTATTAGTTTTATAATATAATATATAAGTTTTTTATTTCTATTTAGCGGGAATGGCACATTGTCAAGAGTCTAAGTTTAAAATTTTATAAAAATCGGTGCTGATTTCGATTTTTTCCATACAAACTTTTAACCCCTATTTCATCCCTTTAGGGTTAAAATTTTTCAAATTCCCTACTTAGTGGATTTTTAGAATTCGAAATTATAAATCTGTCGAAATTTCACGTTTCTAATATCATGGGTTACGGATGTGCGCACGTTTTACCTCGTTCAGCGGAAACATGTCCTTTTATAAATATAGATACAAATAAAATATCAATAAAAAATACCTTAAAAAAATTATATGCCAATGTTTACGTAAGCATTGGGGGAGAGGGTAAGAGGAATGCTTATTTTTGATGACATAGGGTAGGAGGGGGTCAATAATTGCAAAAAAACTGCTTACGTAATACTTGAACGGCCCCTCTGGGAAAATAATTATTTTAATATTTTCAAAAAAAAGACAAATATAGCAAGCTCAACACGCGATGTCTCGAAAATAAGCCGGTACTTGGGAAAACACGGAACTCGGATAGATGTTTTTTAACAATTACAAGGTTAAATTTCTTTACTACGTTTCCTTCTTTTCGAAAATTATTCAGACGGAGAAGTGTAAAATCCGACATTATAACAACTTATAAAGATGAAGAGAGGAGAATACTAATATTTTTTTAAATTAAGACATAAAAAACTTTAATAAAAAAATATTAATAAAATAAATATAACACCACATTTTAATAATTATAGCCCTGATAAAAAAAACCTATCTGCCTCAACATCCCTGTCAGCGTCTTTTGAACTGTGTAAATATGAGCGATCTCAAGTTACGGGATCAATTTTAAAACAATATTCGTTTCCCGGCGCCTCGCAGTAAACAGCCTTTACAAACAAAACTATCCCAAACATAACAAAACTAAAATTATAATAAAAAATGCACCTATAGAGTAGGTATATACAGAGAATGTCATTCAAGTGCCTATTTTTTTTATATTTACATACTTTATTTTACAACCTTACAGTTCGGTGATCACGTATTTAAATAAATTAAATAGAAAACTTGAAGCCAGTCGTGGCTCAGAGGCACGAAGTGTGAGAGTAAAACCGACTGGTTGTGAGTTCGATCCCCACTCGAGGAAATTAAATATTTATTTAAATTTTACACGGATACAGCGTGAAGCTAAAAAACTAATAGAAAAGTTAAATTAAACAGGACCCGTTGTGGCGCAGCGGCACAAGCGTGCGACCACGTAAACACAACAGGTTACGGCTTTGATTCCCACTTGGAATTATTTAATATTTTCGTTTGATTCGTCTCTGGTAACGAGGTGTTGAGTCCCACCACTCAACACATAATGTGTCCAGTAATTGGCGGACGGTGGGGAACGGAAGTATGCTAATCAATGGGAACGGAATTCTTATAGTCTTAATACTAAGTTCCCAGGTTCCCACTGCCTACCCCGCTAAGTGCGATATACAGCGTGAAGCAAAAAAATAATATGGTAAGTAATATTGCAAGTTGTATGCTTGCAATATTTGTTTCTTGTAGTAATTTATTAATAATGACAACTTTACAAGAATTTAAATAAATTTCACTTGTATTTTCCTTTTTAGGCACGCGACAAATAAAACAACGTTTTAAACGTACGTGAAGTAGACAAGTGGGTGCTTTTTTTCACATCAAAATTTTAATTGTTAATCGATTTATTAAATTGTAAATTATTTGAAAACTATAAACTAAGCTTGTTACTCATTTATTAAAAATTAATTATACGTAAAGAATAATATTTGTGATGTAATTTTTCTGCTGATTATGATATCGCAAACAACCGCTAATTAGGGGATGGTTGGTACGACTGGACTACATAACTTTATCTTTAAGGAGTCATAATAAATCAATTAATCAATCAGCTTCATCCCGCACACAGCAGGGTAGGCAGAGGGAACTTAGTGTTAAGACACTCCGTTCCCCACTTTCTGCCGAATTCTGGAGGCATTGCGTGTTGAGTGGCAGAACTCAACGCCGCGCTTTGCCCCGACACCAGAGCGAAAAAACGTAAATTTAAATTTTAGTAAATATTTCATCTCCTCGAGTGGAGATCAAACCCACAACCAGTACGTTTTACAACCACACTTTGCTGCACCACGACTGGCCTCTGGACAGTCATATAGTCATCAGTCATCAGAGGACTCATAGTAAATTTAATAAAAGCGATAGAATAAAACTATTGACTTATCTCTATATATAATAAGACAGTAAAAATATTTTGTGTGTACATTTAGTAATTTTGACTGAAATGAATAGAGGGACACTTAAAAAGAATAATAGAAAGCAAAAAGATTTTTTTTTTATTTCTTGTCTGTCTGTCTGTCTGTCGATATGTATGTCCACATTCTTCTCTGATTCTTCTCTGATAAAAATATATATTTTTGAAGCACTTATATAATATTTATACAATAAAGTAAACAAAATTGAATTGTTAGTGGAGATTACCTTCATAAATCATAACAGTTAAGTTTAAGTCGTAATTAATTCAACACATAGATAAAGAACGATTTTGAAAAAAAATATTAAGTAAATACAAAGATTTTTTGGTTGGTTTGTTCATATAATATATGAAACTAATTTAAAAACTGTACAGGAGTTAATATGCTATTATTACAGTTATTTTCAAAGAATATTATGAATCATTACCCAAATCAATAGTTTAAGATTAAAGGCTGTTTCTGAAGCAGTAAATTAAATTATTAACTGACATCAGCACATTTAACAGAGTTTTAAAAAACATAACATAGGTAAAAAGAACGTAATGTTACAAAAATATATACGTATAATAAATAATTAGCTTTATGTATATTTTATAAATAAAATATCAACATTGGACGTATTTTTTAGTCCGATAAACAAAAAATAATAAACGATAAAAAAAAACGTTTATATTATAGGTGCAATCGTAGAAACCTAATTAATACATAAAATTTTAATCAACTTTTTATTCATAGAAGTAATCACAATTAACTAATTGTTATTACTTTTTAATAAAATATAATTTTATACATCAAAATAAAAAAACTGTATAGGCTTAATATATTTTTTATTATTATTAGTTAGGATGAACATTATATAAGTTGAGATGAAGAAGTCTCAAGCTCAGGTTCAATATTCGCATTTGGTTCTTCGTCAGCTGCTATGCTCATAATCAGCGAACAAGTCTTTGTTTAACGTGTAGATACAAGATACCCGTTTTTGAAAGGCCATCTGTGGCAGTACCCACAGATGCAGATGATAGCCGTTCACTGAACAACTTATTACAACCATTTTTCAGTTTGATCTATGATATAAGAGAGACTTAAGGCTAATACGTTCTATTCATAATAAGATCTTTTTTCTATTTTTTTGCGTAATTGCTCTCTGCATATCTCTTTCGCCTTGTCCGATTTCATCAACATTTTTAACTCCTGACGTAAAAAGAAGAGTGTTATAAATTCGTCTATCTGTCTGTAGCACCTGCAACTCCTGAATGAAGGAATCGATTTAATGGCTATTTTCTTTAAACGGACACCCTGTTTATTGCGGTGGTCCTTCTATATTTCATTAAAAAAATTCTTCCTATTGCTCCGCCCAAACGAGGTATCTAGTGTTTTGTTGATTTTTTATACAAATCGAGTGCATACCCCAATGGAAACATAAGTTTGACAACTTTAAGTCACGGTCCCGTTTTCCGAGGATCATAAAACTTTTACGGAATCTTCAGCGAGTGAATCCGACTTACACTTGACCGGTGTTTAACATGTATACATTAAATAAAAAAGTATACTTTTGTAGTCAGTCTCATCAATATTTCTTTTCTGGGTAAACAAGGCTATAAATATTTTTTCTATTTAATTTCATTTCAATATTGTCTATTTTAACGGTTTTGTTTTAATTTTGTTTTGCCGTAATGGTTAATTGACGAGTGTTATAAATGTACAGTTACCTGACATCTGGTAATATTCGCTTAATTATTTAAAAGGATATATCGTCAGTACTACTACTGACGATATATCTTTTTAATGCTAAGTTCCCGCTAACGACAGTGCTGTTTATAGGAAAAAGCTATTCTTTTATTATAGCTTTTATTACAAACGCCTAATATGCAGATATTTATATATTTACTTTGTCACAATATTCCATATTTGGGCCCAATTAATATTGTAGGCGTTTAATCTATAACTGTTGTTTATCAGCATTTCCAACATTCTCTATCTATCTAGCAATAACATTTCTTTATATAGTAGTCATTAAAAAACATATTTTCCCGAACAAGAAAACAGAAAGAAGAAAATATGGCCTAATTTATTTAAATTTACCCACGCTGCACAAATCCATATTTATGCGTGGATGCATTTAAATGTTTACTATGAAATATAATTAGATATGTCTGCCTGTAGATACGAAAGCCCTGGTTGTAATTCCCATTTGAGAAAATAAGTATTATATTAGAAAATAATAAAAAAATTACGATCTTGTGTGAGACAACGCGTGTTAAATTAACACGGCGGTAAGTTACGCTTCTCTACTAAATTGGAGAAAGAAATACACCTAAGCATGAGGTTCTCTGTGCTTACTGTATATAGTTATTTATAAAATCTCATTTTCCACTGCGTGCTTAAATAAATATTTTAAAGCTCACAGTTCTGAGCGGGCAGGTGTGACCGGGTCACTGGTTCTTGCAGTCATTAACTCTTCAAATACGTAATTATAAGAGATGACTTCATTCCGCCACTTCCTTTTAATTAAATACATATTAACTTTTTTGCGAACACCACATTTTGTGAGGGCTCGATAATGTTCGACCGTTATAAATGAATCGTTTTGCTTTCGCTTTTTTTTGTAGAAAGATGTTTGTGCTAAGATTTTTTTTATATAGAAATTATTGCCTATAGTATAAAGTAGGTGCTTTTGTAGAGCAATCAAAACTAATCTGACTACATTCTATCGCTGTATTTTTAAATAGTATTAGAGGGAATAATTGGCAAATACACTCCTCATGTGTCTCATAGAACCAACTTGTGGGAACCTAGTGTTAAAACAATCCGTTTTCCATTTTTGGCCTTAATTTTCGAGACTTGTCACGACATGTCAACATTGTAGAGTGGCGAAACTAACTTTGCTTTGTCTTGTGACCAGTTGGAAAAAATATAAAATATTTATTCCTAATGAGAATCGAACACACAACCGTCACGTTTACAGTCAGTATATGAAAAAATATTTTTGTGAAGCTGCACCATGCATTTATTTACAA
Source organism: Heliconius himera (assembly GCA_021202915.1). Lineage (NCBI taxonomy): Eukaryota > Metazoa > Arthropoda > Insecta > Lepidoptera > Nymphalidae > Heliconius > Heliconius himera. The sequence goes on from JAJHJA010000046.1 coordinate 1,545,988, forward strand.
TACAATCTACCCATATTAAAACGCACATGTTAAGTACCTACTATGCATCTGGCATATCACCTTTTTTGCCAATCCAGCCAATGTATCACTACTTCTGCTCACTCTCTAAATATTTACTCTAATATTTGCGATTCACTAACTAAATCTCTCCATTACACGTCGAGCCCAAATAAACACCGAGAAGTTCCTGTTTCCACAGAAACCATGCAAAAAGCTAAAGTATAACGTTACATATTATACATTTAAATGTTTTCAAATTGTGTAGTTCTCATGCGATGGCGCCACTTTTTTTATATGATGACATAACAGTATTGTGAATTCGAAAAAAAATTAAGTATTTAAATGTCAAAATAATTGACATGTTTTTGAGCAACATTTCGGCAGTTATTAGGATAGACTTTAAAATGCTAGTGATGTCTCTTTGCCTCTGTTTTAGAGAACAGAGTGATGTATCACTAGTGATGAAGTGACACTGACAAAATATTGGTGAAGAACACAAATTATTCTATCTAATTTTGAATTTTTCTAACTTACAATAATGTTACAATATAGATATATAATCTATACTTTCCACTTAATAAAAGAGACACAGATTGTGGGCGGCAATATACGTATCTACGTCATACGAGTATAAAGTGTGCATTTTGTGTGACTATGTGTGTCATATATTAAATACGATATATAATATATATATCCTATATTAAATTAATTACGACATATCGCTCTCCCGCGTGATATTTGAACCCACAACTACTTCATTATCTCAAATTTGCTATAACGACGGAATAACATTATAAAAAGTAAACGCTTAAAGGTAATAGATGAAGTAAGAAATACCTCTACACTGTGCTATATGGATGAGCATGAAGCTTAAAAATAAAATTTACTATTACATTCACTTACACATATATTCCACGTTGTATAGATTTTTTAATTAACAAAACTATTTGTAGATTGTAAATTAAGTCCATAGATAGGTGTAAGTAAATCGGCGTTAGGTTACACCGATAAAAGCGGATGCTGTGGCGCCAACAGTTGCATCTTGTCAGGATATAACGCGCTGAAATATGATGGTTTAAGTTACAAGAGGATGATTATATGAGTAATATGCATTTATTTAGTCAATATTTTACCTGTACATTTTTTCACCGAATTCCATAGGTATGTTGAGTGGTGGAAGTTAACGCTTCGCTTTGCTCCCGAGTGGAAATTGAATCCACAACCGTCGCGGTTACAGTTTTCTTTCTTTTTTTTTCGACTTGGCTATACTGCTGTTGATCTGGTATGGTCCTTACAGCATCACCGGGTGAGGAGGGGCGAGAGTAGCTCGCCCCTGATGAAAATGTAAGAGCTTTGATGGACGCTCGTGAAGGTTGGCGATCGCAAGGGACTGCCATCGCCGAATTTTGACCGTTTTACACGACTCTTTTACACGAGTTTGCTAACAACATATTATGTGTCTGTAGGTAATATTCACTAGGTTACACAATGCCATGTTTAACAATAGCAAAAAATAGAAAATACTTTTTATAAAACATACAAAAATTTCATCGTAGCAGGATTTCAACCTGCACCTCTTGGAATCGGTCCAAGTACTCTGATCGAGCCATTGGGCTACGTCGAAATTCTTATATGCTTGTTACAACTTTCGAATTTCGACCCGTATCCCGAAGAGAATGTATGTACAGAGCGCTTAGACGGTTTCCAAGAGGCGCAGGTTCAAAACGACAGGTTGAACGTAGCGGACGTTCAATTTTTTTATGTTTTCTAAAAATATAATTTTTATTTAATTTAAATATAATTTTTATGTATTTAATAAAAATAGAACATCATCTGACTAAAGGCGATGGTTGTGGGCTTCATCTTCATTCGGAGGGATGAAATATAACTTTTCATCAATGTCCCTCTCTGGTAAGACGAAGACTAGCGAAGAAACGGCGTTCACACGTCGGTCAAACACACATAACACGCAATGTCTTAAATTAGGATGCAAAACGGAGACTGGGAAATCTTGACATCATCTTCTCTTTACTTACTCTTACAAAATGAAAAGATGAGAAATATGATGAGAAAATATATTTAGATCGTAGATTTAAGAAACTATGTATTAATATCACATTATTTATGGCATTTTGTCATGGTTATTAATTTATTTATTGAAATTTATCGTTATTGTCGCTGATCAGTCGTGGTGCACAAGCACAAGCGTGACACTATAAACCACAGATTGTGGATTCGATTTCATATTTTAATAGAATGCCTCATTGGAATGTGGGGAATTAAAATGTCTTAATGAGAAGGAAGTATCTTAACAGTAGATTTCTTCTGACAGAAGAAGTAAGGACACTTCGTTCTAGGCCCTGTTATGTGCGGGTAACAGCTAAAAAAATATCGCTCTATTCTATCGCTTGAAACGTTTTTGAAACTTGATGAGCGAGGTCGCGGGGTGATCGCTTGTCTTGAAATCACTGTCTGATGAACTGCTAACGTGTCAACGCATAAATATAGACGACGGGCTCGGTATGTCGTTACATCTGCTTGTTTGTTTTTACTATCCTTATTATAGGATCTTTAATCTGGCGGAAAGTGAGGAATGATATATCTTAACATTAGGTTCGTAAGTTTTCTCTGCCCTGATATGTGTGTGAAGCTAAAAAATATAAATTTATTTGAATATCTTATACTATTCATAACCCGCAACTTTGGTTGCGTAAATTTTAAGACAAAAATGGAAAAATCTATTTGGTTGCGCTTCCGTAAGAGTTTTCAGAAAAAAAGCTCTGTTACTTAGTCCAAACATACCAATATGCTAAGCTGCGTCTTCGTTTTGTCTATCAATTGTTTGGAAGAGTTTGTGGAATAAGTACATGTAGGAAATATTTAAAGTGTATGACTCTTATTTTCTGCTGCTGCTCATTTTAGACACAGTTCTATTGGACAACGAAAATTGTTATTTGAAATCATAAATATGAATTTGAAAGCATTGTACGTAAGCCAATCATATCAAAATTACTATATCATAAAAATAGTTATATCAAAAATGTCCTATATCATAAGCCAAATAAGAAATGTTACTTTATAGTGTTATTTCTTTTTTTTTTAACAAGCGACAAGCAAATCAATATCGATAAACTCTATCTACATACACTTTCTCTTCTGTACTGTGTGTTACACAACGAAAAATCTCCTCCTTATTTAAAGGAGATGTTCGAATTTTTAGGAGCACATACAAATAAACTCAGATCCTCCGAGAACCTTGCTCTTAGAATTCCGAGACATTCCTCTAGATTTTATGAGCACTCCTTTACTGTGAGAGCAACTAAGTTGTGGAATGATCTACCTCTAAATATTAGGCGTTCAATATCTTTAAGCATATTTAAAAAATTAGTTAAAAATCATTATTTGAAGAATGATTCACCTTGAAATGACATCAATATGCACAACTCACTATTATAAATAGTATTATTATATATATTAGTATATTATAGTAGTATACATTTTTCAAATATATATGTATTATGTTTATGTATTAGGATTTAATATGATATGTAAGTTTATTTACACCACCCACTCTATTTTATCACAAATTTCCTAACCCAAAGGTTGTCTGGTAGAAATCGCTGATTAGCGATAAGACCGCCGTTTGTGTATCAATTGTTTTATGTTTGTTGTTTTTTTATACCCTTTTTGTCTCTAATAAGTAATTGTGCACAATAAAGTGTAAATAAATAAATAAATAGATAAACAACAAATCAATATCAGAACCAACTAGCTAAAACTAAACAAAATTAACCTAAAACAGTTGTAATTGGACAAAGTAACAATGGACAAACGTAAATAATGATTTTGCAAATTTGCCCAAAATCCAAATCAGTCACAGTCAATGCTAATGAGCGCTCCAAATTACTGTAGTAATTCTAGCAAACAGGACCCAAAACTGGTCATCTGGTGAACCCTTCGGTGTTTGCGCGGCTCGTTGCGGCCCCGCCGTTGAATTATTCATACATTGCGACAGCTAATTGTAATGAAATTTATGCCCCCCTCCACCCCTCCTGCTGCGCTTACATGGGCACTGCTGATGTTCGTGTATGAAAAAAGAAAAATTAATATTTAAAAATTAACTGGCATTTATAGAACTGGCAGTGCGGAACCTTTTTGACGTGCCTTATTGAACATGATGGTTGTTGGCTAGAATTTTACATAGAGAGCTAGGAATATAAATATTTAAAGCACGTGTCGGTATATATTAATTAAAATTAAATCAGCTTCACGCTGTGTTCCGCGCCAGCAGTGTAGGCAGACGGAACCCTGTGCTAAGACACTCCGTTCCCCACTTTCCGTCGAAATCTGAAGGCATTGCGTGTTGAGTGGCGGAATCTAACACCGCTCTTTGCCTCGACACCAGAGTGATGAAATGAAAATATAAATTTAAACAAACATTTCTTTTTCTCGAATGGAGATCGAACCCACAACCAGTCGATTTTAAAGTCACAATGTGCCGCTGCACCATGACTGACCTTTATATATTTATACTGGCTGATATATACCTACTAATATATTTACCATACATAATATAAAAATAAAATTATAACATTGTAAGAACGTGTACATACTTCATACATAATTATCTATCGATTTATCGTTTATGGAAATAAAATTATGAAACAAAACTTTTTTTTTATCTACTCCACAAGTTATGATCATCGACAAAGTATATTTTGTGTCTAAATAATTACCTAATCATTAAAAAAAATGAAACCACGTAAAAATAGATTCATGTAAACCAATCCGTACATCAAGCATTAGACGAGAACGAGTCTTATTATTTTATTAGTTCACGCGCGATTTAATCACGATTGTTGGTTTTGGTAAGTTAATAAGTGAAACGGGTTGGAGCCCTCGCGAAAATTTGACGCCTAAGAGGCACACTGCATACAAAGGGGTTAACCTCAATATATTGTGTATTATGAATATTTAGCAATAGGCAAAGATGTTCATATAAATTTTGTTAATATTTATATATATTTTTATCAGCTTCACGCTGTATCCCGCACACAGCAGGGTAGGCAGAGGAAACCTAATGTTAAGACACTCCGTTCCCCACTTTCTGCCGAATTCTGGAGGCATTGCGTGTTGAGTGGCAGAACTCAACGCCGCACTTCGCCTCGACACCAGAGCGAAGAAATGGAAATATACATTTAAGTAAATATTTCATCTCCTCGAGTGGGGATCGAACCCACAACCAGTCGGTTTTGCAGTCACACCTCGTGCCGCTGCGCTACGACCGGCCGGCGGCATTAATATATTTCATAAGATTATTAATATATTTCTATTATATTCAAATTATTGAAGTCGAATTAGGAGTCAACAATTAGCATTTAACTGGCATTAAATCGGTATAAAAATATAAATGCATGTCTATTGTCTATGTTCTTTAAAACAATTACGCTAATTAATAGCTCTGACGGAAACTAGTATCACGAACATATTTGAATTTTGTATAGGTACTGAAGAATTTCTGAATAATCATTTCATTTTCATTTGAACCCGCTTCTTTTAGAATACTATTCAAACAGTAGAGGGCGCGCGCGTCTTCGCCCGCTTATTAGGAGTTAATTCTAAAAAAACCACAAAACACGTGTTCAATAAAATATTTTTAACAGTCTGAATTTAAATTTTTATAAAAATCGGTGGCAATTTAACAAATTTTCCATATAAACGTTCAACCCCTTATTTGAACCCTTAGGGGGTGAATTCTTACAAACCATGAAACACGTGTTCAATGAAATATTTTTAAGAGTCTGAATTTCAAATTTTATAAAAATCGGTGCAGATATTTTTTTTTCCATACAAACTTTCAACCCCTATTTCATCGCTTTAGGGTTAAAATTTTTCAAATTCCCTTCTTAGTGGATGTCCAGATTATGAAAATAAACATCTGCCCAAATTTCACGTTTCTACCATCAGCGGTTACGGCTGTGCGTGCGTCTTAGCTCAGTCAGTCAGCACAAGTCCTTTTATATATATAGATTAACAATTTAGACAAACCGCGACGTTGTGTTTTGACATTCAATATCTTGAAAATTTTACGGGTCGTGTCACGTTTTAATGAATCACGCTCTTTCACGCTGTGCGTGAAGGAAAATGATGCTGTTTTTATTTCAAACACTCAATCTCATTAAACTGCATATATGTTGAAATCCAGCAACAATAAAACTTTCATATATGGTTTGAAACTTTCAAAAAATGCTGAAAGGATAGTGCAAACGAAATTTACCAACATCAATGTTAAACGGAAACTATATTTTTTTATTACATATTATTATTTTTTACCTTCAAACTGTATCCCGCACATAGCAGCAAGTATAGCCAGAGGGAACCTGGAAACCTAGTGTTAAGACACTCCCTTCTTATTAAGACACCTTCGTTCTCCATTTGCCGGTGAATTATGGAGGCATTGCGAGTTGAGTGGGAGGTTCCTCAATGAGAATCGAACCTAAAAGCTGTAGCGTTTACAGTCACACGCTTATGCCCCTGCGCCACGGCTGGCTTCAAATACCTGAGGTATTTTAATCTCGTCCGGCCTCAGTTAAATATTTTTATTTTCTATTTTTTATTAGAAACATAATTTTATTATTTACAATTTGTTAATTATTTTTTATTTATTTTAGTTAGTAAGTAAAGAATCGGTTTTGTTTTATATTTGTAATCGAAAGAAAAAATCAGTAAGACGAGCAAGAAAGTAGAAGGCCAGTCGTGGCGCAAGGGCACAAACGGGTTATTGTGAACTCCACAGGTTATGGGGTAGTTTCTTTGCTCTAGCGCCGAGTCAAAACGCGGCGTTCAGTTCCACCACTCAACACGTACCTAATGCCTCCAGAATTTAGCGGAAAGTGGAAAGCGAAATAACTTAGTACTAGGCGCCCTCTACCTACCCTGCTACATGCAGGATACAATGAAGTGAATAAAAAAGTAAAAAACGTAACTGAAAAAAGGAAAATTAAATAGCATTTTAGCAAAATGTATTTATTTATCTCTCTTTTAACGTACAATCTCTTTCGTATGTTTTTCATACTATGTGACATTGACGAAGTGATTAGTGCTCAACTGGCTCGGAATGGACGTACTAAACTAAACTAAACTGCACTAAACTGCATTTTGGCTGGTGGCAAAGCCGCTAGCAAAAGCAAGTTATAGATAATTTAAAATTGTATACTTTATATACATAAATATAATTATTCATTAGGACTAGAAGATATCAATAATTATTAAAGCACGATTTTGATATATCTACATGTTCATTATTCGCATATTCTCTGCATTCTATTCCCCCAAGTGGAAATAGAACCCACAACTGTCATGTTTACGCCCCTGCGCCTCAATAATTAAAATTATTAATTTTCAATAACTTTTATCAATATAAAAATAAATTATGTTGTAGGTACCTAATGATATAATAAATAAAACATAGCAATGCCTCAGATCTATCTATCAAAGCAAGATTAGAATATTTCGAATTTTAGAAACCTTTACCGGAAATTACTTAGCCTAAGCCAAACATTAGACGACAAAAAAAATCCTTATCGGAGACATTTTGAATACGCAAAGCCATCTCGGGGAGATTCCAACAATAGATACAATTCTATGGGGTGTCGTCAGTCCTTTTTTAATGTAAACCTGCCATTTTATTACTATAGTCAAAAAAACTGAGCTTCTAGAAATTTCGATCTTATATCTAAAGTATAAAGTTGGTAATAATCTCTTCATACTTGAGTGACGATTTGCCGTAAGTAATTTTGGGGGAGAGTGGGGCGTTATCGACCGTTGTGTCCGTATTTACTAATGACTTCCGCCGTCAGGTGCGCCGTGTCCTTCGTTTTTGTGAATCCATTTGAGTTTGATGAAAAATGTCTCTCACTATTACATTTTTTAATATAGAAAGTAGCGTTTCTTTAAGGCTTTGTGTTTGTCTTAGCTTAAAAAAAAGGTGTTTTTTAGCCTCACGCTATATCCCGCACATAGCAGGGACGGCTGAGGGAACCTAATGTTAGACACTCTGTTCAATTTAAGACACTTCATTTCCCCGCTTTCCGTGTAATTCTCAAGAAATTGCGTAATGAGTGGCGAAACTCAACCCTCCGCTCCGCTTTTCGGTCGCACTCTTGTGCTTTTGCACCACGACGACCTCAAGGTAAAAATTAAAATAAAATTTAATTTGATTGTTCTTTATAGTAACTAATAAATACTAATACTGATCATAGACCACAACAAAAATAGCATCCAAATTATTTTACATGGTAGATATATTATATACATGGTGGTTAAAATACGTACATGGTAAATCATGAAATGTAAGGAAATTATAAAAAAAAGAACTTCAACTTCACTATAGATAACACAGTAGGTAATATCACCTAAAACACAAATATATAACGTTATCTAACTCTCCCAATTGGGTCCCATCGTATCAATTACAATTTTATTCAACACAAAAAACAATCATACTTCCTTAACAACACAATACATTTTGCTTTGAATATCAATAGTAGAACTAGGGGTATCATTTACAAAGGTGCCTTTTGGCAAACTGGATTTTAGGCTTTATTTCTATAGTAATAAAGTTAGTTTTTTATTGTAAAATTTTTAGAAGAAATATGGTATCAGTTACAGGATTGGCTGGTGGTGACCACGCCCCGCTATTACACCTACTGTACACCCACATAGCGTTATTTCATCAATTGCTCTACATTTCAATAGATCTGACATAAACTAATTTGTAGCAAAAACTCTAAAACACAACCAAGAAGTTCCAATATTTTTCTGAATACATTTCTTCATGTACGCCTATAACGATTATATATTAACGATAAAATATTTTACTTTTAAAAGATCTGTGAAATCCTCTATGTAAATGTTACGAATACTTCATTCTAAAAAAAAATTAATTTAATCTTCTAATCAAATAAAATATGTGTCTGTACCTACATTATACATAACTTTGAGAGGCTTACTATCTGGAGCACCAATGCTAAACCAACATCTGCCTTAATTTTTGTCATTAAGCTAAATCGTACAAAATAATAAGCAATTTATTTATATTATTAGAATACTTACCTATACTGTACACCTAAACTCTACTAAATCTTTAATAAAAAAAATTATTCATCCAAAATCCCAAAATTAAAAAAATAAATAAACAACTCTATGGTCAATTGAATATTAACCGTTAATAAGCTCCATTCCAATATTATTCCACTCATTCTCTAAAAATAAACACGTCATCACAATTGTCAAATATTATACAATAGTCATTCGAAAGCAAACAAAATTTTAAATTATTACAATCAAATATTCATCTCGTCATCGCAATGAGATGGTCCAGTTGTAAAAACACAGCATCCGTTCGACGTCCCCTAGTAGATAAAAAAAGAACACGCCTGATAAAGAGCATACGTGACCACAGACAATAGTGGTCAGTTAAGAAGACGAGCAATAGAATTTAGACCAGTAGTTATTGTGATAATATGAATATTTTGTTATTACATTGACCCCATTGTGGTGCCGGTGGGTTGAATGAACGCAATGGTTGTGACTTCAAATCTCTTATAGAAATTAGATTTATAATAGATACAATTTTTATCTATACCAATATTATAAAAAGATTGTTTTGTTGAAGGCGCTCTCATTCTTAGGAGCAGTTTTGTCGATTTTTTTTCCAGCTTTACACTGTATTCCTGTAGCTGGGTAGGCAGAGGGAAACGTGTGTTAAGACACTCCGTTGGCCACTTTCCGCCGAATTCTGGAGGCATTGCGTGTTGACTGGCGGAACTCAACGCCGCGCTTTTGCCTCGACACACAAGCGAAGAAATGGAAATATACATTTAAATAAATATTTCATTTCCTCAAGTGGGGTCGCACCCACAACCAGTCGCGTTTACAGTCATACTTTGTGCCCCTGCACCACGACTTACCTCATTTGCCTTGTTACTTTGTCGAATTAATAGTCTAATAATCAAGAAAAGCTACAGGTTACATTAGATCATGTTGATCGTTTCGGTGTAACACACCACAGACGCTTAAAATGTGTCATATGTCAAAGCTCATTTCTTTTTTATTTTCACTTAATCACGGGGGCGAAGCCGTAAGTAAAAGCTAGTATTCTATATTTTTCATTAATAATATACAAATATTATTATTAATACTAATAACTTTAAAACTAGGACAGATAAAATAATCATAGAGTCACGTCATTTATTATTTAAATACTTAATATATTTTGCATAATTTGTGTCATTAATAATTCCCATTGAAATAGTATAATAAGATTAAGAATTATATTCAATTATTCTATTATAATCAATTATATCAATAAATATGTAACCAGATATAAATAATTCATGTTGTTTTACATATAATAAAAAGGTACTAAGAATATCATTAATATTAAATAATATGAATATTCCTAGAATTTATTGTTTAGAGAAGAGTACATAAATAATTTGTCATTTTAATTTATTAATACGTTTTTTTTCTTGTTTTCATAATTATTTTTATTTACATACTGTAAATGACAAAAGTAAAAAGGAAATTTTATTTATCAAGATACTTTGAACGAAACTCTTTAACCGCATTGTTTTAATATTGGATATATATTTTTGGAAACCCGATGTTCCGAGCACTTTGCAGTAGCTCAGGTTTATGGGTAGACTTCCATATGACCATCCCACTTAGGTAACATTACTTAAGTTTTCAAATTAATAAAAGTATAAGTGACTAATTCGTATATATAAGTATAAAATATACAAATAAATACAACTAAATAAATACAAATAAATTTTTGTATTGTGAATTCATCTTCATAATAGGTAGATGATAAGATATACTTATACCTATATTATACCTACTGCCGAACTCTATATAAATACATCAGCTGTCAGCATCATCCGACGACAACAAACTACAATTATTAGAATTTAACGATTTTATAGTAAAGAAATTCTCCCCATCCCTTTAATGCTTAATGTTCGTAATGTTTATGTTTTTATATATAAAGGACGCTATATTATTATATTAGACATAAAAAAATAAAATTATTAGCTAACATCTTTTTAAAATATTATGTACCTACCTATAATCCTCTATGATCACATTTTGTACATATTTTTTGTTTTGTTATCGGTGAACGCATACTTTATCTTTTAATCATGCGTTTTTCTATTGTGTAACATTATCTCTTTTTCACAGTACAACCTCTTTCGTGTGTTCTCCATACAACGTGACATTGGCGAAGTGATTATGTGCTCAACTGGCACGCTCATAATTGAAGCGTCATAATTCAATAACTGTAAAGAAATTCATTTGGATGTTTCAGCTTCACATTCTTCTACAGACAGAGAGAGCCCAGTGTTGAGTGACGGAACTCAACGCCACGCTTTGTGTCAACACCATAGCGAAGAAATGTTAAATGGTAATCGAACCGACAACCTGTTTACAGTCACACGCGTGTGCCCCTGCGCCACGACTGTCTTTAAATATTCTGTGTTGTCAATAAAAAGCTTAGTTATTTTAATACCGACTCAAGTTTATTGTCTTTGCAGCTTCGCCCATATGGTCAAATGGTAATAAATAATAGTTGTGTATGATGACGTATGATACAGAGGATACTTTTTGTAGCCTGAGTTAACTCACACCGCGAATATACTAGATCGCATCAAAATGACAACACAATAAAATATGGCCTATACCATTCTTTGATATATAGTCTGTCTATCCAATACAAAGAATGTTTTAATTCGAATTAATAGTTTCTGACATCAATGAGCTTAACTAAACAATTCTTGAATTTTATAATATTATTATAGTAGGTAAATATATTTAGAGAGAGTAAACAAAAACCAAATTAAAACAAAATGATTCATCACTAAATCAGATAGTATCTGTGACTTCTTATTCCGCAAAGTACGTATAGAAGACCCAAAAGATAAAAAAATACATCGATTCAAATTTAATTTTTAATGTAAAAAGATGCAGCACGACTTTTAAAGCACAATTGTATAAGTAAATCTAGCTATCTAGACCACTTGAGACGTAATTGTCGGCAGTTTTGCGCTAACGAAGCCACTCCCGGACTGGCACCTGCCCGTCATTGTGCATCTGCTATGCGAATGTTGACTATATTTTGTTTCAAACTTAGGTTGATATGTTTATTCCCGACTGCTAGGGAAGGGTTATGTTTTTCGCGCGTATCTTGTATGTATGTAATATTCTTTATTACCTCATATGTCCAGAACCGCTGAACGGATTTACATATTTGAGGTATCGTTAGATTCGTATTAGCAGCCCAAGTGTTCTTAGATAGGTGAAGTTAATAAAAAATAATCATGGCGGCTGTGGTACGCCATTGGACTTAGTGAAAAAAAATAAAATCGTTTCGAATACTACAATATGGGTATCAAATTCAAGAGCTAAATTTTAGGATTTCAAAAAGGTATATCATGATTATCATTACCATAATAAATTCTAACAAAAAAATTAAAAATAAAAAAATATTTGTAAAAACAAAAACCCCGACTGCATCAAACTGAAAAGAAAATAAACAAAAAAAAGCCCAATAGTTTATTAGGATTAACAGTCGGGACCTATAAGTAATTCTTCAGTCAATAAAATCTTTACCAGGAACCCTACATAATTTAAAGAGGTCCCGACTGTTAATTCTAATAAACTATTGGGCTTTTTTTTTGTTTATTTTCTTTTCAGTTTGATGCAGTCGGGGTTTTTGTTTTTACAAATATTTTTTTATTTTGAATCTATTGTTTGTTTTATAGATGTTATTTTTAAATTAAAATAAAATCAGCTTCACACCTCATGTATCCCACACACAGCAGAGTAGGCAGAGGGAACCTAGTGTTAAGACACTCCATTCCCCGCTTGCCACAGAATTCTGGAGGCATTGCTTGTTGAGTGGCGGAACGGCAGAGCGCAGAAGTGGTAATATAAATTAAAATAAATATTTTATTTCCTCATGCGCCGCAACCATTCGCATTGGCCTTGAATATTATTTTTAATTAAAATTTAACTAAGGGTTGTAGGTTATGACACATGATATACTGTAGGTTACATCGAAATTATCAAAATTAATAATGTAATATAACCTATAGTCATCTTTGATAAACGCACTACCCAACAAAAACAAATTTACAATTCGAACGAGTAATTGCTTAGATTACCGCAACCGCCCAAACAAACTCCTTAGATTTCTAATAATTATTAGTAGGCATCGTAGATTTCACAACCGACGGATTAAGTGAATTACATTTTAAAAGCAACACCTCGGAACCTAGTGTCAAGACATTCCTTTCTCTTAAAGACACTTGCATTCGTTACTTTCCGCCGAATTCTGGATGTTCTGGATATATTACACGTTGAGTGGCCGAATGCTTTGCATCGTTACCAGAGTCACCATTTCCTCGAGTTGGAATCAAACCCACAACCCGCGTTTCTAGTCACATGCTTGTTCCCCTGCGACACGACTGGTTTCTGAACATATTAAAAAATTATAATAGAGTTAAAAGCTATGAAAATATAATAATATAATATTCGTATGCTGTCAAATCATAATCAATAAAATGCTACTCTATCACATTAAGTATTTACAATCTTATCACAATTTCCTTGACCAATTACCAATTATTGCAAATAATTAGCAATTCAATATAATTAGGTATATTTTCGCTGAAAAACGTTCGTGATATTACAAAAATTGAATGAATTAATTGTTGGACGCGAAGTTGCTTCATTACGCCCGTGCAAATTGACTTCGTTAACGAATAACCGGACGCTACCAAAATGCGCTTATATTTCTTACATTTTTTGTGTTCAGTAGTTTTGGGAATAATTCAAATGGAAAATGCTACTGCTATAATTGCACAAAAAACTAGAAAAGGAATCATTAAAAACCTTACCAATAGATAATAAAATTATCTATCTAGTTCCAAATAAGAGAATTTAGTTCAAATGAGGCTAAGCTATTATTATAAAATATATATAATTTAATTTGTAAAGCATATTATTCTATATGTATAATTTAAAACAATTCATAGTAGCTATAAGTAACTATACAAGTAGTTACGTACATATACCCTTTTTAACAAATACTATTTCGACTTCCATTCGATACTTCTAATTTTGTAAAAGTATTTCATTGTAACGTTCGCACTCAATGTAACTGAATAACGATACTCAATAATAATCACATCCAATGCACCCTAAAATTGTACAAAATGGCGGCATATCAACCGCCATAATTGCTATAGACAATATTATTTTTTACGCTGCCAAAGGCACAAAGTTCAAAGTCCTACAAAAAGTTTATTGTAATTTATTACAATTTCATTTTCACATAATAGCGTCGACACAATAGAAGTACATAGAGGCTGGGTGTAAAATAACATTTTAAATGAATCTTTTCGTAGGGGCGCGATAATAGGTATTGCGAGCTCTCACTACGTGACGCACCCTCTGGGTAAAAATCAAAATGCTGGGCCAGAATAAAACTTTCGAGTTGATTGGACATTTTCGATAAAACATAAAGGTATACACAACAGATAATTATATAAAATGTTCATTCAATTATAAAAATAAGTTTCTTATAGAAAACGAAAACCTAGACTCTAATATTAAGCTTTGAAGCTACACATTAGTTACACCAAAATGAAATCTTGTTTAGAAAAAAAACAATAGAAAAATTATACCCCTATTATTTTTCACATTCGAAGGCCATAGCAAAATAAACAAAACCTTTCCTTATTCATAAAAGTACTATACTTTCAGACAAAATAAGCTTTTAAGCATGCAAAATGAAAGTTAACAAAGCTTATAAAAGTCCCCTTTGCTAGATAGTAAAGCTCGAGGGTACAAACGAAGTTACACAGTCAAGTAGGTAACGAGTGGCCTCTATTGTGCTACGTGTAATGCAGTCGTAACGTAACGTGGTTACCGGCCGACGGGGCGCATGCTAATGCCACGTCCGAATAAAAATAAAAAAAAAAGTAAAAGTCAACTGTGAACCGTCCACAGCGCGTCGTCAGTAAACTGAGTTGGCGCGCTTTTCTTTTTGCTACGTGCTGAGATTTTGTGTTGAGTTTTTTCCATGTGAAATTTTCATGCATGTTAAGTAATAAAATTTAATTTTGATTCAATAGAATATTTTAAATATTTAACAATTTTAATGTTTTACCCAAAATATATTATATTACAGAAAAAAGAAATGCTATACATACATATCTAATATCAAATAACTTATATACATAGGTATATTTTATAAAGGAACATAAATGTTATCGAAGTGAAGGAACGTGCCTCGGCATCTATTGAGTACAAGTAGTCAATATGTCCCTCAGATAAAAGATACGGAATGAAAACCAACTCAAGTAGTGATGTTCTTGAAACGTGAGAGTAAATATATTATGTTTTGTTTATTTACCTGACTTACTGTTAGATATATAAAATTATATACGGAACAATATTTAAAATTGTTATAATAACTTCTTTTTAAGCTTAGTTGTGTTGCCTATTGATTCATGCATTTCGAATGAAATGTTATACCATTGGGTTCTATTTCTATTATGTCGAATTATGAAGAAGGTATTATAACCTAGTATTTTATTATAACTAGTAGAACTGTCACTTCGCTCTTCACTTCTACTATTTTATAGACTGTTTTGAACTAAAATATTTTAATAAAGATATTCTTCGCAACAATCGGCACTTAATTTTTTAAGGAAATTAGGTACAACCTACTATCTACACTAATATTATAAAGAAGAAGAGTTTACTTCATTAAACGCGCTGATCTCTGATACTACTGAGTCAAATTGAAAAATTCCTTTTGAACCGGATAAGCCAGCCGCAGGCAGCTAGTGTCAGATAATGTTATTAAGACATAACATTTTTATCTATTATATGTACCTATATATATGAACACAAAAAATCTACATAATAATCTTAAAAACACAACAAAAAGCCAGTGATATCGTACATCGCAACACATAAGCCCCCAGAGTCGGTATTGTCATGTAAATGGCGACGCGACGGGGGCGACACGGACACGGTCACGACAGGCCCACGCCCCGCCCGTGAGACGATTAATAAATCGACTTGTATGATTGTGATTGAAATGTCTGGACGTTTTAGATGGATATTAGATGTTTTATGAGTTAGTTTTTAGAATAATTGAAGATACAGTTATTATTTTTATAGATTTTGATTAAGTAGATGCTTATGTACATTTTTAGTGTAAAAGTTTTAATAGAACTTATAGTTTTTCCACTGTTTTAATATAAAACAAATTATTTATACTTATTATATATTATTATTACAGTATCACGCCTTTTCCCACACAGCAGGGCAGAAAGAAGGGAGTTAGTGTTAAAACATTTCGTTCTCCGCTTTTCATCCTATTTTTGAGACATTACGCCTTGAATGGCAGAACATACAGAGACAAATGCTGAAGGTATACCTATGTATAGTATACCTTCGACGTTTTAATAGGTACTACACAAAAATAACCACATTTCTTTTGATATAATTCCATATACGGTATAAATACATATATACGTATCTACATAAGGGAAAGATCGCTAAAAGCACGTAAGTCTCCAGGGAAGCGATTGTCATGTAAATAGCGACGACACGGACACGGCGGCCCACGCCCCGCGCTCCGTGAGATGTTTAATAATGATGAAATAGGTCCCACGTTGAATGGACAGACAAAAATTGTATTTTTCCTTGTAAAGAATATATAGAAAACATATATTTTACCTATTTATATACAATTATACATAAAATATATGCGCTAGTAGAACTGAACGTAGACATTTTGTTTGGAATATAATAATTTTATATCTTTTTTCAGCTTCACGCTGTATCTGCACATAGAAGGGTCTTGACCCTAAGTTTTCCGGTACCCTAGGAAGTAGGCATTGCGCGTGGAGCGTCGAAACTCAACGCCGCGCTTTGCCTTGTTACCAGAGCGAAAAAATGAAAATATTAAATAGTTCAATTCCCCAAGTGGGAAGCAAATCCACTGCCTGTCGCGATTGCAGTTCTGACTGGCCCCAACGTTAGGTAGTAGTAGTAGTTTTACACCTATTTAAAAAAATCATTTTTCAATTTAGCTACGTAATAATGAGTCTTTTAGGTATCTCTACTTTATGTATTGACGTACATACCTACTTCTGAAGAACAAATTTTTTTTATGTAAATATTCTTATTTTATTTTATTTTTTTTCTTGCATCTAGTTTCACTTATACCGAAAGCTGAAATCTAATTTATACTTTTCAATAAACACCTATTTCAATATCAACATAAGAACATTAAAAAAATTAAATTCCAGCTAGATATAATATTTCAACAAATACTAATACAAAGCGTCTTCATATCAAAACTGACATTATAAAAACTAAATGTGTTACACCACAAGCCCACATCTGCGGACGTTTGACAGATAATAATATTTGAAAGGAACGTTAATCTCATAAAAGCGTTGAATTTCGCCGTAATGGAGATATTTATCAAATTATTCGTTATAATGCGCCAGGTATTCGGTGTCGTGTTGCCTATTTTGTAACGCGAGTCGCGAGGCGGGCACGGTCTGGTTGCTGGTTGGTAATTTTACTTGATCCCTACTTTGTTAATTTGAAATTCGACTTTGTTATCTGTGAATCGGCTTGCGGTGTGTTTTTTTTTTCGTATCAGAATTATTTGCTTAAATTATATTGGTTTAGATTTAAGATTTTGATAGGTAGTTAAAATTGTTTAAAAAATATAGTACCTCATACTACGTTTTAATTGATTTAACAGAAGAATTCGATTCTCACTGAGGGAATGTTTACATTTAAATTATTTTCATTTTCCCTCTCTCTTTTACAAACCAACGACACGATCTTGTAAACATAAAATTGAGATCCATCACCTAATACGCAGTGTTTAAAATCAAATAAACGTTAAGAGTGTCTTGGCACTGTGGTCTTCTTTCTATAGTGGGATATAGGTAAAATAATATATTTATGTGTATAATATTAAATTATTACAATATAAAATAATATATTAACCATATTCATTTGTTCATATAACTAACTAAAGGCTTATTAGGTTACTACTTTACTTCCCAAATCCCAAAAAAAAAAACAAAATACAAAACTATACAAAAATAACAAGTTGAATATTCCATGTTTTTCCATTTTCTAATACAAGCACTGCCATCTATCGATACATGCACACAACATTAATCATAGTCCTTCGAGCGCAACCATTAGCGTGTATAAAGCACCTTGTCATGCACAAGGCAATTTTTCGACGTAGAAATATTATTGCTTTTACATTACCGTAGGCGTTTGACCGAGCATCTGAGCGGATTTAAACGTTGACTACACTCGTTAGCCCGTCGTTAGCCACCGTGACTTGCTCTTTCTGTTTGTCATTATGGTCGTCTTGAGTGCCCTGTCTTGCAACTTTAATTTGTTTTCACATCCTTCATGAGTGCATCTTGTGTATAAATAAATGTAAATATGACACAATGATGCTTATTTTAGTTTTATATTATTTTCTTGTTGTACACTGCCTCGGTTCTAATTATGTTTAAATTATATGAAATGTACGTTGATAATAAGGAAATATTTAGAATTAGACATCAATTATGTAAATATATAAAATAATCCTATATACTATGTCCAATTTTATATTCATTTATACACAGTTTCATATAGTACTCTTAGTTATGTATGATAATATTTTATATACGTTGTTTTTTAATAGTTTTTTTTAATAAATAATTTTTATTTTGTTTTTTTTTACCACACTCTTTTTTTATCTCTTTTGTGTTTTTTAAACAAAAACGAGAGCGACCATAGATTATAATTGACATTGACAATTGTCAAACACCAAATACGAACTATAATTGTATAGAGTTTAAAAGTCAAAACTTCATATCCGTTTCGTTCGAATTCACTTTGATAAAAACTGATAAGGAATAAGAATGCGCCGGATACTTTGAAAACACGTATACTATAAGTTAATTTTAATATAATCTCATAATTTATTTTTTTACAATGGGAGTGAATAGTGGATATATATTACAAGCTATCTCAGGATGGGATGCTGTAGAATTAATCTTTAAGTGTGTATTTATCGGTTTGTGGCAAGTAATCCAGCTCACAGCTAGAAGGTTATGGAAAGGACACCGCAGAAAATTATTTGAAGATTTTCCACCGGTTGAACTTACCGTAGATTCGTCCATTGGCAGACATTGCTATATAAAAATTATGGTACGTATATTTGCTTTTTTATTATAATACACAATTGTACACAAGGTTTTAAAGTTTTTTTATTATATTCTATATTAATAAACTATATAACGATTTACAAAAGTTATTCATTCCTTATTTTTTTATTTACGTAAGCTCAAACATTTCAGGGTGTCAAATACCATTATGTAGAAACAGGGCCTAAAGATGGAAAGAAGGTGCTTATACTAGGAGATGCACCAGAAACAACCGATTTATGGGCACCAAGCTGGTCATCAGTAGTCAAGAAGTTTGCTGATCTCGGCCATCATGTTATAACCCTCGATTTGAGAGGTACTGGGGCCAGTGAAACTGGAGATCGGAGAGATTTGTCACCTCCTAAAGCAGTTAAAGAGTTACAAGCTTTATTAATAGCTCTTGGTGCTTCGGAAAATAAACCAGCTATTGTTATAGGTTTCGGTATAGGCGGAATGTTGACTTGGTAAGTAATATAGAAGAATCTTTTTTTACTGGGTCATAATTTACATAACTAACATTTACTTACAGATTTGCTTTCATAGTCAAATTGAATTCTCAGAGATCATTCTTATTACATTGAGAGGATTAACATGATATAATATAGCCTAGACTGTAGGCTGTACTGACTGTAGCTGTAGACTATCCAACACAAAAATCTATTTTCTGTAGTCCTTTAGATAAGTTCATACAACAGACCAATACTTTTAACATTATAATATTAGTATATATAAAAATTATATATCTGTATTGCTTATGTAGCAATCATTTAATATAAATATGAAGCAATAGGCTGTTACCATTATGCAAATATTTTAATACTTAGACAAATTCTAGTGTTTGAGTCTGACAAGTAATAATGTGGGCGGAGCATATAGAATGAGTGTCTTACAGAATGTAAATACACCATTGTATATAAATACACCAATACCACTCAGTAGTACTATATGTATGTATCAAATTAAATAATAAAATTTAAATAAATAAAAAATAAAATATATACAAGCTTCACCTTTTTTTCAAGACAACAGAAGTGTTAAAACACCCTTTTGTTCCACTTTCCATCCAATTTTATTCTGTACTTGACTTATGTATTGAGTGATAAACCTCAAGGATGTTATTTAGCAGAGTAGCAAAATGAAAATAAATTAATTCCAATTATCCTAGTTGTTGAGGTGTAAATAAAATTTTCAATTCCTTGTTATGATAATGACTCCAGGTGCGGCATTTGTAATCAAATACTGTAATACCGCTCTATAACAGCTTCAAAAATTGCAAATATGTATATGACATAAAAAATTGGGTCAAGAATAGATTTTAAAATTGATATTCATAATTATATTAAAAACCTTACATATCAAAGTTCATTGACCCTGGATTTGTTATTATCTTGCATATTATCAGTCCCTTGTCATCTATAATAATTACAATAATTTATAGCAGTGTTATCATCATTTCAAAGTTCTTAATACACACTCATTACATGTGACTAACATTTGTAAACAGATATGACAACTAAATACATAGCTTGTCTTGGTAATATTATAATTTTGCTATTTTGATACTTTGCACACATTTCACAAAAGTACCTTCTCTACTGTAACTTACCTGTAGCACAGCTTTAGTTGTGGATTCGATTCCCACTCGGGGTAATGATTATGTTTAAATTATTTTCATTTCTCTGCCCGGGCAGAGAAAGTGCGCGACCATTCAACACGTTATATTTTAGTATTTAATTTTAACCCTAATCTCTCTAGTTTATCGTGTGTAGTCGTACTTTATCTAGTTATTTGAAAAAAAATTGAGATCCTTTGACAAAGAATCGAATTCATAATCTACGTGTCTAGAAGTACTATTTCCACCCCTCCATGTTGTCATTTTGATGAATTAGTTAATGAATTTTTAATTTATAATAACTTTTTAATTTATAATAACTATTTTACTTCAGCTAAACAAACTTAAAAATATATTGAAAATATCTGAAATTAAAAAGACCTGATGTACAAAATACAGGGTCTTGTCACTAAGTTCTCTTTGCCTATCCTACTTTACGTGACATGGATTAAGCTAATTATATGTTAGAAAGAAACCTAGTGTCCAGGAAATGCGCGGTGAGTGGTAAAACTTAACGGCGCGATTTGCCTTGTTGCCAGAGCGACGAAATGAAAATATTAAATGATTCGTTTACCTCTTTTAGCTACTCTTTGACTACCAGACCACAGAAACGAAAATAATTAAATTGAATCCATAACGATTGCGCTTAGTCAGAATCTGTGCCGCTGCGCCACGACAGCCGGTAAAAGTTATTCATTTTAAACTTTTTAAAGGGGAAAAAATAATGATCATGATAATGGACCTACCATTATTCCTAATTTATAGTAAAAAACAAATCTTCGCTAGGGTCTCTCTACCTAATAATAAATTAACAATTTAAATATATATTTTTACAGGTATCTAGCACATTGCCACGGCTCGTTAGTAAGTAAATTCGCGGTGATCGCCGCACCGCACCCGAATCTCTTCTGGCAGCATCCACCCGCTACGTTTTGTAATCGTTCTCTTTATTTTATACAGGTAAGTTACAGTAGAGAAGGTACTTTTGTGGAATAGTTGTAATTTTTAGGGAAATATTTATATTTGTTATATCCGGTCTTCGTAGTTCTCTATTGTCTGTTTCGACAAATTAAAGACAAAGCTTTGAGTTCTAGCTCACAGTGTTTTTAAATAGACGAACAGTTAAGAAATTAATTGAGTATTTGTCACTAAGTTTTCTCTAATCTAAAATCTGCAATAAACTCTAAAATGCCTCTTAATAGTTACAGTCATATACAAGAGCCACATCATTTCTTATTTATCTAATAAAAAGAAAGTTTAACTTAAATTTGAACATATTAAAAGTAATTGGGGCCGGTCGTGGCGCAGCGGCACGAGGTGTGACTGCAAAACCGACTGGTTCTGGGTTCGATTCCCACTCGAGGAGATGAAATATTTACTTAAATTTATATTTCCATTTCTTCGCTCTGGTGTCGAGGTTAAGCGCGGCGTTGAGTTCTGCCCCTCAACACGCAATGCCTCCAGAATTCGGCAGAAAGTGGGGAACGGAGTGTCTTAACACTAGGTTCCCTCTGCCTACCCTGCTGTGTGCGGGATACAGCGTGAAGCTAATTTAATTTAATTTTTTTAAAAGTAATACAAGTAATGAATTTTACTACCAAATAAGACTCTCCTTTCCTTCAATTAAATAATATATTGAGTTTTAGTGTTTTTTATAAATACAAGGTTACCTATGAGCTGTTACTATGAGATACATTTGTAGTGTGGTCGCCTTTGCACTATACTAATCAGTACAGTTACTTAATAAAAAAAATTAATTACATACTACATATTGAAATACATAATACAATGCAAGTGATATTGTATTATTATTTTTTTGCAATAAAATGTTTTTGTTTGATTTGATTTAGTGGCCATACTTCCCTGAAAGATGGCTAGCTGAAGGAGTGACTCAAGGGCCCGGAGAGTGGGCGAGCTCCCGAGCGAGGGACTGGAGTGGTGCATTGAATTACGTTAGAGGTATGTATATTGTCATTTTATTGTAACTTAGTGACACTCAGTTCTCTACTTTCCGCCGTAATCAAAACATTGCGTGTTAATTTACCATGGCGGAGAAATGTAAATATTTAATTGAGAATGGAAATCGAACCCACAACCAGAGGCGGCTATCTAGCTCGTGTAGCGCCCGTGTGCATTGCACAGCCTGTACGCCGCTAAGTCAAGCCCACAATTATCGCTTTTACAGTCAAACTATTTCCACAATGACCGAGATAAGTACAAGTTGTAAGTACACATATGCGAGGTTATGTTTGTAATATCCAAAATTATACTATGAACTAGTTTTAAGCTCTGTTTCCACCGCGAGCGGAGAGGCCCATTACTGCGTTGACCTTGCGAGAGTAAACTGCATACTTGTGATTCCACCAATTAATACTAGGATAGAAGGAGAGAGAGCGACCATAAAGAAATGAAATGAAACTCGCTCAGTTCTACTGAGTAGTAGCGCGAGTGGGACGGAGCGAAGTAATTACAAATTAAAACTCTTTGTTGGTGGAAACGTAAACCTATTTTATTTAAAAGAAGTCAGTTCCACCTGAGCATGACCTGCTCATTTCTCTTTTGCGGTGGAAACCGGGCTTTATAAACATCGGAAATTATAAATTATACTTTTTTAGAAAAAATATTTTTCTTTCCAAAGTGTGGAATGACATTTTGAAAATGTTAAAATAACAAAAGTATTTTCATATGATTTTGGATTTTTACAATGTAAACAAAGTAATTATTTATATACTCGATTATTGTGCTATGTTTTTTAGTTATCTTATAATAATATTTTCAATGTATTTGATGCCATGTCTTTAAATTGGAAACTCATTTTTATTTATATTTAAAATATTATGCAATTCGAATAAAAGCTTACAATAAGAATTTTTTTTTTTCTCTTGTTTACGTTGTGTTAAGTTCATGTCCATACCGTAGGTGTTGATAAAGTTAATTATTTGTTACGATATATCGCGCATAAACAGAGTAAGTAGGCAGAGGAAATCTAGTGTTAAAACACTTCGTTTCCCATGCACCGTCGAATTTTTGATACAGAGCAAAGAAATGGAAATATTAAATTATTGAGTTTACAGTCACACGACCACAACCTTCATCATTTCCTTATATTCATTGTATAATTTGTTTATCCCAGGTGCAGCCTGGTACAAGATCCACTCGGATCACAAGATCCAAGCACGCGCCCTCCTAATAGGTAGCAGGGACAGTGCCTCCCAGCTGGTGGCCAGCGCGCAGTACTGCAGCAGCCCGGCGCTGCGCCTGCTGAGCGAGCCCGGGCCGGGGGACCGGGACCTACCGCCGCTCATACTGGACTTCTTTATTGGTATGCATTTTTATATATACATACATACATACAGACGGACCGACAGAGGGAGAGACACGCACACACAACCGAGTACCAAGTCACCTCAGGCATTCAAAATGAGTTATGTGTGATACATAAGTAGTTATTTCTACTTCAACACGCAGGCTAGAAGCCGTTGAAAAAAACTAGCTTGTATATATAAACATCTTAAAAACTAAACTATTTAAAAAAAAATAAAGTGAATTCCACACTTAGAAAAGAAAAATACTTATTTAGAATAACATGTTAACATTTGAACGTAACGGTATTTGAACCCACACCTCTTGAATACGGTGCAAGCGCTCTGACCACTAAGCCGTGCGTTCTCATCAAGCTATGTCGAAATTTTTATATGCTTGTTACAAATCCCTATATGTTATGTTACTTATTTGTAAATCGCGCTACGTTAAATTTTTTATACGTTTTCATTTATAAATATTTAACCAAAAAAATATGAATTGCAGGTAAACAAAAAATATCAGAAGAAGTACCAAATGGTATATTAGGTAGAGTGATAGGCGCTATGGCCGGCCGGGGAAGAGAACTCACTGCCCGCCTCGCTTTACCCGCTAATGCATGAAATCATAAAATAAAAATTTAAATGTAGAAAAATAATGAAACACATGCGTCGATAAAAGTAACAGAAAGTTAAAATATAAATTTTGCTATATAATTTGAAATTATTATAATGTTACTTTTATTATTTAGTTTTCAAAAAAATGATATAACTTTTTGTTGTTCTAATTAAAATTAGTTTCATTTTGTTTTTAAATTTCTTAAATAAATAGCAAAGAGAACTGTTTTAGAGTCTACAGTTATTTATACATTTTATGCTTCACATACATATAGGTACATCATATAGGTACTGTAAATTAGTATATACATTTTTTTTTAATTTATTGTCTAAAAACGATGTAAAAACGTTTAAAATTTAACTTTTAGGTTAAAAATATAGAATAATCCTAAATGGATATTTTTTTAAGGAAATGTTAAAAATATATACTTTAAATGCCGGGTTGTGGGTTCAATCCCAATGATTAAATTATTATATTATTATTGTTTAAATCATTATCATTTCCTCGCTTCTCTAGAAGCAAAGCGCGGCGTTAAATTACGCATAACGTCGTCTTATCGCTTCCCCTCTCCATACTCTGTTACGCGGGAACAAGTGTTAAGCTCCTAAAAAACGAACATACATTTATAATAGTGAATTAATATAGTTATATTTATATTGTACTGTTAATTAATATTTATTGGTTCGGTCAAATGCTGCTGACCTTGTCCTTATATATTTTATGATAAGAATAATTTATAATGGAATTTCTACATATATGTATATCATTAATGTAGAATGTGTATTGTTTAAATAATTATTAAAAAAAATACTTTATACTATACTGTGTTCGATATTACTTTTTAATTTATAATCTTAGGATATTTAAAAAAAAATCAAAATAAAAAAGTTATATAAATACATATATACACAATAAGTTGTTATAAATAATGGATTTTTTCTTTTAAATATTGATAATTATAGTATATTTTATATTACTGTATAAAGACTTAGAAAAAACATTAAATAATGTAATTATATGTACGTGTAATAAAATGATATAATATTCTTAGTTATTATCTGAGGCAAATATAAGAGATTTAAATTATAAATTATAAAGATTTTATATTATACATATACGGGATATAGCGTGAAACTAAAAAAATATTGTTATTATTGTAATTATTAAAGAGTAGCTCAAGAAGTGTTTTAATTAACCAAAGACTGTTAATAAATAACATAATGAGATTTTTTGTATGAATATAAATATATATTGAATATATTTTTTTATCAAATAAGGTGCCATAATAGATTTTAAAAGAATAAAACAAATACAAAAAGTGCAAATGCCCTTTTATTACGCAATACGCCCACAAAAAGCTAACTGTTTATAAATTTTCACTATTCATTATATAATATACAATATTACAGTACTATCTCACTAATTCGTCCCTATTGAAGATCAGAGGGTGTCAGATTATTGGAATGTATGGATTACATAGTAAATAAAATATTTCATTAAAATTTAATAATGTTTTTTTGTAATTTACAGGTTTTTTTCTATAACCGTAATATATTTCACTTATAATTCATCACTAGAGATGATGAGATGTCGATTATTCGATCACTATCGTAGTCGGCCATTGTTCCGCAAAATCATGTATTTCTCAATAAAATGTATGTAGTGGGAATTACGTAATCAAAACCCAGATTGTTTCTTAATATCTTTATATTAATAAATAATCTGGGTTATATATTTTTTTTGTTTTCTTATATAAATTTAGCTTTGATGACATTGAAATCGACGAAAAAGAAACTGCTGTGATAGTGTTTTCCTGCCAAGCACAGAGGAATTATTATTTGACTATACAAGAAATTTTACCTAATTACAAAAAAAAAATGTTTATACACAAACAAAACTTTCTTTTTGACAATGAACTACACCATGTAAAGTGCTTAGCGTGTAGTCGGCCTCTACAATCGGCTAGTCGACCTAGTCGAGTCAGTTAATCAAAATCGGCAGATCTCTATTGATTATATATTTTTAAAATAATCCTTAATTGATGGTAGTAGTTGTGAAAATCATAGGCTTTGTTTAAAAATCTTTTCTAAGAATTATACTCGGAGGGTGTCGGATTAGTGAGATCGTACTTTATTTTTAAAATATTCAGTGTCAATAGATAGATATCAAATGTCTACTTTATAAATTGTGCGCTTTGATGCACTCGAGGAAGACTGCATTCACATTGCAACATAATTATTAGTAAATTATGTTTTATTCAAAATTTGAATTCAACATATTAAAAATATTCACTAATATGAATAATATTCAGACAACAGTTGCTTTTTTCAATATAAAAGTTTCCATTTTATTATTACAAAAAATACTGGCAGCTCTTCTGCATGAGATTCAATTGATATTAATTCCATACATCACAAAATGTATCATTCATATTCTTAAAGATCCTTGAAGACTTAAGCTTGGTTTGTTTATTTACTTTTACTCACTTTTTTAAATTAATTACAATGTGAACGCAGCGTGTACATTTTATATCACATTAGCTTTTAACAAAAAAATGTAATGAAAAAAAAATACTACAAATATGTAAATTGTACAAGGTATACATTATCAAACCATCGACCAAATATATGAATGGTTACGGACTGCTTAATTTTTTTTTGTTACTTGTAACAAAAATAACAAAAATATATAATGAAGACAAAGTATTTATAATCCAAATATGTAGTTTCCAATGTTACAATTTAGTGAATTAAACACATAAATTATGGTCATTAATAAGTGGTTTTGACCCTCTATGGAGAATTTAGATGTATTATAATTATAAACATATTTTTGATTCAGATAAAATAGCAGCAATGGTGGCGATATCCTATTTTTTTTTATAAACATTATCAATGATATTGCTCATATTTTGCTAATGCTTTTGTTGATTCATGAACAAGTCAATTTTTTTTACAAATCACACTTCTGTTATTTTAATTAGAAATTGTGACAATATTTACAAAATCGTATTTATTTTAAAGAAAATTCATACATTTCAATATGGGAAGTATAAAATATTTTACAATTGACTCCCATAACTTGACATCTGGATCTGAAATCTTTAAATATCTACAATAATAATATAATACACATACATATATGAATGCCTTACAAAAGCATCGAAGAGGCACACACTACATTTTCTTTATAATTACAAAATTTTCCCACATATATAATAATTATATTGTCATGTATGTATTTAAATAAAAAAGTCTCTTAAAAAGTATATTTTTGATACAAATACAAAAAAAAACTCTTATAAGGTAAATTAATTCACGAACACTGACGAAAAGTAGTCAATTTTATAATATAAAAAAGAATTGCCAAATAGACAAGACTTTAGGCGGCAATGAATTTGAGAATTATGATGTCACCGAAACTTTAAATCTTAAATATGTTTGAAAGTTATTATTTTTTTATAAAATATTTCTTTTAAGTAGTACTCTTGTAAGTGTAGTATAATTGTAATTTTAAACTTCATTTGCTATAATATGAAGTGTTTTAATGGGAACGGTGTCTTAACACTAGGTTCCCAGGTACCCTCTCCTTACCCTGCTATGTGCGGGAAGATAAAAAAGTGTGTAAGGAATATAATGTAAGATCAAAAGTTTTGTAAGTTGTTTGTCAATATATTTCTTTTTATATTCCCAACTATATACTATAATTGAATAGTAATGAATGGTTCAATTTTAATACTTGCAAATTATCTTCCTTTGTTCATTGGCGATGAAATATATACGTATTATAAGAAAGATATAAAACAATCAAATACATCTACAAAAAAAGCAGTGTACTTAAAAAACATTCCGTTATTAAATATTTTGGCACATATTTTATAAACATGACATTTCCAGTTAAACATTAGCTGCCATTTTCATAACACATCTATAAATAATACATGAAAAATAATTGATTTTTTTTTTTGAAAAAAAAAATATATTTTCAAAATTCACTCAGTCACAATGTCTAACTGTAAACACGACGGTTGTGAGTTCGATTCCCATTCTGGCAAATTACGTACTTTGATAAAAAGACAAAGCATGGTGTCGACGTCAATCAACATACAATGTCTCCAAAATAGGTCCGTGTCTTAACACTATGTCCCCTTTGTCTACCTTGCTACATGTGGGATACAGCGTGAAGGAAAATTGTGTTGATTAAAATAAATAATAATTGATACACAAAATTGAAATTAAAAAAAAACCTAAAGTATGCCTATTAAATATTTTAAAATTCGCTGTTTTATTTATATTTTATATATTTAAAAGAAAAAAAAAAAATGTCTTGTTGTTAATATTAAAAAAAGCCATTTAACAATTTTACTTATGTCACATATTTCCATGAATTATTTACAGATGCGTATAAAACTTATTAAATAAATAAATTTACAGCTATAAATTACATCTTACGAGCTACAATTATACAACTTAGTGCTAGTGGCACTATAGGCGCATTTCTTATCACTATAGTGGCAGTTTTTCAGAGTAAGTACTTTAATTTAAACTTATTATAATATTATGTGTGTTGTTTCATGTTTTGTTTCATATTAATAACTGTATTTTACTATATTTGGTAGGCGGTCATACTAAAAGTAAAGAAAAATATTCAGAAACATTTCAAATCAAACATAGCATGATTCGAACCCACGCCTCTTAGAACCTCCAAATCTAAATTGGGAAAATGATTTTGATTATGTTTATTTAATTTTACTATTTTTTGTTAGTTTTTTTTGCCTCTATAAACTTTTTATCAAGTGCGGCTTTGGTTTTCCGTTAGACCTTTACGAGAGGGCAAAAGTGAATAATTCTTTCACAAAAAAATGCAAGAAAAGTGAATTCTCAAATTTATTTTTAAAATTTGGCAAATAAAATGAATGAACTATGAGTTATTAATATGAAATACACATCATACCAAATATTATTCTCATAATATAAAATTCCAAATACTACTACCTATATATAATACAAGACAAATCAGTATATATCTTTTTTACAAGACAACAACAGGGTTTATAATATATATCTACAGGAGTATATTATTCGAAAATGCATTAGACCGTTGTCTCACCCTTCATCTCTGTATCAGACACTGCTTCACTAATACAGCTGTCACTATCAGGTTTTAGTGTCACATCACTATTTACTGTCACGTCCAAAACGTCTTTACGCGTTCTGTCCTTATCTCTACTCGTTATTTGAGTGTAGAGCTCGTCTAATTCACTAGTAAAGGAAATAGGGCTGTCCCTGTTCACTTCGGGACAACTTAAGGCAGGCGTTGGCACGTATTTGCCTAATTTAGGGTTGTTTTTTATCGTTTTCCGCCATCCCGGATCGTAATTGACGTATTGGCTCTCTAACGTTGAAACATCTTCATTGCTGAAGCTTATTTCGTTAGGACACATCGAGGATGGCGAAGGCGCGTACAGTCCGTGACTTCGTATACTAACTTCGGACATTTGATAATTTGGGCAGTAAATATCGCTC
The DNA here is from genome assembly GCA_021202915.1 of Heliconius himera. NCBI lineage: Eukaryota > Metazoa > Arthropoda > Insecta > Lepidoptera > Nymphalidae > Heliconius > Heliconius himera. The sequence continues at coordinate 1,576,362 of JAJHJA010000046.1, forward strand.
TCGTTTTCGAAGCCTTGTTCGCTAGCGTTTGTGCTGCACGTTTCGAAATCGTACGTCGTCTTCGCCATGAAAAATGTCTCTTTATCATCATCAATCTTGTCTTTGGATCCGATCATGTCGGTTTGGAGTAAATTATCCATTTCTCCTATGCCGGCGTCTATGTGGTGTGGTGTGCTCGATCGGTTCACATCATCACTATTCATTGTACACTCCTCAGAAATATCTTGCAATGATTTGTCTACAACATCCTTATTTTCATGAGTTTTATTTGGCTGTAGATAGTCGATGTATTGTCCGAAACTTTCCGTGTCTGTTATCTCGTTTGTCGAACATAAGGCACTGTTTTCTTGGAAAGATGTCATTTCTGAGTGAGTATTTAAAGTTTGATCAGAACACGTGTGGGGCATCGCCATTTCTGATGCTGAGCTATACTCCAAGCTGCACTGCTGAGATATTGTCCTCATTTCCGGATGATCTGCGTGACTTTGCAGACATTCCTCTGATACACTACTCCTTTGTGCGTTTAATGCTTTTTGAGCATTTGCCTTAATTATCTGATGTTGAGGCACTTGAGTTTCTGGAACATTTGTATAGATATTCATTACTTGCCCTCTCCCATGTTTAGGATCTTCGTTCTTGTTCCAAGATTTACGATCAGTAGAATAACTTTTGAAGTCTTTCCCATCATCTTCCATTAAATTAGGATTCGTCGAATTTCTGGGCTCTTTTATACCGTTATTCGATCTTTCCACGTGTTGGTTGGTATTGTTTACTTTTGTACCGGCATTAATGAAGCTGGCGACGCCATTATACGCCTCTTTACTTGGCAGAGGTAAAGATATATGCGAATCCTCATCACAGTCGCGCCTCATAGGCAGCTCAAGGCAATTCCTTTTCATGTGCTGTCTTTGCTTCTTAAAGAATTTCTTGGCAACGTTCATTTGATTTGGATTGTAGAATATCTCCGGTCCAACTGAAGCAGAATCGGGATATGTCATCATTGAATTATTAGACCTATATTGTTGTCTGTGTAACACTACAAGATTAATATTAGGTGTCTTGCCATTTGTGTTTTTTAATTCTTTTGGTAAAGTCTGACCGTTAAGTTCCGCACCAGCTTTATACGTACCGCTATTGTTCGTCTTAGAGTTAGTTCTGTTAGAACTTCTGCTGCCTGATCTCGATCTGTTATCATTTGGTATATGTTGAGGCGATATTTGATTCGTCGCTTGATTAGTTGGCAGATTCTGTTGATTCGTATCAAAAATGCTTCTGTTTCTACAACACTGTTTACTAGACTGCAGATAACAGTGCATTAACACCCACTGCGCTCTGACGTCACTTCTTGCTATTCCATAGAAGAATAAAATGAAAGTTCCCAATACTGTCGCGCACACTGCATATATTATACTACATATATCTTCTTGGTATGGAAGGTATGCAGGTAGAGGTCGGTACACAGCTATAGCACCACAGGCCCATACAGATAGATATAACGACAATACTATAACTTGAGCCCTTAGTTGTATTATAGGCGAGTGTTCAACATCTTCTACTTCAGAGTCTACAGCGGACTTAATACTACGTCTCTCAGCCTCATTGGCCTGGTGAGGCTCCCACATTTCTAAATCAACATTCTCCGTAGCTTGTGTTCCCTCAGACAACTGGACATTCATATTTCTAATCGTACAACGTATCAATAGGAACAGTATCAACAAAAACATTAACAATATCGTCCCAGGTATAAATAAAGCGCTTAAAGCCGGTGCCGTACTTAGAAAACACTGCGAATATCCAGCATAGTCTTTCAAATTGACTGCACCAGAAATACCACAGACAATCAAAGCTATACCCCATCCAACTAAATACAGACCCAATATCGGTTTCTGAATGGGCACATCCGGTGGAATATCATCCTCTGGCGTCCTAACAGGATTATGAGTTTTAGTGACCCATTTATACATATTACTCGCTGACACGCACATCCACAGCAAGACCGATAACGACAAATAATGTATAAGCAGTCCTAAAATTCTACATAACTGAACGTCCTCCGTCTGATATATGCCCAATGTGTACACAAAACACAATAACACCATGGCTAGCCACATATTTATCAAGGCGTGTTTGTTATCACCGGGCATGTGTAAAGACGGGAAGCAAGCTAGATACGTGATTGTGGCAGCTGTAAGACAAGCTGCTAGAGCTAAGCTACCCACATAAATGGCTGGATGTGACACTTTGAATCTGGCACCATCGCTCCGTGCTCCATAAATACCAGTTTCAACGTGCTGGAGGAGACCCACGTAGGAGAGGCGAGTGCATGTTATGATTATCATGTCAGATATCACATGTGATACTTTGCAATCTGGAATTAAAAAAAAATATAATTAGTAAAAAGATTAATTAACCTATTAAAAAGAACTTAATAATAAATTCTAATCTTAATTTCTAGTAGTGCAGGACCACAGACAGACTGTAACTAATAAGATCTTTTAGTGTTCACACGTGGTGGTAGACTGAGATGGGATTGATTTGTCAGTTCACGATTTCTTAATCGCGTACTGCCCTGGATTCTTGCAGTATGAGTTGACTGTATTTTGCCCTCTGGTATCGTGGGCTTGGGACTTCAAAGATTTTATGAGTGGGTCCCAGGTGGTAGAAGGTTTCCAACTATGCTCTTTATTGTTCATCTCTAAATTACTTTCAATATATCTCTCAATTACTATATTAGGATGTTTTTATATTTCATCATACTATCAATATATCTGTTTTCGTTAGCGAGGATGTGGGGTTTATCAAACCTGCCCATGCCCATTCTTAATATCGGAGATGTATTCCTTCACCCTAAAACTGACGCTTCTCTTTGTTTGACAGATGTTTGATAAGTCACAGTGACCACGGACCACCAGGTACCGCCTCAGTCTACCCGTGATCACGGACTATAAAGTCTTCGAAACGTCGAGTTTACAAAAATTTATAATACTAAATATACGCGATTAATACGGTTAAGCAGTTTCATTTAACCGTATTAATTGCGTATTGCGTATACGTATTTTGTATTGTTATTGTCTGTACCTTCTTTATTCTTTATGTGCAGTATAGCATTTGACTATAAACACGACAGTTTTAGGCTCGATTTTCACTTGGAGTAATGAATTATCTTCATTTGTAGCTCTGGTAAAAATACAAAGCACGTGTTGATTTCTGCAACTCAACACGTAATAACTTGAAAAATGAAGAAATGCATCAGGAAAGAAATGTCTTAACACTAGGTTACATCTATCCACTCTGATACATATCTCACAATACGAGGGATACATCCTAAATCTAAAAACAGAAACACACTAGTAGTAGTACCACAATACCTGTAGTAGTATCATTCCACCGCCTGGTAGCGGGTTCCCATACGGCGGCGCGCCCCTCCACTCCCCCCACCACGCCCGCCGCGTTAGTGCGAGAGCGCCGAGCTCGCACCGTCGCTATTATAGGTTCTAGGAGTTGACCGTGCATGCTCCTATCGGCTAGGGCAACAAAAAACCTATTAAAAGTCTAAATATTTTAATATTATATTAAAAAAAAAAACTAATTTGGAAACATATATAAATTCAATTTCTTGAGGCCAGTTGCGGCGCAAGAGCACGAGCGTGCGACTGTAAACGCAACAGGATGTGGGTTCCACGCCCACTCAGGGAAATGAAATATTTATTATTTTTAATTTATCCACTCTGGTAAAGAGGCAAAGCACGACTTTGAGTTCCGCCACTTAACGTTCGAGCTAGCACCGTTGCTATTAGATACCAGAATTTGACCACGCATACTCCTATCAGCTAGAGTAGCAAAAACCTGGATTTTTTATCAATATCATAATATTTAAAAATAAATACTATTCAGTTAATCACAAACTAAGGAAAAACAAATTCAGAAAAGTAGTAGTTAATAAAGTGTTCATAGCTATTAATCAAGAAAATATGCTCAGCCGTTTGAAGATTATCAGTTCCAAATAATAAATAAATGATAAAAAAAATACTAACTCAACTGAAAACCGACAACCGGCGACGTAATCTCCATATTCATGTCCTCCCTTTTAGTACTCCTCCCGTAATAATCCTTAGCTCTGTGCCCTCTTATGGGACCCTCCGACATTTCAGGTAGGAGAGGGAACAGTGATGCGTCTTCGTACATAGAGATTACTAGGTCATGGGGTTTTATGTTTAAAAGAGTCCCCGAGTCGGTGGCAGTGTAGAGTAGGGTTTGTGGAATCTAGAATAAAACATATATTTTATTTTGTATATTGGTTTTTTATTAATTCGTTCATCGTTTATTAATTTCCATAAGGAACGGAACGAATATAAATTTTGCTCCAAATCAATGGTAGTATAGAGTAGAGTTTGGAGGATGTTAGTATTTATTTTATGTGAGAATAATTTAAAACATTCATATGAACATTCACTCATTCATTTCATTTATTAATTCATTACTCATTGCGGGTAAAAGAGAGAAGAGACACGCGTCTTCGTACGTAGAGATCTAAAATCTGAAAAAGAGCTTCGATTCGGTGGCAGTATAGAGCACGTACCACGCGCACGTCGCTCCTACGAGCCCCTCGTCACCAGGAGTCACCTGGGGGTCGGTGTCACTCACCTGCACACTGGCATGCAGCGGGGCGCCGGGGTCGCGGGGGTCGCGGGGCGCCACCGTGCGGTTGGTGGCGGAGCAGTGCAGGCGCGGCGGGGCGCCGTACTACGCACACGTCGCTCCTACGAGCCCCTCGTCACCAGGAGTCACCTGGGGGTCGGTATCACTCACCTGCACACTGGCATGCAGCGGGGCGCCGGGGTCGCGGGGCGCCACCGTGCGGTTGGTGGCGGAGCAGTGCAGGCGCGGCGGGGCGCCGTACTACGCACACGTCGCTCCTACGAGCCCCTCGTCACCAGGAGTCACCTGGGGGTCGGTATCACTCACCTGCACACTGGCATGCAGCGGGGCGCCGGGGTCGCGGGGCGCCACCGTGCGGTTGGTGGCGGAGCAGTGCAGGCGCGGCGGGGCGCCGTACTACGCACACGTCGCTCCTACGAGCCCCTCGTCACCAGGAGTCACCTGGGGGTCGGTATCACTCACCTGCACACTGGCATGCAGCGGGGCGCCGGGGTCGCGGGGCGCCACCGTGCGGTTGGTGGCGGAGCAGTGCAGGCGCGGCGGGGCGCCGTACTACGCACACGTCGCTCCTACGAGCCCCTCGTCACCAGGAGTCACCTGGGGGTCGGTATCACTCACCTGCACACTGGCATGCAGCGGGGCGCCGGGGTCGCGGGGGTCGCGGGGCGCCACCGTGCGGTTGGTGGCGGAGCAGTGCAGGCGCGGCGGGGCGCCGTACTACGCACACGTCGCTCCTACGAGCCCCTCGTCACCAGGAGTCACCTGGGGGTCGGTATCACTCACCTGCACACTGGCATGCAGCGGGGCGCCGGGGTCGCGGGGCGCCACCGTGCGGTTGGTGGCGGAGCAGTGCAGGCGCGGCGGGGCGCCGTACTACGCACACGTCGCTCCTACGAGCCCCTCGTCACCAGGAGTCACCTGGGGGTCGGTATCACTCACCTGCACACTGGCATGCAGCGGGGCGCCGGGGTCGCGGGGCGCCACCGTGCGGTTGGTGGCGGAGCAGTGCAGGCGCGGCGGGGCGCCGTACTACGCACACGTCGCTCCTACGAGCCCCTCGTCACCAGGAGTCACCTGGGGGTCGGTATCACTCACCTGCACACTGGCATGCAGCGGGGCGCCGGGGTCGCGGGGCGCCACCGTGCGGTTGGTGGCGGAGCAGTGCAGGCGCGGCGGGGCGCCGTACTACGCACACGTCGCTCCTACGAGCCCCTCGTCACCAGGAGTCACCTGGGGGTCGGTATCACTCACCTGCACACTGGCATGCAGCGGGGCGCCGGGGTCGCGGGGGTCGCGGGGCGCCACCGTGCGGTTGGTGGCGGAGCAGTGCAGGCGCGGCGGGGCGCCGTACTACGCACACGTCGCTCCTACGAGCCCCTCGTCACCAGGAGTCACCTGGGGGTCGGTATCACTCACCTGCACACTGGCATGCAGCGGGGCGCCGGGGTCGCGGGGGTCGCGGGGCGCCACCGTGCGGTTGGTGGCGGAGCAGTGCAGGCGCGGCGGGGCGCCGTACTACGCACACGTCGCTCCTACGAGCCCCTCGTCACCAGGAGTCACCTGGGGGTCGGTATCACTCACCTGCACACTGGCATGCAGCGGGGCGCCGGGGTCGCGGGGGTCGCGGGGCGCCACCGTGCGGTTGGTGGCGGAGCAGTGCAGGCGCGGCGGGGCGCCGTACTACGCACACGTCGCTCCTACGAGCCCCTCGTCACCAGGAGTCACCTGGGGGTCGGTATCACTCACCTGCACACTGGCATGCAGCGGGGCGCCGGGGTCGCGGGGGTCGCGGGGCGCCACCGTGCGGTTGGTGGCGGAGCAGTGCAGGCGCGGCGGGGCGCCGTACTACGCACACGTCGCTCCTACGAGCCCCTCGTCACCAGGAGTCACCTGGGGGTCGGTATCACTCACCTGCACACTGGCATGCAGCGGGGCGCCGGGGTCGCGGGGGTCGCGGGGCGCCACCGTGCGGTTGGTGGCGGAGCAGTGCAGGCGCGGCGGGGCGCCGTACCACGCGCACGTCACTCCTGCGAAGCCCCTCGTCACCAGGAGTCACCTGGGGGTCGGTATCACTCACCTGCACACTGGCATGCAGCGGGGCGCCGGGGTCGCGGGGGTCGCGGGGCGCCACCGTGCGGTTGGTGGCGGAGCAGTGCAGGCGCGGCGGGGCGCCGTACTACGCACACGTCGCTCCTACGAGCCCCTCGTCACCAGGAGTCACCTGGGGGTCGGTATCACTCACCTGCACACTGGCATGCAGCGGGGCGCCGGGGTCGCGGGGCGCCACCGTGCGGTTGGTGGCGGAGCAGTGCAGGCGCGGCGGGGCGCCGTACTACGCACACGTCGCTCCTACGAGCCCCTCGTCACCAGGAGTCACCTGGGGGTCGGTATCACTCACCTGCACACTGGCATGCAGCGGGGCGCCGGGGTCGCGGGGGTCGCGGGGCGCCACCGTGCGGTTGGTGGCGGAGCAGTGCAGGCGCGGCGGGGCGCCGTACCACGCGCACGTCACTCCTGCGAAGCCCTCATTAGCGCCGAAACGCTCTACCGCTATGTTACCCTTTGGAAAAAATAATAATAATTTTTAATATGAAGTAGTACAATTTTGCTTTATAAAAAAATGTGTTTTATTGAATTGGCTGAAACTTTAGCAATCAATATATGTATTTTGTTTTTAAAATGATAATGTTTTTGATTCACAAGTGATTAAGATGAGAAATTAGTATGTATATAAATTTAAATAAACTACATTTCATATTTGTAGTTTAGAATTATATAACAGTTGTGATTGTATTAAAATGTAAAATAAAAAATATATTTTTAAACTGTAATTGTTTGTAATTGTGTGTGTTTTAGTGTAATTTATTAGGATTGAAATGCGTTCGAAGTTTGAGAATAAGTGCTTTGGTTTTGCGTTTGGGTGTTAACAGAGTTAACATATTGACTATATAATAGACAAATTAAATTATAATTGACTATATAATAGACAAATTAAATTATAATTGACTATATAATAGACAAATTAAATTAAATTAAATTATTTTCTTAACTTGTAATAATTGTATTATTACAAGTTAAGAAAATAATTTAAATAATTTATTATTATCAATTTCCAATAAGTGTTAAAGAGTAAGATAAGTCCTACAGACATTGCTATATATAACATTGTTTACAGTGCTGTCAGCGTATAGCTTCCATAGTTTTTTTATAAAATATATTAACTTCATCAATTGTGACCTATAAAACAACCTTTTCCTGGTTTGTTTATCTTTTATCTCTCAGCCCCTGAATAGGTTATAGAATAAATATACTTTTATAGCTCACACTGTATCCATATACCAGGGTAGGTAGACAGAATCTAGTGTTAAAATATTCCATTCCACATTTTCTGTCCGATTTTCGGAACAGTGAGCACTGAGCAGCTGAATTGACTATTGTTTGAGCACTTACCAGAGCAGGAAATTAAAAAAAAATCATTTTCCCGGGTCAGAATCGAACCGACACTCTGCACGACTGCACCGCATTTTTAAATTTCACTGTACACACTGTTCCCTTCACATTCAAAGGTACTCCATTCCCTAAATTCCTAAACTTTCGTTCCCTACTTTCCGTCGAATTCTGGGGGTACCGAGTTTTGGATGGCGAACCTCAACGCAGCAACTACTTAATTCATTAAATAAAACGTAAAAAAAGCTACATCCTCACCTTGTGTCCCTGCACGTTGCTAGTATATTTAGATATTTCCTCAACAGCTTTCACCATGTCCGTGCATGACCCGTATAATGTTTCCGCTTTGGCCATCACTTGACTCGATATGTTCATTGCTGAACTAATTACATCTAAGAGAGTGGAACCTGGAAAAAAAAACAATTATGTTGTCATTATATTTACTAAAGCTCTGGTAACAAGATAAAACACGACATTGAGTTCCGCCACTCAACATGCAATGTCTCGAAATCTACCGAAAGGTACATCTCTCTCATCTACACTAAAGTTCTCTCGGACTACCATGCTGCAGGCGAGATGATTATTCATTCCCTCAAGCAGAGATTGAACCCTTCTACAAAATAGCCTCAAAAAATGTTTGTATATTGATAATGTTACTGAATATTTATTAAATATTGAGGTGTTACTTAGAGATTATTTATTTAATAACTTTTATTATAATTATTTATTTAATAACTTTTATTATATTATAATTATTTATTTAATATTTTTCAAAAATATAGTAACTCAATATTTTATAAGAAAAAGGGGAAAAAAATCAATAATAAATAATTACCCAAATCTTTCTCCTCTGATATGTACTGCATATAATTCCTGACAGCTTTCGCAATAAACATGACATCATCAGGATCAGCAATTTCAGCCAACGGGTATGTCTTCTCTTGAATCAACATGGCAAGTCGTTCCGTTGCATTCAATGCCGAGTATTGAACCAAACTCACATTTAACAACGCAAATTGTTGCAATAACTTTGTTATATTACTTATATACGAACATTCCGTCGTATTCGCCGGACCCCATACAGCATTTGTATTGCAACTCCTATACGCCAAACCATCGCCACTTCTACATGGCACAGTGGCTGTATGATTTATCAATAACTGAGGCCAGGAATATAGTCCTTTGTTATCGATAGTATGGTTAGACAGACAATATTTAGTCTGATTTGATAATACTAAAACTTGTACCGTATAATTATGTCGTATATGGTTTTGATCACTGTACATACAAGTCCAATTGCCCATATGATGATTGGTTATGTTAGGGAAGTATATAGTTGTTTCGGCGAGACCTTCATCTTGCATATCGGTGTTCGTTATATTAACGTCACATATTTCAAGCATTGGGTGAAGCCATTTTAATTCATACTTAGCCATAACTGAGGCAAACGGGGCATTACAATTGAGAATTAGAGTATCTCCTTCAAAAACAACTTGATCATGACTTGGTTTAACAATTAATGTGCTAGAAGGTAAAACACTGCCACAGAGTGATAGGTCGAGGAATATTTTGAGTTTTCTAACAGTTTTGTTCACCATATTCTCGGGATATGCACATTTTGGGTTACCAACTAGTTTAACACTTGTATTTCTGGACCAGTCACCAACCCATAGCAACTCACAGTCGCATATTAAAGGATTTTCTGTCATGTCACTGAAAAATTTTATTGTTAGTGCTTAGTTGGTGAAATTAATGTTATATATTTAGATGTACTTTTGCAGTACTTTCGCTAAATAGAGCAGAAAAGAGATCATTACATACACCATTCCCTATCCAGAGTAGGGATCGAACCCACATTTTACTCACGTAGAGTCATGCTGTACTTGGGTAGTCAGAGAGAACATGGAGGCTACTAATAAGTTAACTTTAAATAATTAAATATTAAGTACTACTAACACTGCTAACAACATTCGAAATTTAAATTAAAATTTAATTTCAACATTCAAAATTTAAACTAATATAGGGCTTTATTATTATTACAAAAATGGTCCTTTTTAATTTTACCATTTTTGAAAAAAGATAGATCTTTCTAATCTCATAATTTTTGAATAAAACAATTTCGTGTTTTTGTTAACATAATATACATGTGTAAATAAAATGAATTCATGAACCAATTCAATTCCCATGATGTACAATGATTTATTTTTAATTTTCTCCTGTGGTAAGACACTGTCCCAATGTTAGGCAGAAGTGGTAAACATAGTACCCAAAACTCTAGGTTCTCTCTTCCTAACTTGATATGCAATGGATAAAGTTTTAGTAGTTGATATGCAATGGATAAAGTTTAAACCTTAAAAAAGTATATAATGTTTATGTATTATTAAACATATCATAAGCATAAGTGCAAGACCTTCTAAATGCAAAAATATTTTTTTTACAGTACATATATTAAAAACTGTCTTCATGTGAATACTTGAAAGAGGCATGGCAAGGCAAGGCATGTGAATACTTAAAAATTAGATTATACTGTTTTAATGACCTCAGAGAATGTGCTCAAAAGCAAATTTATCATAACACCACTAGATAGAGGTATATTTCAAGTAAACCAGTGACAAAAAAGTCCTGCACTGATGCTGATGACTTATAATAAATACTTACATTTGTTTTAACCCAACCAGATAGTCAAATGTTCCAGCACCCAAAACTGATATATGATTCTGAGTTAAGATGAGTCTCTCTAAGTTAACTAGGCCTTTGAACATCTCCTTATAGATATTGCTGATCTGATTATATGAAAGATCTAGTCGCTGTAATGATGTCATATTATAGAAAGCATCTGATTCTATTAATGATATTTGGTTTCTACTTAGGTCACTGGAAAATGAAATTTATATCAGATGTATACATGGAATGATTATAATAAGAAAGTAGATTATGAAGAAAGATTAATATTGCTTACAGTTTTTGCAGGTTTGGTAAATGAAGTTCCCTTGATAATGTTGAAATAGCATTTCCTGATAGATTTCTAAAAAATATTTAAAATTGTGAGTAGTAAAATACAATTGTAATTATGGAGTAGCATTAAAGATGTGCTATAAGGGATGCAATAAAAATTAAATTCAAATGCTTTGTGTGTTTATATTCATAGTTCAAAAAGTATACACATCTATATAAATGTTTACATTAAATGCATTAAACACCTGTTGTTCAGAAAACTTTGTTTATTGATTTAAATACTAGAGATATATGTAAACATTATCAACTTACAAGCTTACGACGACAGTCCAAAGCTTACTGAGGTCTATTTCTTTTAGCTCTGTTATTTGTGCAGGACTGCCACCGCATTTTAGCTTGAGGAGTTCCCCCGGCAGTGGATCCGATGGCACTCCTTCGACTGCTTTGTTTCCCTTGCAGGAACATAATGACGGACAAAATCCTAGTGATCCCTCAACGAACAGGAATAGGACAATTATCGCAAATAGCCCCATTTTACCCCTTTCACACAAAATCGCGATGGCACAAAGCCAATTACGAATAATAATCACATCTTCACAAAATTCCTCGCTACGTCAATGGCACGCTTAAAAGATCAGGCACAGAATGAAATATATCAATTACGCGTAATTATTGATGCTAAATGCGGCACATTTCAGTTGGCAATGGTTTAATTTTATGTAAATAGATAAATAAACAATAGTGCAACTAAACACAAGCACTCATCCGACATTTGTAGAAAATGACTGATTGATTGAACGAACGATTAGTATAGTGATGGCAAAAGAACGAAATATTAATATTTTTTGAGCCACAGACCATATACAAACAAGTGTTCTCTATTCTCTTCTATGTTTTCGGGGCTTCGATCACATCGCCAATGTCATGTTGTATGTAGGACATACTGAAAAGGTTATTATACAGTAATAAAAAGATACGATAACATACGGCAATGTTTCACAATAGGAGTATATATGTTAAAAAGAAATTCAGTTAATATTACAATTTTTAAAAAGATCCACTTAAAAGTATCAAATATGCTCGCATCCGTTGCAGATCTATGACATATGAAATAGAATACAGATTAAAAATAATAGAAGGGAATTCAGATTTTTTCAAATCAAATGGTGAACCGTTAATCGTTGATCGTTGCTGTTTATTTTGTTTTATTATAAATGCTTAAATAGAATATACATATTATTTAATATCATGTTAGATTCAAGATATTCTGATAACGAAATATTGAGAAGAGATATACCTTCTTTTATTGAACCTAGGCCACCTGTGATATCAAACCCTTTTATGAGGCCCAGGCCCCAGAAAGGTACCAACTTATTGGAACTATTCGAAGAAGACTCAGAATGTGAAGAACCAGAATTAGTCCAAGTATATCTAAGATTAAAACCGTGCAATAAACCTAGTAGCCTTTACGAAATTCGATCCGACCGATGCTTAATTACTTCTCTGGACACCACAACTGCTGGGCATGGGAGACGAACTCAACATAATGTATCCAAAATGTATACTTTCTCTCATATATTTGGACCAGATTCAAGCCAAAAGGTTCGTAATATTAAATATATTAGAATATGAATGTGTATTATGAGTTTTATATTAAAACATTGTAATTATTTTATTTTTAGGAAATATTTGAAAGTGTCGTTAAAGATAACTTAAAAAAGCTTCCCGAAGGGCACAACTTTACTCTCCTTACATATGGAGCATCTGGTTCTGGAAAGACTTTTACACTTATGGGCACTGTTTCATCACCTGGCCTGGTACCAAGATCCCTAGAATATGTTTTCAAAGTAGTTGATGCCGCACAAAGCCCAGAATTTAAACCTGCAGAAAGAGGTGCTGATAGACTTAGCTATGCAGAACAGAATTATGAGTTACAAGTATGTATACGAATTAGTAATATAAATATAAAAGATTATTTTTGTCATGTAAACTACAACTACAGTAGAATCTGACTAATCCAACCCTATTTGAGCAAAGACTGAGAGTATTGTATGGTATTGGTTTGTGATGATCATTCTCCACACGGCCTTAAAATAAATTTATTTATCATAACAACAAAATATAAATATTTATAATTAATCAAAATCAGTTTCACACTGTATCCTGCACGCAGCAGGGTAGGCAGAGGGACGTAGTGTTAAGACACTCCGTTTAGTGGCAGAACTCTACACCGCACTTTGTGTTTGCTTTCAGAGCGAAGTAATGGACATATAAATTTAAATAAATATTTCATCTCCTCAAGTGGGGATCGAACCCACAACCAGTCGATTTACAGTCACACTTTATGCCCACGTGTCATGACTGGCCTCATTACTTAATTATTAGTATATACTATATATTACTTGTGCTTTTCAGTGGGTTAAAAGGCTTAGACAAATTTCAGCACCTCTCAGGGATAAATATCGTAGAATGAGTGCTCAGTTATTTGGTGACTTGACTTCCAGTAATATGGACCTTTCTAATAGAACAAGACACTATGTATGGGTAAGCATATATTTTAAAATGTTATTATAATGTTAATTAAAATATTATTATATACAATATTTTTTATTTTAGTGTTTTAATTGTTAATAAAATATTCCTTTTTTATAGGTCTCCTTTATAGAAATCTATAATGAAGGTATTTATGACTTATTGGTACCTGGTGAAAGAAAAAACTCTTCAAAATTAGCTATAAGAGAAGACTCAAGTGGCAATGTTTATGTTAAGGTATAAAATAATAAATAGTGACTTAAGGAAATAAGTTTGATATCATTGGTATTCAGTGGGTCAAAAAGAGTAATTACAATACATTTTCAAGGGAGCAACTCAAACATTTGTGAAGTCAGGAGAAGAAGCATATGATGTCATGGTAGCCGGCAAGCACAATTTACAAGTAGCAGCGACGGGGATACATGCGCAGTCTTCACGATCACATTGTATATTCACTATTACTATGATTACTGAGACTGGTGAGTTTTCAGTTATATATTGTTAAATTTTAAATGTACATGTATTACATTTTTTGTTTATAATATATACAAAATATTGAATTATAGATCAATTGTGGCCAAAGTCACATGCGTGTAACAACTAGATTTCCCATTTTCTGCCCAATTCTGAAAGCATTGCTTGTTGAGTAGTGCAACTCAATGCCAGAACAAATATTTAATTAGATCGATTGGGATGGAACCTACAACACGTTATGATTGTATATATGTGTATGTGATGGCAGAGGACGGCGTCCGCTCGTCGTGCGTGCGGCTGTGCGACCTGGCGGGCTGCGAGCGCGCGGCGCGCACGCGCAACACGGGCGCGCGCATGCACGAGTCGCGCGCCATCAACTCCTCGCTGCACGTGCTCGAGCGCTGCCTGCGCGTGCTGCGCAAGAGGAACCACCCGCAGGCCACTGCCGCCCTGGTGCCCTACAGGTGTGTGCGTGCGTGGCGTTTATTCCCCATAACATACATATAGGGGAATGAATAATTTTCATATATCTCTCTATACCATGTATCCATGGTATAGAGCAGTGGTTCCCAACCAGTGGTCCGCAGAAGCCTAAATGTGGTCCGCGAACGATTTTAATTTTATGACTGGGGATGGTGAGGGGAAGATTCTGTTTAATTATCACAGATAATTTTTATTATACCTACATGCATAGTGATCCATGCTACCAGTAATGATATAAAAGTGGTCCTTGATCAAGAAAAGGTTGGGAACCCCTGGTATAGAGCGATATATGAAAGCGATATATCCATATATCATGTAATTGAAAATTTCGTTTTCCATATTAACACATTGTTCTGCAAGACACATCTTGTTTTGTGAGATAAAACGTGAAGTTGGTATAGAAAAACTAAATATGTTATTAGATAAAAAAATTGAGAATTTTAAAGTATGAACAATGAGCATTCAAGTTCTCTAGTATTACTCTTAGTTTCAATATATTAAGTTGATTGCTTTCGTTACACTTATAATATTTGAATAATTTTTAATAATAATAAATTTTAATAATTATTAACCAAAAAGTTAAATTTAAGTAAATCAAAAAATTTTGTCCTTATATTATATTATATCTCTTGTTCTGATGTGATTTAGGGCATATGCCTCTTCTAGCTGCTTCAAATGCTCTCTAACCACCTCATAATTTTTATCTATTTCAGAGAATCAAAGCTAACACGCCTACTCGGCGCTGGTTTATCTGGTTCCCGAGGTGAAGCTGTCAGTATGGTGGTCACACTTAATCCAGCCCCAGAGTATGCTAATGAGACCCGCCATGTCTTACAGTTAGCCGCAGTTGCAAAGGATATACGTATGTTTTAATTTATGCTATTTACTGTCATTCAGAATGGGATGCCAAAACCAAAAATAACTATTAATGTTTACAAACAGGTTTTGTTAGTCTTTATAAAACTTTACATATTTTAAATAATTAAACGTAACTAAACGCCGCGCTTAGTATGTGTTATATTGTAGTTTTTTGTTGTATTTTTTTAGAAATAAACAACACAATATCAGAATATCCGAGCTCATTGGAAAGCAGTACACAAGACACAACAATCACATCCAGCACTGAAATGATGAAACTGAGAGCAGACAACGAAAGATTGCATTTTGAATTGGTTCAGTAAGTTATATTTAAAATATGTAACAATTATCGTTTTTTTATTTTGCTTGAATTTGAATCTTAAAAAAATAAAAGTGTACTAATTACACTTTAGATATAAATGTGACCAAATATAATATTTCTAAACTAGATTGCCTAAGACCGACGTAACGCAGTGGCAGAGAGTGTAATTGTAAATGCTATGAATTATGAGTTCGGATAAAGTAAATTATTTCACTTATTCATTTATTTTGTATCATATAATGTTTTTTTTTCAACAGAGCCCAGTCCCGTATAAAAGAACTGCAATCTTGTATGGAGGAAAGGCAAGCGTCAGCAGCGGACACCATGAAGGAAGTGGTGGAGGAGGCCAAGGCTATCACTAAAGAGTATTATGAAGCTCAGATACAAACTTTACGGGACGAAGTACGCGTTTAAATTTAAATTAAATAATTATTTTGAAATTTCATGCCAATGTAGCAAAGACATGTGAATGTAATGGAGACAGTTGTGGATTCGATCCCCACTCAAGGGCATAAATGAGCTCTGGTGGACAGGCGGCGTTGAGTGCCTAGTTCCTAATAGTAATATTTAGTATACTATTTTTATTTCATCTTAAATTATTGGTGGAGGATATTACAAAATTTTTATATTACAGATGGAACAGATGGAGGAAGAATATGAAAGTCGTCTCAATAAAACTGTTAGATCTTCCAATGGTGATACACCTTCAAAGAATATGCAACTTAAGGTAAAAATAAATTACTATTTTTATCATGTTGAATTCTTTAAATATATTTATATTTTTATTAAAATATAAACTTACATATTTAGATAAGAAACACACATATAAACATTTGAACGTAGCAGAATTTGGACCCACAACTTTTGGAAACCGTTCAAGCTATTGTCGTCAATTGAGCTATACATTCTAATCGACGTATGTCGAAATTTTCTTTTTTTTTTATCTTATAAAACTTTGCTTCTGCGCTTCAGCGCTTGCATATAAAGACGACATTTGTGGCTTTAATTACCACTCGGAGTGATGAATTATTTTCATGTTTTTGCTCTGATAACAAGACAAAGCACGGCGTTGAGTTCTGCCACGATGACTCAGAAATTCTTGAAGTGTCTTAACACTGTGTACCCTCTGCTTATCTTGCTATATGCGGAATACAACGTAAATCTAAAAAGGTACATAGTTTCTGTGTGAATTTATTATATTAAGCTCATATGAACTAATGTTTGTATCACTTTTTATATGTTTATATTTATAATTAACAAATTTATGGTTTTACTTACAGATCAATCAACTGATGACTGAAAATGCTATCTTAGAGGTAATTCTTCCATTTTAAAAAATAAATAAATCAGCTTCACGCTGTACCCCGCATAGGAGGGTAAGTAGAGGTAGTAGGCTACCTCTAATCACACTTTGTTTCCCACTTTCGGCCAAATTCTGTACGCATTTCGTGTGAAGTGGCGGAACTCATCGCCACGTTTTGACTCGACACCAGAGACTCGAATAAACGAAAATATTAAATTTTACATTTCCTTGAGTGGGAAATGAAACATTTAATATTTTCTATTTTATTTTTTTTTATTTACTACTTTATTCAAATGACTTAACGTGTAAACAAAATGAAAATGTTTGACAAAATACACTTATATATATAATTCTTCTATACGAGTGCTTGTCACCCTACATTTTTTTTTCGATTGGATCTTTGATGAATTTTTGTAATTTTATTTAAAAAGATTCCTGGATAGTAGAATTGGACCCCGTGGTGACCACGTGGGTGGTGGATGTGGTGCTACAGTTAATATATTTTGTGCTATACTAAGAAAACTAGAAATACATTAAATAAAAATATATTGTCTAGCTTAATTTCTGAGCTATTTATTGATAATTCTACTAATAAAGTTATATATAGCAAATAATGTTTTTATTGTTTTTTATTCTCTAGGAAAAATATGCTGCTGAAAAGTTGGCACGAGCTCGAGCTGAGGAGGAAGTACAACATTTACGCGCTTGTATAGAAGAGAGAGATGGTAAGTTGATTAACTATGAACAGATATTTTTAACAATCTAAAATGTTACGCACATATATTAAATTTCGGATAATAATGCCTCGGGAAATCGGCGGAAACTGGAAAATGGAGTGCAGCAGAACTCAACGCCGCACTTTGCCTCGTTACCAGAGCGTGGACATTAAAGCATCAAATATTGCACTCCTCTGAGTCATCGAACCCTCAATCGTCGCGTTGTCGCACTGTTGTTGTTGTGTGTGTTTGTGCTTTTGCGCCACGATCGCCGTAATTAAGTATCTATCAGCCTCACTGGCATATGACTTGCGAGTGAGGCTGACAGATACTTAATTACGACGAGGCGAGTGATACCTAATTACTTAAAAATATGTAATCATACATATACGCGGCGTTGAGTTCCGCCCCTCAACACGCAATGCCTGCAGAACTCGGCAGAAAGTAGGGAACGGAGTGTCTTAACACTAGTCTTCCTCTGCCTACCTGCCTCTGCTGTGTGTGGGAATTCAATTTAATTTTTTATGTAATCATACATTTATGTTTCAGAAAAAACAGATGAAGATAATATACTTATTAAAGAAGACGTAGTAGACCTATCGGACAATGAAAAAAGTGACGATGATGATCCTTGCAATGAAAGCCTAGAACCTATTTTTAAGAAAGAAGACATAAATCGTTCAAGAATGATACAACAGAGTGCTATTAACGACGAAAGTAGTTTTTGTAGTGACCACTCCGATAATAGTGTGTTAAATAAAACCACTGGCACTCTAAAAGATGAAAATATCAATGATAGTAATGGTAATGATTGTACATTTGAAACCGGTAATGACGTTAGTGCTAATAATGAAAGTTTCAACGATAATAAAGAACCAGAAGTTGTTACAACTGAAGTAAATATTGATGTTGATAATGATATAGAATTTAAAAAAGATATACAATTATCCAGAGACACATATTTTGTAGAAAATAATGATCATATTGTAGATGATAAGAAAATAGTTATTTCATTAAGTAGAGCTACTTATTGTGTTTCAAGTAACGACGAGATTGTCAATGTTTTAGATATTGATAATAAATCTAAAAATAATAGAAATTCCCTTAAATATAACATGGCTAAAGATAGTGCATTAGAAACAGATAATAATAACAAACCGAATACATTTATTAATAATATAATAAGTTCTATCAAAGAATCTAATTTGAATACTCAAAGTAATAATTCACTAACTTTATTCGAGAAGTTAGAAGAAGCGACAAAAAATGATACAGATACAAACTCTAATGACACTAGCTTTTTCAATATTAAAAAGCTTAAAGAAAAACGTAATTTCTTTGGCCGTGACGATGTACCTTTGTCTCCTGAAACACCGGCGACCGTCGTCAAATGTAAAGATAGGAAAATATATTTTGATAATATTGATAATTCTAGTAATAATGATAATGACAAAGTTAAAATTGATGATTATCGTTCACCATCTATCGTAAAAGACGATGTAACTAATAACTTTGAACCCAGTATGATCAAAAAGTTGCTAGGACAAAGTATTACAAACAAAATCAAGATTTGTGAGAACAAAAATGATTCTATAGATTTATTTGAAGCACTCGATTCGCCTCAAGCGTGTAATAAAGTACAGGATGATATTGAAAATGTCAGAAAATCTATTCAGAATGTTGCTATAATATCGGAAGACGCAATTGTTTGTAAAAATGTAGATATAGATCATAATCAAGAAATAATATCAAATGTCGAACTAAACGATGTAGAAGAAACTAATGACAATGAACACGTAGAAGAAATAGTTAATAACGTAGATGTTGAAAGTAATAAAGGCAATTCGCAAAATAAAGAAATAATTTCGAAAATATCTATAGAAAATACAGATGAAATTGAAAAAGTAAACAAAGATGAATCACAATTACAGATAAATAATACTAAAACAGATAACACTTTAGATGAATTTGAAAATATTTATAAAGATATAACAACATCGAGAGCTACTGAATTCGATTTACTTGTATCACAAGAAATTAAAGATTGTACAATATATACTACTAATACTAACGATGAAACAGAAAATGATGACTTAAAATATAATTTACGACAAAAATCTAAAATGGATAAACCTAAAAATCAAACGAGAAGAGGAAAAAAAGTATTGGAATGTTCTCCACCAAAAAGTGAAACAGCTAAACCAAAAAAAAGGAATTTAAGACTACGACGACGTCAAAATGCATCTGAAGATAATTCTGAAGATGGATCTAAAGATAGATCTAAAGATGAATCTAAAGATATAGATGCAGATACAAATGAAAAAGACATAGGAAAAGCGAAATTAAAAGATATAATAAATTTACAGAAGGAGTTTTCTGATGTGACATTAGATAAACCGGCTCCCGCCAAAGAGTTCAAAGATATACCATCGCCTGAGAAGAATGACAATGAGAATCTACCGCCAGTACTTGGTATACAGAGTTGTCCTGCTAAAAGGTAAATATATACTTGTTGTGGCCACGGCACGACGGCACAGCGGCGCAGAGTGTGACTGTCAACGCGAGGGTTGTGAGTTCGATTCCAACGTGGAAACAGTTTAACATTTTCTAGTTCTGGTAAGACAAAGAGTGGCGTTAAGTTCCGCCAATACGCACAAAATGTCTCGAAAATTGGTGATAAATTATGTATCTGAACACTGAATTCCCCTGCCTACTCTAGATGCGAGATACGGTGTGTAGCAGAAGAATGTAAAGAAGCTGCTTAACTACACTTAATGAAACTAAAATAGCATAAAGCCTTTAAAGCAACAACAAATTCATGTAAATACAGTGTAGTGTAGTTATAAAAAAATATTCAAAATCTTAAAAATATTTTTTAGGTAGTTTCTTTTATTTTTTTATCACATTTCACATTTGTTTGCAATCAAAACGTACTTTAATATACATAGACTGGAATGCGCAACCTTCTCAAGCTCTCAATTGGTATCATTGAGGCCATCACGCTTGTGGTGCAGTGGGACTGTATATATTATATTTGTGACTATTGTGGGATTTGAGTAAATAATTACATTTAAATGATTTTCATGTCTGCGCTCTGGTATATAAACAATGTCTGATACGGAGTGTCTTAACACTGGATTCCCTTTGCCTATCGTGCTATGCGTGAAATAGAAAAACTACCGCTAATATATTATTTTTCTATCAGTATAACTCGGAGTAGGCGAAAGCTATTCACACCACGACCTGAACCTTTAGAAGAAAGCCTAGAACAATCTGCCAACAGCAACGAAAGGCTGTATGTCCCAAGGCCTTCATATCACAAACTTAGAGTGCGACGTAAGCTTTAAAAAATTAAAAAGCTAATGCTATTAATGTTCTGCCAGGAGCGTGAACCACAGATACAAACGACGAACGAAGTAAATTGAAAAAAATCTTAATATTGTTTTTTTATCTTCACTTACATAAATATGACATTAAAATGTTGACCATAACCTGTAATTATGTAATTTATGAATAAACTTATATTTTACAAGTGGTTTTTTATCATTTCATGCCCATTACATGTTGTCACAAATAATAATAAAATTTCTTTTAAATAAAATTAAATTAGCTTCACGCTGTATCCCGCACACAGCAGGGTAAGCAGAGGGAACCTAGTGTTAAGACACTCCGTTCCCCACTTTCTGCCGGATTCTGAAGGCATTGCGTGTTGAGTGGCAGAACTCAACGCCGCGCTTAACCTCGACACCAGAGCGAAGAAATGGAAATATAAATTTAAGTAAATATTTCATCTCCTCGAGTGGGGATCGAACCCACAACCAGTCGATTTTGCAGTCACACCTCGTGCCGCTGCGCCACGACCGGCCTCTTGATACTCAAATTAAATTTCATAAAGTAATACATGATCCCCAAATTAAATAAATTTAATCTGATTAAACTTTTAGCAGTTAGTAAACTAACTACTTGCTTAAATACTGTTAAAAATTTAATTAATTCTTGATAATCTATGGAGAACGAAAAAATATTGTAACGCAGGTAGACATAAACATCTCTACATTATATATAATTATAGCCCCCGCGCGCTTACATCCGGTTGAACTATATACGAATAATTATTTAATATATTGTACACTTACAATATATATTTAGGGAAAATTGATTTATTTTTAAATATAGTAATCTATACTGTTACGACGTTACGATTATGATATGCTTATTATTAATTTAGCATCCTTTTTAAACATAAGCGTGCTCAAAGCAAATAATAGAACACATATGCTTTAAGCACGGGCTGGAAACTTCGATACTCGATATTATATCAAAACGTGTAAAACCACACTGCATTGTGTACGGCCAAACGCGCAACTGTGCTGACGTTTCGCCGTCTCGTCGATGCAGCCGTTATCCTTATTACCGGCAACTATATACCTTTCCACATCTATATCGTTGAGTTCCGTCTCTTAACTTGCCATACCTCCAGAATTCGGCTGAAAGTGTGGAAAGGAGTTGGAGTGAAGAGAAAGAGCGCTATGTTTCCGCTGCCTACCCTGCTGCGTGAGATATCGTGAAACTGATTTGAATTTTATATATTTTAATATTAAATAATAATTCAATCCTACGAGAGGAGATCGAACCCACAACCGTTGCGTTACATTCTTTCTCTTGTGTCCCTACGCAACGATGACCTCTCAGTTTAAACTAAAATATATGGAAAAATTAAATCAATGTGAAAAAGTTATGCTTTTAAGATTAAAATAAATAAACATGAAATCAAATACTTATCAATTATATCTATATAATATACACTCGTATGAATATTAAATTAACAAACGAACTATTACAACAGTTTTAATGGACACTTATTTCAAATTATCACCAACTGACTGATGTGAAATACTATGTACATTGCGATGGGCCCGTAGTCTCCTTGAAGACTCCAATCACCCAATTGATATTTTGATCTCGTCAAACGAAATTATACCTAATAATATATTTTTTTTGAAGCGACAGGGTTAAAGTTGTATTAATTTACGATACTATTATATGTGGAATGTGGATCCATCAATTTCGTTTATTGATAAATGTCAACCATACCTTTTGGGTATATGTGTGTTCTGTGGTATCAACTGTCAAACAACTAAATACGTCAAATGAGATACGAAACTGAGTGCAACGCAGTTCTTGTTGTTTATTATGAAGTCAAAATAAAAGAAATTAAAATATAATTATACAAATATATTATTTTAAATATGACGACTAACGCGCGTGTGGCAGTATCTCAAATACTGCGTAACAAAGATGACACTGTCGATGATGACGATGAGCCAAAGAAGAAATCGCGAGAGGATTGGAGGAAAGCTAAGGAATTGGAAGAAGCTCGTAAAGCTGGTACAGCTCCCGCAGCTGTTGATGAAACTGGTAAATATTAGTTTATGCTCAAATCTTATATGAAAATAATACTTATATTTATATTATTATAGCATTGTCTTCATATTTACTCTTTACTTCTTATTATACAGTCAATCATAATAAAATTTAAAGAAAAGTTTCATAAACCATAACAACACATCATCCATATTGCTTATTTTTCCAGGCAAGGATATAAATCCTCACATTCCACAATATATTTCATCTGCCCCATGGTACTATGGGACAGCAGGACCTACATTAAAACATCAGCGGCCTCAAGAGGATAGAGAGGGACAATTTACAAAACTTGATACATATTATAACAAAGGTGTTACTGTAAGTAATTATTACGTACATAATTTTAAGTGTAGTTCTTAAATCTAAAACTTAGTGATAAGTCATTTTAAACTTTTAAGCCTTTCCATATTTTTTGCATCTGTTTAATAAATATTACATACATTCTCCACTGACCATTTGGGTATATCCAAAGTTGGGTCATAAGTAGACAATAAAAATAAATTAATAACACTTTAATAGTTAATTTAATATTGCTATAAATCCATTTACAGGCAACTGTATCAACTAAATATAGAAAAGGAGCATGCGAGAACTGTGGAGCCATGACTCATAAGAAGAAAGATTGCTTAGAGAGACCTAGAAAAGTAAGTATTTTATTGAGTCTTATGAAATGTGTAAATATTACTTTTTTACTGGAAGGCAGAAAGGTTAGCAGTAAGATACTTAATTTCTCACTTTGAATCCAATATTCCAAGATTGTATATACAATATGTTAATAAATAACTAGAATTTAACATCACTATTTTTTTTATGCAAGGAATTAATAATTTTAATATAATTACTTACCCACCTGGAGATGGAACCCACAGCCATAGCAATTTCAATCTAAATCCATTTTATTGTGCAATGACAGCCTCTTTATGACAAATAGCTAAATAAATTTATTTATTTATTTTATTATAAATTTGAAAATTTTATTCTATTGGTTAGTCCATTTATGAAGAGGAAGGCCCATTTATGGGCTATATTACTTACTGTATCTACGGCCACAGGTACCTTATCAACATAATCACTATCTAAATTTCAGATAGGAGCAAAATTCACAAGTGCAGGCATAGCTCCTGATGAATTCAATCAGCCTAACCTAAACCTAAGTTATGATGGAAAAAGAGACAGGTGGAATGGCTATGACCCGGAACAACACAAAGCCATCCTTGAAGAGTACCAGAAAGTGGAGGAGGCTAAGAGGGAATTGAGAGCTAAGAAATTGGAACAAGGTAAATATTTGTTTATTTTTTATAATAATATGAGGTTGCTGTGGTCCAGTGAGGAGTGCAGAGGAATTATTTATTTAATATTTTCATTTCCTTGCTCTGCCAACAATTTACTAGTGTATGGAAGAGGGTGTGTCTTCCTCCTAGTTTCATCACTTTCTATATACCGTGTTATATGTGTAGATAGTTCTTGTTTTTAGTTTTCCTGTAAGAACTGAAACTATTGAGTTATTTCAATGGGTGGGTTCAATTTTCACTTGAAGAAATATAATAATTAATATTTTCATTGCCTCACTCTGGTAATGAGGCCAAGTGCAGCTTTGATTTTGGCTTTAAGCCACTCAACTACTACTTGTTCTTAGATCCAACTGCTACAGAAGAAGATGAAGATCTTGAAGGTGAAGATGAAGACAAATATGTAGATGAGGTTGACATGCCTGGTACTAAAGTGAGTATTGATTTTTTTTTTGGTTTCTATTGATTTTTGTTTGTATTGTTGGCTAAATAGATATTACACCACATTAATCATCTGACATTGCATTAAAAGGTTTTTTCTCATTATGCAAAATGTTGGAAATTGGTTTCAGTAACTTTTATTCTTAGTATTATACTTTATTTGGAATAAAAAACTAAAACAATATAAATATAATCAGGTCTCCGCCTTCCTCTCAAATTTGAGCCTACATGTTGAATGATGGAATTCAAGGTCACACTTTTTTTAGTAGATAGAGAAAATAGTTTAAAAATTATTTATATACAATCACTTCTCCGAGTGGGTAACGAATTCGCAATCGTCGCGTTTACAGTTGCCACCGAGGTGGCTTTTTATTGATTTTATTATTTATTATAATAAACTGAACCTTCATTCCAGGTGGATTCCAAGCAACGTATTACAGTGCGTAACTTACGTATAAGAGAGGACACGGCTAAATATTTAAGAAATTTAGATTTGAACTCCGCATACTACGATCCGAAGACCAGATCCATGAGGGACAATCCTAACCCTGAGGCTGCTGAGTGAGTTTTGTATTTTTTTGTATGTATGTATGTAATGTATTCATAGAGAAATGGATATTATAAAACTGAAGAGTTGCTGTGGTTGGGCGCGCTAATCTCAAGAACTACTAGTACAAATTGATAACTTCTTTATAATGTTCATTTACCATGGAAGGCGTTATCGATTTTTGGTCCTTCTTTTCCAATGCGATTATTTATGAAAATACATTGTATATATTTTTGTCATATTATACTAAATTTTAGCTTATAGTAATAAAAAACGTAAACAAAATAAAGTGATATGGCCGCCTTTTTACATTTTGTCGTATAATATTCTTTTGTCAATTTCGTTATTGTTAACACAGTATAAAACAATTATTAAAAATATATGCTATGTTTACAGATGAAATTATGTGATATTTAAATATAAAATAAACATTAAAATTAGTGTTGCTACCACCTGTTCCAAAGGCAGTTCTGCTCATTAAAAAAGTTTGCAACTAACTTGCTTGTTTGCTTTTCAATATTACCATTTTACACCACAATTCTTATTTAAATTCCGTAATGAAAACTTATTTGAACACGTCCTCCACCCAGATCCGAGTACGCGGGCGAGAACTTCGTCCGCTTCTCGGGCGACACGGGCGCGCACGCCGCCGCGCAGCTGTTCGCGTGGGAGGCGCGCGCGCGCGGCCTGGACGTGCACCTGCTGGCCGAGCCCACTAAGCTGCAGCAGCTGAGGAAACAGTACGAAATGCAGAAGGACATGTTTAAGACGCAGGTAAATTGATTTCCCTTTTTTTAGCCGGGTAGACAGAGGGAACCTAGGGTTAAGACACTCTGTTCTCCACACGCCACTAATTTTTTTAAATACTGGGTGTTGAGTATAGCAACTTAAAGCCGCGCTTTTCTTCGACTTATTTACTAGAGCGAGGAAAAGAAAATTATTTATTCCCCCAAATATCAGTCGAAACCACAGTCGTCGCTTTTAGTCACAAGCATTTATATATGCTTGTGACGATACAAGAAACTAAATAATATACTTTTTTAGAAAACGTATAAAAATTTAAACGTAGCGGGACTCGAACCCGCGCCTCCTGGAGGAGTCCTTTCCTAAGTGTGGAATAACACTTTAAAAATGTTTAAAAATAACTAAATAATATCTTTAAATTAAATTTGTCTGAAACTGAACTGCTGAAAATCAAAAGACAACCAAAACTTACTTATTAGCTTATTGTTAAAGTATACTCAAATTATATTTAGTATAAAAAGTGCAACAAACATCCATCCTCACAAACTTCCAAATTTAAAATAGTATTAATAGGACAGATAGTATTGTAATTGAAATCATTTTCTTTTCGTTTCAGGTAAAACAATCAGTTCTAGACAAATATGGTGGGGAAGAGCATCTCAAGGTGCCGCCCAAAGAGCTCCTCCTGGCGCAGAGCGAAGTGTTCGTCAGATACAACAGAGACGGTACTCTAGCCGGTGCGGCCGAGAAACAACTAGCTAAGTATGTTTTTTTATTTATTTTGTTTTCAGAAAAACAGAGAACGTATTGTGTGAACGTAGTGCCGCTCCTACTTTTATCACAAGTGGGAAATGAATATTTCGTTACCCCGAGTCGAAATCGAATCCTTAACCGCCTCGTTTACAGTTATACACTGCCCCTAAGTTACCAGCATGAAACTCAAAAAAACTTAAAGAGCTCTTGGATAGTGCTATATTCCTGCTAAAATTATTCTTATATTTTTTTAACATAATATATGATTTGGCTGCAGGAGTAAATATGAAGAAGATGTATTAATAAATAATCACACGTCAGTGTGGGGTTCGTACTGGAGGGATGGCCAGTGGGGATACAAGTGCTGTCATTCCTTTATAAAGGTATGATTTTTTTACATTTAATATACATAAGAAAGTATTTAAAAATTTTGTACTTTGGAAGCGGACAGGTAAACGATTTGGTTATTTTTTAATTTATCTGTACCCTATTATTTGTTTTCAGACAAAATCTTAACACTTATTGCTCTGAATTTCATTTCATAAAATAAAAACTATTTTTTTCTATTAAAAATAGAATCATTTTATTTAAGTAAAATATAATTAAAAAGCTCATATAATGAGGAATCTATTCTATTACTTTATTTATTTATTTGTCACTTATTAATACTGGACTACTATTACTATTAAAGACATACTTGTATGAATAAGGTTATATATTTAATTTTTGGATATTTTGCAGTTCCATGCACAAATAGACAGAGGCCTAGGGAGTTTAAAAAGAGGCCGTCTTGGCGCAGTGGTGCAATCCTGCTGGGATACAGCGTGAAGCTATAAAAGTCATAGTTTCATTAATCATATGTTATAACAGCTTTTTGCACTTTAAATTGTGTAAAATCCAAAAACAAAATGGACCAAAAATCTTCAAAAAATCGATTTTTTTTTTTGCTTTACGCTGTATCCAGCATGTGCAGGGTGAGCAGAAGGAATCTGAGCACCTAGTGTTAAAAACTAAATTCCCATTAGAACACTTTCGTTTCCTGTCATTTTATTCTAGGCATTGCCTTGTTACCAAAACGAAAATATATATTTTTTATTTTCCTCGAGTGTTAATCGAACCCACATCCTGTAGCGTTTACAGTCTCACGCTTGTGCCGCTGCGCCAAGACTGGCCTTAGTGCTTATGTTATATTTGCAATTTTTTTCCCAGATGTCTTATTGTGTGGGTGAAGCCGGAAAATCGGTGATTCTAGAAGTTCCTGAACCCTCAAAGGAAGGAATCAGCCAGAAGGCAGTGAGAGATGGTTAGTCTATTTTTTGTCACTCAAATAGTAAGATTGTGTTTTAGAATTTTATATATTGAAATTTCTTAAATCTTTTTGAAAGTACTTTCAAAATTTGCTGTGTCCCTTGCACAACAATATTACGATTTTTTTATGTTTTATATACACAAAATATATATCAAAATTATATACACAGGCATAAGAAAAAAAAAAAATAATATTAAAAATATTATATTAAAGTATTAAAATTATAACATTTTTTTGTTAGAAAAATCAGAGAAATCATCATCTTCCTCATCATCATCAAGCTCTGAAAGCAGTCCCGACTCCGAAGAGGACAAAAGAACGAAAACTGAGAAGTCCAGCAAAAAGAAGAAAGACAAGAAGAAAGCGAAGAAGAAGAAGAAGAGGGAACAGAAGAAGGGAAAACGTGATGAGGACAAACTGAAGAAGGCATGTTAATAATATAGTTCTTTATCCATTACCTTTATATGTTTGAATTTAAAGTTCTTACATGCCGTAATATATAGACATAAACATATGTATAGACCCCCGCCTTCAACTTCCTACTCCTACGCGCATTTCGGGCCGAGATCGAACCTTGACTGTCAATATAGTGTGAATCCTCCCATATAATACATGTATCTTTTTTTCTGACAACGCAGAATAATCGATTACGCTATATCCGGCGTATAGCAGAGTAAACAGAGGAGACCTAATGTTAGGACATTCCGTTTTCCATTTTCCGTTTAATATTTACCTTGTCTTGTGTACTTACTAGAGCGAAATGAAAATCATTTATTCCCAGTAGTGAGAGACGAACCCCCAACCGTCACATTTACACACAGTGTCGCTGGGCTCCAACGGCTTCCCTATATTGAACTAAATAATATTTTTTCAACAGGCACTAGAAAAAGAAGAAAGAAGCCAAAAGCATGCAGATTATCTATTATCAGTGGATGAAAGAAAACGGCCATACAATAGTATGTATGAAGTTAAAGAACCATCCGAACAGGAAATGGAGGCTTACATGATGAAACGGAGACGGGAGGAAGATCCTATGAGCCAGTTTATGTAGAAATTATTATATATTATGTTGCATATGAAAATATATAGTGTGTGTGGTTTACATGTCTTGTTTTATTTTATACCATTTTTTTATAGTAGTAAGTTGTTGAGGCCGTCGTGGCACCGGTGCACAAGGGTGCGACAGTAAAGCGTGATGTTGAGCATGGGCGTAATGTAGGGGGGGCCGTGTGGCCTGCGTTCCGCCACTTAACACGCAATGCCTTATGAATTCGGTGGAAAGTGGGTGGGGGAAAGTAAGTGTCTTAATGGGAACGGAGTGTTTTAACACTAGGTTCCCTCTGCCTAAATTATTATTTTCGGGATACAGCGTGAAGTTATACAAATAACTAAATACTCCCATGATCTATCTAATCATTGTAGCAAATGCTCAGTATGTATGCAGTATTCACTTTTCAGTATCACGACACTCTTTCAGCTCAGTTCTATTGACAATATTTTTTATAATAATTATTGACAATATCTTAAAACATAAGTTTATTACAAAAGTTATATAATTCGTTTTAGAAAAAAATTGTGATTTGAAAAGATGCAAAAAAAGCATATGTCTAAAGCAGTGATTCTCAACCTTTTTTTTGTTGCGGCACGTATTTAACGATTTCAAAATTTGGCGGCACACAAAGAAAATTTGGCGACACACAAAGAGAAATTATTTACTACAACACACTGCATAAATAGTTTATGACAAAAATTTTAAATATACGAATTTATTTTTTTGTGGATTTAAATATATATTCATGTTAAAAATATTTTTCTTTTTAAATGATATAATTTAATTATATTAACATTATTCATTTATTATATATTTGTAAAATTTGGCGGCACACAAAAGTGCCGCGGCACAGTGGTTGAGAATCACTGGTCTAAAGAGATGTTCATAAATATTCAATTGTGTTGTAAGACACGTCACACCGTGACGCACGCACTTACCGTGGTCGTCTTAGTCATAGTTGTTGTTTCGTCATAAACCAATACGCCTACATATTATAGCTATCTTCATTCATTATATTTTCTACTAATATGGTAGTTTTTTATATTTATATTAAAATATATATTTATAATAAACATATGTTCATATTTGTTTAAATCATACTTATGAATGATTAATGATTGTTTTATTAAATATTTTCACATTTCACTTTTGACATTATTAAGGCATTACTGTGAATAATATATCGTGATTAGTAGTTTTTTAATAATTTCGAATATGATATGACAACACTGATTCCAAACGTCAAATACTGTTGCATTCACGTCAAATTCATTTGCTTTTTGATTAGAGAACCGTCTTAGTGGTTTGTGATTGTTTGTATCAAGAAAAAGCTATGATGGCTGAAGATACGACGGCAGACGCGACCAGACGCCTAAACGTTAAGAAACAGACGCTCGACGACGCGTACGCGGCTCCAGCGAACTTCCTAGAAATTGACGTGGTAAATCCAGTTACGATGGGAGTTGGGAAAAAACGCTACACGGATTACGAAGTTCGCATGAGGGTAAGTAGGTGCAGGATGCAGCCAATGCCTTATACGATAATTAGATTATACTGCGAATGTTAAATCTTACAAGTCAGTTTTTGTGGGCGTATCGTCAGTTAAAACCAGGCCGCTGCCACTGATTGCCGATAATTGCTCTAGTATATTCTATTTCCTGCTTCCAGACCAACCTTCCCGTATTTAAAGTAAAAGAATCCAGTGTGAGACGGCGGTACAGTGACTTTGAATGGCTCAGGACTGAACTAGAAAGGGATAGTAAAGTGAGTACATTTGCTGATAATAAACCGTTTTTGTGTTATCAAACGAACAAAAACATTTAGAGGATGAATCATTTATTGACTTTGAATTTAATTTGAGTAATTTTATAGCTATTTTTGTTTATTAATACAGTAAATGAACTGTGACAGATATTATTTATCAATGTTTAATTATACATAGAACAATATATTACTATTATTCAACCTTTTTGGTCTATAAGATAGGAAAGTTAGTTTTAATTGTTTAAATTTTTATATACAGCATTTAAAATTGATAAAGTAGCAATTTAACAAAATACCAATAAGATTTTACACTTTGTTATAAATAAAACATACTATGGGCATATCTATACAGGGTATTTATGGAGTACTAAGAACTTTTCTTCTATTTCATTAATAATAACACTTTACAACAATGTTGTATGTGATGTTAAGCATTGCTCGGTATGTTATCTTACAAATACATCTTTTTGATTTCACTGAAAGCCTTATTTTTTATATGTTAGGTCACACTGTATTTAATAAGACCCATTGTTAGAATAAATTATTATAAATACTATTATTAATAAAAAAAATTGCAAATTATCATTTATTTAAATAATTGTATATGTTTACAATTTTTTTTAGATTGCTTACCTTTTTGTATGACAATTGAGATCAGTATATGTGTACTCTTAGATTGTTTATTGTGACTGGGGATTTTTACCCACAGTAATAATTTCTATTTTTTTAAATTATGTATAAATAGTAATTAAAGTACAAATGTGTTATTATAATTTTAGATTGTAGTACCTCCACTCCCTGGTAAAGCTTTAAAGAGACAACTACCTTTCCGAGGGGATGATGGCATTTTTGAGGAAGAATTCATAGAAGACCGTAGAAAAGGTGAATATGGTGTTACTAATTCATATTATTTTATTTTAGTTTGCTAGATATGTAATAAGTCTTTTTAGCTTTACACTGTAACCCACATTTAGGGGTAGGTATAGGGAACCTAATGTTAAGACACTGTTTCCTATCCCCCAGAATAATCATATTGCTTGGCAAAACTCAATGCTGCATTATTACCACAGTGAGGAAATGAAATTTATTCTTTCTCACAAGTGGACACAACTTGATGAATTTACAGTCAGATGCTGGACCACAATGGCCATAAACATTTTGTTGTAAAATAAAATTCTAATCTTTCTGAGTTTTTAGAAAACTAGCTTACAAAACAATATTTTTACCAATAATCTTTCATTGCCTGTTAAGTGGCAGATATTAACAGTGTGCTTCATAATTCATATAATTTGTTTTTCTGCCACTCAACACGCAATGCCTTGAAAAATTCTGCGGAAAGTGGAGAATGCAGTGTCGTAACACTAGGTTCCCTCTGCCTACCCTGCTGTAAGAAAGATACAGCGTAAATCTAATATTTTTTATTATTTTTCCTCGGTGAAATTTGATTCCACAACATTTCCAGTCAAGCATTTTCTGTTCCACAATGGTCTTATTAAGATATAAACTAAAATTTTCTTTATATTAACATATAAAATATCTATACTTATTTAAACATGTTTCTAAGAATGACCTTTATAAACATGTAATGCATAACTAGTATAATATTTGTTACATGAATAATCCTATTATAAGTGTTCTTTATGCTAATCAAGTTTATACATATTTTAAATATACTTAGTTAAGACAATCTGTACTTAATATTGTAGAAGTTCCTTGGTTGAACACCTAACCTCAGGAACCACTGGTTCAATTTGAAAAGTTATTTTTATATTGGATTCTTTATCGAGGAAGGCGAGGTTATTAACATCACGTTAACATGATGTCTCTATTTAACCCACTGGCCACTGCACCTGCGGCAATGCTGCGCGTAAATACTACTATTAAAAAATTACATTAATTATGAGATATTTTGTGTTCACGCATCTCCTAAGATAGAGAGCGGCTAATTTTAAGACATTACATTGTTCTATTTACGCCTGAATTCCAGAAATGACGTGTAACATAACGCCGCACTTTGTTTACCAAATGAAATGTGAATTTAAATTTTCATTCCCCCAATGGGAATCTAACTCACATGTACAATTAAACTGCCTTGCTAACGCCACGATACGTAATAAAAGAAGATCTTTGTTAATTTTTTAAATATTCTGAAATAACAAGTGTTTATTACATTATTATTGATACAAAACATAATAATCTTTATTGTTTACAATTTGCATTCGGTCATTGCCACTGTGCCAAGGTCGACATGATCATTTAGGTAGATAGTTACCTGGTGCAGGTTCATATAAAAGACTTCGTTTGCGTAGTGAAATAACTAAAAGTGCGCAAACACGCAACAGAAGCTCTTACACTCACTTATTGACAGTCCGTAGGTAAAGTATCGAAAATGAGAAATTGCAAATTTCTTTTATTGCTGTTTTGAACTACTAACGATTATGTATACATTTAAAAATCATATAAATAGGTTTATAAAAATAGTGAAAAATTATAATTAAAACTACACTCGGTAGTTAAAGGTTGATAAAAACATTTGTGATTTTTCGCTTTCAATACTTTACCTAGGGACAATTTTTATATAAATCATGCATGATATAACATAGTCTATAGCCCTCTAAATTGACTATTCAGCACATAAATATTTCTTTAATTTGATCTAGCACTTCTAGGGATTAGCGCAACCAAACTAGCTTTTAAGTATTGGTATAGAAGTACATTTTTTTAGTTACACGCTGTATCTTGCACAAAGCATGGTAGGCAGAGAGAACCTGAGAATCTAATGTTAGGGCACAATGTTCCCATTAAGATAATTTTAAACAATTTACGCCTTATCCCGCAAGGAAAGGTTGGGCGAAAAGAAGTAAAGTTCAGGACACTTAGTTCTCCAGTTTCCTAAACAATCGAGAGAATGTCGGTGGAATGGCGAAAATCTACGCCGATCTTTGTCTTGCCGGAGCGGAGAAATGTAAAGTAATGTTTTCCTCCGTGTGTGAATCGAACCCACACCATCATATTGTGTTGTTGGAATTTTTTTAGATGTATAAAAAAATTATCATATATGCAGACGTTCTCATCAACGAGTGATAAATATGTATGGCAAATCCCGCTATGTTCAAATTTTCAATTTCTTTTTGTGGAATAAATAACATATAATATATTTTTTTAATTTTTATCATTTCAGGACTAGAAGTATTCATAAACAAAATAGCTGGACACCCCCTAGCTCAGAACGAGCGTTGCCTCCACATGTTCTTACAAGACCCAACCATTGATAAAAACTATGTGCCGGGAAAGATAAGGAACACTTAACCGATTCACTTCGAACTGTAAGATGATTCTCGACTCGCCATTTTGTTTGTGTCAGTTATGTCAGTCAAGTCAGTTATGTCAGTCGATATTTAGGTCATTCTCTAAAGTTCGTTTCAAATTAATGTAGATTAATTAACTCATTGAGGACTGTAGGTACTAAATTAGTTTTTTTTTGGTGTCATTACATTTGGTTTTTCTAATTTGTAATGTTATATGTACTATGTAAATATATTACAATGAAATTTTTGCATTATGCATATTATTTTTTTAGTAAACGAATTCGAAAGTAATTTTAAATTATTTTTAGAACTCAAAATCAAGCTTTTAGTATAAAAGTCACAGTAAAATCTACAATAAAAATCTCTTTATTTAGTATCCCCGGATATTTAAAAAATATTTAATATATACATTGGTACAGTAAAGTATTCTTAGTTTTCTAAGAAACATTTTTGTGCAGTTTTTTTATTTGATGCTAAACGTTTTTAATAAGTTGAATATTTTTTTGAAGAATAGATGATTTACAGAATAAACCACCTCAAAGGATGTTCTTTTTTTACATTATATTTGTCTGTTATAGAAAAATATTCAAATAAAATGTATTGAATACAAAATGTAATTATTATTAAATACTACTTTAAATAATAAAATATTACTTGAAATTGATAAAATAATAAAATCAAAGAAAAATCTAATTTTACATTTAGTTTTAAACTGTTTATGTTTAAAGTTATTTAATAATTATTACTATTATTTAATTTTTAAATATATTAAATAGTTATGGCGAGTTATATAGAAGAATCGTTTTAAAGTTCAACCCAGAAATGTATGGAACTGATGAGCGCTAAATAAAAAAATACATATTTTTGAAAAAAAAAATCACAATGCATTACATTCATGCACTTCATTCCACAGGTAGGAAAATTAAAAGAGTCCATGTAAAAAAATATGCTTTCGAACAAAAAAATGTTTAAAAAGTTGTTGTTTAAAATGAAAAAGTTATCTATGGTATAATTACGTGTATATTTATTGTATGCTTATAAATCTCATTGTTTTAATCATTTTTTAAGTTCAGAATTAATGGTATTTATTGTATTATTCAGTGACTAGAATAAGGTGCTTCACGTTTGTACAAATGGTGACATTATAATAGTTTTTTTTTATATTTCTATTAATCTGTATTAAAATGCTAGTTTTATTCTGTGGTTTCATTTTAGCGGGAATTTAACAGTTATACTTTTGAAAAGTAACTTTTTTATTTGTTTTCAAAAATAATGTTGCCATTATTAAGACAAAAGCAAATGTGTCGCGAATAAGAGTTTATTATCTATGAAATATAGATGTAAATTAGTTTTAGCTTTATTTTGTATGTGCCGGTCGAAGTTGTTGGTTATGAAGCAGACGCTATACAACTTATGACGGCACCGGTGTTACGATGTCACTATTCAGGTAATATATATTATTCCTAAATAAAAAAATCAAATAATTTATTTTTTTGTTTTATTTTCTATTTTATGTGTAGTATATAACGCGCTTGTTTCAATTAAAAAATGGTACGTAGAATCTGATCTTAAGCAAAAGAAAAACGATTATCTTGTAATATTTGTGAACAAATAAACAGAGACATCTATTGCAATTAAATTCAATATTTTTCAGGTTTCAAAATTACGTGGCTTTTACTTGTTTTGGCCACTGACTCTTCTTGCCGCCATAGCTTCTGTCCCCGAATATTGATCTCTTCGTGCCAGGCTTCTTGTGTTTTTCTGAAATTATAATATATTTATAAAAATTGTTTATCTTATGAAACCCTAGAACTTACGATTACATATCCAGTAAATTTTCTTGCAAGCATTTAGTAAATGCAGCAGTTGTAGCTGCTTTCCTGATAGGCAGAGAATACTCCCGTAACATATACTTTCCCTTAAAATATTATATAATCCTTCTAGACATTATAATAAGAATTACAAATATAAGCAAACAATATATATTTTGAATATAAAGTACCTGCAATTATCAATGAGTGGTAATGTATTAGGAAACACGTTCTGTAACAACAGTAGACATGGCAACACTACAACTGACAGGAATTGTATCTGCTCCGCCGGCTGGTTGACGCTGCGCCGTCTATCCATCATACTGAGGGGAGTGTAGCCCATCTCACGTTCTTTATCACCCTGAGAATTTAATGCACGTCTTAATATTTATTTATTTATCTTTTTATACCGCGTGTAGGAACTGTCCTATATAAGGGGGAGAACCTAGTTAAGATACTTTTCTTATGTTATCGTCCAAATTAGTTTTGTTTCACCATACTCGAATCGAGATTAAACCCACACAGTTTATCAATAAAATATATTATCTTGACACTAGATTCCCAGGTTCCTTCTACTGTTATGTGCGGGATACAGCGTGAACCTAAAAGAAAACCTTAGCAGTTATTGGTGCGTAATGATACTTACTTGATCATAAAACTCTTCATAAACACTTTCAGCTATTGCCTTCGAAACACCAAAAGGTTTACAGCATCCCGATAAGTCACTCGTTGTCATTAAAATACCCTGAAAGTTGGACATTGATATTAATAATCTTATACCTTATCTTGAGGTAACAATAAGAAAAATATCCTACTTCTAGATACGATGCAGGTACTTATAATTTTACGTACGGTTGAATCGTTCTATACCTACTCATGGTGTAGGAATGGAGGAAAGGGGGTGGGATCCCGTGCCCACCCCACCATTATTGCCACCAAAAACATAAACTTAACAAATAAAGAGATCAGTACAAAATGTAAGTTAAGTTAATCGGCCCCTTGGCAAATATCTTCAGATACGCCTATGTCTATAATTAGTTGGTATTTGTCTATTTGATGTTATAATTATGTAAAAAAACACCGTTTTGATATTGGTACGTCGAATACCTCTACGAGTCTGCACGCTATATTTCACGGCTCAAAATGAAACACTTCAAAACTTAAGAACACTATTATCAGCTTCACGCTGTATCCCGCACACAGCAGAGTAGGCAGAGGGAACCTAGTGTTAAGACACTCCGTTCCCCTTTTTCTGCCGAATTTTGAAGGCATTGCGTATTGAGTGGCAGAACTCAATGCCGCGCTTTTCCTCGACACCAGAGCGACCACAATGTTTTAAACCAATTGTAATGTGGTTTAGATCAACAGCCATTAGTATTTTTACATTTAAATTTAATTTCCCAATGTACCATGACCATTCTAGACATTGACATAATAAAGAATAAAAAAAATCTACTGAGTATATTTCGAAGTCTCGAACCCACTACTTTTTTTTACTGTCCTAACGATTTTCGCCATGTGAGACATACGAGCTACGTTTAAATTCTTATAAGCTTCTAATAACAAACTATTTTTGTTGGTAACATCTCTTTATGATAAAAAAAATATAAAAAAACGGCAGATAGTAATATAACATGTTAACCTGTGTTTTATTACCTTCAATAGTTTCCGATGTGTACTATCAGACCAATCGAAGGCGCATTCCGTTAAAATTGGAGTTAATTGGGCTCGGATCTAAAAAATAACAAATAGTTATATCCTCAAAGTACTTGTGATTGCGGCGTTGATTTCCGCCATTCAACACGCAATGCCTCAAGAAATAGACGGAAAGTGGGGAACGGAAGTGTTGTTTATTTGGCGACTCAATTTATTGTTAAAATAAAATCAGCTTCACGCTGTATCCCGCACACAGCAAAGTAGGCAGTGGGAATCTAGTGTTAAGACACTCCGTTCCCGAACGATCCGTTTTCACGAATTGAAAATCGGTCTCTTTTATTCCAGAGTGAGAATATACAACCAATAATAATTATTCATAATATTATTCACATTCACATAGTGTTTGTCGTTGCCAAAGCGGTAAAATGAAAATACTTTATTCGGGGGGATCGAACCCACAACCATCTCGTTTACAGTCAGACGTGTCCCATTTCTTAATGATACCTCTATGATGATGATCGTTCTTTATCCCTTAACTAAAAAATATATAAAAGTTTTTAAAAAAGCCATCAAAGATATCATAGTTCAAACATATTAGAGTAAACCTGAAAATAAATCGCCAAATCTGTACAGAGAATGTTATACTTCATCTCGTGCATGATGCGCTCGCGGTCGGCTATCGACAGTAGGCTCAGTAAGTTCTTATCCTGAAATATTTATAAATAATAATTATTCTGTTTATTGCTTTATATTTCCTGGGTTCAATTTCCACTCGGGGAATGAAATATTTAATACTTTCATTTCCTCACTCATTAGGAAAAGCGCGGCGTTGAATTCCGCCACACAACACGCAATGCCTCATGAATTTGGTGGGAAGAATTCTTAATGAGAACGGAGAATCTTAACACTAGCTTCTCAGGTTCCCTCTGCGTAGCCTGCTATGGGCGGGATACAGCGTGAAAAGAAAATAACCTCAATAACTTTCTTAGCCAGGAAGTAATGGTGGTTCTCCAACATGGACGACTTGTACATCTGCGAGAGCGGGTGCTTGCACAGCGAGAGGTAGTTGTTGTTGAACCCGGGGTGGTCGAGGTCGTGGCAGAGGCCCGCCAACATTAGTGCTGCTGTCTTTAAACAGAATATTGGTCATACATGGTTTATTTTCATCGTGGCGCAGAGTTTGACTGTAAACGCGACGGTTGTGGGGGTTCGATTTCCGCTCGGAGGATAAATTTTATCGCTCTAGAACAAAATGCACGGCATCTGGTTCCGCTACTCAACAAGCAATACCACGAAAATTGGGCAGAAATAAGTGAAATTAACAAAGTGTCTTAAGAGGGAACCTAGTGTCCTCTGCTAACCTGCAATATATAACTAACCGGATAAATAACCGGAATACAGGTGATGCTAATAAAATATTTAACTTATCCGGAAAATTATTACATTTAAATTATTCAAATTTTCCCCGATGTGGTAGATAAAGCGTTTCATTCCGTCCAGTTGAGTTCCACCACTCAACATTTATTCTTGAAACTGACTATCAACATTAAATTCCCTCTGTGGTATAAAAATCGAAGAATTTATAATTCCCATCACACGGTAAAAAAATACAAAAATAACCTACCTCAACAAAATCAAAATATCCACGATTGTTCATCAAAACGAGGAACAACGTGTGCGTGAAGCAAAACGCATGTTCGGCGTTATGATACGGATTATGTCTGTAGCACTGCAGCACTGTGAGCACGAAGTTGGCAAGATTTTGCCTCTCAAAGAGCTTGTCTGCAAATGTCTCAATGTACATGTAGCACACGAGGCCGGGCATGTCCTCGTGGCTACCCTCGCTTATGTGGTAGTCGAAGCTGTGACAAAAGTAATATGTATTTCTTAAACTCCGCCACCGCCAATCACCTGACGAATTCGCCGGGAATGGAGCGAATTGGGGAACAGAATTGTGTTAACGGGGAAAGAAGTATCTTAAAAATTCTTAACTCTACGGAATATAGTGTGAAGCTAAAAAAAGCAAGTTACCTACTAGTCATCCTGCATCTACCACATTCATACATCTTCCTCATTCGATGACGACAAAGATCAACTACTTAGTCATTTTTGCATCACATCTCATTTTTTAATTTATCATGTTTACTCATTTTTCACTTTAAGGGGACCCCTTTAAAAGATATGGATTTGAAGCTATTTACGTATCAAAACAGGAAATAGTACCTACCTTCTAAAATTAATCGGTGGAAGCACCATCCCATTGGTCTCCATTATATCTTCCATGTCATGTTTACAGGGAGTCAAGTGCAAATTCATTAGGTCCTTGTACACTTCGTTTAAATTTTTCTAAAATCATAAAGTAATTAAAAATAATTAACCTTTATTTTTAGCTTCACGCCGTGTCCTAGCAGGATAGGAGGAAGGAACCCAGTGTTATGATACTCCGCAACCTACTTTCCGCCGAAGCGCACTGAGTCGTCAATTCAACGCCGCGCTTAGTCCCGATAGAAATGAAAATATTATATATTTATAATTTCCTCGAATGGGAATAGAACCTAC
This sequence comes from Heliconius himera, assembly GCA_021202915.1. Lineage (NCBI taxonomy): Eukaryota > Metazoa > Arthropoda > Insecta > Lepidoptera > Nymphalidae > Heliconius > Heliconius himera. The sequence continues at coordinate 1,616,770 of JAJHJA010000046.1, forward strand.
AACCTGTCACGCTTACAGTCACACGCTTGTGCCCCTGCGCCACGACTGGTCTCTACAGTAACATTTTTCAGTAAAAATATAATATTAGGCATGAAGCTTTGAGAGTAAATAATACAGACGTGATATATCTTCCTCAGTTGCATGTTATAGAAGTGGATGATCAAAGAACAGTAGTTAATGAACACTTGGAATATCGCTTCATCTTCTGAATCGAACGGTTGCGCGTTTATTTTATTCGTCAGTTGTACGACGCCTGAAATAGAGGATACCTGAGATAGGAAGACCTATTTAATACATTAAAAGTTCATAATTTTCATTTCATTTTATTGTGGTCAGTCGTGACGCCACTGGGCTCTGCGCCACAAGTGGGCAAGTGTAAAGGGAATCTCTTGAGGAAATGAAATATTTAATAATAGTTTCGCCAGTCAACACGCAATGCCTCCAGTAATTCGGCGGAAAGCGGGGGATGGCAGTCTTATTGGGAACGGACTGTCTTAAAACTAGGTTCCCTGCTATGTGCGGGATACTGTGTAAATCGAAAAAAAATGTTCGTCGTATACAGTTTGAATGATGTCAATTATTTTATTATAAAAAAGAGTACCTATAGCCTTTCGATCAGAAGAATCACTTAATGTTACCTAAATTGCTTTCATCCATGGACATTTACAACATCAGAGGAGCTTAGACACAGATCAGAGGATTAAATTGTCCAATTATTCGCTCCATAGTTACTTTATATCTTTATCACTATCTGTATAATGTTATCATTAAATTACTAACCAATAACACCTTTCTTATCTACTATAGGAGACACTAAGCACGATCTGACCACGGTGCCAGTAGTGGGGTCTATTTCTTTAGCAAATCTTGGATCTTTGTAAGCATCACGAATGTTTAATGATTCACCAGTTTTAGCAACTAGTCCGGCTGGAGTTTGTTCTTGACTTAAACTGTTAGATTAAAGAAGAATACATTCCATGCTAAAATAGCTTTTAAAACGCTAGTAAAACCGAAATGTTGATTTTTTGATCTGGTTTGTTTTTCAGATTTTTATCTTGGCATATTCTCCATTTTACGAAAGAGAATAAGAATTAAGAAAAGACCATATTAATCAATTAAATATATTGCAGGGGCACAGAGTGTCACTGTAAAATCGACTGGTTGTGGATTCTACCCCCACTTGAAGAGATGAAATATTTACTTAAATGTATATTTCCATTTCTTCGCTCTAGTGTTGAGGCAAAGCGCGGCGTTGAGTTCTGCCACTCAACACTCAATGCCTCCAATTCGGCAGAAAGTGGGGAAGGGAGTGTCTTAATACTAGGTTCCCTCTGCCTACCCTGCTGTGTGCGGGTTACAGCGTGAAGATGATTCAATTTTATTTTAAAAATATATTGTCTCAGGTTGTCGGTTCGATTCCCACTCTAGACTCAAGAATTAAATATTGAATATTTTAATTTGGTTAAAAGGCAAAGTGTGACTTTGGGTTCCGCCACTTATCACGCAATGCCCCCAGTTCCCCAAATTCAGCGGAAAGTGGGGAACCAAAGTGTCTTAATGAGAATAGAGTGTCTTAACATTGATTTCCCCGGTTCCCCCAACCTACCATGCTATGTGCGAAATACAGCGTGAAGCTAAGAAAAGTAATTTTTTTTAGGGTGTTTAAACACAAATATAAGTCAAAGTTACATACTACGTACTTTACTTTTATCTTCCTTTTAGGCATTGTGGATGTTTCAGAGCTCCACCCATCATCCCACATATCGGCTTGAAGGTTATCTCCCACATGCTCCTTGTCGATTATGTAGAAACTACTTCGCATTGCGCCGATAAAAGACTTTACTACTGCCTATTAATGTAACAAAATTAATATAATTTTGCAATGAAATCATCTCTTATTGCTTAAGTATTTAATTATTTGCGCATGAAGCATATTTAAGGCTTTAGGTTAATTTTTGGGTTTGAATTCTATCGTAGAAATGAGCGTTAATAACAATATGATGTGATAGAAAGCTTGGGTTCTGGTTTAATTTCATAATTTCTTTTAACATTTGTCGTGTAAATTTCCCATTTATACCTACTTAATCTTACAAACTAAAACCAAACGATACTAACGAGCATATCAGTAAGCATCGTGTCAATAGACGCTAGATCGCAGAAGTAATTTTGAAGAAGAGCTCGTAATTCATTGTTTAGATGAGCAGTTCGTTGTAGAGTGACTCGCGCCTGCGCCTGGTGCACGGCGGCGCCCGCCCAGCACGCCACACTCACTACTGTGTATAATATATTCTGAAAATCGGATTAGTTTTTCAAGAATTATTCACTTGAAATATTCGGAGAATACGATACAAAATAAGTAGAGAACGAGACAAGTTATACAAAAGTAAGTACTTGATGTAATTACGACGTATATGAATTTCATTACGGTTAATATAGTAGATGGTGGTAAACATGCTTATTATTTATGGATATTTTAAAATTGAAAGCAGCTTTAGTCTATACTCTATACTGTACGCAGAGAACCGAAACTCGAAACTCTTGGCTCTCCCAACCTACCTACCATTACTGCCGCCGCTTTGTCTATCAGTTCGGGGAAATAATAAAATATAAAAAATAGTTACGTACGTAATCGTAGATATTTATTTATTTTAAAAGTTGGATAGTATTTTGAAGTTAGATATAGATACGTCGTAATATAATTTATTAGTTAGAGCGCTTGGAATCACTAAAGGCTCCATATCCTAATAATACATTTTTTATATCAGCTTCACGCTTTATACCGCACACAGCAGGGTAGGCAGAGGGAACCTAGTGCTACGACACTCCGTTCCTCACTTTTCGCCGAATTCTGGAGGCATTCCGTGTTGAGTGGCATTTTTTATATCGATATTTATATTTACTGACATTATCATAAGGTTCCACATTTGTTCTATAAAATTCTAGAACAGCATAGCAATCTCCGTCCGGTTTGATGATAGGCATACAAAGTACGACTTTAGCGTCTATCCATTTCAGGCCTTCTGAAAAACGATTGTCTCGCGGCACGTCTTCTATCAGAAGAAATTCCTTTGTGAATGCTACATGCGCTGCTGCTATTTTCCCTTCCTCTAAATAAATAAAGTCATTGTTTAATTAGGTAATTACTTTATTGTAATATGTATAAATTATCATGATATTAGGTGCTGTAATGTTGAAAGTAGAATTCGTAATTATTTTTTTATCTGTATAACAAAAAGAACACATTCCTAGTTTTATCTGTCCTATAATTTTTAGGCATAGCAAGATTTGAATCTGCATTTTTCAGAAGTTTATATTTTACCAATTACTTACTACAAAACATACCATTACCAATATAAGCACCATTCGAAAATCTAACTAAGTAATAAGTAGTCAGCGTTCTTTCTTGTCACATGTCGTTGTACTATGAGAATTATGTTATTTAAAATAGAATTTCATTAAATTAAATATTGCCAACCAATCGGCACGTTGACTTCGTGACGTTCTTGGTTTTTTATGTTCTGTGTCATCAACACAATCTCGTTGTTATTCTTGTCCACCTTGTAAATGAAGACACCTGCAAAAAAATATTTTTAATAACACAGACTAGTACCACATTCAGATGGTTATATTGGTGATATATTGACTTTTCAAAAAAAAATCAGCTTCACGCTGTATCCCGCACACAGCAGGGTAGGGTTAAGACACTCCGTTTCCCACTTTCTGCCGAATTCTGAAGGCATTGCGTGTTGAGTGGCAGAACTCAACGCCGCGCTTAACCTCGACACCAGAGCGAAGAAATGGAAATATAAATTTAAGTAAATATTTCATCTCCTCGAGTGGGGATCGAACCCACAACCGGTCGGTTTTACAGTCACACCTCGTGCCGCTGCGCCACGAACGGCCTCTTTATAGTTTGCTTTCTATATTGACTTTTCATGCATTATAATAGCTGCTTCGTAATTCTTACTTTCGAGTCGGTACTTGGAATATTGTTTCTAAAACTATTTTCTTTAAAAGAACAAGCGGCCTCATTTGTTATATAATAATTTTGAGAGCTAAATAACTTTAAACTGTCTAGAATAAATTGCCTAAAACATAACATTAAAAATGTCTTACCAGAACTACTAGTAACATTCTTCAAAACATTAGCCGTTTCATAGAGCAAGGAGTCCAAATCTACTGTATCTTCTAAGAAAACGGTAAACCTGTTCATATCTAAGTACGTTCCCTTCAATTCTTCCTCTTTAAGGCCTTTCCTTTCTATTTGGGCGTATGGCGCTATCACACGTCTAGTTACTTTGTCAAGTCTGTCTGAGGGAACCAGAAAATGCGATTGCACTTTGGCAATATTAGCCAACACTTTATGCGACTCGCTTTGGTTGATTGTGTCATATCTGTTTTTGACTGACTTAGCTGAGCGGGGCACTGGGTCAGTCATGGCCAATTTTTCTCTCGTTTTTTAATTTCAACCGTTTAAGAATGTAAGATAATGGGAATAATTAACATAAGACAAAGTATAATAATTTGACGTCAAATTAAAAACGTTTAAGTATTTGACAGATTTCACCTGAGATTATTTTGCAGCCTCCTTGAATTTTCGGAACAAATACGGAACAGTACTTACGATACCAATTTTACGATGTTGAAATTATTAAGCATAATCTGATTTGCTTTTTCGACACCTGATGAGTTTGTCTGAGAACTTTGAATTAAAAAAAACCAAATAGTTAAGAACACACCACATATCAGTATCAATAGCGTTACTATTTGATATATAATATTTTTAGATAAAGCTATTAATAAATCAAAGAATAAATTAACAATCATAAATATTTATTTCAAATACAATGATTTGATACAAAAGTTCATTGGCTAATTAAAAAATCTTTTAATACATTGAAAATAACTTTAAATTAATTTAGTAGCTCTAAAATTATAGCAAAAAAAATTGCAGCGTAGCTCTAGTAAAATATCATATTATCGTCGCGTTAGAGTATAAACCTGCTAACAATCTATTAAGCAAACTATAAAGAGAGACGAAAAACTTTTTAAAAAAAACTATGAGTATATGTATCAGCTTCCCGATTTTATTACGGTGAAAAGGGTTTTTTGAACATGTTAAGTAAAAAAACGGGATTCTTTATTCGTTGGGGAAACGAGACGTCCCGATTTTAAGACCAAAAATTAAATATCCCAATCGGGACAGGCATTGTACCGTTTTTCACGGATTATTCCACGTACTGTGAAAAATCTTTCTTTATTATTTTAAGATTTTAATTTATTTCATAGAAATACAAATAAATATATTCGTAAGTTTCGTAAGTATGTATTCTGAAGATTTAACTGCTTTACATATGGTAAACTAAAACAATATAATTTTTAGCAGTGTGACGTCATTCTATTAAAAAATATTTTATGCTGATATCTATCACCATTGGAAGCTTTTTTAAAACTTTAATAAATGGATAAATAATAAATTAAATTCTTATTATTTACTTGTTTTGTCCTGCTTTTTACTTAAAATCTTCAAAGATCCCACTTTTCACCTAGAAAAAACCTAGCAACACTAATATGTAGGTACATATGTATATTGTCAGGTTTTTATAACTTCTAAAAATGATGATGAGATAAATAAAAGTACGACATAGCGACAAAAATCAGATTTAGCAGGTTTACAAGCTCTCAAGCTAATGCTATGCTCTGTCTGTTTATAGTAGAAGCTGTTCAGTGTTCTTGTTTCTGTTGTTCACTGCACTATAACACTCCTAATAAGTTAAGATGCTACTTTGAAATATTGTTTGGATGTATTTTCTATCAAATAAATATATTTCTAACTATAATATGAAAAAAATATAAACAACTAATATATGGAGCAATTTTAATAAAACACCAATAAGACCCAAAATATATTTTTTTGCTTGGACAACTTCATTTTTAATTAAAAAATAATACTTTTTATTATTAACATTATTCCATGATTATTTTAATTTAATTTACTGTACACTTTGTATATACAGTATAAGTAAAATTGTGACTTTTGTTAAGGTATATAATTTACTTTTTGACATTTAAGGCCATGTTATTGGTTTCCTTTCCTTCTTAATGGGTGTACATCCTAAATCTGTAGTTACCTGAAAGTAAGATATTTGATATCTACAGTTTAATAAACAAAAATGTATCTAAAATAATAATCCCTTTTTTTAAATTAAAAAATATAATATAATTTGAATGTGAGTTTCATGATGTATCTTGCGCATAGAAAAGAGGCAGAGAGAATGTTGTGTTAAGACACTCCAATCTCCACTTACTCAATTTTTTTGAGACATTATGTGTCAAGTGGAGATACTCAATGCTGGGCTTAGGTCTTGGTGCCAGAACAAAGAAATGAAAATATTAATAATTCATTCAAGTGGAGATCAAACCTACAAATGTCTTGTTACAGTCACTTCCTTGTAACTTGGTACCACAACAGCCTCACAATTAAAAATGAGTTAAAAATATATAAAAATGAAACAAATATATAAAAAATTGACAATCTTTTAATACATCCTTTTATTTATAGAAATGAAAAGGCACACTGACCATTATTGCTCTTTGAAAAGATATAACATCATTTAGAAAAATCATTCAACTTACAGCATCAACTGACATTCTTCTTTTGTTCTTTGATATATTATCAGTAGAAGTAAGGTTATTATCTAATTTAATTCTCTTCATTTGCCCTGATAGTGTGTCTGGAGGGGGCTTCAATCGATCACTGTCTGAATGCAATGTTTTTCTATTTACTTTAATCATACTTTTGTTGTCAAACGTGTTGAACGTTGTTACTAGTTCTGGGCTTATATTACGAGTCTTATTAAGGACTTTACCGCGCCCTGAATCTCTGTACCTCCTCTGACCGTAAGGAACACAAAATTGGTGGAAGAGATCCAATAACTCATCTCGTCGCATCCTCTGAAGGTTTTCCACTCGCAAATGTCTCTAAAATAAAAATAGACCATTTTAGTGTAACAGGAACAAAAGTTAAATTTGTATTTTAAGCTATTTTAAGCTAGTTACTTTACCTCTTGTAAAATCTGAATTAATTGCTCATTTGATAACAATTCTGGATGTAACAACATTTCAAACGGTACAGCCATTTCACTCTAGGTAAATCTTAACATATTTAATACATAATATGAGAAAAATAAACAAAATTTACAATAAAAAATAACCGCTAACCGCCACTAACTCCGACTATTTTGACATTTAGCGTCATTTTGTGACAGACATTATTTTAAAAGTTGCCATAGCTTTTATTCTTCTTATATTTTTAAGCCGCACCGTACAAAACATAATATATTATAGAGTTTAGTAAGGTTTTTTGTTCAGTAATATACTTTTGATACATATTGGTCAAATATTATGTATCTATTATATAGTATGATACCTACGGTATTTTAAATATGAGACCATAACAAAGAATTATATTAGGTTGCAATAATCGCTGTCATTTAGATGTCAAACGCTGTAGCTGGCGCCTGATTGTCACTCCGCAGGCTTCGATTGTTTGCTTCACTGTTTTCTAATATTTTACTTTGGATTCTTGACTGTGTTTGTTGTCCCGCGTTCTGTTAAGTAATTCGATATTATTTTGTTATTTTAATAACAATAGTAGTTTTGTGTAACTATAATTTAAATATTTAATTTTTGTAGCAAAAATAAAAAAAAAACATCGCATATTAAAAATACCTTCATGTTAATCAAAATAAAATCTAGAACTGTGCTAAAGTAAGAAGAAAAAAAAATAACGCGCCAATGCCAAACATCGTCAGGAAAATATCGATGCGTAAAGTGGACTGGGATAGTTATATTTGGTGGGACTATGTTGTTTCTCAGTGCCTTAGCGATCGGGATGATTACTGGCTTGCAGAATGTCACCACAGAGGTACCGACGACGGAGAGTGACGCTGACTTGACAACGACAGACAGTATGGGCCTTCTGGAGACCACCAGGCCGTCGGCCGGTAGCGACTTCGTAAATATAACTATACAAGAGCGACCATCAATGTGGGACATGTATCTAAATCATTGCCCGAAGTGGCGTCCGATAAATCATATATTTTTCCAAGCAGCCAATGTGTTCTTTCTATTGTCGTTCCTAGCTCCACATACGCCTAGTGGACTTCTATGGTTGAGGGTGGCTCTGATCATTGGTTGTGCATTCTCGGGATTGTGGGCGTGGAGTATAGAGTGCTATTTAGACGCTGTAGTGTGGAACAGTGCATTTGTTGTTATTAACTTTGTGTACTTTGCTGTGCAGTTTTACTTGTTGAGACCTATTAAATTTCACAGGGATATAGAAGAGGTAAGTCTTATTTTATATTTAAGATAATATAGTTGAGATTGTTGTGATGCAGAACTGTATGTAACTATGAATAGGACAGTTGCACATTCAACCACTATTTGAGGGATGAATTATATTTTTTTTCCTTGTCTTGATAACATGACAATTGGAGCATCAACACTACATTCCCTCTGCAAACTCTGCTACATGTGTCATACTGTATGGAGCTAATATAAAAATATACATATTTTCTCAATATATATTAATATACTTAAGTGTAAAAAAAAATGTTTGTAATTTATACTGTAGACAAAACAATTTAATTTTAATGTAGCACAAAATTTATAAAATAAAAAAAAAATTAGCTTTTATTAATCTTATCTAAATGTCTGGGACATATATTATTTTATTTTTACTACATGTTTTAACCATTTGGAAACGTCATGATCAACAATAATGTTAGAAATAAGTTATAAAGTACAAGATACAATGCGTTGAAAAAAAAAGCATTTTAATTTCCTCACTTTTGTTTATAAATTTGTTGCTAAGTGGGGTATGGAAGTATCTTAATGAGAACAGAGTGTCTTAACACTACACATACTTGCAGGATCCAGTGTGAACTATACTGCATAAATAGAGTGGCATTACATTGCAATGCAAATAATATTTAAGAAGTGGTTATTATTGTTACTTAACATCAACTTAGTCAGTGTAGACACTTAAATATGTGCATATTATGTCATATTATCAATTCATTTTAATGAACCTTTATTTATTTTAGCTTCATGCTGTATTCTGCATATAGCAACGCAGGCAGAGGGAACCTAGTGTTCCACACTTTTCACACAAACTTTGACATTGTGTAGAATGGCAGAACTGTGAACACCATGCCAATGAAAATAATTTCCCTGAGCGTAAGACTGCTGGATTCAAATCCCACTACATTTAAAATTACATACACTTTTATAAAATATTTCTCTCAGTTTACCTTATTGTATTCAGAGAAAATCAGCTTCACACTGTATATCGCAAACAGCAGGGTAAGCAGAGGGAACCTAGTGTTAAGACACGCCGAAATCTGAAGGCATTGCGTGTTGAGTGGCGGAACTCAACGCCGCGCTCTGCCTCGAAACCAGAGCGCAGAAATCAAAATATAAATTTAAATAATGTTTTAACGCCAGTTGTGGGGCAGAGGCACAAAATGTGACTGAAATCGACTGGTTGTGGGTTCGATCCTCACTGGAGAAAGTGAAATATTTATTTACATTTATATTTTCATTTCTTCTCTCTGGTGTCGTGGCAAAGCGCGGCGCTGAGTTCCGCCACTCAACACGCAATGCCTCCAGGACTCTGCGAAAAGTGGGAAATGGAGTGTCTTAACACTAGGTTTCCTCTGCCTAACCTGTTGCATGCGGGGATACAGCGTGAAACTGAATAAATATTTAAATTTATATTAGATTTTTTTGCCACCCATCCCGGTATGCACATATGAATTAACATAAATTTATTGCATGGTTAGGGTTAGTCTAACTCAACTTTGTTTAATAAAACATGGATAGCACAAGTTGCAAAGTTTTTGTATTTTTTTGTTTTAAACAGTGGAGCCGACGGGTGTAGCGATGAGACAATGCGTCACTATTAAGACACTTCCACTCCCCACTTTCCGTAGAATTCTGGAGGCATTGCGTGTTAAGTGGCGGAACTCAAATCCGCACATTGCCTCGTTACCGGAGCGAGGAAATGAAAATATTTCATTTCATAATCTAAATGAAAATATTTCTTTTCCTCGAGTGGGAATCGAACCCGCAACTGTCGCATTTACAGTCGCCACTGCGTCACAAGTATTCTATTAAATATTTTAATTATATATTAAAGTGTATGATTATTTTAAAATCGTTTTTTAACTATTGTGACAAAGTGTGAACGCGAAGAGTATGGGTTCGATCCTAAACCGGGGTTATCATTATATTTAAAGTAGCGACCCAAACGCGGCTGCACCCGAATAATATAAAATAAGTACCAAAAGAAATAAATTATTATTAAAAAAACCTAAAGAAACCCACTCTTACTTACCATAATCAATATTATCAATAAAACAAAACTTAACCAAATCAAGTAATTTAAAAGACAACTTACTAATCTACTACTCGAATAAGTGAAGAAACCAAAGACATAAAAATAAAAATTAAGAATAAAACAGCAAATAACCACATAAAAATTAGCAACAGATCTATAATTAATGAAAATTTACAAAATCGTTAACTTGGTCTGTTCGTTCGGGTCGGTCATTCCGTAACCAAGCCATAGAATCCATACAAAATGTCAACCCCTTATTTGCACCCTTTAAAGAAATAATTATAACAACCATGAAATACGTGTTCAGTTAAATATTTTGAAGAGTCTGAATTTCATATTTTTATAAAAATCGGTGCCGATACAATTGTTTGTTCAGTACAAACTTTAAACCCCTATTTCACCACTTAAGGGTTAATTTGTTTTAAAATTACTTCTTAGTGGGTGTTCATCAGCGGTTATGGCTATGGCTTATTAGACTTTTGTATACAGTAATAACATAGATTCTGATGTATTAGCTATATTACTGTGAAATTTCTTCTAAACCCGTTCAGTACTTTCATTCTCACCAACACAATTCTTTTCATCTCGCCGCTCTGGTAGACAAAGTACGGCATTTTATTTCATCTCTCAACACTCAATGTCTTGAAAATTGGACGGATAGTAAGAAGCAGAATGTCTTACAAGGCTAGGCAGAGGGAACCCAGTGTGAGTTCTAGTACCTCTGTCTAGCTTGGTATGTGAAAAACAACATGAAGCTGCTAATATTTGGTATTAGATACAAGTTGAAACAAAATCCTCCAATACCGCAATATCAAATAAAGGTATTTTAACTTGACACGTCCGAAAAAAAGATATGTACAAAAACATTTTATTTATAGCTACAGCCATTAAAATATTGGCATGTTGCCAACATATCAAGTTTATCAGTAGACAACCTTCATTAATCTGATTTAAATCTGTGATATAATAGCTTAGATTAACCCTTAAAAATAAGTACATAACTGCTCGCAACGGTTTTGGGTTTGGTTTACGTTTGGTGGAATGATTATATTTAAATTCATATTTTGTTTCCTTGATCAGTTTGGTGTTGGGTTCCAGTAACAAACACGCTTACAAAACAAGCACGCAATATTTCTACTTTTTAGTAAACATATAAAAGATTTGAACAAAGCGGGATTTGAACCCGGGCCACTTGGAAACCGTCGAAACACTCTGACCAACTAAGCTATACGTTTTCATCGGGCTACGTCGTAATTCTTATATGCTTGTTACAACTTATTTTTGTTGCTAGTATTTCCATAGGGAGATTTTTACAAATTTCCACTACCCAAAGATTACTTAGAATTATCAATTAGCGAGAGATATTAACTAACAACGGGGTTTTTGACGAAATCGACTTATTATTTCGGAATATAACATGAGTAATGTCTTTCAATACTGTAAATTTGAACAACAATAGCATTCAATTATGTCGAATAGTTGAAGTAAATAAATGATATATACGATATCGATAAGAAATATCGACGCCACGATTATTATTAAATGTAATTTTAGTTCACGACGAGAATGGTGGGCACTGGCAGTCCATATCTGTCGAATAACTGTTATCTGTTACGTTGCAATTTGCGAGCGATGTGAAGTGATGGTAAATGGTTTATTGGTCTATAGTTCGATTTTTTTTGTAATTAAATTGATACTGAGGCCAGTCGTGGCGCAGCGGCACGAAGTGTGACTGTAAAACCGACTGGTTGTGGATTCGATCCGCACTCGAGGAGATGAAATATTTAATTAAATTTATATTTCCATTTCTTTGCTCTGGTGTCGAGGCTAAGCGCGGCGTTGAGTTCTGCCACTCAACACGCAATGCCTCCAGAATTCGGCAGAAAGTGGGGAACGGAGTGTTTTAACACTAGGTTCCCTCTGCCTACCCTGCTGTGTGCGGGATACAGCGTGAAGCTGATTTTTTTTTAAAATTGATATATTTGATTTATACATTAGAAACAGAGTTTGTTTTATATATTTTTGTTCTTTATTTATCCCTAGCAGGGTAGTCAGAGAGAGCGAAGAGCCAAATGTTACGATTTTTCAATTAGGTAGGTATTGTTTCTAATTGTCTAAATCAAATATATCAATTTAATTTATTACAATTGTTCTTTCGGTCCAAATCAATCTAATTTTCTTTGTTGCTCGTGTTACACATATTTATATCTAAATTTAAATTGTATTCAGGTACTTAATTTACGGACTAAAGTAAAGTTGTTAAATTTGCATATTTTATAGAACCAGACAGAAAGTCAACGTTTATATCATATACACTATTAATTTGCATTGCTATTATACTATTAATACGGTTAGTACTTTTACGTAACATGCTAAACTGTTTAGCTGCTCAGATTAAGTAACAGAAGTGGCTGCTTGCCAAAAAATAAAAACTTAAAAACCATGTAAGTGGCAAATCTAAAAAAGTGCCTCGCCCGGATTGTATCATGTCACAAATTAGAAATATCTGCTGCATTACTGCCTAATGAGTTTTTAACTTATGTAAGAAAATGCTGAAAACTCATAATGCCATTTATCTTATTTGCCTTAAAAGAGTATGCGAAAAGAATGTACTTGTTTTTAGCCATTTTGATATTTTGGCCAATATTCTTATTGTATCGTTTTGCTATGCTTCTTCTCTTTCTTTTTTTTATCCTTCTTTTTTGTCTATCATTAACATCACAATCTTATTAAAAAGAAATTTCATTGCGTTGTTTACCTTGCAGAAGTTGCAAGAAACGGATATTTTATGTCTTTATATAATTTTAGGAAGGTCAATACTTAATTACAATTTAAACCTTGACACCATCATAGCGCAAATGAGGAACGTATGGCTGTGTACATAAAGGTTTGAGGTTCCCTTCTGAAAACCTATTCAGACAAAGCACTAAGTTACATACATTACTGTATAAAAGTATTAAGTGTAGAACGATAAAAACGTAACTTTAATTCTCACGAGGTTTCTTCTATTAAAATTAAGATAAAAAATAAGTAGAAATAATAGTATTGCATACGATAATTATCGACGATAATCATTCTACAATAAGGAGTATAGGAGTTCAAATTTAAAATTACAAGTTTCTTTCGTTATGCTACCTACCTATGTTTTATTTTCCCGTATCTCTGAAACTATTGAAGCGATTTTATTGAAATGTATACTGTTCCCTAAGTTGAACCATACCTAACTTTAATTGACAAGAATAATCTCGATATGACTTATCGTTTTAGAAAAAAAAGTGGACAAACATACAAACATACACTTACCAAATTAAGCACACGTGCTTGAAAGCCTAAATTGCTCATCATGCTTAAATATTATTCAATTCCAACAATATTTCATATATGTATACATGTCAAAATGATAACCTCCTTTTTTTGAAGTTGGTAAAAGTGTTTGCAAAAGTCTTACTAAAAAAAAACTATTTGAATTTATTTTTGAAGCCAGTCGTGGCGCAGCGGCACAAAGTGTGACTGTAAAACCGACTGGATGTGGGTTCGATCCCCACTCGAGGAGATGAAATATTTACTTAAATTTATATTTCCATTTCTTCGCTCTGGTGTCGAGGCAAAGCGCGGCCTTGAGTTCTGTCGCTCAACACGCAATACCTCTAGAATTTGGCAGAAAGTGGAGAACGGAGTGTCTTAACACTAGGTTCCCTCTACTTATCTTCCCCTACCCTGCTGTGTGCGGGATACAGCATGAAGCTGATTTGATTTGATTTTTAAATTTATTTTTCATGGTTTGCGTTGCTAAAAGTAAACAATATAGTCCAGTGACATAACCTACGTACTACGTAGCAGCTTTCGGCCTAGCGAGCTTTATAAGCTGTTCGAAGTAGGTTACATACATGTACAAAGATGAGATCGGCATCACAATATTTGGCAAGTCAGCAAACTTTGTTCGACAGTGATTCATATTGGTTTCGACAGCCAGAATGGTGGGGGCATGCCGTGCAATCGAGACCTTGTGAACGTTTTGTGTGGGTTAATAATTTTAAATACTTTTTTTTAATACTATAATGGTTTAATTTGAGGCCAGTCGTGGCGCAGGGGCGTAAAGTGTGACTGTAAAATCGACTGACTGTTTATGGGTTCTATCCCCAGGAAATGAAATATTTATTTAAAAATGTATATTTTGATTTCTTCGCTCTGGTGTCGAGGCAAATACACGGCACGGCGTTGAGTGCCGCCACTCAGCACGCATTGCCTCCAGAATTCGACGGAGTGTCTTAACATACTTCCCTCTACCTACCTTGCTGCGTGCGGGATACAGCGTGATCTTTATGATTTTTCAATTAGTTTTTCAAATTTTCGGCTACATTTAATTAAAATGTTATTAATTTTGTTTTCATTATTTTTAAAAAATACATTCAACAGTATGTATATAGTCATATACACACCGTCCAGCTTGACCATAAATACAATACGTGAATATATATTTTTTTTATAATATATGTTTATATTACTATAATTAAGGAAATCACCTTCTGCTGGCTTTTTCCAAAGTATTGACCAAAAAAATCTTTTAAGGGCAGGCGAGGCTTTTTGTTGTACTGAAGTACTCACAACAGTGTTTTTATCATATAAAAAAAACGATATCTATCTATTCAATATTAATTACTTATGGTAATAAATCGCTAATAGCTCATCGTTTGAAACTCCCTCAAACATCTGTACTGTTGCCTAACTTGAGACAAACATCGCTGTCATACATACACATGTATGTACGAGTATGTAATTTGTTTCTCCCTAATTCGGATGTCGCCTACTATTATTTGATTTATTCACTTCTTTTATGAATATTACATTAGTTGGAGGCTGTTTTCGCGCAGAGTCACAAACGTGCTACTGTAAACACAAAGGTTGTAGATTTGAATCCCACTTTAGGAATGAAATATTTGATATTATCTTGCCTTTGCTTGAGATTTCGGCGGAAAGTAGTGAAAGGAGTGTCTTAACACAAGTTCTCTTTGCTATATGCAGGATACAGCGTACAAAAAATTGTTAAAATAATTTATAAACTCATCGTTGTGCAATGAGCCAACGTCTAACTTTAAACGCTATGGTTGTAAATTCGATCCCCACTCGCGAGAATGATAATAAATCATTATTATTCCCTGCTCTGCAAAGTGCAGCGTTAAGTTCCACCATGCAATACGTAATGTTTCAAAGTCGGGTCACAAAAAATGGAAGTTCACAAAAAAAATGAATTTCTTAACATTTAACTTGTGGGATACAGCTCCTTAACTTATATTAATAAAAAAAATCTATAACATAACATATAATGCCACAATAAAACAAAATATGCGTATGTATTTGTAATTTATTCAACTTAATGGATTTCAATTGAAAATCGAAGACTTCGGTGTTAGTAATTTTCACTCCTGCATATTGAATGAAGGATCTACGGTGGAAATGGGCCATGACCTCTTAAGACGGTACACATGTTCAAATCGAATAAACCAAATCCCGCCCGCGACTATAAACCCGTTTACAGCAGGAAATGAATTATATCTAACTGGGGAAATCGGCGGATCCGTCGTCTAAGCTATTTTGTGATAGAAAGTGTTGATAACTCACAGCATTTGTAAGGGTATATGACGTTTTATTGTGAATTTAGTTGATATTTTATTGAACTAACAAATGTTTGGTATTATTATCATTTGCAGCGTTGAGTTATGCGAATCAACACGCAATGTCTCGAAAATTAGGTGGTTCGTCGGGAACGGAGAGATGATATGAGAGATATAGTGTTTGTTAAACTAAAAAAAAGGTATTATCTAATATTACAATATTTAAGTCCAGTTAGAGGCCAGTCGTGGCGCAGGGGCACAGAGTGTGATTGTAAAATCGACTGGTTGTGGGTTCAATCCCCACTCGAGGAGATGAAATATTTACTAAAATTTATATTTCCATTCCTTCGCTCTGGTGTCGAGGCAAAGCGCGGCGTTGAGTTCTGCCACTCAACACGCAATGCTTCCAGAATTCGGCAGAAAGTGGGGAACGGAGTGTCTTAACATTAGGTTCTGCCTACCCTGCTGTGTGCGGGATATAGCGTGAAGCTGATTATATTTAAGTATGATGATCTATTTACGCTTTCGATGTTTCTGAATTCCGTAAGTTTATGTATGTTTGTATGCTTGTCGATATTTTTTTCGGAAACTATAAATCGTATTGAGAATTCCTATTTAGAGAACAGTCAACATTTTATTAGTTATTGGAATGTAGGTAATATGCATATGCATTCCTTGAAGGCACATGTATAATGTAGTATAGTAAGTGAATAATTTAGATTTACGTTTAGTTACCGATTGACATCGTATATTAGCATCGTATATTAATTAGCGTTGATTTGAGTGTTGACACTCAATTTCCCGAATTCAGACGGAGAGTGTAAGAAATTTATAAATTCGAATAGATGCAAAAAAGTTACTTCACTTATTTATGCACAGCAGGGTGGGTAGGCACCGGGAGCCTAGTGATGAAACATACCGTTTCTTACCTATTGCGCAACTTTCGAGGCATTGCGTATTGAGTGGCGAAAATCAACGCCGCACTTTGTCAACCTAAGTGAGAAAATGAAAAATAAAAATATAATCAATACCCCGAGTGGCGAACGAGTCCGCAACCATCGCTTTTAGTCCTGCCAAACGCTGCCCCACTGTGTCACGGCGGCCACATCTTAAGTTAGCCTCTAAAGAAGATGATATAGATTTTTGACAAGTATATTTATAGAAAGACTAGGTTTTAGTCGCAGCATCGATTACGTGGTCAAATGGAAGTAGCTAAGTACAATTAAACAATCTCATCAGTTTTATAAAAAATATTAGTATAGATTCCTTCTCCACGCCTTATAACGCACGGTGATCATAGGTTCGAATCCCAACACAAAAAGTGCTGTTAAAATCTACTGATAAATACACAGATTTTATCTATGACTGGTTTTGTTTCTAAGCCGTAGCCGTGGTAAATAAATCTCACCTCATTTGGCGTTAAGTCTATGTAAATATTAAATGATGATGTGACTCACTGGTCTGTCAACAAAGTCTCTTGATGACTTGAGCTAGAATTTGGTATGCAGATAGGAAATGGCGCTAAATAAGTGTTTTTTTTTACGCTGTAGGTATTCCTCAATCCTCTTGTAGGAAGAGGGATAATCCGCCGAATGATGGAGGCAATGCGTGTTGAGTAGCGAAACTCAACGCCGTGCTTTGCCTCAAAACCAAGGCGAAGAAATAAAAATATGAAATATTTCCCTTCCTGGAATGGGAATCAAATTCCTGTCGTGTTTGCCTTTGTGCCGCTGCGAAATGACTGGCCTCCTGAAATAAGGGTTAAGATTGATATAATAAATCATAAAAGAATAGATAATAAAGATTTTGTTTTTTTTTAATATATGCTGAGTGGGAATTAAACGCACAACCATGGCGTTTCACTGAGACGCTGTGCCGCTACGCCACCTCCCTATATAGACATGAGTGTCTTATTGATCGGTGTAGTACATATCCCCAAAACACGAAACTGGAAACCTTAATGCTCCATCGGGGAGAATCCTTAGCAGTTCGCAATCTGTTAAATATATTAAAACTTAAACTAACTTTTAAAACGGGAGGTTTTGATGTACTTACTACTTTTTTCTCTCTTTTTTAGCACATTTTGCTAGCATCTCTGCCACAGATGTTGAGACACTCTGTTTTCTATTTGGTATGCAGATAGGAAATGATGTGTGAATGATGTGTGAATAGGAATGAATGATGTTGAGACACTCTGTTTTCTATACTTTCTGTATGGTGGAATATAGACTAAGATATGTATTATAAATTAAGATATACCTACTCCTTTTGTAAATATAAATATTACCAATATATTATTTTATAATGATGTGTGACGTAGAGGTTCAACGTGTTACTGTAAACGCGACGTTTGTAGGTTCGATTTCCACTCGGGGGGATGAAATATTTAATATTTTAATTTTCTTACTCTAGTAAAAAAAGCAAAGCGCGGCGTTTAGTTTCGCCACTCAACACGAGGATTTGGCGGAAAATTGGGAAGTGTCTTAACCATGGTTCCCTTTGTTTACTCTGCTATAAGCTAAAAAAATGTTCCCAACTTCCCAACTTAGTTATGACCATCTTCACGCTGTATCCAGCATACACAGCAGGGTAGGCAGAAGGAACCTATTGTTAAGACACTCCGTTCGCCCCTTTCCGCCGAATTCTGGAGGCAAACCGTGTTGAGTGGCGGAACTCCACGCCGCTCTTTGCCTCGACACCAGTTAGTTATAGTAATCAAATATTTATTCAGCGGTGTAAATTTTGAATTGTGATAAAATTAAGTGTTTTTTTATTTCTTATCAAGATAACAATAGTTTGCACGCGTGTCAATCTGGTCCGTAGCCAAATACATGACCTTGTTATACAATTAAATATTGTATAAAATGCAGCTCTGCGGAAGAAAATTGTAATAAATTTATTAATTTTTCAAACGGCCTTCAAACCCTTCAACTTTAAAGTTAATAATAAATAATAATAAAGCCTTTTATTCGGATATAACAGAATGTACAATTAATTTCTCGTTATACTACTACACATAAACATGTAAATACAAATACAACAAAAATCTTAATTAGAACTATTCGTATATTTGATGTTTTTTTATTTTCTGTACGTCCGTTTGCCAGTTGGCAAAGGCCTCCTCCAATCTATTCCATTCTAGTCTATCTTTAGCTACTCTGCTCCATGTTATGCCTGCAACCTGCCGTATATCATCGTCCCATCTTTTATGTTGTTTACCTCTTTTCCTTTTACCTCCTCTTGGATACCATTGTGTTACTATTTTAGCCCATTTTTCATTTCCTCTGATCATATGTCCCGACCACTTCCATTTTAATCTTTTTATTTTTAGGGTTACGTCTTGTACCTTGGTCTTACTTCTAATGTTTATGCTCCTTATTCTGTCCTTCCTCTTTACTCCAAGCATGCTTCTTTCCATTGCTCGTTGGCAATTGGCAATTTTGTTGATTACGTTTCTTGTTATAGCCCACGTTTGGCTTCCATATGTTAATATTGGCAAGATGCATACATTGAATAATTTGCTTTTTGTTGTTATATGAAAATTTTTATCTTTCATTATTTCTTTTAGGCACCAGTACCTTCTCCAACTGTTTGCTATCCTTCTTCCGATTTCTTTATTTATGCTTTCGGTGGGTGATATCAGCTGTCCAAGGTATATATATTCCTCAACATAACTAATTCGTGACTCTCCTACGTTTATGCTGCTTTTGTATCCATTAGTCATTGCTTTTGTTTTTTCAGAATTCAATTTTAGTCCTACTTTCTCACTTTCTTTCGGATGCTAGATCATTTAACATTCTGCTTAGGTCTTCTGGTGTTTTCGCGAATAACACAACTTTAAAGTTACATTTTGTTAAATTTTTATATATTTAATGTTATGTCATTCATTTTCTGGATTTTGCATCAAGACACTGTTCTCCATTTTCCATCCAATTATCGAGACATTGAATGCTCAGCGGCGGATCTAAACGCCGCTCAATATCCATATGATGATAATTTTTTTGTAGTTTTAAACAGACTGATAAAAGGGAAAAAAACAAACAAAGCAGACATTTATAAATACATTTACTCGACAAAAGAGTAAGTAAATGGTAAAAGATCCCTAAAAACTGAGTGGTGTGAACGATCAATAAGTAAGTAGCGTTGGACTGGATCGTTACTCACGGGCCATGGCTTGTAAAGGTATCGAGCGTGGTGCAGGTATGGTGGCAATTTCTATGAATTATAGAAATGTTTCATGCGGAACCTGCGGCTTGCCCCAGTTGTGTTATTTGGGTGCCATTTCTTTAAGTTGATTTTTTCGTATTTTTTTATGAAATGAGTGGAAATAAAATAAAGGATTGATTTAAAGGCTACAAGTTGCTAGGGATATAGAAAACATCTAAGTTTAATCACGATATATTTCGCATTAAGCAGGATAGATTCTGTGCTCTTCACCCGAATGGACACACTGCGTGTTGAGCGGTGGAATTGATTATCTGAGTGGGAAAACATCCTGCGATGCGGGAAGAAGCGTGAAACTGACATTTATTGTCAAATTTACATCATAGTTTTATCAATCAAACAATATTATAATATTTCAGATTATTATATTGTTTATGGTCTTCAAGAGCGCTGTTTTGAGTTTAATTACGCGACGTTATATAAGGAGTGACAAAAGAGAAGCGGCGAGCACGTTTTAAAGGTTTTTATTTTATATGTCAGTCGTCGGGTGTGACTTTCGCGTACGCCAATGTCACTCACTTTGGCCACGGTCGTCTAGGTGCTATTATATTGAATCTCTTTTTTATGATTACTGTTTATTTCGCCTTTATTGGTATTTTTGCAGATGTTTTTAAATATTTTATATTATTCAGAATGCATTCATGCAGTTCATTTCTCCGCTTGTAAGGCAATGCCTGGAGAATTTGACGAACAGTGGGGGACGGAAGTGTCTTATTGGAAAACGGAGTGTCGTAACTCTAGTGCTATTGTCTCTCTGCCGACCCTGCTAGGTGCGGAGGATACAGTGTGAAGCTAGAAAATAAATAAAATAAAAATAAATATATACACCTAAACAGCATCAGGATCGATTTTATTTCTAAAATTATATTTTTTGATAGCAATAAAACCATGATCTCTAAATAACAATCAAAGTAGGTACTTTGTGCATAAAAGGAGCAGTAACGACAAACACTAAGTAACCAAATTCGAAACGTTTTGTGTGGCGGAAAAATAGGTCACATTTTTTCTTACTATGAAATACAAATGTTTGAAACTTAATCATTAATCCGCATCCGTATTGAGACCGTGTCTCTGTGCCACAAGCGTGCGCCTGAAAACGCGACGGTTGTGGGTTCTACTCCCACTCGGAGGAATGAAATATTTAATATTAATTTCCTCAGTCTGATCACAAGGCTAAGCGCGGCGTTGAGTTCCGCCATTCTATACGCGATGCCTAAAGAATTCGGCGGAAAGTGCGGAACGGAAGTGTCTTAATACTAGGTCCCCAAATTCCATCTGCCTACCCTGCTATATGCGGGACACAGTGTGAAGTTAACAAAAATCTTAGTAGGTATCGAATCTGTAACCACCATGTGCGCAGACAGATTGCACCATGGCCAAGATATTTTAAATCTTTGATACATTCGTTTTATACGCTTATATGATCATATGCAACTAAAAACATTATATTATTTTATAGTGAAACTAAAGCAACATTATTGCCCATTAAATTGTTATATAACTCTTAATTGTTATCTCTATTGTGTCATAGAGCAAGTTTATTTTTTACTAAACGAGAATGGGCTATTCTAAGGCCAAATTAAGTGTAATTGATATTGCAATGGTGGTTTCAAATATTGCAATTTTTACGGTTATGTACTTCTAAAGAAAAAAAGGAATCCTTATTGAATAATTTTAATGTTCGTCTCTCATGACCCTTTTTCTCAAGAATGCGTGGAGATTACAAGAAGTAATTAATATCAAATATCCATATTTACTGTTCCTTTGAGTGTATACAAGATTAAACTTCTAATTCAAAGCACTCAAAAGAACATCTGTGCGTTTTCCCGTCTACCTACTGTATGAGATTCACCGAGTGAATTATGAAATTTGGCAAGTAAAATTGCGGAAAAATATAAGAAAAAATCTGAAAATTATATACATTAATATAAAATCATACACAAATTTAATGCATACTCCTGCATCCTAAAATTGGAATGGAACAATCATTCTGAAACCTGTCAAGTGCTTTTGACAGGATTTTTTTCTGCTTCGTGTTTACCCCGCGGATAGCATACCGAATGTAGTGTCAAGAAACTCGTTTTTTTAGCGTTCCACCCGAATTCGAGACATTGCGTTTTGAGTGGCGGATCTAAACGCCATATTTGACAGTTATGTTTGCAGACAAACCCTGTCCCATTGTGACATATTTCTTGTTGACAAATATCGCACAAATGTAGCTACAAGATTGGGGAACTTCAAATATGGTGGAGATAGAATTTTTCATATCTGGTAAAAACGAGATTTTCCATTTTACATCTTTAAGTCCACGCAAGCAAGGTTGCGGGCGACGACTAGTCATCAAATAGGTACTATAATAGTCACATTGACTACGAACTTCGAAGTTAATACTTTTGATTACGTACAAACCAGAATGTATGTCAAGTTATCTACCAATGGCCTTAAAATATTAATCAATAATAAGCGATCCTGACAATGTTAGAAAGAAATATTTCTCGCTACCTATAAACTAAAAGTTAATCGATCTTTATACTATTTGTACAATGTTGCAATATCATATTATATTTAAGTTATTATTATTTCCCCAGGTCTGATAGATTAAGCGCGGCGTTGAGTTTCGCAAGTCAACACGCAATGTCTCGACAATTTAGCAAAAAGTGGGGAAACGGAAGTCTTAAAATTTGGTTGTTGCTGCCTATTCTGCTATTACCTATACCTGCCTTTTTATATAGTACTGTTGGCCCGCCCGCGGCTGTGCTCGCTTTTTAATAGAACCTTATTCTTTGGATGAGGCGATTTATTTGCTATTTAAGTGTTTAAAGAAAAAATCGTTGGTTATTATAGTATACACATGGTTATTATAGTACACTCCGGGTAAAATCCGGGAATGGAAATTTCAGGATAGAAATTTGTTTTGATATATGTAGCTCCACTATCTCTAATTAAAATCGGTTCAGTTGTTCTAGAGATTAACCCGGAGAAAAAAAGGGACGACAATTTTTTTAAATTGGCATCCGAATATACGCAGTTATTTTGGAATTACTGACAGACACTTCGATTTAATTTATATAAGTATAGATTTTAAATATTCTATTACTTACACTTACAATGTTTATACAGTAAGATATTTATACTATTGTTATACTACACAGGGTCTTCTAGAACAGAACGGATAAACCTATCTAATTATACACGACGGTTATTGGTTCGAAGACTATTTGGGGAAATATTTTTTAATTTCTCTAGATGAAAAATACAAGAAAACAAAAAAAAAACGTTTAAATTGGATAATACTGAACCCTTACATATAAATAGAGTTCTACGTAGGTTAAAAAATACATACATTAAATATAAACGGGGATAATATGTTAATTCATAACAACAGCTTATGAGCAAGCCGTATCTTCCTGGAGAGCATTACGTGACGCGAGTACAAAATGTACTAGAAAACCAAACGTAAAAGCCACGTAAACGGATATAAGGAGTAACATTTACTTAGAAGTGTAGTAGGATTTTCTTTTTATTTGAGCTTTACGCTTTATGAGGCCAGTCGTAGCGCAGGATCACAAGCAAGCGACTGTAAATACGACAGATTGTGGGTTCGAATCCCACTTGAGGAAATGAAGTATTGAATATTTTAATTTTTTCGCTGTGGTAACTGGCGTTGAGTTTTCAGAATTCAGCAAAAAAATGGGGACCGGAAGTATTTTAATGGGAACGGAGTGTCTTAACACTTGGTTCCCAGGAATTGATTATAAAAAACCTCCTTTTTTGTCATTCTCGCAGAAGTCCCAGAAATTCTGTTAGTGCTCCAATCTATGTGATAAACTTCAATTTTCTAAGTCCAGTAGTTTCGTTTGTGCGTTGTTTATGAGGCAGGCAGTAATGAAAGAGCGTAGTATATAGATTTAAATTATACTCATTTTTAATTCTTATTTATAATAGAAAAAAAATCCATTCAATCCTTAAATACATTAAAAATCTTTGAACTTTTTGTAAATAAAATGATAATGGTGTGACATTCGGTTATGGAGTATTATGAATGTTGATTATTATTCATAATATTGAAGATTTAAAACCTCACAAAGTTTCTATTAAGATGTTTGTACAAATAAAAAAATAAACACTAAAAGTTTCATTTAGATAACATAACGGAATAATATTAAAATGTACTTAAATCAAAATGCAATAAAAGCACGTATTTCTAACTTTGACAATAGACTGCTTCAAACGATTTTTAATGGTCCCTCCGAAGTATTTGCCATTCTTCTTAATAACGTGATTGTTACTACTAAAATATTTTTCAGGAGGTACTGAAATTTGGTAATAAACACGATTTCGACAAAGTGAGAATAATATATTTAATGAAAGTCGTCCCCTTGATACTGTATACTGTGGCTGAAAAAAATCACAAATACTTACTTATGTATGGATTTGTGATTTTTTTGTTTGTCATGTTTTTATAGTTCTTAAAGTAGACAGTTCCAAAAAATCACTAGTAAAATAATATTCTTCCCATAGCGTGTAAAAGTTAATATTATCCACCAGCCAAGTGCATTAGCCAATTCACAGTCTGTGCTAGAATAGCTTTACAATATCCAAATATTTGTATTCAATACCATTGTCTGGTTATGCAGACTAGTACAAAAAATGCAAACATTTATGTAAATATGTAAAAAATCGATTTAGATGTAGTCAATTCTCATATAAGAATAACATTTTATTACTGTGTAATGAATTGAGTGCAATTTTTAACATGTTGTCAATAAGCTGCGTCTATGAAAGTTTCAGAGATTATTCCATTCTAATACTTTTTAAAATTACTTCTGGCAAAAATCACCAGTATTTTTTTTCACTTCTGCCCTTGAAAATTTTTGATAAAATTCAACTTATTTATGGAGGTGATACGGATAGGTCCTCTATCCATAGACAACCGTTAAACCCTGTGTAATTACATATGTATGTAGATCTTAGTTAGCTATGGCTTGTCCTTGTTAAGACCCCACGTACCCACTTTTCTCCCTAAATCGTGCCACTGCGTGTTGAAACTCAACGCCGCACGTTCTCTACCAGTGCGGGGATATTAAAATACGTTATTCTCCTGAATGAGTATTGTACTCACAACCATGAAACATCTCGTTTGTTAGTACAAAATATTAATAAGAGCGTTATTTCAATAGAAAAGTAATAATTCCAATCAGAAAATAGGTCATTTCTGGTGATGATGCAACTTGAAAGTGGATATAATAACCAGTTGAGCCCATTTGATTTATTGCGTTCCATTTATCGTATATTATGATCCGTTTAATTTTACTTACTTAAAATTAATTGTAAATGGTAGTTTGTGTACAGAATTACAAAGTAGGCATCAAAATCTTTGATCCATTATGAATTAACATGTTTAGTCTTTAATACCTGTGCTGCAATTACCCTATTTTTTTTCTTCAGATAGATAGAATGTAGAGTCAAGACACTCCGTTAGTAATTTTCCGTCCGAATTTGAACTCAACGTATTTTCATTCTTTTTCAATTGCTTCAAATGGGAATCAAATCCACAGCATATACATTATATATATTATATTTTCAATGTTTGTATTAATGTGACGTTTTCATTAACTAGCTCTAGTTTCTTACTTAGTGTTCTACTTTTTTTTAATTTAGTATTTTCTCAAGGGAACTTATTGTTATTTGTGGTGTATATTTTTTATATATTTTTAATTATACAAAACGTCTTCTTCATTTAACTCAGCTTTAGGATAATAGTAATGAAATCAAATAGAATCGAATATAATAGAATAGGTATATTGAGATAGAATGTATCGCTCATTTGGTGCAAAAATTACATAAATGACAATTTAAAAAAAATACATAAATTTGTGTGTTGAGGCCAGTGGCCACAC
This sequence comes from Heliconius himera, assembly GCA_021202915.1. NCBI lineage: Eukaryota > Metazoa > Arthropoda > Insecta > Lepidoptera > Nymphalidae > Heliconius > Heliconius himera. Next base: position 1,642,908 of record JAJHJA010000046.1, read on the forward strand.
AGATTGTGGGTTGGATTCTAACTAAAAGAAATTAAATATTTAATATTTGAATTTCTTTGCTCGCTGGTAACGCGGCAAAGCCGGGCATTGACCCCGCAATTCAATACGGAATCGGAATTCAACGGAAAGTGGAGAACAGAGGTGTCTATAGAAACAAAGTTTCATCACTAGGTTCCAAGGTTTCCTCTGAAGGTAAAAAATATATACATGTATGGGAAAAGGTTATTTACAATTTTTGATTCGGTCTCCTGCAATATTCGATAAATGCAATACGTCCTTGTTGCACCAAACGAGCGATATATCTTTTGCTATTTTTAACTGTTCTATCGTTTTTTTTAGAATAAATTTCATATTGCAATCCTACAATATCCTAAAATATTCTTCGAAATTTTATTGTTTATATGATTTAATATATTTTTTGTAAGAAACTTATGTTCATTTACGTTACTTATGTTTATTATGCCATCGGGCGCGAAGGCGTCGCGAGAAGGGTTTTGTCTCCATACCGGGGTCACTGGGGCAGGGCGAACGCCTTCGCTGACGTCACAGCTGAAGTGTAGACTTGTGCGTGATATCGTTTTGCTGGTAATTCCACCCAAATTGCATTTGTTACCTGACATTTATGAAAGAAATTGCGAGATTGGTGAAACTTTTAAGTAAATCGGTTCAGTACTTTCAGAAAAAAATGTGGACATACATACATATTCGACAGACAGACAGACAAGAAATTTTAAAAAAATAATTTTGCTTTCTATTATTCTTTTTAAGTGTCCCTCTATCCATTTCAGTCAAAAGTACTAAATGTACAGACAAAATATTTTTACTGTCTTATTATATATAGACATATAATGAAATTGATGCTGTGGAGGCAGAGAAAAACTGGAAACATAACCAACTCAACGCCGCGCTTTGTCTCGTTACCAGAGCGAGGAAACGAAAATACTAAATTATTTCTTCGAAAGGAAATCGAACTCACAACCCGATTTACAGTCGCACTCTTGCGCCCCTGCGCCACGACTGGCTTTAATTCAATGTTGCTAGTGCTGTTTAACATTAATTTATAATGTTAAAGTAGTAAAGTCAAAATGATGAGTATATAAAAAACAATAGTGCTTCGAAATAAAAAAAAGTTTCCCTTTGTTTACTATAATGCGATAGGGTTAAAAAGCCTAGGGGAACTTTAACGATTTTTTGTGATTATCGAATGGTCGACAGCTCTGTTGCTACTAACTTTCATTATGTAGAATGAATAAAATATTAGACATTTTTCGTGGGCCAGGTATAGATAGATTCGATCCTAACTTTTCAATAGTTTGTTTTAAATTATGTTTATTTTACCGTTTGTTGAGCTAAAACTCGGCGTTGGGTTCCGCCCTCTAACGTGCACTTTAGTCTCTTTATTACCTATGCCCGATTTTAAATATTGGACATGCATGAAAATAATAAAAAAATGTCTTCAAAAGGATGCCTTGCCTTTTCTTCGATTCCTTTTCCTTCCGCCTAGTATGATCATATAACTTACATCCTGTATGACGACGGAAGTTGATTTTCTAGTACATAAAAAAACCGTAAATAAAGCTACTAAATATATGAATATTTAAATTCTATCATATTGCAAGCGATATGTTGCTTCATACATCGGCGAGTAATCTTAGGTTCTAATACATACATTATAGGTGATCAATATGTATGGAACGGATAATTATCTTTTTCTTCATAGAAGCAACCTAGGCGCATAGGAGCAACCCAGTGTTAAAATACTCAATTACGCTGAATGCACGAGGCATTGCGTATGAGTAGCAGAACTCAACGCCGCGCTTTGCCTCGTTGCCAGAACGAGAAAATAAAAATATAAATATTTCGACGACCTCTAAATATATTTGCACATCTCTTTCGCCTTGTCCTGTCACCAACCTCTTCATACATCCCTTTCGGCGAGTTCTCATGGTTCTGGCGTGACCTTCCTCCTCGAATTTATACTGCCTTTTTTAAATATTCAGACTACCTTAAGCACCTGTAGGTCATTACATTGATTATAGTTGATACTAGCCTTTGTTAATGGTTTTTTGTAGATATTTTATTGAACTAAATGTATGCTTAAATTTTATATTTGTAAGCTAATACGTTTAATAATGTGTTTTATATAGGTAATAGGATACAGAAAACCCACATAATCATGATATAAAATTTGTGGTTGTTTGAAGATTGCTAAAAAATAAGATTTTTTTTCTTTTTTTCTCTTACTCTGTCTCACATATAACAGAGTAGGCAGACGAAACGACGACGCTACAACGCCTCGATATTTTTTTTATTTTTTTTTTTTATTTATTATTACAATAGAAGATACATAGGAAATTATGCTATGTTCTACAAAACTGTTCATGAGTTTGACTGTAGGATCTCGAGTCTCTTTATATAAGAATAATAATAATAAAACATAGAAATTACAATGCTAGTAACAATTTAGCTGTTATAATTTATTTATTATTATTTTTTTTTTTTTTCTTCAGATACTATATTTTGATAATATAAAGTACAGTATTAACAGGTAGACAAGCCGAGTGCGAAATGCCAATATCATAACGCTTTAATATTTTTAATATGTTTAAAGTGTTATTCCACACTAAGGAAGGAAAAATACTTATTTTAGAAAACGTATAAAAATTTGAACGTAGCGGGACTCGAACCCGCGCCTCCTCAAAACCGACCTGGTCGGTTTCTAAAATGAGTATCATAATGCTTACTCAATAACAATTTTACTTTTTTCCCGACCTAACCATGAACTAGTAACGAATTTAAACTAACTGTAGGCACTAGGTACGTACTATGATTTACGTCAGCGGCCAAAACTTTAAAAGTGTTGTCCACTGCGGTTTGCAACTACGAGCAACTTACTTTGAACCGCGGGTATTCGGTCCGTGGCCTAGTTGCATCTGTTTTGTAAAAATGTACTTGAAATAAGTGTATTCTCAATCTTCGTATATGGAAAAGGTAGAGAAAATGTATAATTAAAGGATTTGAAGCGAATTATCTTTTTTATGGTATTTCTCGCATTTTTAAGGCAAGTGAATTAATTTATCCGTTACTTAGGTATCAACAGGTTTAACTGATAGTTAATCTTTGTTTTACCAGACCGATGATATATCTAAGATATATATTATTTGTGTAATGACATCGTGATTACATATAATAAGAAAGATTATTTAGTGGGATACCAACCAACAAGTTCTCTTTTTCGAGCCTGTTTTCGTTACTTTTCAAATGCGATATGTTAGTGTAACGTATAAATCATATCGTCAATCATAAATCTATCGTTAAAATTAAAAATGATATTATATCGAAAACTATATTATAAAAAGTTCTTTTCAATACTTAATGAAGTGTTGATTATTCGGAATATATTATTGGCACTCATAACGATAAAGAAAAAAATACATACTACAAATTGTGTCAGTCAGAATTTAGCGAAAAGTAGGGAATTTTCATCCTGGGGACGGAATGTCTTAACACTAGTTTCCCAGGATCCTACTACCTATACAGCGTGAAGCTTAAAAATATATATGTATTTTGTTAAGTGAAATTTGAATCTGCACCCATCGCATAGTGTACACTTAGCTGCTACTATCGCACACAAGACATCAACAATAATTTTTCAAAGAAAATATCTTCACTTTTTTATATTTTTATAATAACATTTGAAATAATGAAATTTACTAGTACAGTACGCTCGTGATATCGATTTATGCAAAGGTGTTGCACCCCAAACGCGATGCCCCAATATTGCAAGTTGCGGTTGATCCAATTCACCTCTGTTGTTTAGTTTCCATTGATTTTCTGCTTTTCCGTTGCCACGTTTCATCATACACGTTTAAGCTTAGAAAGCTTTGTGCATTGTTTTTTTGTATATACACTACTAGTTTACATCTGCGGCTTCGTCATTGTGGTTAAATGGTAATATAACAAAAATTGTAACTCTGTGCCCCAGGTAACTCTGGCCCTAGGTAACTCTCGCTTCTTCAACAAACGGACTATCAAAAACTATTTTTTTAATTTCAACCAGTTCATGAGATTAGCGCTTTAATCATCTTTCGCATTACATAGAGATCTAAAATGTTCTTCTCATCTAACCAATTTTGGCGACAATAACTATTGGGAAATGTTATTTAACGCCGTCGTTTACCTAACCAAACCAAGAAAAGAAACATTTTAAAATATCTTAAATATAAATATCCTTCGAGTGGAGATCGAACCCATTGTCATCGCGTTTTAGAGAAACATTTGTTACGATGGCGTCACGATAGCGTCCATTTGCACATAAGAATTATTAAAATTCAAAATTCAATTCAAATCGAATTATTAAAATTCAAAATTCAATTCAATTAATCATTATCGAATTGAATTTTTCAGATACTTTTTATGTGTACTATTTTTTTATAATTCTATATCATTTTTTTATGGTGACGTACAAAATAATGAAAAGGTATCTCTGGGCCTGGATTTTGCAAAGGCGAAATTTCCTAATAAAGATTTTTACAAAGTTTAGACACCCGAAGATTATTATAAAAAATCATAACTTGGCAAGAGATGCGATTGACTCGAATGTCTTATAATGTTGTAAAATTTTATCGCACATTTATTATTGCAAACATTTTTGAATTCTGAATATGGAACGAATGAAAATTGGCTATTTAGTTATAATTTTCAAAACGGCAGTATAATTTTAAGTAACTTTTTAATGCGGTTTCTTTCCCAAGGTCGATTGGGAATAACTAAATGTTGAGTATCATACATGACACGTTCTGAATGCCCGAGATAACTCTGACCACAGCTACAATGACAACAATCGAAAGAATTAATGTGATATAATATAATATAGGGAAGGCTTCGTCGAAGAATCTAGATAATACCCAACACAAAAAGAATTTTCTAACTCGAATTAGTAGGTCCTGATTATCGGCTTGGATCAAAGGAACTCTATAATTTTACGATATTAGTACAAATACAGATGTAATCGATTTGCTAAAATTGTTTTTTTTTGTTCAACGCTGGGTTCTTCATATAGCACTGTAGGAAACCAAGTGTTAACACTTTCGGTTCACTACGCACCGTCCAAATTTCGAGACATTGCATGTTGTTAGTGGTGGAAAGCAACGCCGCGGTTTGTCTTCTTACCAGAGTGAAGAATTGGAAAAAAATCCCCTAATGGAATCGAACTCAAGCATTGCTTTTACAGTCTCATTATAACAATTCTGTCTTATCATTTATCACAACGAGCAAATTACAACGATCCACTGTTCATTGTTGATCAGTAATTGAATGACCATTGTTATAAAATTTAGTGTACCAGATGATGATTGATGAATTGAACGCTGTCTGTCTGGCTGTTGATAAATCTTTATATGAAAATGATGCATATTTTAATCAAATGGTCGACATAACTTCACACTCTCCGCTCCGACGTACCGCCCAATTTTTGAGACAATGTTGAGTGGTGGAACTCAACGCTGTGCTTTATCTTGTTAGCAGAGCGAGGAAAGGAAAATAATCCAATCCCTCGAGTGCGGATCGAACTCACAACATTATTAAAATATATGGTACTTTTTTATTCTTTTAATAAAATACATAATTTGTTTCTTACCAACAAAATTGTTGGTATCGGAAACGTCTTTTCAAACTACTCTAATTCATGAAGAAAAAAATATGGAACTGATTCATGTAAATTTGTTACAACCAAAACATATTTTTTTCTTCCAAAAATTTAAATACTTTAAAACTAAATTTTTATTCGCACTCATCACCTATTTTGTAACAGACAGAAATAGTCTCGTGATAAATTAAACCCTTCTCTTGTATAATATTATAACGTAACACTTTTGACTGCAATTTACGCAAAACTCCGATTTATGCTCTAAAACTCTCATAGAACGACGATGGATGATATGCCATTTAATTTTTCTGATACTTTAAGCGATACTTTCTCTACTAGATATTGCCATATGAGACCTGTGAGGCCAAAAATTATAGCTTGTCTGGAAGATAAGGCTATCCGGGACTTTATCAGCCTGTGCTGAATGTTATAATTTTTATTTATTAAATTTATCTCTATGTTATTTAAATTTAATTAATTAAGAAAATTGACATTTTCAATTTCAATTGGCCAAGGGCTGTTAACATTTATTGAGGAATAGTAGAAATTAGGTCGATGATTCCAAGTGCCCTTGTCTTATGTCTGTCTCTTAAACGAAGACGTCATCATAAAGACAGTGGATGAGAGCTGTTTCTACATGTTAGTTTTGTTAACCCACTTAAAGAAATATCAGTTTGGTATGTATGTTTCTAATATTGTTGGAATTGAATAAAATCTGAATGTCTGTGTAGGTTCCTGAGCATGTGTGCTAAATTTCGTAAAAGTATATTATATATATGTTTGTCCACAAATTTCTCATAAATCTAATACTCATATCGAGTTCACTTTAAATTTAAAATGGCCTATTCCAAGAAACTATTTCTATATTTCTATAGGTCTATTTAAGAAACAGTCCAAGTTTAATGAGAATGGGTTCAAAAGCTATTTTTAATATGCACATCAACGAATTTGTTTAAGGTATATCATCTGTATTGATAAGTATTAGATATCATGTCGACCTAAAATTTTTAAAATTATATTTAATTATTCTAAACATTTGATTGTTTTGTTTTTTCTCACGTTTGCATTGAGAGGTAGAATCAAATCTCACACTGTATTCACCTTGGATATTATCTATAAAAAAAATATTATGTAATTCCTCATTGTCGAATTGTATTTGCTTTGAATATATTTCCCGATCTGTCCCATCCCGAGCTATCTTCAATAGTGGCTGTGCTTTTTTAACAATACAGTCTTTAATAGTGCATTAAATTATATTATCAACATACATTTTAATTAGAAAATATAGAAAATCATCAGTCGGTAAACGCGATGGGACATCGACGCCATGTGGTCATCGACGAATGATCACTCAGGGAATGATGATTCTATTTAAATTATTTTAATGTTCATAAGATTTATACAAGATTTTATAACATTAATTTAAGATTTTATAATTCAAATAAAAGAGAAACTTCTCCTTCGAAAGTTAGATTCGCGTTCACGACATAATTTCAGCCTCAAAGATCGTGGGACGATCAAAGGCAAAGGTAGGATCTGAAGACGTCCGGTTATAGGTCAAACTAGCAACTTCCTGCTGCAGTTCCAATGTTCTATAATTATGTTTCCAGATTTAATTTCTTGATGAGTTAGTTATATTAAATGACTTGGCAATTTTAATTTCTTTAAAATGTTTACTTTCTTAAATATGAAAACCTTAATAAAGATTCATAATCTACGTGATATGTTAACAACATATTTTACACAATATATTTACACCTAATCCTTACTTAAAGAAAGAAACCCGAACCTCTAATTAAATATATATTTATTTCCATGTGTTAAATTAGAATGTATGGCCTACGAGTTTTTTGAGATGTATGAAAAGTATATATGATAAGTAAATAAGATATGAAAAGTAGACATCACTAAAGCCGCAATAAGGGTAAACAAAAATAAAAAGAGATGTTAATATTCAATTTATTGCCAGGTATAAAAATAAATTGGCTTCAACCAATCCCGCTAATATCCTTCTAAGCTACAATTTTTCTGGGTTTCATCGTTTTTGTTTATTTTTACCTGTATTAGACAATGCGGACTACCTGTTTAAGGTTCCTCAGAATGCGCAAATTATTTGAGTTTATTTTTTTAAATGTAATTTGTGAGGTTCTTAAATTTTTGGTACCAAACCACGTGGGCTACTCAATGTAAGTCCATTGTCATGTCCATGTCCATGACCATTGTAATATAATAGATTTTTCGAAATTAAGGTAATGCTGGAAAAGGTTAATTATTTTAATATTAAAATGACTTAAGTTCGCTGTGGCAATGAGGCAACTGAATTTGGCGGAAAATGGGGAACGGAAGTGTCTTAATGGTAACAGAGTGTCTTAACCCGAGGTTCCCAGGTAGCGTCTGCCTATCCTGTTGTGATATTTGCAGGATTCAGCGTAAAGCTATACGCTACAAATAAAAAAATATTGTTAATGTCAAATGATGTGAAAATGGGGTACATTTGTAGTAATTACCTAGATTTGAAAGTTGAATCACTTTATTCGGACAGGGCACTCTATCTTAACAACACTGCATCTTGTTACCAGAAACAAATTAAAATACTTCATTCCCCCGAGTGAGGATCACACCCACAACCGTCGCGTTTATAATCAGAAGCTATACCGCTGCGCCACAATGCCTTGCTCGCTTTATACTCCTATTGAAAATAATTTACCAGCATGGGAATCGAATCGATCGACTTATAATTATTTATAACAGTTATAAGTATTTCGAGATAATAGACAGTTAGTTATTTCTTTCTAGAGAATATTAACTTTGCCGTGTGAAAATTGTTACATTATAACTGAACGTTAAAATCGTATAAAAGGTAAGAGTAGGTAATTGTTCTGAGACTTACATATCGTTCTACTCGTATACTTCCACCACTTATTCCTTTAGTTTATTATCAAAATTAATAAATTTATTTGAATAAGCAGAGGAATTTAATAAAATAAATTTATGTTTAAATCTATCTATTATAAAAGTAGAGGGGGGTTGATTCCTACTCGGGGGATAAGAAATATTTTGCATTTTATATTTTACATATTTTCCTTGCTCTGGTAACGAGACTAAGCGCGGCTTGAACGGAAGTGTCTTAATGGGAACACAATGTCTTGACATTGGGTTCCTGTGTTCCCCCTGCCTATCCTTCGATGTGCAGCATACAGTGTGAACCTAAAAAAAACACTAGAGGCCGTCGTGGTGTAGTAATACAGTGTCTGCGTGAGTGTGGGTTCAATCCACGCTCGGGAGAATAATTGTGTTTATATTATATTAGATTTTTCCCTTTGGTAGAGAAAGCACGGCGTTGAAGTCCGCCATGTGTCGTGAATTAAGCTTAAAGTAGGAAACAGAGTGCCATAACATATTTTGTAAACATAAGTTGCCTTTGTATAGGCTATAATTTGTTTTGTAAGAAGGTTTTTTAATACCATAAAATGCACTAAAACAATTTTACAAGGAATACTAACTCTTCCATCGGTCACTTTCCCATTAGTTCAAATTTGCATGTCCACTTACATCAAATTTATATGTCATCCAATGTTTCCTTCTTTGAATGAATAACTAACAAGGATTTCTGATCGATGTGTGTATGTATACAGGCAATTTCAGCAGATCGATAGCAATCAGTGTAGGCGTTGTGTAATAAGATGGATGGTTGATATCTCTTGCTTTATTCGAATACATTTCAACGTGGAATCGGGCTTTTAATACTCGTTAAGTACAGCTTAATGTTTTATTTATGGGTATTCTCTGTTACTACATATTTTTGAGAGGTTTTAAAGATGAAAAGTTCAGCTTTAAATGGATTTTTTTTAGCTTCACGCTGTATCCCGCACACAGAAAGGTAGGCAGAGAGAACCTAGTGTTAATTCACTCCGTTCCCCACTTTCTGCCGAATTCTGGAGGCATTGTGTTTTGAGTGGCAGAACTCAACGCCGCGATTTGCCTCGACACCACAGCGAAGAAATATACATTTAAATATTCCATCTCCCCGATTAGGGATCGAACCCACAACCAGTCGTTTTTACTGTCACACTTTGTGCCCCTGCGCCACGATTAGCCTCTATGATTTCTTCTTTTGGATATTTGATTTTCGGTAAAGAGTAAAGTGGAACTTGTCCAAATGTACGTCTTGAAACTATACCACTAAGGATAAGATATAAACCTATAAAATATTTACACGTTCCTGTTAATTTAAATCAATAACTTGCATCTATCCTGCTCCTTTGCATAGTGCTACGCTGAGTAGTTTCGATTCTAATACATGCTCCAAATATTAATGAGCTCAATGTCATTCCTTTCATTTTATTTCGTTCTTATAGTTTTGTTTATATGCACTTATTTCTTACACGTTCACGTGCTTCCCATATTTTATGTAGTGGATTAATAAAGAAAAATAATAAATTTAGTCGTGGCTCAGCGGCACAGTGTCTCACTGCAAACGCGATGGTAGTCCCGATTCCCACACAGGGGGAATGGATTATTTTCATTTCCTCGCTCTGGCAAGAAGACAAAATATTGTAGTTAGTATCGTTCTTAGTCCACTTTTAAATTTATTGCGACAATGAAACTTAACATATCTTAGCAGATACGGAAAAGAAATAAAAATAAAACACCCTTGTCATATAAATCAACCGACGTAAATGATATATATCTATATATAATTGATAAATAGCGTACAGTGTATAACTTAATCAAATGAAGCCTCGAACATCATTACATAATGTATAGTTATATTAAGGTGTAAAATCGCATCAAACAGTCACTATTTCAATTAAATAGCGTTTATCTGTGGCTTCATGCTGTTGATCAGATTAAATACGCACATATATATGTACGTCACATTATCATATTTATTTATGTTCTTTTCCGTCTTATACATGTCACATTACAGGTTTTCATTTCCTCGGTCTGGTACAAGGTAATGCGAAGCGTTGAGCTCTGCCACTCAACAATGAGAATGTCCCAAGCATTCCTCTGCCTACCTTGCTATAAGAGGGATATAGTATGAGCTAAAAAAAGAACATTATAGGGTCCATCGGCATAGCGTGTGACGGTAAATGCTATGGCTGTTGGTTCAACTTCCAATCGGGGGAATTAATTATTTTCAGTTCCTGGTAACGGAACTAAGCGGGGCGTTAAGTTCCGCCACTCTACACGCTTCATCTCGAATTTATGCACACGTATTTTCTCAACATAATAAATTGTGTACGTACTCGGGATGAGTAAACAAAAATAGAAAAAAATCACATCATGCCTAAAAGGGGGAGATTTCAGATGAAATTTAAAAACAATGTCTGTCACGTTGATACTGGAGAAAGGTCACGTATCATCATTCATATCAAACATAAGGACCTCCCGCAGGATACGCGTATGTCTGAAGAGGTTGATGAGAGTAGCGCAAAAAATAATTGAAATTTATTTAATAACTAATTTATTGCAGTACATGAACTATTATAACAATTGTTATAACTTTAATATAAATTATGAGAGATGATAAAGAAATACGAAGACAATATCAAAGATAATATTTTATAAATATGTTGCAATTGGATTATTCATTAAAAAAATATTGGACACTAGTTGTTGGCCGTAACTTTGCGCGGACTTGGACGGAAAATGGAAAGTCTCGTTTGTCTCATAGAGGCAAAAAAGAGGCCTGTGGCAGAGAGACTTTATAATTAAGATTTTATTAAGTATAGTGAAGAAAGCCGGTATTTGCTCCAGTATTTTGTGAACATGCTTACCAGTGTTTGGTGTATGCTCAGAAAGACTGTAAGGTCTTATAAAGTAACGAAGCTTTAGCTGCCACAGGCTCTGGGGCCATCATGTCTGACTGTGCTTATAAATATGTGGCATTTGTAATATATGTAATAAAAAATGTGTTCAGTCTACGACTACCACATCTGGAGCACATACAGCTAACAAAACGACAATGTTGATTTGCTTTTATTTATTTCTCATTACAAAAGAATTAAGTGTTCTTCCATTATTTTTATACAGTACATTATTGTCATATGTTGCTCATTAGGTGCAACAATGACTTAAATACAATTTCGAAATATTTTTGAAATATTACAAGGGAAAGAATCAATCTTTTTAATTAATCGTTCTATTACAAATAAACATATATTTTTTTGTGCATTCACATAATTGCTACATATGAACGAGCGGTATAATAGTGGATGAACTCTTAATATCTAAGTAAAAGACGCTCCTTCGATTTATATTTTTTTCATTCTATATTAGAAAATTAAATTAAATAAAAAAATTAAATCTGCTTCACGCTGTAGCGTGTACCGCACCGAGCAGGGTATGCAGAGGGAACCTAGTGTTAAGACACCCCGTCCCTCACTTTCCGCTAAATTCTGGAGACATTGCGTGTATAGTGGCGAAACTCAACAAGCCGAAGAAATTAAATTATAAATGTTAATAAATATTTAATTTCCTCGAGAGGGGATCGAATCCACAACCAGTCGTGCTCATAGGCACATTTTGTGCCCCTGGGCCAGGACAGGCCTCAATGTAAAACAAAATTTTCATATATTTATGTAACATACAGCAGTTTGCTTATTCCAAAATTGCTTAGAAAATGTACGAATGAAATATAATCGAGAAATCTAAGCCAAATTTCAACAAACACACGCAAGCATATTTTTGTAGATCCGAACAAACAGAGCCATTCCGGGAATGAGTATTTGCGTCCTTCTCGTGCCGTCTAAACTGGGACGCGGTAAAAGGCATCGCATAGTTTTAAATATAAATATCGATACTACAAAACTGAGCCGAACAAAGGAACAATATGGCTAACTCTTCATAAAAAGTGATCCATTGTTTGAATATAAAATTGTAATGTTGACGCCACCGCTTTTAGACGAGGCGCGATAAATGCTGTAGCATTCATTTTGAAACTGAAGCTTAAAAGGTTGCCTTTTGTAAGTATTTAGTGACTAATTGTTAAATATATGTCAAGTATAGAAGGCCAGTTTTGTATCCATTTAAGAAGGCCGTGGCCTATAATAATTAAATTACACATCACAGCCTTTACAAGTCCTTAAATAGGATAGGATCGTTTTTTGCTTTTAATATTTTGGTAATATTATGTGTGTATTATTAAAAATATACGGATAATGGCTTAAAATATAGCAACAATTTAATATCTTTTTAATGAGAGGAGATTGCTTAGTAGCCCACGGATTCAGTCTGGGTGTGCCGGGCCCATCGCGTTGCATGGTGAGAAGCCCAGATCAATGACTGTCAATTGCGACCCAAGTAGCTTAAGATGCCCCTTTAAAAGCGCATTTATGCCCCCCTTTTTTAAATCATTAATTCATGGACCACAAAAAAAAAAGGACAGAAAACTTATAATAACAAAAAATGTGTACAGCGGCTAACTTATTTCTTAGAGTGTGGTGTCTACAAAAAACCCTTGAATGTTGGAGATGTTACGAGAAACGATTCGGGAGCGATATCTAAATCTAACTATTACGTTAATAATAATAAACCTACAAACAATTGTCAAATATAATAATATACCTAAAATTTATAAATATAGATAAGATATACAAACTTCTAAACATTATATTTATATGAACGTACAAAAATGTATAAATAAATACAATTACTTACATTATTTTTATTATTATAAAGAAAAGGTGAAAAGAAATATGAAATCGATAAAAGAAAAGGAAATGATAATGTGAAATATTTTAGATTAGCGGTTTTAATTGGAGGTAAGGAAATGTTTTTGTAATCTGTAAATATGATTTTACAGTCCAAGTCTCTACGTAACTAAACTCATTCAAGTTTTTAACAAGATTTTTCGGCAAACTATAGATGTGTCCCAAAGATTATTGTAAAATCTACACATACGGGCAACATCTTCAGAATAAAATAAAAATGACATATTTCTTTTAGAAAATATATTTTGCGGTGCAAATTTTATTTAACATCAAGTTGGTGGTTCACGTTATAATTTACAAGTTGCTCTACGACCTTTGAATAAAAGGCAATCAGTCGCTGATTATACGGTGCGAGTACGATGAATGTGCATTCATTATCGTCTTGACTTACTAACGCGATTCATGGTTTCAAGGTACCTAGCAAGTATACTATTATGTGCGACTATGCCTTGTTTTGGTTCGTCCTTTCACGATTTTTTTATGTATGGCTTTTATAAATCTTTAAAAGCTCTACAAAAAGTCTGTGGCACAGTGGGGCAGCGTCTTACTGTAAACAGTACGGTTGTGGCTTCGATCCCCGCTAACAGAATTATTTTCATTTCCATCTGATAGGCGAAGCGCGTCGTTGAGTTTCGCCTCTCAATACGCAATATAATGATTACTTTTAAAATACCATCTCCATTGATGAGGGAGATATGTACATATGTTAGGCGAACCAACAAATCAGACACAAAATCCAGCTTTTACAATAAATTTATTTACACTTGTTATATACACATATACTCTCGTAGTCACAATATTGAAATATGAATTGTAATGACAAGTTGTCTTGACAATATCTTAGGACGTAATGAACATGAGTGCCTTTTTTTTTTTTTTTCGAACTTGAGGTAAATGCTGTTAGCCCTATTGACCTTTACAGCGACACCGGGTGGGTAGGGAAGAGGGTACTCTGTCCCAGAAGAAATGCAAGCACTACCTGGCTGCTTGAGAGGAGTCGACGACTGTAAGGGCGCCCCCTGCGGGGCTCGAACCTCGGCTTACAATCGACGAGCGGGCTGGGGCATGAGTGCCGTGTCGTTTGTGCTTATATTGGAAATCCACCGGAAAAGACGCAGCACACTACCGCCACTTAATACAATCGGTAATGGAAACAATATCAAATGACGTACTCGTAATTACAGTGACACCTATTACTACATTATAAGTAACTTATGCTAACACATATATGAAATTAAAGAATAATTTTAAAAAATGCTATAAGTGAAGAATTAACCTTTTTCTGAATAATAACTACTTTAAGGTCAATTTGAAAAAGGATTTATGTAAAGCTCATTCAGGGTCAATCATAAAATTGTTCAAACTTGCGTTTTCCTCTTGTGTAGCACAAATTACTTGGAAAGCATGTACAGATATTAAAAATTATATTTGCTTTTACTTCAATTTGAGGTCGACGTAGCGCAATGGGACAGCGTTTGGTTGCAAACGTGATGGTTGTAGTCTCGATGCCCACTCGGTTAAATGGTTATATTAATAATTATTGTCGTTTTTCCGCTCTGTTAGACAAAACGCGGCGATCAGTTCCGCTACCCAACACGCAATGTCCCGAAAATTGATAGGATTGTGAGGAAGGAAGTATTATTTTACCACTTACATTAAAGAGAGATTCTATCTATATTGCTATGAAAGAAAAAAGAAAAGCTTAAAGACGCTACTTTTGTTTTTAATTAGGCATGAGACGCTACTTTTGTTTTTAATTAGGCATGAATTCTAAAATATTAAGTTGTTAAGTGGGAAACTGTGTGTCTTAACACTAGGTTAGGTTTTTTTTAAGTTGTAGCGCAGTGGCACGCGTCCGAGTGAAAACGTGACAGACGACTTTCATAGCTTCGTTCTGGTCAGGAGTAAAACCGCGGCGTGGAGTTCCGCCAATCAATACACAATGCCAATTTGGCGAAAAGTATGGGACGAAAATGTTTTAAGGGAAACGAAGTGTCTTAACATTATGTTCTCAGGTTCCGTCTACCTACTCGTATATGCGGGATACAGCGTGAAGCTAAAATATTCAGTCAATATGAATAACAAACAATAATTTACAATTATAAGCCTGGTCAACCCTTATGTCTTTTGTATGGTTATTTATACCCTTGTTAATAGCACCTCTGCAGGTAATTTTTACAAAGCTCCTCTACCTGACCATTTACTGTATTAGAAGTTATACTTCCCCAAACTTTCTAACATTCAACATTTTAAATGAATTTTGGTATGCTTATCATATTTAATGTGTTATCTACATATGTACGAGTATATTACCTTCAAATTTCAAAAAAATAAATATTGAAGGCATCGTGGCATAGTAAGACATCGTGATTCTATAAGTGCAATGGTTTTGGGTTGAGTTCTCACCCGATGAATTATTCTCATGTCCGTGCTCTGGTAACACAAAGTGCGGCATTGTGCTCCACTTTGCGGCACAAAATGTCTCGAATTTTTTGCGGAATGTAACAAAGTCTGTTAAAGGGACGGTTGCAGGTTCGATTGCCACTCAAGGGATAGAAATATTAAATATTATTTTATTAAATATATCTGGCTCCCTCAAGAATTTGGTGGAATGTGAGAAAGGTTCCCAGGCTCCCTCTGCTTATCCCTTACATATAGCGTGGATACAGTGTAAAGCTAAAAAAGGAATTATAAAATGTCTTGATATTAGATTCTCACTTACAGACTATTATAGCTAACTAGAGGGCGCGCGCGGCTTCGCCCGCTTTTTAGGAGTGAATTCTAAAAAAACTACGAAATACGTGTTCAATAAAATATTTTTAACAGTCTGAATTTAATTTTTTATAAAAATCGGTGGCAATTTAAAGATTTTTTCCATATAAGCTTTCAACCCCTTATTTGAACCCTTAGGGGGTGAATTCTTAAAAACAATGAAACACGTGTTCAATGAAATATCTTTAAGAGTCTGAATTTCAAATTTTATAAAAATCGGTACAGATTATTTTTTTTTTCCATACAAACTTTCAACCCCTATTTCATCCCTTTAGGGTTAAAATTTTTCAAATTCCCTTCTTAGTGGATGTCCAGAATATGATAGTAAACATCTGCCCAAATTTCACGTTTCTACCATCAGCGGTTACGGCTCTGCGTGCGTCTTACCTCAGTCAGTCAGCACAAGTCCTTTTATATATATAGATAATAAAGTGCCCAAACGTAGTTCGGAAAAGAAAGAAGGATATTGAATTTGACTGCACTTTTAAAAGATTGAATCAAATTCAGTTTTAAAAGGTGAATTTGACGCATTAAAGTAGTTGTTGTTCTAAACCAATATGAAATAAATACTTCTTACAAGAATCTTGTATACAACGTAGTATAACAAGAAATTTGTGCTACGCTATATCCAAGAATTTTACCTTCGGTTTGCAGTGTTAGCGTGATGACATATGTGTTCATTATCGTCTTGGCTGGACACTTCACCATTCATAATTCAGAATGTAGTGCAAGACTATAACCGTGTGGTACAACTGTGGCCTATTTGTTTTGTTTTACCAATAATGAAACATCATTGCCTTGTTTCTTATCCTTCTTATTTTTAGTATTTTTAAGCAGTAAATGCTCTACATTACTTACGCGTAATTAAGTATTGAGAGATTACTATTACGTTCTGTTTAATTAAGTATTGATGCAGATTTTGTTGTAAATTAGCTATTGTGTTACTGAAAGTAAATTAAAAAGAATTCTATTATAACTATATTGTGAGGTATGTAAAAAGATAAGTTTATTAAAAAAAAAAATTAAATTAAATTAAATTAGCTTCACGCTGTATCCCGCACACAGCAGGGTAGGCAGAGGGAACCTAGTGTTAAGACACTCCGTTCCCCACTTTCTGCCGAATTCTGGAGGCATTGCGTGTTGAGTGGCAGAACTCAACGCCGCGCTTAACCTCGACACCAGAGCAAAGAAATGGAATTATAAATTTTAAGTAAATATTTCATCTCCTCGAGTGGGGATCGAACCCACAACCAGTCGGTTTTGCAGTCACACCTCGTGCCGCTGCGCCACGACCGGCCTCATAGTAAGTTTATACTATCAGTTAAAACGAAGCCAACCTGAATCTTACTTTATAGTCCAAGTTTCAGCCACAAAGAAGATTCTCTGAGACTTCGGTAAATTAATGTGACGTACACATATTATCTACATTTGTTTTTATATTCTTATGCAATTTCAAAAATTTCGGCGAAGTGGGTAATGGAAGTGGGAACGGAGTGTCTTAATACTAGGTTCCTAGTTTCCCTCTGCCTATCCTTCCATGTGTGGGATACAGTGTTAAAGTAAACAGAAATTACTAAATAAACTTTGCGTTCACAGTCAAACACTGTTCCGCGGTGCCACGACGACCCCATAATTATATACAGTACTTTAGATACTAGCTTTGATACTTTTGAAATATTTATTACCTTCTTGTATCTATAAAATTTGTAAAGGTTTAAGAATAAGCAAGCATTTATATATTGCTATCGTGTTGCTCCACAAGTAATTTCGTTCTGATTTTACGACGCGCTCAACTTTCGTTACGGTCACGAATGGTCTGTTCACCTGTAACCTTGGCATATTTGTTTTCTGGATCATTTTGTTTAATTGCAATTGTCGTGGCAGCAAAAAAATAAGAGAGTATCTGAGTATTTACTTACCTAAGTTAAAAATAAAGGCCGTTGTAGTATAGTGACACCGAGTCTAAATGCAAACGGGAGCGAGTTGTGGGTTCCATAATCATTCGGAGTAATAATTATATACCTATATATAGAGCGGAGAAATGTAAATTATTTTCGTTTCTCTGGAAATTGAGTTACGCATTTCAACACGCAATTACTTGAAATTGGAGTTGAGTGTTGAGAAAGGAAGGAAGGAGTCTCTCTTAACATCAGGTAGGTACCATCAGCCTACCCTGGCCTGCAACAAAAAGTGAGAAGCTACTGTTTCTAATTTGAAAACAATCTCCGTTTGCCGCAGTGCCTAATAAAAGAATTGATCAACGGTTGAATACGTTTTCTTGTGTTTTCGAAGAATTTTTGGAATATATCCAGAACAGTCTGCATCTGCATTGTTTGGATATGTATCTTTGAAATTTACATAAGTTCAATCAAATGAAATGGTGCAGACGTGACGTAGTGGGATACTATAATTTTTCTGAGCTTCACATTGTATCCCATGTATAAAAATAATTGTTATTATAAATTTAACGAGGGTTATAAAAATTATTTTGTTTCTTTTAGGGACGTTGTGTGCTAGATGGAAAGGAACCTATGATTTTTTTCAATTAAATCAGACTAAGACTTATATTACACTATAATTAATGAAACAGAATTAACATATGTCAACAGGCAACAAGGCAAATCGCAAAAAACTTTGTGTGCTGAATAATAAAACTCAACGTTTCGTTATTTAGCACACAAACTGAGAAACGGAGTGTCCTAACACTAGGTTACTTCTAACTATCCTGCTATATGCATTTGGTATATTTTAGAAATATACCAAATGCACCGCAGTGGCATTGAATGATTATTTATTTTAAGCGTAGATTATTTATTTTAATGTAGGCAGAGGGAACATATTGTTAAGATACTCCCACCACTTACCCCCCTTTTTTTTGAGACATTGCATGTTGGGTAGAGAAACTCAACGCTGGGTTTTTTGCCTTGATGCCAGAGCGAAAAAATTAAACATTAATAATAATTCGTTCCCTCGAGTGGGGATCGAATCCATAACCGTCGCGTTACAGTTACAGCTTGAGCCCCTGCGCCACTACTATTATTTATTTTGTTTTATTTATTACCATTTCTCTATTTCCCAGGTATACTTAGCCCTGTTCAAACCGCTGCGGGTGTCCAGGCGGCAGTTCCGCCGCGTGTTGATGTGCATGCGAAACGTACGTCACCTAAAGTGCCACGAGCTCTATGCGCACGAGAAGGTCACTAAAGTTGACAGCTTATCACTCGTGTTATCTGGCAAGTAAGTGTGAGATTAATTTATTCGTTTTATTAACATTAGCCGAAAAATTAAACTTTAAGTCATGGCGTGGTACATATTAGTGATGTTACGGTCTGGCAAAAATCAGGAACGTGTTTCAGCTGTTTCATTACGGCTTTGGAAAATGTTCCAATTCTCGTTCCAGGGTAACGGGAACGCAAATTCCCGGAATGTGTTTCGAACTTCCGGCACATGATTGCATCGTGTTTTGTTAAATTTATCTTAGCATAAAAAAATGTTACCTTTAAAATTATTATGTTCAAACTTAATAAATAAATATGCGTTAAGGTGAAATAGTAAAAAATGCACTCAAAAATGTTTCTATATATGATGTCAGTAATATTAGAAATGACACCAGAGTATCAACGTGAATTTAATAGGTAAGTGGTAAACAAAGGATTTCGAGCTTAGGCATAATCCGTGAAATCATTTGCGTAGCGCCCGTCTCTATGGTAATAATGGACCGCTAATGCCCGCACCGTAGACAATGCCGTCTCATTATAGAGTTTTAAATGAAGGATCCTGGTGCGAGGGCTGCTACAACCCTTATTTTTTTTATTAACGTAATATAATACGTATTTCGCATATAGTAGAGAACCTGGGAGAGAATTGCTAAAACACACTTAAACATTTCCGTTCACCACTTTCCGCCGAGTTCTTGAGACATGTTGAGTGACGGAACTTAACGCTGCGCTTTGCCTCGCTTTGAATCGAACCCACAATCGACTACAGTCGCACATTTGTGCCCCGTAATATTTTTAAATAGGCAGAAAATACACTTACAACAGAAAAAACTAATTTCGAATTAGCAGGAAACAGAAACTATCTGGCTGTCTATGTCTACCCTAAAGGATCTTTTGCTCACTCAGACACTGTTTTAATCCATTTTTACTAAGAATATAACTTTTTTAATATTTTAACTTTGACGTCGTCGTATAATGGCTATGATATTCGAGTTTATAAATTGTGATTTAATATTTCCACTGTGACGATCAAACGTTGTATCGTTAGAGAGAGTAATGAATCGTGATATGGTAAATTAGCTATTTTCAAATGAGCATCATTTGGGAAAGATTGTTTGTGACGTGATTATTATTATTATACGTAATTATTTCGAGGCCAGTCGTGGCGCATGGACACAAAGTGTTACTGTAAAAGCGACTGGGTGTGGGTTCGATCCGATATATTTCCGTTTCTTCGCTCTGGTGTCAAGGCAAAGCGCGGCGTTGAGTTCCGCCACTCAACGGAAAGTGGGGAACGGAGTGTCTTAACAATAGGTTCCCTCTGCCTATCCTGCTGTGTGCGGGATACAGCGTGAAGCTGATTTATTTACGTAATTATTTTATGGGATCATGTGTACACTTTTTACAATAGGATCCCTCAAATAGGACCTTTTTACAATAGGAGGATAAGAGTTATGTTAAAGGTTATTGCCAAATTAATTTCATAGATGATAACACGCCTTGAACGAATGAAACGCTTGCTCCAGTCTGTTTTAAACTATCATTGTCACAAATAATTAAGTGTGAATCTGTAAACAATTGATTTAAAAAAAGTCGCGTTTTTCTCATGTAAATTATTTGACATTCAAACATGAAGTACAAGCTTCATATTTTGAATAAAATTATTAGAATTTAAATTTTTACCTATTTACAATGTACATAGACATGTACATATGTCACTTTTTCGCTCTCACTGTCATTAATTCATGTTACACATAATCATACTTGCATGTGTCCATGCAAGTATGATGGCTGTAACCTGGTCCATTACTACTGTATTCATCAATCTTAGAGACGTTTAAACTGACTTGACTGAAGAATTCTATATGACACCTCTTCTTCCTCCCGGCATTAATCTTGGCGTATGTTGCCAGGGTTTGCCTTCCTGCTCAACCTACTCCACTTGGCACGGTCTTTAAATGTAAAGGTAACCCAGATCGCAGGTACAATTAAATCGAAACGTTAACCTGATTTAATATAGCCTTCTGCGATGGAACAAACAAATAAATAAATTAGGTTTTTAATTAGATAATTAATACATAAGTATACAATATATGTACATAACATGAAAAAATTATTGAATTAAACAAAATGTCTAATTTTGTATCCATTTATTTCCAAATATAGAAGTACTCTTAAAACAGATCCGAAACGAAGGGATTAATTTCTATGACTTCTAATTGGTTTTACAAATGCTTACTTTTTAACCATTTAAATATAGTAGTTATAACTATTACAATGAAGTTGAGGTCAGTTGTCATGCAGGGGGCACAAGCATGCAACTATAAATGCGATAGATTGTGAGTTTGATTCCCACTTGAGGAAATGAAATATTTAATATTATCATTCCTTTGCTCTGATAACGACGCAATGTTGAGCTCCGCCACTCAACAAACAAGGCCCAATTCGGCGGAAATTAGGGAAAAGTGTCGCAATGGAATGCAATTTATAGCAATTTTTTCAAACAACAAACTTTAAGTCAATATATTTTTTTTATTTATAAACGAGTTGGTTAAACAAATACTAAATTTAAACTACTTTAAAATGATTAAGCTGTTTCTGACATTAGCGTGCACAAATGCACAGACAGACACTCAAAATTTAAAAAGAACTATTATACTGATTTATAATAAAAACTTTTGTAATGACAAAAGTTTTTATTATAAATGAAAAGCTTTGTAATTTGAATAGGTAAATGGTTAAGGAAAACTATAATTTATTGTAGAAATTGGACGGGAATTAAATCTCTTAATTTCGTCTTGATAATGTCATTAGAAAATCTAAAGGTCTATAATAGAAGTCCACACGATGTCTAATAGCTTCGTCCGATGCTTCTTATCTGCATATTTATCATTCCAATAAGCTAAGCTTAGCTCTAATGATTCACGCTTCTAAGAAAACATCTGCGAGGGCCGCTGTATGCTCGCAAATAACCCCCTTTCTCGTTTGGCTCGATCCTTACTTGTCCTTTGGTTCTGGACTTGAGTGGGAATGCATTTACATTTTATGAGAAACTTTTGTTACAATCAAGAAACTGTTTTTTTTTTGTAATACTTTTTTTTCTGCTTTTGGTATTAGGAAAATAACGATAATAAAGTTTTGTATAAGAAAGAATATGAATGAGGAATGATCTATACAATTTTAACAAACCACGTCCAATTTCTTAAAGTATTATTTTTTTTTGGTTTGATTGTTAGTTCGTTTTCCGGCTTTGCGAGAGAAAGCATAAAGCTAAAAAAGAAGTCTTGCAGGAAAATAGGAAAAACCTAGATAAATTACGCGTTGAGGAACTCGACACTATAGTTTGTCCAACCAGCTTTAAATGTAAACATTCATTTGCACCCGCAATCAAAATTTCAAATCAGATAGGCACGTATCACTGACCTACCGACGACATAATGTATTATTATAAAGATCTGGGAGTAATTAGGGAAAAGTTTATTTATACCAAAATTATTATATGTTATATTTTTTTTCCTTTCTTGAATATATAGAATTGCAAAATATTTTATATTCAATTATGCTTTGTTATCCACTTATGGGACTTATTAAAGCAAAATATTACAAATATAAAATCCCTTAAGGTAGCAACTGTGATCACCAGCCAAATATTTCCCAACTTAACCACGATTGGCATTTATTTATTTATTTAACCATCATTATCATCATCACTACCGTAACCATAACCATCATCACCATAATTTCAGTCTTTTATTGCTTAAGCATCCCGCAAGGATCACCACTACGACTAATCTACTACTCTGCTTAAAATCATAAAAAAAATACATTAAGGGAAACAGTAAAGTAACTTTTTAAAGTGACTATCGCAGCGGCACAAGCATGTGACAGAAAACGCGACAGATTGGCTTGATTTCCACTCACGGACATGAAATATATAGTAATATAATAAAGCGGAAGAGTTTGTTTGTTTGGTTGTTTGTTTGCTTAAGTGCTAAGATCTCTGGATCTATTGGCCCGGTTTACTTTTTTTTTGTTTTGTACAAAAGCTACATTCTTCATGATTGCTATAGGCTATATAACATTGTATTATATTATGTATAACATTATGGCGTAAGTTTTACTTAGCCTTACATAACGATATAACAATAATGAACGCAATTTAATTGCTTTAAGAAATATATGTTAATATATTGAATGTCAGAAATATTCTAGTATTAGTTCTAAAAAAAGTCAGCGACGCCATATATCTATATCTTATAAATATGTCACAATAAGAATTTTGTAATAAAAAAATAATAGAAAATTGCAAAGTGATATTTCACCAATTTTTATCTGACACGGATGTTGAAATTTACGAACAAAAGTTATTCCATCACTAAGAAAATTTTGTAAAGATAAGCTTCGGCTTTGGTAAATAACATTTTGCATGTAATTAGGATTCATACTTTTCGAGAAAATGTAAAATTAAAATAATTCAACGCTCTGTTTACGGCCGCAAGTAAAACTTCAGAATGCGCGGGGGGCGCCCTTGCCGCCGATGACATCTTCTCAAGCAGCCACGTAGTGCTTGCACTTTCTCAGAATTATGAAAACAAGTTGTTCATGATTGAATATATCATTCTGTTGACAAATGCAGCATAACGAAAGTGTCTAGCGGTATGTAGGCGAATCGGTGTGAGCCGTCCTAGTGTTTAATATTTTTATTTCCTTGCTCCGTTAACGAGGCAAAGCGCGGCGTTGAGCTCCGCCAATCACCACGCAATGCCTCTAGAATTCACCTGAGAGTGGAGAACTGGGGTGTGCTGTGGTGCAAGGAACATTCATATTATTAAGGTAACTATGCATACTATTGTTAAGATATTACGAACTTTCAATTAGTCCGGTTAAGTAAGGAACAGACTCGTGCCGATAGTATGCAATGATGTCATTGAGTTAACTCGCAAAGCGTGTGTAAATTTGATTTGCTCGTGGTATCCATTGATTTGCTTTTGCTGTGAAATGTTGAGATGACTTAGATTTACAGGATTAGCGTTAAATTTAAAAGTTTAAAGTTTCTAAGCTAGAATATGTTAAACGTTAAATTATTTTAAGTTTAATTATCATAATATAAAACTCTTCCGTTATTAAGTGACCCGTAGATAGACTGCTTTACGGTTTAAAAAAATATGTTACGATTTAAAAAAAAAAAATAATGGAGGGCTCCGCTGAATACATGGAACTGAAACTAAAAATTTTTTTTCTTTAAAACCTATACGTGTATATATAGGCAAAATTTCATTGAGGTTTCTAAAACATATTTTTTTCAAAGTCAATCGTTCCAAAGATAGACACATTCAAAGTGCTAAAATTAAAAAAATATATACGTTATACATCTCAATAAACACTTTAAAAGGAAATTAGCTTAAACGAGACAGTTTACAGTCAGCAATTTTTGAGATAGAGCACTTTTTCGGAAACCACAATTAATTACTTTATTATGCATACTAATACCATAAATCACTATGAAAAACCAAACCATTTTTTGTTGGCGATAAAAATGTAAATATTTTGTATAGTTGTAGATAATTTACTACTCTGAATATGTTGTCCTTGCTCTATGATTGCTCCTACGAAACACTTCATGGTCGGGTCCGACTCGCACTTGGCCTCTTTTTTAAGTAAAAATGTATAATTAATATTCAGATGACGTCGTGGCGCAGGGGCACATATGTCAGCGCGATGGTTGTAAATTTAAATCCCTCTCGCAGTAATAAATTATTTTAAATTCCATGCTCTGGTAACAAGACAAACTGAAAGACAGAGAGTCTTAACACTAGATGTCCTCTGCGTGTTTCTGCTATACACAGAATATAGTATTCAACTAAAATAAAAATATTTTTGTATGATATCTAAAAGTTATAATAAAACGTATGCCTTTATATTACCTTTGACGTGACCATTCGTAGATAGCAACGATATAATCTCTCTGTGTTCAATAAAGCAAATTGAAAAGTCTGAAATGTATGGGTCTGACATAAGTAATGACATATTGAGGAGCAAAAATTTTATCGCTATGTCTCTACATATTTTAAAATTGATTTTGTTTGAATAAAATTTTAACTGCACTCGCAATTTTAATCCTTATTGAAATTTATTTAAATAATATCTCTCTCACACTCGAGGTACTTTTATTTTTGATATTGTTATATGTGACTGATTCTGATGACTATGATGACTGATTGATTCGGGACGTTTCGTAGTGAGTTGTGGTACCCATCATTCGCTTTGTCTAGTTTTAAAATATAGGTACATATTACAAACTGAGTTTAACTTTGAAAGTGGAAATATATTTTTACTATAACTAAGTACAACTAATGGCTACTCCAACTCCTTTTACGTTAACCGTTGAGTAAACATTTTAACTGCCAGTTATTTTAACCTGTCAATAGGCAGTTAAACGGTAACGGTAACTTAGACCCGATACGACCTTTTTGTTTACACAACAGTACCTGTAACGTGTCTATATACGACTGTTAGTTACGCTTATACTATTTATGGTGTTGTGTGAATGAAAAAACTTGAACCAGACTTTTATAGAGTAAAATTGTTAAAACGGTGCGTTTTCAAAGACAGTGTTTTAGTATTATTTTTTTTCTTATTGACAAGTTGTGTGCTTCTGATAGTAAATATAGGCTGTGTAGAGTGTTGCTCTGTAAAATATGTCAATTTTAAAATATAGATTATGGTTGGAGAACGACTAGAAGATATACCTAGTAAGTATTAGTCTTTAGATTTGAATGGAATGCTAAGTGGCCGTTTGAGGCTATGTCGTGCGACTTAGATTAAAACTAAATGATAGAAAATTAAATGATATGCATAACTAAATGATAGGTAATGGTTAAATTATCCAGAAAAAATAAATATTAAATATATTTTGTAATTAAATATGACAAAGAAATATATTTATTAAATATAAAATTTATCTCAGATGTTATTTGATTTTACAGTCAGTTCTGACACTCTCTAAGTAAGTATAGTTTTTTTTTATCAGCTTCACGCTGTATGCCATACATAGCAGGGTAGGCAGAGGGAACTGGGTAGGAGAATTCGATAACTATCCGATTACCTTCCATGTATGTTCAGCGGTTTTCGATGGTTCAGCAGCTTCTAGCAGCCTCTGAAAGTTAACAATATACACCACCCAAGAGCAGTAGTCAATTCACGGAATATGCTAGGATAACTTTATTATGTCAAAATATCTGTACTCTACAAACATTGTTTGACTATAGTTGACTGGTGACAATGCAAACACTTTGGTAAATACCTAAAGAAATCGATTTACAGAAATTGTAACCATGTTGTTCTGATATATACCTGTATATCAGAATAACACATGGTTACAATTTATGTAAAAACATTATATCCGTAAGAGGTCGTGGCGCATGGGCACTAGGGTGTAATGAGAAGGTTCTGGGTTCGAACCCCAATAGCGGAAATGAATTGTTATTTATTAATATTTTAATTTCTTCGCTCTTGCACCAAGGCATCCTGGGGCTTAGTTCCGCCACTCAATACGCAACTCCACTTAACACTAGGTTCTATTTGCATACCCCCCGCTGAATTCCACATACAGCTATGCGGGATACAACATGAAGCTGATTTATTTATTTATTTTATTAGATATATTTTATCTATTATAACAATAAGGTTTAGCCGATCGCTACTCGCTAGTATTTTAATATCGTCTGACAGCAACCTTATACACTTAACCGTATAAGATACGGCACAGCTTTTTGTGAATGAACTCGAATGAAAGGAAAAGTAACACGCCTCGTGCTTACTATACTAGGTGGGTTACGTAAGCACCGGCTTGTAGACCTTGCAGTGGTCCGGTACACGTGTGGTTACGGTGTTAACATGGTTGCGAAACTACTTATTTTGAATATTCTGTGTAATTAGTTATAGGTTAAGGTTTTTTTCTTTTTTTTACTTTAATTAAATATTTTGTAAATGTATTAAAAACCAGGTTCAATTGAATTGACGTTTTTCTTTTCAACACTTTACGCAAGTTATACCATATAATATGTACTTCTTTCTACTCGTCATGTCTTTTTTTAACCTACTTAATAAAGTATGTTGTATATTAACCAAACTAGGATTCCCAAAGATATATCTTAATTATACTTTTTTTTGAACTCTAAATATTTCATTAAACAACAGATAGAGTTTCATCAAAACTGATTTAGTAGTTTTTGAGATATTTTGCTTTATACTGGAGGGGACGTGCATTATTTACCTAGGTAATTGTTAGATATTTGTTCTAAATTATTTTTTTATTTAGTTGTAATATTATCGAATGGATTATGGAAATGAATTTGAGGCCGGTCGTGGCGCAGCGGCACGAGGTGTGACTGCAAAACCGACTGGTTGTGGGTTCGATCCCCACTCGAGGAGATGAAATATTTACTTAAATTTATATTTCCATTTCTTTGCTCTGGTGTCGAGGTTAAGCGCGGCGTAGAATTCTGCCACTCAACACGCAATGCCTCCAGAATTCGGCAGAAAGTGGGGAACGGAGTGTCTTAACACTAGGTTCCCTCTGCCTACCCTGCTGTGTGCGAAATACAACGTGAAGCTAATTTAATTTAATTTTATTTTTGATTATGAATCCGTACCTATCGTTTTTAGGCAGATATTGTACTACTCGTCAGCCAACATTTATTTATGGCGTATTCGAGGGACTTATTGACGTAATTTGATAAGTATTGGATGTGAAATATTAAAGAAACGAAAAGAAGAAGGAAGAAGACTCGTGTTACTTCACAAATTATGCTATTTTTTTGACACCGACAACATCTGTTCCGTGCCTCTAAAGGTAAAAACGTAACGCTTATAGGATCACTTTGTTGTCCGTATGTCCGTCTGTCAATATTATTTAACTCGAGATCACATGGAGGCATTAAGCTGAAATTAATATCAAATATACAGATTTATGGTCCCTTGAAGCACAGAAAAAAATAAAGTTCTAAGTCAATGCAATCAAAAGATACGAGCGTTTATGCATCAGTTTTGCTACATTGCATGTAATCAAAAGTTTAGGGTACTTCCCATGGACCTACAGATATAAAATTCGGCATGAAGTCATGACTTATACATATATAAATACAAATAAAGGAAATATCTGAAAAGTGAAAATTTATAGATATTTCATAGAAAAAAAATCATTACAAAGTGAGTGCATATGCCCGCAAAGTTAATTTTGTCAACTTTCATAATTTGTGATTCTCGTTGACATAAGTATCATTTTTAAAGGGATACGGAAGCATCGGTGGGCGAGTCCAACTCGCACTTAACCGGTTTTTTTATATTAGAATCATGTTGTTTACATTATCAAAGAAATATTGTCAGCAAAACGTATACCAAGTTTTTAAATTTAGCTTAAGTTGTTTACGATTGTTGTGTTTAAACTATGATGGCTAAAGACTATTAAAGCTTTTTCTTCAAGATATTTTTTTTGTAGAAAACATATAAGAATTAAAAGTTTCGGGATTTCAATTTGCGCTTTTCGACAGCTCCCAAGAGGCGCGAGTTCAAATCCGAAAAGTTATAATAACTTCTACAAGAAAGTGACATGACATTCATCGACTTCATATTTCTGAATTCTTAAAAAGCGACTCAAAGCGGAAAAACTGCTGTATAAAACAGCCTCCAGTGTAAATGAAGATTGTTCTTAGTTCTTACATTACTTAAATGAAAAGTCTTGGCCATTTGAGAATTGGGTCAGTTGTTTTAATTTTGTGATAAGCGACGTTTCATTATAATTTCTGTTTCACTATTTATCAATTTTTATATTAACACTTTCTTTCTTGTCTTTTGCCAAGTCAATCTGTAGTAATAATATAATAATTTTTTTGAAGCCTAATGTCGAGGTTGTCGTGGTACACCGGCACGGTGTCTGCCTGGTGTAATGGGTTCCATTCTCACTTGAGAGAATGATTTATTTTCATGTTGTAACCAGGGCACCAAGCATTTCGTAAAGTTTCATCACTCAATACGCAATGACAGGAAAGTTGTACAATTCGTGGGGAATGGAGAGTCCTAACACTTGGTTCTCTATGCCTACCCTGCTATTTATAAGATTTGAATGTTCTGTGAGAGATTGGGCTAGTTAGATTCATCTTGAAATATGTTAATTCCTCTTGTTGACGAGGACCCGATGAAATTAGAAAGTGGTTCGATGGGACCTTGGAACGCTTACAGTTAAACCGATCGAATGGGCCCAATAATTTTTTCTATCGTGGTATTTTAGTGTATTAAAGAAAAAAAAAGTTTTTTTTAAGTAATAATTTATTTTATCCTACCATTATAACTAAACGCTGAAGTAATCAATAATTTATATACCTACTGGGCGTATATCTTGTAATATTGCAACCTAAATAGTTATCATGCAAGGTTAAGCGGGTACACGGAGTACTCGATGAGGTGAACCCATATTAGTCAATGTCTGAACACCTTTAGTGTATTTACGTATGTATATTATGATAAGTTGATTGCTTTCTTGTAAATAAATATAATATAGAAAATATGTTTATTTAAATAATACACAGTGTAATAGAAAAAAGCATTTTAAAATGAATGAAATATGAAGTTTTGAATTCCATATCTCGCTTGTTTAGAGATGTTTATTTTACTCTTTGGTTAATCTATAATAAAAAAAAAAATACAATATTTTTGCTATTTCCATATTAAATCTACATGATATAAAAAATAAGTACCAATCAGAGCCTTATGATTCCCAGAGCAGACATACTATACGCCTACAAATGAGCAATTACTTACGCCACGTTTCATTGTCGTAACTCGTAAAGTTTTCTTATAGCTGGGTTGTAGACAGGCACATGTATCTATGTATGTAGATAAAGGGGACAGATGCTATTTTAGGATTATATTTGTAATGCCTTGTTTGTAGCCTTGTTAGTTTATTTCTATTTATTCGTGTGGAATCTTAATATTTTGTATTATTGTTATTTAATGAAATCTTTATAGGGTTACTTTCTTGTCCGTCTGTCTATCTGTCTGTCTGTGTGTTTCATTATCGTAACTCGTAAACTTTGTTTTATATAGCTAATCTATAGGCACGTAGATATAAGGTATAAATACTATTCTAAGGTGAAATTTATAATGCTTTGTATCCTTGCCAGGTTATTTTTGATTATGCATATAAAGGCAAATAATAATGTTGTCTTAATAATTTATGATGTTTTGTTTAATAAATATTTACATATACTATGGCCAGAAATTAATGTTTACTTTGCTACTCCTTTTTCTACGAAAGTCTTTCTGCCTGCCCGTCCACTTCACCTTGGTTTTGATGAATGATGAATGATCAGAACAGAACGTATCTAGGTTCATAATAATCCTCACGTATCCGCGACAATTTTGTGGATTGTAAGTACCTATACATTTTTTATTTTCACTTAGGTGATTGAGCTTTACATTGTAGTTACAAGAATAGAAAAATGAAAATACCTTACAATTTGAGTTATCACCAGATATACTTTGTTCCGTATTATGAAATATTAAAGAAATAATTTAAATCAGCTTCACGCTGTATCCCGCACACACAGGGGTAGGTAGAGGGAATCTAGTATTAAGACACTCCGTTGCCCACTTTCCGCCGAATTCTTGAGGCATTGCGTGCTGATTGTCGGAACTCAACGCCGCGCTTTGCCTCAACACTAGAGCGAAGAAATGAAAATATAAATGTAAATAAAGATTTCACTTCCTCGAGTGGGGATCGAACCCACTGCCAGTTGATTTTACAGTCAAATTTTTTGCTCCTGCGCCACGACCGGCCTCGCCATATAAAAATATGAAAATGAAATATTAAATTGAGAATTATAATTAAACTTTAAATTCTTATTCTTAAAACCTCCTCATTAATCAATTTACACAAACTATAGAATAAGTTATATCATAAAAGAGATCAAACGCTCAAAAGTTCATTACAAACAGGCTTAAAAGAATGGGTGTGGTTGAATTGCAACCGCCAATACTAGCCGAGGTAATATAGACCGTGTTCATTGATTTGAGTTAACGCAGCGAGAGTACAGAAAAAAATGGATACTTTAATAACCGCTGTTTATATTTAAATGAAAAAATAATAATAATCATTACTGGCGACTTACACGCGGCTTCGCCCGCTTGAATTTATTGTTATATTGTAGTCAAATTGTACAATTTTGTTGTTGTATGTGTTTACGTGTTATTTTGATGTATTAGCTAGTTATTACTGTAAAGTTTCATTTATATTTGTTCAGAAGTTTTTGCGTGAAATTTTGACATTTATATATTGGAGTAAGATTGGATTATTGTATAATCAGAGTAATCCTTTCAAATTAGGTTTTTGATATTTATATTTTGGCGTAAATAATTATGTTACTGTTATCAGGTATACGATAAGGGGCCGTTCAAGTATTACGTAAGCAGTTTTTTTGCAATTATTGACCCCCCCTCTCCCCTATGTCATCAAAAATAAGCAATCCTCTTGAAAATATTTCATTGAAAACGTAAAAAATAAGCAAACCCAAGACCCCCCCCCCCCCCCCCCCGCCCCCCTACTGTTCTTACGTAATACTTGAAAGGCCCCTAAGCACTATAAACTGGAGGTGTGAAAATTTTCATTTTTCAGTCAGACGCCGCAACAGCATCAAATATTTCAGTTAGATAATATATATATATATATATATATATATATATATATATATATATATATATATATATATATATATATATATATATATATACATTCATATATCTAAATCCAAATCTTTAATTTATTATTATTTAAAGATATCCATAAAGTTTTGTCAATACACCGTACAAATAGTTTTTCTTTCTTTATTAATGTATATAAGCTTACGTATTATTGTCATAAGTTATATGAAAGTGCATAAAAAAAAGGAAAAGTATAGATCATAAATCTCATAGCAAACGTTTAGTTTGCTATAATCTAATATATCTGTTACTTTTACCCGAAATTATAACGAATCATTAACGAAACACTCCGAAGTTTCAAGGTATTAATATTAATTATATAATTTATGTTTTCGCGTTGAGGCGTGTGCGAGTCAGTGAAGACTGATTAATGTAATGTAATGAATGTTTGCAAGGACGCCAGTTTGGCGCAGCCTAATAGGAAATGCGATGGTTGCGGGTTCGATTTCCACTCAGGTTCTGCCTGTTTGAAATTAGGGAACAGAGTGTCTTACTTTAAAGTTCCCTCTACTTGCTCCGTGCGGGATAGAGCGTGAAGCTAAAAAATATATAGATTTTCGTTTTGATTTTGATTTTCGATTAGTTACAAACAAATCTCTCCACATTTTTTTTTATTTTGACCTTGATATAATGTGATTTAACTTGAGGATTTGTAATACAATACATTTTAAGCTTTTTACTCGAATTTTTATGGATAATTAAAGAACAAACATTTTATAGTCACTTTATATCACTTTACTTTAGTATGCTAAAGAGATTTAAAATGTTGATTACTGTTTTATGTTGTGCTTGTGGATAATTTATAAACTTTTAAATTTAATCACTTTCATTATAATAAAATGATAGAAAAAATGTGACAATGCATTAAATATTTTTGAAAAAAAAATTTAGGTCTACATGATGTGGGTTTAAAAGAATAGTTGAAGAAGGTAATAGTTCAGCCCTACTCGTACAATAGGATATAATGAAATGTTTCCTTAGCAAAACTTGTCAGATATTGAGGATATTGACATATAAAAATCATTGAAAATTGAGGCCACCGTGGCGCAAAGGCATAGCTTTCGTTTTGTTGTTACTGTTATTGCGAAGCTTGTCAGTTCCATCTCCACTCAGGGGCATAATTATATTTCTATTAATTTTGTTTTCACGCTGCGATAAGTCTCCACAACACGCCTTATCTCGTATTTAGTAGCAAAGCGGAAAGGAAAGTGTCTCTCCACTTTACTAGATACTTTTAAATACGTGTTGCAAATTTCGATGACAACAGTTTAAATAAATAAAGAAAATATTTATATATTAAATATGGTATCGTCATTTGATGTAAAAGAGCAGCATTAGCGTGAAATATGGAATACATACAGTGTGAATAATAATATGATGGATGATTTCGGAGTGGAGTGTTTATCCCCTGTCAGAAGGAAATTTATATATGGCTTTTATCTATTACTTAAATGTAGTTGCTTTATGACATCTTCTTAGATATTTATATTTTAACTCCTATATTTTGAAGCCGTGTGGGCGCAGCGGAAGAGCGTTTAACTTTAAATGCGACGATTGAAGATTCGATCCCCACTCGGGGAATTCATTATTTATATTTATATTTCTTCGCTCTGGTAACGAGACAAAGTCCGGCGTTTACTTCCGCTACTCAATATGCAATGTTTTGAAATTCAGACGGTACGTGGGATCTCAAGACTAGGTTCAATTTGCCTAACCTAGTGTGGAGAAAAAAACTTAAAGCTGCTTAGCTTATTATAGCATTTCTAGTTTTAAGTTATTTATTATATTTAATTATATATATTATATTTAAGATTTTTTATCCTTTCATAGACACTTTTTATGTTATTTGTAAATTATATAAGTGAGATCTACATAAAGGTGAACCGGCCTTAAAATTTCTGGACAAAAAGAAAATCGTTCGGACTGATTTAATTTATAACTTAAAATTAAAAATTATATTAGCTTCACGCTGTATCCCGCACACAGCAGGGTAGGCAGAGGGAACTGACTGGTTGTGGGTTCGATCCCCACTCGAGGAGATGAAATATTTACTTAAATTTATATTTCCATTTCTTCGCTCTGGTGTCAAGGTTAAGCGCGGCGTTGAGTTCTGCCACTCAACACGCAATGCCTCCAGAATTCGGCAGAAAGTGGGGAACGGAGGGTCTTAATACGTGAAGACAATCAAAAAAAATATTTTATGTTACCAAAAAACAACATACATTCGTAAATTGTCTTTTTGGTCCTCCTCCATAAAAAAACCCCCAACGAAAAAACATTTCCTTAAAATAAAATGGAAATCACATATAGGTATATCGATATACTTATTCTTGCCATATTGTTGAAAAAAAAACAGCACCTTTTTACTGTACTTAACATTTATCACTGTACAATATGTTAGTTTAATATATAAATATCAAACAATTCGAATTATATAAAGCTTATTCGAAGTGGTCTCCATTGGCTGCAATACACTCCTTTTAACATTTATCAATCGGCAGCACGTACTCTTTCTATCTATAAAATTCTTCTCTGCCAATCGCATGGATTATTTTAGGAACTCTAAATTATCGTAGCGTCTCTAAAACTGACTCTAAATCATAACCCAGTGGATTAAAATCAGAAATAGATGACGACTAGTCTTCAGCTTCCTCCCCGAAAATTCTGTTAGTTTTGACAATCTGAGAGCTGAGTTATTAGAGATTTGGTAAAACTTAGGTTATCTTCAGTTCATTTCAGTCAACCTCTATACAATAGGTTAGGTTAGGATTACTGACAATAAAATCCGTGAAAAAACTCAGTAGTCGTTGAAAATATCAAACAAACGGAAAAGCTCTCAAAACGCATCGAAACGAATGAAAAATGCAAAAATCAAATCCTCAGACAAAATGTCAATGTCAATCATCTGTCACATCCATCATTTAATATGATTGATTTTAATCGAGTCAAATCGATTTCTTTTTGTTTTTTTAGTAATTATTTGATATTTTACTTATATAGGCTATAATTATATGCACTAATAAGTACGTTAAAATATTTAGACTTAATTATAAGTTACAAATATTTTACTTTCGTAGTACTGTAATCGATTTTTTTTTTATTTTAATTCTTACTTTCACTACAGACTTTGTGGTCCGTACCTTTTGTTATATTTACATTTCTTTTAATACTTTTTTCTATAGATATTACCTAGAACTAGATACTGTAATCGATTATTTATATCGATTAAGGATCTAAAACTATTTTTTACATTTATCTCCTTTTCCATATTGTCAATAGATCTGATTATTGGTATTCTAAAGTTGACAAAAAATACCTTTTTATAGAGGATATCTCAACTCTTTACATTTGGGCCCAAAAGTTTCCGTCTCCCTTTTCTAATATGTAAACATTTTTTTACTGTGACATCCCTTTGCGTACCGCTTAAGTAGTTGTTTTGGATTTACAACTTTTTTGTTTTTTAAATTATCTCCATCTCCCGAAATAAAATCTTTTGCTTTCGGACACACTTTTTTCGAATTCTAATATGGGAAATTACTTCGATCGCCTATTTCGTATGGACACTACGTGGACGGCCCCATCTTTTTCTGTCACAAACAGAGAAGGTTTCATTGTACTTAATCAATACCCCGGTACAGAAACACATGACTAATACCAAGCCTGTGGAGGATTTTGAAAATGGTATTTACCACCATACCTACTTTATGTAGTGCAATCATAGCTATTCCTTTCTCTTTATCATCGCACTCTTATCTTAATATCACAAAATATTTTACAATATATATTGATAAATAGTATAAAACTGACAGATTTTTAAATTCAAAAGTAATATTTTGTTTATTATGAATTGTATCAATATTTATTGCCAGACTAACTACTGGGGCAACTACAACGTTGGGCAAAATCTCTTGTTTCTAGACATGAATAATTTCCTTTTCGTTTGTTCAACGAACAATTGTTGAGGAAATAACTTTCTAAGTGTATGATAGATGTTAGTGGCTTTGTAAATTTTCATTATATACAGGATGGAAGAGGCAGCGCTTCTTTTACGGAAACAGCATATAGGATAAAATTTTTCAAACCTATATCTAAAGAAATTAATCAAGATGCCTCAACAGTTTGGACACAGGATTTTTTTTCATTTCACGACTTTTATCCATACCTGTATTTCGTGTGACGCGATTACGTATAAATCCCAATACATAAACACAAAAATACTACTAAAGGTTAAACAACTTTGAACTTTATCACTAATACCTACGACTCGTTTTCGGAATAAGGCGTGTGCGGCGATATTCCTTTGATAGGTTTATGTGTGCGTGAGTCGTCCTTACAAATGGCGTTTTATTTAAAAACGACAATTTTATTATTTATTTTGTTTGAAAAAATAATTTTTCATTTTTGGAAATTTTTTTTTTCTGATTTATATTAGGCTTCTATAGAGTAGTTAAAACTGTGGTTTCATTTAAAGTGGTGCTTACACTTCCACCCTGTATAGTTGCTTCTGACGGCTGCGCAGCTCATTTGAGACATTTCTAACTGATCGCAATAGTTCTGGAGTGCAATACCACTAAAAGATAGTATATAAAAACCGGTTACACTCTTTGCCTTTGCGTTAAGATTATTTAGCATAATTAGAATTATTGTTAATTAATGCTTAGTTTTTATTTATGTGCTCTGTGGACACTTTTCAATTGATACATATACAGAGTGTTTTTTATTATCACCACTTTAAATGAAACCACTCTACTCTGCAGTGTGCGGGATACAGCGTGAAGCTGTAACCTGTGAAACCAAAAATTATAGCTTGTCTGGGAGATAAGGATGTCCTGGACTTTCTCATCTATTGGTGAGACTGGCCTTTAATATCATAAAGTTCATGCCGCTAACCAGCTGCTAGTATATGTATATAACAACTACATATTATATACATATTATACATACAATATTGATATTGAAAAGTGTGGGTGTTGATTTTCTTACTGATTCAGCAGCCTTCAACAGAATTGTGGTAGTATATTATATTATGTATGTTTATTTGGCGATTGCTTTATATACACAGTGAATTTACTTTATGTATACAGCGATTTTTTTTCGTGAACCAATAAATTTATACTTACTTATAACAAAATCGTAACTGCTCGGTGTCTGTATATGGTGGATATACAAGGGGTAACGCGATCGATGGATCATCGGTAGTCTATGGGTACAGAATTTAGTTTTTTCTAAAATGATTTTTATTTTGAAGTTATGTTCAAGATTTATAGACCATTAATTTTAAATTGTTAGTTTATTATATGACACGAAAGGCTTATTATTGAGCTATATTGAGGAAAAAATTACGAGCCCATTCTCAACAGTCGAGCTATATTTAGTAATTTTGTTCAAGATACATCACTGTCATCCGCTGAACATATCTACATCACTGGGGGCGGAATGCAAAGTTACTGAGGTCCCCTACCCATAGACTGCTGTTGATCCGTCGTTCACGTTACATCTTGTATAAGAACATCTATTTTTGGAGGCATTCATCAGTGTAATAAAACCTAGACAATGGTTTTTAACTTTTTGTCTCTTTGTCGGTTAATTTGTCTGTGTGTTAACCGATTTAAATGCATTTCGCTCTATTGTATATTGGCAAGCTCTCCTAAACATTTAGTGTTTGTTGTCTATTTTATTTCAATCGGTTGATACATAAAAAAGTTTTCTTGAATTAGCTCAAACTTTGGTAATATAAAGTCTTTAAAATGATAATGTTAGTAGAACACGTAAGTAATCCAATTTAGTAATAAATAAACATATAGTTCAAGCGGCCGAAGCCGCGATCGAGTCTCTAGTATAATATATAATCACCACTTTTCTAAATATTTAATTTAAACAAAATGAAATATAAGTTAAAATATTAATCTCAATCCAATTCCGAAGGTTGATTTTCATTTCAGTTCCATTATCCCAAATTAAATAATGTCGATCTACGCTCGCTCAAACTGTAACAAACCCGCTTTACTCCTTACTTTGACATCTTACAAATTCAGCGTACGTTCCTTATTTTATTATGCTCCAAATGCCGAACAAACGATTTCCAATTTAGGTAGCTCACTTTCTTTTAAAAGCTTTCGAGATAAACATTTTAGGATACCAGCCTTGGCAATCCATTAACTGGAGGCCTATAGATGCCGTCGGGACTTATTTGCTAAGGGCCTGACTTTTCTGGTCTGGCAATAGTTTAAGAACGAGCAATTATACACTTTTTTCCACTATCAGAATATACAGAGGTAACTAAGTTATAGCACAAATAAGAGTAGAGTAAAACAGAATTCTAAAAACACTAAAGTATTCTTCGTGTGTTACCTTAAGAACCACCCAAAAGAAAACCTTTATTCATAATAGACGTAAAGGTCATGATGACAAGAGGTTAATGATGCATCCAGACCTGATATTTGATATAACCTGTAATAAAATACTTACTATGTTCTTTTTCGTTCATGTAGAATGTCGCTACGGCTCATTGATTTATTACGCAAAACATTTAACCACCTGGTGGATTGTTGTGTGTTATTCATAGAAGCTTTTCTTTATATTTTTTAGCTTCACGTTGTATCCCGCATACAGCAAGGTAAGCAGTGAAGGTAAGCAGCAGGGTTCTAGTGATGACTGTTGAGACACTCCATTCGCCATGCACTGCCAACATTTTAGAAACAAGATTTCTAGATTTTTTAAACCTTATTACAGTTTACCTTTTTAAACATAAAAGTGTAAATGTTAACAAATGTATGGTAGTGTGTGTAATGTTTTATCTTTTGAGTATTATATACATGATATTATATTATATATATGATATTATAAACATTATTAAACATTATAAGTATGCCAAATTTCATACTCATCCGTCCGCGCAAACTTCTTAAAAAGTGGTCAAAAGTTTTTGCTTCACGTATTAATATATCTAATATTAATACGTGAAGCAAAAACTTTTGTATTCAAATCTAATATTATAAAGCTTAAAAAATGTATAGTTGAACGTGTTAATCTAAAAGCCCAAGTACTGGACCAAATTATTTTTTTTGTCTTGTAAACGCGATTGTTGTGGATTCGATTCCCACCTGCCGTCGGAGTGAAATTAATATTTTCATGTCCTCGCTCCGGTAAGCAGGCAAAGTTCAGCGTTGCGTTCCGCCACTAACACGTAATGCCTCAAATATTCAGCGGAAAGTGGAGAACGGAAGTGTCTTAATAGTCTTATCATTAGCCTACTGTAAAAAAATATTATCTTCTTTTATTATATACATACTCGTATATGTTGTGTCCTAATTATGATTATAAACTTTACATTCGTACATCAAAGTTGATTTGCTGTAAAGCTTGCGATTGAAACACAAAGACCCACTGTGTAACACAATAACAACTAAATATGCATCGCGGAAACGTGATATTTCATGCTCATATGAGACGTAT
The DNA here is from genome assembly GCA_021202915.1 of Heliconius himera. Classification (NCBI taxonomy): domain Eukaryota; kingdom Metazoa; phylum Arthropoda; class Insecta; order Lepidoptera; family Nymphalidae; genus Heliconius; species Heliconius himera. The sequence goes on from JAJHJA010000046.1 coordinate 1,682,474, forward strand.
TTCCATCTAATTTAGTTAATTGCTAGAACCTTTTATAGTGATGTAATTGGTACTAGTTTGTTCAGGGTTGAGATCGATAATGAATAATTTGATATATCTACTCTTATTAATTAATGTATAATTAATATGAGTAAGAGATACTTTTAATTACATTACATTACACGTTGCCCGCGACTATCGCATATTCTTGTATGAGAATCAGCTTCACGCTGTATCCCGCACACAGCAGGATATGCAGAGGGAACCTAGTATTAAGACACTCCGTTCCCCACTTTCTGCCGAATTCTGGAGGCATTGCGTGATAAGTGGCAGAACTCAACGCCGCGCGTAACCTCGACACCAGAGCGAAGAAATGGAAATCTTGTATGAGAAATATTCTTATATTCGTAATTGGATCGGAACTTGAACGGAACGATTGTATGAAAGCACTCTATAGTTTTACATATAAGAATGTTTTAAACCGACTGAGGACGAAGCGTGACTGGCACTTCAGCGTAAATCCTCCCGTAATTCCACCGGGTGAAGATCTAATCCATTACTATCATTTGAAGTAAGACGCTGTCATCCATGAAATTTATGAATATCACTTAAGCTGGAAGTTGGAAATATGATATATACACTTTGCTTGAGGAGGAATCGAACCTACAATCTACGTTTAACATTTGAGAATCATCATCAAACATACCTAATGTATAATGAGCTTTGTTCTGGCATATTGATTTTGATAGTAATTTTTTTTCTATAATTATATTGTATTCACTCTTCGTCTATATAAAGAACATTTATTTTGTTCTAATAATATAAATAAGTGTTAGTTAGAATATTGTGTCACTGTTTGGAATCCTTTGTATCAAATACATATAGACAGGATAGAGACAGTACAAAAGAAGTCTCTCTTGTCTGTCAAAAGCCTTTATCTCAGGACCGCTTAAAGATATCGAGTTGAAATTCAAACCACATACCTACATCTACGGCCCCATTATTTTCTTAGAAAAAAAACATATTTCTAATACATTTACTTAAAAAAAGATTTGGCCGTTTATATATCAAAAAAAGCGTATTTCGTAATCAAAATTAATAGAGTACTTCCAGTTAACTTAAAATTATGAAAATTGGCAGTTAGCATCTACAGGTAGTACTAGTTTAGAAAAAATCTGAAAACTATATTTGTACTTAAATCTTAAAAATAGCCTTAAAAGGGGGGCAAATTCGTATTAAAGCCGCTAGCTCTAATGAGGTATCAGATGAAAGGCCTAAGCTAAGAAGAGTCTGAATTACAGAAACATCTCGAGACCAACTTTTGTATGGAACCCTCGGTGGGCGAGCCTAACTCGTGCTTGTCCAATTTTTTTTAAATAATGTAATATCTATAATCTTTTTTAATAAATGTTGGTAGTATAGTTGTTGAATAAATTTGTTTTTATGATTTTTTAAATTTAGGTGTAGGATATTAGATTCTAGAATGCTTGTTTTTATACTTAATCATGTTGAGCTAGCCTGTAAGTGATGAACAACGTAAAACATTTTTAAACATTTGTACTTTTTTAAAGTATTTACATTATTTGTAAATAACATAATGACAAAAATAACATATGTGGGTTTATTTTCACAGCTTTTTGTTAAAAAATAATTTTAACAAAAAACTCAACTTCTTTAAAATAGTTACCTGAGGATGTCAAAAGAAACTTATATCACTGACATAATTCTGATTAATATAACGAATACTCATATAAAACTTCTGATAAATGTTACGAATACTCGTATATTAAAAACAGTCCAGCCAATTGGGCTATAGGGCGTACAATGGAATGGCATGCATATGTACATATAACGCATTTGGATAAAAACAAGTCACACGAGTAAAACACGTGGCTATTCTTATCGTAATTGAAGTTAATTGCGCGAGTATCTCTTACAGTTTCAAATTACATATTATTGTCTCGTGGTATTCGTGGTTCTCAGTAAATTGATAGTCATAAATCATCTTGTCTATTGTATTTTAATTACAGTTTTACTTTAAATCTTTAACTTTATATTGATAAGTATTATATAGCTGAACAGTTTGTATGCGTGAACACGCTAATCTATGGAACTGCTTACCGGTTTTATTCGAACAATTACTTTGTGTGGTATGGTCTGTTTATCGAGGAAAGCTATATAAGCTAGCACTTTATTACATCACGTTAACCGCTTCAATGAAACTGCAGTCAAAATTATGTATCTCTAGTTATTAATTAGGTCTAGTCATAACCATTTCAATTATGGGAGTGAATCCACTAGCAAAACTGGTTGATAGTATAGATTTGAAATGCAAGGTTTCTCTTAATTTAGAGATTAGTGCGCTTTATTTCTTCAACAGTAAAAAAAATAACTGCTCCCGAAAAAATAATTCATATCATCCGGTTTGATTCCATGGTCGGTAGTGATTTATTTTCATTTTCCTGTTCTAGCAAGACAAAGCAGGGCGATATATTCCGCCGCTGAATACACAATATCTTGAATTCATGCTAAGAACAGAAAAGGCAATGCCTCCAGAATTCGGTGGAAAATGAGGAACGGAGTGTCTTAACATAAGGTTCCCATGTTCCCAACCAGCTATATGCGGGATACAGCGGGAAGCCAAACTACGCTATATATGTTTCATGCACTAATTTCATGTTACCCACCTTCAATAAAAAGCGTAAAGTGAAAAGTAACTTAATTGACTAGCATTGTACCATTTTCATACAAATAAAATATAATCACTGCAGTGAAATTTATTTAAAACGCCGTATTGACCTCGCGATACTTACTAGGCCAAAGAACGAAACCTAACAAAGTGCTTTTGAAATTCTATAATAAAATACAGTATTTTGTTTGTAGGACATGAATTGTTGATATTTGACGTCATTAAGTATTATGTATTTTTGCTACGATTTTTGTAAACTAAATTCATGAAAGAGTTGCTGATTCAAAGCCATATGAGGGGATTGTTTATGTTTTTTTTTTTACTAAGTTCTCTCCGTTCTGCCTCAACGACAAATGAAGATGAAATAAAAAAAATGTTTTGAGAATTTTCTTAAAAATGCCTGTTATCATGTGTGAATTATCTATATAAGTGATACTAACTGTCGTGTATGGAAATATAATGAATATAGTAATAAGTAGGAGTGAGGTTGACCACTAGGTACTCAACTCGTAATCAATGACTCACTTCACCTCTGACGGCCAGACCTGTTTCGATGGCCTGTACTGACCGTAGATATGTACCTACTGTGGTACACTCGAAACGTATGTATGAAATATATAAATTACAGGCAGTCTAGTTTAACGAACTTAAAGTTCTCACACTCAGGGTGCTGTACTTCTAATAAGGTAATAAAATTGTAGAACGAAAACTATAAGAATTATATGAAATATATTTTTTCTGTTTTCCAAGAAATAGAAAAAAAATCCTAGTCGAAACAAAGCGTAAAGTCAAAGTCCTACTAATTTGTAAGACTAGGCTTTCAAATAAAAGCAAGTCACATAAATTACTTGAAGGCGAAATGGGTTATGTTTGCAATTACAGTTTTATTCTCCTCGCTTGACCTTTGACTTCGCCCGTGCTCTAATTAACCCGGTCTTAGCGTATTTTGTTTCGGATTATGCCCTTTTGTTTATTCTGGTTATGCTCACTTACTACCTATTGTTCTTTGAGATGAATTTCATATTTCATACAGTTTTTATTTTAGTTTTTAAAGTTGTTGTTTAGGTAAATAATTCGCTTTTTAGACTATGTTTTTCTTCTTTACCTTTTTGGTCGCATCCATCATATCTGTTGTTTCTATTTCGAAAGATAATTTAATTGAAGTTTAATAATTTTAAACATATTTTTATGTACATATATATAATGAACAAACAATATTGATTACAATTAATTTCGTTATATTTTATATGAATATCTAATAATTAAATATTTATGTTTCCAGGCTAGTCGTGTCTCAGAATCAGCGCGCGCTGCACATTGTGTTCCCGCATCATTTCCTCGACTCGCCCGAGTGGTTTGGCGTGTCTACAGATGAGTTCTTCCAGGTTTGTTCTTTTTAGATCTAGACTGTATATAGGCTATATTAAAAAGATATTTGTCTTGGAACATACTTTAAAAACTGCTTTACTGTAGGTGTAAAATATATATACTTATTGATTCTTTGGAATTCATAAATTCCAAAAATCTTGTATTCCAAATATACTATTAGAGTAGCAGATATATTTTAAAACGCTGTACAAGCAATGAAGAAGTAATAAGTATTATAAGGTAGTAAAAAATATATTACAATACGAAAAATGCAAAAGGTAATCATAGGCCAGCTTTACAGTTTACTTTTAGACAGTGGCATCTTAGTGTTAGGACTCATCTCACTTTCTACACAATTTTTGAGACGTTGCGTGGTGAGTTACTCGGTGCTTTGTCTTGTTCCTCCGATTGGGCATCCGACACTGCTAACTGCTCCACGACAGCCTCCATTACAAGACTGTCACACAGGGGAATATTAAATATTTATATTATTATGTATTGGTTTTTAACCGATGCGAATGTTAAACCTAACATAATTTATCAAATAAAACTTGGTGCAATAATGTTTCAGGTGTCAATAATGGCAATGGAAGAGTCAAGAGTATTAGTGTGGCATCGAGATAAGTTGAAGCTTTCCATCATATCTGACGCGTTCTTGCAAGCGGTGTTCGATCACATACTCGGTAGAGATGTTGTTCATAAGCTTATGCAGGTTAGTTGCCTTGCTGTTGTTGACATTTTCCCATTTATTTTTTATGTTTATTGTTTTTCGCCCAATATTAATAACCTATCTCCAACGTCAATCTTAGATTGTTTCATATATCTATCCAATCTAGAGATTGGATTGGAATCTAGAGATTGGATAGATATATGAAACAATCTAAGATTGACGTTGGAGATAGGTTATTATTATTGGGCGTTAAGGATGCAGGAACTAATCAATTTGTTGACAGTACTTTATTTGTGTATAAATCTATGACGTAAAGTCCGTATGGCCCAGGAAGTCAGTGCTTGTGAGTTTGGTTCCCATTCGGGGGAAGGATTTTTTTTGTTCTCTGGTTCTCGCTTAAGACAAATCGTGATGTTGATTTCCGCCAATATGCAATATATCGAATTCGGGCGGAAAGGGGAGAATGTAGTGTTTTGTCACTACGTGCTATCTGTCTACCTATTTACGAGATAAAGCGTGAAGCTGATATAGTATAGACATCAATATAGTAGTTTCTTATTAAGTAAATTGAGTTACGAAGAAATTAATTCTAATGGATCTACCGAGAACAGATGGGATTTGCAGATAGACTTTAATTGACTTTGCCTATTAAGCTATTCTAAATCTGCTGCTTCTAAGATTATTTCAGTTCTTTTTTTTTACAAGATGCTATTTCTTACAATCTTCTTACTTTATTCAATTACTGCCTTAAGCTGATGTAATGCGTTTTCAATTGTACTCCTTAGAGTATCGTAATGAAGTATTGAACTTTTTTTTTATAAAAAAGTTTTATTTCTTGAATAAATTGTGGGTTTTACCCTCGTAGTACCCTTTTCTCTAGAAAACCTAGAATTTTTCCACGAATCAGCCTTGCGTGTTGAATGGCGCTTTGCCCCGTTACCAGGGCGAGGAAATGAACATATTAAATATTTCATTTCTCCAAGTAAGAATCGAACCTACAACAATCGCGCTTATAGTCACACGCTTGTGTCCCTGCGCCTCAATTCCAATATTCAAATCAATTTTCTTAAGGCCTTGGCCGAATTACATAGTTACTTGATCATAAGCACCACAAACATTTTAGAGTTAAATTATACAATATTACTACTTATTTATACATTTAGTTTAACCATCAAACGAAATTGAAAAAAAATTGTTGAAATTAATATACTGACTGTAAATGCGACGGTTGTGGATGCCATTCTCACTCGGGAGAACGAATTATTTTCGTTTTCTCTCTCTTGTAAGAATATACAGCGCGGCGTTAAGTTTCGTCACTCAAATATTCGGAAATATTGAAATAAATCGTCGTAAAGTCGAGAATAAGCTGAATAACTCTTCAGACTTGAGATATAGAAATATTGGAAGGAGAATGGAGAATGGTATGTATTGGTACTCCTCTATCCTCTGCCTATGCGGGATACAGCGTGAAGCAAAAAACTCACAGAGATTTGTGAAATTTGCAAATGCAATAACTACTTTGTTAGTGTAGCGTGGGAAATGTATAACCATTAAAATAAAGAAAGTTAGATAACACTCGGTATTCGACTATTCGTGACGATTCGACTCGGCTTGATTGCCACTTTCGTTTTCTTTTTAATTTTTTAAATTTTTTTGCATCAATACCGTGTTGAACGATACACATTTATTTTTGTATAATAAAACATAACGATAATTTTAGTATATTATATAAATTATAGTACTTAATGCCAGGAGTCTCTTACTTGCATCCTTTCTCTTTGAAGCATTAGGCATTTTAGGTTCCGTCAATCGTCGTTCAAATTCTTAAGCGACTCTTTTTTTATGTTTGTTACCTCAGATCTTTTGACTAAGTGAACCGATATTGATTTTTTTTTATTTAAAAGCTAGTGCTTACTATGTTGTCCGTGTAATTTGGCCCATTTCAGAGAATATTAAAAAATCACATAAGTTTTAAAATTGCATTAGGTATGTGCGCGACGAATGGACGAATAACCCAGTATCACGCCAACCGATTCCGATGATTCTTTTTTTATTGGAAACTTCAAGGGGTTTCAATTTGGTTAGTTTCCGATTATGGGATCCGGTTGAAGTCAGTTTTTTTTTTGTTATTAAAAATTATAATTTGCTAAATATAAGTAAAACAAAAGTAAAATAAAATAAGTAATATATTTATCGTTATACTATACGTTACATATAATTATATTCCAGGTGAGCGAAACAATGTCAGTGAGCAACGGCCACTTGCCGAACAGCTACGAGGAGGGCGAGGACAAGCCCATGCTCGTGGTGAAGAAGGCGGGCGACGGGCCCGGCATCACCGCGCTGCTCAATAGACAATTGCAAGGTAATATTACCTTCTTTTTGTAATGAAATGACGTGGGTTTTCATTTTATATGTCATTTTTTTCTTTTAAGAGTTGTTTGTGGTTGGAAATGTTTTTAACGGATTTGTAGTGTATACTAGATAGTGAATTCGGTTATAGTTTCATTGATTATTTCATGTAGCCTGTATACGAACTAGTCTGAATAGGATTTTTTTTTTACTGTATTGTTAAAATACTATTGACTTTTTGTATACGCCTACTTCACGCTGTATCCCGCGCATAGCATTCTTGAAGTATTTCGTGTTGATTAGCAGAACTCAATCAGTACCCAAAGCGAGGAAATTAAAATATTTAATATTTCGTTCCCCCGAGTGGTAATTGAACCCACAGCCGTTGCGTTTGCAGTCGCACGCTTGTGTCCCTTCGCCACGAGAGCTCTATTCTGTAGATACTGTATATACTTAAGATAATTTTATGACATACGTCTTTTAACAAAATGTTTGGTTTTAATTAATGCTTATTTACATTTATAATAAAATACACGCCATACATCCGTTAAAAATATTTTTATTCTATGAGGTGAGATTAGCTTCAATTTGACATTTTAGTTAGGATGTTATTTATATATACTATGCATGCATTGATCATATTCCAGTATATTATGTGGAGACTCGATTATCCGGCTTTGAATTAGAAAAAATCGATTTTACTTGGATTTTTTACATGTTTTTGTAGACACCTTTAAAGACAAATTTTAAAGAGGATATAAACACTTCTATTATTACAAAATATTTTATAAAGAATTATACAAACGTACTTATGTATATTTTGCTTCATGATTTTAAGCTTAGTATTATATTTAAACCTGAGCTTACATTCGATTATCCGAAGTTTATTTGAAAGCTTGAACAAAACAATTAATAACAAATAAAAAAATAATAAAACCAAATAAAAATTTGAGGCCGCAACGCTACGCTTGTGGGTTCAATTCCCATTTGGGAGAAAATAATATTTAATATTTTTATTTCCTTGTAACGAGGCAAAGCGCGGCGTTGAGTGCTAAATAAGAACAGAGCGTCTTAATCCTAAATTCCCTCTGACCCTGCTACATGCGGGATACAGAGTGAAACTAAAAAAAATATAAACAATTTGGCATCCGGTTGATCGGGTCTCTACGTATAGTTCGTATTCTAGAAATTTATTTTTAGAATGTAATGAATATTAAGTTTAATAAATGTTTGAAAAAATAAATAAACACCTAGTTGTTTATGATAGTGAACCCATAATTCCAAGTAACATTAACATACAATAACATTTAAAATTTTTCCTAGAATGTATTTTTCACTACGTTAGTATCAACATTTCTTTTTCGATCGATGTTACTAAGCAAAGGTGTCGCGTGAGTGGAACCTATTTGTTAATTAAACGATTGAGATATAAAAATGCTAAGTAAAAATTAGAAATTTCAGCCATTTACACCTATAATGGCGCCAACATATAAAATATACGTTTTTTTATAAATTACCTTATATTCTATATACATAGATTATATATACAGAAAACTTTGCACATTTTACTTACGTATACGAGTATATTTATTTACTTAGTGTATTTAATAGTATCAAAGTATTTTTTTACATTTTTAAAGTGTTATACCACACTTAGGAAAGAAAAATACTTATTAAGAAAACGTATAAAAATTTGAACGTAGCGGGATTTATACCCGCTTGAACGGTTTCCAAAGAGGCGCAGATTCAAATCCTGCAACGTTCAAATGTTTATACGCTTTCTTAATAGGTAATATCAAAGTAGTTAATATTATCTGTATTTCAGGAAAACAGTACGGATATAGCTATCTTTCTATTAATTCTATTAATTTATTTATGTGATTATTTACCTAAGATTACAACCATTAACATAGAGCATGTATTTACGCATGACATAACCGCAAATACTCTACAAACATACTAAGCTAAATTACATCTTATTTTATAAAAGGACTTTCGTTGTCTTGCAAAATTTATTGCAAAAAAAGAGCCAAAATTCGTTTGACAGATAAAAAGATTTTTTCCGCTATGTGTAGTGTTTACGTTACCATTATGTCATTTTTCATTAATAAATTGTGCTGTTTTTTATAGTAAATTCAATTTCATTTAGACAGTTACTGGCAAAACAATATTTTTGTTTTCTTGAAATATTTTGAAATTTAAAAAAAATATTTTGTTATACACAAATGTGTATGTCATAGAATCTCACTAGCCCGGCACTAGAGACCAGAGAATTCCGGAATAATAAAATGTTAGATTGTGTAATAAGTAAAGCTTTACATAAAAATATAATTTTTGTTAATAATAATCTACATGGTTTTTTTATAATTGTAACAGTTATAGTGAGATAATCAATTACATAATATTAAAATAATCCTTGATTGTTATCTTTTGATGTAAAATATAATTTTATTTCTTGTGTCAAAATACGATTTTTTCCGAATACTTTTAAGAATTTTATTCGGAGTAAGCCGGATATTTAGACATTTCGGTATTTCAAGGTCAAGTATTATATTCGGTTTATCGGATTAGTGAGATTGTACTGTATTTCTTTTATTGTATTGCCATTAAATGCATTTCGATGTATGTATGTATGTACAACGCTTGTAACGTGTCGCTCCAGGCGAGCACGCGCCGTTGCTGCCGACGCCCTCCCACGCCTGCTGAACGACGGAATTTACCCCATTTTCCTCTTATACCCCAAAATATCTATTGTACCCACAGACTTCCTAAATTTACCCCCTCTCATACACTAGATATATACATTTTTAACACTAAATATTTTAAAACTTATTAATAAAATAGCCACCCCATGCTTTGTTTGCACTTGTCTTGTGGGAATAGACTAATTCGTTAGTAATATTTTTTATTAATAGGATTTAAAATATTTATTATCGCACAAACTATTTCTAATTGCTAGTATTATTTGTATCGAATGTCATTTTTTTATTTCTCATAAAACACAATAAATATTAGGAAACTGAGTTTTTAGGTTTTTTAATACATTTTTTATAATTAATAGTATAGCGCAAACATCTTACTTGGGAGTTTGGACTAATAAAAATTTAAGCTTAATATTTAAAAAAAAAAATCATTTATGGCTTTATTTAATAATTTTGAACTTGTAATGGTTGTCAATATTACCAAATTCCGTCCTATATTCTCCAAAAGAAGAGGTAAAAATATCGTTATTTTTTTATAATTAATAATAATAATAACAATTTTTAAAATTTTTATTGCTCAATTTTACTCAGTGATCTGATATTCATGTCATTTAATATTTACTTACATATATAGTTACATTTGTATGTAAAAGCGAAGTATTTTTTATCGTATGTATTATCTATGACATTAAGGTCTTAAAGAATATTTGTAGACATTTCAAGTATTATTATAAGTGACAAGTACAATTTAACGCACATAATATTTTATAAATAAGTATTTTTTCATGCTATGACATAAAAGTGCTTTTTCATAACCGTATTGTTATTTTCTTAAGAGTTTTCTTTTACCCAAAAAAAATATCGCTACATTGAAAAGAAAAGAAAATTCCTAAAAAATAACACTGCACGTATTCATAATGTCGATCCTAGTCTTATTTATGTTTATATTTAGATATTAAATGTGTGAATATATACAAGGGTCGAGATAAACATGCTTTGCTTAGTCATTGTAATAGCTAGTGTTGTGTTACTAGCGCGAGTCACTGGCATAATCTAAACAGCGCACAAGCTTTTCTTCACACATAAAAAAAATCTCAACTTGCTTTTTGTTTGATACAAATACTGTTAATTTGTTTTTAATAATAAAAATTATAAAGAAGCTCATTAAGCAATTTCCTTTAAAGTGGTACAGTAAAATTGTATAAATTTTAATCGTCCATATTTTTTAATGTTTTGTGTATTTTTTGTAATGACTGAAAAAGTTCGTATATCTTGACCTGACACCACGATGCTTTAAAATCTTGTTACCTTCACTTCAAACATAATTAGGGTTAAATATGGTTATAACGAAGCTTTATTATAATTAATATTTTATTAAATATCCCTAAGTCCTATCCTTAAGTACCAAAAACCAAGCATGTTCGGAAGACCGAGAATTTTCCAGGTAATTTTTGTTTTCATTGTTTTTATTTAATCTGTCGCCCTTCTTTTCTATAAACAAAAAACCATCGTATTGTCAAATTTGTTACTTTTGCACACCTTGAGGCTTTAAAATTTAACTGTTCATTTTTATTTGAAGGCAACATTAACACGAAATTTATAATGCCACAGTTTTATAACACGCAAAAAGCAAGTTGAAATAAATAAAAAAAATTGTTTGTAAAATTATCGAGAATTTATTTTACTAAATTTTTTTTTTGATACTCTCACCTTAATAATCACGTTTTGTTTTACACTGTCGCTTTTATCTCAAATGTTTTATTTTTTCCTTACAATATCCTTTCCTGTTTCTAAATTGAATCCTACTTTTTAATTTCATAAATGATAATAATAATATGATTTACTGAATTTCCATTTACAGCGACAGATCCAAATGCATGGCGTTTGGGACGAATCGACGAAACTGATCACGAAACGCCCGTTTGAGGGCAAGCTCTGCATCTGGCGGTGAAACCGCGAAAACGCGACCGCTAGTGCATAAAATAACATAAATATATTAAAAAAAAAACATTTAATTTACCATATAATGTGTGAAATTCTGACTATAATTGGTGTTAAATCAAAATTACTTGGTAAATTGGGATTATTTCAAGGCCATAAGCCTCTTCAGACTGAATTTCAATGTTGCCATAAAGTGAATGTAATGAATGATTGTCATATACTTGAAGTTTTAAGTGTGATTGCGTAAAAAATAGTATTCAAAGTCTGTTATTACTGAGTTAAAATCAGAAAACATAAAAACATAATGATTTAGTAATTATGTATAAAATTGAAAAAAAAAAATGTTTGTGTATTATATATATGAAGAATAAACCGTATTTTATTGTTGAATTTAAAATAATAAAGTTGAATTGTATGCATAATATAGATTATACAACCATTTGCATTTGTATGTCATTCGAAGTCGCCTTGGTATATTACTTTATTTTGGTGTACCTATATTTGACAAATTAAACATTACATGATGTTTATTTTTTTATTAAATTATAATCAATTTAAGATATTCCAATTAAACCCTGTCATTGATATTTTAATAACGTTCAGTATTAGATTTTTTAATAAAACAAAAATATACATAAAAATACAAACCGTAAATTAAGAAAACTATGTGTCCTTATAAATATAAAAAAAATACATGTTTAAATAATTAATATTGAATATTTTAGTCTCGCTAAAAGGGATTATTATTTAATACAATATAAATAAGAAAAAATAAATTAATAATCGTGCCACAGATTATAATATCAATGATAAGGAGCTATAAAGAATAACAGATAAAACGTAATATTTTCCTAGCAAAATAAAAGGGCAAAGATTCAACCCTGCACATCCTCAATAAGAGCAAAACATATAAAATATTTTTGTTTTTTGTATAATATATAAAAATATTTTCATAAAAAAATTACTTTGTATAAATTTCAATGTATACCTATTTTTAGAGAGGAATAATTATATTTTTAAATAAATTGAAATTCTATATATGTACGAGTATGTACGTATAATACATATATAATTTTTTATTTTAAATTCTTAAGTGCACACAATATAATAAATATACATGTATTCTCTGCCAGAAAGCAGGCGTGGGAAAAAAAATGTTACTGTATATTAGGAAAAGACACAATTGCTTTTATTTATATTTTGAAAAATTAACTGGTTGTCTGTAAAGTCAGGTTATGGTGATTACGATAATTTTACATGATAATGTTATATTTTTATAACAAAATCAGTGGACTGACAGAGTGGAAGATAGATTATGCGTCACAAACCGAACGCTTAAGCCGCTGGTGCCTCTCAATCGCTTGTTCCGCTTTCCCGCTGGCACGCTCGCGAGAGGCGGAACGTGACAAGGAGTGATGCAGCCGGCCTCATCCATTTTTATGAGACGTTATCACGCCAAAAAATTGATATAAGTTTCAACATCACAACTTTCATTCCTATTTAATGTAAATGTATGAGATCTCTAATAATACTGAGGAATATTTTTAAGCTAAACAAACTATGTAATGTGTAAAATAGCCATTTTAGATAACAACAATTAAAAAAGTGACAAATATAGTCATGAATCATTATTTTGAGTACACTATACTAATATGTAGATAGAAATCAACTAATTGAAATTTTCTGATTTCTCAATATTTTGTTTTATTAATGCTGCCAATTTAAATTAATAAGTTGTTTCGCTTAAAGTGTCTGAATAGGGTTCTATTATTTTTGTTGTTATGGTCTTTTAATGATATATTGAGATGTGAAGGTAGTTTAAAATAAATAGATAACATATTATAGTACTATATTAAACGAAAATCAAAAGTATACAAAAAATACATTTAAATTATATCACGATAATATTATGTCTGTAATTTAAATTCAGATTGGATTGTTACATATTACATATTGAAACGATTTTTCTTATTAATTCGGGAACATGAAGACAAATTTTACAATCATAGTCAATTACATTGAGAATTCATTTTCTTACTAAGATGAAAGCGCCTTCATATATCTTAACAAGTCTTATATAACAATAATAACATTTTTGTAATATCTTTGATGGAAAATCTCATAAAGTAAATTATTTAAGATATTTTAAATCGAAATTGCAAATATGTATGTAAAACCACAAATGTTTCTATCATATAATAGAGAAATAAATAATACCTTCTTCGATTATAGATCTAGATAGAAATATGTGAAATATTTAATGATCTGACTCATAACGACCATTGAAGCATTACGATTGTACAATTGTTTTTTTTTGTGGTACAGTAGAGCGTTGATTATGCGCAATAATTTGGGGTCACGTCCCCATATTCGTAAAAACTGTTTTTTCGGATGATCGATCTTGATTCTATCTATTTATTTACATAATTACGTCTTTAATGACAAATCATAATTAAACTTAAACTGTAGTCCTGTTACTAGACATGCAACGGAGGTCTATTATCATTCCTTGTCTCCTGGGTTAACTTATAAACGCTTATATTTAGGCATTTTTATTAAAAAAAATTACAAAAGTAAATTATTTTAAAAAAAGCGCGGTTTATTTGTTTATTGTCTAAATCCTAAAAAATATTATACCAAATTTAAACAAAAAGTCAATAGATACAAATGCATGGAAGCTTGTGGTCGATTGGCATTAGCTTATCTAGGGATATTTTCTGGGGGGCCTGGACTTTAGCTTTGAACAGATACGTATGTTCGTATAAATGTTGTTTTTTTTTTTGGGAGTAAATTTTGTTATGATTAAAATTTCTGGAGTGTGCACCAGACTATTCTGGGGTGGTCACGACCCACATCCTCCCGTCCCCCCCGTTCCTATACTATGTCGATTGGTTGGACGATCGGATAATTGACGCTCTACTGCAGTATTATTTGAATCAGAGACATTTATTCATTTATTAACTTACTATTTCAACATTGCGTGCAGAATCAATTCGCAATATGCTATTCCTAATGTACGATTGCTTTGTTCGTTTATTTAATTTCAGAAATATCCTTTTTGATAGTGTCTATAAATAAAAGGAAATATATTTTTGAATTTCGACAACTCGAAAATTAATTAGGTTTGGATGTATAATTGAATGTCGTGCACTGTGAATGTAAATTGAAATATTTTGTACATAGATAACGATAGATAAATAATTAAGCAATGATAAAAGACTATGTAGTTTTTTTTGTTTGTAGAGACGATATTTTCAAATCAATAAAAGAAATATGTTTACTGTTTATTAGAAATAGAAAGGAAATTAATCTAAATATTATAACAATTGAAATTCATCTTGACATTCCAGTTCTTATTCTTTTTTGTTTGTTTTAAATTATATAATAAGTAATAAATAAAAAAATATGTCACATAAGATTTGGTAAACTAATTTGAAATATTATAATTTTATTTCTTAATAAATGTTATTCTATATAATATTATTATAAACGCACTGCCATTGCAAATGTATGTACAATTAATGATTTTCTGAAGATAATTAAGTACATTAGACACTGTATGTCGGAATAGGGATCATTTTATTTGTATTGCTTATCTGTAATAAAATTATATTTGGTTGTCTTTTTTAACTATATTATGGGATTAGTACGAAACTAGGCTGTTTTTCAACCAGTGCTAAACTCACAGAAGGACCGTCTATTTTTAAATAAATTTTGTTTTCGGAGTTTGTTGATTGCATTAAGTGGATATAAATAATTAAAATAAATCAATACATCATTTCAGTTTGTTTTTGTTAAAAAAAAATCTTTAGTACAGTGCATTTGTATGAATAAACTTTTCTTAATTATTTTTTCAAGTAATATTGTTTAGACATAAAAATATCTAAATAATATCACTATGGAAAGTTAATTTTCGATTGTAATAAAATTTTAAAGTTACCTTTATTGCAGATAAGCTCTTCGCCTTGGAAAACGAAATATGTAATTAACACCTGGAGTGTATGATGATAAAGGCAAGGCTTCAATGCTTTGATTGTTAGAATGCCTTAAGGAAATGCCATTTGTGATGTTTGTAAATTATGAATGTGTGGTTATATCATGTAGTATGTTAAATGAATAGAAATAAACAAATAATAAAATATTGAATTGTGTAAACATTTGTTTTATTCATATGCACTCCAAATAAATGTTTAATATAAATTATTTTTCAGTCAAGTACATAGAATTCTTTAATAAAATCAAAGTTATATGTTTAACAATTTAAATAAAATACACAAATATAATCCTATCATGAATCGTCAAAGGTCATGCGACCAACTCCATGTGATTTCATATACCTTCTGTACTGTTTATATTTATTATTTTCTGCTAAAGCTTTTTTGGTTTCTTCATCTTTAATTTCTTTCCATGCTAAGAAGTTTTCCTTAATCCACAACTCCTCGTCTAAATACTCTTGTTTTTCTTCTTCTTCTAAAGCATTGAACTGATGTTGACCAAGACTCATATATTTTCTAATTAAATACAGCTTTTCCTCAGTCCCATATGGTTGATTAAGAATAGTGAACTTCCAAAGCCATCTTGCATACCAATAAATATAATATGATATTGTGTATGGCAGAATTACCAATTGTACCCAAAGTATATCTTTTATTTCTGGTTTTGCATACCCTCCTTTTATATCCATATTTTCTTCTATAACTCTTCTTATAACCCTATCCTGTTCTTCTTTCATTTCAGCTTTACTTTTCTTAACTTTACCTTTACTGTGAGATTCTTTTACTTCTGTTTTAGCTATTTCCAATGCTCTATTTCTATACTTAGGTATTGTCATGAAATACTTAATCGCTGTATCGTACTTGGACCAGGCGCTATAGTACTGTATAAGGGATATAACAGTGATGGTTACAGCCAAAACGATTCTCACGTCGACTTTAGGCGCCATACGACGTCTGTAGTACCTATAGTAGTGAGCATAATATTCCTGAGGATTATCCAACATATAATCGTAGTCGGCTCTTTCTTCTTCGTCCCTGAGTATTTCATACGCGGTGGCGATACGATTAAAGTTTACTTCGGCTTCCTTCTTTTCCTTTTCGCCTCGATGCATGTCCGGATGGAATTTTCGCGCCAGTTGACGATAACTTTTAGCAATTTCATTCTTAGTAGCTTCTCTTGTGACTCCGAGCACATTATAACAATTTTCCTTACCGCAATAAATGCCTTCGAGCAGGTGATCGTGCGCGAACACTACTGTTAGCTGACATACTAAAATTGTAAATATAAGAGTTCTGTAAAACGATTCCATTTTGTTTTTAAAACATATTTTAAGTGATTATTTAAAATAAATATGACTAGCAAATGAATGTGTTTAAATTAAACTTTTCAGAGCCTATAGGGTGAGCACAGCTGGCTGTCACAGCCTGACGCGAATGTCAACGTCATATCGACGTCAGCTAATTTATTCGACCGAAGCGGATTACAGAAGACGTGTTGTAACATTTTACTCTTAAAAATAGTTTCAAAAGATATAAATAAAGAACCAAAGTTTAGCTATAAATAGTATGAATTGTCATGTCGCAAATTATTTCACGTTTCACAATTATATAATACTGAAAAATATTTTACTATACCTAGTTTTGTTATATGGTTATAAATATTTATATGAATTATATTAATAAATAGTTTTGTACTGGTCCATAGCCATACATAAAGTAACAACATACATAACAATATTTGACCATAATACATTCTTTAATTTTAAATACAAATCCTAAAATATATTAATTTTAATATTGTTTAAATTGGCTTAAAGTGCTTGTAATATTGTTTAAATTTTAATATTGTTCACTCACTAAGGAAAGATAAATATTTAGAAGTGGATAAAATATACCCTTCCAAGCTTCTTGTTTATCATCTAAGCTTGTTGCCAATTTTGTCATACATTCTAATCAAGTTACTTCAGAATTTTATATATTTGTTATAAATTACATTCTTGCATTCTTGTTTATTTAAATCTACATACATAATAATATTTCAACCTTTAAATTTAATTTAAAACATCACCGATATAAAACGAATTAAACGTAATCTTTAAATTAATTTATATATACCCACCATATTATAAAAATAACAATAAATGGATTTTGTTTGAATAGAAATTATAATTAATAAGTTCTTTACGAAACTATGGAATTGTTTTTTATTTATTATTTTTATACTTTACGTTCTTTTGAAAAACAGCGTACGTAATATATAGTCTGCTATCATTTTATATCAAATTTATGTAAATATGACATGTCAAATGTAAATTGTCAATTGACACAAAATGATTAATAGATTTTTTATAATTTCAATGTATTGAGTATTTACTATTTAATAGCAAAATGCTTCGTGACGAAGTAAAAATTATTAAAAATAACATATTCTACTATTTAGTAGGTAAAGAAAACTGTGTGTGTGGACTTTTAGTCAAGAAACATGACACAAATATACAAACACATGGAGACTTTAGCTTTCCTAATACACCAAAATCGTGGCAAGAGTTCTTAAACCACGACTTATTGCAAAATTTTGACGGAACACTGTTGCAATATATTAACAAAGATGTTACAAATTTAATAGAAACTTCTCACAATTGGTACATACCAATAGCGAGGGCTGTAGAACTGAAAGGCCGAGTTATCTTGCACATTGATCGCTTAAAATCCATTCAAA
This sequence comes from Heliconius himera, assembly GCA_021202915.1. Lineage (NCBI taxonomy): Eukaryota > Metazoa > Arthropoda > Insecta > Lepidoptera > Nymphalidae > Heliconius > Heliconius himera. The sequence continues at coordinate 1,700,889 of JAJHJA010000046.1, forward strand.
TCTGTTTTCCAAATGCTATTTATAACAATAACTTGATATTAGACAGATTAAATACAGATACAAAGGATATACATTTTCAAGGTGGTTATAAAAATGTTAATCGTATAACGTATTTAAGGTTAAAATTGTTAACTGATGTCGTAAAGAATTTATATTTAATAAATATATATCCAAAAAAGGCGAAAATTGTTATATCATGGAACAATAGACTACAAGTGGAAGATACTCGAATTGTTTTCTGTGGGCCTGTATTGAATGGAACATCTGGTGCTATGGAAACTAATATATCTTCTGAAGAATATATAAGGTATCTTAATTTATAAACACTATATTTTATATATTACAATGGTAGAATGAGATAGGGTCTGGCTGTAAATGCATTACTTGTGGGTCCCCATCCCATTTAGGGAAATAGTGTTATTCCACACTAAGGAAAGAAAATACTTTTCTGAAAAAATAAAAATTTGAGCGGGATTTAAACCCGCGCCACTTTGGAAACCGTCTATAGAAGCTGTGTTCAAATCATACTACATGCAAATTTTTATGTTTTCAGAAAAGGGATTAAATTATTTCTATTTCCCCACTCCAGTAACACAAATTATGGTGTTATGTTATCTTTGAATTTTGATCACAAAGTGGAGAACAGAGTGCTGCCATCTCTGCTATAAGTGGGGGTGAAACTAAAAAAATAAAATAAAATAAAAAAAATATCAAAAAAAGTTTTGTTTTCACTAAATAAACCTTTAAAAGCTAATATAAGATTATAGTACATATTATTATTTTCTAAAATTAATTTTGCTATTACTTAATACTTTCAGAAAGAGGCAAGAAGAGATAATGTTAATAGCTCAACACAAATATGGCTACCGAGTCTCATCAGATTCTAAATGGAAAGAGTTTATATCACATTTAGGGGAGTCGGCCGTTGCATTTGATTTGCTACAAGCTAAGAATTGTAGTCCCGTCAAAATGTATCTTGTTTCAAATGGTGGTACAAGTAAAGGTAAGGTATTTTAATTAAAAATTATTAGTATAATACTATTAATGTCAAAACATAATACAAAACGAATTTTTCAAAATCAAATATTTTCTTCCAAATTTATTTTATATACAAGATCTAAGTGAATAAACACTATTTATACAAATTTTGACCTATTTACAAAAGTCAAAGTCACTGAAAAACACTTAGAAAAATTTTGGCTAGGTAGAAAATTATTTATTTGAACCACTTACCTTTTTTGGATTGTTGACTTCTTGGTATCGTGTCGTAGGGTCTTTCGCGCCGTACCATTCTAAATTTTTTCGAAATTTTTGCTGAAATTTTTGCGCCATTTTGACGCAAAAACACTTGAAAAATTCGGTTTTTTGGACATTTTACCTGCACCTCCTCACCCATCCCCGCGGGTTATACGTCGTTTTGAAGGCCTTTCGAAGCCCGTTCGTTGGACACCAGTTTCGTTTGAATCCGTTCAGCGGAAACTGAAAAAAAGGCCCTCCCCCCCTCCCTTCACTTACAGGTTAGGTGGAGAAGACAGTTTTTTGGCGAATTTAGGAATTTTAAAAAATCTTTTACTTACGTTTCTGGGTAGACTCTGGTGCAGATAGCTTTAAAAAATATTAAAATTATTAAATAGACAGGCAGTGGCTCTTTACACCACTGCAAACATTTTAAATATAATTTAATTAATTTTATTTTAATTTTAACTTATTTTTATTTTGACCATTTACAATTATATATACAATTTTAGCAACCAATATTTTTGACACCAGGAGTACAAGCATATATATATCCTTTTATATTTCATATTTATTTCAATTTTATCCTTGACACGGCAGGCCTAGAGGGGAAAATCTGATTTTTACGGAAAAATCTTATAGTTCCCCTCACCCCGATTACGTATTACTATCTTTCTTCTTTCTTCAGTACTCCTGGTATAGTTATATCGCTGATTCCGTTTGACTTCCGAGTGGCTCTTTACACCACTCGGAACACCCTAGAGAAGAGTCCCTCTGCGAAGATGTTCCGCACACCGGCGAAAGGCAGTGCTCGGATGTTGGACCTCTCGGGAACCCCAGAGGAGGTGGGGTTCCTGGAGGACTCACCAGTCCGAACGCCTGAGAGCCAACGCCGCCCCCCGAGCTTCCAGACAGCCCCCTCCCGCCCAAGGAAACTAAAGTCGTCTGTGACTGAGGGGACCCACAGCCCCCTCTCAAAATCAGGTTACGCGAGTAGGACTGCCGAAGCAAAGGCCCACTTAGCCAAAGCCAAATTACACCTTGGCAACTCGCGTAACCTAAAAACTGACATAAAGGCTGCAGTTACAGGCGCAATAGAGCGCTTGTACCAGTTGGTAAAGGAGGCAGAGGCGGAGAGAGGTGGGGAAGAGAGTAGTGGGAAGATGACGGTGCAAAGTGAAGTGAAGGAAAGCAAGGCGGTAAAGGACATAAAGGAAGAGGAAATGGTTAAGAGACTGGAAGAGCACGCTGTATTGTTAAAGAGGAATGAGGAGAAGATGGAGGAATTGAAGGAGGTGTTGGAAAGGCAGAGGAGTTCGCTCGAGAAGACCACATACGCGAGCGTGACGGCTGGTGAAACCAAAAGGGTTAGCCCACAGCCAGCCGCACTGCACTCGATTGTGGTCTCCTCGAAGAACGAGATCGACACGGGGGAGGAGGTTCTCGCCCAGATCAGAGAGGTGGTAAAGGCGAAGGAGGGATGGGTGCGGGTCGAGAAGGTGAGGAAGGCAAAGAATCAGAGGGTGATTTTGGGCTGTAGTTCAGTAGAGGAGCGGGAGAGGGTTAAAGAGAGGCTGAAGGCGGCGAGCGATAGGCTAAACGTCGAGGAGGTGAAGAACAAGGATCCGCTTCTGATTCTCTGGGACGTCCTGGCGTACAACACGGACGCCGACATTTTGGGCGCCCTAAAGAATCAGAATCGGAGCCTCTTCGACGGCACCTCCGAGGCCGAGTTTCGGGCGGAGGTTCGGTTTCGCCGAAAGGCGAGGAACCCGCTCACCGGCCATGTCGTCATGCGGGTGTCCCCCACAGTGTGAAACCGAGTCGTTGCGGAGGGAGCATTGCACATAGATCTGCAGAAAGTCAGAGCGGCGGATTTTTCCCCGCTCGTGCAGTGCTCTCTCTGCCTCGGCTACGGGCACGGCAGGCGGTTCTGCAAAGAAACCGCCCCAAAGTGCAGCCACTGTGGGGGACCTCACATGAGGACAGAGTGCGATAGCTGGCTCAATAGCGCACCCCCATCTTGCTGTAACTGCACTGGTGCAAAGGCGGAACGCGCTGACCACAACGCGTTCAGCGCCAACTGCCCAGTCAGACGCAAATGGGATGCGCTAGCCCGGGCCAGCATAGCCTATTGCTAAGGGCAAGCCTCTCTCCTCCATACTCGCCGAACACATCTCTACTCAGAGACAGCTGCAGCCCAAAGAGACCGAGCGTCGTCAGATATTAAATGACGGGATGCAAAATTGTTTGGACCCGCCATTTACAGGCCGCAAATTTCTGACGGCGAAGAAGCCTAGCCTCGAAGATACTCGCGGGACCCAATGCTCAAAAAGACTCATCGCAGACTCCCTCTGCGATCGGATGAGGAAATTACAGACGGGCTTCGTGAAGAAACACGATGTAATAGCTTCCTCGGACGCAGAGGGAGCCAGCGATGAAAGTTTTATTTTAAACCACGATGCTGAGAACAAGTCCTTCCCTAGTTAAAATTAAAAAGAAAAATTTAGATGTCACAGAGTCGAACAGTTTTAAAAATTTATTGAAATTAGAGATAGTAGTTATAGTTTTAGTTAAAGTTCTTAATTTAAACGTAAAATATATTTTAAAATTTTAAAGTTAACATATTTGTATAGTTTTATTAGAAAGTCGTAAATTTAGATATAATTTTTTCCAAAGTTCCAACATTTGGCCTAGCGCCACCTCCTCCAATTTTAATAAGTGTAAAAAGTAAAAACATAGATGCATAAAGTCTCTGATCACGTCATAGGGACGCGACGTGAAGCACAAAGCTTTACACATAATAAAAAAAATAAAAAAAAATGTCAAAACATAATAGAATAAAGATAGTCACTTATGTTAATAAATAGGAGCACTTTCAGGATTTTTCCTGCATCACATGGTAGGCAGAAAAACTAGTGTTAAGGAACTCTTTTCCATACTTTCCATCAAATTTTTTAGATATTGGGTGTTGAGTGGCGGCTCAACTCTATGAATTGCTCAGTAAAATTAATAATGTATATTTTAATATACAAAAGAATTGTAATAAGCTATAATTAGGAAACAAGTAATAGTTTTAAACCTTTAATTATGTATGGATTTCTTGGTTCTGGTAGGCAAAGTGTGGCAGAGTTTCGGCACTCAACACATAGGTATCCTTAATTTGAGTGAATAGTGAAGAGTATAGTTACTTGATGTATTGTAGGTTCACTGTGTCCTGCCATATAAAAAAATCATATTAAATCTACCTGAAAATTACACAAATTAAAAATCTTACAGTTTTGTAAATTATCCTGTTTTTTTTTAATTTTTATTATTGAGAAAAGAATATTTTATTCTCAATTCACTTTTCCAGGTGCTGCCTTCATTTTATACAACTGTGCCAGATTAGAAACAATAATAAAGGCATTTAATGAGAAAGTAGACAATGGTACCTACCCTGCTTTGCCGCCAATTGAAAATATAGATTTTTCATTATTAAATGACAAGGTATACTAAATTTAACAATAAACAAGTATTTTAATATATAGTGATAGGTAATATAGGTCATTATGAAGGGTTTGTTGCACAGTGGGACAGCAAACTGGATGATGGTTGTGGGTTCAATCCCCACTTGAGGAAATTAATTATGAGTTACAAAATCGCAACTTATTTTTACTTTGAGTACCGGGTATTTCTTAAAACATCCTTTAGAAAAGCTAAAAAGAAAAAAAATGTAATGATATAAAAAATCTATGTAAATCTATAAGAATGGCATAGTTAGCAATGAGTGCTTGAAGAATATCTATGAGGTGCAGGGAAGTGATGAGTTCCACTATGTTAAATTTTCTATGTTCTCTAAAACTAAGACTTTAATGTCTAAATGAATAGTTAAGATATGACTTTTTTAAATTTTATTTTAATTATAATTATCTTTGGTTATTACAGATTTTTTAAGTTCTTCCTACAGAGATGCTAATAAGTTGTCTTAATTATTAAAATACACTTTTCTATAGGCGCAGATTGAAATTGCATTATATGTTTGTTAAAAATATTTTAACAATAATTTAATTCTTTCATTTGTTTCAGGACGAATGGAGTCTAATATTTAATTACATAATGGGTTTACCAAATCTATTAAACAATTGTGTTGAGTTCACTGAAATAAAATGTGAATTTAAGCCGCATTTAATATGCAGTTTCTTAAGCTCTATGGTTAAAACTGTTAGCCAATATTATAGAAGAGTGAGAATATTAACTGTAAGTATATATTATTTAAATAAAAAAATACAAAAATAAATAAAGAAGTATGAGGCCAGTTCTAGTGCAGGGTCACAAAGTGTGACTGTAAAATAGACTTGAGTTGTGGCTTCGATCTCAACTCAAGAAAATAAAATATCTATTTACAATTATATTTTCATTTCTTTGCTCTCGTGTCGAGGCAAAGCGCGGCGTTGAGGTCCTTCACTCAACACCCAATGCCTCTAGTACTCGGTGGAAAATGTGGAACGGAGCGGCTTAATACTTAAGTTCGCTTTGCCTACCCTGACGTGTGTGGAATACAGTGTGAAGCCGATTTTTCTTAAATAAAGAAAAGTAATGTAAAAATTAAAACAATGTAATTTATTTTTGTTAAAACAATGCATACTTTTTTAGCTTAATGCTGTATCCCACATATAGCAGGATAAGCAGAAAGAATCTAGTGTCGATATACTCCATTCTTCACTTTTTCTGATAGATTATTTGTGGGTTCAATTCACTTCATTGCCTCGCTTTGACATGAGAAACCATAAAACCCAATGCCAATGTTTCGAATTTGCGCAGAAGTACATGAATAGATTCTTTTTAGTCTTGATATCTGTATCTCTCTGTCTCTTAACTGCCTGCCCTGCGGGATATCGCGTCAATCTAAGAAAATCTTAAAACATAAAGTGACAAATAAAGTTACCATACCATAAATACCAATTACTTAAAGTAATTGGTATTTATGGTAACTTTGTAAAATGCAAGAGAAGTATGAAAATAAACAAATAAAAAGGATTTTGTCGTCACAAATAAGCTGTCATTGGCAAAATGATATAATCCTAATTTTTATTTTTATTTTTACCGATTTTACATCACTAATAATAAAACCAATATTTATTAATTACATTATTTACAGGCAAAAAATGGTTTATTCAATATAAAGATATTAAAATTTTAATTTATATATAAAAAAATTCTAATTATGATTGAAATATCGTAGTCCATTTCATCACAGAATCATTGTTACCGTCACGCTGTATCCAGCGTATAGGAGGTGTACTCTACATAGAGGGAGCCTAGTGTTAAGATACTCCATTCTCATTAAGACACCTCCGGAAATATTTTATTATTCGGCGGAAAATACAACTTTAAAAAAAAATTGTATGATTGCAATATACTTGTCTATATATTGCAATCATATAAATTGTTTTATATATTAACATGATTATTTTAAAAATAAAAAAATGTAACGTTTAGTTTATCTTTAATATTATATATGTATACCATTTGTTTTTATTTTACTGCCCAATAAGACTCTTCTTAGAAAATTTTCCCTCAATTAGATTATTTTCTTTTGTTCAAGGAACCTCGACCACATCTGCTGCCCACATTGTTTGCCCGAATCCATTTTATAATTATATTAAATAGCACATTGAAAATATGTTTACGAATATTAAACATTAAAAGTGTATCACAAATGTATATTTTATTTTTTTTAATACCTGATTTTTTTATTGTATCCGTAACTTTATTTTATAGTATTTTTTAATTTGGTCTGAAAAATTATTTTTTTATAAAATAAGTTATTTATTTACAAATAGGTTATTTTTCAATATTTTTGAATGCAATGTCCAATTATTAATTTTAAGTAAGTGGAATATATGAAATATGTAAATATATCCATTAATTACTTTGTACTTAATAGAAACTTATTGGTATTTATTAAAATAAATTCTTAAATGACCTAATAGGTAATAATAAAAAATCTTTTTTTCAATAGTAAAAGAGTATATATATGTTTTAAATTGTTTTATGGTTAGGACTTTTGCACTTAGAGTTTAAAATGACATGACTCGGTTTTTATAATCGACACGTATGTTTGACCGAAAGATAACATGAAAATTACGTAGCATTGACATTGACAATGTAGAGGACGAATATGTATAAATTATATTATTTTATGACAAAAAATGTGTAAAAAATGCATAAAAATATGCAAAAATGGTTGACTAATTAGTTACGGTGCGATGATTTTAAAAATAAATACATATATATGTACATAATAATAACTAAAAAGGTCACTTCGATTATTGATACTTCAGTGACTTTGTAGCATCGGTAATATTTTTTTTTATCATTTTTAAATAATCACAGGTAAATAAAAAACAAATTAATTTTTTAGAGCACAGCTACATGTAAAGTTTTATCGCAAGAGCCTATTAGCAAAGGAAAACAACACTGCATTGTACTGTAATCGAGGTCACGTACACCATGTAACTCGTGAACTTAATTTCTAAACTAAATAAAATAAAATTATAATAATTAATCAATGCAATTAGAATCAAACAAGACTAATTACATCACCAGTACCAATGTCCTATTACCTTAGCGTACTTTACTCGAAGCGCTTAGAAAAAAAATGTTTTGTTTGGAAACACAAGGTTCACGTGATTGACCCAGGTATTTTATTGTGGGGAATGCTCGCCTCTGATTGGCTGGCCGAGCGGCTCCCGATTGTATCCGACGGCGCCCGAAGCGCACGCGGACGGTCGCGCCGAGTCAGTGTGTTTTTAGACGTCGGTAGATGCGGTCGCGGGCCACGAAGCGAGTTACGCTTTTATTTATAGTTTTGCATTCGAATAAAGTCGTGTGACGTTCGTGAACACCTGTGCTTAAACGGGATATTATAAATATGAGTATTGCTGATCTCATCCAAGCCGCGGAATACATCGAGAGGCGAGAAAGAGGTGATTTGGATTTCTTTGTTTGAATTGTCAATTGCACCACTCCACTCCGCTCGCAACGTCAACATGGCTCCCGTCTATTTTTGCTGCGCGATAATCAGCTGATTTTGACGGAATTGCAGTTTTCTTTGTTGCAGAGAGTGAGCACGGGTACGCGTCGAGCCTGCCCTACGAGGAGACTAGGGCCGGTGGCAGACGACCCAAGACGAAAAAATCTCAGGGCAGCAGGTGTGTTGTGATAAGTGATAATGAGTGTTAAAGTTTGTCAGTAGTGTGAAGTGCTAAAGTGGTGCTAAATTCTGTTTTCTGTTCCAGGACGACTCATAACGAGTTGGAAAAGAACAGGTGAGTCTGTTTTACTACTTATGTTTAGTAGTTATTAGTGTTATAGCGCCGGTCGCGGTTGACCTTGGCATCCGCTAGAAGGGAAACATAGTGTGCGATCACATCGTCCCGTACACTACCATTCTACCACCGTAACCCATTTGGCAAAGTTATTTATTACGTCACGCCACTGTCTATCGCCATGGACTGTCGATGCATCACAACGTAAACAAATGGAAGAAAGCAATTACTAGTTACTTTGTGGTTATTTTAGGTTTACAATTTTGTTTTTGTTACTTTTTAAATAGAATTCGATTTGCAAATCTAATTAGTTTTTATTTTTTGCTGTAACTAAAAATCACGTGTAGGTGTAGGTATTTCATAATTGTATAATTACTAATTATATAGTTTGTTTCGACTTGAGAAGTGATAGCGGATACTTTATAATGTTGTTATGATAGCCATTAAGTTAGATTGAATCGTTTGTTAAAAAAACAATAAAACCAGTTCTTTAAGGCGTTTGGTAACGTTAAAAATCTTGAAAAACGAAACTGTACATACAACAATTGAATTGTAATAAACGTGTAACATGTTCAATGAAATTGCTGCTTTTTTGAAGCTAAATATGTATTTTAATATTTTTAACATTTTTAAAGTGACCCGACCAAGACGGTTTCCAGGAGGCGCGGGTTCGAGTCCTGCTACTCAAATTTTTATACATTTTCTAAATAAGTATGTATTTTAATATTTGTTTTAAATGTTTTATTAAAATTTTTAATTACTTAAAATAACTATAGATTTTTTTTTCAACTGTCACAATTACGAATATACCAATACGAATTTTAACTGACAGATACAGACAGCCAAACAACAAAAACTAACAATTTTAAAAGTGTTTATAATATGCACAGATTATAAAATCAATAAATTAATTATAATCTACAATTATATTAGTTTACAAGATACGTAAACATTTTTGTTTAGTCTACGTTTTAATGGAAACTGTCGTTTGATATAATACGTTAGGTTCTATACTTAATATTTATTGCATTAAGATAAGTGAAATTACGTGATCGTGCTTCATTTTACTATCTCGCATATACCTATTTGACATCTAATTTATATAGTTTACATAAATGTCTCGCCTATAAATTTAGTAATATCTTTTTTATTTCACTCATTAGTGTCATGGACTTTTTAGTAGAACATAAACTACTAATTTTAATGTTTAATTATATAGAATCTCTACTAAAATCGTTGTCAAATTATATATAATTTAAAAAATATTATTCTAATGAATCTAATTTTATATTATTATATAAATTCACATTAGCTAATATCATATTAAAATAGATATTTTTATAACAAGTTGTTCGTTTTCAAACTTTCTTTATTCTAATAGGATGTAAATTATAAAGCCAAAGTCATATAATGAAGTCTATAAAGAAATTAAATAATGGCGACGTTTGTCTAATGACTTCGTTCAATTGAGTTGAAACATTTAAATCCGCTGTGACATAAAAGACGAAGGATTTTAATGATTAAATTCTTAAACAGCTAACTCTATTTTTGTACGAATCTAATAATGAATTGTGAATCTTGTATTTTATGTTATTTTTAAAAATAACATTTCTATTCGTGGTTATTACGTTTTATAGTTATAAAGTCTTAAATTTATATTAAAGTAATTTCAGTAAACGAAAGGTAAAAGTGATGTAACAAAGGTGAAAATAAATAAATAATGACGCGATTCGATTGACCACCGAAAATAAAGGTTCGACGATACTGTAAAAAGGTCACGTAAAACGCATGAGGACTCCCTAGAGGTCGAGTATGATACAGCTCTTTCATGACTGCTATGATAAGACGTTCCTTACTCTGCTTGATTGGTGAAAAAAAAAATAAGAAAACCGTCTTGGTACAGCATCACAATGTGAACGCGATGGTTGTGGATTTGATTCCCACTCCATATTTAGGTGAAACGTTGGAATAAATTATTTTCATTACCTGGCTTTGGCAACAAAACTCAGCACGTTGAGTTCAGCAACTAAACACGAAATGTCTCGAAAATTGGGCGAAAAGTGTTGAACGGAATGTTATAACACTACGTCACTTCTAAACACGTATAAAATTTATAAAAAACGAAACAAACCTGTCAAATATTCAGCTGTTGATTTATTATGTAACACAACGTTACCGTTTTAATTGCACAAAGTCAGATCATTAGCAAAAATAATTAAATTACAGGATAATTTAATTAAGTCTTAATTTGATGTATTGCAATTAAAAATATTTTTTGTATCTTTTACCTTTTTTTTACAGAGTTTAGATAAAAGGTTCTTTTATTAGTGTATAATTATTCCGCACTTTGTTTTTCGTTTTTATATATAGCTCATTTAGTGCAACGATGACGTATTGCACTTTTTTAAACGCTTCATTGTTGCACCAAATGGGGGATATGTTAAAAATATTTAACGCGTCGCCTATTCTTTTCAATTGCTTTATCGTTTTCAAAATATACTAATTTTCAGCGAGAATTGAACCTACTTCTATCGCGTGTAAAGTGAGGCCACAATAGCCTAATATAATAAAGCCTATTCTATTCACGTTTACAGAGGGTAACCTTAGCAATGTCAAAAGTAACCAAGATATGACTCAATTTTATTATCTATTAACAAATTCATATATAATATAACAGATATGATGTATATTGGTTGAAGGTGACGTTTATTGGAAAATTCCCTAAGGTTTTGAAAGCAGGTAGAAAGATGGGCTTCGTAGGAATCTTGTAAGATAAAAATGAATATTATTTTTCATCAATAGATATATTTGTAGAGGTTATACTTTTAATTTAGTTACCTAATTAATTTAACTGGACTGTCATACTTTTTTTAGCTTTACGCTCTATCTCAATGGTGTGGCCAAAGCGCTCTTTCGCTTTGTCCACTGTCAGTTCATTCATGTTATTCGGGTGATCGTTGTGCTTTTTACGTGACCTTCCTCCAGTATCATCGATACTATGTTATACTATTGATATTGGTAAGAGAGTCCTTCTCTCGAAGGTCAGCTAAGGTCTTCTCCGACTCTCTTACCATAAAATTTTGCTAGTTACTCAATATTACTCCAAATTCTAAAACACATGTTTTAATGTAGTTTACTCTATACTAATATAAAAAAGCGGAAGAGTTTGTTTGTTTAAACGCTAAAATTCTGGAACTATTGGTCGGATTTACTTTTTTTTTATTTTGTATGAAAGCTTGATTCTTCAGGAGTGCTATAGGCTAAAGGCATAATAAAAATATAGGATTGCGGGCGAAGCCGCGTGTGGTCGGCTAGTTTTTAATAAACTTAATTGTATAGTTCGTGACTTGTCAAAGAGAAATCTTGTTTTCTATATGAAAAAGGTGAACGAAAAGACTCTTATAAATATATTTAAAACTTTATATGGAATAATTTTATGCATATACCTATTGTATGGGAAAAACAAGAATTGCTTGTATAAGGTATTAGAGTACTTTACATAATAATAGTATTAGTAATGGTTAGGCTATAAACGATTACATAATTTAAATTTAAAATATCCCTTTATAATACCTTTTTAAGATATGTGTTACAACATGCGCTTCTTAAAAAGGTATTACTTAAATGACTGGTTACTTCGGGTCACGCTGTATCTCGCACATAGCAGTAAGCAGAGGGGACCTGGGAACCTCGGTGTTATGTAGGCATTGCGCGTTGATTGGAAGAACTGAACGCCGCGTTTTGCCTCGTTACCAGAGCGATGAAATAAAACGGCCGAAGCAGAGCCGTAGTAAAAGCTAGTGATACTATAAAACAATTTGCAACAAGACCTCGACACTAAAATTTATTATCTCTGAAAATAAAGACTAGACATGTGAATATAGCATCTAAATAATTTTAGACTTGCATACAACATATATACGTATAGTACGCTTAACAGTCGTGGTCGTCCTGAAATTAGGCTTTCTATACTTATGTGCATTGTCCATTCGGAAAGAAAATTTTAAAAAGTAAGAAAAGTCTTAAAATCAAATAAAATAACTAAAAAGTAAGAAAAATTCTAAAAACAAAGAACAAACAACTAACTTGAGGGCGGCCACGACTTGTTGACCGCACTGTATACGCGAGGACTTGAAGCCACGTCATTCGAGGTTATAATACGATCGTGTCGTAACTCATAGCGTATAGTTGATAGCGTTGATGCTTCATCTGAGCGTTTTATTGTTTATTAAACATTTATTTGGTTGGTTATTAGAATGTGTTTTATAGTTTTTTAGTTATTATTTTTTTAGAATGTTGGTTCCAAATTCTGTTACAGATTGCAGAAAACAAATATATGAAAAAATATATTTCGGTTTTTGTAATTTTAACATGTTACTTAATTATGTTTTGATTATACAGGTAGGCAGAACCTAGTGTTAAGACACTCCGTTCTCTATTTTCCGAAAAAAAAACCCATTTTTCTTCTAATATCGAAATTTCAACAAACAGTAATCGAACGTGTAATTATTTTAAAGTAAGTAACTTAAATATATCTTAAGATGATTAGTTTTAACAACAGATATTAGTTACATGTGCCATTGATGTTACACATGAAGAGTTTATAAGGACTAGACGCGAAGGGATATCGTTTCACATCATAGTATTGGCTTATTAATGAGGAAAAGACATTTTTTTATTTATTATAATATAGACAATATTATAATAAATAAAAAAACTACTATGTAGTTAGTAATTCTTCTTACAATCATATAAAAATAACAATTGAAAATCAAACGGATACACATATATATATAAAAACTATTGAAGAATATAGCTTATATTTATTGTGATCCATTAATAATCTGTTCCTTTGTCTCTACTTTAATAATTACTAACAAATCAAGCTAACTATTATTAGTGATGATTAATGATTTTATTGACCTCTTTTCTTTATTTGAAGACATTGCTGCAATCTAGTTTACTAGTTTTTGTATTGTAATACGTGATTAAATTAAATTAAATTAAATTAGCTTCACGCTATATCCCGCACACAGCAGGGTAGGCAGAGGGAACCTAGTGTTAAGACACTCCGTTCCCCACTTTCTGCCGGATTCTGGAGGCATTGCGTGTTGAGTGGCAGAACTCAACGCCGCGCTTAACCTCGACACCAGAGCGAAGAAATGGAAATATAAATTTAAGTAAATATTTCATCTCCTCGAGTGGGGATCGAACCCACAACCAGTCAGTTTTGCAGTCACACCTCGTGCCGCTGCGCCACGACCGGCCTCAATACGTGATTAAGTACTTATTTAGAAACGTATGAATATTTGAACGTAGCGGGACTTGAACCCGCACCTTTTGGTAACCGTTAAAGATTTTTTTTGTATAATTTTTCAATATTTTCTAAATATTAAAAAAGCTATCCTATCCTGCGAATACGGTAAGTGTGAAAGTCTGTGAGGATGTATGTTTGTTCTATTTTTAAGCAAAAACTACTAAACGGATTCATAAGAAATAAAGTTTATACATTAGAATAACACTGGGCTACAATTTATGTTAGCATTTTGTATAAATTAACTATAATATAATAAAAACGGCCGTTTTAGTTATATTACTTTTTTTATTATGTATAAGCATGCGAAGCCCCGTTTGGGCGCTAGTAGGATATCATTTTTACATAACGTTATTTCCATTCGTCTACGCTATACACGGACGATGTCGCGGGTAAAAATCTAATTTATTATATTATTATTTTTTTCAGCTTCACGCTGTATCCCGCACACAGCAGGGTAGGCAGAGGTGGCCTAGTGTTAAGACACTCCGTTCCCCACTTTCTGCCGAATTCCTCCAGAATTCGGCAGAAAATGGGGAACGGATTGCGTGTTAAGTGGTAGAACTCAACGCCGCGCTTTGCCTCGACATCAGAGCGAAGAAATGGAAATATAAATTTAAGTAAATATTTCATCTCCTCGAGTGGGGATCGAACCCACAGCCAGTCGGTTTTACACTCACACTTAGTGCCGCTGCACCACGACTGGCTTATTATATTATAGTGATTCAATATAACGCAATTAGTTCTTTCCTAGGTCAAGTGACTATTTCTTGTATGCACATAAAAGATTAGATAGTAACAGATGTTATAGAACTAATGTTGTAGAGCGATACGTGGATTTTTTTTTGTATTTTTCTTTAGTCATCAGTGACCCACCGTGACGTAAATATGATGGTTGTGGGTTCACTTCTTACTTAAGGTTAGGATGTTATACCAAAAAAATCTGCAAAAAATAAGAATATAGCCCTAACACCCAGTCTCCTACACTATCGTATAAAGATGCATGAAAAAAAACATATTGATATGATTTTAGGCTTCCGCTATATATACCTGGCAGAGTTGACAGAGAGTTAATTAGCGGAGCACAACGCCGCGCTTTATAATGCTAACAGAGCAGAGAAAATAAATCAACAAACGTCGCGTTTACAGTCAAAACTCATAATAATAAGAATTTTTTCCTTAAAAACTCTGACCATTGTTACTTTATAATAAAAGCGATCAATTAACTAGTTGACGTGATGCAACCGACATACCTACTCAGTACCCACTTGCACACATCGTACGACGTCTTAGGTATAAACTGTAAGATGAGTCACGAGCTATTATCTTACGTAGCCTCTTACCGACGTTTCAAATGAATATATGCTCCGATGTATTATTAAAATGGTGTTGTAAATGCTAAGGAAATGTATGTGGAAATTATAGGATACGAGTGGAAAAGTTTTTTTTTTGTATTATTTGTATTATTAGGTGGTTGGTTAGTGATTATATGATAGATCACTATGTATTATTTTTTAGCTTCACGCTGTATTCCGCATATAGCAGGGTACGCACGGGGAACCTGGGGACTTAATTTTAATACAATGGATTGCTCATTAAGACATTTCCATTTTCCACTTTCCGCCAAATGCCAGAGCCACTGCAGAGCGAGGAAATGAAAATAATAAATATTTCAATTCATCGAGTGGGAATCGAACCCACAAGCTATTGCGTTCACAGTCGCACGCTAGCACCCGTGTGCCACAACTGGCCTCAAAAGTTATAATATTGAAAAAAATATATAAATTACAATAATAAATAATTATTTAGCGTCAACATTGTAGGCATTGTAGTTTACAGCCTTGGCACTGTGTCCATTGAAAGTTGACAATTAGCAGTTTGTCGAGATCTGTTATTAACTGCATCGGTAACCGGACGCTGGACTCGAGTTTCCATCTCAATACTTGAGTGTTCAGAAGTTTGAAATGATCTTTGAGTTTAAAGTTTTGAGTTTAATTAATGAACACATTTATTATTTAAATGCTTTTTTTTCCTATGTAAAGACAGTAGAAAAAATATAGTATTAAATTGTTTCTTGAGTATATCTCTAAAATAAGGACAATAACTCGAAATTGAAATGAAAATATTAAATATTTCATTTCCTCGGGAATCGAATCCACAACTTGTAGCGTTTAGAGTTGCATGCTTGTGCCCCTACGCCACGACTAGTCTCATAAATAAACTATATAATTGTATTTGTAGTTTTAGTTCTAGAACAGATTTACTATCGATTTGTACATAAAATTACCATCTAAATAAACATATTGTAGAACTAGAGTAGAACTACCAAAAGTAACATCTCAAAGGAAGTCTGTGTCATAACTATCTGCAATCTGCATGTCAAAGTACATCTGGTCGCGTCCAGTGCAGCGGTCTGAGCGCGACGCCCGTAGATTACTTAGTTTCTTGTGTAATGTATTATATATTTACATTATATTACTAGAATTTTGTTAATTAATAGATTTATTTGAGAAAGTACTTGTGGGTTCGATTTCCACTCGAGGAAATGAGATGTGTAATTGTCATATCCTCGATCTGGTAACGAGGCAAGGCACGGCGCTGAGTTCAATACGCTATGCCTCTAGAATTGGAACGTAGTGTCTTGATTCTAGATACCCAGGTTCTCTCTGCCAATTTGAGGAACAAAAAAAAAACATTTTATTTTAGGCCTACGTGGCGTACAGGGACTAGCTGTAAACGACGACTTTAAGTTTAGATCGGTTTCAAATAATTACGTTTTATATTTAAAATATCATATAAGTACGTAATTTGATTTCGCTCAGGTATTATTAAAGGTCTTAAGTAAAACTGAGTAATTTTTACTATATGGTGTAAGTTCATAATTTAAACAGATGTCTGATGTCTTTAGAGCTAGTCTAGTAGTATTATATATTATACAAAAATCTAATAAAATTAAATTAGCTTCATGCTGTATCCCGCACACAGCAGGGTAGGCAGAGGGAACCTAGTGTAAAGACACTCCGTTCCCCACTTTCCGCCGAGTTCTGGAGGCATACCGTGTTGAGACTCGACGCCGCGCTTTGCCTCGACACCAGAGCGAAGAAATGAAAATATAAATGTAAATAAATATTTCACTTCATCGAGTGGGGACCGAACACCCTGCGTCACGACTGGCCTCATATATTATACAAATGTATGTATTTTATGTATGTATGTATGTATATCCGATGTACATATATTGTAATTACACGTGAAGCTTTGCAGATAGCGATCTAGTTGCTGGGCGCCTATCAATGTAATTGATATTCTGTCTTAGGCGAGATCAAATGATATACACTAAACGCGCTCAAAGACACCAGTATTCCTATAACTTGCATTACTTCCGTACAGATATAACGTTATTGGCCCTTTAGTTCAGTGATTACTTGATTAGTCATACGGAATATTAAAAATTAGGTCTAAGGTTCGATTAAGTAAGGATAGATAAAAAGATTCGATAGAAATTATAAAAATTGTTGTTATTTTAAGTAAATGGTACTTGTGTTACAAAAACCTATCACAACATATACAGTGTCGTGCAAGAGTGCATTTTCTTTAGGTTCACGTTGTATCTAGCATATGGCAGGTAAGGCGGAGGGAACCTAGTGTTAAGACACTCCGTTCCCCACTTAAAAGTTGCGTGTTAAATAAAATATACATTATATGATAAAAAACACTGGAAATCTAACTATTTCTAATAAATAAAATAAATGTTTTGCCATCACAACGTCATAATACCGTATCTTAATTTCCAAAACCTGATCTTTATAGTGTAATATTTGGCAGATACGCCATATTTATTATACAACCTGCTCTTACTGCAGGTGTTTTTGGCACTCGACCAAAACAGATGATATAAGTGTTAAATTGGCGCATACTATTTCAGAATTTACATAAATATCATTTTTTGGCTGTTTTTAAATAAAAAAAATATGTCTGACATTTGTATCTGTATAAAGAAGTAATTAAAAACCTTTTTAAAAACAGACTCTCTAAATATTTTTTTGTGGTATATTATATTTCACAAATCAAAAAATCAAAAATCTCTTTTTTTTATTTTTTGACTTTCATTTGATTCCCAATCGGAGAGAATGAATTATTTAAATTACCTCGCTCTAATAACAAGAAAGAGCGCAACATCAAATTCCACTACTCAACACGCAATGTCTCGAAATTTGGGCGGTGCGTGGGGAACAGTGTCATAACACTAGGTTCCCTCTGCCTATCCTACTATACCTACTGGATACAGCGTCAACTTACAAATGAACTCAAAAACAAATTCACGATCGTAATGAAAATAAAATAAATCAAATAAATCAGCTTCACGCCGTATCCCGCACACAGCAGGGTAGGCAGAGGGAACCTAATGTTAAGACACTCCGTTCCCCACTTTCTGCCGAATTCTGGAGGCATTGCGTATTGAGTGGCAGAACTCAACGCCGCGCTTAGCCTCGACACCAGAGCGAAGAAATGGAAATATAAATTTAAGTAAATATTTCATCTCCTCGAGTGGGGATCGATCCCACAACCAGTCGGTTTTACAGTCACACTTCGTGCCGCTGCGCCACGACTGGCCTCACGATCTTAATGAATACATATTATAATATACACTACAATTTTAATCCGAGTGCGATCGAGCCGGTCAAATGAAACTCAACACCGCGCGTAACCTACATAGTAATAATGAATAATAAACTGGTATTACTACATACATTAACAGCATAATAGACTCATTTATTACTACGGCTAGCTATCATTTAGTTGCCGCTGTGGACTTTGGACTACTTTTGCTCGGGTTGTCTTGTTTAGAGGTGGTTGCAGGTACAAAGTCATTTATGGGAGTGTTCCTATTAAATATGTATATATTTTTAATTTCGTAATATATAGCTTTAAGTAAAACTGAAGAGTTTGTTTCATTAAAGTGCTAATTTCAGGAACTAGTGGTGCGAAAGGTTGGGTGAAAGTACGTGGGTTCAATTCTCACTCGAGGAATGAAATGTTTAATATTTTCATTACCTCGCTTTAGTAACGAGGTATAGCGCGGTGCTGAGTTACGCCACTCATCATACGGTGCTTCCACAATTCAATGGATATGGAACCCTAAAAAGACAATCAATGGTATCTTTAAAAACGAATTTAAATAGGAATTGGTGTCAAAACGTAAACATGGTTTTAAGTGAACAGAGAACGATCTTGTTAGCATTTTTATCATAATTGTTAGGAAGTAGAGCGATAAGTATAGTGTTAGTATAGTTAATGGATTGTGTGTTTATTTTACTACGAATATTAACTAGTGTGTCACCATGTCTTTGGCTGACAGATGATTGAAAAATCTGTTTTTTTTCTTGCTTCACTCTGTGTCAGTACATAGCATGGTAGGCAGAGGGAACCTGGGAATCTAGTGTTAAGACACTCCGTTCCCATTAAGCCCATTAAGAATTATTCTCTTGATATTGCGTTTGAGTAGGAATCTTTAAATACACATTAGCTACATAAGTCAATTATATTATATTATATAGTGATATAAAATTTTTAATAAATTTTATAATGTCTTTAAACAAACGAAAACCAGACAATGTGAAAGTGATATATCACTAACTACATTATCTGCACCTACTTATCTTGCGAACCGTGGGAGATAGGTGGTGATAAAAAATATTTTCGATTATTCACTATCACTTTTAATATATTCATAAGAATATTTAACATTTTTTGAAAAAAAAAAATATAAAAATAATTTGCCAAATACATGAGACCGTCGCTTACGTTGTATCCCGCATATAGCGGAATATGTAGAAAAAACCTAGTGTTAAGACACTGCGTTCCACAATTTCCGCCTTATTTTCGAGACATTGCATGTTAAATGTCTGAACTCAACGCCGCGCTTTGCCTTGTTACCAGAGAGGAGCTAATAAAAATAATTTGTTCCCTCCGACAAAATATAGGAAAGCAAGATGGTCTAGTCTAGTACATAAAGGGTTATGTTACAGGTTTTTCCAGTTAGAGTTGCTAGGTAACCTTGTCTAATAAGAACATTACCAGATTGAGATTTCAATTATAAATCTCGTTATTTATGTACAAGCACTGTCAAGTACAATAAGTACCTATCTTTTAATTTGCTTTCTGATCTGAAAAGAAACATAAGTTAAATAAGATTTTTTCTTTCCTAAGTATGGAATAACACTTTAAAAATGTTTAAAAATAAGTTAAATACTTATTTAGAAAACGTATAAAAATTATGAACGTAGCCTGAGCCATACGTTCTCAGTGGTCAGAGCACCTGGTCGGTTTCCAGGAGGCGCGGGTTCGTGTCCCGCTGCGTTCATTTTTACAATTTTTTTCAATAAGTATTTTTTCTTCCTAAGTGTAAATTAACACTTAAAATTTTGGAAAAATGTTAAAAATCATAAGTTAATTTGGAAAACAAAACATGATATGTGTATATGATATAACTTAAAATTAATAAGTATGATTTCTAGTGATAGGTTTTTTTACTATAACGCTTTATACCGCATTTTGATATTCTGCTCTCCGCTTTCAGCTCGAAATACGGGCTTGAAACTACGTGCTTTAACTTTCTAGAGAAGAAAATGGAAAATTAAATTTTAAAGTATAGATTCCCCGAGTGAGAATTGAACCCACAAACATCGCGTTAACGGTTTTTGGCTATCTCACCACGATAGCCTAAAAGATAGACATTCAATAACTATAGAAATTACTTACGAAACCACTTAAAAAACAAACCAACACTATATTTGATGAGAAAGTAACTAAACATTAGGAGATTGTTTAGACTGACTTGGAAGCTCGAAGTTAGTGTCGCCCACGCGCTTCCTACGCCCACAAACGATCGGCTGCGGGTCTGTCACCTCACCCTCACCAGTTGACAATATTGTATAGACAGGTGGTGTTTTTTCTTTATTTACTTCACTTTTGTCGTTTTTGTTGTTGATTTCCGAGAAATTTGTAGACAAACAAACATATAAATATAATCTTAAAATAAATAGTATACGTGCTTGAAAGCCTAAATAGAACATCTTATTCATATTTTATCAAATTCCAACGATTTCATATGTATGTACATCGCTCATACACCTCTAAGTGAGAACTTTTTTTAAAGACTCTCGTTGTGACTTTGATTTCTAATAGTAAGATATTTTTTTTTGTTTTAACTGATTTGGTAACAAGACACTCGACACTCAACACGCAATGTCTCGAAAATTGAGCAGAGGGTGGGCAACAGAGTGTCTTAACACTGTTTCCTCTGTCTGATACAGTATGAAGCTATTTTTGTTCTATTTTGAACTTGTTTATAAAAGGAAACAAGTCAATATCGAATCACTTCCAACTTGCTCTACAACGTTATAACTTTATTTACTATAAATCGCAACTTGTTTTGCGCGTCCTTAAAAGGCATATTCTAGATCGTTTAATCGATACGACTATCGATGTTAATTATCATGTTCTTTAACTCGATACATAGAGTCTTGTTTATTTTAGTTGTGGTCTATTTTGTTTAGCATAATGTTTAAAAATAGCATTTTTCGAGAAATATGCAGTTATAGATCTCCAAATTTTTCACTTTACGTTCAAAAAGAAATACTGCTCGTTGAGTGATGGAACTCGACTCCTTTTAACACGTTTATATTAGGTCAATCTATTTATCTATTGAAATTTAGCAGTTAAAAGTAGGTTAGGTGACAATCAATAATCGAGAACACAGTAGTGTAGGCGGAGGGAACCTAGTGTTAAGAATTCTGGAGGCATTGCCGTTGAGTGGCGGAACCTAACAGCGCGCTTTGTCTCGACACTAGAGAGAAGAAATCGAAACGTAAATTGAAATAAATATATCATTTCTTCGAGTGGGATTCGAATCTACAACCAGTCGCGCTTACAGTCTATCTCGGTGCTCCAGTGAGCATCACGACTACGTACATATTTCATTACTCCGAAAATTTAATAAAAGATATTTAAATGGTGCTTCTTTGATAAAAGTAGGTTGGTATAATACCAAAAGTGTTTATTAAACGACGACGCAACGGTTTGTTGGAGTGTGAAAGCAAGGCAAATATAAATAATAAACGTGTATTAGTGTATGTAGTTCTATGAGTTAGCTGTTTCCTACGAATTTACTTGTGTTTATTTCATATCTCTTGTTTAGAATAGAAAAATATCATATAAAATAGAAAAATATATATAGATATTAGAAATATCATCATATAGAGGCCAGTCGTGGCGCAGGGGCACAAAGTGTGCCTGTAAATCGGCTGGTTGTGGGTTCGATCCCCACTCGAGGAGATGAAATATTTATTTACATTTATATTTTCATTTCTTCGCTCTGGTGTCGAAGGGAAAGCGCGGCGTTGAGTTCCGCCACTCAACACGCAATGCCTTCAGAAATTGGCGGAAAGTGGGGAACGGAGTGTCTTAACACTAGGTTCCCTCTGCCTACCCTGCTGTGTGCGGGATACGGCGTGAGGCTGAAAAAAGAATCATAATGAATAGGCAGTACTAGTTCGTCTTGTTTAGTAAGTGCAGGTGAAGGTAACCTAAACCCTTGTCATCCTAAACACCTAAACAGTTTTACTACTTGTTGCCCGCAACTCTGTGTGGACTTTAATATAATATTGAAGTACCAGTTTTTCCCGAATTTCGAGACATTTTATTCAAGAACATGCGAAATTTTAACTTTCTGAGTTCGGTAGTTTTGTGTGAGTTTCTGTCAGTCATTCAGTAACTATTTCTTTCTGAAATGCATAGATATCATTCAGTCTTATCATTCACTTTTAACAATTTCAATAGAAAAAAAAATTAAATCATAGTTCCCTACAAATCTTAAACAAAGTGGCTTTTTAAATTAAATACAATATAATATGAGTGAGCGTTTCAAAGTTTTCTTGTTCGACTGTACCCGGCCGCCGTCTACTTTCACCGTTGCCGCGTTGATGCTACATTGTGTTAAGAAATCTTTTTTTTTGCCGGGTTAACAAAGAAATGACGTAGGCCATGTTCTAACTTGTTACTACTTTGTCCAATATATTCTATATTTTTATCATTTCAATTTTCACTTACGTCTGTCGTGGCATGTGGGATACCATCTGATTGAAATCGCGATGGTTGTGAGTTCGATTACCACTCCGGGTAATTATTTTCATTTTCTCACTCTACTATACGCATTTGGCATTCAGTTTCACAACTCAATATACAATGTTTGGCAAATTGGGCGGAAATTGGGGAAAAGAGTGTCGTAATACTAGGTACCCTCCGTCTACTATGCTGTACACGGGATACAGCGTGAAGCTATAAAAAGTTATTACACGATTTTTCGAGGCCGTCGTGACTTAGTGGACAGATGACTATAAACACCATAGCTGCGAGTTCGATAGTTACTCGGGTATGACTACGCTTAAATTATACCTAACACTAGTAGACAAACTTTGGCGTTGAGTTCCGTCATTTAACATTATATAAATATAGTATGAAGGTATATACAGCATGTCCTTTGTATAGAGGTTTCTAATATTTGCATGATACGCAGTTAGCAAGTATGTAGAAGTTATATCAATAAACTATTTGCAATAATTTCAATAAACATATAACTTAGAAGAGTTATTCCACATTGAAATCTTTTCATCATAGCGAGGCACTCGTGGCATAGTTGAGACAAGTATTATTTTAAGTATAAACTAAGTGTAGTTGTGAGTTCCAATTATATATTTAGTTTTAATTAAAACAGTCCTTGTGCCGGTCGACACATGACTGATATAATATGTGGAATAATTAATAAGTTATCTACTTGTATGAATAAAAGTTATATTTTTTTTATTAAAATACTATACTTTAAACACAAGTACAGCCTCACCACGATTATTTCCGCATATAAGAATAGGCAGAAGGACCCTAGTGCAAAATAGAAATATATGAATATTTCTCTCCACATAGTCGGAGAAGTAGTTTCTACTAAAATTCATCAGGTTAACAGAGACCACTCATCGGCTTCCTTGTGTAATCTTAATTTAATCGTTATCATACGCGCATTCAGCGCAACAGTAAAATAATATAATTATGTATCTTAACTTATAGCTTATATAGAAGCTAAAAAAATAGACTAGGTCTATTTCTTGCTGTATCCTTATCATAGTAAGATAGGCACAGGGAATCAAGTAATAAGCTGCCAAGACATTCCCTGGTTTTCGTCCAATTTTCGTAAATATTTTATTACCAGAGCGAGGTAATCAAAATAATTCATTCTCTTGATTAGGAATCGAACCCACGATCGTCACGATACAGCATAAAACTGAATTAATATCAAAAACACCCACAAGCTAGTTAATAACATAAAAACCTACAACTTGTTTTAATAAACGCAAGAAAAAGAAAGTTCGTGGTATACGGTTAGAATAATGTCAGAAGCGAAACAAAAAATATTATTGCCATGCGTAAATATATTTTCTTATATGTTTCCCTTCACATTATGTGAAGTTTTTATTGTTAATGAGATTTTGTGGGACATGTTGACTGACCGTTATCGTCTTTATGTCATAGTTATATGTAACAAACTTGATTTTTTATTGAATTGATTGTACCCACAGCGTTGAGCTCCGAAAGAGAACACACTGTCTCTATAATATGTTCGGGAAAAAGCGTGAAACTGCAGTTTGTAATTTCAATTTTAATATATGTGGATACTTGTATTAAACATGCACTTTTTTGTCTTATTTCAAATAATTAGTTTTTTTATTCAATAAGGAAATTTGTAGTAAATGGTCTCTTGGGCCTTGGATCTTATAGTTCATGTATATTATATTTACTATTTTTTTGTAATACTCGTATATCATATTTTAAATTGCTACTTTATATAAAAACATATTTATTATTATAGTTAGCAGAGGGCTCAATCGTGGGAGTGTAAAGCGCGGCGTTGAGCTCCGCCGCTCAACATGCGATGCCTCCAGAAGTCAGCGGAAAGTAGGGAATGGAATGTCTTAACACTAGGTTCCCACGTACCCTCAGCCAACCCTATTATGTGCGGGATGCAGCGTGAAACTAAAAACATATAGTTAGCGATAGCGCAAGAAAACATTGTAAAAATCTTGACTATATTCATAGATCCATGTTTGTCTTGCTAACCATCGGCTTTACCTTAGAAACGCGTTCTACTTAGAAACGTATGTATGTATGTATGTATGTACATGATAGTCATACATTACACTCCGTTATATTTGAGTACACATTATTTCAGCCCATTTATGTGTGTTTGTCGGTGATATTGAGTTCTCACGGTAGATGGACTTTTTTTACTGTAGTTACTATTAGTGTACGAGGCTTATAATTTTATGTTGTGCTAGTCATGGCCCGCAACTTTGATTCAATGGACTTTAAAACGTAAAATGAAAAATATCTTCCTCTTTCTACCGAATTTAGAGAAATTTTTAGTGCTCCTTTGCACTCCCTACCTCCCTTGTTTTTCTACAGCTTCAAGTTATGTCCCGGCTATAGTAGGGTAGGCAGAGGGAGCATAGTGTTAAAACACTCCGCTCCTCTCTTTCTAAAAAAATCTGGTGGCATTGCGTGTTGAGTGGTGGAACTCTACGTCGCGCAGTGCCTCGATGTGCCAGATCGAAGAAATGAAAATATTAAATATTTTATTTCCTCGAGCCGGAACCTAACTTATTTGCTTACATGACAAAATTCAATTTTGTAAGTCTACTTGTTTCGTCTGCACGTTGTCTGTCAGTCAGTCAGTAACTAAAGAATTTTACCCATATATAGAATAGAAATTCAATTATATTATTTGTTTTGAATTTTTTAAGTGACGAATCTTTTAAGAGGACTTCTCAGATTAAGGCAGGCAAATTCTCCGATCTCTCTCAGATTATGTCATTTTGATTTTGCCAAAAGAGATCCTTATATACCACTAATTCTCCTAATGTTTAACTTCTTAAAAATACTGTAAATATCACAAAAAGTATGCATATCTCTACTAATATTTTATTGTTAACATCATGTTATTGCGAAAAGCGAGTCAGGCGATCTCAAAGAGTGACGCCCAGTTTCTCCGACCTGGTTACCGCCAACCGAAATGTCACCTAACCACCTCGTGGAAATGAATAATGGACGCATCGATGTCGTTCGTTGATTTGCAACGATAGGTGACGTTGATTAACTTAACTTTTATGACTGACTGTAACGGCGGCGTTAAGATTTGCTGTTTGAGATAACAAATTAGGTCGAAAAATGGACGGAAATTGGGAATTGGAGTGTGAACGTGAGGTCACCTGCCTCACCTGCTGGAGATAGACAAGGAGCTTAGTGATAAGTAGTTTTCTTGTCATGAACATTTTATGCCAATTTTAATTAATATTTTAGGGAATGTGACATAGTAGTACACAGTCTGATTATAATGCTACGTTAATTTTCGCCACACATATCTTCAATTCTGCGGAAACCAGAGAGTGCCATAACACTAAGAATCCTCTAGCTAAGTGTCTAGCGTGCTATATCAAGAACCGCTAGACGTGCTAGATAAATGAAAAACGAACGACGACGAAATTATGAAGGAAAATTTACTTCAACAACATTATTAAAAAAAAAAACGCTAAAGGATTCCTAAAGAAACATATTTGCTACATCCAAATCATTACATTTAATCTTATAAAAATGTAATATCTTTAGAAGATTTGGTACTATTTTACATATAAAAAGGGGACTATATTCCCAATGTTTTTTACAGTTAGCAATAATACAGATGCTATCTTGGGAGCACCGGCTCACCTTGACTTTTGGCAACGCTGGAGGCATGATCGCTACTGAGTCGAAATCGCAAGTGAACGGACTGCATCGACGACCTTGTTTTTTTTATATACATTTCGGCAGCTATGACGTAATACTTGGGTGATTGTAATTTCGCTAAATTACAGTACGTAAGTTGACTTCTATGCTGCTCATATGAGATGTAAAATAAACGCTTCTTCGGTTGAATGTTTCTAATAATAAAAATATATCTTGTTAGGCAAATCTTATTACCTTATCATTTCATACAAGATGAGGCTATAATGATAATTAAATGCTGTCCATGATCACTCGGTGATTGTTGTTTTATTTATTGTAAATTATGTTTTAAAAGAGCAACTGTTGAGTTTCTTGCCGTCTCTTCTTAGCAGAACTGCCTCCCGAGTCGGTGGTAGGACTGACACTACAGACATTTTTGTGCAACATGATGATTTAAAATTTAACAAAATTTTACTCTCGATTAATGGATATATATGATCGAGAATATCTATCGGTGACCTTTTTTTTCAGCTCACACTGTTTCCCGCACGTACCAAGGTTACACAGAGGGGACTTGACAAAAGAAGATACAAGCGTAAAACTAAAAAAAACCAATACAACAAATGCACTGTATATTGTGTTTTTTAAGTAATTCGTATTTCATATTTGACGATGAACAGGCGGCTGCATAATATTAATGGCGCTGTTATCATAATAGCGGCTTTGTTTACTTATCTCGCTGGACGCTGTTTGTGCGTCTGTTTAATGCGTTTCAAATATTGACTGGCATCTTTTCACTTCATTTATTGCGGGGAAATAACCAACAATGTATTTTATCAAGCTCCCAACTTCGGATTTTAACAATTTGTTGTTTTATTTCCTTATATTTTAACTAATTTTCCTTATTTCGGTAACATATAGCCATGTTATATTATTGATGCTATATTTAAACACAATGTTTATAGTTGGTAGGATAAAATTGCATTTTCTACGATAAAATTATTAAAAATATCAGTTATATGAGACAAATATTTTAGAAAGCATGCAAAAGGTACTTCTACATGTTGCCCAAGCTTGGTATTTCATTATAACAAAAATATAGTAATATCTAGAGGTCAAAGCACTACCTGAACCTATTCAGGCATGCGCATTTTTATAAGAAATCCTCTGCTC
The DNA here is from genome assembly GCA_021202915.1 of Heliconius himera. Classification (NCBI taxonomy): domain Eukaryota; kingdom Metazoa; phylum Arthropoda; class Insecta; order Lepidoptera; family Nymphalidae; genus Heliconius; species Heliconius himera. The sequence continues at coordinate 1,728,735 of JAJHJA010000046.1, forward strand.
GTCTTGTCGGTTATTACTAGTTCAGTCTGGTACATTGTTTGAAACTTGTCTTACTAATATTATAAATGTGAAAGTTTGTGAGGATGGATGTTTCTCCTTCTTTCACCCAAAAACTACTGACGAAATTTCTGAATAACACACAGGCTACGATATATATATATTTGGTGTAATTTAGTATATAATATAACAATAAATTTAAGCGAGTGAAGCCGCGAGCAGGTCGCTAGTTTATCATAAGCTTACAAATTCCGTGGAGAACAAGGAGGTGGTGCGATAGCCGTCTTGATTACTCCTATTGTCTTGGAATCCGCGTTCCTTCTACCATTTTGTATTGCCTTCCGCTGTTAATTGAAGGAATCTGAAAAAATCAGTCGAGGGAGTTTGTTCCATGTTTTAATCTGTATTTTATTCTAAGCTCGAACGGTCGATGGCGTCATTACGAAAAATATGTTTGTTCTTTTGTTCAAGACTGGTTCAAATCTGTACTAATATTATTTATTAGTATAGACTTTAATCAGATATTAGTAATATACATATTTGGAAACTCCATTTTTCGATCGATTCGATCAAAGAGTAATATAAAATTGTGTAATAATGGCGAAAATCAAACATTTTATTATGTTAAAGACGCGCTAATTTCGAGAACTTTTATTGCGATTTAATAATATTATTGGATAGACTCAGAAAAAATATATTACATCATGTGACTAACATGATGTAAATTCGGTGTAACCCACTATAACTGCGGTCAAATTTCAATCGGGTATTTAAAATGTGTCCTACTCACTCTTCTCGACCTTTTAGTTCTTTTGGCTTCATGCTGTATCTCGCACTTAGCAGTATCTACTTCACAGTAGATAGAAACAGGGAACCTAGTGTTAAAACACTCCTTCCATTTAACCACCCAAACAAAGATACCATTAAAATCCAATATACAATTAAACAATAGCGTTGGGTTTCTTAGGAAATCCCCTATACAGGTAGCGCAACGTAACAATCTTCCTGTCAATAGATGAAATGGGGAAAAGCTGGTTGTTTGTGCCATAACGGAAGCCATAACGACTGGCTATATCGATCTCGACGTCATTCGTCAAAACCCTGCCCCGTCCAGGACTATTATCACGTCCAATAAATGACCCCTTATAGCTGTTTTGAACGTTACAAAATGATTCGGATTGTTGTGTTAGAAAGCTTTGATTTGGCTTCAAAGGAGAACTTAATGTGTTATTGAAATCTAAAATGGCTGTTAAATGTTTAATAATTATTTTATGTGAGTGTTCCGGGTTGGATTGTGTATGGTTGGTTATAAGTGTGTGGTGAGGATTTTTATTTAAATCTAAATTTTTTCAAAATGCTTATTATTATTTTAATAAAATTGGTAATGTATTGTACATAATATTACTAAAGTAAGGTTAAACTTAACACGCTTTTAACTCGATTGCAATCGAATCCGTTTTTATTTCATGGGACAACGTATACGGTCTAAAATTGTTGTCTCTTAAGTTGGTTTACGGGTGATAATTGTACGTGATAACGTCATAAGATAACATTTTTTTTATTCTGGTATAATTTTTTCTTTTTGAATAATTAGATGCCGCCATGGAGTAGTTGAAGTGTCTTACTGTAAACGCGACGGTTGCGTTCAGTTCGGGGAAATTAATTATTTATATTTCCTCGCCTTGGTCATAACCCAAAGCGCGGCGTTGATTTCCGTCATTTAATATGTCTCGAAAGTTGCGAGGCGATGCGTGAGAAACGGAGTGTCTTAACACTAAATGGGGTAGTTAAAAGGTTCCTTTTAACTACCCCACTATATACGAGATAGAGCGTGAAACTATTTTAGGTATAATTATAGACCACGTTGCGCGTTTTATGGAGAGGCCTCACAACGAATTTTGTTAAAATAGCACCTATAGCATAAATATTTACTTTAGTAGGATATGAACCTACAACGAGCCTGCGATTTTACATTTTTGTTGTTTATACAGGATGCTAACTTACATTCGATTTACTTAATTTCTGCAATCATAGCATATACTGAATTATACGAGTACATTCTAATTAGAGCGCCAGCAACCAGTTATTGATACAGCCGGTGATGTAGCTGTATTGATTGGTGTACCCCACGTGTGTACTGTTCCGGTGTTATTGTTGTATCTATGTAATATACATATACATATATTATATACCATATAGGTATATAATACATATTACATAATATGGAATAATATTGAGACATAGTCATAGCGCAGGGGCATAAGTGTTGAATGTAAATGCGACAGGTTGTGGGTTCGATTCCCACTCGAGGAAATTAAATATTTAATATTTTCATTCCCTCGCTCTTGTTTCGTAGGAACTTTCTTCCACGCGTCACACAACTGGAATAGCCTACCCGCGGCAATGTTTCCAGGTCAATACGACCTGGTTAACTTCAAAAAGCGCGTCTATCTCCACCTTAAAGGCCGGCAACGCACCTGTAGCTCCTAGTTTTACACGAGTGGTGGGCGGCGGTGACCACTTACCATCAGGTGACCCGTACGCTCGTTTGTCGTAAAAAAACGAGACAAAGCGTTGAGTTCCACCATTCTACACGCAATACCTCTAGAGTTCGGCGGAAAGTGGGATAGAGAAGTGTCTTAATTAGAATGGAGTGTCTTAGCACTAGATTCCTAGGTTCCCTCTGCCAACCCGGCTTTGTGCGGTATACAGCGTGAAGCAAAAAAAAAAATTTAAATAATTGATTCCCCCAAGTGAGAATACAATTCACAACTACCGCGTTTACAGGCAGACGCTATGCCGCTGCGCAACGACGGCCTTAAGTTATTTTAATGCCATGTCGATTCATATTTCAATGGGGATGGATATATCCGTAGCGCTTTTTTGCCCTGTGTTTATAGCTCGGACCTCAAAATTTATTATAAACCTGCAAAAACAAGGTTTGGAATATTAAATAAGCAAATAAACATCGAAAGTTTACGTGACCTTTGATCTGTGCGATTAAAGTGCCTTTTAAGTGACAGGTTCCTATAATATTAATGTTTTATTTTCTTTTTCTTTTTCTTAGAATAAGCTTGTGGGATACAGGGTGAATTACTTTTAAAAATAAACTTTTCATCGAGTAGGATTATAACACAGTGCCTGACTGTAAAAGCGATGGTTGCAGGTTCGATCCCAACTTGGGGGAATTAATTATTTTCTTATTACTATAACTTATTTAATGAATAATACTTACTCATTTTGTGTGTTATTGAGGTTTGTTTGTCAAAAGCCAACGGCAACTAGTATTCTGGCGGAAACTGGAGTACAGTGTCTTCATATACAGGATAAAATATGAAGCTCATAAAACATACTATTTTTTTGCTTCATTTGTGTATTTTTTTAGCTTCACGGTGCATGCATCTTGCACTTAGCGGGGTAGGCAGAGGAAACTTTTTGTTAAGACTCGCCGTCATTGCACTTTGCCCCCAATTTTCGAGATATCTGCATGTTAAATGACGAAAGTCAACGCCGTTCCTTGTCTTGTTATCAGGACGAGGAAATGAGAATAACTCATCCACAACCGTAGTATTTTCAGTTCGCCGCGATGCGCCACGATGGCCCCATTTACATATTAAAATATAAACTTTATAACTAACATTATTATTGTAATTTTGTTTGTACAATTAAAAAATAATAATATGAAAATACTGGTCCCACGGAACCGCCAAATGTCTTTATTGTTAATGTCTTTTATTACGTCAGTTAATTTGGACATTAGGGTAAACCCTGAATTTAAATGTAGTCATTAACTATACATTTATATGGTTGCGTTGAATAGAAAGGTTTTGGCAATGATTACGCTTTAAACAAAATGTCTTTGTACTTTCACTGTTTTACCCTATTTTATTGTTTTTTTTTTCTGTGTAATTTTCTTTTTTAACGACCGCATACAGTCATATTTTTCTCTCTCACAGGGAGGAAATTAAAATATTAATTATTTTTTTTAATTAAATAATTTATTTCTTAAGTAAGAATCGAACCTATAACAGTTTCACATGTAGATATTCACTTGGGAATGAGTTATTTTCAATTTCTGGCTCTGGTAACAAGACAAGGCGCAGCGTTGAGTTTCCCCACTTAACACGAAAATATTACACAAATTAGGGAGAACGTGGGGAACGGAGTGTCTTAAAACTAGGTTCTTTTAGCTGTTAGATGCGGTTTACAGCTTACTACATTCATATACTTATATATATTTTTTTTTAACTTTACTTACATAGCAGGGTATGTAAAGGCAACCTGGTAATCTATTGTTAGAACACTCCGTTCCCATTGCATGCCTCGTTACCAGGGAAAGGAAATGAAAATATTAAATATTTTATTTCCTTGAGTGGAAATCGATCCCACAACCTGTCACATTCACAGTCGCGCACTTGTGCCTTGCCAGTACTGGCTTAATACATAGTAGGTACATATATAATATCTCATTCGATATTTATTAAAGAAAATAATATTTTGTACACAATTTTCCGATACAAACACTTGGCAGGCCTGACTTACAGTTTGGCTCAGGATACTCCAGCCAGCTTATGTAACCCTGGTATTTCGAATGTCACAACACGGCTAACGAACGGCCCCCAGGCATCGAAGATTTCTAACGTCAATACAGATTTATGGGCTTCGTAGTTTTTCCACTTGTTTTTTTTGAGTTTTATCGACTTTTGTTTAGTAAGTTTCTGTTTACTTTTTTATTGTTTATTAATGCTTTGTTAGAATATAGAGTGGCACTATGTAGTGCCTGTACCTACATGGTAGTTGTGACTTCGAATCGATAGGGAACCTGGACACAAAATATAAAGACACTATTCCCATTGAGATACTTCCGTTTCCCACTTTCCGCTGAACTCTGGAGCTATTGTGTGTTGAGCGGCGGAACCTAACACCGCGTTTTACGACCTCACGAGCAGAGAAATATTAAATGTTTAATTTTCTCGCTTGGAAATCGCACGATTGTCCCTGCCCCTACTCCACGACTGGCCTTAAAGCACTTCAAGTAAAGATCTTATTACAATAGAGTAGAATTTTTGTCTTTATATTATTTATATTTATAGCGAACCTAGTTCGAAGACAGTTCTCACGCAACGCCCAATTTTCGAGACATAATTGAGTGGCGGAACACAACACCGCACTCTACCTTTCTAATATCCACAATATAAACAATGTCAATACAGTTAACAAACATCCAATCTTAGTTAATACAGAACGGTACGTTAATTAAAACCTGGATTAGAGACGTTGTCGTGCCGTTGACAGACAGCGCTATTTAATCTATAATGAATTAAATAATGAATTCAAGGATAACCGCTCCCGGGGGAGGAATATTGTTTTTACTATATATATTACTAGCGGATCCGGACGCGGCTTCGCCCGCTTGAACTATACGAATGGTTATTAAATATATTTATGAAATTGTTTTCAGTTTTTAATAGGATTGATAAGAAAATATAAGACTAAATAATCATAATAATAATATATAAATTGCGTAAAAGACAGACAGACAGAGTTACTTTCGAATTTATAATATAGGTATGGATAGTAGTAAGAAAATGTTCGTTTTTTGTGAATTTTGTTTATTATTTGATGTGTTGCTGTATTGATACTGTTCTTTTTTTTCACGCTTTTTTCTCCATAGCACGGTAGGTAGAGGGATTCCCCGCTTTTTCAGCTTTCGAGACATTAAGTGTTGAGTGGTGGAACTTAGCGCTGATAATTTCTTTGAGTGGGAATCGAACACCACTTTAGGTACTGTCAGACTCAGACCCATTGTGTCACGACGGTATCGCGGTATCGCGGTAGAGCGGTACAGTGTCTGACTGTAAACTCGACTGTTGTGGATTCGAATCCAATAAAAATAATTATTTTCATTTTCTCGCTCTGGCAACAAGATGAAGCGCGGCGTTGAATTCTGCCAATCAACTTGCATTATCTCGAAAATTGTGGAGAAAGTGGGTAACGGAGAGTATTATACACAAGCTCCCTCTGCCTATACTTTAAAAAAAATAAACAAAAAAAAAGACAATTTAAATTTCACAACCAAATATATATAATAAGTTTGTTATTACTAAACTGTCTAACATAATACCCCGTCGTTCCAACATGACTGACTGACAAGTCAAAGCTCACGAGTAACATGATACAAGAGAATAATAAACTGCTTTTTAAGAATTCAACTCCACTTTAACATTTTCTTGGGGCGCTTTAATTTATATTTTGATCGCTGAAATATATATGAGATAATAATATAAAAATTGACATATGGAAATATAAACGTATGGCTTAATTGGTTAGAGCGCTTGGTTTCCAAGAGGCTCGAGTTCTAATTTCGATACGTACAATTTTTTATAATTTTCGAAATATTTAATTTTTTACTTTTTAAATTTTTAATTTTTAATTAGTAGTAATTAAAAAAATTAAGTCGCGCCATTGTCGTTATAATGAATCTGAAAGTTCGCTTAAAAGTGATAAAATGTGGATAATTTTAAAAGAAATTGAATTTACTTTGATAGAACTCCCTATTTAGAATTACTTTTTCAGTATTTAGTTATAATTGTTTCAGATTTGACTGTTAGTAAAAGTTATTTATAACCAGATGGCAACGAGTTGTCATTGCAAAAGTTATTTGTAAACACAGAATTTCTTAGAACTTTTTTTATATTGAGAACGAGTGGAGATAGAATGGCGTCGACTCCGTAGTTTTATGGAAGTAAATAAAAGAGTTTCAATTGATGCATTATAACATACCTCAGAATTGGAGGCGACTTATAAATACGAGTCAAAGTGCCCGAAGTAACTCTAAATATTGTCAAAAAAAAAGCATTGGCATTATGGCATTGTTCCTCGATACGTTTTTAATTCAAATTACTAGTTCCTGAGATTGGCACGTCCAATCAAACAGCACACAATCCTTACAATATTAATATATATTTAATTAAAAAATATAAATTTACTTACAAAAGTCAATTAATGTAGAATTATTAAGTTATCACTAACGACATGAATCCTACCGAAATGTCTTAACTCGGTTTCAAAGCTAGCTACACCTGGCGTATTGCATAGCGCAGTCCTCCGTATCCTTTGAGATACCGCTTGAATAGAAATTGATTTTACGTAAAGACCCTTTTATAGTGCCGTCGTGGCGGAGCGGAACAATGTCTGAATGTAAAAGATACGGTTATGAGTTTATTTCCACTTGGCGAAATTAAATATTTCCATTTCCTCACTCTTGTAGCAAGCCATAGCGAAGTGTTGGCGAAAAATGGGCAATGGAAATGTTGATGGAAGCAGTGTCTTAACACTAGGTACCCGTGTTTCCTCTGGTTAACCTGCTATCTCCGGGATACAGAGTGAAGCTAGAAAACACGCAATGTCATGTTATATAATATAATTCTTTATAATATATATGTATAAGATATTGTCCCAGATTGTTATTATCCAAACACTATGTTCTTAATTCCTAATTTACTTGCCATTAGATATGTACATCAGTTTTAAATCTACATTTTTAATCATTATATCTCATTCTCATGTTATCAAACGATCGATAGAGAAAGTTTAGGGATAAGTCACTCTGTTCGGTTTCTACCTATTTAAAGACATTAGAGACACTACAAGGCGAAACTCAACGCCGCGTTTGACATCATACTAAATCATTCACACATCTTAGTTATTGAATAGTGGTGTAAAATTTAACGATTAGATTTCGGCTTTGAAGTGTACATAGCAACAGCAAGTTAAATATAGTTGAGTTTAACGAACCTGCTCCTTCTGGTCGTACTATAATCTATGACGCAATGAGTCAACGTTTACTTATAGGGTTGCCAGGCTAGTTGCTAGAAGTTACTTAAGTTATTTGAAAGAAAATATTATGATAGACACCAAGTGGTGCTACGAAGGTTCAGTTTTTTTCTCGCTTTGGTAACAAGAATAAGCGCTGCGTTGAGTTCCTCCACGCAACACGCAATATATTTAAAATTGGAAAGAATGTATTTGACTTATCACAAGGTTCCTTCTGCGTACCCTGCTGTATGCGGGATACAGCGTGAAGCAAACAAAAAAAATCAATAAAAAAATATTAGTAGCTGGTAACCCTGTTCACAAGTATGATTAAATACCGAGCGTGTCGCGGATGGGTTCCGTCGGTAACAAATGTGTTTTGATGCTTAGTTTTAGTTTTGCGCTTGTTTTTACTTGTTCAACGGAGTTCGAAGGTGAACGAATGTAATAATGATCTTTTTGGTGGATTTTTTTCATAAATTGATAATATTTTTGATATTTAGCGAGTTTTTATATATTTATTGATATTTTTTACCTATGGTTTTTTCTACAACAGCTTGTTTAAAATTTCACACTGTATCCTGCAAATAGCAGGATAAGCAGAGTGAACCTGGAAACCTTGTATTAAGACACTCCTTTCCCATTGAGACACTTGGGTTCTGCACTTTCTGCAAAATTCTGAAGGAATTGCGCCTACCTAGCCCTAGCTCTATGTGTATCCTGCACAATTGCACATAGCAGCGTGCTAACAGCGTGTTAAAAGATTTTTTAAATTAAAATAAACATATTACTAAAATTAATGCGAAAGCAATAATACATTTCAAGAGCCGGACGAACAATTTGCGCGTACTTGTGGATACAGCAGTTTGATTACCCGTTTATACGCCACGATACGATACGATACGGTACGGTGCGGTAGTAGCGAGTGGGTATGGACGGGGGTAGCGGTATTATTTATTGCTTCATAAAATGTTTAATGCACCTGCGGTTGTTTACGTAAGCGCTAACATTCGACTTCACACATAAAAATAGCATTACCCTCTAAAAGTTCGATCGTGTTTGATAATATATGGGAATGTTACTGTAGTTGCCGTAATGGTCCTTTTTTTTAGCTTCACGCTGTATCCCTGACATTATAGGGTAAACAGAAGGAACATGGAGTTAAGCATTCCGATACCACACACAGACACTTCTGTTCCCTATTTCCCGCTATATTCTGCAGGCGTTGCGTGTTGAGTGGTGGAAATCCTTGCCGCGCTTTGCCTTGTTACTAGAGCGGAGAAATAAAAAAATCTAATATTTCGCGCTTACAGTCGCACACTTGTGCCCCTGCACGACTGTAACATCATTATTGTAATGTAAGGGACTGTAAATGTGACGGTTGTGGGTTCGATACCTACTTGAGGATCAAATTATTTTCATTTCTTTGCTCGTGTGGTAACAAGATAAAGCACGGCGTTGGGTTCCACAAACTTCACGTAAAATCTTGAAGAATTGGCCGATGCTTGATTAATTAACTTAACCAAAAAATAAAGAACTCACATACGTAAACTTAATTTTTTTATCATGTTTTCCTGCAACGTGACCATTTATCTATCTCCCTACTCATTAATGTCTATATATGAATATAAAATGCGTTTCTTTGATTGCACAATAAAATACTTTTTTTCGTAATTAATAATACGTCAATGTGACTTAATTATTTATTTTAATATAACTTTTATTCCCATTTTACCTTAGTGTATAGTTATTTTTATAGTTCTATTAAATCTTTACATTATATAGTAGCTAAGTTACATTCTTTATATCAAAAAAGTGCGTCTATAAAAAATATTATGAGATATATGTAGTAACTAGTCAGTTGATAGAAGTATTATCATCAAAATATTCAGTTATTTCTATAATAATTATTTATTATCTAAAGATTTCATATCCATATCAAAAAAATATTTAATATATCGTTATTTATAGAATTGTGTGTGATGTCACCGCAGCGGTGTTGAAAACTGGGAACTAGAGGATTCTATACGCTGCCGATAGTGTTTTTAGGTAATACAGAAAAACATAGGTATTGCATATATGTAATTAAAACATTAAAAGTTTACTTAAACATAACTAATACTTGATTTTAGTTCACAAACACAAACTAGAAAATCGCGACCATTTGGTTCAAAATTAAAAAAAAAGGTTTATTATGAACTATGAAATCACTACCTTCACATTACATCTTCATAACAATACAAACACTGTATTATACAATCCCCTATCTTCCCAAGCTACGTGCATATGTACGTACATACATACACATACATACAACTAAAGTGCAACATAAAAAACACATAAAACCCTTTAACATCTAACCCTACCCAAAAACGGGCGGAGTAATAAGCTGATATTTCCATCGCGAGACCCTAAACGCGAGGAACAAATAAAAAGTGAAAAGAATCTCCACCGCTGCAAAATAGTCGTTCGTTTTCAAAGGCACGTCGTCGAGTACGGAACTTGGTGAATACTGAATTTATAATTGTGCCGTTCTGAGTCGAACTGACGTAACTTACAACGCTTCTTTTCTTGACAAATACATATTTAGTTATGTTTTTGCTGTAGATAGATAGAAAAAGATGTGAGTAACAATTTTTAAGTGAAAATAGTCGCCGCCTTCAACTTCGCTTGCGTAAGTTATTTAACCTAAAATCCGATATTTCTCCCCCGTTTCCTATAGAAATATCAATATCTTTTGTGAATGCTCCAAAAAAAAATATACAAATCAAATTTCAGCGCTCTACGCCGCGTAGTTCCGGCGATCTGTCAGAGTATCTGTAGAGATAAGCTATGTCATTTTCATTTCAGCTTACTCATTTATAACAATTGCCCCTATAATTTAACAGCTACGTTCTTAGTAAGCATGCGTTTTTCTTAAATTTATAAAATTTTCACATTTATTTTGTTTCTTCTGTATGAAGTCTTGCTAAATTTAATTTTTTTATGGTATCACAGTTATACCATCTCTGTTGGGGCTGTCCCATTTATAATTGTTAACTGTCTTGCCCCCAGTAATTAGCGTTATGTTATGTATATACGTAATCTTTATTGTTTCGACTTGTATGAACGGAAGTTGTCGTCGGGTACAAGTTTTGGCTTATACTTTTGCGTTTCATACTTCATACTTTGTGTTTTGCCCTCGGGGTGTTCAGATTTTATGACATTTTTGAATTTCGGAGCTTATTTTGGTTTTGAAATTTCTTGTATATTTATTTGTATGAATATTAGTAGCGTCATACGTATCGTCGGTTTAGAGTGTAAACAATAAACCATTTTTAAAAAAGATAAATTCGAAATTGTTAAAATCTCCTGATGTATATGTCAAAAATATATATCAGAAAGTTGATTAGTATTTTCTACTAAATGAAATAAAGATAAATTTTGTAATGTTTTTACATTTTGGAATTGTATAAAAATGTGTGAGTACATAATGACAAAAAATTGATTGAATAGGTCAAGCAAAGCCGACTATATATTTTGCTTATTACATTGTAATGTCAAATTACATTAATTCAAAACAAATAATTGTAGGCACGCTGTAACCCGCATTAGCATATAGCAGTATAAAGATAGGGACAAGAATCATTGCACGTTGAGCGGCGGAACTCAACGCTGCGTTTTCTTTTCTTACCAGAGCCAACCTATATTTAATTTTGCAATAAATTAGTTAAACATAAGCATTACAATTCTGTCTCTCGTCAGAATCATCACCGTAATATCTACTTTTCGTACATTCAAAGATGGCGTGCTGTGTCTAACTAGACAGTACCGAGATACCTATAAATATAACCCTACTTCCGTGCAATTTGAATCCGCGCTCGTGGTCATACAGGCAGCTTGTCAAATGTCACTGCTGTACGCTTACAACATGTAAAACCTACAACTAAATTTGTGCTACTATAAATAATATGTTTTGCATGTTGCTTCGCCACCGTGGTCAAATAGAAATAACTTAATTTTTTGTATGACACATGACACCGTTATGACAATGGTTAACAGTGAAACTTCTTTTTTTCAATTTTGCCATTAGTTCTTTAGATTAGAGCGTTCAACCAAATAAACCCTTCAGCTTCATAAAATTAAATATTAGGTAACTTTCTACGTAGATTTTTATAATCAACTTATATAAAAGCCAGGTAGTAATTGCTATAACAGTGTTAAAACGGCGCCAACAGTTGTGGCAAGCGATGTGATTAAACAATTAGACTAATTTACTCAGTTAATTATGTGAGACGCAAGATGTGTACGTGACAGTACACATTGCTTGTTTACCAAGAAATGGTTGGATCGTGTGGTTTTTTTTTAATTAAAAATAGATGTAGAGTAAATTTTTAATTAAAAAAAAATTGAATCTAAGACAAATAAATATATTTCTCTAAAATATGTTTAATAATATTATTCCTTTATATAGGAATAATATTTTTATTTTTTTATTATGTATTTATTTAAACCGTTTTTAATCGATTTGGCTGAATAAAGTTGTTTAATATTCATGCTGTCGCATAGATAAATAAACAAAAATAAGGAAAATTTATTTAGCGCCATTTTTTGATTTACAATTAGAAATATTCAAATGTAACTTAAAATTAACATACCTTATATTTACATAATTTAATTAAATAATTTAATTTTGTGATTGTAAATTAAAAAATGTTAAGTATTCAAATAACTATTATAATTATTTAAGTCTAGCCCAATTTTCGATACATCTATCGAGATACAGCGTATTGAGTGACGAAATTGTTAAATTTCGTTTTGTTTTCTTACCAGAGCGAGCGGAACAGTAATTAATTTCCCCAAATGGGAATTATACCCACAAACGTCGCGCTTACAGCCAGGCGTTGTCCCACTCTACAACGACGGCCTGTTCATCATTAAAATTATTAAAATAATCAGCATACATAAATAACGAAGTCAATAATAATTACTAATTAATATTTCTTTTATTTAATCGACATTCTATTTTCCTGTCCATCCGAGTGAGAAGCGCAAGGTCGGCTGTTGTTATTAGATAAAGAAATCATTTTCCTGTTACTAACTTACAAATAGGGACAATAACAATACACTAGTATTATATTATATAACATATACTTATTATTTATATTGCATATAAAAGTAAATAGCTGCGTTAAATTTCGCCAGCGAACACACAATGTCTCAAAATTTGATTGGAACATAATGAACAGAGTGTCTTAACACTAGGTTCCCTCTGCCTGCTTTAAGGGATACAGCGAGAAACAGCCAAGCTCGGTACCTATGTATGTAACCAATATTGTGTTGCCAACACATCATCTTATAAAAAAATACTAAAACAAAGAAATTCTAATTATAACAACAAAATCTAGTATTCTCAAGCAATAAAATTCATATAAACGTTAAGAAATATGGATATGGTAACACAAATAATAGAAACACCGTGCTTTATTACTTTCTACATAGTGTATACAAAATTGGCAGGAAATACTGTTCTGTGGGCAAAGCTCAAACGCCGTCCAATTATTTAAAGAATGATACGCTGTCACCAATTGGCACGGGTGCGTTGTGATATAATACTACTACTATACTACTATAATATACAACTATATACAATTCTTGTAGTTAGTGGTTGTATTTCATATGTCTTTATAAGTTTTGGAAGATCTTTTGAATATAGCTTTTGTATTAAATGACTTGTATAATTGAGATTTTCATATGTATAGACAATAAATTCTGTTTCTGTATCGTCTGAATGTAAATACGACGGTTGAGGTTTGATTCTCACTCGAAGAACAGAGTTTTATTCATTTTTTTGCTCTTATAAGGGGAAATCTTTGGATTATCGAAAATCGGGCGGTGAGTGGGGAACGGAGTGTCTTAACACCAGTTTAGTTAACTGTGCGTAACATGTTGTATGCGGGATACAGCGTGAAGCTAAATAAAAAAATATATACAGTTAGTACAGTATAAATTAACTATACGTTTACTAACTAATAATAAAAGTAATTACGTCATCTCGTTTAATCTCCTGCGTCTAGTGCCAATGTAAATTACAAAGTTGGCTCTGTGATACAATTTAATTACTAAGTTATTATTTCGTATCAATTGATGTTGCTAGCTTCTTCTTAGACTTGCACTTCTTTTATATATAATGTATGGAATGTTTAGTTATATTTAATAATACTTGTTATATTTAGAAATGGTTTTAGTCAAGATAATAAACAATTTTGAAGCCAGTCGTAGTGCACGGGTATAAGCTCGCGAATGTAAACGCGACATGTTGTAAGTTCGATTCCCATTCGGGGGGATGAAATGTTTTCATTTCCTCGCTCTAGTAATGACTAACAAAGCACAGTGCGGCGTTGAGCCCCGTCACTTAATACGCAATGGAGTCATTACGTGTTAAGAATTCGACGGATGAGGAACGGAAGTGTCTTAATACTAGGTTCTCAGGTTCTCCCTGCCTAGTCTACTATGTGCAGAATACAGCGTAAAGCTAGTATTAAGACATTTTGTTTACTATGGTGATGGCGGAACTCAACGCCAAGCTGTGCCTCGTTAAGAAATGAAAACATTTAAATCCGCCGAATGGTAATCGAACACGCGTGTGCCCCTGCGCGACGACGGCCTCCACCAATTTACATACAATACAAATTTATCAATAACAAAACACCAAATCCATAATCTCCAAACAATGGGACGCTAACTCTCAAACCAAAAACCAAACAAGTTGCGTAAGCTAGAAATTTCACCGATAAAAGTTTACTCGTTCACCGAAAACCGCTCAACTTGGCTCACCCAAAAACAAACCACCTCAGCAATTATTTCCAAATAACATTATAATGGCCGGCGTACACATTATTTGTCCATTACTACTAAACCGAGTGCTATACTTTTTCTTGTCTCGCAACCGAATTTGAACTCTAACCCTGTTAAATAGAATTCCTTATCGTTTTCGTGTAACGGTGTCGATAAAACGTAGATTATGGTTTATAAATGACAAATTGTCACCTTGCTACCCAGAATTCACGGTAATATTGTCGTAACAGCAGCGGCTCACGTCTGTGCTAAATGTACTTGTACGTCGAATGTACTGTTTGTATGTAATATTGAGGGTATTTAAATGTTTCAAGTTGACGTATGTTGCTAGTTTTGAGGTTTTAGCACTATATAAAACTATATGTATTATATTTAGTGTCTGAGTGTGGAAACGGTGGTTATGGGTTCGATATGAGCTCCGAAGAATGCGTTATGTTTATTATTTCGATTGCTGAGTTGAGTTTCGCAATTTAAACCGGAATGCCTTGAGTTTGGGCGAAACAAGAAAAACGGAATGTCTGGACATTAAGAAAGGTAGAACGGGAACCTATTACTAAGATTCCGCTGTCTGTCTGTGATAGTTAAACAGTATACTACTATTATTTAGACTTGGAGCTCACTTCTAGCCTTCATTTATATTTTATCCCTCCAGCACGAGTACATATAGATTCTTCTCAATATTCTTATTTATTATTTATACCAAAACATATATGATTGCCAACATGAGGTATTGGGACCGACGCGAACGTTACTGTTACTCTTTATATATTCATCGAAGTCATTGTTAGCAATATTACGAAAAGGCGTTTCGGTCGTGTCTTGTCAAGAGGCGAGACAAGCTTTGGTAATTTAATATAAAATAAAATACTTCTTTTATATTTGTGTCTTATAATAAATTATCTAAAATATCAATAACTACATTAAGTTATATCTATCTAAAACAGTGGTTCCCAACCAGTGGTCCGCGGACCACCAGTGGTCCCCTAAATATAGTCCGCGAACAATTTTAATTTTATGACTGGAGATGGTGAGACGAAGTTTCTGTTTAATAGTCACAGTTAATTTTTAATATACCTACATGCATAGTGGTCCCTGATACCAAGAATGATATAAAAGTGGTCCTTGATCAAGAAAAGGTTGGGAACCCCTGATCTAAAACAAAGAGAAATTCTTAATCCAAACCAGTAGTTCCTGAGATTATCGCGTTTAATCAAGCTAACTAATTAAACTATGAAGCTTTGTAATATAAATATAGAGAGTACAGCTATAGACTGGTACAGATAATATCTTAAAATCTTTTCGGATAAAACTTATAAAGTATAATTTTTTTGAAGCCAAACCCAAGTAAATATACGAAATGTTTCTTAGAAAAAAGATGGTTACATCTACTACATCTTATGTTTCTTTAAACGGTGTTCAACCCCGCTACTCGGTGTTAAGTGTTCATTCCCCACTTGATG
Source organism: Heliconius himera (assembly GCA_021202915.1). Classification (NCBI taxonomy): domain Eukaryota; kingdom Metazoa; phylum Arthropoda; class Insecta; order Lepidoptera; family Nymphalidae; genus Heliconius; species Heliconius himera. Next base: position 1,744,844 of record JAJHJA010000046.1, read on the forward strand.
GGATGATTATGCTTGAAATATTTTCATTTCGGCGTTCTGATAGACAAAGCGAGGTGTTGAGTTCCGCTACTTAGTCTGCAGTCACAAGGCGAAACCTACAACAAAATGTCTTAAGATTTCTTCTGCTTACCCTGCTATATACATACGGACAAAAGCGTGACGTTTACAAATAAATACACAAATAATTCAGCTACAACAAAATTGTATCGCTTTATGCCTTGTATTTAATTTAAACACAAGACTATTAATAATATATTAAATATAAGGCTATTCCATTCGAAATTACAATTTTCCTTCGTAAGATATTCTTTATTTTATTAAAAGAAACTTAAGTTAGAAACAGAAATACAGATAAAAAACAATAAGGCGACGCAAAAAAGCCTTCTAGATAGATTTTCGTGCGAAATTTGCCAATTCTCATCGTCTTGAACGGCGTCACGCTCAATAACACAAGTGGATTCAACACGGACTAAGTGACAAAATATATTTTATAGGAACGATTTCTGCAATAATATTCGATATAAATATACATATAATATCAACTCTGAAAATGTTACAGTTCATATAAACTACTTTATTATCTGAAAGAGTGTAATATTTCGAGTTTTCGGTATTGCGATGGAGGTTTCGTTTGATTCTGTATTCGCTAAGTGCTTCTCCTTTATTGAGTTTGTTTGTTTTTGCTACAATGAAGGGTTTACAGTTACAATAATGTTTGCTTGTTAAGTATTCTGATGTCGATCTGTTTGTTGAGAGATTTCTATTGATATAGTTCTTGGCTTGGCTCGTGGAGGCTTTACTAATTTTAATTACTCAGCTCTGTTAAATGTTAGTATTCATTGTACAATAAATTACTTATGTTTTGTTTTCTCTTCTTAACTATTTTTCTTTCATATTCATGTTTCATGCTATATCCCGCATAGAGCAGGATAGACGGTGTCAACACTTCGTTAAAAAAATTCCGTCCCAATTTCGAGACGTTCCTCCAGAGCGAAAAAATAAATATTATTTATTCCCTCGAGTGGGAATCGAATCCGCTGCAACATCTTATAAAGTATCTTTAGTTATCTTCATTTATTATATTAATTAATCCGTTTCTATTGTTTCTTAAAGAAATTTTAATTCGGTACGGTATGCGTCAAAATGACAGGCCACTCTGCCATTTTGTTAGTCAATTAAACTTTGTTTAAAAGTTATATTTTTCGTCAAATGGTTTCATCAGTAAAATTAAATAAAAATTAGGCGAAGAGTCTACTTTTGGGAAAAGTTCAACTGCTTTTAACTCGGCTTTTAACAAATTTAGAAATTCATAAAAAGATTTTGGCCGAGTTCGTAACTCAAAAAATATATCAATTTAAAACTTCAACTGTATATAAAATGATTGATTTGTAGTAATTGTAAATAAATATTTGTAATGACAGCCTTTTAAGGGGCCCTAAAGTAAAAAAGTGATTGATCACTAATTCCTTCATGTATAAACAAAGTACGGGCGCGATCAAGTGTTTATTTTGTGCACGTCCATAAAATATGTTTCCCATTGATCGCCTACATATTTATTTATCTCTTCAAAAACGCAGCGAACACTGGAAGTCGTAATGTGTATATATAAACATGTTCTACGGCCCGTCTGTCCAGGGCTCGTGTACAGTTGGTCTAACGGTACACGCCGGTACTGTCCTATTGCGTATCCGAACGCGACTCGGCTTTGCTTTATCATAAAAAATATATTTCTAACAATTTCTTACTGAATTATGCTTTTTTTTTTATATGAAAAGCAGCTTTTTCCAGTACAGCGGAGTATGAAGAAACCTAGTGATAAAACATTCCGTATCCTACGTACCGTCCAATTTTTGATACGCGTTTTGGATGGTGGAATTCAACACCGCGCTTTATTTTGTTACCAGAACTATGAAACTCAATTAATTCATACCTTCAAGTGGAAAGTGAATCCACAACCATCGCCTTTTCAGTGAGACGTTGTTCCGTGGTGCCCTTAAGAAGAACTATTGTTACAGAACCGTTTTAAAATGTGAACGAATATTTTAAAACAACTTTAGTTGATCCAAAAAAATTGCCACGACCCGCTAGCTAGACCTAATTCCCCTTTCCAAACAGTTGATACAAAATTAGTAAAAAAATTATCTATTTCAACACGAAACTCAATTTTGTTGAATTTGCATACAGCCAAGTCAAGCTTTGACATTTCGATTTGCGCTTAATTAACGCTCGTTGGGGAACAGATCTGCAGAAAGAGTTTAATGCTCCCTCTTCCTAACGATACCGTCGCGACAACTTTATTTCGAATTTCGGAACTCACTCGCAGCCAGTAAATTGATGTCGTATATTTTGATGGTCCAATGATTTTGGCCCCACCGAAGTCATTTCGTGAAATGTTCGCTAAATTAGTCGATTATCTTCTATTTTGAGTAAATTCATTATTATTCCTTGCCTCGCTCTGGAAACAAGGCACAGCGCAGCGTTGAGTTCCGCGAATTAATACGCAACGTCTCGACATTGACCGGCGCGTGGGCTACGAAGTTTATTACAAATAAATTTCCTCTACCTACCTTAATAAAGAAAGTAAAAATCTTCTATATATAATACATACGTATATAGATGTGGATTTGCGTCTAAACAATGTAAGTAAGTTAGTTTGCGGCGCGCACCATACGTGGTTGCGAGATGACCGAGAATGCTATTTGAATAATAAGCTCGTCCGCTCTGAGAGATTAAACTTTGGTGTATTAGAAGCTGACGGCTGCAGCTATCATATAATTCAATAGTGGCAAAATGATTCCCACCTCGTCCGTTTCGTCCGACTCGTCCCACTCGTCCAGCTCGTCCGGCTCGTCCAGGCGGCGCTCGTCCGCGTCCTGATAAGACGCACTGATTTACGTGACGTTCCTCCACGAGACGGCCGCAGGTTATTTGCTCGCGTATCCGACGTCTTTGTCGCTCCGTGCATACGAATGCGTGGTTTGAAGGCGGAAATAATTACCCTATCTAGTTTATCGTGCTCATATTTTGCACGCATTCACCTCGTACAAAGGCACTGCCGCGTAGTGCGTTTAAAAGGCCATTAAAATGTCACAGGCTTGATGTGGGTTAACTGAACGGGGTCCCCCCGGGAGGCTCGGCACGGCTAATTAATTATTTAAAGTTCTTACAAACGAAGCGTTCACGAACGTAACGGCGCATCGGATTTCGCGGTGAACTAAGAAACTGCGTCGGTTGTTTATTAATAGCCCGATTGAGATAACGCGACAATCGCGAACGAGACTACAAATATCCTGATTAATTCCGGGTTTACGAGCACGACGCCGACGGCCGAGGGGAGATACCGGCGATTGATAGGTCCTCGTAGTGTAGTCACCGATCGCTCAGAATGCGCCCCGTGTCTCCTCGCATGGAGACGTCCGAGGCGGACGAGGGTCGTTGGAGTCCGGCCGTAATAAATGCCCGTCCGGGTCCGCCCACTCCACCATTTCACTTTTCTCAATTTCGTTGACCCCATTAACAGAGACGCGCTCCGTTTGACTTGCGACTGACAATCCTCTCTCGTGCGTGCGCTGCCACATTTATTGTCAATTAATCGGCCGAGTTTGCTTCAGGGTGGATCACATATATCTAGCTGAACTTTTACATTCTTATCGGAAATATCTCTATGAGACTTATCTGCGCGACTGGCTCCGACGCTTGAGATGGCCGTGTGTAGAGATGTCGAAAACACTTGAGAGTTCCTCGAGGGTGGTCGGGCTCGGAGCGGTGTGTCAGCCGCGAGCCTCTTGAAACGCAATACGATGCAGAAGCTGAATTACGGTGTCAACGTCTAGACGGGACGAGAGCGACACGCTGTTATTGATTATGCAGTTAGGAGGAATTATGTAAGGGTGGAGATTCCCGAGGGACGGGCACAAAGCGTGGCACGTTTCTTAATTACTTGTGACGCTACGAATATCTTTCCTCGACTGTTGCAAAGGGTGACAGTAGGCGGTCGCAGGCGATTCTGCTCCTTGCGTCCACAAATTGCGGGCCACCAGTCAAATGTTTCATGTAATGTGCGCTATGAAAATGTTATGAAGCTGAGACCCACATTTATTACGGTCTAACATTTATATTTTAATTTTGCCATTTGAAAAAAAATAAGTTAAAATAAAACATATCTTTCTATATTCTGAGACAGTCGTGAGTCCGTCGTGGCCCAGGGTCACAAGGGTGTGACTGTAACGCGACGGTTGTGGGTTCGATCCTCACTCGAGAAAATGAAATATTAATTTAAATATATATTTCCATTACTTCGCTGTGGTGTTGAGGCAAAAAGCGGCGTTGAGTTCCGCCACGTAAAATGCAACACCTCCCAAATTCGGCGGAAAGTGGGGAACGGAGTGTCTTAACACTAAGTTCCCACAGCGCGAAGCTTATTTTTATATTTTTCTATATTCTATGCAAAATTATTAAAATGATATTGATGGATGGAGTTAAATTGGAGTTCAATCTTTTAATGACCTAATTGAATAAATAATTTGTTAATTTTGATTTTGCTGTAATTTTTTGACACCCAGGGCTTTGTTTAATTAAACCGGGAGGATGTATTTCCAATTGTCACCAATGGTCGAACACAACACGGAAGGGGTCGGACCTGGACGACATACGAGCGACGACGTGCTATGTGTATGTATGTGGAACTATAGCTAGAATCTAGGACTCTCGGACTTTTAAAATTCAATGGTAACGTCGGTGACGTTTGCGTTAGCGGGTTGTTGTACTCATTATAATCTACATCTACATATCTAATAAAATTGTAACTGATCGCTGTCTGTATATCAAAGATATATAAGATAATCATTATTAGGAATATTTATGAATTTAATAGGACCCGAAGCAGTGATTTTTTTTAATTATTATCTTTTTGTATGTACGTTTGTGCACGCTAATCTCAGCAACAACTCAACCTTCAATGCTATTTTCACAATTGTATTTTTTCAAACGCTCCTTAACATTTTTGGTCTTGTTCCATTCAGCATATAAATAAAAAAAAATGTCAATTTAAAGTATTATGTTCCAAATTTTTTTTACTTGAAACTTTAGTTTTCAATGTACCTATAGATATATTATCTTTTAATGATACGGTAATCAAAAACAAAAGTAACCGTCAGTCAGGTCAGTAAATAAATAATAGTATAATCCAAGCGGGCGAAGCCTCGAGCGGGTCGGTAGTAATTTATAAAGTTCGGTTGTCCCGCGGTCGGGTGCCGTCGGACATGGAATTCATTTAGCTGAATACGAATTACAGGGAATGAATTTATATGGAAGCAATCAAAGTAAAGGGTTGCGACGCTCGCTGCGTAGTTTAATTCAATTAGGTCGCCTTGAATAATGGCTCTCGTCGATTGCTCATCTTGTTTTTTTGACGCAATAATCAAAATATTTGAGGATTTCTAAATGAGGATATGTAAACACAAAGGTTGTGACTTCGATTCCTACTCCGGCTAATGAATTGTTTTCCTTTCAGTGCTTTGGTAAGAAGCCAAAACGCAGCGTTAAGGTACATAGCTTTAACCGCAATGTTTCAAAAATTTAGGCGGTGCGTCTTAACATTAGGTTCCCTTTGCGTACCGTGATATATGCGGGACACAGCGTGAAGTTGAAAAAAAAATCATTTGCGTTCGTTTGGAATTTCGTGAAATTTTTAAGGGCAGGTCATTTTGCCGCTTTGCCTAATTATTTTGATTTACTTTTGTCGTTGTCAGGGACAATGTTGAAGACCTGTTATTTGTTGAAAACGTTTAAAAAGTATTATCTGCGGCCGTCCCATTTGCTACTATATCTATAATCATTAACAAAAAAATGATTCACGTTTTATCGAAATGGTAGACAGAGGGAACCCAGTGTTAAGGCACCGTTGCCGCACCGCACCACATTCACGACATTACGTGTGGAGAAACGTAACCTAACGCCACCCTTTGTCTTGTTACAATAAAATCATTGATTTGTGATCCCCGAGTGGAAATCAATCCCAGAACCGTCACGTCACGTCATTGTGCCACGAGGGCCTTAAAATCCTATTAATTTAAGTGAATATGTATATATGTAAAATAACTGTCAGACGTTTAACAATCTCTAAGTCACTCTTCATATGACAGCTTTAAACGTCTATCATAGCGTTCATTTGTATAACTTGTTCTATTGTCTTACACTAAAAGTTCTACATCAACTACTATAATAGTATTGTCACTATGTATAATCAATAAAAGTAAGTAAGACAATCCGCGGCGTCGAGTTCCGTCACTCAATAAACTACTTTTTTTTCAGCTTCACGCTGTATCCCACGTAACAGGGTAGGCAGAGAGAACCTAGTGTTAAGAAACTTAGTTCCCATTATGACACTTCCCTTCCACATTTTCCGCTGAATTCTTGAGGCTTTACGTGTTTGTACGGTGGACCTCAACGCCGTGTTTTTGTTCTCCTCGTTACCAGAATCAGAAAATGAAAATGTTAAATATTTATAACTTATTTTTCCCTCGAGTAGGGAGAAATTGAACGCCCAACCGTCGCGCTTATAGTCGCTTGTGACCATGTGCCACGACGGCCTCCATATCTTAAGTGCAAAAAGTAGTATTTTTATGTACTTAATTTTTATCTTTGTGATAAGTGTGGTTTCAAATTTGTCAAGTTCAATGTCAGTATACTAATAATTATTATCGTTTATGATAAATTAATAACAGAATGTAAGATTACGCTAATAACGATTAACGAATAAACAATTCCTCTATACTTATCTATACTTTCTGTCAGGTAAATTATCAAGAAAGGCTATTATAGGCTGTATTATATTTTAATAATTTTATTTTCAATGTAATGTACTGCATCTCTGGCTGACCACGAGTGGCTTACGCGGACATTTAATAAACGGTGTTCTTAGTTTCACTCTGACGTAGCCGCAGCAAAAAGCTAGTTACAAATGTAATGTTTAGTTACAATATATGTTTATCACAGGTACTTATTTGCATACAAATTACATACAACTTAGTAGTAACTAAACATTAGATAAATTGAAAGCTACTTACAATTTTCATATTTTGTAAGTGAGTATGTGTATATATGTACTATATGTACAGATATTCAGCAATCTCTAACTTATTTTTTAGCTTAACTTTGAATCCCGCACATAGCAGTGTACGCAGAGGAAATCTGGGAATCTTGCAGCCACTCCGTTACCATTAAAACACTCTTCCTTCGCCACTCTCCGCCAAATTTTGTTGGCACTACGTGTTGAGTGGCGGAACTCAACGTTATGACACTAATGCCAGGACACAATTTAGCAAACCCTGAAATACACATATTTACTATTTACAATATTATCATATTTAGCCATTTCTTATTGTAAGTAATCGCGAAACATTACTCAGATTTACGTAATACTAGCGCTTTACATTCGCAGGATGCCTGCTATTGTTCTCAAATCCACTGATAAGCGGTCAATGACTTTTCAATTTGTTGATAACATAGATAAACTATAGGTTACTGTGATATTGAAATAAAAAACTCGTGTACGGTCTTGTTTTTGTCGTTTTTGTGTGATTTGCTGTTTGTTTTGCGAAAGCCATTGAAATTTATCTTGCATAATATAAGATAGCAATAATATAAGATATCAGTAAAAATATAAACATGTATTAGAAAGTATAAATATTTCCTTTTGATTTATTGAAGCTATCAGCTAATAATCAATAAAATATTTTTCTTTTAGACCCCTCACATAGCAAAGTAGGCAGACACTCCATTCCCATTAGAACACTGCCGCCGTATTTTCCAGGCATTCGTTTTTTTTAGCTCATTACCAGGTCGAGGAAATGGAAATATTACAAAGAAAAATCGTAGAACAGGATGTCCTAACGTTAGGCTCTCTGCTTACATGCGGACACAGTGAGAAACTGAAATAATGTACAACTTTGATTGTCCTTTTATCTGTAGGTATATATGTATGTGCCTTTTAAGTGGCTTATCATTGTTAAGGGAAAGATTGTAGGTTTGATGTTCTTTGACGATATCTACACTAATAATAAAGCTGAAGTGCTTGCTTCGTCCAACGCGTTAACCTCAAGAACTACAAGATAGAACTAAAAAAACATTCTTTAATATTGATCGAGGAAGACTGTACCTGGGGGCAGAATTACCTCGGATATTAAGCTGCAGGTAGAGGCTATATTATATGAACACACAAAAAATACAATTTTCTGATACCTACTTCGTCCAGAGGCCTAAGAGGCCAGTCGTGGCGCAGCGGCACGAAGTGTGACTGTAAAACCGACTGGTTGTGGGTTCGATCCCCACTCGAGGAGATGAAATATTTACTTAAAATTTATATTTCCATTTCTTCGCTCTGGTGTCGAGGCTAAGTGCGTCGTTGAGTTCTGCCACTCAACACGCAATTCCTCCAGAATTCGGCAGAAAGTGGGGAATGGAGTGTCTTAACACTAGGTTCCCTCTGCCTACCCTGCTGTGAGCGAAATACAGCGTGAAGCTGATTTTGATTTGATACCTACCCACTACTTCAATTTACAACAGGCTCTATAGAATCATGCATCCGACATTATCGCACACACACTCACACACACTCACACACAGTCGCACACGTATCACAAATAGCGTGTTGGTGATACACATCGTTGATGTTCTTAGAACTGTTTTCGTCTTGTTCAACGTGAAGACCTCGTGGTCTTAGCATCAACATAAGGAAATAGAGACTCTATCTAAATGTAATAGAGTCTGAATTTGTGGAAATTACCGTAGTGCTATTTATAAGCTAAGGTGTTTTTTACATGGCTATTTTTTAATTTTGTTTTAATGGATATTTTTAGATTTATTGGCACATCATACTTTTATAACATAGACTAACATAGACTTTTTCTTTTGATATTGGACTTAGTGCTAATTTTATTTTTTTTTCGAAAATTCTCTCTCTCCTTTCTTTCTTTACTTGAGACTAATATCTATGTAATATATAATTATAACCTAAAACTTTGTTTGCTTTAACTTTGAAACGTGGAAAAAAATGATTATAGCGTCCGTATCAGGAAACGGAGGAAATTCTCTCTTAGCTCATGTTTTTGCTTGCTTACTTTAAGTACAGAACCTAAGAAACTTATATTCCAAATTTAGTTTTTGAATGGCCAGTACTTTCGTTTCTGCCAGTCTTATACTATGCATATTATATCTATAATTATAAAGATTATTCTAAGTGGACACGATTTCATACGGACATTTTCCAACACGGTAAATATTGAAACCGTCTTTGAGTAATAGAGCAGTCTGACTGTTAACTCGATGATTGCGGGTTCCTTCTGCACTACCACGAGAAAATAAATAAAATTAATTTCGTTGATTTCAAACTACTCTTTTTACCCTCCCACATATATCAGCCTAGGCAAAGACAACGTAGTGTTCAGACACTCCGTTACCCACGCAATGCCACATATTATCTTGTACTTAACTGCACAATAAACACAAAATATAAAACACTTATTTACAAATACATATAACCAAAGTGCAAAGGGCAGACACACACTTCTCTTCAGTCTTCAATACAAAAATTATAATGAAAAATTCAATATTTAAACAATTTTTACCCATAACCAGTTGCAATAAGATCGATAATAGTGTACCTTTGGTAATTATTCGTTTTATTAGTCCACGTGCCGGCCTTCGGAGTCGTCGTGCAGTCTATACGGCTGAGTTGCGTAACGGCGGTGTCGTGTGACCATGTTGATAGTTTTACGCGGATACATTTATATATATTTATCTTGTTATTGAACAGTATGTACAAAATAACGAAAATCATATAAAAAATGTACATATATTGTCTTTTAGCGTTACGCTGTATCTAGCACACAGCAGGGTAGGCAGAGAACCTAGTGTTAAGACACTCCGTTCCCCATTTTCCGCCTAATTCTGGACCAATCTGTCGACTGGTATGCAGACAAAGCGATATTAGTATCGAAATATATCATATATCATCATGTCATCATGTCCTTCATCTATATTACAAAGCTATACAGTTTCTTTGGTTGATCGCATTAATCTCAGGAACTATTGGTTTGAACTTCTTTATGTGATGATTAATCCGCCTTTTCGATGAAGGCATGTTATGATATCTATAACATCACACTAATCGTTTCCATGTAAGTGTAACCCAAGGTAACTACTGCGGTCATTTTCTTTGGGTACTTAGAATGAGTCATGTGTCATAAACGACTCTTTATTACTTCCACTTCATCACGTGGGCTAGTATTAAATAAATATAAAAATAAGTTATTTTTTTTATATTTACAAAATGCCCATGGTTATGGAGTTAATAAAAAGTCTTTTTATGATTTTTTCCTCCAGCATAAGTTATTCCGTATAACAAGTTCAAAATGTATACATAAAACAACGATATATTTAGTTTTTTACAAAGCCCGGAATTGAGTTTCGCTGGTTGCTACCCAACAACACGCAATGACTCCAGAATTGAAAACAGAAAATGGACGACGGAGACAACTAACACCAAATTTTTTCTCTACCTATCCTGCTAAGTGCAAGATACGAAATAATCAAATTCAGACGAATAACATAGAACAAAGTGTCTTACTGACGCTTGGTTTTCTCTCCCAATGTATCGTGTCTTTTTTTATCTTTACGATGCATACAACACATTTCAATGTTGGCATAGGGAACCTGGGAACGTTGTTTCCATTAAGACGTTTTCTTTTGCTAACTATTTATTATAATAAAATATATTAAATATTTAATTTCCTTGAGTTGCAATCGGTTCCACAACCTGTCGCGCTTACAGTCTCATTACTTAGCAAAAATTTGTTTAATTGATATAATAATAGTTACTTCAAATCATTTTACTCTGAAACCCACTATCTGAACTCTCCTTGTTTAATTGCAATATTTTAATTTAATTGTTTAAATTATCAACTATATGAAGCCCTCAATCTTAATTATATTTCAATTATATTCTCGAATACGTGATAAGTACGGAGCTGTCTCTTTGTAATAAAATTCCCGTTTATTTATCCAAGCACAAAACGAAATAAACATGTCAGAAACAAAATACTTACGCAAATAGACGAAAGTAACTCGTCAGCCCATTAGTGCTTAGGCGTTTGTTTTCAAATGCGAATTCGACTAATTGGGCGGTGTTTTTATTGAAAATAGACGCACATTTACTTATTTAGAAAACGTATAAAAATTTGAACGTAGCGGGACTCGAACCCTGGAAACCGACCTGTTCTGCTTCTAAATAATTTTTTGGTTTCTAAATAAGTATTTTTCTTTTCCAAGTGTGGAATATAATACACTTTAAAATAGTTTAAAAATACGCACATCTGTTAATGCTGCGTGAGTTCTGGTAAGGTTTTATGAGATTTTTTTTTATTATTATTACAAAATATTTTAGTTTTTGGATTGAAGTTTTCATTTTTTTTTTTAGTTTTTTAACTGTTTATTTTGCGGGGCGGGAAGGTGGTGTAAACTTTTCGCCTTTTTAGAAACATTGCGTGTTATGAGATGGAGATAAATACTGTTAGTGCATTATTAAGGAACGATAGAGACAATATCAAGTTTAAGTCTTCCCCCGCTTGAATAATACAATTATTTATTTACTAATCTGGATTACTTTGATTTGGTGTTGTAGGTTCTATCCGGGAAATTTCGGACAGTGACTATTTTCATTTCGTGACAAAGTGTCGTAACACTAAGTTTCTTCTACCTACTCTGCTATGCGGGAAAAAGAGTGAAACTACTTTTCTTTTTTCAATATTTAATAAAAAATATAAAAGAGAAAGATGAAAATAAACATACATTCGCAAGTAAAGAATGTTCCATTGAATTTGAAACCGCTATTCATTATATAACGCCAATGCAACAGCGTAGAAACGCAAGCGCAAATAGTACTCGTAATATTTACAAAATAACTTTTCTAGTTACGTGACTTGGACGATCGGTATTTCGTGTTGATGAAAATACTAGCGGCGACGTGAGCCGGGATTTATCGGTGTATTTAGTAACGTTATTAGGTTTATGTTCATGTGTCGGACTGGAAAATGTGTGGTGTCAGTTCGATTCTGACTCGGGGGAAAGAAATATTTAATGTATTCGTTCTGGTGATGGTGCAAAACGATGCGTCGAGTTGCGCAATAGAAATAGAAAAAGGAGCTAGTGAAAAATCTCTATTAAAATCACTCTGCTTTAACAGGATTATAATATTTTTTTATAAATTAATTAAAAAATCCTATATATTTCACGTCTCGCATCATGTTTTATGGACAGTGTATTGTGCAGGTTTGAGTGCACCCGCATTGTACCACGTGCGCGGGCGTCCCTTGACACAGTGACTGTTAGAAAACGTACTAATATATTCAATTTATTATTTTTTGCGAATATATAGATATAACTCTGTTTAGATGTCATCGTGGTATGGTTCGAATGTATGGAAACATGGTTATGGGTTGAAATCTCACTTGAGTATTTCTTTCTATTTTTTTTTGGTTGTTCAAGCAACATTCTGCGTACTGCTGTACAGAAAAGTGTGAAAAGTAGGCAGAATAGCGTTCTTTATTCTGTCCAGTTGCTTTTGTTAAGTTAAGTTAGTACTCCAAGACTTCCTCTTCCTACCCTGTTGTGAGCGGAATACAGCGTGAAGCTAAAAAGTTTTTTTTTGTAGTCTACTTCCCTTATCTAAGCAATAATTCTTAAGCGAATACATTCTTAGCGTTAAGCTGCGGATTATGTATGTACGCGTGACTTCTACTTGTTAACACACAACACTAAAGTGATCGTTAAACTGAAGTTGAGTAACCTTTTTACCTGTAAATAAAGCTTTTAACTATAATTAAGCTTAAACTGGATTAGATATTATTGTAAATTTAAAGATTAAATCGTAATGTAAAAAAAACAACGAAGTAAGTATTTTTTTCGCTTTACGCTATATTGTAAGCAGGGGAAATAGTGTAAAGACATTCCGTGTACTATATAAAAAAAAATTGTGGCAGTTTGACTGGCAGAATTCGAAAGGGCTTTTGTTTCGTTGCAAGAACGAGAAAATGAAAATACCTAATTAATTCCTTTAGTGGTAATCGAACCCACAACAGTCAACATTGCTAACTATAACTGGGGAATAAAGTGTCTTAACACTACATTCTTTCAACCAACTCTCCTAAGCGGGATAAAGAGTCAAATTAGAAAGAAAATCACCGAAGCATATATATGGATATTTAAATAAAACATAGCTAAAAAATAAAATGTAATAAAAATAGCTCTACGTATATATTTTTTATCTATATTTAAACTATATTTAATGTTCTACATAAATAAACTGATATTATAATAATAATATCAGGCTATTTATGTACGGTCATGTTGAGTCCCTCATGGCGCAGCGGCACAGAGTCTGACTGTAAACGTGGCGGTTGTAGAATTGATTTCTACTCGGGGACATTAATTGTTTTCATTTCCTCTCTGGGCGAAGCATAGGGAATAGAGTGTCCTTTCTCTTGGTTCTATCTTTCCCGCTATACGCAGGAAATAGCGTAACACTTTTTATTATATATAAACATAATATATATAATTGGATACGGAGTGTCTTAACACTAGGTTCCCTCTACCTACCCTGCTGTGTGCGGGATACAGCGTGAAGCTGTTTTTTTTTATAATATGTATACATGTATGTATATATGTAGAGTACTTTCTAAAAAATGAGGCTACACGAAAGATATATTGTAGCGATATATGAAGTCACGTTTTTATCTAACAATTGCTGTGACTAGGGGACTCGTGATCCAGACGATTATGACGCTATTATTCTTCATTGTTTTTTTTTTTCAAAATTATATATTTTCTTATCTTTGCTTATCTTTGTATTGTCGACTCCTATGCCTTAGGAATAACATATAGTATGGATGTATCTACATATAAAAAAAATATTAAAGAGTTTATAATAATAATAATAGTTAATAATAAAATAGTGCTTTTTTAAATTATCCATTTTTTTAAATTATCCAATAAAAAAAACTATTGAAAATCAATATTTTTTATAATATATTATTATACAATAGTTAAATGTTTAATAAACACAAACAGTTTGGCCGGAGAAGACAGCGGTGTATTATAGTAAAATACAAAAAAAAAGTTATACTAATTGAATTATAAATAAAACAAAAAAACACGATTGCGTAAAATAACTTAACGTATCCAGAATAACTCGCGTCATAAAGACAAATCCAACGACACCACTTGTTTAACAGTTAACAAGCGAACAAAGGAACGGACATACATTCATATGCACTAAAAGTACAATCCTTACTTTTGGATTTCGGGTAAATCTAGGCCGAGTATAAGAATTTCGAAGTAGCTTTATAAGAACATATGGCTTTATTAGCGACGAGCACTTGGACGATTCCTATGAATCACAGATTCGATTTCCGCTAACTACAAATTTCTAAATATTTTTCTGTCATTAAAAAAAGAAGATTTTTACAAATATGCATAGATTAAAAACCCCTGATAGGGCTGTGAACCCACAATATGGAAAATAAGCCTCATTGACCTTTAGGCGTCTGATCACTTATATAAGATAAATCTTTACATAAAATTATATCCTCGATGATATTTCTGTATACATAGCCTATACATGTGACCTTTTGAGGATATATAAGGTAGGCATACCCTTTTCATCTATCTACTTTTCTTATCTACGTAATATGTGGTTTTAGAATTAATTTAGTATTATGAATGTAGATTGTATATTTGGAGGTCGTCGTTTGGCTGTAAACGCGACGGTTGTGGGTTCGATTCCCACTCGTGGGAATGTAATATTTATTATTTCCATCTTTTCGCTTTGGCGTCGGGGCAAAAGTGCGTCGTGCAGTATATCGTGGAAAGTAGGGAGCTGTCTACAGAATTCTAGAGGTCTTAACGAAAAGCGGAGTGCCTTAACACTTGCGTGTCCGGGTTCCGTTTACCCACCCTCCTGTGTGCGGGATACAGCGTGAAGTTAAAATAAAAAAAAAATATAAGTGAAGAATCACACTCTTGTTTACTCTACTCTACATACAATAATGTTGATCGATGCGAGTTTACTCGCGCGTTACCAAAGTAAAAACGTATATCTCATCACGCGTAGTGTTAATTGGTGTTATCTATTTATTATGTCTTTTGTCTGTAATTGATTGCGCCGTGCGATGAAAGTTGTTCTTGTTTTGAAGATGTGCTACTAATAAAAAACTAGGTATAATAAATTTTATAATAAATATAAAAGATTTTATTTAAACTAGCTTTCACTCCCTTCGCTTCGCTCCCGTGATCGGATCGAAATCACTAAGAATTGCGTATGATACATGCACTTCAAAGCATTATAATGTGATTTATGACCTTCCTGTACATATATAATCCAATCCTGTAGTTTCTAAGATAAGCGGGTTCAACCAAACATTTCATACTAGTATAGACTATAGATTAACATTTTTCTCAACAGTTGGTTTCATCTGCCTATCTACATATTTGCAAGACTCAGTATGAACTTTGAAAGAAGAAGCTTTTTCCCGCGTCCATTTCTCACTTTTCGTTGAATTTTTGTGGCATTGGGTGCTGATTGGCGTAACTCAACGCCGCTCATTCTCTATCGCGGGCGAGCAAGAGATGAAAATAAATAACTTTGTAGCTTCACGCTGCATCCCTAATGTAGGCAGGCAGAGAGTAGGCAGAGAGGAACTGGGAACCTAGTGCTAAGACACTCCGTTCCCCACCTAACCCTAATCTCTAGAGGTATTGCGTGTTGAGTAGCGGACGCTGCGCTTTGCCAGAGTGTAGAAATGAAAATATTAAATATATATAAATTAATTTCCTTGAAGGAATCGAATCCATAACTGTTGCGTTTACAGTTGCACGACTGTGTCCCTTGCGCCTTGACGGCCTCTAAATAACTAATGATTTATATTTAGTTGGTGATAATTTTTTTTTACCGCCATTTATGTGGAGTAAAAAATAACCAATTAGTTCACCTCGTGATTTACCATGAGATCCGGTGCAATGCTTCTTACATTTTTTACTTTACTTATTTAGAAATTTAGCCTTGTCATGCTCGCTGTTCGTAGGCGGACAGGAAGGTCTCAATTTGTTGAGAAATATTTTAGTGCTGAATATTTGACATATTCATTTTAATTAATTTTAACTTTACGTTTTTCTTCGTAAAACAGTGTTGGCAAATGGTAATATTGCTGTTAATACTGCTGTTCCCCAGGTACTGCCCCATAATCGAATTATTGCGTGTTGAGTGGCGAAACTTAACGCCGCGCAGTGTCCCGTTACCAGAGCAAGAAAATGAGAATATTAAATATCTCATTCCTCCAAACTGAAATCGAACCAACAACCGTCACACTTGACAAATTCCATGATATCGATATAACTATGACCACGTGGCCAATAGGTATATTAAATGGAATCGAATCACTTAACGTGATATATAATGCCTTATGGCATATGGCTTTCGATAAATGGACTATTCAATACAAAAAAAAATTACATATAAAGGTAATCAATACTTACTGAGATTAGGGCGTTCAACCAAACAAACTCTTATATGTATGTATGTTTAATGTTATAAATCTATTTCATTTATTGGAGCTGTCCAACTGTTTCAATTAGCGCTTTGGAGTATACTCGTAAATAGGTTGTTGACTCCACGCTTTAATAGGTATTTCTGAACATACACCTATTTATACAAGCCTATTAGGGTACCTTATGATCAATTTTATAGTTTTAGTAATAATTATTATAAAAAATCAACGTCACGTTGTATACTTCACACAGCAGGGTAGGCAGAGGGAACCTAGTGTTAAGACACACCGTTCCCCACTTACCGTCGAATTTTTAGAAGGCATTGCGTGTTGAGTGGCGGAACTTAACGCCGAAATAACAATGTTTATAATGCTACTAAAATAAATATTTGTGGACAAAATTTTAATGTTTGCTTTGTACGGGGGTGATTTAATGGGAATAAAGTGTCTTAACACTAGGTTTCCAGGTCCCCTCTGATTACCCAGCTACGTGCGGGATACAGCGTGAAGATAGAAACATTTTTTGAGTCGTACTTAAACAATAGCTAAACGAGTTTTGATGAGACGCACCATAAGGCACTATAGTGACTCACAAAGCAGGTATTTTAAAGTTATTCAAATTATTACAATATAGACGTTACGTTGACCTCAACTTGAATCCATAATCATACCTTATATAATATTAATAAGTTATATCTAGTAATATAGCAGTGAAATAGCTTCTGACTGGAAACGCGACGGTTGTGGGTTCGATTACCACACGAGAGGAATAATTCATTTCTCAACAAAAGAAGACAGATCTCGGGTAATTTCGCCAACCAATACACGCAATGTCTTGAAAATTGAGCAACGCCTGATGAAACATTATCATTTCTGTCAATCATAATCGAATCTACAACCATCGTATATCATATTAGTATGAACCACATAGTCATCATCAATACAAGAAATATAACAATAGAAAATAATTTGTAGCATTACTTAACCAGCCCCGCCTTTGAAATGAAGAAGCCAACGATTTCTATTCAGACTGCGCGCACGCACGTCTGCGTATGTAGGTGTGTTGCGTATGATACTTTCTACCACACCCATTTTATAATTAGCACAAATATTTTACTTGAATGTTAGGAAAATTATGTTAATTGCTTTGTTTATTATTAAAACATATTGTATTTTTTTTATTTCTTTGTATTTCCGGGTCTTTTTACGGTTTGGTACAATATTCTAGTGTGTCACTCTGGTTTTCATTTTTTCAAATCTCATTTATTTTTTCACTCACAAATTTGGAGACATTGCATATTGAGTGGCGGAACTCAACGCTGCGCTTTACTTGTTACCAGAGGGAGGATACAAAATCCATTCTTTTCTTTCTAGTAGCATTTACAGTCATTCTACTCTACTACTTGCCGAATACAGCGTGAAACTAAAAAAACATAGAAAAAATATGATGATCGCTTTCAAAGACAATATTTATATTTATCCATATTTAACATAACTTCAACTACGCGTGTCTTGTTTTCTCTTTACACGGTGCGTTAGTCTTGGTTGTTTTAACGTTTTACGGTACCTTTCCCATCCAACTAGACGGGAAATCCCTTCAGTTTGGTTATCACCATAATATTAATATACCATAAAGACCATAATATTCATGGCAATTCGAGGGAACGGAGTGTTTTAACACTAGGATCTCTTTAAAAAAAAGGCTTCACCCACATAGGAGGCTAGGCTGAAAGAACCTAATTTAATGACACTTTGTTCTCCACTTTCCGCTCAACTTTCGGGGCAATGAAAGTTGAGTGGTGAAACTCTAACTGCTTAATAAATTAAATATAAGAACGGCTTTAATGCCTCTTCTTAATATTTATATAAATTTTTAAGGGTGGCTTATGTAACTCAATAATAATGACATAAATTAGAGATAAGCTTGCATTCATTTTTTTATAAATAAATTAAAAGAAAATAACGGAGTGTCTTAGCTCCCTTTTCCCTCTGTATACTTGAAATATACCCTATATATGAAAATAGGAGAAGATAAAAAATGTTTTTCATTTTAATACGGCCCAGCTTTAGAAGCGTCACACGCTGAGGGTGAAAAGTGCAAATATTTGTAGCCGTTACACAAACACTGTATGTGACAGGACGTAGGTGTAGTTTTTTTTATACATTTTCAATATTTTAATTCTAGTTACCTTTGCCGTACATTTTTTTTAATGTAAAACGTAAAATTCTGTTTTATTTTCACGCTGTATCCCGCGTATAACATGGTAGGTTTTGTCGTGTTGCCGTCCGACGAGACGAGAATTTTCCTTGCCTATATTTCGTAATTAATTTTGTATTAATACACGTTTACAAATTTGTGTTGTTTTACAAAATCAAAATAAATCAGCTTCACACTGTATCCCGCACACAGCAGGGTAGGCAGAGAGAACCTAGTGTAAGACACTCCGTTCCACACTTTCTGCGAATTCTGGAGGCATTGAGTGTTGAGTGGTAGAACTCAACGCCGCGCTTTGCCTCGACACCAGAGCGAAGAAATGGAAATATCAATTTAAGTAAATATTTCATCTTCTCGAATGGGTATCGAACCCACAACCAGTCGGTTTTACAGTCACACTTTTGTGCCGCTGCGCCACGACTGGTGGCCTCTGCTTTTCAATGTCTGTTAAATTTGTAAATTTACGCGGAAAGACAAACTACTTACAAATGAGCCACCTGCATTATTTAAAAAACCAGACAAGGGCGGATCGGGCTTGCCCACCGAGGGTTCCGTACAAAAATTGGAGGTCTAGCTTTTACTGAAATTCAGGCTTAGCTTAGCTAGAGCTCTTTCTTCTGATACCTCTTGAACTAGTTAGCTTGGCTTTAATACTAAATCTTGCCCCCTTTTGAGGCTATTATTTTTTAGGATGCAACCACTGATGTATAGTTTCAGATTCTTTCCTTAACTAGTACTACATGTAGATGCTAGCTGCTAAATTTCATAATTCAAGGTTAATCGGAAGTACCTTATTAATTTTAATTCTCTATAAAGTGTCGAATAAACGGCCATATCTGTGTATTGTAGTGTTACCAAATGAAGGGAACAAAAATAATTTCAATTTCAAACATTTCTTCGAGTCGCTATAACAATCGTCATACAATTTTAAGTCAAATAGACTTTAAATAACTTAAATACAATATAGGCATAATAAATTACATTTCAATACGTAATTTGTTAATTAGTTGTAACATTTTACTGTCATGGGATTTAATATCAATTAATCTGCCAACGCGACAGCCAGACCGAAATAATCTAATTAGAGCTATATTCATGAATAAATATGATAGAGTAGAGACAACTTTAGTAAATACGTATATGTATATAGAGGAGATTCCGATGTAACTTCTTAGATGAAGAGTACAGATTCTATTCTTTTAGGTTTGTTTTTTTGTGTAAAATAGCTTTTAAAGCGGCAGCCCTTTTTACCTGCTGTCAAATGAAAATAACTAAGAGTTGTGTAGGCCAGTCGTGGCTCAGGGACCCAACACTCATAACACTCCGTCCCCACGCACAAAATTTCGAGACATTGCACGATGAGTGACAGTGCTTAAAGCCGCCCTTTATCTTCTTACCAGAGCGAAAGCGAAAGAGAAAATGTCAATCGTCGCGCATACAGCATACATATAATATAGTGTTTATACATAAATGTATTATATTTTATCGTACTAATGTATAAATAACCAGTATTTCAAACAAAAGTTTATACATTCTTATTTGCTTATAAAAGGGACATACATCGTACATACAATATGCTTGACGTGTAGTTTTGTCTTTGTTTGCTAATAATGGGCTCATGTTATACATATAAGTCACTGTTGCATTTTTAGACATGAATATGTACTATGTATATAGTATTTAATATTTACATTTTTTTAATCTGATAACGAGGCAAAACGCGGTTGAGTTCCACCACTCAACTCACATGGCCTCGAGCAGAAAGTGGGGAACCGAAGTATCTTAATGGGAACGGAGTGTTTTAACAGGTTCCTAGGTTCCCTTCGCTTAGCCTGCTTTGTGCGGGATACAGCGTGGTGTTAATTATAAATTTACACCAGATGACTGTGGGATTTATTCCTATTTGCATATATTTTTTTCTTTTTTAGATTCACGTATTTTAACTCGTAACACTGTAACTCGCACATAGCAGTGTAGACAGAGGAAGCGAACCCTCAACCTGTCACATTTACTGTTGCAAGCTCGTGCAGCGACTGTCGTTAGATATATAAAATATTTTTAATTTTAAAAATATTGTTGTTTTCTGAAAAGACGAAGCTCAGCTTCAAGTTATAGTACCTAATAGACTATGTTTTTATAAGAAGCAGAAAGTTGACATTCGAATGTCTCACTCATCACATGTTGTCTTTGCTTACTCTGCTAAAACAAAAAAGTTGTGCGTCACTGCGCCGGCGCATATATAGGACAGACTACAGAGTATAAATAAATATTAGGCTTACATTCAATAATTTGGATAACAAATAGATTAATCCTTTGTCTTTCTTAATATGGACGTGTTAAATAATTATAATTATTGTATAATTGACTTTAACCTCCAACGGTCGTTGCCACTCATTAAAATTAAACACGATGCCTTATAAGTTATGATTTTATGCCTAGCGATTACGTAAAAGAATATTTATGATTTGTATGTTATTTTATGTATGTTTTGGGCCGTCGTGGCGCAGCGGTACTTTGAGTGTAAACACGGCGGTTGTGGGGTTCATTCCCACTCTGGGGTGAATTATTGAATTATTTTCATTTTCTAGCGTTAGTACCAAATTAATGCAGGCGGCATTTAGTTCCACCACTGAATACGCAATGTTTCAAAATTTGATTGGAAAATCGGGAAACGGAGTGTTGGTGACACTAGGTTCCCGCTTCTAACTAACAAAACATTAAAATTTTGACTTATTCTTTTTATTATAGCTTAAAATATTAAATTGTTCTTGTTATTAAAACGTCCAAAGTTCGATGCCCGTAGAGCATGTACGTAATTGTTTATTTAGGACGGCATCGGCACTCAACGCGCCTTACCTCGTTTGTCAACGCGGCGGAGGTGATTTGTATTGAAATATACCTCACGTGTAGGGGAGGGTGGAAATAATTAACTGTTGAGTTTTTGTATGGTAGTTGTATGGGTGTGTTTGTATGTATGTACATTGTATATATGTATGTATAATGCTCAGTTCTGACTGCAGGTTACGTTGAAACGATTAACGTGAAGGACTATCCGACGCATTTTTTTTTATCGAAAATACTGGTTGTATTTTGTGAGATTAGCACGTTCAACCAAACACATTTTTCAACTTTATAATATTATATTGTAAAAGTAAATTTTGTCCTAAGTCAGATTTAAATCACAACCATATTTCTTAGATAACATCTATTTTTGATAATGTAAAAATATGATAGAATATTTATTGACTTTGCTATTTATAGACTGTGGTAGGTAGCTAGTCTTTCGTCCGGAAACTGATTTCGGTAATGCTTGTTGAGTAGCGGAACTTAACGCCGTGCTTTGTCTTGTTGCCATAGCAAAAAATCACATCCACAACTATCGCGTATCCGACTTTGTGATGCGGTGCAACGACTATGTAATTTTAAGTTTTGTACTTATTGTGCTTAGTAAATAATATCTACTTAGAACTTCGAACTTTCAATTTTTATTATGTATAACAAGTTCGATGCCCGCCCATGCCATAATTGTATTGACATACAAGTACTACCTATAAATACACTAATATTTCGCCCTCGCCAATATCGGCTAGGACAGTAATTCGCATTAAAAATGCAAATCGTATAGCACGCGAGACCGGCAGCGGGGTCGACGGACGTACGGACTAAATGTTTACTTTGGTGTTAGGCTACTAAGTGGAATGGTTTTTAGTTAGGTTTCCGTTAATTGAGACGTTTTAGCAAGTTTGATTTCCGCTTGTGTTTTAGTAAGGATTTGCGTGTTGTTATTTATTGGAGAGGTTTTTTTTTCAAATTGGTATATGTCGAGTGGATTTTTTTTCCACATTGTGGGTAAAATTGGGGGGTGGCTTTATCTATTCTCTACAGAATTTAACCCACAATGGCTACGTAGACTCGTAATTACCTAGGTTTATGTAAAGTACTTATAATTATTGCATGGAGTTGTTATAAAAAATATGTTATGTTAATATTTTAACACGATTTAAATCAAGATAATGTTATTAACATTTGTACTATTTTAATATTAAAGATCCACAAAAAAAGAAATAAGTGATTTCTTTTTAATTCTGGGCTGTAGCAGATTCTGATAAAAGTAAAAATAGTAGGTTTTCAATAAACATGTGCTGACAGTCCAATATTTTTATAACCAAAACAATCCTTACCCTTTAAACCCCATACAAAAAATAACATAATAAATACAAATAGATAATAAATATAGGACGTGCTCGTCCCACTGCCGACGTGACTCACGCGTGGACAGTGGAGTGCATTTCGAAATTACTGTAGGTACCGGCACACGTGGCCACTTGACATCGTACGAGACAATATAGTATTTACTGAATAATATTTGTGCTTTCTGTTGGAGTGAATTCTATTGTAGATTTAGCTGGAAGTGGGAACTGATATTTTTTTACTTCACACTGTATCCTGGCAGGTGGGTTAAGTAGAGGGAACTTGTGTTAAGTCACGTTGTTCCTTATTAAGACACTTCCTTAATTTTTAAAGTTAAAATCTTTTTACTCTGGGCGGATGTGAACCGCTAACTAACGCGTTCACTATAACATGGCCTGTAGTTATAAGTTAAAGTAGAGATGGTCGATGTCGAGTCCCCGATGACTTTGACATATCGATGTTACGAAAATAATATAGAAATATCTTGTCGTCGTCGTGTCGATCGAATATACTTAATCGATTATGCTCATTAAAGTTTTGATTTAACAATTATAAGTTAACATTAAAAAACAAATTGTGACAAAAGTTTTAACATTATTAGGTTTAGTTACTATTTACACGATATCTAACGAAAATACAATAGTAATTGTGTTGACAACTAAAAAAAAACAATATTTACAAATATGTTTTCCTTTCGAAATGTATCTTAAATCATCATCATTGGATCGAAGTATCGATCAATGGATATATCGATGTAAACATCAATATTTTCTTAACGTCGAACGTCCCTAATATAAATCTAATTTTAGCTTCTCAATAACGGTGTTTTACTTCTTGAAATCTATGCGTGTAGTGTCATCGACAACGGCATATGCAAAGAATAATGTATGGGATATTATAGAAGAAGTTTTCCATTGTATTCAGTGAGAAATATATTGTATATATCATTTACATGCAGCTCGGTTTGTTGTATTTTTTTTCTGTCTAATGTATTAATCAGTGTTTCTTAAGTACAGATATTGATTCTTGTTGATATTTTTATTTTGCGAACAGTACTTGACCTCGTTGTGTCTTGAAAATTAGGTAGTGCGGTATTCGGAACGGAGTGTCTCAACACAGATTTCTCCTGCTATATGCGGGATATAGCGTGAAGTAAAAAAAAGTTTTAATGTTTTTTTCATATTGCAGTAACAAATAAATTAATATTAATTACCATGTTTTTTGTTACAGGTAAATATCTTCCTTCTGTAGTTTAGACGACGGTGGACAAAGGCCTTAATTGGAGTAAGTTTAGTATGTCTAAAATTAATATTTAAATTTATTTTTAGTTATATTTATTATAGCGCGACGTTGAGCTTTGCCATTCAACACGCACGTTTCGAATATTAGGTAGTGCGTGGAGTAAATTTCCCTCTGCCTATTCTGCTATATTCGGGAAATATTGGAAATTGAAACTATGGGTTCAGTCAGAAGCTGACCCACAGCGCCATGAGTACCATATCGATACTAATATAATAAAGTGGAAAGCGCTTGTTTGTTTTTTTAAATGCTAAGATCTCAGGATCTACAAGTCCGATTTACTTTTATTTGTTTTGTATGAAAGCTACATTTTTCAGGAATGCACATATAACATTACGGTGTAAGTCTTAGTTGGCCTTAAATAACAAAACACAACAATAATAATGAATGCCATCATTTTGAGCGTGTTCGCTGCATAAATAATTAAATGTACAAG
This sequence comes from Heliconius himera, assembly GCA_021202915.1. NCBI lineage: Eukaryota > Metazoa > Arthropoda > Insecta > Lepidoptera > Nymphalidae > Heliconius > Heliconius himera. The sequence continues at coordinate 1,769,583 of JAJHJA010000046.1, forward strand.
TATGTCAGTACATTGTATGACAAAATGTTCTATTTTATTAGTTCTAAAACTCCGCTATACCGTATATCTTATTTCTTATATATGTATCACAATAAGGTATCTTGTGATATTTTAAAGAGATATTTCACCGATTTTTATGTGACATCAATATTGAAATTTAAAAGCAAAAGTCATTTCATTATCAAGATAATTTTAATTTTTTAAAACATGTAAATTAGATGTATGTTTCGAAATAACGTAAAATTAAAATAATTTAACGCTCTGTTTACGGCCGCAAAGCCTAGACTCGAGCCCCGCGAGGTGCGAGCCCGCGAGCTGATGACACTCTCCCAAGCAGCCACGTAGTGTTTGCGCTTTCTCAGAATTATGAAAACAAGTTGTTCATGATTGAATGTATAAATTATGTAATCTGAATCTGATGGTAAATGTAGCATAATAAAAGTATTACAGTTGGTATGCGGGCGAAGCCGCGAGTGGGCCGCTAGTATTTAATATTACAAATGTAAAAGTTTGCAACGATGGGAGTTCCACTTACGCGTATAAACTACTGAACGGATTTAGATGAAATTTTACAGTAACTTATTCGTCAGAATTGTACATACGCTTTAACTTACTGTAAAATGAATAATAACTTACATACACTTTTGAAGCCGTCGTGGCACGTGAGGTGACGTTTGGGTTTGATGCCCACTCTGCATAATGAATTATATTTTTTTTATCACCGACGTGGTACGAAGACAAAGGGCAGCATTGAATTCCGTCAACCCGTAATGTTTTAAAATTGAGTAGAAAATCGGGCACAGTGTGTTAATAAAATTAAAAGTAAAATCAAGAACTATACTCAATTTATTAAACGTCAAATAATTTACCTCTCGTTCAATAAAGTTAATGCCTCAGACGAGCGAAGAATCGGCTCAAGAAACTCAGTTAAACACTGTTTTCCTCTCCCCTCTGCATACAGCGGGATTCATTGATACAAAAAGAAAAAATAACGGTATAAAACTATAAACATTGAAACAACGATACAAAGGAGTCTCAATACAATCACATAATGAGGTCCCCGCGGTAACGACGTTATAACGGGATGACTCTAATCGTATAACACGTTGAAATCCGCTTTTATTCCATAATACTGATTACTGCTGAGATATGCCAAAGTGAATTAATGTTTACTTTTAAGTAATGAAAATGTTTTTATTTCTTTTGCTTTAATAGAGAAAAAGCGGCGTTGAGTTCTGTCACTTTAGATTTTAAGTTTTTTTTATTTTATTTTGTTGATAGAAACCAGAGGAAAAGAGTAATTTATCTATTTCTAAATCTATATATAACTCTTGTCTTCTTTTTTTGGGGGTCCACGATGGTAAGCTTGCCCGCAGCGACCCTTGCCAGAGAGGAGAAATGGAAGAAAATATACATTTATTAAGAGTGATGGATGACAGAGATTTGGATGTTATTTCTGTGACTGCGAATCCAACCAAGCGAAATGGCATTGACAGACCCATTTACCGAGCTGTCGGGTCGCTTTCTGGGCCGGCGTACCAAATAGCTAGCGGGGCTGTCAAGGTGTAGGTGTGGTATTGTCCTCTCGGTTGGTTAGTACAGCGGTTGAATACAAGGCGATCAAGTCGAGACTGCTTTGTGTTCGCTCCAACCTAGGGATAACAAAAGTATTCTTATTAGCGACGTATGCGCCAGTATCCTCAGCTCCATCAAACGAACTCGAGGAGTTTTAGGAGAGTGTCAGGGATGTTTAAGGTAGTGTTAGAGAAAATGGAAGTCTAGTAGTTGCTAGAATAAGGGGTCTGTTCGCAGGTTGGCGCGGCTATATGACGTGTCCAAACTTGGAGTCGAATTACCACATAAGAAGCTGGAAGCTTCAAAATTCACAGATTAGAGAGAAAAGAGTTTCCAAAAAGCTAGACAGCAGTGAATCTGGAAATGGGAATATTGAAGTAAGAAGTAAGTGGCAGAACCTTAGGAATTGTGTATGATAAAGGAAACAGAGATTTTAATAAAAAACGCGGCGAATGGTGGGATGATGAAGTGCAAGACGCTGTAGAAATAAAGAAGAAAGCAGGCAGGATTATAATGCCTCAAGTAAGAATAAAAGTATAAAAGAAATAAAACAGGAAGAGTATAAGCAGCAAAGCATCAAAGGCAAGTACTGATAAAGACGAAGCGTGAAAAGTCAGAGAATGAAAGAGATGAAAGGTTAAGGAACAACTTCAGAGAAAACACGAAGCTGGATCAGATCTTTTCCCTCCGTGACCATCACGAAAAAAATCTTGGTCGTGAACCAAAAATATTCTGTGTAATAAGAAAGGTGTGAAAAAAGTTGTCTAACCCTGAATGTGTATAAGACAAAGGTTGGTATTTGAAAGAAATGAAGAAAGGACGAAATGCAAGATCAGTGTGAATTGAAGTGGTATATTTGGGAAGTATGTTCAGTAGAGATGGAAGATACGAGATGGATGTAGAAAGGCGTATTTCTGCCGATAACAAGATTAACGGTGCCTTGGCTGCATTGATGAGACGGCGAAACGTCAGCACAGCTGCACGTTTGGCTATACACAATGCAATTTTGGTACCGACGGTGTTATACGGCAGTGAATGAAAGAAGAAGAGAATGAATGCTGTGGTGATGCGAAAGAGAAAGAATGAATGCTGTGGTGATGCGATCTCTTCGTAGGATATGGGGAGTCAGCTCAGCTGATCTAATCCGCAATGAAGAGATACAGAGTATATTAGGTACTATTAACTTAATAGCAAACGGCTTAACGGCTGATGTGGCAAAGCACGGCGTTGAGTTCCGCCACTCAAAACACAATGCCTCATAAATGCGATGGAAAGTGGGGAACGGAAGTCTTTATGGGTGACAAAGTGTCTTAACACTAGATTACCTGGATCCCTCTGTCTACACTGCTAAGTACGAGATACGGCGTGAAGCTATAAACATAAAACTTTGTTAAATACGTAATGTACATACATACTCGTTCATACAATTTGTTGTGTTAACCTACACTCCTACATTAATTTTATTACCTCCAACGCAATCCCGCAGAAATCAAAGGCGACCGCGTGTTACAATGTAATAATACTTAAGATAAAAGTACCTTAGCATAAACACACAGCGTAGTGTATACAGACATAGCGCAACAATGATCGTCGCCTTTTATTTGTAATCGCCAGTTGAAGTGATAATGGATTTTTTTAGCCTTTAGTTATGTTTCATCTTTTATTATATTTTATCTTCATACATTTTACTAATGAGCAGAGGTGGTGTAGTGATAAATCACTGTACATTTTTCTTTCTGTTATATATGTATTAACGTGAGGCCAGTTGTGGTGCAGCGGCACGAAGTGTGACTGTGAAACCGACTGGTTGTGGGTTCGATCCCCTCGAGAAGATGAAATATTTACTTAAATTTATATTTCCATTTCTTGGCTCTGGTGTCGAGGCTAAGCGCGGCGTTGAGTTCTGCCACTGAACATGCAATGCCTGCTGAATTCGGCAGAAAGTGGGTGACGGAGTGTCTTAACACTAGGTCCCCTCTGCCTACCCTGCTGTGTGCGGGATACAGCGTGAAGCTGATTTATTTTTTATTTATGTATTAACGTCAGCGGATTACAATATTATTTATTTTCTCATTCGTATTACTTTTACGATCCAATAACATTCTATTTTAAAGACATTACCCATACATAGAAAACTAAATTTTCAATCTAATAAAACATTTACTTTGTAGCAATATTTTCGCATGCAATACTTTATATTGACATAACTTTTTTATTATTAAACCTACCTACCTACTTTAAATGGATCTAATACTTAATCTTATTGAACTTTATTTTATAACAAAGCATTATAAACTTCTGTTATAATAATTGATGAGGCCAGTCGTGGTGCAGCGGCACAAAGTGTGACTGTAAAACCGACTGGTTGTGGGTTCGATCCTTACTCACCAAGGAGATGAAATATTTACTTAAATGTATATTTCCATTTCTTCGCTCTGGTATCAGGCAAAGCGCGGCGTTGTGTTCTGCCACTCAACACGCAATGCCTCCAGAATTCGGCAGAAAGTGGAGAACAGAGTGTCTTAACACTAGGTTCCCTCTGCCTAACCTGCTGTCTGCGGGATACAGCGTTATAACAATTGATTTTGAAACATTAACCACATTCCTCTATATTCTATGAATATCAAAGTTTCGTTATACGCTTAAAAAAAACGAAATAAATAATCCAATATATAAAATTTTAAAGCACATTACTCCTTTAAATATGGTCTAAGCGGCTTAACTTAGCCAGTAGATTGGCATCGGCGGTGAAATGGAATCTTATTAAAGTTGTCGGCTTAACCCATTGTTGGGTTTACGTACTTTGTCTGCCATGGAGTCGTGTGAGCTGCACGTGACAGATATTGCTGATTGCCTCTTATATACGAAGGTATACACTCAATACTGTACTATTAGAAGTCAATAAAATTTGTTGTGGATTATCTTCTTGTAAGAATGGTGGTCGATTTAAGTGGTTTTTTGTTAAGGTCGTTTTTTTTTCTGGTTGTTACATTAATTATCTGTGGGTGATGGTTGCATTTTGTTCTGTATTTTATTATAGTGGATTTGTCAGAGAAAATGCTGTTCCGCATTATATTTTTATTATCAATCTGAAAAAACTAGAGAAATGACAGTTTATGCATACCATGGTAAAGATAAGACACTCCTTTTCAGACTAATTTTCGCTAGATATTGCTTGTTTAGTGGTGGACCTCAACGCTACGTTTTGTTTTGTTACCAGAGTTAGAAAATGAAAATATTTAATTTCTTCAAGTGGGAATCAAACCCACTGCCATCGCGCTTACAGTCAGGCGGTCAGGCAAAGAGCAACGTTGAGTGACGCCACTTATCACACAATGTCTCAAATTCAAGCGGAAAGTCAGAACGGAGTGTCTTGAAAGTAGTTTGCAAAAAAAATCTCAATGATTATATAATTATAATTTAACTATAGATATAGTGTGATTATAATGTCTTAACACTAAATTACCTCTGCCGTCCCTGCTTTGTGCAGCTTATCAGCTTCACGCTGTATCCCACACACAGCAGGATAGGCAGGGGGAACCTAGTGATAAGACATTCCGTTCCCCATTTTCCGCCGAATTTTCCGAGGCATTGTGTGTTAAGTGGCGGAACTCAACGCCAGACTTTTGTCTTGGTGCCAGAGCGAAGAAATGAAAATAATAAGAAATAATAATGCATTTCCTCACGTGGAGATCGAACCCACACCGTCACGTTTCAGTCTCACCCTCGTGCCACTGTGCCACGACGGCCTCTGCCATGGGCTTCGACGGCCTTTGCCATGGGCTTCGACAGCCTTTAAGGAGAACAGCTATACATATTGTATGTAACAAATTGTTACATTTTGTTTCGTTCTCTAACGTTGTCCTCTACATTTATATATAAACTAAACCTATTTACGGTCCCCATACATACTATTATATATAGATATTACTCTCCTTTCGTGACATTTCCATTGAAAAGTCGACCGTGTTAGGTAACCTTTATTTATTATTAGTTTAATATGGGACCAGAGGATTATCATAAATGGTCGGTTTGCTCGAGTGCCTCTCGTCTAGAGTGTGGCTCCATTGTCAGTCGGCAGTCGTTAATTTTGAAACGTTTTGGTTGTGTTATAAATTATAATATGTTAGATTTTAATATTTAGTTTTTACTTGGATTAATAGGTATTGGTAAAAGAAATAACAAATCTATATATATAAAAGGACTTGTGCTGACTGACTGAGGTAAGACGCACGCAGAGCCGTAACCGCTGATGGCAGAAACGTGAAATTTGGGCAGATCTTTATTTTCATATTCTGGACATCCACTAAGAAAGGATTTTGAAAAATTTTAACCATAAAGGGATGAAATTGGGGTTGAAAGTTTGTATGGAAAAAAAATTAAATCGGCACCGATTTTTATAAAATTTTAAATTTGGACTCTTAAAAACATTTCATTGAACACGTGTTTCATGGTTTTTTAGAATTCACCCCCCTAAGGGTGCAAATAAGGGGTTGAAAGTTTGTATGGAAAAATCTTTAAATCACCACCGATTTTTATAAAAAAATTAATTCAGACTGTTAAAAATATTTTATTGAACACGTGTTTCGCGGTTTTTTTAGAATTCACCCCTAAGTGTCCAAATAAGCGGGCGAAGCCGCGCGCGCCCACTAGTAATTAAATAAAATACGAGGCCGGTCGTGGCGCAGAAGCACAAACTCTGGTGTGTGTGAGGCAAAGCGCGGCGTTGAGTTCCGCCACTCAGCACGCAATGCCTCCAGAATTCGGCGGAAAGTGGGGAACGGAGTGTCTAGAACACTAGGTTCCCCCCTCTGCCTACCCTGCTGTGTGCTGTGCGTACGCTGTATCAGCGTGAGGCTGATTTTATTTGATTTATTTAAATAAAATATAGTTTCATGTTGTATCCCGTATTTAGCAGCGTAGTTAACCCAATCAGAGAGACACGCCGCGTTTTGTCTTGTCACTTTAGCGAGGTTATGAAATTAATTAATTCCTTTGAATACAAATCGAACCCACAACCGCAAACGGAAAAAACAGAAAAAGTAAAAGACAAGTAAAAATGAGCTTCACATTTTCTTTTAGCAGTCAGACTGAAAATAGTATTAAGGCACTTCTACATTTCTCCGTTGTCCACCCAAATTCCAGATATTGAATGTTAAATGAAGGAACTAAATACCGCGCTTTAACAAAAAAAAAACAACAGTGAATGCTTTTTATTTTTAGCTTCACGCTGTATCCCGTTCTGTTTTCCACTACTAAATTTCGACCAAATACCTTTGAATACTACATTATAAATATTAAAAAGATTATTTCTTCCAAATGCCCGTGTGGATTAAGAGAACTTTGTACTAAGGCGGCTTTAAATTTAAATGAGGCGTTGTCTGTCCGAAAACTTCACTTGATATATAGATAAAGTAATTTTGATCACAATGTTATCTTTAAATTAAATTATATAACACTAGCTTTTACATGCGGCTTCGCCCGCCTGGTCGAATGGAAATTTTAGAGTTGTGTATGACACATGCCACAGGACACACTGGAGTTCCCGAGGTAACTCTGACAGTTAGGTACAGTTATGTATGTCAAAACGTTTAACATGATGTGACCATAGCCTTCGCTAAATGGACTGTCTAGCACAAAAATATTTTTTCACTTAGAACCAGTAGTTATTGAGATTAGTGCGTTCAACTAAACAAATTTTCAGCTTAATAATATTAGTATAAATGTAAATATAGTCCCATGTGGCATTTGAAATGCAACCATTCTTAGATTATGTAATCTATATGATAGATCAAGTTGTATACTGCACACAGCAAGATAAAGAGAGAGAGAGAGAAACTAGTGTCAGCGAAGACACTTTGTCCCCGAATTTTCCGTCAAAATCTGGAGTAATTGCATGTTGACTAGCGAAGCTCAACGTCGCGATTTTCCTCGACACAACAGCAAATAAATGAAAAAAATGGGAATAAAATATTTTATGGGATTTAGTGGGAATCAAACCACCTACCCCTGCCCCACGACTGGCCTAGAAACATACAGACCATATGCAAAATTGCTTCTAACAGCGTACTATATTATAATATACAGTAAAGAACATTTGACGCCGGTGTTCATTTTAATTCAGCGTCGTACAGATTTCAGTGACTTTGAGTGGAAAATTATTTTGAGGTATTAAAGCATTTTGTATACAAAAGCGGTGCAATTTAGGAATGCACAGTGACTCATTTAAATTTTATACGTGGACGTCAGTTTTGAGCACATTTTTATGTAAATCGCCAGTAATATAACCTAGTTTTTGAATGTTTTTAATGAAATGTATGAATTACAAAAGTAAGTGGATTCTGTCGTTTATTTCAGTTTGCGGATTAGGTTTGGAGAGAATTTAGTGTAAGGGTTTGACATGAATTTGTGAAAATGGTTGATTTGTATTGAAAAATGTTGAAATTATGTATAATTCCAACTTTTTTTAGTACATAAAATAAACTAAAGCTAAGTTAAGCTTTAAAACATTAAAGTTTTCGCTTTATAGACCACGCCTAATATATCTCGTCCGTGTTTTGCATATTCTACTTTCCGTCCAGGCTTCGAGTTATTGCGTACTGAAGGGCGGAACTCTACGCTGCGACTTGTTTTGTTTGTTACCAGTGAAATTATAATAATTCATCCCTCGAGTGGCAATTGAACCCACAAACGTATTTATAGTTAAAAGTTACCGCAAAACGAGTGCCGGCCTCAATATTTATAATACAAATATTTTCCAGAGTTGGTATTAAAATCGAAACCCTGAACACATGAATGTACGATTTAATTATACCACGACTTATTAAAATTCTTTTTGTTCCAGGTAAAATTGCGGAAATAAAGTATGGTAGGTGGCATATTGCTATAGTAATTATGTAGAGCAGTTATGGTAGCTATGACTTTTGCATTGAAATGCATATATTCATTTAATAAACAGGTTTTTTTTAACTATAAATATTTTGCGGAAACTGACAAATTGCGGTGTTATGTTCTGGCATTCAATATTCTCGTACCCTGGCATCGTCCCGGTCTAATTACCCAGGTCTAACTCCAGGTCTTAGACATAGCAACCATTTCTTTTCGTTTCATTCCATTCCATTTCAATCTTTGTTTTTTCCAAATGCTTTCAAATTTCTGGCCCTTGATAGTCTGATCCATATTTCACAGGTTATGGTTTTAAGACCTTCCCGTCTCCTAAATTGGCGGTATCTTCTATCTCTAACCAATCGATGACAATTTTGACCAACTTTTCCTTTCCTCCCATTTATATACCCTCAACTCAATCCCCAGTAAATAATAAATAAATACTTATATTAAAACAACGCAAATTAACAATACAACCAAAGTTATTCGTTGCAATAATGAAAACCGTAAAATGAAATATGCTGGAAATTTAATTATTGTCGTTATTTGTAACTACGTGTTATTTGATTTCTCTCGGGGCTCCATACCGTTCCGAAATAGCTCTGTGCCTATAGAACTGGTACATCCCGCACATAATTCGGGTTAAATCGCTTCAATCATTGGCCAGTGATTAACAGAAGGAAATATTTTATATTAATATAAAGCACCAGTGTATTTCAGTTTTACTCACTGTACTTTGGAGTGAATGTTTTTTGTATAATGACCGTTTCACGCTTGACACTTTATCTACTATTACTACACTTTTCGGTGTAATTTGTGATATGTCATGTTGAGTGCTGGAGCTTAACGCCGCGCTATATTTATTAGGTACTACTACTAAGGCAAGTGAAAATAATTTAAATATAATCATCCTATGCAGGATCGAATCTACAACAATCGCGTCATAGTGATTGCTATTTAAGTACTTATTATTATAATTTTTTACTAAAGGTATGTAAATCGATATATAGGTTTCCAGGTTCCCTCTATCTTATCTTGCTATGTGCAGGATGTATCGTGTAAAGCAATCAGAAAACCATATTAAAATGAAATAAACCAGAACAAACGTAAAATAGAAACACAATCAGGTCATTTACTTAGCCACGTGTCGCCCACAGCTCAGCTGTTCGGGCGTCGACCGGTGACGTCAGCCGCCCTAGCCGCCCTTCCCCCTTACCTCTTCCCTTTACCTCCCTTACCCTTACCTACCCCCTTACCCCTAAAGGACAATTATTTGCAGGATACCATTCATCAAAATGAACCCCGAAACCTGGCTGTATCGTGAAATAGGGTGTTTTTTTTGCGAAAATCGCGCCATTACTGATTATGTAATGGTTTTTTCAGCGATGAAATTGTTAGTTGTTATTTTATTGCTGCAAATAATATTTTTATTTGATTTGAGAAATGTTAAAGATTATTACATTTATTTGACAATAATAATAACATTATAAGTCATTCTATGAACAATGATCGAAAATGCGATTCTCTTTTCAAACGTATACTATACATATAATTTTAATTTATTTATTCTAACCTATATATTGGCTTATAATTCGGTTATATCATAAAAAAGACATGTTAGAACCTGAGTTTTGCATAATCCATAACCATGTCAAAATTCTATAAAATAAATTAAAAATAAAACCAGCTTGTGCCCCTGCGCCACGAGGGCCTTCTATAAAATATTTAGCATTATAACCAAATTTGGAATGAATAATAAAACATAAAACAAGAAAGGTAATGATTTACTCTAAAAGGTTGCCGTGTTCGAAATGATAATTTATATTACATTCGCCCGTTCAGAACTGTGCTATCTAAATATTAATTACAATTTTAACGACCTACGAGTTTAAGTTTATATGAGGGTTTGTTACTTGTTTTATTGTATTTTATAGTTTTTTTTAGCTTCACGCTATTTTCTGTACGTATCAAAGTCGTCAAAGGGAACCTGGGAACCTAGTTAGTAGTAGTAGTAGTAGTCCGTCCGTTGTGACACAGTAACACAGCGTCAGACTGTAAACTAAAATTTTTTAATCATTTTCTCTGGTAAATGAAGCGCGGCGTTCAGTTGCGCAACCCAATAAATAATATCTCGGAAAAATAAACAGAAAGTAGAGAACCTCGCTTTCTATATGAGGGGAAAAGGCGTGAAGGTGAAAACAAACACTATTAATATTTTATTTATCTCCAATCTGAGAGGCCAATCTTGCATCAGTATGTACAAACTGAAGGTCCGTACTAATTATAGCTGTGACAAGTGGAATTCCACGTGGGCGTCGCCTGCAACAGTTAATGTAATGTAAACATCGTTGCAACTGTCTTTTTATACTTTATTTATGTAGTTGTTTCACTTGTTTTCGTTTTTAGTACTTAATAAAAGAATAATTTTAATAATAAAATTCAATAACAATGTATGTAGAGTACTTATTAGTATGCGAAATTGGAAATTTTACGATGTTTCATGTCTATGCATCACCAGACAGACAGACATTTGCTGTAATTTTCGTGACTTTTCCTCTTCTAACTCTTTAACCAGATTAATGGGTATCTAAAAATGCATATACGCGCCTAATGCATGTACATGTTATTTTGGATAAAGCATTTGATTTCAATATAAATAAGATATCAATTTTAATGAGACTACATTAAATAGATCACAAATCGAAATATTTTAAAATAGCGCAAAAGTATATTTATATGGTGCCGTAATAGCGCAGAGGCACAAGCGTATGACTGTTAACGTAACGGTTGTAGGTTCGATTCTCACTTGGAGCAATGAAATATTCGAGAGAGAGAGTCCCGCAGCAGAAAAAAACTCAAATGACAAAAACATTTAGTTTTATTCTCTTTTTTCTTTTCCATCTCTTACTCATAAAGATAACTTGACATATCACTACCAGCTGTTCTCTTTACCATTTCTTCTTTCTATCGCACATTTAATAAAAAACTAACCCAATACCAAGTTTATAAGAACATTTTGTAATTTTCGCATCGCAAAACACAAGCCCACGCGTATTACAAAACAGAAATCCTCCAATTCTACTCACAAGTGCCCCTATTCATACGTCTATGTTCTATCTTGGTATCTCTAATTAGTTTTTGCTTAAGATTTCACAATTCGCTCCCACGGACAAGTAAAATCGCGGGCTGCGTAACCTTGCGTACGATAAACACGTGACGTCACGTCTATATATAGCGTGTTTGTGTCGAGCGCACGCGCAGGGGTCAATGCACTGACTATCTGAACTGAAGTGGATGGTTATACGCACGTTGTATGTACTAGATCCTAGTTTATAATCTAGAATATAGTGTTTATATGTATGTGTATGTTCGAATAAAGTATGGATTTTTGTATGAACTCGTTTTATTGGAAAAAGGGAATATTTCTTTACTAATCGTATTTTTATCTGTTAAATCTGGGTTTATAAATCGTCTGACATGCATTTGCTTTCCGCTCGATATTTACATCGATTTTTTGTATTCAATATATTTTTTGTGTGATATCGAGATATCGTTGTTCATATTTTTTGTCTTTAAATATGGGTTAGTAAATTATATGCACATTCATTTGCCTTACAGACAGTTTAAACTGTACATTTTGTATAATCAACACAAATATTCACACGGGAATCAAACCAAAAACCAACAAAACAAAACACATAAAAAACACGAGTAAATATCGAAAATTCCCAATTTAAACACGAACTTTTGGCCGTAACCCCGCGTCCAATGAAAATACCGATGCCAGCTTATAAGGATGAGTGAGCATGTCCTGAATTGGCATTCGGTTGTCGGGAACGCTTTGTTCGCGTTATCTGAGCGCACAGCGATGCTAGTAAAACGCTAAACCCAGATACGCGTTACAGGCCCGCTGGATTCTATAGAAATACTGTACTGGCCTGTGCACAACACAATATAGCACGGATGACGGCGTGGAGGATGGATGTTTTGGTTATTTATTGTGTTTTTGTTATAGCGCTATAGTTGTAGGAAATTTAATTGTATAGTAAGAAAAATACATATTTCGTAGGCACATATGGAAAACTTAAAATAATCAGAAAGATTAAAATGCATTCAAATGCTTAATATTTATCTCTACTAAGTATATTAATGGAAATTAAAATATTAGCTTCACGCTGTATCCCGCATATAGCAGCGTTGGCTGGATAGTGTTAGAACTCTTCCCCACTTGACACTCATTGGCGAAATTTAACGTTGCACCATATTTTCTTTCCAAAGCAATAAATGAAAATATCCATTCCCTCGAGTAAGAATCGAACTCACGATCGTCCCTTTATAATCATACTAGAGGGCGCGCGCGGCTTCGCCCGCTTATTAGGAGCGAATTCTAAAAAAACCACGAAACACGTGTTCAATAAAATATTTTTAACAGTCTGAATTAAAATATTTATAAAAATTAGTGGCAATTTAAAGATTTTTCCATATAAACTTTCAACCTCTTATTTGAACCCTTAGGGGGTGAATTCGTAAAAACCATGAAACACGTGTTCAATGAAATATGTTTAAGAGTCGGAATTTCAAATTTTATAAAAATCGGTACCGATTTAAAAAAAATCCATACAAACTTTGAACCCCTATTTCATCCCTTTAAGGTTTAAATTTTTCAAAATCCTTTCTTAGTGGATGTCCAGAATATGAAAATAAACATCTGCCCAAATTTCACGTTTCTACCATCAGCGCTTACGGCTTTGCGTGCGTCTTACCTCAGTCAGTCAGCACAAGTCCTTTTATTATAATCATATTCTGCGACGGCGGCTACAAGGAAAGTAAAATACATACATACATAGATATATATAAAGTAGCGCTCTCTAAGCGAGTCGAAATCTACACGTGTCTAGATAATTTTGTTTTGATAGAACAGTTCTGTGTGTATAACGGTCAAGAGAATTCACGACGGCTGTACATATTACGCGCTAAGGTTTGTGGCGAAATTTCTATTTGAGTGAATGAACCCATAAACTTTAATTTATTCATCTATACTAATATTCTAAAGCTGAAGAGTTTGTTGGGTTGAACGCTCTGATCTCGGGAACTTCTAGTTTGAAATTAAAAAATATTTTTGTTATGGATAATCCATTTATCGAGGAAGGCTGTAGGCTATATTTATTAAAAAGCTAGAATTAAATATAACAATTTATTTTTTAAATGAATCAATATGAAACTACTATTAATATACTCGTGAATGAATTATTTGAATTCTAATTCATTAATTATTTTATCGATGTATTTATATTTCGTGACATACATACGTACAAACAGTTATGGTTCAATTCGTGATAGGGTTAGTAATTTACCATAACTATATAAACACACATGATAAATGTATTCTCTTTTAAGAATGCAAGAAATAAAATGTTTTTTTTTTTTATTTTATTCTCTCTTGTGAGGATTTCGGTTCTGACTTTCCGCCCAATTTGCGAGACATTGCGTGTTAAGTGACGGAACTCAATGCCGTGCTCGGTCTTGTTACCAGAATGAAGAATTGAAAACAATTCATTTATCCGAGTTGGATTTAACCTACACCCGTTGCTTAAAACGAGTGGGATTTAACCTACAATCATTGCTTTAACAGTCTGATTACGCTACGTAAGGACCCTCAAATACCAACATTATACATACATATATACATATCAAACTGATAAACTCCTTTTTTGAAATTAGTTAAAAAGGCAGTAGAATTCGACGGCAAGTCTTTCTTCAGCCAAGGCTCCACAAACACTGACTGACTGGATCGTGGAAAGAGAGGCGACACGTAAAGCGCTTGGTAGTTTCTCGCTTTTATGTTTTTACGTAACGCGGTCGTTCAACTCGCGATTTTATGATTATTTTATTCGCAGTTTTAAGGTTTAAATGTTCTATGACTGTGGATATTTGATTTTTGGTTTTGGGATTATAATTTTGGGGCCACCGTGGCGGGACAACATCTGACTGTTAACACGACAACTATGAGTACGAATTCCACGCTGTGTGGTACGTAGGTGAGGAAACCTTTTCTCATTAAGCCAATTCCGCTCCTCATTTTGCCTAGTTACCAGAGCGAGGAAATGAAAATATTAAATATTTCATCAGACGCTCTTGACTGACTTATACTATGCGGAATACTGCGTAAAGCTAAAAAAATCTTATTTTGACATTTTCAATGTAAAATAAGCACAGTTATCTAAAATAAGACAGGATAGGCACTTCACAAAATATAATAATATTTGAAAAGATATTTTATAAATAAACATTTTCAATAAATTCGAGTTTCGACTAAACATAATTAAACAAGATTCTTATCGTCCGAAGTTACGATATGATCAAAAAGTAAATTCAGAAGTGCCCAGTTTTTAAGTGCTTTTTACTTTTAGCTTACTTTCCGAGGTTTTGTATTGATTGAATTCACGATTCGTAATTAAATATCTACATATATATTGTATATATAGTATAAAGGTACATATACTTTATTTTTAATGGACAATGGGATTTGGTCTGATAGTCGGCACTATAGTAAGTAATATAGTAGCGCGTCGGTTGTGCGTTCGAGTTATTTTTATTTCCTCATTCTTATAACAAGACAAATCGCGGTGTTTGTTCCCGCCACTTAAATTTCAATACTTCGAAAATTGTCTGGAAAGTCAGTCATCTAAAGACTAGGTTCCCTCTGCCCCACCTGATTTATGCCTGACTGGCTAGCTAACAACGTGAAAATGTAAAAAAAAAAATGATGAAGAATCATGTATTTAGCAGAGAAAAGCAGATAAACCAAGTGTCAAGATATTATCTTCTACATTTATTGTACAATTTTGAGGTAGTAGTATTTTAAAGAGGTTTCATGATGATTGGTGAAACACGGTGTCATATTTTATCTTACTAAAGCGGGAATATGTATTAAAATATTTAATTTACTTTAGTAAAAGTCAAACCCATATTCTCTGCGATTATTACATACCTGTACCATAATGACCTCTTAAAGCAGACAAAAATATAGTATAGTTCTCCATTTTAAACTTAGTGACAAATTTCATAATCTAACCAGTCTAACGGGCCGCGGATTCGTACATTGAACTCTCGCCTTTTATAGTCAACACGTATGCTACGACAGCTAACGCTGTGCTTTATTAGGATTAAATATTTAATTACGATTTAGGGCCTTAACGCTATGCTGGTGTCATAAAACGTGAATAGAATCTCAAAACAGTTTATATAATAGTTCTATATTATAAAGTTTGTTTATGTAAGAATTTGTTTGGTTCAACTGATCTAAGGAACTATTGATTCCAATTGGTAATTCTTTTTAATAAAAAAAAATCAGCTTCACGCTGTATCCCGCGCACAGCAAGGCAGGCAGAGGGAACCTAGTGTTAAGACATTCCGTTCCCAACTTTCCGTCGAATTCTGCTTTGCACCTCGACACCAGAGCGAAGAAATGAAAATATAAATTTAAATTCTAATAATTCTTAATAATGTAATTCTTTTTGTTGAATATTCCATTTCTCGAGGAAGACCTTAATGATATTAACTAACTAACTAACTTACTTACTTACTTACTTAGCTTCACGCTTTATCCCTTGCGGGGTAGTCAGAAAGAACGGAGCGCCAAACGCTACGGTCTCTACATACCTCTTTCGCCTCGTCCACTGTCATCAACCTCTTCATACATGCCCTTCGGGGGGTCCTCATGCTTTTTACGTGACCTTCCTCCAGTATCTTTGATACTGTGTTTTCGAAGGTCAACCGAGGTCTCCCCCTACCTCTCTTACCGCTCACTTTTCCATCATAAATCTTTTTTGCCATTCTTTCATCACTCATTCGTTCGACGTGCCCAAACCAGCTGAGCACGTTCTTCTTCATTCTCACCGTGACATCCTCGCTAGTACCTGCCATTCTGTGTACCTCTTCATTGCGGATTCGATCAGCTAAGCTGACTCCGCATATCCTACGAAGAGATCGCATCTCCACAGCATTCATCTTTCTTTCATTCTTCTTCTGTAATACCCACGTTTCGCTGCCGTATAACAGAGTCGGTACCAAAACTGCATTGTGTACGGCCAAACGTGCAGCTGTGCTGACGTTTCGCCGTCTCATCAATGCAGCTAAGGCTCCGTTAACCTTGTTACCGGCAGCAATACGCCTTTCCACATCCATCTCGTATCTTCCATCTCTACTGAACATACTTCCCAAGTATACCACTTCATTCACTTGTTCTAATATCATACTATTTATTACATTATATTAATTCTTTTTAGCTTCACGGTGCACTTAGCAGGGTAGGCAGGGGAACCTGAAAACATAATGTAAAGTTACTCCGTTCCCATTAAGATCCTTCCATTCCCCATTTTCCGCCAAATTCTGAAGATATTGCGTGTTGGGTGTATTATTTCGATGTAACTCAACTGTGTCACGTGTAAATTTACCAATTTTTTACCAATTTTTAGTTCTTTTCATTTGTTCTTGCGAGCGAAACTACGTTTTAAAGCTAATTGAAAAGAAATTTAATACTGTAAAATTTGAACGTTTTTTGTATAATATATTGATATAAAGATATGTGTAAATAGACTAGGTTCCCTGCTTTAATTGTTTTATGGATCCTAGTGTTAAAACACTGCTTGCATCATCGCACTCACGCGCAATTTTCGAGACATTGCGTGTTGTGTGCCAGAAATCAACGCCGCCCTTTGCCTCGTTAGGTGGTACTAACGCGAGAAAAAGGAATCGAACGCAGAACCATCACGCATAACCTCATTAGATAAAAGATCCCGCAACAGATAAAAGAGTATACCACATCTGCCACGTTACCTCCCTAACCTATTTTCGCCATGACTTTCGCCGTGTCACAGAGGTGAAACGGTGCGCTCTAAATATAAAAGTTTATGAGATCTTCAGAATACGCACAGTTTTTCAACGAAAATAACCCGTGACCTTCGCGCTGTTAAACTCTGCACGCAATAACTGTTATGTCACTGGGTGGAAATGTCGTCTGTTTGGAAGAACTGTCGCATGATGATATTATAATTATATATGTTTTGTAATAATTTTTTTTTATATAGTTTGGAATTTAATAAACAGTAAAATTTTGAGTGGTGCTTGTAGGTACAATTTTTATTAGGGGGAATGCATTACTTTTATTTCTTCGCTTTGGTAACAAGGTTAAGCGTGGCGTTGAGTTCGGGCACTTAATTTTTTGAAAACGGGATGGTTCGTGGAGAATGGAGTGTCTTAACACTAAGTCCCTTTTGTCTACATTGCTATACTAGTATGTGTAAAGTAAAACAAAATACAAAAAATCATTCATTCATTTTTACATATGAAATCTAAAAGTCATTCTCCAGCCAAAACTTTACAGTCGTTAACGTTGAAATAAACAAATAACGTAAAAAATAATGAAAATACATGAAAATAATATAAAGCCATGTCCTGTTTGACGACGAAATATGTCAGTCAGTTCAATATTTTTGAGTTTTCCGGGCGTGGTGTGTAAACATACAAGTTGACTGTTTGCATGGAGACTGTTGATGACATGGACGTTGTAGGTATAAAGGAAATGCTTCTTATATTTTTTGTTTTTTTTTTAGAGGAAAGGCAGAAAGAATCTAATACTAATATTATTCTGTTCCTTGATATACATTTTTAGGATATTAATAGAGCTTAATAACTATTAAATTTTCATTTAAAAGTGAAAAATTAATAAATATATTTATATATAGGTACATAAAAAAACCGAACATAAAACACTAAAACGAAAGAGAAAAAGCCCAGTTATAGAGAGAACGGAGTGAGAAAAGCCACGGTCTCTGCATATTTATTTCGCCTTGTCCAATGTCATCAACCTCTTCATACACGCCCTCTTGAGGATCCTCATGCTTTTTACGTGACTTTCCTCCAGTATCGTTGATACTGTGTTTTTGAAGGTCTTTCCTACCTCTTTTACCTCACCGAAACCACCTCATCGCGTTCTTCTCTATTCTCACTGTGACATCCTCGCTAGAATCGGAATCGGAGTTTTATATATTTATATACATATACATATATATAAATAATATATTTATATATATATATATATATACATATATATAAATATATAAATTAAAAGTAATTAGTTGTCCGCTTTCTCTTTATATTAGTTGCATTAATTTACAGTTTACGTATCTAACGCTCGTATATGATGACGGCATTATCGCACTTGTAACGATTATTTTAAATTTATTGCTAAAAATCTATGTTAATGGAATAATTAAATTTTACAATAAATAAGTAAATAAATAAATAAATAAATTGATTTTAATTTTGTATTTTAAATGAAGCTTAAGTACAGCTATAATATTTTTGTTTCCCATTATGCTTAGTTTAGTGCGGCGTTGAGTTATTCCACTCGAAAACACATTATTTCCGATTTCTCTACTTTCTGTATATTTTGAGAGATATTGGGTGTTGAGTGTTGAAAAACAACGCTGTGCTTATCAGAAATGGAGAAATGAAACAAACTCCAATATACTTATTTAGAAAACGCATAAAAATTTAAACGTAGCGGGACTCGAACCCGCGCCTCCTGGAAACCGACCAGACTCCAATCCAGTCCAATCCATCTATCTTTTTGCTCTGGCAAGATAAAGCGCGGTTTTGAGTTACGCCGTTAATGAACGGCGTAACTCAAAATTGTCATTGTCATCAAAATCCCAAAAAACGTCTCTAGTTACAAAAAAAAATTGTTTCGCTTATCTTTCATTCTGAGCTAAGGCCGCTTCAATATATATTGTAATACCTAAATTGTAAACATTCTTTACCGAAAATTTTGGTGCCAAGCATTTTTAATTCGTGTTAAAAATAGGAAATATGCGCAAATAATTTTGATCCCTGTGGCTACTGTCACGGGAGTTTCTATTAGGTTGTTCTTAGAAATGGGATGTTTCAGTGAAAAAATTGTAATATTGAGATTTATAGTGATATTCGTGAAGTATTAATTTTTTTTCGAGTTCATTTTCATTTTAGTATGAATTTAATGTTTATTTCGACGGTCCCTACGTAGATAAAGTCATGTCAAAAACGTCAAAATTTTTTTATTGCATAAAAGGCTTCAGATTGCCCATACGCTCGTGCCTATATAGGATTTTTTCATAAATATTATCTATTTTTCTAATTATACAACTCGTATAAGAGAACAAGTACAATCATTAGAAAAACAGTATATCGTAGATGCGGATACCTTAACATGTCGTCATTTACTTCGTCTAAAAGATCGACGTAAGGGCGGTCATATTCGGACATGTCCGTTTATACTATAAAAAAGTTTATATCGAAGAGCGGACATGTCAGATACCACCGCTTTTACATTGAAATCTTCATTTATTAAATTAAAAAAAACACACGTTAATTACTAATTATTATTAATACCATTATTTATATTATTAATTACATTATTTTGGACGTAATTTACTTTGATAATATTGATAATGTAGCTGGTTTTGTTTAGTTTTTTTATTAATATTTTACTTTGGTTACGTTTACTTATTATTTTTGTTTATTTAAATTAGTTAGATATTTTTTTTAATAATAATATTTTTTCTACTTATTAATCTTTTTCAGATTATTATGATCATTTAGGCTTATATTTCCTTACCAATCCTATTAAAAACTGAAAACAATTTCATAAATATACTTAATAAGCACTCGTATAGTTCAAGCGGACGAAGCCGCGTCCGGGACCGCAATTATAAATCATTCATTATAAATTTAAAATGTTGATTTGTGGTTTAAAAATATTATTTTCAATTTTTGAAATAACTTCTGATTTAAGATTTAAAAGAAATGTTGATTGTATTAACTATAAGTTAAGAATAAATATGTTGAATTGAGGTTTCAAAGTAAATATTTATATGAAGTTAATTGCTATATTTTATTAACTTTACTCATTTAATTTAAATCTTACATAAGACGTATTATCTTTCATATCTACTGTGTCGTGCAGCCAATTAAATAAAAATAATCGAACCGAATGTATTCGGCACTATAACCGAATAATTCGGCCGAATACGAATATTGAAAAAGATGCCGAATACGCCGAATACCGAATACCAAACGAATATTCGGCGCATCTCTAATAATTACTCTAAAAATATAATTAATTACAATATAAATTGTGCTTAATTTTTAATCAAAATTCTTTTTCTGTTCAATGACTGATTACGTCTACTTGAATTAGAACCACATATAAAGATACATGTAGACATTAATATACTTTTCACATTAATTACTAACGATAAATAGATATTTTGGAATAATTTTTCAAATATCGTAATAATTACATATTTTCATGAAACATTTATGTAAGTCCCATTTAAAAACAATGATTTATTCTTTTCGCTGAATAAACAGATATCTTAGACATGTCTGACATGACTTTATTTTGATGGCACAGTAGAAACAGTCTACTAGCAGTTTTATTAGGAAAATGTCATAAAATTACATATTTATAAATGCCATTTCATAATTTGTAAATATAGTAACATATTATTGCAAACATATATTCATGATGTTGTTTATTTATTTTTAAGAGCAAGTTGAACCTTTATTCTGCTCTCCTGTAAACCTGCTTTTTTGACATATCGTTTTATACGTAGGGACCGTCGATTTATTAGGTATGTTAATTGATCTTTTATTATATTGTTTTTTGTTCTTAAATATATGAAGATATGTTTTTTTTAACTTCACTTTGCATCCCGCACATGGCAGGATAGGCAGAGGGAACCTAGGTACCTATTCCATTAAGACAATTTTGTTTACTATTTTCCGCTGAATTATTGAGGCATTGAGTGTTGAGTGGTGGAAACTAAAGCTTCGTTTTGCCTCGCTACCAGAGCGAAAAAACATTATTTGGAAAAAATTAGGACGACGAAAGTCGGAGTGAACAATAAAAAAAACTGACACAGTTTTCATACATCCACATTAACGCCCAATATTAATAACCTATCTCCAACGTCAATCTTAGATTGTTTCATATATCTATCCAATCTCTAGGTTAGGTTATTAATATTGGGCGTATATCGAAGGAAATGAAGAAAACTATAAATAACCGAAAATGTATCTGAAAAAACAAAACCGTCTTAGAATATAGCTTTTTGTTTTGTAATCGCTATAAGAAATATGAACGTTATAATAACTGTTATACAAAGACGTCCAATAACAGTTACACAAAAACGTCGTCGAAGTAGGACGCCGGATTCAATTAAGCGGTTATCTCGATATAGGTAAAATGTGTAGGCAGTAAGCCCTAAGACCTTTATCCCCAGGATACCTAGCACAAAGCTAAAAAGATTCTTGGGAAAACCTGCTCCTTTGAATTATTTTTAATATCTTCATTTCGTTTTCTATGTATTCGTATTGGTTTGATAAAGAGAGACGGATGAAAAAATCCAAGTACCGCTCAATTTTCGAGATATTGTGAATCGAGTGGCGGAACTCAACGCCGACCCAACTTTGTCTTCTCACCAGAGCGCAGAAATTATAATAATTCATTCCCCACGTGACGCGTTCACATTTAGATGCTATCTCACCGCACCACGACTTATTTATATATGTAAAATTCGATATATTTAATATTTATAGTCTTAACCGAAATTTTAAAATAGTAGAAAATATAAAATAAGTTAGCTTCACGCTGTATCCCGCACACAGCAGGGTAGGCAGAGGGCACCTAGTGTTAAGACACTCCGTTCCCCACTTTCTGCCGAATTCTGGAGGCATTGCGTGTTGAGTGGCAGAACTCGACGCCGCGCTTAACCTCGACACCAGAGCGAAGAAATGGAAATATAAATTTAAGTAAATATTTCATCTCCTCGAGTGGGGATCGAACCCACAACCAGTCGGTTTTGCAGTCACACCTCGTGCCGCTGCGCCACGACCGGCCTCTAAATTAATATTTAGAAAATATTTAATAATTTATTTTTATTATTTAGAAAATATTTTTACTCACATGCACATTATCATATTTTACTGAATTACGTTTTCCTATTTTGATGTTGAAAAATATAGAAAAAAAAACATTTCCGCGAGTGGGAATCGAACCCAAAACCATCACGTTCCAATCACACGGTTGTGCCACGACGGCCTCTATTATATACAAATTACAATGACTAACAGCAATTATTTATAATTATATTGATTAAATCCGATATTAAGCCTAATACTAATGCAGTGAACGCAGTGAAGTTAGTCACTTTCTTTACGTAGCGACGACGCGATAAAACAATGAAAATTGAACTTAAAGTTATATAATAATACAGTCTGTTTTCCATCAATCATCTTAATGACCTTCTTGAGGCATGCATTCGTCAGATTTAACTCTGATTTGACATTTTAGGTCGCCACGAACTTATCAAGGGCATATAACAAGTACTTGTAACTGTTCTAAATATAAACTAGCTATTAACACTCTGTTTATGAAATCAGCTTCACTCTGTATCACGCACATTATAGGGTACACTGAGGGAACCTGTGAACAAAGGCAAACACCACTTGTTAAGACACTCTGTTCCCATTGGGAGGCTTTTGTCTTTAAGAATTTTGAAGGCGTTGCGTTTTGTGTGACGAAACTCAACGCGCACTAATATTATAGTTCTTTTATAATCATTTTCCTTTTCTTATTAGTACCTACAGTGAATCTATTTACTAAATAAAAATTGTCTCTAGTGGGACCACTAAAATATAAAATCTACTTTTAACCCTTATTAACAAAAGTATTACACGAGTTTAGTAACTACAGCAATTTTCTATAGTGTCGAATTTTCTTAAGTGTACAAGTGTGTAAACTTCATAAGGCGAACATGTGTGTAAATAAAAGGGGATTCCCATTAAATTATACTTAGTACTAATATATACCTAAATTTGATTTGGTATTCAAATAATAGATGGAGAACGATGCATTAAATTATGAGTAGAAACTACTTCGGATCCAAAGACAGGCAATGCCATACATTGCCTGCCTTTGGATATAGGATATAGTGCAGGAGTAGTATGACTTTTGAGAAAAAAAAAACATATTGGCAACATTGGACGCTAAGAAGTTTCACCTCATATTCAATTTTTATTAACAACCTCCTTCGTGTTTTCTCCACACAACGTGACATTGGCGAAGTGATATGTGCTCAACTGGCACGCTCGGAACGCCATAATCAAAGAACCATACCATACCAATTTTTATTAACAACTTTATTCATTGAATTATTTAATTAGATCCCTATCTAGAAAATATTTCATAATATTAATTTTAGTGCGTGATACTACCGGTGAGTTATAATTTTGATATAATTTTATATTACAATGTACGTGTAGGTATAGATTATCCTTGTTTAACCAAAACCCAATTTAGAAACTTATTTGCTTAGTAATATTGGGGACATTACTGAACAAATAACTATATCTATTATACGCCACTCATGTCCTCGTGATTATAACAAAAACAACACAAAGTTTGTGTGTTATCGGAATATTATAATTTCAACATACAGACGTAACTACACGACTTAGAAATGTGAAATTTGACATGCAAGTAGGTTAGGGAGTATGGGGGAGTGTTAAGAGAGGATTTCTAGGAACGCATTCAGAATGTGTCGTGTTTCATTGCACTTTACATTTAGAATGGGTCATACATAACTGTTAGTTATTTCCGTTTTACCAAGCGAAGCTGCTGATAAAAATTAGTTTGTTTATCTATATATTTTCAGCTTCATACTGTATCTTGCATCATCTCGCATCTAGCTTAAAGTAAGAGAAGACTTTTGTTTCCCCACGTTTCGCCGACTTCTGAAGGCGTCAGTGCGTGTTGAACGGCGGAACTCAACGCCACGCTTTTTCCCTCAACACCAGAGCGAAGAAATGAAAATATTAAATTAAATATTTCATTTCCTCGAACAGAAATCGAACCCACAAATTGTCACACGCTACAAGCATGCTCCCGCAGGTGTACTCCTGCGCCACGATTGCCCTCCTAGTCACATACATAAATACATACATACAAAATTATGAGAAATCCCATGTAAATACTATGAAATCGATTGTTGGGTGGGTCGCAATCCGCGACTAATGACCCACTAACGACTTAAGTTCGAGCCAGACGTTCGCCCCCGAATAATTGATGATACACTGTTTTCATAAATGGGTCCTAGTGTTACTCTAGCTCTTACAAAAGCACTTTTTATATTATTGAATATTTATTATTTATATAGATAGGTATGGGTAAATAATATATTGATAGGTTTTATTGGAGACTAGCGGCCCGCCCACGGCTTCGCCCGCTTAAAATACATGATTATTGATTTAAGCAGAATTGATTGATAACTATAATAAAATAAAATAAATAAATAAATCAGCTTCACGCTGTATCCCGCACACAGCAGGGTAGGCAGAGGGAACCTAGTGTTAAGACACTCCGTTCCCCACTTTCTGCCGAATTCTGGAGGCATTGCGTGTTGAGTGGCAGAACTCAACGCCGCGCTTAACCTCGACATCAGAGCGAAGAAATGGAAATATAAATTTAAGTAAATATTTCATCTCCTCGAGTGGGGATCGAACCCAAAACCAGTCGATTTTGCAGTCACACCTCGTGCCGCTGCGCCACGACTGGCCTCACACCCTATAATAGAATGACAAACAAATATAAAGACAACATACAACAACATATATAATATAAAGACAACTATAATGACTTCTAATATGATTTTTTGTTACTTTAATCTGTAATATTCTATTATGTTTTTTTTACGACATTATCGTAACTTCTGTAAGAATTTTTGATTGTTTCGAACTAAAAAATATGACCAATGTCGATATTTGATATTCATAAAATATACATAAAGCTAATTATTTATTATATATATATATATATATATATATATATATATATATATATATATATATATATATATATATATTTGTAACATTACGTTCTTTTTACCTATGTTGTGTTTTTTAAAGCTCTGTTAAATGTGCTGATGTCACTTAATAATTGTACTGCTTCAGAAACAGTCTTAAATGTAAAATTATTAACTTGGTTAAGGATTCATAATATTCTTTGTAAAATAACTGTAATGTTTGCATATTAACTCCTGTTTGCATATTATTAGATAAATGAATAATTGGTAAATATGTAGTTATTACAGAGTACACGTAGAAAGGATGTTTTTAGGCATTTTTATATAGATTTATTTCAAACGAACGAACGAACCAAAAAATCTATGTATTTACTTGATATTTCTTTGAAGATCAAATCGTTCTTTATCTCTGTGTTGAATTAATTACGATTTAAACTTTACTGTTACGATTTATGAAGGTAATCTCTACTAACAATTCAATTTTGTTTACTTAAAATAAATAAATCAGCTTCACGCTGTATCCCGCACATAGCAGGGTAGGCAGAGGGAACCTAGTGTTAAGACACTCCGTTCCCCACTTTCTGCCGAATTCTGGAGGCATTGCTTGTTGAGTGGCAGAACTCAACGCCGCGCTTAACCTCGCCACCAGAACGAAGAAATGGAAATATAAATTTAAGTTAATATTTCATCTCCTCGAGTGGGGATCGAACCCACAACCAGTTGGTTTTACAGTCACACTTCTTGCCGCTGCGCCACGACTGGCCTTGTTTACTTTATTGTATAAAATATTGTATACTAGTGCTTCAAAAATATATATTTTTATCAACAGTCATATAATCAAGACGTTTCGAATGTCATTCTTTAGCCAGGGTCATACCAGCGCGATTTCTATATAACATTCGCTGGCAAGCTAATGCCTTGAGTTCATTCAAATGACGATAACTTTTTTTTTAATGAACCGATTTTGATGAACCAAACTTTAGAACCTAAATTGAGTTAAAACAAAGCAATTGGTGAAATTTTCAAGTAAATCGGTTCAGTAGTTTCAGAGAAAAATGCGGACAACAATATGTCGACAGACAGACAGACAGACAGACAGACAGACAGACAGACAGACAGACAAGAAATTCAAAAAAAATCTTTTTGCTTTCTATTAGCCTTTTTAAGTGTCCCTCTATCCATTTCAGTCAAAATTACTAAATGTACAGACAAAATATTTTTACTGTCTTATTATATATAGAGATAAGTATAGGTAATTGTTTACCTTAAGGCCTTCGTGGCGCAGAAGGAATGACTGTAAACGTGCGTACGTGTGATGATTGTGGGTTCATCTCCCACTTGATTGAGTGTTTTTTTTATAAAACACGGTTTGGGTTCTATAGTTTAGGCAATGTCTCTAAAATTTTGTGAGGGTGGAATACTTTCTATTCTGGAAATTGAGTATCTTAGCATAACAGGGAGCGTATTAAATTAATTATGTGACCAAGCGTGGCGCAGGAGCACAAAGTTTGATTGTGAAATCGACTGGTTGGTCGAGGAAACGAAATATTTATTTATATTTATATTTTCATTTCTTCGCTCTGATGTCGAGGCAAAGCGCGGCGTTGAGCTCCGCCAACCAACACGCAATGCTACCAGATTTCGGCGCAAAGTGGAGAATGGAGCGTTTTAACACTCTGTCCCTGTGCCTACCCCGCTGTGCGCGGGTTACAGCGTGAAGCTGATTTGATTTATTTGATTTTATTTATTTATTGTGTTTTGTTATGTGTTTAATATATGTCATTAATATATTTTTATTCTACACGGCGTTTCCCGCATATAGCACATTGAGCAGAAAGAACTCAGTGCTAAGACACTGCGTTTCCAATTCACCTCTCAATTTTCGAGTCATTGCATGTAGAAAGACAGGACTCATCGTCGGTCTTTGTTGTTATAAGGGCGAAGATATAAAAATAGTTACTTTGAGTGGAAAACGAACCCATAACCGTCGTGCTTACTATCACTGTCACACTTGTAGAGTAGAGATATAGCGCAGCACTCTATAGTTATGTTGTATTCAAATAAATAATATATCTTTACAATATAGTAAATTTATAGTTATGTTTTAAGTATATTAAATATAACCTGAGGAGAATATATATGTAAATAATAAAAAATAAATTTTATTTATACAATAAGCCAATGTAGAACAACGTGACGAATAATCGATTATTCAAAAGCGACTCGTAACTCGAGTCGTTAGTCGCTCATTAGTCGCAACTTGTGGTACTCTGAGACTGAGAGATGTATTACCTCCATGTGGAATACCGCATTTATTCTATTATTGTAAAACTTTTATATTTAAATAATATCATATTGTAGGTTATTTTTATACAAGTTATAAGCAAATGATTGTGGAGATATATGTATGTATATTTTGTTTTACTTGTCGTTTAATTTTACTCACGGCGTTGAATTCCGCCACTCAACGCCGTATATTTTATGGTGGAACTCAACGCCGTCCTTTGTTAACCAGAGCGGGAAAACGGGGAATTTATATAAAACGGTAACGGGTGAGGATCCAATCTACAATCACCGTCACCGTAGGCCTCAATTAATTTAATTTTACATCAAACTGGATTCGAATCGACAACCTTACTTCGTCTATTCTAATTAAACAGCCCGCTTTCATTACAGGAGTAACGTAATGTTAACACTTCTGTAAAGATAATATGAAACTGTTATTTCAGTACTAACGTTCGACCCCACGTCCGCGCGCACGCTTCAATGGCTTACCGAAAATAACAATGTTTAGTTAATTGATTTTGTTAAAATAGTTATACTGTATATGTATATATTATAGTTAAATATTTTTGTCAAAGTTTTTGGTCAATAAATTTTAATGACTATGGTATAAGTGAAAAGTAAAACGATGTTTACAAAAAAAATGTTGATTTATTTATTTTTTATTTGCATGCATGTAAAATTAAATTTAGATAAGCACAGAGAATGTTATATAACCACTCTATTTCCGCCATTTTTTAACAAATTTCGAGACAACGCGACGCGTGTTGAGTAACGGAACTCGACGCTGCGCTACGTACAAGAGTATTGTAGAATTTAAATCAACAATACTCTTGTACATATTATATATATATATAGATATTTCAATTATATAGATATTTCAAACAACGCCACTTAATGTCAGTTAATGTCATTTGCAGACATATCTTTTTAAAGCATATCTTTCATAATGGTAAACAAGAAAAATGATCACTAAATTGATGTAAACACGCATATTAAGCAACAGTGGCTATTTGCGATCTGCACGAACATCCGGTCGTATGCGTTGCCAACATTGAGAGGTTTATAATTTTTGCTCACAAATTTAAAGTACTTTTTCTAGTTTTAACGATTATTGCACTTACTCGTATAATATTACGATTGTTTTAAATTGTTAGTATTTTTTATCGAGATGCCCAGGTTTACAAGGTCACTGCCTAATACATACATCAATGCTGTCAATTATTCAATAGAATATAATAATGTAGGAAATAATAAGTTTAATTCCCGAAATGAGAATCAAACCCTCAAGCATCGCGTTTCGAGATCAATGCGTCACGATTGCCTTAGATTTCTTTGTTACGGTTATACCCCTTGCGAGAGATAGCCCGCGCTTAACGTTCCATGATTTCTGGCTACCCCGCTAAAGAGGGTCAATGATAGTAAGTAGACTTGCTGCGATCTCTGGCAGCCTTAGTTTTCCCGCTGGTATGATAAGTCGCCGTGAAAGCGACTGCGATGAACTGACCTAAAAGTACCTAGTTATACATACTCTATAGTATAGATTCTAAACTTATATGATTACTAAGCGAAATCCCAGCACGTTCCGCCCACAATACGCTACATACAGCACACAGGACTAATTGTCCGGCGCCCGCTATCGCCGGCACTAAAAATTTAATGCTCCCTAATT
Organism: Heliconius himera; assembly: GCA_021202915.1. Lineage (NCBI taxonomy): Eukaryota > Metazoa > Arthropoda > Insecta > Lepidoptera > Nymphalidae > Heliconius > Heliconius himera. The sequence goes on from JAJHJA010000046.1 coordinate 1,798,902, forward strand.
TCGTGCGATAAACTTATCGCCACTTCGAAATGGAATCGCGTCTACATTGTCGCGCTGTAGGTGCCTCTGCTGAATGTAACCTTTGTGTTTACATTCTTTATATAGTATTATATTGTTGGATGTAAACGTTGTTGTAAATGCTGTGCGATTAGATTACTTTTAGGTTAATTCAACTGTTATTGAATTCTGTGTTGCCAGCAGAGGGAACCTGATGGGTTTATCTAATGATATTTTCTACGGAGGGAATGAACTTGAACTTTGAACAGATATGTTCGTGTAATGGTTTTTTTTAGTTTCCAGAGTGAATATTTGGTTGGTAAAATTTTGGGGTGGGCACAAGACTATTCTTAGGTGTGCACGGCCTACCGGGCCTGCCCTGTTGCTACGCCCATAGGGAGCCTATCATCCTTAACCGTTGCAAACTTTTCGCCAAATTGTGGATGCATTGCATGTTGAGTGGCGAAACTCAACACCGCGCTTTGCCTCGTTACCAGAGGAAATGAAAATATAAAATATTTCATACCCCCGAGTGAAAATCGAACTCACAAACATCACGTTGCAGAGGCAAGCGAGTGTCTCATCGCAACGACGGCCTCAATACATTATTATTTTATTAAAATGTTGTTTTCTTGCTATTTAGAATAAAAGATTGTTGTAGATTTAAAAAAATATAAGCATTTACCCATTTCTTATCTAAATGCGGTGAACAGCTCAAGCTTTCAGTTTACTGAACGTAATCTGCATCTTCAGTGTAATATGACGTAATTTAGTAAAGTGGTCCCTTAGCTGTCCTAAAGTTGTACGCAAATATATAGTTTTTTTTTGGTTTGGAATTTCAGTTTTTTATCGCTACTTCTTTTTTAGAATTTGGGAAAAAGTATTTTATATTTTTTTGTTTTAAGAATTAAATTTAAATCTGACCAAGTGTGAGTCGGACTCGCGCACGTAGGGTTCCGTACCATTTTTGTATTGTTTTTTACTAATTAAAGTAGGGTTCCGTACCATTTTTGTATTGTTTTTTACTAATTGTTGTTATAGCAGCAACATAATCTGTGAAAATTTTAACTGTCTGACTATCGCAGTTCATATATGTTATGAACTTTGGAGACAGATGGACAGACAGACCAACAGGACAGACAGACAGACAGGCAGACAGACAGAGAGACAGGCAGACGGACGGACGGATAGCGGAGTTTTAGTTAGTAATAGTTTTACATTCTAAGTATAAAATCCTAAAAGATATATAAAAAGAAAAACAACAATTCCTTAGCTTGATTTGAAGTCGTCGTGGCGCATGACAACGTCTTACTATAAACGAGATGGTTGTGTGTTCCATCCCCACTTGGAGGAATGATTATATTTATGTTAATTTCCCCGCTGTGGTAGAAAAAGCGCGGCGATTACTAGCGCTTCCTAAAACGCAGTCTTGAGATTTGATTTGGGGAACGGAGTGTTTTAACGGTAGGTTCTACTTGTTTATCCTGTTATATGCGGGATACAGCTAAAACAGAAACAAAACCAATATTTAATTAATTTTTGATGTAACCAATATAACTTTTGTTTTTTATTCTTTAGGCTGTCAATTATTTCGGTAATTTAATTTTAACAAAAACGTTGCTTCGTCAGAAAGGTATTTGGTTCTTCAAAATGTTTAAATGCCAGTCGTTTGGGGAATGCCTAGAGTCTTACTTATTTTCTTATTTTTTATTATTTTTAGTCGTTTTGTGCCTTTTTAGATAAAGGAAAATGAATTAGTAATATGCCACGTAACTTTTCATTTTCGTTTCAATCTTATACTACTATACTAATATTATAAAGCTGACAAGTTCGTTTGGTTAAACACGCTAAACTCAAGAACTAATGGTTTAAATTAAAATCATATTTTTTATATTGGATAGGTCAGTTATGAGGCAAGTCATCAATTCGATGTAACTCAGTGTATCTGCGGCCAGAGTAAGCTCTGTGGGAGCTTAGAATATGTTATGTGACAACACAACATGTAGTCTTTTCCATTTTGCCATGCTGTAGAAACTGAAACTTAGTTATTAAAACTAAGCGTATTGTTCTGTTCTCAAAATTCGCCAAGATAAAGCAGTAAAAACACAGGATCTCTTCAATTTTTTTCTACGCCTTTAATATTATAACTTACCTCTAAAACAATATGAACTCGCTACCCTATTTACAAGACTTAACCACAAACCTAATGTGCAAACGAAGTCGAGTGTTTCACACTTTTTTATATTTTAACTTTTTCAAAGGCCAAGCCTAAAAGGAAGGTTTTTATGAGGCACAAAGTGTGACTGTGAAATCGGCTGGTTGTGGATTCAATTCCCACTCGAGGAAATGAAATTTTAATTTACATTTAAATTTTCATTTCTTGGCTCTGGTGTCGAGGCAAAGCGCGCCGTTGATTTCCGCCTCTCAACACCTCGCATCTAGAACTCGGCGGAAAGTGGAGAACGGAGTTTCATAACTCTAGGTACCATGCTGTGTGCGGGATACAGCGTGAAGCTGATAAAAATAAACTTTTTCAAAAATATTAGCTATAGCTAGAAATATGTATTTTTAGTTTTATCTGCTACTTAAAATAACATCATTTTCTCTGAATTAAAGAACTAGACATTATATTCTCTAGATATTTAACTCTCAAGAGACTCCATATATTTGGATTGGCTTGATCTACATAATTTACTTAATATTATTTCAGTAACTATTACAACTATATATTTTTTATACACACTATTATTTTATAGTAGGTATTTATACTATTTTATCATAAAATACCGCCACTCAACTCGCAATGGCTCTAGAATTTGGCGAAAAGTGGGGAACGGAAATGTCTGAACACTTTTTTCCCATTTTAACTTTGCCTGCTATGTGCGGGATACAGCGTGAAGCTAAATATATAAATAGTAATAATAAATCATATTACACTTATCACGCTGTACGTTGTAGTGATGTCCATAAAGCGCCGCTCCCAATTTGAGCGTCTGTTGTTTGACTTTGAGTTTACTCTGTTTTGTTAGACAAAACACAGTATAGTGTGTAATTGTACTAAGCGATTATATTGTTTGTAGAAACCCTAAGATTAAGTAAATTAACATAAATGTCTTGAGAATAACATGTTTTAGTTGTACCTTGTCATATGTTGAGTATTTTTATTTTTAAACGGTTATTTTTTAAATTTTAGTTAAGATGATTTTTAAGTAGTGCAGCTTTTAAAGGCGCGTTGGAGGAAAGTCACGTCTAAATGTAAATGGATGATTGGATTCCAACTCGAGATAACAAAATATTTTCATTTCTTTGTTCTGATAATAATAAAGCGCGACGTTGGGTTCTTGTCAATGGTTTCCCAGGAACAACAGAGGGATCTGTTTTCCTGCTATGAGCAGAATACAGCGTGAAGCTAAAAAATAAAAAACAAGTATTTAAGTAAAACTAATTAATAATTTGTAGACCACAGTTACGAATATTATAAAAAAACCTTCATATAGTCAATTCATGTCAGTTCAATTAGTATGACAAACATCAAAGCTGGTTTCCAAACACAAAATAACTCAAAGACAACACTCACTCAACCCACCAGAAACCTCACCACTTACACGACAATAGACCACCGTGGGTTTTCTCGAGTGGGACAAACAGTAGTTTAAAGCAAAGCAAAGCGAAGCAAAGTGAACGGGAAGTAAATACAGGGTGTGCGAGAACAAAGACCGGCCGTGATTGTTATCGATCGGCGCCCTCAGCCCTGCGCCGAAAGGGCCTAGGCCACGTAGTAATCGACTGCACTTCTCGAATTAGCATCGTGGAGTCCTAATGTCCTGATAAGGGTGACGTGTCTTATCTGAATGATTGACTCGTGGACCGAGATGGCGGTTTGGCAGGTTCTGTTAGAATCATTTTGATGTGATAATTCGCGATGAAAAGTTTAACTGACTTGTTGTTCTGTTTGTAGCTTCACGCCTTTTCCTTATAATTGGGTATGTGGAGATGACAGAATGTCAAAACTCTCCGTTTTCCACAGTCCGCCCGAATTCGAGATGTTGCATGTTGGAACTCAACGCCGCATTTGACACTAGCAAATCTATTAGCATTTCTTACATATAGGAAAGAATTATCTTTAAGCCGTCGTGGTGCAGGGGCACAAGGATGCGACTGTAAACTCTAACGTTGTCGATACGATTTTCACTCGGGGAATGAAATATTTTCGCTGTAGTAAAGAGGCTGAGGCCGGTCGTGGCGCAGCGGCACGAGGTGTGACTGCAAAACCGACTGGTTGTGGGTCCGAATCCCACTCGAGGAGATGAAATATTTACTTAAATTTATATTTCCATTTCTTCGCTCTGGTGTCGAGGTTAAGCGCGGCGTTGAGTTCTGCCAAATGGCAGAAAATGGGGAATGGAGTGTCTTAACACTAGATTCCCTCTGCCTACCCTGCTGTGTGCGGGATACAGCGTAAAGCTAAAAAAAAAAAAAAGTAAAGAGGCTGAGCGCTGAGGCTGGCGGCGTTGAGTTCGGCCATTTAATGCAATGCCTCAAGACTTCGGCAGAAAGGAAGAACGGAGTGTCTTAACACTTAGTTCCCAGGTTCCCTCTGGCTACCTCGCTATGTGCTGGATATAAAGTGAAGTAAAAAAAAACACATTTTTACATCCTCCAGTATTTTCCGAAGGAAAGTTCCGTTATATTTGACCCCAGGGCATGGGGTGAAATGCAAACAAACTTATGAAAAGCTTAGTGACCTTTTGTATACTTTTACTACTAAACCGTAACTATTCGCAATACGAGAGTATTACGAGTGTTATTTGTTGGCATTGTTATTACACTTTTTATGTTTTATGTTCATTTTGTTGTTAGATTTTAAGTTCACTTTTATTATATGCTGTATATTATATAATCATTATTCATTATTATAATCAAAATTATGATTATATTATATAAGTATAAATGTTCATTCTGATATGGTGTTGATTATGATAATAACTTATCGTGATTTTAAAGAGTACTCGTAATTATTCACAAACGCACATTGGCATAACTAGATGAATGATGTCAATTATTTCAATTAATAATATGGAAATAATCATGACTGGAAAAAAAATTCAATTGAGATACTTAATTTTATTTAGATTTTTTTTGAGAATGGATTAAAGGATAATGACGACGGTGGTGACAGCTAATCTGCTTTATTTGCTAGGAGAAATATCCAAAAAAAAAATGTATGTAAAAGTTGGGTGGACTTAAAGGCCTAAACTGGAAGATTCCCTTTTTTTGTTGTACTCATAGGAATTTTGAATATCTTTAGTCACTCCAAAATCGAAGAGTTTTATATATAACTATATATATACTATATACTTACATAATATATATACATATGTAGATATACTTATAGGTTCATTAGGCGTGAACTATCAGCGATAATCATGAACGTTTATTGACCTGTCATCGGTGCCAAACGCGTGCCCACATTGCGTAAGTGCCACTTTTTATGGCGCATAATTGGACTGCCTTTTGCGCAAGTTGTAGAATGAAAATCAGTCAATGAAGCATTACATATTTATAACGAACCAGTTTTGGTTTGCGGCTTCGCCCGCATGTTACATGGATGTAATTAACGTGATAAATGGACTAAACAACACAAAAAGTTTTTTTTTTTAATTCGTAACAGTAGTTCCTGAGACCAGTGCCAGTATGCGTTAATTCTCCTTGTTGACGATTTTTATTTGGATAAGAACATTTTTTTAATTATTATATAAAACTCTTACAGTAACGGAAGAGTTTCATGTGTATTTAGATGTACATATAATTAGGTATCAATATCAAAATATATATTCTTGCTGGCAAATCTCCTTTCCCAATATATCGGATAAACTGAGACCTCCTCTAAAAAGGATCGTCGCACAGTTTCGTACACCCTAACACCCGTAGCTTCAGTGTTTGCTCAGCAATTCGCGCCCTCGCCTGCCTCGCCGGCTTCGCCTGCCTCGCCCGCCTCGCCTGCACCCGTCAGTTTTAGTTCTAGTAAACTCGTTCATTATAATGTTGTTAACTGTTTCATGGAAGTCTTTGATGCTTTATATGTTATATATTGTACTAGACTTTCCGAAAGCAGCTTTAGCAACTATAATTTTAATTTTATATTGATTTTAGTAACATAATTATAATCTCTAAAAATCATTAAAGAATAATTTTTCTTTTTATATCTTTTCCATTTCATTCCTGTAGACTGTAGAGGTAGATTTTACGAATTTACTATTTGAGGGCTCACGTACGCTTTGTATAAAATCTGTCTGCAAAATTTCAGGATCGTAGGTGCCTTTTTTAAATTGTGATCTGTAATATATCTATATATATAAAAGGACTTGTGCTGACTGACTGAGGTAAGACGCACGCAGAGCCGTAACCGCTGAACGTAGAAACGTGAAATTTGGGCAGATGTTTATTTTCATATTCTGGACATCCACTAAGAAGGGAATTTGAAAAATTTGAACCCTAAAGGGATGGAATAGGGGTTGAAAGTTTGTATGGAATTTTTTTTTAATCTGTACCGATTTTTATAAAATTTGAAATTCAGACTCTTAAAAATATTTCATTGTACACGTGTTTCATTGTTTTTAAGAATTCACCCCCTAAGGGTTCAAATAAGGGGTTAAAAGTTTATATGGAATAATCTTTAAATTGCCACCGATTTTTATAAAAATTTAAATTCAGACTGTTAAAAATATTTTACTGAACACGTGTTTCGTGTTTTTTTTAGAATTCACTCCTAATAAGCGGGCGAAGCCGCGTATGCCCTCTAGTAAAGAATATAGTTATTAAAAGTCTTTCCAGTTTTTCACACAACGCCTTCCTAACTTGCTCACAAACACGTCTGTCAGAATTGACAGATGAATGATAGATAGATTTTTATCTTTTATAGATTTAATGGGGAGGACATATAATTGAGTCAAATCACTTTATTCTTATTTTTTTGCCTACTGAGGCAGTGTTGCGTGTAACAAAACGTATTTTTGTCAGAATCTATCGTGAATATTTATTGGTTTGGAGTGAAAATTATTACGTTAAAACTTTTTTTTCATCTTTATACTTTTTCTCGCTTAGCAAGGAAGACAGAGGTAACATCAAGACACATCGTGCTCTACTCTCTCCCAATTTTCGAGAATTTGCGTGTTAAGCGGAGAAACTCAACGTGAGGTAAATAATTCATTCTCCTGAAAAGGATTCGAACTCACAACTGTTGCGTTTACAGTGAGACTCGCCACAATGACTTCTTAAAAAAGTCATTTCTCCTTAACATGTAATAAATTAAAAAAGAAAACCTTCCCAAAGTAAGATTCGATGAAAAACGATTAATTTACACATATCCTCATACTATTAAATTACAACCGAAAAAAAATGCATATTGAATATTCAAAACAAACAATATATTCGGTTCGCGTGTCGGAACCTTATCGATCAGTTGCAACCAGCGCGCTGCAATTAGACAATTTCATACAAAGTGCATTATAAAAAATATAAATCACCGAACCGTGAATGGAATTATGAAAATTTTAAATTGAAATTTGATTTACGTTTCGTAGTTACGATGTTAAGAACATACATTTATTGCTAGTCGTTGGCCTCTGTTTCGTTTGTTTGAACTTTGAAGATCATTTCTGTGCAACACAAAAATAAATTTTCAATACTAACCACTAGTTCCTGAGGTTAGCGCGTTCAACCGAACAAACATTTCGCCTTCAATAGCTTATCAAAAGCAAGCAGCAAGTGCAGGTTTTTCACTGCACTCTTAAACAACCCCTGACAATCATTAAATATTAACCGGCCAGAGGGCGCCATTTGCGTTTAGCTACAGCTACTCGTACCACGTTTGTACACTCTGTTTACGTAATCTTTGGTTTAATACTTATGTAAGATACCTTAGAGCTGGGCTATTGAAATGGTGTTATAGTGTGAATGACTTGGAGTCTCAGGAACTACTGGTACAAATTGGAAAAAAATATTTTGCCTTAAATATTTTGCAATGCCTCCAGATCTCGCTGGAAATTTGCGAACGGAGTGTCTTAATACTAGGTTCCCTCTGTCTACCCTGCTGTGTGCGGGATACAGCGTGAAGCTGATTTTTTTTAGTATCTTATACGTTATTCTTTTAGATGAAACCTAAAACTAACTGTAAACGCAACGGTTTTGAGTTCAATTTCAACTCTGAAAAATGAATCTTTTTCATTTCGTCGCTGGGCGACAAGAGACGTACGGAGTATCTGAACACTACGTTGAACATGACACATAAAATCCCGATATCATTTCTAAAACGAACAGTTTTTGTTCTATGCACAAGCAATTATTGACCCGATTCGGGAGCACGCGAGCGGTGGATCGACACGTGGTTTTAATTGCCGGCATCCAGATATGATTGCGATACGATGTAGCTACTTTACAGTGAATTACTGGATTTAGTTTAACTGTTTTAACCGTTGTTACTGGGGTTATTTATGGTATGTACCTAAGGTTGTTTAAATATTTTGTTCTAAAGTTGTTTAAATTTTTGTTCTCATTTTTATTTACTCTTTCTGACTGCCAAAGTGCCGAGTTGAGTTACGCCATTTGACGTCGAATAACCCGATAATTGATGGGAAAGTGAAAAACGGAGTGTCTTAACACTAGATTCCCTCTGCCGAAGCCCTATAATCTGGTAAAAATCGTGAAACTTTCTTTTAATTTTATATAAGAGACAAGAAATCCCCAAAAAATGCATGCTTTTTATATGTTTGGTGATTTTTATAATTCAACGTGTATATAATGTATATGAACCAAATAAAAATATTGCATAATAATTTTGGATTGACCTACTGATTTACATATATTCACAATTAAGCTTACGTTGTAACACCACCAGTTACAGGTAATTACAGTAGGTACTGACACGACAAAACGTACTTTGTATAACTAATAACAAAATGTGATGAAATAACAAAAATAATACCTATTTAAATTTGATTGATCGAATACTGAGAAACTGAATTTTGTAATTGAAATTATTTCTGACAAATATATCAAAAAATTGTAGAGAACATTGCACACAACATTGTAGAGAAAGAAAATCTAGTGTAAGATATCGAATTTCCGTACATTTAAGAAATATTATTCTAAGGCCGCGCTGCAAATGCAAAAGTGCATACTTTATTGCTTCCAGAACTTAAATATAAATATTTTACCGAAAAAACATCAAACCCACAACCATCGCGTTAACAAACACTTCTTCATGGTGTCACGATGACATGATGATTTAGATTGTTAAAAAAAACCAATAATCAATCAATCAATTTCATTTTTTAGAACATAGCTCCAAAACTCAAGATTCTCTGTTCGCCATTAAATAACTTTTAATAGGCCCTCACCACTTTGGACAGGAAGTGAAAAACGGAGTGTCATGACACTAATCTTACCGTGTACGTGCTGTATGCGAGATTAAGCGTAAGTCTGGAAAAACCCAAAGTTTAATTGCTAAACTTCTGTTTATCTATCATGCTATAATAAGTGAAATAGTAAAAAAAAATATAATTTAAAAAAAAAAAAACTCGAACTCGAAACGAAAAATTGCACTATAATCGCACTCCTAACATTTAAATGCAAAACAATCCTACAAATATATAATATGTATGTATGTATGTATGTGCTCACGTATCTCGCAGCTAGGTACCCCTATTTCAAACACGGCACACGTGATGCCATTTCCAAAGACCTGTATCAATCGTCAGTACGCTTCTGTCCTTAGATTAGGTACATTTGTAGAAATTCTGTTGTTCTTTCAGGTGTTACGTAAAATTTTAATATAATATTTTTTTTTAAATATTTGCAATTTTTTTTTAGAGAAACATTGAAAAGTAACTGATTATTATACGTTTTCTAAAAAGTATTTTGCTTAGGTGTGGCTGAGTTTACCATAGAGTTTACTTCTTTCTTTAGTAAATTACATTATTAATAATATACTCTTTATCCGTTTTAATAGTTATTCTATGCCGTCTAAACAGTTACCAACAATTTTATTTCTTTTAGTTTAAACGATAGTTTTAAGAAATATCTTCATTTATATTTTTTGCTTAACTACTACTTAATTCAAGCAAATGTTATATATTCATATGGAAAAATGACTTATATGTTACTCCAATCCAATAGACAAATATATCTAAATATACCTGTACCCAACCACTGCAATTTAATTACAAAACACCTTTCTGCAGGCGAGTCGAGGCGCCACGCCATTAGGCTGTAAACAGGACGGGTGTAAGTTCAAAGCTCACTTCAGAAAATGAATTATATTAAATTCTTCGCTCAATTAACAGTTAAGATAAGAAACGGCGGGAAACAAAAAAAACCCTAACCTACCAAACACAATATCAGCAAAATGAAAAGAAAAAAAAGCCACAAATAAATACTTCAATCAAATAAAAGTCTCAACTAAAAACGGCTGACTGGCCAGCTATTTACGTTAGCACATACCATCTCCAAAACGTCGACCCTCACGTAGCTTATAAAATATTTCTCTTTTGTTTCAGGTAAGCGCCGCGGCACGTATGGCGAATCACGAAATACTTTTCCTGCTTTGTGCAATCTTTGAAAGGGTTGAAGGGGTGACATTTCTAAATAGCTACTGATATATACAATACATTGTACGATGAATACCTGCTGTATATATATGGCAGATGTGAGATGGTAACGACTGAAAAATGCAAGTTTTTATGGAAGGAATTGGGCAATGCGTGGGGAACGGAGCGTCTGCCTCTCCCTGTTAATTGTGAATGGCCTGGTGAAGTCTATTTTAACCGACTGCAAAAAGGTAGGTCTACAATTAAAATGTTTTAATGAATCTTTGTGTGTATGAATGTATGTTTGTTCTAATAGAGACCGAACGGATTGACCGATTTTGATGATTCTTATGTTATTGTCTTATAATAAAAATTTATAACAGCGACGTATGGAGACCTTAGTAATTTGTCTGTACTATAATGTATTAGTAACATATTTTTGTATTAAATATATGACAATTTATTTAAAATTCATTATTCTACTATAGTATTATCACAAAGGAAAGTCATCGTGGCACATTGAGCACCATCTGACTGGAAACGCCACGGTTGTAGGTTGTATCACTTAGGGAAATGGTTATATTTAAAATTATTTTGATTTCTCCGCTCTGGTAGACAAAGCGTTGAGTTAAGTTAACTTAACTCAACGTCGCGCTTGATATTGCTTGTTAACAAGTAATATCTTGAAAATTGAGCAGAAGCTATAGGAATGTCACAAAATTAATGAATCATTAAAAATCTCTCAAAAAATATAATTAACCTCTCATAAATGAGTGTGAAATAAGTTCTTGTTATAGGAAATTTTAATACGATACCGAACGGAACGGAAGCCGTTAGAAAAACAAACAAAGCGGAGTGTGGAGTAAACTTCACGTGATTAATTCGAGAATAGCCACGAGTTAGATTACGCTGGAAATATATTATGTACCTATCGTGTTTCATACGTCAGCTTTTTTAATTACGGTGGGAGTCTAATTTTATTTATTTTCTATATAATTTTGTTTATAAATCTATTCTTCTTTACTAATGTTATAAAGCTGAAAAGTTTGTTGGTTAAGCGCGCTAAGCTCAGGAATAGCTGCTCTATTTGAAAATATATGTTAGTGTTGGATAGTCCATGTGCCGAGGCGGCTATAAATCATATTTCTGTAATACATTTAAATTTTGTTACAAATTTATCTATTATTTTTATTATGACATTGTTTTTACCTTCTTGTACGGCGTTCTAGTGTTTTTTTACAACCGTCCAAACGAAATTATATACTTCAGTGGCAGTCTATACCTACTTTAAATTCTGAAATATATGTATATTCAATATAGGGGTATCAATCTGCCACAGTAACGACGCCCACTATGTCTTCAGCTCTATAAGTTCTAGCGAAGCAAGATTAATTTTTATAACTTCACGGACGCTTTTGTTCGTTAAATATAAATTATATTGCACATATTTCTATGAATTCCTCTTGATATCGTTTGTGTTCAAGTTATTAAGTTATATTTTTGAACTGATATTGGAAGAAAGTCTAACATGGGAGGATATTTAACATTTTACAGTGTTAAATTATGTATTTTATTTGTATAAAGGAAATTTGTTTTGTTTATTATTTATTAAAATATAATACATAATACTCCTTCTTGATTTTTCATTCTTTTTAGCTGCACGCTGTACCCCATATATACATAAATAGTTATGTTAGTTACGTCGCGTTTACAATGAGAAAATGTGCGGCACATTTTATCTAACACAAAAGAAAGTTTATCCAAATACTAAAAAAAATATTAAAAACACATACAAGCACGCTCAAATTAAAACACAAATGAGCAAAACTTATTTTTTGGCAATTTAATTACAAAACACCTAAGATTCAAAAGATTCAAAACATAAATCAGGCAACGATAATGCCGCACTTTATAGCGCCGCTACAAAATCGTTAGTTAAATTGCTCGCGGCTCAGCTTTTTAATAACGGCGCGATTAACCTAATATATGGGGAAAGTTAATATACCTCCAAATGCCGGAATATCGATGGGGGTTTGTTTGTATAAATAACAAAGCTGGGGGTTGGGGGTTTTTGGAAGGAGTTGCAGTTATATATTTTAATGTGGAGCGATTATTATATAGTACATTTGTTTTTTTTGGCTTCACGCAGTATCCCACACGCTACATATAGCAGGATAGGCAAAGCGAACCTGAGAATCTAGTGTTAAGATATCAATTCCTATTAAGTCAGTGCTTTTCCTTACTTATGAGTGTGTTCAGTTTGCCTACGCGCATTATCTGAGTGAGAAAATTAAAATACTAAACATTTAATTTTCCTAAGTGCCAATCTAACTCAAATTATTTTCATTTACTCTCTCTTATAGACGAATACCGCCGCGTTGAGTTTTACTACGTTACCGAAAGGAGTGTCTTAACACTAAATTCACTCTCTTTAAACCGCTATAAACAGAATAAACCAAGAAGCTGCCACAGTTTACCTACTAAATAACATTGAATAAACAAATAACCTAGTCCTAGTTAATATAAAAAGCATGCACTCCCAAGAGTCCGTTCCTAGGTCTAAGGCTAGTGTTTGCATACGTGACTGGAAATACAACGCATCGGTACTATCGGTCCGAAGTAAATAGTGGTGATGTGAAATTGCAAAGTAAATATGGGTTGAGTGATAGTTTTGTGAGCTTATGTATGGCTTATCTTTTCGTAGATACGATATTGGTTGGAATGGTGTAGTGTCTTTTTTGGTTTTTAAGATTTTACATTTTTTTGTTATGTAAAAATATAATAATACATCAATACGTTTTCGACTTTTTTGTATTCTTAAATTCCACTGAGATAAAATATTCTTTGTATGTAGAGCGAAACTAGAATGTACAGACATTTCTTCTCCTTCTCCTTCTGTGCTTTCCATTTGAATATGAGTATTACTATAATATATATTTTATTTAGTATGCTAAGTTGGGAAATTTAACGCCGCACTTTATGTTACCTTCTATCTTAGGAGTAGAAAGCAATGCATTTATTCATAGATCGAACTCATCAGAATATTCCTTAAAATAGTTATTATTATATATACAATAATTTTAGATTTTCAAGTTTTTATACTCTTTACATGTAATCTGATCTGTTGTTTTCAAGAAAATTTAAATCTCACAAAGATAAAACAAGTGAAATAAAAAATAGACTTTCTTTTTTAAAAATATATACACATGTGACACAGGAGTAGGACTACCAGTAATATTAATGGCGGTGTAACATTATATCCTTATATTATAAAATGGCTACAGATTAAAAATAAAATGAGCGATAGAGCTTGTGACAGTTGTTTACAGTAAGATATATTTTCAATGTTCGTGGTTGAATTTTCACCAATTAATTAACTTTTAACGTATAGCTTCCCATATTTCATTTAGCGGAGTGTTTTGTTACATATTATAATAATATTATGTTTTTTTAATTTCCACACTGCCAAAGGTAAAAGTGGTCACTCCGTATATCTCCGTCAAGACAATTTGTCTAAAAATTGCGTGGAGGTTAAGCAAAATTATTGCATACGACCGAAAACTTAGTCATTTTTTATTTAGGTTCTCCCCGTTGACCTACAATCTTGAAATATTATACGGAATCCTCAATGGGCGTGTCTGACTCTAACTTCACCAATTTTTATTTTATTCATAAATACAAACAAAATAAACATTGGCGAACTACTTACTACAGTAAATTCTATGAATTTGCGTTTTTACTGACAAAAAATTAAAAATATTTGGAAATTGTTCCTAAATTTGACTTTATTAGACCTATTAATCTACATATAAACGAAATAAGTTCGAATTTCCAGATTGACCACGAAAATGAAATAAATAAATATAATAAATTTTCCTTAACTTTTTAATAAATAAAAATAAATGGGACAAAGGATTGCAACTTTTAGTAGTATTAATGGCTGTGTAACAATATATCCTTATATTATAAAATGGATCTAGATTAAAAATGAAATGAGCGATAGAGCTTCTGACAGTTGTTTTTTGGTTTAATTTCCTGCGATTAACTGACTCTAAAAGTTTAGCTTCCTGATGGTATTTTAGCTGTTATGTTACTTTTAAGTTAAATTATTTATCATACCAGTTTGTATGTGATAATATGAAAATATTATTTTTATGCAATTTCTCAATAAAGGTAGTTATATACCTTATACCTAAAATACTTATTTAGGTTCGGATTTTAGTCTTGCTGGGGGGAAATGATATTACTTTTTTTTATTTTTCCACTCTGGTAAATACAGTGCGGCGTTAAGATCTGCCATTTCAACTTCCGCGCTCGTCATCTTAATACAAGTTTCTACAATCTACCCTCCAATACAAAAACGCCTGTTTTCTTTTAGATTCCACAAAACATTCCATTTAAAAACATTAAGAACAAAATACAAATATTTAAGTGTAATTATTTAGTAAATTAAGTAAAAAAAATAACAAAAGTCTTATAACAATCTCCCTACGTCTGTCGCTGACGGAGTGTCCCTAACAAACGATGTAGTCGAACGATGTAGTCTAAATTCTAAACAAAGAACGATGGGCTTAGTGAGCGCTCGATCGAATTAAAGTCAGTGGACTTGCGTTTTAGGGATCTGTTTCACTTTTATTTGTTAGCTTCACACTGTCTCCCGCACATAACAAGGTAAGTAGAGGGAACCTACAGCTAAGAGGTTTACCGCTTTCCACTAGAATTAGATTAATGAGTTATATTTTGTTAGTTTATTTCATCGCTCTGGCTACTCGAGCCGCAACGTCTTGTTTCTCTCTACCCTGCTGCATTGGAGATATAGCGTAAAGCTATTTATTTATCATTTTATTTTATCATATAGTCATATATCGAATTCACACGAAATATTTATAGGTCCACAAAAATCGCGACGACCCTTATTGACACGTCGTTAAATCGCCTCTTCTGTCGATCGTAAAAACACATTTAAACATAAAATAGTCCAAATCTAACATTATTATACCATTTGATAGACACCCGGAAACCGGTCTCGTAAAAAAAATATTGATCTCTGTAATCATAATTCTATCTGAGCTATAGGTATTAAAATATTTTTATCGTGTTTTCCCATCGATACTAATATTGTGAAGCTGAAGAGTTTGTTTGTTTGGACGAGCTAATCTCAGGAACTACTGTTTTGGATTGATTTTTTACATTGGATAGTGCATAGTTTCATTAATGAATTATTTAATATTTTCATTTCTTCGCTCTAATAATAAAACAAAGCGCGGCGTTGAGTTCCGCTACCAATACGCATCTCTAAAATTTGGCAGAATGCAGGAAGTGCGGAGTGTTGTAACACTAGGTTACATTATTGAGAGATATAGTATGAAGCCAAAACAAATAGTCCATATATCGAAGAAGGTTAAAACGTTAAACGTTTCAATATAACCTATATACACATATAAAGAACGTGTCAAGTGTCAAAAAAAACAATTTTCATTGCCGCATTTTTCGAAGCCGCAGGAAAAAGTTAGTATAAGTAAATTACATTGTGCTAAAATTTTACACAGCAACTTTTACACTTGTTTTCGTTAGTTTTATTTTATTATTTTATAGCTTTCACCAATGTTAAGTATTTAGTGTCTATAAAGAAACTATGGACTATATATTAACTAAATATCGACTTGGTAAAGACTTGATTTCGATTTGGAAAAACAAATAAAGTCGGTTAGTTTCATTTTTTGTATGAGTACGAAACGAAAGATATTAAAATATATATAATATTTGTTTGAAATATTTAAAACGTTCGTTATCATTTTTTTTTTCATGCTTACGTCTATGATTGTCACACGCAATGTCTAGCCCGCTCCCGCTGTATCCCGCGTATTGCGAGGTTAGGAGAAAACTTAACGTATAATACATACCGTTCTTCACTTTCCTCTTTTTCTTAAAACATAGCGTGTTGGATGGCGGAACTCAACGCCGCACATTCATTTACTAGAGAGAAAAAAAAAACATATTATTGTATCCCCCAAGTAGGAATCAAACTCTTAACCATCACTTTATCCCACAGTATTATTAATTAAAATTTAATTAATATTTCATTCGATTTAATACAAATATACAGTTTCATTCAAGATAAGGAGAGCGAATGCTGTAAACGGGGGTTTTACGATCCACCTCTGTCATCACTTTGCGATACGCGATACCATCTTACGTAACTACCCTCTATTTCTAGGTTCACGTTCACTTGATTCGAACTTGCTACTATAGGTACATACTTGGTTATGTAATGCATGTTGAAATATCAGATTTATATGGTGGAATTTCGTTTGTTTTTTTTTAATTAAATTATATAGCTACTTACTGATTCAAATATAAAAGAGTTGTGAAAGAAGAGCGATAATGTTTTAATTATTTTCACTTTCCGACGACACGTAATGTCTCGTAAATTGCGCTTAAAAAGGGGAAGAGGAGACCAGTCGTGGCGCAGCGGCACGAAGTGTGACTGTAAAACCGACTGGTTGTGGATTCGATCCACACTCGAGGAGATGATATATTTAATTAAATTTATATTTTCATTTCTTCGCTCTGGTGTCGATAAGGGCGGAGTTGAGTTCTGCCACTCAACAGGCAAAATCCAGAATTCGGCAGAAAATGGGGAACGAAGTGTCTTAACACTAGGTTGCCTCTGCCTACCCTACTGCGTGCGGGATACAGCGTTTACATACAGCTTTAAACTAGGTTTCCTTTGTATATGCGGGATACAGCCGGAACATATCTCATACTATGTTAATAATAATTCTTTTAATATCCAAATAAAAATAAAATAATAAAAACCTTCTTTAACCTGCCTCTTAACTGACGCGGACGTTTTGATAAAACGCTTGCTACAATGTGAGCTTTATGATTTCAATTTACTGTGGCAGTGTTTTTTTTCATATCGAGATTTCCTTTCCGCGATGCTCGCGAGATTGACTTTTGGCGTATCAAAAGAGATTTTTTTAACCACTTATGTCGAATATAAAGCTAGGATCAAAGTGGATTGTTGCTAGTAAATATGAGGAAATATTTCTTATTTTTTATGTAATGTATTGCTAGTGCTGGGATTTATATAAATATATTTTATAATTTGTTGTGTGTCATTTGTTATAGACACAACTAACATATTCGTGTAGTTTTAGATTTGTCAAATGGAAAGAACTTGACATCCATCCATCATAGAAGCAGCAGCAGTTCTTGAGATTAGCACGTTCAATGAAATATTAATATAATATTATAAAAACTATTAAATTCTACTAGTTAATCATCCCTTAATAGTTGAAGAAGAAGAAAAATATATAGTCATATTTCATTACGTTTCCTTTACTTACTCACGAGGAAATGGAAATCTAGTCAAAGATAACTTTAGCTCAAATGGCTTATTTTTTTCAAGCGAAAGTGAATAATGGTAAATTTAAATTAGATTCTTAGAATTATTCCGAGTAAAATTTCAACCGATATTAATATTAGTTTTTAGCTTTTCGATTATCCCGCAAGTAGCAAGGAACCTAGTATCTAAACATTGTGATATCTGTTATGCAACGGAACCCAACGCCTCATTTGGTCTCCTAGATCGCAGAAATTTTACAGAGTGTGCATCGAACCCATAAATATAGCGTTTGCAGTCGGACGATGTGCCACTCGATCACATAAAGTAAGGAAAGTCAAAAATACGACACAAAGGTATCAATACACGTACATACATACATACAAACATACATGTATGCATAAGTAATTCCAAATTTATACGGAAAATCGAAAGGAGTTTTACTGCTGATTGAATGACGCAACGTATTGAGAAGTAGGTATGTTGTAAAAAAATGCGAACAAAATTGTAGAAACCAGCCCTTATATGAAATTATATAAAATATCTGACATTTTTAATTTAAAATTACTGTAATATTTTTTATTCAACAACTTATTATATAGATATAACGTTATTAGTACTAAAAATCAAAGTGTAAAAACTAATTGGTTCTTATATTAAACATTTTAAAAGAATTATTCCATACTTATAAAATATTTTTTTGTTTAAGGTAATTAGTTTATATTTTGAGAATAAACAAATTTAAACAATATTTGTAATTATAGCAAAAGAGATCAATGTATTGAAGTATATCCAACTGTTTAATTTAACTGAAAAAACTTTTTCGTAGCCAATCAAAGTTGGTATCGGTTTGAGTCGGTTTAAAGGCTTTCCGATGTAACTCTAACCCACAGCTTTACATGTATTGTAACTTAAATTAAATTCTAATACTTGAACTTACCTATTAAATCTCATCTAAGACAAGGCGCGGTATTGGGTGCACCCGCAATCTTTTGAAGTGCAAACCGCTATACTTTCTAAAATTTACCAGGATGTGTGGTTCGGAGTGTTTTACCACTAGATACTCACTGTATTCTGCATATAGCAGGGTAGGCAGAGCGGTCCTGGATAACTAATGTTAAGACTTATTAGAAAAGGAAGTGTCCTATCGTTCCTAATAAGTCACTTCCGTTTTTCGCCGAATTCTGGAGTCATTGCGTGTTGAGTGGTGAAACTCAACGCCGTGCTTTGCCTCGTTACCGAGTACCCAAGAAAGGCATAAATATTTAATAATTAGTTTTTCGAGTGGGAATCAAACCCACTATCTGCGGCATCAAGTATGAAGCTATTTCCCTTTTTATCTTCAATTAGTATAAAACAATGTAATACTATTGTATTGATAGTATTCAAATGCAACACTAACATTGTGCTTTCAATATGAACTAAAAGTAATGATAGTTTCATTGGATCGTAAACATTTTATATCGGCTTGAATAGTTACGACAGCTTGATTTGTCGTTTGAGTGAACCCGTATTGTAACAAATAGAATACCTATCCTGCGCGCTATGAGGAATAGTTTATAGTGTGTGATACCACGCTTTCTCACGCATAGAGCAGTCAGATGGAATCTAGTGTAAAGACACTCCGTTCTCGGTTTTTCGGAGTGAGTGATGGGACTCAACATCGCACTTTGCGTTGGAGAGAGTGGGAAAATTAATTATCAGGTTATAAAGATCTCAGGTTAAAAATGTAACATTCTTGCTGCCATATTTTATCAAGATCACGCATTTTCCCGCGTAACAGGGTTGCTAGATGGAACCTAGTGTTGAGACACTCTGTTCTCAGAACAAAAAAGACGCTTCATCTGAATTCAATACATCGCCTGTTAAATTGTGAAATTCAACATCGCGTTATGTCTTAGTAGTGAGATATAAGACGACGTTGAGTTAATGAGAAAATGAAAATAATTCATTCCCACAAATGTGGATCGAACCTACTATCATCGATTTTACAGTCAGTCCCACGTCCGACGACCCTAATTACAAATAACATCGTCACACTAAACTTACAATATGTTGGCACCAAATGGTCTAACATTGCGTGTTGTGAACTTTACAGATGAGTTTTGAGTCGTTAATGTCAGAAATTGGATTTATGATGAGGTGTCGTGCAGGCTTATTCGTTTGGCTATAGTATACTCGTCTTTAGAACGAATGTTTAAGAATCTTTGAAGATACTATCCATAATTACCTGTAAACTGTAATCGAAGTGGTTTATTTGTTAAATGTAGAATAGGGACGTTGAACGGAGTGTCTGTACACTAGGTTTCCTCTGCCTAGGGTAGGCAATTAAATTATTATTATTTTATCACTTTGGTCACTAGACAAAGTGCGGCAGTGTATTCTGTGTTTCATTCTAAAATTTACACTACTATGAAATACAGCATAACCGGTGCACTGCCGTGATTACTGTACTGATGTTAAGGTAACCAAAAATATTAAACCTAAATAAAATGTTTCAATTAATTCCTGTTAGACATATCACAGCGTTGAACTCCGGCACAACAAATCAAATCAGCAAACATTGCACAAGATTATATTATTCACTGTCAATTCCTCTTAGATCGCCAAATGTATGAAGATAAAAAAAGAACCGAAAAAAAAATAATCACTTAGAATTCACAAATCCGGTTATATCATTGATCATAGTGACCTAACTTGAACTGTTCAAAAAACGGGTAAATAAGTGATTTTGTGCGAAACAGCGCTGTTCGGATAAACCCGGTACTATTGTTGACGGTCGTTCACCCAAAGGTCAAGTGAGTAATAATGCTAATAAGCTTACTTTAATTATGTAACGTTTTAAGTTAGAACTTCTGATATAGGTTTCTAAATTGGCTCTGGTCACGAGGTAAGCGCGGCGTTAAGTTCTGTCTGTAATAGCACGTAATGTTTTAAGAACTTCGGCGGAAAGTGGGGAACGGAAGTGTCTTAATGGGAACGAAGTGTCTTAACTCTAGGTTTTCAGGTATACAACATCAAATTGTAAATTGTCTTGAATGGGAAAATAAAAACCATTGATTTCCCTGAGTTGGAATCGAACCACAATCATTCCATTAACAGTCAGACGCAGTATCTCATATTTGTTTTTATTGTTTGTTTTAGTTCCACGTTGAATTTCGTACATATCAGGGCAGGCTAGCTGGGACCTTGGGAACCTAATGAAAAGACACTTCGATCGCCATTAAGACACTACCGTTTGCCTCTTTTGTTTTGTGGCAGGACTCACTGAGGCGCTTTGCCCCGAGGAAAATTTAAAATTTTTAAAATATTTTATTTCCCCGATTGGGAATCAAACTCACAATCTGTCGCGTTTATAAGTACTCGTCTTTATAAAATGAAACGAGTGCGCTACATTGTTGCATGCAAAAGTCATTGAGTGTGGATGTCGGTTATAAAAGTTTTTCTATTAAATACCTATGTCTGGAAATTCAGGTCATTATTTACATATATTAAAATAAATATTAATTTCAATACACACTTAGGAAAGACAAGACGTTTTCTTCAAAAAATATATTTCTTTTTCACGTGTCGGATAAAATATTTTAAATGTCAAAAGTACTGAAAACTTTTTTGTTTGAGAGTTTAAATAATTATTATCACATTTTAAGTTCACTGTTAGCCGCTTCTTAATATGTTATTTGACAAATGGTTACTTTGACTTTTCGTTCTCGGAAGGGAAGCGGTTCCATGATATTGTATAAACAATGTTTGATTTTTTATTTATAAGTTATATATTTAATTTTAAAGGATATCTTCGTGCTCCTAAATCAGAGCTATGTGGCAAAGGAGCCCCTTGCCTGACTGTAAACGGGAGGGTTGTGAGTTGAGTTCCGCCACTAAACACGCAATGTTTAAAAATTCATTAAGTGAAATGCACCACGATGGATATATATCCATATACATATGTATATATGGAATCAACGGTACCTGTGGGTGTAAATTATATAGACACCTAAAACAATAAGGCCATTTCGAATATCCAAGTAATGATTATTTTCTTTTCTTGAAGCTCCACGATGTATTTCGTACATTGCAAAGTAGGCGAAGGGAACCTGGGAACTTCTTGGCCATTCTGTTCCCATTAAGAAACTTTTCCGTTCTCCACGTTACCAGAGCGATAAATTAAAATATTAAATATTTCATTTCCTCGAATGTCAATCGAACTCACAACCAATCGCTTTAATAGTCGCACTCCTGCACCAAGACTGGCCTCAAATAAACTTTGCAGTCATAAATAAAACTACATCTTTTTTGAATTTCATACGAGTCTATTACAATCTGTTACATACAAATACATACATCCATACATATGTATGTAGATCATTTTACAGTTAACCACATTTATACACATAAATACTACACAGACAGACGCTAAAAGTGCGCTTCGTTGCATAGTTAGTGTCAAAAGATACCGAAGTTGTATGAAGTTACGTATTCCTAGCCACTCTGTTCCTGTCACCTTGATATACAGTATGTTTTGTGTATCACCCTGTATAACGGTATAACTTGAAATTGTTTGTGATTGCATTACATGTATCGAATTTACATTTATTTTAGGTAAAACTTATGAATTTTTTTATTTAATATTTTGAATTTTTACTCTACATTTGGGAAAGGAATACATTTTTGTTAAAAAACTTTGTGTGCGGCTTAAATCTAAAAAATAGTCTTTTGATTGTGTTGACGTAGATTTTTTTTTGTGTGCTCCAGTTTTCTTGTAAACCAGGATAATTGATATTATTTTTAGCTTGGCATCTGCTGAATTTCTTGAGTTAATAAGATTCTCTCAGACGGACAGACAGACGATCAACAAAATAATCCCATAAGAGGTATATTTTTGTCTTCTAAGGTATCGAACTCTAAAAACCAGTCGATATAAACTCTTTTACACATTCGAAGCGAATTTAGTTAAAGGAGTCAGTCGGAGGCGTTCAATAAAATATTTTCATTTCAAATGAAATAGGCTAAAACGCCAGGTAGGTAGAGTACCTACTTTTTTTATTGGGAAACGTGCCTATCTAGCTGCAAGCCGTTCTTACTTAATATTCAATTTCTGTTTGATAAAAATACCTTTAGTGTGGTTTGGTTAAAATTTTGATTTTGTACATTGCAGTTGTAGGAAGATGTAAGAGTGATTTAAATATGTATTTCTTTTTACCAAATTAAAAAAGAAGAAGAAATAAGCAAAGAAGATTATCAATTACTATATTTTGCACGGTCTTCAGCACCTTCAGTGGTTAGACCCAATGCTCTCATATTTAGCAGGTATTAAAAGAGAAAAAAAAAACACTTCGAATGCGGCGTTGAGTTCCACCACTCAATACGTCTATGGCTTGAAAATGCGACACAATGTTGAGAACGAAAATCTCTTAATGAGAACGGAATATTTTAATAATAGGTTCCCAAGTTCCCTCTGCTGCATGAAGGAGCGGCGTGAAACTAAAAAGAAATAAAAATGTTGAATTAAAATAAAGTTATTTATTTTATAATATTATCGACTATCTTAAACGCTTTGTATGAAATATTTGAAGAGTTCTGTTGAAAGTGAAACCTTTTATAACTTGGCACGATCGCACCGATTCAAAGAATAAGTACTAGAAATTCACTTAAGCATTGCTAAGAACTTATTTGCAAAATAATTTATATTTTATAAAAAGTGGCTTTAGGCTTTTTCTCGCACAGTAGAGTACGCAAACATAGTGTTAAGACAATCCGTTCTATATAGACGCGGGTTCGATTCCCCTATTGGGCGAATTCGTTATAAAAATTATATATTTCCAATTCGTATTGATTGACTCATTCAACACGGAATGAATAAAACATTTACCAAAATTTTATTTTGCTAAATTGTAGCTGTTCAATTAAAAAAACACAATACAAAAAAGTATTAAAAAAACAATGTTGCAATAAAAAACAAAACACGCTAATTTAATGATAAAATAAACAACTGATTTTAAAGTATAGAATAAATAATTGATGGAGAAGTCAATGACCGCCCGATTCGGACGAAGGCGATTGATAAGGAATGGCGTCGCGCTGTAATTTACACGTATAATAAAATTGATATAATATACGATATATATGTTCCTCGTGGCGCAGTTTTACGATGGCGAGCGATGGTTGTGGGTTCGAGGCATACTTGAACTGTTAAAATTAATTAATTTTAAAAATATATTATAAGCGCAGCGTTGACTACCGGCATTTAATATGCAAAAAATAGGTGGACAATGAAGAATAATAAAATTGTGTTTTAACTCGATACGTACTTTTCTTAAAATCAATTTGCATTACACTCTATTTCAATTCGGTTCTTTATCTTTATTTCGCTAATTTAGTGCATCAATGACATATTTACTTTTTATAATATTACAAGAAAAGCAATAAAAAATGATTATATTACTTATAGCACCAAATACTTAAGTAAAGAATAGAGACGAAGTAGCCAATTTTCAATTATTTATCTCCATACTCTTCTATTCCTAGGACATCTAACTCTTATCGAGGGTCGTAATCATAAAATATATTTTATGGAAATCGGTTCAGTGGTTTCGAAATGATAACATTTTATATGTGGACTTGGATTTAACCAATGTTACACATTTCAATGAACATCAAGAAAAAAGATGGTGTTTCTTATAACATATAATATATTATTAGTTTTGTTATATTATAGGTAATTAGCAAAATTTGAGGCTGTCTTGACGCAGGGACACAACGTCGGACTCTATATTTCACAATTGAGGATTCGATTCCTTCGAGAGTAAAATTATTTTCATTTCGCTATGCCAAGAAGACAAAACGCGGTGTTGAGTACCGCCACTTAACATATAATGTCTTAACATAAAATTGGGCGGAATGTGGAGAATAGATTTTCTTAACGTTAGGTTCCCTCTGAATACCTTGCCTTATGCGGAATACAGTGTGATGCTAACCTAATATTTATCTTCTTTTCTGTATTTTATTGACTTTGAAAGAATCCACCCACCGCAACCATCTCGCCACCTTAAGTTTTTTATTCTCATTCAAATAGGTACTAACTAACATACATATGCATACACAGATTAATAAACACATTACCCTCCTTTACATCGCCCAGTAGGTTAAAAAGAACAACTTAATTCTCAACGCTGCCAAGTAAAAGTAACTTCTTAAAAAAAGATTTATACATGCCCGAGACCAACGGGGCCATTTTCATAATTCACCAAAGTGATTCCCTTGAAATATCGCCTTAGTTTATTGTAGACATATTGTGAGGCTGAGATACGAAGGTACTGTAATTTGATAATGTATATGCGAATATGGTAATTTTGGTCTCGTTAGTGCTATACAGATGGATATGTTCTTTAAGAATGTGCTTTTCTGTGAAAGGCTGTTTTGAAGCAGTTATATTAATGTTTTTTTAGCTTCGCACCACATGCCACTTGTAGATAGGCAGAGGGGACCTAGTGATAAGACACTCGGTTCCCAACGGACCGTGTCATTTTGAGACATTGTGTGTTGAGTGGCGAAACTCAACGCCACACTTTTTCTTGCTAATATAAGTAGGAAATGAAAATGAAAGACCTTGAAAATGAAAATAAGGAAAGGAAGGCCGTCGTATTTCAGCGGCACATCATGTGACTATAACCGCTACTGGTGTGGGTTCGATTCCCAATTGAAGGAAATGATTATTTTAATTTCCTCGTTCTGGCATTTTCAGTTCACTGGGTTAAGTTCCGTCACTCAATACGCAATGAATGAAGCGGGGTGTTTTAACACTGGTTCCTTTAGTCTACCCTGTTATAGATATACGAGATAAAGCGTGAAGCATTAATTTTGTTTGAAGTAATTTTATCTATAGCTTAACAAAACGAAATATGACAAAATGAATTGCAAAATAGTTAGTCTCTACAAGTGATGCTGTGGAAAAATACGTTGTACGTTTCAAGAGTTAAAGTGAAAGTGAACCCCTGTTTTTAACACAGTATTATATATATATATATATATATATATATATATATATATATATATATATATATATATATATATACTATATATGATATAGACAATATTATGATTTAATTGTTTTTGACCGTCGTAGCGCAACGACGTAGCGTCTGATAAACACGAATGTCGTGAGTTCAATTACCGGCTGGGGAATGCATTATTTCCATTTCCTCGATCTGGTAACAAGCGAAACCGTGGCGATTAATTCTGCCAGTCAACGTTCATTCATTGTCTTGGGAATTCGGAAAACGGAAGCGTTTTAACGGGAACGGAGTGTCTTAACACTAGGTCCTCAGGTTCCCGGCCTACCCCACTACATGCGGGATACAGCGTGAAGCTAACAAAAATATACATTAATAAAATACGCTATAAAACTTCATCTTTATCTTTCGAGATAATCGATAAAGTAAAAAAAGGAAATTGCTGAAGACAAACTCCCTCCCTATTTCGGTAGAGAGAAAAAAATACACAAACCTTTTATCAGAATTAATACAGTGAAGTGGAAAGCCTTTTGAAAATTTGTTGTGAATTTTTTATGAGTAGGTATCGAATATAATCTTTTTATCAGAACCAATTTCAGTGTTTAGTGATAAGCATTTTACAAGGGCGGTGAGTGCATCGTGCTATAATTCAAAGGGGTTATTATGTAAAATCTCGAGATAGTTCCATTATACGTATGTGTATTTCTTAGCTTCGTACAGTATTTCGTATATAGAAGGGCAATGGGTTCTTAGTGTCACGACACTCCGGTCCCCATGTCGCGGTTACAGGTAGAGGTGTCGCTACGTTATAACGGCTACTTCTCTACAATCATTTTAAGTACAACTGTCCTTGTACTTTTATAATATAATACATACACGTGTGTCAACGGTTATTAAAAATGAAGAATAGTTATTGGAGTTGTTGGTAAAGTGTTTGTCTTGATAAGTACGAGTATATATAATTTTCCTAAACTAGTTCACATACTCCCTTCATTGCTTTCCGGCAATTTTTTCGAGACATCTAGTGTTGACTTGCGAAACTCAACACCGCGCTTTGTCTTATTACTTTCAAAGAGAATGAAAACAGTCCATATCTGTCATAATTTATAATTTTGTAATTATTATTTTTTCCGTTTAATATTGAGTGAGTGAGTTCTCTACATAAAGTTTAAACAATAAGATCAATCAAATCAGTCCAGCAGTGATCACGCTAAGAGGTCACGACCTTTCCAAACGCTAACATTAATTATACAGCTTTCCAGTAGTTGAAGACATTCAGAATTATTTATGGCGACCTTTGCCTGATTTCGCTTAAATATTCTCTTAACGGAAAAACGGCGAGGGCGAAGAGTTATTACTGTAATCTGTCATATATTTCTTCTTCATAACTGAAATTGTCGCTATTGTGCCGTAGTTGCGTTTGGAATAGGTTCGATTCACACGTGATCTAAAAATATCTAAAATTGTAAATAAGACAATTTCTTATGAACAGAAAAATATGAGTTTCTGATAGATACGAAAGTAGTTTTCGAGATTAGCACTTTTCACCAAACAATCTTAAACTTGAAAATATTAGTATAGATGTTTAATATGTAAATATAAATATTTTCTGTGTATACATGATTATTTAATAATATGTTTGATTTTTGTGATTTTTACATCAGACGGCTGAATGACAGCCGAATAGCATTACTGTACTCATGACTACGGACTACTAAAAACTATTTTTGTACGTTTTTAAAGTTTTATTCCACACTTAGGAAAGAAAAATACTTATTTAGAAAACGTATAAAAATTTGGACGTAGCCGGATTCGAACCTGCGCCTTCTGGAAACCGACCAGGCGATCTGACCACTAAGTCATACCTGATCGGTTTCCAGGAGGCGCGAGTTCGAGTGCCTAAAATTGTCCTTCTAAACGTCGGATTCCCAAAAATATATATATTTAATAAATACTCAAATATACGCAACGTCATTGACATACATATTATCTAAAAATACATATACGTACATGAGTTTAATACATAATTTCCACTTGCCAGTTTCAATACAAATCAGCATACGTATAATTTGACTGTTTCAAAAGCTAAGTCTCTCATTAAGCGCGTACAATGTAGTCGTAATTGGTGTTATTACCAGAGAGTCACCAAATTAACTCCCTTTCATATCGGGAATACGATTGAGATGAGAAAATAGTTTGTAATGGATGGTACATGGAAATCAAATGGGAATTTGTTGAGCTCAAAGTTCAGGTGGATCGATTTGAATCATTGAAATATTGTTTTCGTTTTCGGTTTTTTAATATATCAACATATAAACATTATTTTAAAACGTTATTCCAGACTTAGGAAAGAAAAATACTTATTTAGAAAATGTATAAAAATTTTGAGGTAGCGGGAGTCGAACCCGCGCCTACGAACTACGAACATGAATGTATGGTCAGAGCGCCTGGTCGGTTTCCAGGAGGCGCAGGAAATATATCAAAATATGTTTTATATTTTGTTGTCCTGTTGTTGTATTCTACTTGACTACTGAAAAATTAAAATGATATCATTTTCATTTATTTTCCAATAAGAAAACAAGACGCTCCTCAAACTTTTTTCAGCATAAAAGGGTAGGCCAACGAAATTTCACGACTATTTCGGCCAATTTTCACATGTTACGTGGCGGCATTCAACACCGCCCTTGCCTACCATAGCAAGAAAATATATATAACTTATATATGTATAATGATCATCCCGAATTGATTTCGAACCCACAAACAGACTATCTCTAAACCAATATATAGTAAGGCAACATCAACACTACACAAACAGCAGTGCAGTGCACAGATACGCTGTAACGTCGTCAGCCCACTAAAGCGATCAGTCAGCGCGGCGTCGCAAATTGAATCGAGCTGTAATATTTAACCCACCCCCTACGAAATTACACCGCATCTAGAACGACGCATAATCGTGTATAAAATGAAATATCATTTTATGTTTACTCGTAAACTTGAAGTAGGTATTAGATTTTGAATGAGGCCATTCGTGGCGCAGGGGCGTAAGTGTGTGAATGTAAATGCGATGGGATGTGGGTTCGGTTCTATCTAACCTGCTATTTGCGGGATATAACGGGAAACAAAAAATCTAATGGAAATTACTAAGTGTGTATAATACATGACATAATATAAGTGCAATACGCAAAAGTTCAGAAAACTTGAAATTGGTTATGAGTTCACTCAAGTTGTCAATTATTTTCATTTTCTCTCTGGCAAGACAAAGTGCGGCCTTGAGCTCCGCCGCTCAACTCGTAATATCTCGAATTTAGGTAGAAAGCGGGGAATAGAGTGTTTTAACACTAAATTCTCTCTCTGCGTATACTGAAATGCGGTAAAAATATCCTTTTGGTATAAGATCTTCTCTGAAACAGGAGTTCCTACCCACATTCATCAACTGACTGGAGTGTGTGTAGCTTCACCTAACCAATTAGTGGTAAACTAATGACTTGTATATGTATATAAACCGCTTTGCTTGCTCGGTAGAACATCATTCCACTATATGGGCCGGGGAAATGTTACGATAAGAAGCTTCACAGTTTTTCCCGAAAAGGATTGTAGGTAGAGACGGCGTAATGTTAAGTCAAACTGTTCCCTTCTTTGGAGAGGAAATGAAAATATTAAATATTACACATCTTTGAGTGGAAATCGAACCCACAACCGTTGCGTTTACAACCGCATGCTTGTGCACCTGCGCCACAAAAACTCAAGTAGTGTAATTATACTAAAGCAACGAAATGAATGTCTAATAAAAAATATTATATTTTAGCCTTTATTATAAACCATAGGCTGGTTTAGACAAAAAGAGTAAGAAATAGAGAATAACCACTCTATTTTCTACTTCACAAGAGAGATATATTAATTTATCTTAGTAACATATTAATACAACGTTCCCAACACAGGAAACAAGGCGTCGTAGTTTACTTTGGCTACGTATACATACGTACGGACGAGTATCTACTATATACATATCTAAGATAATAATTTCCGACCCTTCACACATTTCCGTTGTAACTTAAACATAGAGTTAAACTTGTTTAAGTTAGAGTATACATAATTGAATATAATTATATGGTAATTTTGAAAGTCTGGTTTGGAGCAAAAATGAATGTGGGAAACAGAGTGTCTTAACACTAGGGTCCCCTGTCTACAATATTATATTATTATTATTATTCTTTCCGGACTTCACGCTGTATCTTGCACACAGCGAAACAGATAGATATCTGAGAACCTAGAGTTAAGACTCTTCCATTTCTATTGTTTTCTACAAGTTTTCCACTTTCTGCCAAATTCTCGAGGCATTGCGTGCTAAGTGGTGGAACTCAACGCCGTAAATATATAGATATGTTATTAAAAACCTAACAATATTAAATAAGTAACCCGCGTAACGATGCACACTTTCATTCGTTAGCCAAAATTTTCTTCTCCAATAGGCCGTTTAAGCTCGGTTAGGTGACTCTACTTCAAAGTGCTATAATGCCTACAAAAGGGCTTTCCTGATGAGAGGGCACGGTGTCCTAAAATATTTTTGTCGATTAACCCTAACCACAACTTATATATTACGTGTTTTAATAATTTTTGGAGATTTTTCTACAGGTCATTTTTTTAATTATGTTATAATGAAGCCTATCAACAAGTAGGTTATTTCAAAAAAATATATTTGAACAACAGCTTCAACAGAGGACCATAGAGTAAAGACACTGCGCTACGCACTTTCCGCCCTTTCGACATTTTGCCTTTTTACCAAAGTGATGAAAATGAAAATATTAAATATTTCACTCTTCCAACTGGGAATCGAATCGACAACTATCACGCTTATAGCTAAACGCTGTTCCACTTAGCAGCGACTAGAAAACTTAATAAAACCGATACTCAGTAATCTACGTTTGGATATCACTAGTAAAACCCATCAAATATGTCAAAATTTTCTATCAATACACGTATAAAATATATACAAATTCAAACCTACAATATTGAACGAGTTATATGGAGAACATAAGGGGGAAATTGTACAATAAAAAGAAAGAATCTTACACAATAGGAAAATTCATGGTAAAAAGAGAATTCGCCTACAGAATAATCATCAACATCTAAAAAACATACAGGCGCAGGGGCACAAGAGTGTGTGTTAGGGGTTCCCACTCGAGAGAATGAAATATTTATTTTTTCTCTAGTTACAAGGCAAGGCTCGGCGTTGAGTTCCGCCATTCAGCATGCAATGCCCCGAGAATTCGGTGAAATGAGGAACAGAAGTGTCTTAATGGGAACGGAGTGTCTGAACACTAGGTGCCGAGGTTCCCTCTGCTTACCTACCCTGCTATGTACGTGACACAGTGTGAAAATAGTGACTTATTAATAGGTAATATTCCGCCTATCGATACGCGCATAAATAAATATACATTTGAAATATACAATATCTAACAAGTTATACAGCACCTAATAAGTTCAGTGAGAGCTCGGTATTACGCTTTGAGTAATTGGTTGACGCGCAGATATGACAGCGGCGGCGTCGACACCCAATTGGCGAGGACGACCGAATATCAGGATCGGATAGTGCATTTTACTTGAGATATTGGGATATTGAGGTGTGGATTTGATTTTTGTATTTTTTTTAAATTCTTTTTTATCTAGCGGAAACTGGAGAAAGGAGTGTTTTTACTATAGGTTATCTTTGTATTCTGCTATATGGGAAAAAACGTGAACTTTCTACTGTTTTTGTTTTTGTTTTGAGTATTGTAGTTAAAATACATATACTCGTAAATCAATTAATTAAACTTATTTTTAATATAAAATTATATTATACTAGAGGGCGCGCGCGGCTTCGCCCGCTTATTAGGAGTGAATTCTAAGAAAACCGGTAGCAATTTAAAGATTTTTCCATATAAACTTTCAACCCATTATTTGAACCCTTAGGGGGTGAATTCTTAAAAACCATGAAACACGTATTCAATAAAATATTTTTAAGAGTCTGAATTTCAAATTTTATAAAAATCGGTACAGATTATTTTTTTTTTCCATACAAACTTTCAACCCCTATTTCATCCCTTAAGGGTTAAAATTTTTCAAATTCCCTTCTTAGTGGATGTCCAGAATATGAAAATAAACATCTGCCCAAATTTCACGTTTCTACCCTCAGCGGTTACGGCTCTGCGTGCGTCTTACCTCAGTCAGTCAGCACAAGTCCTTTTATATATATAGATAATTGAGTTTGATATATTAGTTTCACTTTAGTTTTCTTATTATCCAAATTGTATGTTAATAACATATATTAATTTAAAATTTAACTAACACATAGCCAAAAAAGAGGAAACGAGGATAAATAGTTTATTTAGTTGAACGCGCTAACCTCTTCGAATTGAAAAAATAACTTGTGCTTCATTATTCATTCATCGACTGTAAAACACAACGGTCTCGATGACTTAAATTTGCATTATAATTCGTAGAATTTTACAAAAAAAAAACTTAAATTTGCATACAAACCGACTGACAAAAGTTTTTTTACAATATATTAATAATAATCTGCATATAATTACATTTGAGACAGACATACACATGTACATATTTGCCGCGAAGTCTATACATGAAGCTCTCGGGGGAAATCTAACACGGCCTTAAATCCGCAATGAATATTAATCACGGCATACACCCGTTAAAGGAGAACAAAGCATACCCTACGCCTAACTTTCTGTGTACTAGAATGATATCTTTATCTTCTCTTTGGGAAGAATGAGAGATAGATATCTATAGTATACGGTCGGTGTCAATGCAGGACCTTCCAAATGTGAAACTTTAGTTTTCCTATAAAATTACTAGATTATATTATTTTATCGACCCTGCGTGGTCTTAAGCTAATTTGTAAATGCACATATGGAAATTTCCAGTACCAATTTTTTTATGTACTTATGTTTAAAAAGGACGAAACGTTGAAGCAAGTCTTACCTTTTTTTGTAGCCTTTCGCAAAATGCAGCATACCTATAACAAGTTAGACACCTTGCCTGACTTAGGTATATAAATAGGTTCCTTGGACCATCCCCAGTGTTAAGAGTGCTCAATTTTTTAGTCATTTCATGTTTATCGGCGGAAACTTCCATATTCCTCAATAAAATTGATAACATGATTGAATAAACATAAAATACGAAAAATATATTCTAAGAGTTTAAAAAAAGATATTTGTGAGAATATACTCAAAACAAAAAGCACGTTAAAGAAAATTTCTTATAATATACAAAGTTTTATCTAAATCGATCAATTAGTTTTTAAATTGTAGCGATACTAACGAACGACAGATCATCAGTAAATGTATTGAATAGATAGTAAATGACCTCTGTACCTCAGAGGGCAATGGAAACAGTCGGTTATTGTTGTTGTATTGGAACATCAACGACAGGTGTTACAGACGGGCAGAAGCCTGTATAATTCTAATACACGGCCTCTAACGGCAAGGTATGTTTAGGTAGTTCCTTTAGAGGTTAGATGACAGTATTAATTATGGTCCTACCGTCCATCTTGTTGTCTTTGAAATCCGAAACTCCTACAATACATTGATAATCCTTTTATAATAAGTTTCGCGCTTTATCTCACATATAGTAGAACAGGCCTAGAGAACCTAGAGTCAAGACACTCTGTTCTCAGTTCTCCGTTTTCTGCCTGAATTCAAGACAATATTTATTTTGTTTCGTCATCTAAAACACAATTTAGTCTATCAAACCGGAGAAATAAAATTGGTTCATTCCTCCGAATGGATATCGAACCCAAAACCATCACATTTACAGTTGACGCTGTATTCTACTTATATAATTCACAATTTAGAGGCGTAATATTTCACCATTCATGCAAGTTACAAAAATTACAACAAAGACACGCTCAAAATGATTGAATCTACAAAACTAATAACACACGCTTAAACAAATAGCCCTCGCGTAATCACAACGTTATACAAAAAGTACAATACCACGGTGGGGTCGAACTGTGGCCTTGTCGGTCGATACA
Organism: Heliconius himera; assembly: GCA_021202915.1. Taxonomy (NCBI): domain Eukaryota; kingdom Metazoa; phylum Arthropoda; class Insecta; order Lepidoptera; family Nymphalidae; genus Heliconius; species Heliconius himera. The sequence continues at coordinate 1,832,868 of JAJHJA010000046.1, forward strand.
GGTTATATAGGAGCAGAGGTTTGAAAACCATTTAATTATTTATTTATTTTTAACGTTCATAAAGTACAACATCAAGTAGCGCCCTAAACGAGGCTTCGCCCGCTCGTATTTATTGTAATACTATAGCGAAATTATGCAAAATCTTTACGTAAATATAGCAACTATTACTAATAATACATAATTACTATTTTTATAGAGATAAGAAAATTATATATAAAAGTGATATCGAATTATAGATTATTTAGCTTAATGATATGTACCTATTTTATACGATGTTTTCAATCGTATGGGTGGGTAGTCTTTTTGTCAAATGATATTCCGTTCTCTATTTTCTCAATTCAAGACAATGCGTATTTCAGCATAGCGGAAATCAACGCCACGCTTTGTCTGCCAGAGCAGGATAATGAAATCAACACGTTTCCACGTTTGAGTCTCGACCCCACAAGCGTCTCACATATACCACTGCGCCACGACAACTCCGCCTTTAGATACTTGCTTCTATCCTTAAATAATGACAAGCATGTAACTATCCATATTACACTGTACACGGGTGTGGCGAGATGCGCGAGAGTCGCTGGTGAAGTGGATGACGACAATGTCAAGGCCATGTACTTTATATATACCATTCACATTGCGAAATACTTATGTTTAGTTTACCAGCGATATTATTATTTCCAATTTATAGAAAAACTTGCTTTAACCTGTGGCTTTGCCATTAGACTAGTGATATAGTATAATATAATAAATTTAAATTCAGAATATTCTTAGTTAATATAGACTTTAGCAAATGCTTTTGAATCGAATATAAAGCCACCATTGGCTCGGTAGATTATATAGTTTTGGTTATTAATTTTTAAACGTTTTCTAAATAAGATATTGAAGCTGTTGTAGTGCAGTGGTACAAGGTCTGTCTGTGAACGCTACGGTTGTGAGTTCATTTTCCACTTGGGGTAACAACTTATTTTCATTTTCTCGCAGTGGCAATAAGAGAAAACACGATATAGAAGTCCGCCTCTCAACAAGGAATGTTTTGAAAATAGGGTTGGACCTTCGAAAAGAGTGTTTTAACATTAGGCTCCCTGTGTCTACCCCACTATATACAGCGTGAATCTATTTCATTTTTTTTTTTAAAAGAATGTATAAACAACATGAACTCTCTATACGTATTTGCTCTATGGGACCGACGAGGTGCGCGGGAGTCGCTCACTGGAGCGCGACGTCAATGTCAAGGCCAACAGAAATAGCTAATCTGAAATAGCACGACTAAATCCATCCCATTTGGTTACGCTACGTGGAAGCTTATCCGTTTAAATATAATTTAGAATGTGTTTTATATAGTTTTGGTTATATTTGTAATTTATTTACGCCCATTTATTCGAAACATATCAATTAATATGTGTCGAATATATGGGCGGAAAGTGAAGAACGGAGTGTCTTAATAAAAATAGGTGCCCTCTACCTCTATTACACGGTTGAGTGCGTGAAGCTACTGTGTGTTATGAATTATATACATTTATAGATTTAAATTAAAAAAAACAGTGCTAACATCTTTTTTATTAGGTACACTATAGAGTCTCACTATTTAGGATCACTATAGAGTCGAAAAAAGAAAATTTTCATTTTTAGAAAAATTGCACGAGACTCTTTACTTTGATATATTTAACTTGTTTGTTGGTTTATAAAAAAATGTAATTACGTCGTTATTGCACCAAACGAGATAAGCTTTCAAGTTATTCTAATCCTAACATCGCCTGTACGTTGTCACATCAAGATTAATTAAGTTTATCTGACAGCCTTTGAAAGCGGATGCTGTGAGATTACAAGTACATAACAATATATGATGACAATTAGAGGATGGGGGACATTTGTGTCATCTTATATATATGTTAGTTTCGATTATTATATTTGATATTTCAACTATCACTTAAGTTTTAGTTAGAGTTATGGGTGTAATATGAGCTATGCTAGAAATTAATATAGAAGTCAAACAAACAAGAGATTTTATCTATAGAAAAAAATGTTAAAAAAACAGCTTTATTCATTATTTTGCACAGCAACGTACTTATAGGTATCCTGTTGTTAAGAATTATCTATAAAGATGATTTACAGTTTCCATCTCAATACTTACTTCAATGTTTTAGTTTTCCCTACAGTGTAGCCTGCGTGGTCAATTGAAAGCAACTTCTCTTTGTGTATGACACTTCAAAATGCAGTAAATCTTAAATATATCTGTCTCAATTCAATCCACAAGTTCCTAAGATTAGTGTGTTCAACCAAACAAACTCTTCAGCTTTATAATATTAGTATAGATATACTTAGATATTATCAATAAAATCGATACTAAACATAGTATTTTAATACTCCAGCTTCTATTTTGTATCGCATTTGAATCTACTTTGTTGCAGTTTGAAGTCGTGAATGACATTATTCCGATGGCACTCCACTTTTTCGATACTCTGCCTTTTGAAGGACATCTTATTGTTCGCTTCCCCTATTAAAGCGGTAATAATACTAGAATATATTGTATTCGGTGTGTAAAACTCTTAATAAAATGCATTTTTTTAAGCACTTTCATCTGGCGCAATAGGAAATTTGTAAGAATAATTTATAAAACTTTGTTTGTTCGACTTATATTATTTATGTTGAGGCCGTCGTGGTCCGGTAATATAAGGGTGTGACTGTAAGCTCGACGGTCGGCGATCGAATCCATAGGTTCGATTTCCACTAGAGGAAATCAAAATATTTTATATTTTTATTTATTTGGTCCGGTAACTCACCACGTAATGATTCAGAATTTGGTGGAAAATAGACAATGGAGATATCTTTATGAGAACGGAACATCTTAAGACTTAGGTTCCCTCTGCCTATCCTGCTATGTGCAGGATGCGAAAAAAACATGTATGTGTATGGGTTAAAATTTCTAATAACCCTAAGAATAATCTTTGTAATACGCATCTATGGTGTTGAGTTCCGCCACACAACACACAAAACAACGTTGTATGGTGGTAGTAACCTTCGTGTTTGGGAGAAAAAAGTAAATCGAAGTGTTTTGACTGTATGGCCCTAATACTGTGCTACATGTGGAAAGTTAAAAAATGCAAATTTTCAAATATATATAGGTAGATATATTTATTTCAGTTTTAGGATGAAAAAATATTTCTGGAAACTGTATACGACGTTTGACAGCAACGGAAATGGAACCCGCGATTCTCGGAAACTGTTCAAGTGCCCAAGATTCGAGCCCCGTTACGTTCAAAATTTTACACGCGGGACACTGCGTGCACACAGCAGGGTAGGCAAAGGGAACCTAGTGTTAAGACACTCCGTTCCCCACTTTCTGCCGAATTCTGGAGGCATTGCGTGTTGAATGGCAGAACTCAACGCCGCGCTTAACCCGACACCAGAGCGAAGAAATGAAAATATAAATTAAAGAAAATATTTCATCTCTTCGAGTGGGGATCGAACCCACAACCAGTCGGTTTTACAGTCACACCTCGTGCCGCTGCGCCACGATTGGCCTCAAAATTCTAAAATATATGTATATATAAAATAAAAGCCTAATAACTAATAACTAATTTAAGCCTCTAACTTTAAAGAATAAATATATTTAACTATATGTAAATATAGTTAACTATGTAAATATAGGTAACTATATGTAAATTAGTTAGTTATTCTTTATAATTAAAGCCTTAAATTCGTTATTTATTTACTATTGCACGCCACCACCACCGTCCACCTCATCAAGTTATTTATCATTAAACATAATTTCTAGGTTAGCGTGCATCGCATATACAAAGACAAACATACACCGTATGTCGTAGTTATAAAATGCAAACGCTGTTATTTGTCATTTAATCACGGTACAAAACTGACAACTATCTTTGGCCATTTTATTGACGATCCATTATGTTATATTATTGGTCGTTGTGGCACAGTGGAACAGCGTCCGAATGTTAACGCAACGGTTGTGGGTTCCCACTTAGAGGAATGATTATATTTAATTTATTATTATTTTCCACGCTTTCCACCACTCAAAACGCTTCGAAAATTCAGCGGAGAGTGGGGAACGGAGTTTCTCAACACTAGGATCAGACACTCCCCTTATCTACCATAATAAATAAACCTCATTCAAACAGAAACGATTTTATTCACGTGCCATATATAGCACGTTGAAGGGTGTTACCTGCAATTATATATAAATGTTGATTTAAAACTGCAATTAACCTTATTTTATCGATTAGCTAGATTTTTAATCACATATGATTGACATGATGGTACAGCTTGGAGTTATTATAAATACTGGTTATGGTTGCATTCAAATTCCATCAAGGGTATTATTTACATTTAAAATATTAGAGGTTTCTAAGTGTTAACGCGACGGTTGTGGGTTCGATTCCGTGATTTGGGGGTATGAATTTTCATTTCGTCGCTCTGGTAACGTGGGAAATAGTGAAATTGAGTACCGCCGCTCAACAAGCAATGTCTTGTATTAGATGGTGGGTTAGGAACGGATTGTCTTAACATTAGGCGCCAATGAAATTATTGAAAATATATTTATATAAAAAAATAATTATTGTTAAATATAATATTTTTTGTTGCAGGTACGTTTTACGCCGTTATGGTTCCAGAGTTATGCTCAGATTATTATTAAGGTATTTTTTTGTCAATAAATCAATCTTTTTGGTTCAATGCCATATTCTAAAGTCCTGTTTACCTCTCTAAATAAGTATAACGCGTTTTAAACAACAATAGAGACTAAGTACTTTTTTTATTGGATCGAGCTAAGTAACTATATATAATAAAATCTGTATTACACGCGCTTCTAATTGTTGTATCGTCATGCAACTTACCAATTATATAAAGATTAGATGACAAACAATATAATGGTACCGTCGAGCTGATCTGATGATGGAACTGGAAGATGGCTACCGGTACCTTGGACTGCTTGTTAACATATTGAGTTAGTGCTCATTACAAGCTTAGTGCAGTAAGTAAAGGCGTGTTTTTATTTTGTTTTACTATTAACTTATGAACACGATTTTATTAGATTGATTTTCAACTATGTAAGAAAATTTTAAAAACTGAATTTGACCCATCCTTGCTAAATATAACAAACATCATTAAACTTGGCAGTTATACTTAGATTTGGTTACAATACAATATTATGGTATCTTCGAGCTGGTCTGATGATGGTGACAGAACCTGAATAGTGGACCCTCATAGATCACTAGCAAACCACTAGAATTTGATCGTATCTGCAACCATCACGCCTACAGCAAAACATTATTTTACTAGTTTCCTGCTGCATCCCGAATAGATCAGAGTAAGTAGGCAGTAGAAACCTAATATTAAGACACTCTGTTCCCCACTTTTCGTCGAATTTTCGAGGCATTGCGTGTTGAGTGGCGGAAATCAACACCGCACCTAACATCCTCTATTTTAAAATAAAGGTGTAATAGCAAACAATCCGTTATTAAAAAAAGCCTAGTTTTCAAACTTTAATATAGACATTCTCCGTAATTGGCGTGTTCTAGTTGATGGGACAAAGACAATGGTGGGTCTAATGCATTTACATAATTGTTGCCGTTTTCCTCGTTTGTTACTGCTTTTTACGATTCTAGTGTGTCACCCCATTTTTAGCTGTAGGTACACACGTTGCACTTAAATGGTTATAAAACCTGGTTCTAACATGTAAATGTAATTATAAATAGGAATTTGAATGACTGGGCAACGCGGCGTTAAGTTCCGCCACTCAATACGCAATGTTTTTGTTCGGTTCGAATATACATATATATTCTATATCAATAAAACGGTGCTATATCTACGTGGTTTTTATTTCTTTTTTTTTTTTTTTTTTTTTTTATTTATTTTTAAGGGAAACATACAGTACATTAAATATATTCTAATAACACACAAATAATAGTACAAATACCAATCAAGTTTCCACAAACTACCGTATTATGTATTTATATTGTTATAATCCGCAGGTAACACACGAAACATTCCGAGTGCCCGAGGTAGCTCTGACTCCAGGCACAGTGAAAATATTGTACAAGTAGCCCATGTTATATAGTCCAACATTTTTTTTAAATATATAAACCAGTAGTTGTTGAGATTGGCGCGTTAACCAAACAAACAGCAGCCTTATAATATTAAGCTACACTAACCGATCGTTATACATATTCGATTTTGTTGCTCAAATCACGTATACGTATACTTCGAGCTGCAACTTCTATTCTATTCTATTCTCGGCACGCAGGCGTAAGTTTGACGTGAAAATAAAATTTAAATAATTGAAACGTGTGCAGAAAACCTTTTTATAGGGCTTCTAAGTGGGTTCTTACGTTCAGAGCGTTGAGTAAATGCTTACACCGCTTTAAGTGATTAAGTAGGAATGACATTTTTCATTTTTATAATATTTGCTATTTATAAAGTATATTAAATCAAAACCGCCGTGGCGCAGTGGCACATGTGTGCTACTGTAAACATGACAGGTTGAGGGTTCGATTCTCACTAGGGGAGAAGAAGTATTTAACATTTTTATTTCCTCGCCCTGATAAATCAAATGGGCGGCGTTAATGTCTACTAATCAAGACGCAATGCTTCCAGAATTCAGCGGAAATTGGGGAACAGGAGCGTCTTAACATTAGGTTCCCAGGTGCACAATGCCAACGCTGCTATTTGCGGAATACAGCGTGAGGATAAAAAATAAAATAAATTACTAAATATGTTATTTTACTTCCATTCTTTCCCTAATAAGTCAGAAGCGAAATCCAAATCAACTATGTATATATCTGTGTAATGGGAAAAATTGAATATATAGCATTATTACAGTTGAGTGAACAGATATGATTGAGTGTAGGGGACGGGGTGGTGGGTGTGGGTGTGGGGAGTAATGTATGCTTTATATTTAATTGTCAATTATCGTAAGGCCGCCGTGGCGCAGCGGCTGACTGTAAATCCTGTGGTTGTGGGTTCGATTTTTACTCTTTGAAAATCATACTCATTAAGAATGAATTACTTTTATTTCCTTGCCCGGGTAACAAGGCAAAATGTTGAATTTCTCTGCTGAATACTTGAGTATTATTTAGAAAATTTGACGGAAAGTGTGCAATGGACTCTCAATTGCCCACTAAACAATATGTTCCCATACCTAGAAATCAAATCCCCAGAAATAAATAATTTTCAATCTTAAAGCCGGGGAAGTAAATAATTTTCATTTCTCTTTTTGTGCTAAAAAATAATTTTAAGTGCCTAGCTTCTTAATATTTGTTAATATTTAACTAGGTTTTTCTTTTAATCCATTTTCTTCGAATAAACTACCTATCGAAAAGGTCAAACAAATTACACAATTATATGAGAGTTGGGGGAGACTAAAGATAATTTATTATTGACGATATTAAATGTGCCTAGAAAATAAAATTATTTCATATGTTTGTATATATATATTCTATTGTACTATAATTATTTACTATAGTGGTTCTATCTTGGCGAAGCGGCACAGTGTCTTGCCCGTGCTGCGACGTGCAAGTGAAGCGTGTGGAAGCTTCTTGCCACCAGGTTCCCTCTGCCTAACTTGTTAAATGCAGGATACAGCGTGAAGGTGCATTAAATGCTAGTTGAAAAATCATCGTGTCACAGATAAAAACAAAATAACAAAACATTTCTCTACCTCCAAAAACTCTTAAATTGAAACATTTTAACAAATAAAAATAAACCCAATCATCCACTATACATATAATCTGTAAATTGAAAAAAAAAACACACACTACTAAAACTACAATACAGGGAAAAACATCAACTTAATAAACTGTATACCATGACGTCCTCGACTTCCCTTGTTAACAACAAAAAAAAATAATTAAATGTCCACCCACAACACGACTCACGCTTGACTGAGTTTTATTTCAGAGCACAATGACCAGGACACGCCTACCAATTACGAACAAGCCAATTTGTACATGAGATAACGTATAAGAGGTTACATTAAAATCTATTTACATTCGTATGATGTTGGTTGATATTATAAAAAAATATTCTATAATAAGAGACTGTTGTGGTGTAGGGACACAAGGGGGTAAACGTGACGGTTCTGGGTTCAATTCCTAGTCGGAGGAATGAAATGTGTAATATTTTCGTATATATAGGTAAGACACTCCGATTCACATAAGACACTTCCGTTCCCACTTTTATTCTTGGATTTATAATTACCAGACAAAATTTTGGGTTCGTGAATTTTTATCCACATTAACGTATGTGAACCGTAAGTGGATAAGTCCCAAAGTGATTCTTTTAAAAAAATTCTCTACTTTATGAAAAATATAAAAAACTGGATAATGACATCCAGTTTTTTAGATAAATACTTTTTAAATAAAATATGAAACATTTGAAGTTAGCTGAATAATCGATAAATCGAAGAAAGGCGCGTTCGAAGTATTGTACATTATATTTATTATTTCTAAAAACTTTAGAACTCCCTACATGCCTAGCCCATAATAAAGAAATAAGATAAAAAAACCTTTTACCTACATAACAATTCACGCTCGCTAGGTTTTATTTTACAGAGGTAATTAGAAAATTTTATGGTTTTCAAATTTTACGTAATTTTTTTTTCCTAACAATACAATACCTAATAATTTATGTAACCTCTTCTATGGGGAGGACTTAACAACGCAAAAAACTATTTTTAAATTTTTGTCTGTTTCTATGCGTTTGTGTACGCTAATCTCAGAAAGTGTTTACCCGATTTAAATGTAGTTTTCATCATTGTATGTTGATAAACTTTCCTTAACATTCAATGCTAGTTTTATTCAAATCGGTAATTAATAAAAAAATGAAAGTGGAAACACAGTGTCTTAACACTTACCTTCTGCTTACCCTGATGTATGTGGAATACAGAGTAAAACTGACTTAATATGGAATTGGCTCAAACTTTATTTTCCAATGTATGAATACAATCTTAAGTAGTAATATTATACAATAAGCGGGCGAAGCCGCCAGCGGGTCGCAAGTCCCTAATAAAGAAGTAAAATGAAAAGAAACATATAACCTACACAACAATACACGCAGACTAGGTTTTATTTCACAGAGGTAACGCTAAGAGTACACAATGACCGACACGCCTACCAATTACGAACGGACCGAATTTATTACGGTCTTCCTTATACGTCTGCACTGCGCCTAAGATGCTGAATTTATAGCACTGTATAGATTACAACAATTTATCGTTTGCTTCTAACAGTTTTGTGTAGCTTTTTGTACGTATAAATTGGGGTACGGATGTATCTTGATGGCAAGGTGTATCTTAATAGGTTCCCAGGTTCCCTCTGCCTACCATGTTATGCGCAGGATAAAGAGTAAATAATAAAAAAACAACATAGATCAGTAAGTAAAGCAGTTAACATAAATTACATTTTAAAATCTGAAGGTTTTGATATTCGTTTATTTTCCCTTCCGGTGTCTTTTTGTTTACGAGAAAAAGCAGACGATCACATGAGCAGTGACTAGTTTATAAAATTGTTATCTGAGCCTTGCATAAGCGATATATTTACGGGGTATGTGTTTATGTATATTGCAAACGTATCTATTGATAACAGTTATCGCAAACAATAATACCAATAATATTTATAAATACATATATCATTACGTATAAAAATAACAAATAAAACAAGTGTACTATGCACATAGACGGGTAGGCTGAGAGGACCTAGTGTTAAGGCATTCCGTTGCCCATTCGGGCCATTACGTATTAAGTGTAGGAACTCAACGCCGCGCTTTGTCTTGTAACTAGAGCGAGGAAATAAAAAAAAAGTAATTTCCTCGAGTAGAAATCGAACTCATAACCGTCGCGTTTACAGTCAGGCGCTAAGCAACGACAGCCTCATAATAAAAAATATAGCCATATAGTTATAACAAAATAATCGCACTAGACGATCAGTTCAAACATTTGACGTTGTTGAAGTCAAAAGAAGGTCAAAAGATCATTTCAAAAATATGCACTGAAACATTTCGATAAGATAAGCTCCGAATTTTTAAATTCCCTTTGAGATTATCTACATAAATATTGTTGCTATTTTTTATTGCTTTCTTTTTAAGCGTCGTTTTTATGAAATATTTTAAAAAATATTATTTTATATCATTTTTTATTTAACGCTGTATTTCGGAATATGGCAGGGTACGCAGGAAAACCTGGGCTAATTTTAAGACACTGCGTTCCCAACTTTCCGGCTAATTTTTGAGACATTTGAGTGTTGAGTAGCTCAATGAACTCAATGTCACGGTTTATCTTGTTACCAGAGCGATGAAACCAAAATAATAAATTACCCCAAATAGGAACAGGACACTTAACCGTCACAACTACAGCTTTATATTAATTTCATATATTAAAAGAAGTTATACAAATAGTTTTTCCTACATAATATTTATTTAGGTAACATTTATTATCAAAATAAATTGCAATCTCGTTATGATTGCAGTCATTCTACATGCAATGATGACATCAGCCGGCCTTGGCTGCGAGCGGCCCCGCTCTGTCTTTACGTTGGGTTGCCATGTTAGCTTTTACATTTATATACATTTTTAGGTGACTAATACCTGAACTAAGTAGAAGAGTGACTAAAACGCATGAAAATATGTTATAGCATTGAGTGCTATAAAATGAATATTAAACCAATTTGTTTTAAATATAATTGACGAAACTTTTAAAAAATCGTTGTTTTTGTTAATTTAAAGAAATTGATTGTTATATTAATTCAGACCTAGAATCGAACCCATATTCATGACGTTCATGTTGAGAAACTCTCAATTGTGGTAGTATCTCATTAAATACAGCTGCCAATGTTATCCATTTTCCATGGCGACGTAACACAATAATACACCATCTAACTGTCAACGTGACTGTTGTGGATTCAATTCTTACTCAACCAAATAAACTATTTTCATTTCGTCCCTATGGTAATAGACTAAACGTAGCGATAAGTTGCGCCACGTAACACGCAATAACTAGGTTCCCTCCACCCGCCCCGCTATATATGCGGGAGATAGCTTGAACCTAAAAGAAAATCCCAAGTCTATAGAAAACGGAGGTTCCATTGCATAATACACTACTTTGTGCATAATCGCGCGTCTCTGTCTCATTATCGCGATGCAGTTGCTATGCGACAGCGTTGTGACGTCACGCGTAGTGACCTTGACTCACGCCGATTCTAGAAATGCTCTTCTGTAATAGACACTTGTCAGAGTTAGGAAATTTACTGAAAAGTGCTTCCTATATTAGCGTGCTCTAACTTATAGGTATATATTGAATATTTTCCTGTATGGGAAATTTGCTTTATATTCTAGTTTTTTGAACTTCACGTTGTACCCCGCATATAGCAGACAACGCAGTGTCTTAACTAAAGTATCCCATCCGTCATACTTGCGTTAAGACACTGCGTTGCCTAATTTTAGAGACATTGAGTGTTGAATTGCGGAATTCTACGCCATCCTTTATTTTATTTCCAGAGGCAATGAAAACTATTTTCACATTTTCATAGTTTTGTTAGCTTCACGCTGTCTCGTATCGTAGTGTAGACAGAATCTAGTTCGTATGTTTTGGGCGGGAACGACGGGACTCTATATGCGTTTTATCTTAACAGAACGGGAAAATAATTTAAATAAAATCATTTTTTAAATGGGCATCGTATCCTCTACCAGCGCGATTATATTACTTTTAACACATTTTCTTCAATAATGAATACAATTTGCATTAAAATTTTGTGTAAATGAAACCTTTCTACACACTACAAGGTATTGAAAACCGTGTAAAGTGTCAGTGGTAACGTTGTATTGTCAACACAACCTTATCACGTCATGTCATAAATCGTACGATATTTCCCTTCCTTTCCTTCACGATAACAAATTAAGTACCTGTTATATTTCCTCTTGAGATTGTAGGATAGTGCATTTCAATATATATAAAACTCTTTAGCTACTGAGTGACTGACAGACAACGTACAGACGGGACTACTGGACTTAAAAAAATAACAATTGGTATAGGTAGGGGAGCTCTGAGAGAGAATTTCTAAGAAAACGCGCAAACCGAGTTGCGGGCGACTAGTAGCTACATTATAAATAGTTACACTATTGGTTGTGAGAGAAAGGAATGTTGAAACATTGTGTGTATTCTTCAGTTTCTGAATATATTAATCATAATTAAACTTGACATTCCATCGAGTGGGAATAGAACCCACGACCATTGCATACATCCAGACACTATACTTTCTATCAACGTCTAATTAAATCTTTATAATATTTCATACAAAATATAATCTCCTTTGACATGATACTAACATGTTGAAAAATATTAAAGAAAATAAAGCTGTATTCGCGTCCTCGAATAGAAAAAGTTTAAAAATGCTTTGGATTTTATATTTCCCCTTTGTGACTTTTGCCAGTGAGCTTTCAGAGCTTTATAAGACAACAAGAACTTTACAAAAAAACGTTCGACATACTGCCGTCGCGGGTTTATGTCATATGAGGAATTAAATTGTAGAAATAAGCATATTATATGCATTTTAAATAAAATTCCATTACTAATTTAAACTGGATGCTTTTTGTTAATTTTGTTAATTTTAAATGCGTAATATTATTTCTATAGAAATATATGTATGTACTATTCTATACTTACAGTATTATAAAGCTGACGAGTTTGTTTCGTTGAAAACGCTAATCTCAAGAACTGATTTAAATTGAGAAAAAAATTATGTTAGATAATCTATTCGTCGGGAGAGGCTGTATGAAAAATTGTGATTCGCTTACCCATTTTCAGGATTCTTTATTGTGTTTATCAGCACTGTCATTGATTTCTAATTATTAGTAAAATAAGGCTTATTACAAGTTCATTCAAATTCTTATAAACTTCGTTGTTCGTCTTTTTTCATCTAAGATCTAATAAAAAATGTTACTATAGTATAGTCACTTCACTTTTAATATAACTATATCATCTGGATGAGTAATTTGCTAACATTAACCCAACTCATTTTGCCCTAACCTGCCCCGGAAAAACATTTTTGTAGATTGCCTACTTGGTTCTCATTACCGGGACTCATTAATGTCGTTTCAACGCTTGGACCGTGAAAAAGTGATGGCCTGAAAAATATATCTATAATACTAATTATACACATAAATATGTATATATACATACTTACATACATGTACGTATGTATGATGATATCATCTGATGTGATATAAAATTGTAGTGTTTGATTGAACGCACTTATCTCAGAAACTACTGGTTTCACTTGATAAATTCTAAATTTTGTGTTAAATAGTTTTTTTTATCGAGGAAGGTTATACGACATCTGACAACACGTCAATTATTAAAGTGCTACCCTAGAGTTATCTCGGGCACTTACAGTGTGTCGTGTCACTACTCTTATTTATTTATGGGATTTGGGGCGAAGCCACTGATAAAAAATATAGTCTTTTTTTATATATTAAAAACAAGAAGTTTACTATCAGTAGCAAAAATAGGATACGCAAATATTTATATTAGAAGTTGTTTTGATAAATAATATACATATACCTAATAAGAATGACCAATGAAATGTATTAAAATCGCTTAAGGTGACCTGACGGCCATGTTTCTAGAAACCTAGTATACAAGACGATGATATATTTTATATGTTATTTTTTAATATATTTTTTTAAATGCAAATGTGTAGATGCTAGATAGGTTGGTCGCCTTCAACCAGGCATAGCAACAGAGTGTCTTATCACTAGGTTCTCTCTGGTCACTCTCCAGCGTGCGGAATACAGCGTGAATCTGATTGGATTTTCTTTCTTTTGGCACGTGCGATATGTGACCACCAGCAAAAATCCCTCAAGCACCATTAAATACGATCCAATGCCACCAAATTTGACTCATCAGCCGAGCCCACCAATTTTCATTATCTTTTTTCCTACTATATACTGGATGCAGCGTGTGAACCTGAACACAGTAATTGTGCATTTTTTTTTTATAAACCTTCAGAAATACAGAAAGTGGGGTGTGGTGGTAGCTGGTATCAGCACTAGGTTCCCAAGTACCCTGCTATCTGCGGCATACAGCGTGTGAATAATAAAACAAATATAATCTTTAAAAGTTTACTAACAAACATTACTATTATATTATTGTAAATTTTACAATATCCAACATTTATTGAAGGAATTTACAAAATATAGCTACTGATCGCGTCTACACCAGATGGACGATAACCTAATCGTAATGTCACTAGTTTGAACAGATGTATCTGCGTGGCCTCGGCATTGACATTGAAAACAGAATGTGATAAAATTATAATGAATGTCGTATATATATATATATTACGTATGTTGACTGTTGTTGTGTGACGATTTGTGTATTTGTATTAATAGGTATTTCTGTGTTAATAGCTTCACAAGTGAAATAGATGGAAGCTGGTTGTTAATTTTCGATAAAATAGGTGTTGAGTGGCGGAATTCAACACCGCGTTTTACCTTGTGGGCAGAATCAAACCCACAACAGTTATGTTTACCATAACACGCTTGGACTTGCGCATTGTGTTATAATATTTTAAAACGCTTCTTAACGAGACACTTAAGATAGTAAACAAACCATAAAAAGTGGTGCCATTCACAAAATTTATAAAGACATAAAATTTTGTGTATTTAGTCGTAAATCTATTATTAGTTAACTTTACATTAATCAAGTTCAGATTTAACCAGAATTAGTTCAATTAGTAGTTAAATTTAAACTAAAACTATTGAAACTACGGATTCAGAGCGAACAGGTGTCTCGATGAATAATTTCGTTCGTTCGAGGCTAAACAGATGTTTCTACCAGTGGCCCCGACATTGACATTGAAACCCGCTACTATTTAGATTTGATTCGTAATTACGTATGCGAGTTAGGCCGTTGTACCGCAGAGTGACAATGTCAATCTGTAAACGCGATGGCTGTAGGTTCGATTCCTACTCGGGAAAATTATTATATATTTCTTTCACTCCTCGTGTATCTGTTAGACAATGGGTGGTGTGGAGTTACGTCACTCAATACTGTATATGAGGAAGACATCTTATTGCTATTAAAATTTGATTATTGAAAATATAGTCAAATTGATAACCTTCTTCTATCTTAAATCGGATAATGTTACCATCATGGGCTTGAAAACTGAAGAAACTTCTTAACATTAAATGGATAATAATACCCATGACGTTGCATAGAGGAAGTTCATACGAGTGCTTGGATCTTGCGACTTGGACTCTTAAAGTATGAGTCTATAAATACTGATAAACGCGACAATTGTGGGCAGAACTCCACGGCGGACTTTATTTTGCCCAAGAGGAAAAATGCAATTTTGGTACCGGCACTGTTATACGGCAACAAAACGCGGGTATTACAAAAGAAGAACGAAAGAAAGATGAATGCCGTGGAGATCGATCTCTTTTCGTAGGATATGCGGAGTCAGCTTAGCTGATCGAATCCGCAATGAAGAGGTACATAGAATGACAGGTACTTGCGAGGATGTCGCGGTGAGAATGAAGAAGAACAACAGCCAATCACCTGGTTTGGGCACGTCGAACGAATGAGTGATGAAAGAATGGCCAAAAAGATTTATGATGGAAAAGTGAGTGGTAAGAGAGATAGGGGGAGACCTCGGTTGACCTTCGAAAACACAGTATCAAATGTAATGAAATATGTATGCTTCGTCCACTGTCATCAACCTCTTCAGGTTGATGACAGTGGACGAGGCGAAAGAGGTATGTAGAGTCCGTAGCGTTTGGCGCTCCGTTCTCTCTGACTACCCCGCTAGGATGCGTAAAGCGTGAAGCTAGTAGTAGTATAAAGTCAGACATTGTGTCACTAGGCCACGATAGCCTCAAATGATCACTAAAATTTTAAATTACAAAGAAAAAAACTATTAAACCTATTGTTATTTTTTTTCCAAATAATGTTTAATATTTAGCTCATTTTCAAGAAAACATTCCACAAACGTCAACTAATTGAGGAAAAGCTTATCCGTTACGTTACGTGCGTCACGTCACGTCGAGTAACGATGACTTGCTAGCTCACCCTCCATTCATACACTGCTCGAGTACCAAAAGTTAAGGTAATGTTAGATATATTTTAAATGAACTATTTTTAGTAAGTGACTCTAACTTTTTTAGCTTTATTGATTTCTACATTGAGGGTGTCTTGACGTAGGGGCAAGCGTGCGACTGCAAGCAAGATAGGTTGTGGGTTTGATTCCTCTTTGAGGAAATTATATATTTAACTAGAGGGCGTGCGCGGCTTCGCCCGCTTATTAGGAGTGAATTCTAAAAAACCACGAAACACGTGTTCAATAAAATATTTTTAACAGTCTGAATTTAAATTTTTATAGAAATCGGTGGCAATTTAAAGATTTTTCCATATAAACTTTCAACCCCTTATTTGAACCCTTAGGGGTGAATTCTTAAAAACTATGAAACACGTGTTCAAAGAAATATTTTTAAGAGTCTGAATTTCAAATTTTATAAAAATCGGCACAGATTAAATTTTTTTTCCATACAAACTTTCTACCCCTATTTCATCCCTTTAGAGTTAAAATTTTTCAAATTCCCTTCTTAGTGGATGTCCAGAATATGAAAATAAACATCTGGCCAAATTTCACGTTTCTACCATCAGCAGTTACGGCTGTGCGTGCGTCTTACCTCAGTCAGTCAGCACAAGTCCTTTTATATATATAGATATTTTCCTTTATTGCTCTAGTGACGAGGCATAGCGCGTTTTTCAGCCTACAAAGGCGGGAAGTGCGAAATAGCGTGTCTTAAACCTCTGCCTTCCCTGCTATACGCGGTTATTATTTCATTCAATATAAAAAAATATTTTTCTACTTTGTTTTAATTCATAACTAGTAAAGGTAATAAAGCAATTTTATATATGAACTTTGTTTTGGTGGCCTATCCATGTCTGCTCCGCTCGTTTTAATAAACAAACAAAAACTTAAAACTTTTTAAACTAACAACTTTTACAATAATTTGAACACGCAATTATAATTTTTTCAAATCAATTTTACTATTCCAAAGTATTTAATAAATTTCTATAAAAACCTATAATTTATTACTCGATAGGTATTACAGAACGAATATGCATTTGATAGTATCGGTGACAAGGTCGTACTATGCGTCACTATATTTCTTTAATGTCTTATAAAATGCGGATACATGCGCACATGCACGTACACACACTGTTTTTTTAAACTGCTTTAAGCTATCAAAGCGCGGTTAATTTTTTTTTTATGTAAAAACCTGATATATTTTACTAAAAGTCGCTTTAGTTCCATGAACTTTCAAGACGTAAAATGTAAAACCCCCTCTAAGCCTCTTTGGTGGTCACCTACACTCCCTAATCTACCTACATAAATACCAAATTTCCACTTTCTCAGTCCATTCGTTTTGCCTGTGTGTTGTCACTCATTAACGGAAGAGTTTATATAGTTTATATTAGCAATTTATTACTGTTGGTTATATACGGTGTAAACGCGGTATCCTCCGCGGAAATCCTACAAGACTTTCAACGTAAAAAGTAGCCTGTATGCTGAACCACTACTTCCTCTTTCTCATTGTGAAGACCTCCTAAAAATCGGTGCAGCTGTTTCAAAGATTAGCTCGGACAAACAGAAAGACAACATTGTTTCTTTGTTTCAACATTTCAATTTATTTATTTGTGTTTATGTATGTATGTATAAGTATTATGTATAGATAGATATACATAGGCCGGTCGTGGCGCAGCGGCACGAGGTGTGACTGCAAAACCGACTGGTTGTGGGTTCGATTCCCACTCGAGGAGATGAAATATTTACTTGAATTTATATTTCCATTTCTTCGCTCTGGTGTCGAGGTTAAGCGCGGCGTTGAGTTCTGCCACTCAACACGCAATGCCTCCAGAATTCGGCAGAAAGTGGGGAACGGAGTGTCTTAACACTAGGTTCCCTCTGCCTACCCTGCTGTGTGCGGGATACAGCGTGAAGCTAATTTAATTTTTAATTTAATTTAGATATACATAGATCACATTTCATATTATTAGATTTACAGGGGATTCCCCTAAACGCCTCATAGTCTGATGCAATCCCATTTCAACATTGCTTTTAATTTTCTTTACTATATTTTTCTAATTCAGTACCTTATTTAAATAATATATACAAGGTTTAATATTTAATATTTAATATTTTTTTAATATAAGTTAAAAAACACATTAAAGATATATAACAAACGATAACAACATTAAAAATATATAATAAACGGTAAACGATAAAAACGTAAGGAGAAAAAAACTAGATTAACATAAATTTTGCCATTTGAAAAATATGAACCCACGACTGTAACATTCGGTCTTTGGTATATTTCCAGGTATAAATATTATAAGTGTATATATACATAGAGGTCCTCGAGGCCTAGTGGCATAGTGTCTGATTGTAAACATTACAGTTGTGGGTTCGATTCCTGCTGTAGAATAAATTATTTTAATTTCCTTGTTCTGGTAACAAGACAATGCGCAAAATTGAGTTCCGTCACTCAACACCCAGCGGTTTTTAATACTAAGTACCCTTTGCTCCGTAGCAGGGTAGGCAGAAGGGACCTGGGAACCTAATATTGAAACACTCCTGTCCGCTATCCGGATATACAAGAGCGAGGAAACGAAAATAGTAAATATTTCATTTTCTTGAATGGGAATCGAACACACTAACGACTGACCTCACATATACATGTACATACATTGTTACCTGTAATTCTTTATCCAACATCGAAGGCCTGGAAGTGTGTAAAGTAATAATTTCTAAAAGGTCCTTGACGCCGTAACTCATTTGTGTAGGTACTTGAGGCTTACCTTGAACAAAGCCCCGTAATTTATATAGCGTTCATAATTCCCAACTAAATTTATGACGTGCAAAATTATTTTGGTGTAATCTGGACGCATCTGCTATTCGAAATTCACTTTTGTATTGGAAAAATGTTGTAAAAATAATAAATGTGAACATTGGGGTGTAGTGGAGGATGGTTGTGGGTTCGTTTCTTATTTTTTTTGTCTTAAAATATAACGCGGCGTTAGGTTCCATCAATGTCTCGGTTATAAAGAAGTGGGAGTTAAAACTGTAGCTGTAAATCCAGTTACAACACTGTGCTTATTTTTAACACTTTTAAAGTATTATCCCTCATTTAGAGAGGAAAAATACTTTTTGATTAGAAAACGTACAAAAATTTTAACGTAGCTTTGAACTCGCTTCTGTCAGAAACCGCCCAAGCGCTTAGCCTACTAAACTATATGTTCTATTGAAGCTACGTCGAAATTCTTATACCCTTATCGTCGAAATTCATATATTTACAACATATAACACAACCGTTTTTTTAATTATCAACAATTACAAAACACAGAAGTATATAAAGCTAAATATTACCTCTACATTAGATACAAAAAATATATATGGCTAGTGCGTCATTACACCGACTTATTGAATACAGGCTTCATATAACGCGTAATTGGTTGTTCTGCTATAGAAATAGACGAATGGGCGTTTAGCTTTTGGCTTTTCAGTATTTTTTTTTTTTTTTATATGAATAGCAAAAAAGACCATTGAATCGATGTCATTATTTCAATTGATACGATTTCAAATACGAGATTTGAAAAGAATTTAAAAATAACGTGAAATTTATTGTTTTTGGCTCAATTTTGAATTATTTTTTTTTATATAATTATTCAAGAAAATCATATAATACTATTCAGCTTTACGATTTAACTCGCAAATAGCAGATTAAGCAGAGGGAGGGAACTTAGTGTTAAGAAACTACGTTCCCCATGCACCTTCCTATTTTACAGACTTTACGCATTGAGTATAGGAGCTTAATACCGTGCTTAGTCTCATTACAAGAGTGAAGAAATAAAAATAATTCTTTCGGGAATCAAACTTATAACCGTCACAGCGACGACCTCATATAATTTGAACCTTATAAAAAAATAAACTAAGTATATTTATTGTATATGAACATATACAGTATATGAAACTAAGATAGATTTATATAAACATTACCTAAATTTATGCAACAATAAAAAAAATTGGATCCAAATACAAACACATAAAAAATGTTTAACACACGCATCGTAAAAACAAAAGTGAAAGGCTTATTTTATTATAATTTTTACATCGACGAACACAAAAACAACTGTCGTACGTAAACAAAGCTATATAGAAATAAATCAATGCTGGCAATATCGACAGGGGAGTGACGGATTTAGGTGACCAGGGGACGTGACGAGGCTAAGTAATGATGTATGACGAAAGTTCTCTGAATGTATTTCTTGAGGCATAAGTCTTTTACTGCTTTATCAGTTTATGTAATGTAATGAATTGTTGTTGAGGTAGTGAGGGGCCCTCTGTTTGGATATGAACATAGGAATAGTTTTACTGATTTTTTATTATGTTATACTATTTTATTTGCTGCGTAGGATAGAAGGGATTGATTGTAGAAGTTTCTTTTGCATGATTTAACTTTGTATATTAAACGCATATCATTTTTTTTATAGGTTCTCGCTTATTCCTCACATAGCAGGGTGGGTAGAGGGAACCTGGGAATCTAGTATAAAGACACTCCGTTCCTGTTAATTTAATTAAGGCTTCTGATATCTACTTTCTCCTGGATTCTGGAGGCATTGCATGTTGAGTGGCGGAAGAAAATAAAAATGTTAAATATTTAATTTTGTAAAAAATTACAAACAAACATTTTTTGACTGTAAAAGCGACAGTTGCGGTTTTGATTCCCACTCGAGGGAATGCGTTATTTTCATTTCTTTGCTCCAGTAATAAGTTCAGTTCAAAGTTCAGTTCAGTACAAAGTTCAGCGTTGAATTCCGACACCCAAAACGCAAAATCTTATTTATTTGAACATTATTTGACTTCGAATATTGTTCATCCGTTTTCCCGTTCTATCCATTTTAGCAATGATGGCAGATATCGACGTGACACTTTTTTCTTTGTGGAAAATGTCATTTATTTAAATGTAAACATTTTTCCAAGTAGAATTGAGCTGGGAAATATCGCTTGTGCGCTCACTAGACTTTGCGACAACTGCAAAATTATAGCGTATAACGTTGATTGAATATAAAACTTAATATAAAAAAAATCAGCTTCACGCTGTATCCCGCATACAGCAGGGTAGGCAGAGGGAACCTAGTGTTAAGACACTCCGTTCCCCACTTTCTGCCGATTTCTGGAGGTATTGCGTGTTGAGTGGCAGAACTCAACGCCGCGCTTAACCTCGACACCAGAGCGAAGAAATGGAAATATAAATTTAAGTAAATATTTCATCTCCTCGAGTGGGGATCGAACCCACAACCAGTCGGTTTTACAGTCACACCTCGTGCCACTGCGCCACCACTGGCCTCTAAAACTTAATATAAAGATACCAAAAACCCATTTAAAGACAATTAACTTTTCAGCCAATACGCAGAAGAAGAAAACCCGTCCATAGTTATAAATATATAGCTAATCTTGAACTAAAACTCCAGTACAGCATCACGATTTACCGGAAATACTCGTTCAGCGTAATCGGAACTTCTTGATTAATATCTGAACTGAACAAACAACTACAAGTTTAGCAGTTTACGTGCCCTTTTGCTGGATTTGATGTATTTTGTTTACTTGTTGTTGAGTGGCTTTTTTTACTATACTTTATGTAATATAATGGTAAATACGGATCTGACTGCAAACGCTTTCGGTTCGATTCTCTATCGGAGATTGAAATATTTTCGGTCGCTCGCCCTGCTACAATAAAGTGACTTATCACTGCTTTTCGTATTTCGTATATTATTCCTTAGGATTCATATTCTAGTAATGAAATATTTTCATTACCTCGCTTTGGTAACAAGACAAAGCGTGGCGTTAATCTCCGCCACTCAACACACAAACAAGATAAACATCGTCTACTCTGTTTTATGTGGGATACTGCATCAAGCTATCCAATTATTGAATAATTGGATAGCTTGATGCAGTATTTAATGTGAAACATTAATATGTAAAATTAATTCCTTAAAAAGTCAAAGCAATTTACATTACAAGCTCAGCAGTGAGAAAGGGAACTGTATAACAAATAAAAGCTCATAGAGCAGCTTTCAGGTGAGAATGCCGTAGTTTATTATAAAATTCTTTGAACTTTATTGTCCTGGTACAAACAGAACCGTCAGTCGAGGGTTTATTACGACTGTAGCGAAATGCATATTGTACGAAACGAAACGTTAGTAGGTACCGATAAATTTTTGCTTTCACCGATGTGGAAGATCTTACTTTATACAGGTTATTTATTTGTTACTTAAAATGGGTATATGCTATAGTATTGACTACGAGATTGGTATGTCAAGTGTTTTTTTATATTACTGTTTAACCAGATGTATTCTAAATTTAATTTAAAAAATGTATGTGATAGAAGATGCTGGTGTTTTCTAAAAATATTTTTAAAATCAGGACTTTACAAGGTAAAACGGTAAATCCCGTTCAAAGTATTCCCGTTCAAAGTAGGAATACTTTGTCGGAAAATTTAAAAAAAAAACTTTTCTTTGTCTACAATTCTCAAGGAACCTACAAATTTCAACTTCTTAGGGCCAGCAGTTCCTTCTATACCTTGTCTGTCCGTCACTCATTAATTTAAAAGTTTTACATACATATAGATTGCTAAAATATGTTTACACGCACAATTTTAAGAAAATGATATAGATTTAATTATATAAAACTTATATTTAATTATAGAAAAGGGATAACTACTCAACAATCACACGTTTCCAGACCGCCCTCCAAGTTAATCCATTTACATTATTTAAACATTCTATAAGAAGAAGGGGGACTTTTTTTATTTTTAAGTCAAATTGTAATTTCATTTAGCCGATTACTGAACAATCGTCGTGATTGATCATTCACTCAGTTCTAAGTGATCGTTCCTTCATCCGGTCGCTTACATTCCGCTTTCACGAGCGTTTTATTGGTGCGCAACACTGTTTCTTAGAAAACGCCTTAAATTCTAAGACAAATGGTGGTTCTCATATATATTATTGTAGTATTGTTATCTATATTAAAATACTGTATTAAGTTATTGTGTTTAACTGTACGATGTTTGTGGGTTCAATTCGCGGAAATCTATTATTTTACTGGATAAAATTTATTCTTTTCTTTTCGGTTTCGCTATACTAAGAGGCACGGAGTGTTTTATCACTGATCTCCGTTTGTCTACCTTACAATATGCGGGATACAGCGTGACACTAAATAAAAAAAAACACAAAAAATCACTAAAAACCGCTACTTCCCCCATATTTATTCTCAAACACAACGACAAGTAGTCTCGCGTTACCGTCTCGTGTAAAAAACGCGACACGTTTGCTCAAGTAATGCTTGAGTCAACATTCCTGTTATCCAGGGAACAGATTTGAACTCCCCCTCCCCTCCTTTAGGTGTCGGGCATAGAGTAAATACGATTAGTGTGACCTAGTGGTAGAATTATAGATAATAATTAGGATTTTTTGTTATTTTGCGTTTAGTAAATTAGGGTTAGCACAATATTTTTTTATTTAAAAATATACATATAGGTATTTTTTTTTATTATATTTTTTTATAATGCATTTCATACACTATACGTGCGCCTGATGAGTAAATAGAGGCAATATATCGTATTTGTTAGAATGGTTTTGGGTCGTCGCGGCGCAATCTGACAGCGTTTGTATGCAGAGTGGCTATATTAAAATTATTTTCATTTCCCCACTCTGATAGACAGCAGCGCGGCGTTGAGTTCCGCTACTCAACCCACTATGTCGATTGGGCGGTGCTTGCTGGGACTCAAAGTGTCTTAACATTAGGTTCCACCTGCTTACACGGTGCGAGAAAAAACGTTAAGCTACTTTTTTGTTCTAAATAAGCGAAATCCTGAAACCATTTTTATTTACTTGTTCTGTGTCATTGATAAACAATAGCATTGCGGGGAAACCCGGTAATGGGACGTGAAATGGATTATTTTGACAAGACGTATTGTTATATATTTTTTAAAATATTGGAAAATACACTAGTATCTGAATATAAGGAAGTTTTGTCAATTCGTTTTTTTAACTTTGTGCTGTGTCTCGCATAGAGCAATGTGATTCATATTATATAAAGACAATATTTAACTTCCTCGCTCTGATAGAAAGACTGTTCTCAACATGCAATGTCCCAAAAAATAGGAGAAAAGTAGAGAACGGAATGTCTTAACACTAGGCCCTCTTCATATCATTCGCAATACAGCATGAAGCTGATAAAAAGTACAGGTAAAATAAAACCTACCCCAAAATAAGTGAAAGTAAAATAATAGAAATAAAAAATAAACGTACAAAATCAATATACTCCAAGTAAGTAGATAGGTAAGTACGTGTAACACTCGTATGCAAACACTAAGTCCAAGATAATCCACCAACCACCGGAGCTTCCCGAACTTATCTGAACTTATCCGCAGACATCCAGACGTTTAAATCAAGCTAACTTTTACATTGCAATCTTAGCAGCGCAGAGGTACAGTGGCTGGATGAAGACGCGATGGTTGTGGATTTGATATAATCTTTCTATAAATCATTGATTTTAGTTATTATTACATATTTTAAATGAAATTCTTTATTCAGATTAATTGTAACGTAAATATACAATTTAGTATTATATGTTTTTTGAAACCCAACCCCACACACGTGGTGGTAGACTGAGGTGAGGCGTCTGTCTTAAGCCAAGCTATCATTTTTTTTAATTGCCTCGCGTATTGCCCTGAAATCTTGCAAAATAAATATCGCCCTCTCGTATTGTAATTTTAAAACTTTAAAGTTCTTATGAGTGAGTTTCAGGTAGTAGAAGGTTTGCAATCGTCTTCTCTATTGAAATTATAATATTTAAATAGCCTCGTGGTGATCCGCATTGATAAGCCCCACATCCTCGCTTTAGAAATCAAAAAGATATATATATATATATATATATATATATATATATATATATATATATATATATATATATATCTTTTTGATTTCTAAAGCGAGGATGTGGGGCTTATCAAACCTGATGTAATGATTGGGTTTATTTGTTGTATGCGATATGCAATATCCGGTTAATCGGGGAACGGAGTGTCCTAATATTATGTTCCCTCTGCCTACCCTGCTGTTTGCGGGAACATATCTAAATTTAACACCAGACATCCAGACGTTTAAATCAAGCTAACTTTCACGTTGCAATCTTTCCAATTCAAGTCCTTTGGCGGTCCTTTAGAGCCCCAAGGTAAATGAAATTTTATACGGTGTTTTGTTGAAGAAAATGTATTTTTAAGTATTTTTTTATTATTAGGTACTATTATTGGATTTCAATGTTTTTTATTTATTTAAGTTAATGTGATTTACAATGACATTAATCACACTGAGTCGAATTAGTAAGTTTCTTCCTAATTTAAGTTTATAATTTCTAAAATACTTATTTAGAAAACGTATAAAAATTTGAACGTATCAGGACTCGAACCCGCGCTTCCTGGAAACCGACCTAGTCGGTTTCTCGGAGGCTTTCTAAACAAGTATTTTTGTTTCCTAAGTGTGGAATAACACTTTAAGAATGTTTATAATTTCTAGTTCCATAGGCAAACAGAAGCAAATTTATTATTTTACTTTTTAAGGAAAACATCGAACCTATAAACTAGAAAAAAATAGATGAGTTATTTTATGTTATAATCGTTATCACGCATCTCAACACTAATCCCCTCTACCCTCTGTCTACCCTTATAAGGTCTATATAAGGTCTACTCTAATACCTTATCTACATGACCATGCCAAAAAAAATTTTTCAACATTCAAATAAACAAAAAGTAATGAACAAAAGTACAAAATCACAGTTAGCATTTAATCAATAATCACAGAACAAAAGTACATACACTGTGGTTTTTTTTCCACACAAAAAAGGAATTCAATACATTTTTTTTTATTTCTATTACGATTCAAAAGGTAAGCGAGGCAAAGTAAAGTGCACTAGAATGCTAATGAAATAAAAGTCATCGGCGGTTATTGTGGCGATTGTGTTTATATGTACCTATATGAGGCCGTCGTGGCGTAGTGCCGAGACGTGTTGGGTTCCATTCGAGGGAATGAATTATTAAATATTTTCGTTTCTTCGCTCTGGTAACAAGATAATGGGCGGAAAGTGGAAAACGGAGTGTCTTAACGCTAGGTTCTCTCTGTTTATCCTGCTAATAATTAGCGGGACACAGCGTGAAACTGTATACTTTTAGGTATGTAGGTATACCATATATATATGCATGTAGACAGAACAACCGTTCAGAACAAAACTGAAATGCTTGCGGTAATGAGAGAAGCAATTAAAATACTCGTCGGTTACAGAATTTGATGGGAAACTTGGTAAAAGATGGTAAGCATGTGTTTCTTTTGAAGTTATTAACTAATTGAGGTGGTACTAAGTTTGATTTTTGTTTCGAGTTATATTTTAGTAATGTATATCGTAGCGACAATAATGTAGCGTTTAGGTAGGGATTTTTTTGCGAAACTTTGAATCCCTAACTCCATCTATCATATTCCGCTCATTTTAAAGATATTATATATTGTGTTGCGGAACTCAACGCCGTACTTTGGCGTACCAGACCATAAATATTTAAAAAAATACAATCAGAAACAAAGTCTCAGAACCAACAAAATCTTCTTAACTTTATTATATTACAGATTTTATACTATTGGGATCATCTATTGACGACAAGCATATGCCATAACGCCGTCTCTTTTTCATAGTCCCGCTACTACTAGTATTATAAATGTGACAGTTTGTGAGGTTTGATGTTTCTTTCATTTTCACACCAAAACTACTAAACAGATTTAGATGAAACTACAATAAAATAGCTTAATATAATAATACATTAAAATGACACATAGGCTACAATTAATGTAAAGATTTTGTATAAATTGACTATCATAAAAAAAAATCAGCTTCACGCTGTATCCCGCACGCAGCAGGGTAGACAAAGGGAACCTAGTGTTAAGACACTCCGTTCTCCACTTTCTGCCGAATTCTGGAAGCATTGCGTGTTGAGTGGCAGAACTCAAACGCTGCGCCTCTCCTCCTCTGCTTCGACACCAGAGCGAAGAAATGGAAATATAATTTTAAATAAATATTTCATCTCCTCGAATGGGGATCGAACCCACAACCAGATATATAATAAGTTTACGAGTACGAAGCCGCGTATAGGTCGCTACTATCAAATATTCAAAGAACGCTATTCTAATAACCTCCACAGCACTAATAGAGTCGCGAGCAAATATTGATACGTACTACCATGTGAGCTATTTTTAGAAATACTCTATATTTCTCTTTTAAGTTCATAAGTACTGGTTAGTAAATAACCTTTGTTTATTTCGATGTGCAATTTTGCAATTTATAGTGAGTCTTTAAACCATTATTAGACAATTATATGCCTATTCGGTTTGTAATTTTGTATTATTTTATTTAAACAGAAATTGTGGTTTGTTTTGTGTTTTATATAAAGTGTCTTTAGTATAATCTATTTAAAAATTAACATGAAAGATCCGCTTTGTCACATTGGGATAGGGTCCAATTGTAATCGCGGTGGTTGTAGGTTTTATTACCAGTCCCACCGCTCCGAAAGGCTAAGTGCGGTGTGGAGTTCGAAACGCAATTCAGGCAGAAAGTGGAAAATCTAGTGTCTTATCACTTCGCTTCCTTTGTCTACCCTGCTATGCGAGAAAAAACGTGAAACTGCGTTGATCACTTAAAATATTTAAAAAACAATACAATATTATATTTTCCGAACGCACAAAATCCATATAATATATTCCCAACATATCTTTAGGTAAAACTAAACAACCTAAAGTATACGTATTACATTATAATACAAGTAAAAAAAAGCTTACTCCATACTAAAAGCTTAAAACCTGCTGTTTATGTTAATAATTTGACAGCGACTGACACACGCTTTGCCAGTCCCTTTATCAGTAAGGTTTCTACGGGACTGCTGTTACACCGATATGATGTATTTATTCGTATTAATATATTATAAAAGTTATATCAGGTCATAAAAATCTATTATTTGTGTTATTAATTTTATTTAATGTATACTTAAGCAGGGACGTATTATTTTTTATTTATTTTTCTTATAATTATTTTATTTTTGATAAGAAAAGAAAGAGTGGCGTTAAATCCCGCCACTTAACACGAAATGTGACGGAAACTATGGATTGGAGTAGCTTAACACTAAGCTCCCTCTGACTACCCTACGATGAGCGGGATACAGCGTGAAGCTAAAAAATCATATACATATATAGAACAAGACAATGGATAAACATTTGCAACTTGCATAATTCATACGATGTGATAAAACAGAAATTTTACAGCTATCCTAAAAACGGTATCACTCTCTAAACCTGGGACCTTATCTATTAGTTAATAGAGTGTAAATTTAAATAGCAAGCCGGTTTAGTCATCTTGGTTCAAAGCAAAGGAGCGTATCGTCAGCGTGACTCGCCCTTCATATGTTAGAGCTAACCAATATTTGTCTTCATCAAGTCTATTATTAAATGCTTAAGAGTTTATGCTTATAAATTGATTTTTTTATAGCTTTTGTAATGTGTATGTAAATTATGTTGGGTGTTTTTAAGGAAGTGTAAGGTTCAAAAACAATTTATAGTTCTTAAATAGGAACTAGAAATTTGAAAAAAAAATTTTGCTACGTATCTCCACTCAATGTTTACTCAATTTTGCTATCCATTAGCGAAGTAGTGTGTAGCATGATGTATCATTAAAAAAGTACATTGAAATGAAATATTGGAATATAGGAGGCCATGTGGCGTAGCAGCATAGCGTCTTAATGTAGACTCTACGGTTATGGGTTCGATTCTCATTTAAGGTAATAAATTATTGTCATTTCCTCGCTCTGCTAGGAGTAGTAATAATACAAACTGTTATGTCTAAGAAGTCAAATTATAAAATAAATAAAATTAAAAAGAAACTCATAAAAAAATAATCTTAAGCACGTAGAGCAGTACGGGAATCTATTTAAGACATTACTGACTCTTATATAACTTCCTTCCCTAAGTTATTACGAACGTCTAGGGTTGATTGATACAGCAAGTCAACCAAAAGCAAAAGCTGCCACCCTCTGCGCCAAAAAAATATTACAAAAATCGATAGAACGAGGTACTCTTGAAGAGCACTCATGAACGTGTGTTCAAATTAAATGCTTTGCTTTACTTTATTGGGATTGTAAAAAAAAACAAAATTTAATGACATAAATATATTTTTAAGGGATATTTAAGATTGGAATTCGGCGGAAAGTAGGGAACGGTAGTGTCTCAATAGGAACGGAGTGTCTTAATACAGGGTTCCCAGGTTCTCTCTGCATATTCTACAATATGCGGGATACAATGTGAATTTAAAAAAATGCATTAATTAAATTTTTGTATATATTTCGCTTGTTATCTTACTTAAAATTAATTTTAACTAAATAGGCAAACAAATTAATAATTATCAGTAAAGAAACTTTTATTAAGTAAAATTAGAACCCATAACCTATAAGAATCAGGCAACAATATTCACCAATATACCTTAAACACCTTAAATAATTCCTACAAAAGGCTGACACGGTGTGACACACGCCCACATCGCACCTTTAGACCGACGGTTACTTTTATTGCACAATTCGCGCCTAGCACATGCTTGTAATACAGATTGGCATATACGACGGGATCGATATACTGTACTTCTATACTATACAGTACCTTTAGTTATTCTTTACAATTATTATTTTATTGTTGTATAGATTGTAAATGGGTCCGTCGTCCCGCAGCGTCTGATGGTAAAAGCGGCGGTTGTGAATTCGAGTCCCATTTGGTGGAATGAATCGTTTAAATTTCTCCACTATGGTAACAAGACTAAGCATATTCATATTTTTCTAAATCGGACGCCGTAGTTTGATTAACTATACGACATTTATATTTATATTACATATACTGTACAAATTCTTTTAAGTAGAATTTGAAGCTGCGGCCGTTGTTTTTAATTAGAATTCATCGCATATCCAATGAGATCGAAACGTCGTGTACAGTGGACGTGCTGTATTAGCACGTGTGCTAAGTCGGTAAATATAGAAAGGAAGTGCTTTAAATTATTCTTTACACGAAACTTTTTATATAATTTTTTTTACAGTTAATATAGAATATATTATTATTATTTTTAGCTCCACACGTATAAAATAGCAAAAGCTATTTATATTAATAAAGAATTGATGTATTTAGGACATCGTGGGTTAGTCGGACAGAGCTTGACTTAAACGCGATGGTTGTGGTTTCGATCGTTGTAAGAGACAGTTAATTATGTACCTACATTTCCCCGCTTTGTTATGTCTAACACGCAAGTATGGCTCTGAGTTCTGTTTCTTGATACGCAGTATCTCGAATTCGAACCTACCTATCTTGCTACTATGCGTGGGAAAGAAGAGAAGAACAAATGTATACATACAATGTAATTTTAAAATGTTTCTATTGAATATGAACTGAAAAATATTATTTGTTTTGTTACAGGTAATTTATTCAGTGGAAAACTTGCATAAGACTTACCAAGAACTTATTTAGAGGTGGGATTGATCAAATTTAAATAAAATATATTTTGAGTGTAAAATTATTTAGAAAAAATAAAACCATAAAATACGGCAAGCCGCCTTGATATATGAAACGTCAATCGAAGCAATTACATCACACCATCATAAACAAACGAATTGACATTTTGTATTGTATACAATAGTATTGACAGGTAACTCAGACTTGATATCTGACATCAAATCTGAATCTCGTTTTTTTCTCCTCAGAAATATTTTTTTAAAAACACAACACACTAAAGAACAGTTTCTCAAAAACTCTCATTATCATAACTCTCAGAAGGTGCGTGGTGACTAGGTTAGATTAACACTAGGTTCCCTCTGCCTACCCTGCTTACCACTCTTGTAAATCAACTACCACTATAGTACCGTTTATGACACATCGCATGTTTAGTGGTAAAATATAACGCCAAACATTTTTTTTTTACTAACAAATAAATCTCAACCTACCGTCGACTTCCAACTTTTGAAAGAACAAAAAATAGGTGACAGTTACTAACGGTGCTTTTTCCTTTTATATGTCAAGGATTCCGAAAACCTAAAGTATCGCGTGTTTAAACATAAGATTGCCATTGTATTTAATTCAACTGCACAATTTGTATGGAACATGGCGCTACAAAAAAAGAATAGCGACAGGCAGACAGCTAATTTACTGGAATTCCACCTTTTTAGCCCCCGACGAAAATAGGGAGTGTTTTAAGTTTGACTAGTCTGTGTATGTTTGTTTGTATCTGTAAGTCTGCCTGTAGCATCCTAGCATCGAAACGGATGAACCGATTTTGATTCGTTTTTTTATAATAAGAACTTTTTATGTTGATAATTTTTCATTGTCAATACAAGTTTGAAATGACTTATACTTTATGCTTTTTTTTGGGGTTTCACGCTGCGTGTTCCCACACATGGTAGAGTAGACAGAGAAAACCTGGCAATCTAGTGTAAATATACTCCGTTCCTATTAGACACTTCCGTTCTCCACTAATTCAGCAGAAAATTATGGGGGCATTGCGTTTTGAGTGTTGGAAATGAGCTGTGCTATTTGCCTCGTTATCACAGCGAGTAAATGAAAATATTAAAAATTTAATTTCCTCGAATGGGAATTGAATCGATAACCAATCGCATTTACAATCGCACGCTTGTGCATCAATAAATAACTCTCATGTTATTTCAAAATAAACAAATAAGGCCATTTTACCCTTAAAATGACTTGCCTTTGTGAATATTTGAACTAGGGCTAGAACCGCTGCCAGTCAGTCGTCCCTGCCAAGTTAGCTGTTGAACAGAATTAAACACGACAAACTGAGGCGTTCGCTAAATATTTTAACAAAAAGTAAATCTTAAATTAATTGTGAAATTAAATATTTGGATGATTAGGGTCGTCGTGTTTAACGTTGTTTTATAAAATGGTCAAAGTATTCATTAAATTTTTACTTATTTAGAAAAAATCCAGGACGCGCGAGTTCGAGTCCTGCTACATTCAATTTTTTATACGTTTTCTTTCCTAAATGTGGAATAACATCTTAAAAATGTAAAAAAAATATAATTACATTATTTTTTATTATTCTTATACTTTAAAGATGTCAAAATTAGACTTTGGGTCATGCCTTCGTACACTACTTTACTAGATGTTGGTGGTTTTAGCCATTTGCATATTAATTTAAAATAAAATATAAGATATATAATCAATACGCTTTTATTAGGTCAAGTTGTAACAAACTATGTAATAAAATCCAAGAATCTGAATTACACGTATTTCTAATTGGTATATTATGAAACCTGGCAGTTATATGTAGATCAGATGACAATACAATATTATGGTACCATCGGGCTGATCTGATGATATCAAATTTGTGCTCATTATATTCTTCTTATATATAATGTGTTCTGTTAAAAAAAGTGTGCTTATGGTTTCTTTTTAAGTAAATTTTATAAGATTTGACTCTCCATTAATTAACGGAGAGCAGAGAAGATGTCACCTAAGTCTAGGTCCCTCAAAATGCAAGGCACGCGTGTACACGCCTATAATCCCATCACATACGGCACATCACGCTCGTTCCACGTGACTGCATGAGTGACTGCTCATTCACACATACATTGACTTGTATAAACAGACAAACACACGTCGTGCGCACCACGTGACCACGGCATTGTTGCGAGAGCCACCGGCGAGAGTGGCCGTGTGGCAGTCTGTCTATTGAGTGAGTACAGGAAATTAACAAAGAAAAAAATGTTAATATAAACGCAATTACTAATAAAATCCGGTTCCCGGGATAAAAAACCAGGTTATGTGGTATACGAACTGTATACCCCTACAGCTGACGGTACTCGAAAAGCAACAGGAAAACGTATAGGCTGCATTGCTCTTTCCATGGATTCAAATGTCATCGCAGGTTTATAAAGGGTCCATCTATTGCAGAATAATTCCCAGCTTTTTCTATTTTCCGCCCAATTTTAAAGACATGACGCGTTGAGTGGGAAAACTCGACGTCTCGCTTAGTTTTCTAACCAGAGCTAACAAATAAGAATAATTTATTCTCTCGAATGGGAATCGCACCCACAACCGTCGAAATCTCAGTCCGAGTCAGTCAGACGCTTATGCCACTGCTCCACTACGTCAAGTAGCCCTCGGTACATTGATCAAGCTTTCTTAGATTACACATAACAAATGACTTTAATCCCCAGAAAGAAACAAAGCAGGGTTTTTGAGAGCATCAGACACGTATTAGCGACTTAGCGATCGCTTTATATTTCGTGACTCTTGTACGGGACTCTTGTAGAATTAATCTTAGTTGTTTTATACTAATCGGGCGGAGCGCACTGGCTGACTTCGGCGATAAGTTCAAAGTCAGTCAAATAATATATTTTTTTTCTAGCTTCACATTATATCCCGTACGTAGTAGGAGGGGGTGGCTACCCCTAGTGACTAGAGTACCCCATGGTGGCTAGAGGAAATCTGGATACCCAAAGTTAAGATACTTCGTTCCCGTTGAGACACTGAAGCAAAATAACAACTTCAATTTAGCCATAACATATTCTCTTTTTTATTTAACTCTATGTGGGTGATAATAAAGTAATAATAAAAAGTACATAATAGTAGAGTTGAAAGGACGATAATTTACATCCATCCACAGTTGAAAGCATATCTCCAATATATCTCGTCCGCGCCATTTCACGATTCGCCGCTTCCGTCGCCTTTACGATTTATACCGCCTCCCTTCAGATCGCTTCTTTGATACGTGCGTAAGTACGTAGCGCCAGCTTCACGCTGTATCTCGCATATGGTAGGGTAAACAGAGGGAACCCAGTGTTACGAATATGTCCACGTACCGCCGACTTTTTTGCACTTGTTGAGTGGCGAAACTCAACGCCGCACTAGATAATAAATATATTGTCATAAAAAAATACAAC
The DNA here is from genome assembly GCA_021202915.1 of Heliconius himera. NCBI lineage: Eukaryota > Metazoa > Arthropoda > Insecta > Lepidoptera > Nymphalidae > Heliconius > Heliconius himera. The sequence goes on from JAJHJA010000046.1 coordinate 1,866,954, forward strand.
TAGCCTTAAAACTAGCCTTATTTTATTGGTGAAATTTGTAGAGCGGAGTGTCTTAACACTAGGTTCGTTCTGCCTATTCTGCTATGTGGTTTAAAAAGTGGGTTTTATAATCCAATTTTTTTACCCGTCCTCGGCCACTACCAGATTTATTCCAGTTCCACTAAACCATTTTCCCCGATATCGATATGTGGCAATCACCACGCGTGTCGCTTGGCCGCAACTCTAAATTTTTATTTCTCATTTTGGTACAAAGGGCTAGTCGCGTTCATACGCTTTCGTTTGACTGGCTTTGAATATGTGACGTTTTTAAAGTTCTTTTTTTTTTCGCTTTTGAGATAATTCGTTTTGGTTTTTAGAATCGTGGCGATTTAGTAATATATTCTGTAGCTTCAGGTTGTATCCCGCACACACCAGGGTAGGCAGAGGGAACAAACTGTTAAAACACTCCGTTCTCCACTTTCTGCCGAATTCTGGAGGCATTGCGTGCCAGAACTCAACGCCGCGCTTTGCCTCGACATCAGAGCGACGAAATGGAAATAAATATAAATGTAAGTAAATATTTCTCCTCCTTGAGTGGGGATCGAACCCACAACCAGTCGGTTTTACAGTCACACTTTGTGGCCCTGTGCCACGACTCCTCATGTACTTTATTCTGTAGTCGTAACCAATATAAGTAATATTGGTTATATATGCAAATCCGAAACTAGGGGCTGTTCAAATATGTTCAAATTTAATTGGTTCTCTTTCTTGATTTAATTCGATTGGTCTATTCGCATAAGATATAAATTTAAATTGAGATCGTCATGGCGCAATTAGACAGCTTCTGTCTGTTAACGCCAGTCGAGGAATGATAATATTCACATCGTTTTCGTTTCTCCGCTATGGTAGACAGAACGAGACGTAGTGTTCCGCCACTTAACACGCCTATCTATACCGGAAAGTAGGAAATTTAGTGTCCTAAAATTAGATTCCACTCTGCCATACGAGAAAAAACGTGTGAATTCGTTGAAATATACGAGTATATATTGAGTATTTTTTAGCTTCACTCTATCACACCCCCTCATTCTCTTATTTTTTATTTATAATACATATCTGTGTTTTATTTGCAAATGAATTTTACACTACAACCAATACAAAACCAAATCAAGCATCTAATATTTACAGAAAAAGCACAGTATTTTTGCTGTTGCACGAGATTTTTCTTGAAATAAAGTGAAAAAAATGGCACAAAGCGCGCTCGCCGCCGCGGTTTTAGCTATCGTGGAAACTGTAACCGAACCCCCGCGGACAGGATAGGTATAGGGGAGGTCTGTCGTCGGTCTGCGCGTTGATTTATATACACTGGATTCTGTAAAATAAACCAAAAACCAGAAATATCTAGTTGTGCTTTCTCTTTTATACTGTAAATACGTAGGTGGTATTTAATATATATTTATTTTAAGCTTAGCGTTGTGTCTCGCATTTTTGGTGTATGTGGTGGTAGTAAAACGTAGTTTAAGACACTCCTTTTCTCAATTTTCGAGAGACATCGCGTGTTGAGTGGCAGAACGTCGTCAAAAAAATGTTTTTTCTATGATAAAAGATTGATTGAATTACAACCATCCCGTAAACCAAAATAAACCAAAATCATTTAGACATTATCACATTGCACCATAATAGCTTCATAGGCAGAGTGAACCTAGTGTTAAGACACTCTGATCCCTGCTTTCCACCCAATTTATTATCAGTCCTACCTACTGTTTTTATCCAAAGTGAAGATGTGAAAATAATTTATTTCCCCGAGTGAGAATCAAACCCACAACCGTTTTTCGTCCCCGTGCAATTATTAGAATAACTAAATAAATGAAAAATACCCATATTTTATACAAAAAAAACTTTTATTTTCAATATTCATTATAAAATGTTACAGTATCAGAATAGTTTTTAGGCGTTATTACATTTCACAAAAAGATCAACGAGGCCGATAAACTGGCGGTATCGCGTCGAACGTGGTACCGCTGACCGCAACGATTGGCCGCGTCGCGCTTTTGCGGGCGAATGTGCATTTTCTATAGAAATAGAATAAAACTTCTATTCTAGGTAATTGTTTCTTTTATTTTTTTTTAGCATCACGCTATATACTATATGTAGCTGGGGAGGCATAGGGAATCTAATGTTAAAACACTCTGTTTCAACCGATTTTTGTCACATTGTGTGTTAAGTGGCGGAATTGAACGCCACGGTTTAAGACAAACCATGGCGTTCAATTCGATTTGGTAACAAGACGCTCTGGTAGAGCGAGGGAACAAAACTTATACTTTCACCCAAGTGAAAATTGAACCCACAACTGTCACGTTTTACTCTCAGACATACAGTGTCGTTGTGCTACAACGGCCTCAATCATTAGAATAATAACCTAAATAAAAGAAAACTCATACTTTGTATATAAAAAAAACTATTATTTACAATATACAGTATCTATCAGAATGGTTTTTTCGACTTTATTTTATTTTACAAAAAGATTAGCGCGGCCGATAAACTGCCGGTATCGTATCGAACGTGTTACCGCTGACCGCAACGATTGGCCGCGTCGCGCTTTTGCGGGTTTACACACTTCTGTTCTAGGGAATTGACTGTAATTTTATTGTATCTTGGTGCCTTTTTTCTCTCAATACATACATACCTTCATACAAAGTTTGTTTGTATTAGGATTTGAACCTGTGATTCTTTGATATTGTTATCGAGTTTTTTTTTCAGTTATTGTAGTTTTTTTTTCATTATTTTCTTCTATTTATGTGCAGGAAATTATAATAACTCAAGGTATTCAAGGTATTCAAATTTTCTTTTTCATAGTAATTGTGAGGTGTAGGGAAGGAAAACGAAGTGTTTGTATACAAGGTTCTCTCTTCCTACCCTACTATATTTATGATACAGCGTGAATGTAAAAAGATTTTTTTTAACCAATCGCTAAAATTATATGTTATTATTTAACTTTATAAATCAAAAGCGAAACAGAGCCAACAAACAAGTTCGAACGAACGAATTGCAAAGCGAGCATCATAACGGTATGTAAATACGGGGTTAATTCAAACAAGTACTGTAGTTATTTTGTATAGGGGCGGTTTTTTACTCTCTATGTCAGATATTAAATATTTTTATAAAGAGGTCGTCGTGGCACTGTAGTTCAGCGTATGACTGGAGATGCAACGGTTTTAGATTATATTCCCACTCTGATGACTGTATTTCTTTATCGTTTGATTTTCATTTTCTTGCTCTGGTAAAAAGACAAAGTACGGTTTTGAGTTCTATAACTCAACGCGCTATGTCTCGAAAATTGGGCGGAAATTGGAGAACACAGTGTTATAAATTCTAGGTTCCCTCTACTATAGGAAAAACTATAAAAACTGATTTTGTTGTTATTTTAAGCAAATAATCCTTTATACGTTATTATGTTGTTCTGAATAAAAATATTATTACTTAATCCATTATTCAACATTCATTAAGAAGAGCCGATTATTGTTAAATCGCATGTCCGTCGCTACATTTACATTCAAATCGGGTTTAATAGATTTTTTTCAATCCATCAAAAGCCTAGATTACTGAATTTATAGAACACTATATTTATTTAGATTATTATAGCGCTATAATTTTTTTTTTTTTTTTTATTTTAATTCTTATTTACACTACAGACTTATGGTCCGTACCTTTTGTTATTGCTACATTACTTTTAAATTTTTTCTGTAGAAATTACCTAAAACTAGACTTATGTTATTACATACATATATCTCTATATTTACATAATATCTGCTTAAGAAAGTCCAGTTATTAATTTCAGTTGCCACTTACTAACTTAATCTAACACTATAATCTAAGTCTACATGCATAAAAACAAACATTCATTGTAAATAAATTTAACTTAATTGATTACAAAACGATAAATATGTTTATTACGGATTACAAGATATTTTTTTTATATAACCATACAAATATTTCTTATCATTAGGGAAATTGGGACGTGGATGGCATTACCGCCAAGATGGAGGCCATGACCGCTTCGTTTCTATCTATTATGGCCATCTTTAAATTATACTCCACAATATCTTTTGTCGTTGCTTCTGTTGCCTTCCGAATAAGCCTTTTTATAGCGTCGTCGTCACCACTGGTGTAGTAGGAACATCTGTCTGTGTGACGCGTTATTGCTACAATTGCGTGTGAAACGCTGTCATGTAGTTGTAATTTCTTCGACTTTGTATTCACTACTATAACCGTTGCATTTGACAGGCCTTGGGCTTCATGAATAGTCAACACTTTTGAGCCTATGTTTACCCCATTCCCCTGGTTGATTAAAGATTTTTTCTCCTCTTGAGTAAATGTAAGGTAGAGGGTTTCCCTGAGGTCACGTGGCGCTGGTGTAGTTCTTAAATTTTCTATTCGGAGGGAGTGTACTACTTTTTTGGAAGAGTATATACCAAAGTATATCTCTTGAAGTGCATAGGCGACGTCCATGGGGCTTCTATGGGTACACAATAGGTCCTGGTTGATATTGACAATTTGTGATGGACTACGATAGAACATGTCAAAGAGATTGTCTCGGTCAATATAGGGGAGTTGGTTTATATCTCCAACCAGTAGTATTTCTTCTGCTCCAGAGATTCTAGCAGCCCACTATGGCTCCAAAGTGATTCATAAGGGCTTCATCTACAATTAGGCGTTTACATTGTTCTGAAGTATCTAATCCATTAACCAACATTGATGCCATAGTGCGAATTTTATTATTCACCAAATTTCCTATACGTACCGAGAGCTTCTCCCGTAGTTCATTAGCTGATTCTATTGTGTTGGTAGTAATAAAGTCCCTATCCGTGTTAAAATGCTCAATGATCCAGGTTGTTTTACCGCATCCGGGAACCCCGTTAACCCACTGTATCTTAGGTATCTCCCATTCCCTCGATGATGTTGATCTTAAAGTGTGATCGAGGCTCTCCAATTTCTCTAACATTCCATCTTCCAGCATCACTCGTGTGCACTTGGCGACGACCACTATAGGGTCACTGCTTGGTGCGTTGAATTGGAGGTTGCCTGTTCGTCTGGTTTCCTCTTTATTTAATTTCACAAATCCGACTGTAGCATTGTACGCCGCCATATAACTATCTTTTATGTCGCCTCTGAGAGTGTGTGCGGTAGCGTTGTTATAAATGGCGGCTTCGGCTTCTTTAAGTCTAACATCCAGGATTGAGTATCCGCGCTGAAAGGCTAGCATTATGTCCTCGCAAGTCCTGAGCTTCACTTGTTTGGTAGCTTTTAGGACTGCTAGGAATTCGAGAAATGCGTTTCTATAATGGTCTTTGGGACCTGATATGGGTACTAAGACAGGAGAATTCACTTGATCCAATGCCGCTCTTGTTAAATTGGGCCTGGCTTTGATAAGGAGATCTTTTGTAGGATTCCTCGTGAACTCCTCTACCGCTGCCGCCTGTCTGTCATGTGTTTTGTTCCTGTCAAAAACACTTCCCACGACCGATATTAAGGCGCTACACACAGTTCTTGCAGATGAGCGTTTTTGCTGTGTCTTGGCTTGTGCTTCTGCCCTCTTCCTTTGAACGCGATCTGAGCCACTTTCAGTGGTAGTGAGAGTTGTAAGTGCTTTTTCCGTGTGGATACCAGAATTCTTAGGTTTCAAGTAGCTAAGGTCTTCGCCTCTGTCTTCATATACTAAAACTTTGTGCTTTTCTGAAGCTTTTATGCATCCCAGTCGATCTACCACCTCGGCTCTGTTGTAGTTAACTATCATAGCATCAATACTAATTACACGCGCACCTTGTCCAACAATTTCGCTTATTGTTGTAAGCATAGCCCGGGCCTGCTCGAAGGGAGACCGTCTAGCCCCATCGAGTAGTAAGATCAATTTGTTCTTTGATCTTACTATTCGGCAAGCGATATCTCCTATAGTCCTAGTGGGTAGGGCTTCATATATTTTACGTCGCACCGCTGTTCTTTTCGTGCTCCCATTCAATAGACTGGCTAGACCGGGAGAAACTACAATAAATTTGTTGTTTCTTGCCGTGCAAAAACTTATACCCAACCGTTCGAAGCTGCCGTCCATGAACAGAGCCACACCTTTAGTTGTTAATCCCGGCTCGCCCATTACCGCTTGTTGCAAGAACTCGACCATGGTATGTTTACTTGCTTCTTGGTAATGTTTATATGTGCACGTAGCAGCTTTTGTATGATGCGTAGGCATATGTGAGTTGGAATGCGAGGGTTGCATTGTGTGAACGTAGAGTGTACGCGGGTCTATGTTCCCAGTGCTGTTTCTAATACATGCGATGCGGAAGACCCTGTCTGCGTAGTCCAGTAGCGCTTTCCGAGAGTTCATGTCTGCCATAATATTTGGTAGATAATCTTCGGTCAGACTTCTCTCAATCTCCACTTCGAGTTCGAATCGGGCAACAGCAAATCTTGGGCACTCTAGTAGTATGTGCCATACAGATTCAGTTATGTTGTCGTCGCATTCGCATGCGGAAGAGTCCTTTAACTTAAACCTGTGGAGATATTCTGCTATACCTCCGTGACCTGTCAACATTTGAACATGTAACGGGGTAAATCGCGTTGTCCTGACTATTTTATAAGCTTTTTCTACGTCTGGGAGGAATTTTTTGGTAACTTTTCCCGTCTGAGATGTTTCATATCTGCCTTGCCAAATGTTGACAGATTCTCCTCTTATTGATCTTTTAACATATGACAGGGGAATTTTATCGTAGTCATAGCTTTGGGAAGTGTTTGAAAGTGCTGCGTCTTTTGCTAATTCATCGGCGCGTTCATTGCCTGCGGTACCCGCATGCGTCCTTAGCCAAAAAAGTCTTAATTTCCTCCCTTGTGCTCTAATCTTCCTTGCATTTTCAATAATTGCTATAGCTAGGGGGTGGCCTGAACTTGGGTTCCTTAGGAGTTCTAGTGATGATCTGGAGTCACTTAGGATATTAACTATCTCGTCCTCAGTATCTGCCACAATTTGAGACGCTCTATATAAAGCGTAAAGTTCCGATTGGAAGACCGTACAGTTTGGATGCAGGTAATATTTTACGTTACTGGTCTCTTTTCCTTCGTCCCATTTGGATAGCGCTGCTCCGACTTTTCCTTCGATCTTACTGCCGTCGGTGAAGATCTGAGGGCCCTTGATGTTATGTAGGGTAATGGTTTCGGGATTTAAGTCTTCTAGTAACTCAAAATCGATAGTCATCTGTATCGATGGATGCGGTTGGCTAAGATAATGACTATTTATCTCAAGATCTCTTTCAGGTGGGAGGTAGCTCTTAGAGTAGCCTTTTTTCATTATGTACAAATTCGCGTGCTCGTTTATTCTTAAGTCAAGCGGTAGTAATCCAGAGAGTGCTAGTGCAGATGTTAAAGATACCGTCCTGTATGCTTTGCAAATTTTTTGAGCGAAGCCTCGCTGGAGCGTATTTAGACGGTCTTGGATCATCTGCATGTCAGCTGAATGAGACCAGGCGCTAGCTGCATAAGTCATTATAGGTTCCACGACTGCAACGTAGATAGTTCTTGTCACCTCAGGATTTAGACCCCACGTTACCCTAGCTGCACGTGCTAGTTGCTTATAAATATTTGTTGCCTTCTTACATTGTGCAACCACGTGTTATTTAAAGGTGAGTTTGCGATCGATCACTAGACCAAGGAGTTTGATCTCCTCAACCAAGTTTATAGTGGCCCCCGACATAAACAAATTAGGAGGATCATATTTAGTCTTCTTCGTTAGCACCATTGCATTAGTCTTATGCGCTGCGAAGTTTAACTTATTACGATCCCCCCATTCAACAATTGTCGCTAGAGTGGTGTTGACTGTCTGCTCCAGTACTTGTGTGATCCGCGAATACTAATGCCACATCATCAGCAAAAGCCTGGCAGTATACTCCTTCGCTATCTAGCCTTTGTAATAAGGAGTCCAGTATAACATTCCAAAAGGTTGGTCCACCGATTGAACCTTGAACACACCCTTTTGTTCTCTTCTTATAAGTTTCTCCGGCATAATTAACCACAACTTTTCTATTAGCAAGGTACGAGGAGACTGTGGAGTACAAGTTACGAGGGCATCTCTTTTCTATGAGAGCTGCCTTTAAGGCTGGCCACCATGCATTATCAAAAGCGCCTTCTATGTCTAGAGAGACTAACACTACTACTAACAATAATATTTGTTTATAGATGCCTATATTGTACACGTGTAAAAAAAACGACTTAACTGATTTTGATAAAATTTGGACCGTCACCTGACAGATAAACTTTATTTTACTCAAAGTGACTCATCTCGAGCTTTTGGCCATGAGATGTGTGGACAAACATACATATACTGATGATATGTAGCACACATCCTTTTAATTGCATCATCATACTCACAACTTAAACACCATCTAATTCCAACAATTTTACAACCATACATATCAAACTTATAATTTCCTTTATTTCAATAAGGAATAGGTACATAGCCTTTACCTGCGGTTTTGCCTCAGAAGTTAAATTGAAAAATCTACGAGTGGTATATGACAAGTAAAGCACGAAATGGGTGAGTTACCTGATAGCAGATACATTATGTATCACACACATTCAAACTAATAGTTCCTGAGGTTTGCGCGCTCAACCGAACAAACTCTTCAGCTTTATAATATTGTTATAGATATGTACATATGTACAGTTTTTGCCACCCCAGTCCATCGCGCAGTTAATATCCTATTTCACGTCGAAACAAACATCTGGATCTTGCAAATCATTCCACAAAAATTACTCATAGGCAGCCCGGGAAAGGCTTTACTTGCCATTTTTGTTTGAGAAACTATTTCGTTATACTCACACCATAGGGAGCTAGTTACTAGTAGCTATATTTTATTTTTAGTGTATTTAGTGAAGGTTCCAGGTTCACAACGTGACGGGGAAATATTTCTAAAGCGTAGAGTACAATAATATATTAATTTGAGGTATCGGTGTTCTGAAATAGATTGGTTTTATCAGCAATAAATACATTTTTTTTTTAATTTTAGTACAAGATATATTGTTCAGCACCCGTATATAACGGAGATTTCCTCTATTTTTGACTAAGCAATTTGAACATATTTTCAGGTTAGTAAAACTGTATAGTCTTGGATATAGGAGTGCCTTAACACTAAGTTTCCTCTGCCTATTTATTATATGTTGTGTGCGGGATACAGCGTGAAGCTGATTTTTAAAACTGCATATTTTGTGACTTAGAATTTATTACATTATTTTTGGTACTCAATAATTATTTTTTTTTAATTTCCCTAATCAAAATATGCTTCTTCCTCTAGGCTTCGATTGCTGGTGCCAATTACTCTGTACTTAAAATGCTCAGAATGCTCTAATCTTAGAAATATTTCTTGATTTCTCGAAATATGTATTTTTCAATCAAATAACAATATACATACATACACATGTATGTGATATACTCGTTTGGTAGTCCACACATCCGTATAACTGAATACCGAGTCTCCACTTTAGTTAAATAATTTTCAACGACCAAGACGAACTATGTAGAATGTTACTACTCGTATTTCTCGATAGTATTTCAATTAAAGCTTTAGTAGTATCAGTGGGTTGAAGCTTGCAGTTCACAAAGTCATCGTTTGTTAATTGCCTTGCCTATTTTGGAGCAAACAACCCTTAAACTCTCCCCTAATCATGACCCCTAACAGTTATTGATAGATTGCACCCTACATACAGATCGACGAAGGGATTTGCAGCTAAATGTCCTATTTGAAAGCTATATACATACATATATTGTTATCTTCTCTTTTGGACTTTTCGTTTGTTAATTTGCTATGTTTGTATAGTTGTATTATAATGTTTTAGTAATTATTTTTTTAGCTTAAAGCTCAGACCTGCGTATGTAGATGGGATAGAATAGAAACTAATTTTCTGTTACCTGGTTTACACCCAATTTTCCAGACATCCGCCCTTTGTCTCGTAACGAGAGCAAGGCAGGAATGGGATTCGAATCTATAACCGTAGTATTATTTATTTATTTAAAAATAGTCACAGTGTCGTTCTCTATATTAATATGATTATGGATTCATAATTACAAATTTATTTAAAAAAATGTTAGAAGAAAAGTAATAATTCAACAATTTAAGCGTACATTATTCTTTTTTTTTTAAATCAAGATCTTGAAATCAAAAACTAGCTATAAATATTACAGGCTAATTGATTGTGATCGCTCAGAAAGTTCCAACTACCCGCAAGTCTGCAGATGATTACCGACATTTCAGCTCTTAGTACGGTCTAAGTTCGAAGACAAGCCGAGGCACCCTATAAAACATCTTTTGCCCAAACAATAGGATCCCTTCTAGCTGTAGTTTACAGAACATTCTTGAACTTCGCTGAAACGTTGTGCTTTATTCCTTTCTTTAATTAACGTTAAGTTCTTGCGTTTACATTGTCTTATTTCTGAACTTCGTTTTATTATGGGTATTGTTTATTGAATGGGAACGTTACGGTCTTAGAAGTGATGGTGTTTGATCGGTGAATTTATTTAATTATCGCTAAATTAGTTGTGCGTTCGAGACTCTATTAAAGTTTTTATTTATGGGTAAATATAAATGAAAATATTTGTGAAATAAACTGCACAAAATTTTGCCACTATAGACAAAATGTCTAGAAATGCTCCGCTGTGTGACTCCTACTCATATATGTATGTGCCTATTACTACGGCTATTTTAAAAGGTTTCTTATATAGTATATACTGTACCCCGTGAGTAGCATAGTAGGCAGTGGAAACTTAGTAACCTAGTGTTAAGATACTCTGTTCTTATTAAGACACCTCCGATCTCCACTTTCCGCCGAATCCTGAAGGCATTGCGTGTTGAGTGGCGCAACTCAAAGCCAGAGGGAGGAAATGAAAATATTCAACATTTCATTCATTCGAGTGGGAATCGCACGCACAATCTGTCGCACTTACATACGCACCCTTCTGTCCCTGTGCCACGTCTGGCCTCACATATGTATTAGCAAGAAAAAATCTAGATTACATTAATAAAATATGGCATACTTTTCTTTTAGATTTTATGAACAGCATATTGGAATAAAACACGAAAATTCCACATTACGTGGAGCCGGTTAAAAGACGTGCTGGAAATATGATAAAAATTTAATGATGTCAATCTGTTTGTTTCCTTTGATGTAATATTTTGTCGTCCAATTATTTTCGGCACCTTAGTGGAATACCGTGGCTTAATATACTTCATATTAAAAATGTCTTCGGGGATGTTCGGCCAAGTTTCCTCGGAACAGATGTCACCCGATTTTAATTAGGTTCGTTTTATCTTTAACATTAACTTTCTTAATTATAATTCATCTCCCACCCCCGCCCCTGTAAATACATAAGAAATGTGTTATTAAAACACTTTGATCCAATGTAAACGTTTCCCCAATTTATAGCCGGTTTCGTTCTGAAATTATTTAAATTTTGTATCATTTAAGCAACTTCTTTATAATCTTTATTATGAGGAAGCTGTTTTGGAACCTATTTAATATTTAGTTAGAAATGGGGCTTAAATTGGCTTGGATTGAAGATTATGGGTAGTTTTGATTTGTCTTTAACAAATTGGGGACCATTGTGTAAGAATTTACTTGGATTTATATCCAACAAATGGACAAGAAAGATAAGCGAGTGACGTGTCACTACTGTTTTTGTTTACTATACAATATGCGGGAGATATGGAAAATATTCCAAGGTAACATTTGGACAAGTTTCATTACAAAATCTATTCTCCCGTATGCCACTGTCAAGTGATAATATGTTGTTTTTGCGAACTGCATGCGGGCGGAGAGATAGCTGCGGCTGTGATTCGTTTGATGATAGCAAAATGACATTTAAAAATTTGATTTATTTACGTATTTGTTGATTTATTTATCTTATTACACATGACTGTAAATGCGACGGTTGTGGGTTCGATTCTCACTGTGGGAATGAATTATTTTCATTATTGGAACTTATAATAAAATAAGACATAGACTTCCGCTACTCAACACGCAGTGTCTATAAAATTAGGGAACAGAGTGTCTTAACACTAGGTTCTCTTTATCTCCTTTTTCTGTATGCGGAATACGGAGTGAACCTATTTTAAATATAACTCACCGTTGATTCTCCACATACGCGAAAGCTATAATGATAAATCGTTTTAATAATACAATAAATATTAAAATACACATTTTGACAGTTTAAGCGAATCGGGAATTTTGGCACTGAGTTCTATAGTATAATTCGTAAACACAGTGAAGCGCTGTGTGGCAGAATTGAAAATTAATTTTGTTTTTAATTAATTTTTTTTTTCTAACCTGTCGTGGAACAGCGGCAAAGAAAAAAACGCCACGCTGAATCCCGCTTTTAGCAGGGTAGGTGTAGGGCAACTGAGTGTTAAGAAAAATTGTTCCCCATTCATCGCCTAATGTTCAAAACATAGCGTGTTGAGTGGCGAAACTCAACGCCAGATTAACCAGAACCAGAAATTGAAAATAACATTTCCGCAAATCGGAATCGAACTCACAACCGCCACGCTTACAACCACACACGTGTACCACGACGGTCTCAATCCAGCTCACCTGACTGACATAATATTTAGACAATATCGAATGACGTCAAATCGCACCAGCCATAAATCCAGCACGTCAGCGCTTGGCTCCGCGTCCCCGGTATAAGCAGTTGTAGATTTAACAGCACATTATGTGATTATTTGCCTTTGGCCTAGCCTTAGTCTTGGTGCTTGCCAATAACTTTACCGGTGCTTTATGTTGCTGGCACACGACTGTACTCTGTAGGAACGAGGTGGGTTTTTATTGCAATTTTAGCTATTATACTAAATCTTTGTTATGTTAATATCGTAAAATATAGTTAAGTGGTTTTTGGTGGGTTTGTGTTCTTATTTATGTTAGCTCTTTTAATAGATTTTTGAGGAGGGAGGACTTGTAAGTTAATGGTTGTTGGTTTAAATTCTAAGGAAATTTTGTTATTTTAATATAGATTTTCAAAGTTGCTTTTTAGACCTACACATGCGCTGGAAGTTCCAAATACTGATCTGAGCTCCTCACCCTGCAACAACATAGCATCATCATCAACCGTGTAATGCTCACAGCATTTCTTTAGAGCATTTTAGAAGTTTCTTCTCTTCGCCATCTGAGTGATATCAGAGCGTATCTTCATAAAATGTGAACGTATTTTAAGTAATATTTTTACGTGTAAACTTTTCGTTGCTTTTTGGAGTAAAATAGTAAAATATAGCTTTAAATGAAGTAGCAAAAGTAGTGGAGGTATGTAACTTATGTAACTATCAGTGCTTAGTGCACGCGAAATTTGATCTTTTTTCGGCCAGTTCTAGTTAGAACGTGGTACGACATTGGACTTACTTTTATTTATTACTGCAGTATCTTAGTTTTAAAGAGATAACATAAATATATGTTAAAAATGCAAAGAATGAATCATAATTTGAATTTCGGATTTTTTAAAATTATTATGAATTCGTATCTCTTGAGATTGTCATGACTCAGCGATAGCGTTTGACTGTAAAGGCAACGGTTGTGAGTTCGATTTCCGCTCGGCGGAATTAACTATTTTCCTTCGCTCTAGTAACGTAACCAAACACAGCATTTTCTTCCGTCACTAATAAAGCGCGATAAAAGGAAACATAATATCGTAATAAACAATTTAAACATACAACATTTAAATTTTATTATTAGTAGGTAGGTACCTACTGGAAGTAGAGCATTTATCATAGAGCTATCACAGTATTCAAAGTTAACGATCAGAGGAGAGTACCCATTTGCCTCTCTGCCTCTCTGCCTCTTGCCATACACACAGGTCCGGTTCGTTACTTCAGCTTCAGTAACTCGTTACTGGCAATGATTGATGCGTATAGAAATAGATGAATGGTATGTATGGAGTATTGATACAGCGGTTTTGAATGAATATTGAAATATGCCTTCAATTAATGGTATAGTGGTTTGATGATTTAAAAGAAATGTTTTGATTTTAAGCATTTCGATCTTGATATTGGGCTCGTGGGTTCAAGTTATGCTGTAATATTTTTGTTTGATATTAAATATAAAGGAAGTTTTGAAGAAAAAATTGCAAAACGTTGAATGTAATTTTTATCTTTTTACTTTTATATGTTTTAAATTTTATTTGGAAACAGTAAAAAGTGCATGCAGAAAGTAGAATAATTCGTAAACAAAATATACGCTATAGTCTTAACGCAGGGTTTTTGTTAGGGTGACTTGTAACTTGTATTAAAATTTAAGATACAAAATTGTATCCACTTATAATAATTTTACTATCGTGAAACTTGAAATTGTACGTAGCAAAGGTGACACTATACTATAAATATGGTTTTACTAGGCAGTTATTGGAATAACTGAGCCAGAAGTTACTAATAAATCTCGATATGACTTTTAATTTAAGAGAAATTATTGGAACAGAGAAAACAGGAAACATACAAACCTAAAAATAAATAAAATAAATCGGCTTCACGCTGTATCCCACACACAGCAAAGTAGGCAGATGGAAACTAATGTCAAGACACTCCGTTCCCTACTCTCTGCCGAATTCTAGGGGCATTGCGTGTTGAGTGGCAGAACTCAACACCGCGCTTTGCCTCGACACCAGAGCGAAGAAATGGAAATATAAATTAAACAAACAATCACGAATTCAATTATATAATATCACGTACATACGAATATACAGATCAAACTGACAACCTCCTTATTATTTACAGCCGGTAGCAACGGCACACAAAATAACTTCTAATCTCCTAAACCCGTCCAAAATGGTACAATAATTCTATATTTATACACACACACCACATCCACATTACTTACGACATTTTGAAATAAAATAAATAAATAAATAGTTGTAAATTTTAATATTATTACATAGCAATGCTACTGTTGAAATCGCCGCCGATTGTCCCGCTGACGTTTATTGCGCAATTTATATTAATGAATGGCTTTTATCTGCCTAGGTGCTGTGGCATAAAGCTAGCTATTCACGTGAAACCCACTATGGGTTTTGGTTTAGTGGATGCTTTGTTCACTGTTTGGTTAGCGTGGGTTCGTATTTGGGGGTGAGAAGACATTTGTTTTATGATTTTATTATCGATATATGACGTTTTGATTCATAATCACAATAAATATTGTAGATAGGATAATTTATAGAATTGACTATCTAATCTCAACAGATGGAACCAAAATAGAGTTAAGACACTCCGTTTCCTACTTTCTATCTAATTTTTGAAACGCCGCGCAGTGTTTTGTTATCAGAGGAAATGAAGATAATACTTTCCTGAGTGAGAATCCAACCCACGACTCCGCTATGCTCAAATAGTAATGATATATTATGATGTATGAGATATTGTAATATTCTGTAACTATTATAATAATTATCAAACAGGACATTTGCACTAAAAAAAAGTTCACTACCCGTTCCCATAATGAAAGTTTAGCCCCGGCGATTGTCCAGCTGACATTTATGGCGTTTTATATTTATGGGGGCTGCGGCCAAAGTGGACTCTTATCTGAGCCACGCTTTGTGACGGTAATGGGACGAGAAGATCTGAACTTAAACGACGCGACGCGACGCGGTGTTTAGAACTTTTATGTTAGAGTTTGTATGTGAGTATTGGTATAGTTGACGTGTTGTTATTTAGATGGATTCTTTTTTTTTATATTTCCATTATGAAGACAAAATGCGGTGGTGAGTTCCGTTTATCACGCATTTTTTCAAATTGGGCGATCTATGGAGAACGGAATGTTAACAATAAGTTCCGTCTGCCTATCCTATTATGCGGGCCATAGTTCGACGCTAAATAAAAACTTTTCAGCGACGAAATAAAAAAAAGTAACCGAATGAAACTCGAACCTACGACCGTCGCCTCCCCGTCCCCGGTTAAAATTCTTTTTATGGTTACACCATAAACAAACTTCCGCAGCTTCTTGAATATGAACAGGAAATACGCTTTTAATCCATTGTCATAAAAAATAATATATTCGTCCTTTATCCTTGGTGGGGGGTCGAAGTCCCGGGAATATGACCACTATTGTACTACAGTTGACCCACCAGTATTGTACGTATCATTACACCATGCATAAAGGATAGTGTAAAAAGTTTAATTGATTATACAGTATTTTGAGCTTGAATTGAGTTTGAGTTTTGAGTTGAAATGTTGAAAAAACGAATATTTTAATCTTTTTATAATTGTGATGTATTTAGTAGGGCATAAACGCTTATTGTTTTAAATATTCTATAAAGAATAGCTTTCTGTCAAATGACTAAGTATCCTAAGTATCTTAAGAATGCGAACAAGTGTTGACAACGCTTGACAGCGTTATTTTTTTGTTGTAGAGCAAATAAAGATACCCTAGTGTCAAGACTTTCCGATCTTTGCTTTTCACCCGAATTTGGTGTTAAAGTGTGGTCAATTCCGCACATTATTTTACCAGAGGAGTTGAGGAGGAGAGAGATTTTTATGGAGAAATGAAAATAAATCATCCCCCAAGCAGAGATCGCACGGCCAATGCGCTGTAGCACAAGCGTGCGTCATTTAAAAGGCTTTTCCACTTCAAATTTAATTTAAAATACCAAAAAAAGCAGCGGTCACGGCTTCAAATCCATCGCCATCCAAACAATACACCCAAAAACTTTACTAAAGTGAATATTTGTCCCCTCGCCGACATTTTAGGCGCATTAGAGCGTTGCCTATAAAACTTTATTTACGGCATGGCTAAGAATGCTCCTTTTTATTATGTTAATTCGGTATGCCACGAACCGTAGGGGCTAATTTACGATCGCACAGTGACAGACGGTCGGTGTGAAACTACGTTAGATGAATTTATCGATGGTACACTCTGGTGGTATGGTGGCTGGTAATAAGGCTGTAAACAGTTCTAACTAAAATGTGGTGATGTCCTTCGAATTTTTTTTTTGGTAATGTTATTATATCATATCATTATCATTTAGTAAATTCTTTGATTTTCACGATTATTACACATTTTAAATGAAACTTTTTAACGGATCAATAGCGTGTATTTAGTATTATACATTTTTAGAAATCCGACGTTTCGAACACTTTGCAGTAGTCTGTAGTCACACGTGGTAGCATTTGCTGAAATGAAGATCGAATTCACAAACTTCATATTCTCACTCAGGTGCTATAACAGGTTACTATTCCACGCTCCTGTAAATTCATTCAATTTTTTGATTCTCTCTGTATTCCGCACATAGCAGGTTAGGCAAAGGGGACCTGGGTAAGACAGTCCGTTCCCAAAAAGAAACAGCGGTTCTCATTTTAGCCAAATTCTGAAGGCATTGTGTGTTAAGTGGCCTAATTTAAAGCCACGCTTTGATCATTATCAGAGCGAGAAAATGATAATATTAAATATTTTATTTCCTTGCGTGAGAATAGAACCTACAACCTTTCTCGTCTAAAGTCACGCTTGTGCATCTGCGCTACGACTGGTCTCAAAAACATAACATATATATAGAATAAAAACATTATTTCCTTCAAGATAACACAGCAGCGATAAAAACGAAAGGCAATCATACATAAACAGCGCCCCGTATCACAACATAAACTAGTGGATACACATTTTCCTCGACGGTATCGTAAGCTTACAAGATTCCACCGATCAAATCAATTCGGGGGAGTGTTCCCGGTACGGAAGCCGGGATTATCGCGGAATTATCCCAGAGACGCACATCTCTAATTGTGACGCGTTGGGACGCCGTAATGGTACTGATATTGACTTTGATATATAAATTGCTTGATGTGTTATGATTTTGGTGTTTGTTGTTTGTTTTCGAGTGGAAGTCTGAACTGATACTTTTGGATTTATATTTATATAGTTTTCGACTGTAAAATTTTGAAAAATTTGTATATATATGGTGCGGTATAAAGCAACAAGGAAGAAAATAGCCATGCATAAGTGGATATTCGTCTCTGTCAAATTATAAGACTAAAGTGGTTGTAACCCGACCGTATCTTTATTATTAATTAAAATCTAATATTTATAATTAATATCTATATAATCTTTATTATTAGTTAATTTCTTCACATTTTATTTCTTTACATCTTATATATTGATCGATTTTGATTTTTCTCTATGATTTTGAATAATGTTAGTAATAATTAAATATTTGGCGTCCATTACCCAGATCTCCCTAACTTCATTGTCTTTTTAATTTTTGCATTTTGCAAAAATACTTTAATTGTAAATTTAAAAAATTACGTCATTTTTTATAAATGTATAACATATATCTAAAATCAAACTTATATATACCAACAAATATACGTATATATAAATAACAAATACTTACACAAATCTTGCAAGAAATTCCGATATAAGCTGATTGTTTACAACCTCCATTGTATGTACTGTAATAACAACATGCGCTCGCGGTATTCCTATATCATTTTCAAATCCATGGCCGAATTCTGTTTAAATGCATTGCAGGGATATTATGAATAGTATGAGAGTTCCGCTTATTCTATTGTTTTGCAAATACTAATAATTATTGCCTATTGTTGAGTGTATGGGGAATTTACTTGCTAAGTAGTTAAAAGATACTTAATCTTTATTTAGCTTTACGCTGTATCCCGTACATAGCAGGGAAGGTAGGGGAAATATAGGAACCTAGTGTTAACGCACTTCGTTTCTATAAGACCCTTCTGCTCTCCACTCATTCCTTTCTCTGACGAATTCTAGAGGAAATGCGTGTTGAGGAATTCAACTGGTTACCAGAACGAGGAAATGAAAATATTAAATATTTCAGTCCCCCAAGTGACCATCGAACCACAACATTGTAGTGTTTACAGTCACTTAGTCTTGCTTGGTACAAACGTACATTTACGTAAAAATAATATATCAGCAAGATATTCTACGTATAAAGTCGTATAAAGGAAAACATAAATAATATAGCAAATAAAGAAAATCAAAAATTATACGAAACATAAATGTTGTATACCAAGACCGAAACACTTCTAAATGGAATGCAACGAAATTTTAATATGAAAGTAAGATAAAAATATAAAACTTACTGCCGCCAGCAGTTGCTGGGTTATTGGAGATCTTGCGAGTAGTCGCGGAATGCGAAATGCTTACGGGGTTTATTGGTCATGCGGTTACAAATATCATGGAAATTTATTTTAAAATTATATTTACTTTGGATTAAAAGTAATTGATAGGATTCAAATTAGAAATATGTAAGATTGGCGGTCTATTTTTAATTTTGATATTTTGCCCTTCTTACTACTCACAACGCTTGCGACATATTATGGCAACTGGATATGAAAATGATGTAGTTTCTTTGTATCGTAAGTTATTTTATACAGTGTGTTCAAGTATTTCGTGACATTGGGTCAAAGAATGAGGTGATAAGATACTCCAGTTGTTCACTTGGTACCTATTAGAAATATTGTAATAAATTTGTCCTATTTCTATTAGTGTAATTTAAACTTACAACCAGTTCATTGAAACACATAGTGTGTTAACCCTACATTCTCTTTGCCTACTTAATAAAGCGTGAGCTTATTTTAAGAAATTCATGTTAAGGTCACATTATATATTTTTATCACGCTGTATCCCGCATATAACAAGGTAGCAAGAAACTTTTCAACTACCTACACATATATGTAGATATTATGCCAACAGCACTAGGTTGCCTAATAAAACGAATATATTTTTATCTCAAAAGCTCATATACAATCTATCACTAGATCACATTTTCTAACATAGCATTCAATTTGTATTGTAATTCGCATTCTAATCCCGTCCAAATTTAACTCCGTCGGTCTGCGACAGTTGCAATTTTATTACCATCGTTAGGTACGCGCGCTCAGGGCCCAGGGTGGCCAGCCTTAGTGGGAGTTTCGAGGAGGATGTTCGTGAAATGTCACATTTCTAGGAAACTATGTGATGTTTTAGTTGTGCACGAGGTTTTAAAGAAATTGTCTTTAAAAAAATGTGTTTAAGTAAAAAGTAAGGAATAATGTAGTGGTGTAATGGTTTAATTTCTATTGATATCAAATTAGCGTGGGTAATCGCGATGAGTGGTGGGTTTGATTCCAACTCGG
This sequence comes from Heliconius himera, assembly GCA_021202915.1. Lineage (NCBI taxonomy): Eukaryota > Metazoa > Arthropoda > Insecta > Lepidoptera > Nymphalidae > Heliconius > Heliconius himera. Next base: position 1,887,071 of record JAJHJA010000046.1, read on the forward strand.
GGGAATTAAATATTTGATAATTTCATTTCTTGACTCTGGTGATGAGGCAAAGCGCTGCGTTCAGTTCCGCTACTTAACACACAATGTCTTGAAAAAAATATAAGCAAAAAACGTCGAACGAAATGTCTCAATATTAAGTTCTCTCTACGTATTATTTACATTTCCTCGCTCGCTCGAGTGGACATCGAACTCATAACCGTTGCGTTTACAATCACCTATTAAATTTGAAACATGTCGACACACAACATGGTCATCCTACCCCATGCCCCACAAATCCTCAACGCAAACACGGAATTTAATAAAATCCGCATCGAAACCCGCAGCTTTTTCAATGGTTATTACGTGATGGATACGCGACAATTGATATTGGGAATTTACGGGCGAAGGCGGTGGTAGATGGCGGTGGTGGTGGTGGTGAGACGCGCGACGCGGTAACTGACGTATACTGTTTACTGTGCTTCGGTTACAAAATAACTACTTTGATCTTGATGTATGTGGCGCGGGGGTGTGACAGTAAAAGCGACAGGTTCGATTCCCGTTCGAATATGTAATATTTAATATTTTCGTTTCGTCGCTTTGGTGTCGGGGCAAAACGCGGCTTTGAGCTCCGCCACTCAACACGCAATGGCTCCAGAACAAAAATGTCTTAATAGAAACGTTTTTTTTTTTCGCGAATTGTTTTATCACAGGTTCCCAAAAATCTTATTGTATTGATGTGTTGTGTGTTTGGATTATGGAGTTTACATAGATATATATTTTAGAATATCTAAAATATATATTATAATAAAGTAAAATTAGAGGCCGGTCGTGGCGCAGCGGCACGAGGTGTGACTGCAAAACCGACTGGTTGTGGGTTCGATCCCCACTCGAGGAGATGAAATATTTACTTAAATTTATATTTCCATTTCTTCGCTCTGGTGTCGAGGTTAAGCGCGGCGTTGAGTTCTGCCACTCAACACGCAATGCCTCCAGAATTCGGCAGAAAGTGGGGAACGGAGTGTCTTAACACTAGGTTCCCTCTGCCTACCCTGCTGTGTGCGGGATATAGCGTGAAGCTAAAAAAAAAAAAAAAAAAAAAAAAAAAAAAAAAAAAAAGTAAAATTATGCTCGAAAATTACGTATGTTTTTGTTAATGATTAAGTTCTTTAAATTTGAAGTTGCACTCAAAATTTTCTACTTAAATTAAGGTTTAATGGTCCTATTATATTAATAATTCCAGTCAAATAAAATTTAATTATTCAAGGTTTTGATTAATAGAATTTAATGTGTTTTAAGGAAATAGAATAATGTTTTAGAGATAGATCAAAACGATAGATAAAAACACACAAAATAACATAATTAAAAAAACCTAAAAATAACATTTTTGCTGGACCAAGCTGTTGCAAAGTTGTTTGCTGTTGCAACTTCTATAGAATGTGCTAGGAACTATAAATTATTTGAATTTTTGTTCGAGTGAATTGCTAGTAAACCATACTAGGGTACATAAGGATTGAAGAGTTCCACTATTGAAGCCAAAGGCGCAAAGGCACTAACTGTACAGGTATAACTGTAAGCACGACTAGGCGTAAGTTCGATTCTCATTTGAAAAAAATATTTATTTAAAATTGTATTTTCATTTATTCGCTCTGGTGTCGAGGCAAATGAATGCCTCCAGAGTTCAGAGGAAAGTGGGGAGCTGAGTGTCTTAACACTAGGTCTTAATAATACCTACTCTGCTGTGTGCAGGATACGACGTGAAGCTGATAATAAAAAGTGGATCAAATTTAGTTTCTTAAATTTTATTAATCATTTTAGTAAAATCCCAATTTTACCCTAAAATAGTCATACAAAGCAGTAATTGATGTAATTGAAACAACTAACAAGCTCCGCTCATAATTCGATCACGATAAGCGGAAGCGGGAGCGGACGCGGGGGCGGGGGCGAGGGCGTAAATAGATTACGGCGGTAGATTCACGAATAGAACAGTAATTTTGTTACGCTGTGCTTATGTTGTAACCTTTTTTTAGTTTTCCTTTTTTTAATAGTATCTAGTACTATGTATGTAGAATAAGTATATAAAGAAGAGTAGTAGATGATGATATACTGTATTTTATATTCCATTTTTATATAAATAAAATTAGTTTACTAAAATCGATACTAGTACGGGAATGTAATTTTATAAATTTATAAATAAATAAATATTTTTACTGAGCCCACAGTGGCTCAACAGCTCAGCTTGTTGTCGTAAAAGTGACGGCTTTGAGAACCAATTGTCACTCGAAGAAATAAATTATTTTATTAAATTGTTATTAATTGTTTTATTTTATTTTTTCACTCTGATAATAAGAACAACGCGGCGTTGAGTTTCGCAACTTAAAACGCATTATCTCGAAAATTCTGTAGAACATCGAAAAGTAGGAAGCAGAGTGGGGAGTAGGGACCAGGTTTTTTTTACCAAAATACACCAGATATGTGAAGATAAAACGAAATCGGCAGTTTGAGTTTATATAATGTATCTATAGTATATAACGTTAAAAGCGTAAGGCGCTAACGACGCACAAACGATAAGTCGACGTTATGCGCGATATATTTATATTAACGGGCTACTTGAGTATTTTTTCATGTAACTTAATTAAAATATGATATAATTTTTTGTAAGAATGGTATGGCGGTATATGGATAGGATTTTGTTGTGTTAAAAAACGCATTGGCTGGAAATTTAATTCGTGTAAAAAAATCTCTTTTAATAAAGAAGAGGTTGGAACTCAACACTGAATTTTGTTTAGAGAGAGTAAGAACGGAGAGATGACGTATATAGCGGCCCGCCGTGGCGCAGGGGCACAAGCGTGCAACTGTAAACGCGACACATGGCACGGTTGTGGGTTCGATACCCAATTGAGGTAATGAAATATTTAACTAGGTTCCTTACGTTTCCTCTACCTAGCCCGCTATGTGCAGGATAGAGCTTGAATCTTTAGGTTGTCAAAAATAACATATATAAATAAATGATTATACAGCAATGTTATTTACACGCTATACTTACATATACACATGTAACTGTAGTTGCATTTTAAAAATGCATAGAATCGCACGGTCTGCAGAAGATATTTCAATATGAAGCAATCCGTCGCTCAAACAGCAAGCTCCGTACACGCCATACGCCCTCACTCGACTGTGATTCAATTCTGAGCGTCGGCAGCCGGCATCAACGCTATTTGTATTTGTTTTGTTGGATTTTGCAGTTCTACTGCACTGTACTGTACTGCATTGCACTGTACTGTAGTGTACTGATTTCGTTTGACTATAGATCAGTTCTTTTTTTTTTTTTTTGGAGAAATCTTTTGTACGAGAGGTAATGATGAATAGCTCTATTCTCTAGTTATACGTTTTTTTGGGTGCACGTAGTATCCCGCATATAGTAAGGTATATAGAGGGAACTTAGTGTGAAGACATCCACTTTGCGTTAAACATTGGAAACATTGTGCGTTGATTGGTTGATTGGAACTCAACACCACATCTTGTCTTGTTACCAGAGCGTAAAAATAAAAATAATACCTTCGAGTGGGTGCCGAACACGTATTCGTCGTCACACATAACGCTACGCCACGATGCCAAAAATAAAATTATTTGAATTTATTAAGTTGCATACATATTTAATTAATTTTTTCCTTTAATTATGTATACCAAATATGTCAATTTTAAAATCAAAGTATTGCCGAATAAGCGCGATTGACATGGCTTCAAATTTCATCAAAAAAACAGCACACACACACAGTGACCGAAAAAACGGAATTTTACACTTTATAGCTGGTGGAAAAACTTAATATAATACTCAGTTTTTGAGTAAAAAACCGGGCTTCTAACTAAAAAACTAAAAAAAAAAAATAAACCATTGTTTTTGAGCTTACAAGCTATCGCATGTACAGACGAACAATCAGGGTTGTATGGAAGTGCATTTCGAGTGTATTCTGTACCACTCGTCGCCCCAGCCCGAACACGCGTTGTTAACTTCGGTATTTTTGAGAGAGTCCCCTCGTTTTTTTATTTATTTATAATGCATTTTGTCGTGCTTGCTGTGTTGGGTGACTATTATTTAATTGGTGCTTATATATATGCATATATACACATAAAGACATGTATGGTCGGTTTCCAGGAGGCGCGGGTTCGAGTCCCGCTACGTTCAAATTCTTATACGTTTCCTAAATAAGTATTTGACATGTACATTAGTTTATTAAAATATGTAGGTTTGAGATTTTATTTTAAATGATCCAAACGACACGACGTGTAAATTTTGTTTTCTTTTATATATTTTCTGGATTTTTTTTAATATCCAATGGTGTATCAATAATTTATTATATAAAGATTTTAAAAGTGTCGTGATCGTACTCTACATAAAAAATCTTGTGTATTGGATTTTTGGACCTCCAACCAATTGGATTGCCGCAAATTAACATATTGTTGATTTTCGCATATTATGTCGCTAATAAGATCGTAAATTCGCGTAATTAGATCGCTTACATACATATATATACAGAAATATAATTTAAAATAATAATAAAATTATGGCAGTATTCAAATTCCAAATAAAAATAGATAAAAAAAACCAGGGCAATTCGTAGATAGTTGCGAAGTGGAACAGCGTATGGCGTAAATTCGGTGGTTATGTGTTCGGTTCCTACTCGAGGAAATGAGACAAAAGCCACTATCAACGTGAATCTTACTTAACACTGAATTAACTCTGCCTATCCTGCTTCACGCGAAATAAGCTGTAAACCTTAAAAAAACTATAGAAAGCTACAACTTAAAGAATATGAAACTACCCTCAAAGTTTATATACGCTCGAACAATTTACAAAGTTGGCCTATCGATATCGAAGTTCACTAATTACGACTGCTCGCTCATACGGTAGCGTCTATCGAGTGCGAGTGCGAGTGCCAGTCGGCCGGATCGATGTATCTCCCCCACGGCCCATTAGTCGCGAGTAAATGGCGCGGACGTAACACGTTTGTGTACATTGCCGTGTTGATACTAATGTATGTGGTTGCGTGTAATGTTCGACCCGTAATGGATGCGGAATGTGATGGAGTGCGGTTAGATATATGTATTTAGTTTTTTTTTTGCGATATCTCTCGCTAATAGCAGCATAGACACAGGGAACCTAGCGTTAAGACACTCTGTTCTCGAATTACCGTACTGCCGTAATTTCGAGACATAGCATGTTGAGCGGCGAAACTCAACGCTGCGTTTTGACTATCGGAACGAGGACATTGGAATAGATGAAATAAGATTTTTGATCCCCTATCCCCTTGAATGGAATCGAACCTACAATCGTCGCGTTTACAATGAAACGCTGTCAGCATTGCTGATAAATGGAGTGGATGTAACACGTTTTTGTCCATTGCCGCGTTGGTACTAATGTATGTATGTGGTGGCGCCGTAATGTTCAACGCGTAATGGATGTGGAATTTGATGGAATTCGGTTTAATTTAATTTTGTTTTCACACTATATCCAGTACACAGCAGGGTAGGCAGAGGGAACCTGAGAACCTAGCGTTAAGACACTCCGTTCTCCATCAGACGGTTCCGTTCCCCATATTCCGTAAAACTATGGGGGCAATGCGTATTGAATGGCGGAATTTAGCGTCGCGCGTTGCCACGTTACTTGAGCGAAGAAATTTTCTCTATACATTTATGTGGTTCTTTTAAATGAGAAAATGTATTTTTTTTTTTTGGTAAATCTGCTTAAATGCAAAGTAGAGAATATTTTTTTACTGTGTATGTTATCTGCATTTTCTACTAAACAAACATTGTGGTTTACTAATAATTTAGATTATTCATAATTTTTGTTTTTATAAAATTTACCTTTAATGTATCTTATCTTTTATTAGAAACTATTCATTAAAAAGACAAGCCTAATAATAATTGCTTTCGTTGTAACACAAGTTTAGAATTAATCGCTAAAGTTCTTTTGTGAAGCAATTAATGCCAGGAAGATGTATGTATGTTAGTTGTTATATGTTGTACTTTCTTTTAATTCGTTGAGATAGATAAAGAATTAAGTCGGCTTCACGCTGTATCTCGCACACAGCAGGGTAGGTAGAGGAAACCTAGTGTTAAGACACTCCGTTACCTACTTTCCGTCGAATTCTGGAAATATTGCGTGTTGAGTGAGTGGCGGAACTGAACGCTGCCCTTTACCTCGACACCAGAGTGAAGAAACAAATATAAATTTAAATAAATATTTCAATTTCTTTAAATTTATATTTTATTTCTTAGAAAACAGAGATTCTACAAAAATACGTGGTAGAGTCCATGCTAACGAAATTGAAGGTGGTAACTTTTAATAATATAGTTATGTGCTGTATGCTAGTATATTTACCTTCACGCTGTATCCTGTACTTAGCAGGGTAAGCAAAGGGAACCTAGATAATTAAGTTACACTCCGTTCCCATTCAAACACTTCCTTTCCTCAGTTTCCACCGAATTCTGGACGCGTTACCTGTAGACTGGCGAAACTAAACACCACACTTTGATTTTCACTCGTACACTTGTACCTCAAAATGTTTGTACATCTATTTGTAATAATCAAGAGAAACAGAAAACCCTTTGATATCACTCCGAATAGATCATAGTAGCCGCGCCCGTTGGTGAATTCATCTGCACCAGTTAATAATACTGTAATACGAGTCTGTCTGTCTGTGAATTCAGAGGGTGGGTGAAGTCGTTTGTAAAGTTGTGATCAAGCTGTCGACCTAATAAGAAGAATATAAAGATTATAATAGAATATAAATTAAGCTATATGAGGCAAGTCGTAGCGCAGTGGCACGAAGTGTGACTGTAAAACCGACTGATTGTTGGTTCGATCCCCACGCGAGGAGATGAAATATTTACTTAAATCTATATTTCCATTACCTCGCTCTGGTGTCAAGCGCGGCGTTGAGTTCTGCCATTCAACACACAATGCCTCCATAATTCAGCAGAAAGTGATCAACGGAGTGTCTTAACACTGGATTCCCTCTGCCTACCCTGCAGTGTGAAGCTGTTTTTTTTAAATTAAGATATTACAACTATAATTTTTGAGAAAACGTATAAAAATTTTAAAATAGTAAAAATGATCCTGCGCGCGCAAATTCTATAACTAGCTTCTTTAGTTGTATATTTATATAGAGCATCTTAAAACTAAATTCTCTGGGAGATGTCTTATGATGTAACACCGACTTTATTAAAAGGTAAGGGAAAGACATGTGTAAAAGCTGTAACTGATAGTGTTATATATTAAATAAATCTTATATTTTATATATTAAATGTATATATACATAATAAAAAACATTTTAATTATTTTATGGATGAAAGCTGAAAATTATTAAACTCTATCTGGAAATCTAACCAATAACCACAGTTCCACTGCAAATATACTTTGCACAATATAAAAGACATCAATGTTAATACAGTGAGAACACGAAATTAATTACTGTCATTTACTGCCTCTTTCTTAAGCCTTAAACAAAGAAGTGAACTCTTCCATTAATAATGTCGATTTCTATAGAAGGATTAAAAAGTAACAGATTACGACCGGTCAATAGCTTTTTGTCCCTTTAAATGTATGAACGATTTGTCATAACAGGGGAATGAATGGAGTCGCTTAATAATAATTACTAGCTTTTAGTCACGAAGTCGTATCCGGCGATATTTTGTGTGGGACTGTGTAGTGTGGTGTTAATATTTCAAAATGTAGGAGAACTGGCGTAACTATTTTGTTGAAATAAATTTCGGCTGAAATAATGTCATTTAAAATATGTATAAGAGAGTCCATCGTGGCGGAGTGGCACTACGTCTTATGGTAACTACGACCACTGCGAGATGGTTGTGAGTTTGATACACACACCCACAATGTAAAAATAGTTCATCCGCTTCCCCACACGCAATGACTCGAAAATTGAGCGAGAAAGTGGAGAGCTGCTACTTAAAAAAAAAACTTGCACCTAAAATATAATCACATATCTGAGTAAGATAGAGCTTATTGAGGCGCATTGCCGCAAGGGTACAAGCGTGCGGCTCAACGCGACAGGTTGCAGGTTCGATTTCCACTCGAGTAAATGAAATATTTGAGCTTAATATTTTAATTTACTCGCCCTGGTGATGGAGCAAAGCGCACATAACGCCTTCAGAATTTGACACGGCAATGGCAACAGAGTATCGTAACACTAAGTCTCCGGGTTCCCTCTGCCTACTCTGCTATGAACGGGGTTCAGTGAAGTGAAGTTACAAAAAAAAAAAAAGATATGTAATTAAATAATTTACTAAACTACCTGTACACAACGTATATAAAATGTTCACCAGCACGTTAAACCCAACAATTTAAATTAGAATGGCGGTGTAGCACACTATTTTAATGGGTTTTCAGCTCATTTACATAATGAGCTTTCATCAATCAAAGCTCCAATTAGACGGTGTTACGGTCGCTGGTATGTTTGTGTGTATAGATTCTATATAAAAAGAAAAAAAATGCTTTAAACCAGGTAGTTACTAGTTTTAAGGTAATTCCTTTCTCCACTTTCCACTCGAACAGCCATATGCTGAGTAGCGACACTCAACGCCGCGCTGTGTCTTGTTTAAGTATCGGTAATACTTATAATAGGATTGTCTTATACATTTTTCATTTCATAGTTATCAATAATTTTTCACAGTTATCATTTTAGTACACAGCGGACGAAACGGAGAAGCCGTTTTTCGGTTTGCGCATATTTTTGGAGATATTTGCAATAATAATGTTGCTATTGCAAGCTCTTTGCAAGTGGCACGAGGGTGCAAAGAGGGTTAATTAGTTTTATTTATACTTATGGTTATTCTACTTTCATCTTCAATATATCCTTCATATAACTAGGTAAGTAGATGAAATATAGCCCACACTTCGCCCACAAAATTATCAAGACATTGAGCGTTGAGCAGAACTTAACACCGCGTTTTTCCTAATTACCAGAGCAAGGAAATAAAAATAATTAATTCCCCCAAGTTCCGATCGAACTCACAACCGTCGCATTTATAGAGAATTGATTGAGAGAATAAATTATTAATAGAATTAGGCAAAATTTAAGATGTATCATTTCAGTAATATTCATAAGTAGGGTGGGTACGTACTACGTAACTTAGAAGAACTTCTCGAAAGTTTACTCCATAGCAAACTTTTAGCAGCAATGTAATAAACGCCTCGAACATTAATAATTTGGAACCGTCATTTTAAGTTTTCTTACATGTGAATGATTAACTGTAAATTGGAATGAAGGATATGCTTTTAATTTAATTAAATTATTATATTTATTAGTCGTGCCGAAGCGGCATAACGTCTTCGTTGTTTGTAAACGTGAAAGATGGGGATTCGATTCTCAGTTGGAATATTTAATTATTTTCATTAGTTATGGTAATAAGATGAAGCGTGGCAATGAGTTACGTCACTCAACACTCAATGTCTCGAATATTTTGTGGTGCGTGGGAAATGAAATGTCTTAACACAACAACTTCCCCCTGCCTACCCTGTTAGCCTTGGGACCTATCTACCAGCAAAGTTACGGATAATCATACGGGATACAAAGTGAAAATGAATCAAAGAAAGTTTTGTTACTGTAATTTACAGGTATTTTTGCAATTCAGAATAGATTTCGTTTTCTTATTTTTACACTGCGCCTCAAGTGTAAACTAACAATCAAAGTTTTACAGAACCTAGAAAAATGATGCCGCACAACTCTGCCTTCTGTTCGAGTTGAAAATTTTGCATTGTTTTAATTGTATATGAACATCAAACCTTTTCTTATATCCTTTTTTCTTTTTTTTTTCGTTATTGAAATTTTAATTTTTTTATTAGTTTGTAGATTTATTATTTGTTACTGAAGTTTTGGCGCAACTGACTGTAACGAAATGGTTATGAATATGGTCCCCTCTCGGAGAAATGATTATATTTTCATTTCCTCCCTCTGGTAAACAAAGCGCGGCGTTGAGTTACGTCACCTTAACACACAACGTTTCGAAAATAGGACAAAAAAGGGGAATTGGAGTGTACTTATTCTATACAATATGTAGGTATAGTCAAGCATAGGTCTCATTTATGCACAGAGTTACTTAATTTTGAACGCTGTAAAGGGAAACTTAATTTAGGCATTCCAGCCAACCTCCGCTCCTAAAAACCACACAGTAGCCGTGGAAGCTGTGTGTGTACCAAAAACCTTTATTTTTCTTGCGTATATTTGTTAAAATATAGTCTTACATTTCATTTTAGAAAGAAAAAATATTCTAATATTTATTTTAGATTAACAAGGCAATATGTCTTGTTCAGTAGGTAGTTTTTGATATGATATAGAACATTGAGAGCTATTTAAAGGTGGTTAAATTTTTTTATTGACTTCTTTGTTGCTTATAATACATAAAGTATACTAAACATACGTGATCAATCCACTAAATTCTACAAACAACTCAAAAAACTTACAAAAAACCAACTTTAAACTCAAAATTGCATGTCTAAAATCGATATCAAGCAACTTTTCCTCACTTTCCTATACCTATAATAGGTATATGGGACTTTCGTATACCTCTTTCCTACAGTTCTGCGGCTTCACCGTTCGAAATTAAACCGGTGTTGGTATCGGATAGTACAAGGCTTCGCGGATGCTCAATGATTTAATATACGAGTAGTTTTGCGACACGTTCTTGCGGTCTGTGTGTCATGGGTGTAACTTGGAGTTTGTAGAAATTTTAGATTGATGTTATTTTTTTTAAGAATGAATTTAAAGAAAGCCATTAGTCTTACTATAAAACGCGATGATGCTAGTACAGTTGAGTTCTGCTACATAAAAGGAAATGTCTTGAAATTAGGAAAATTAGGAAACGGAGTGTATTGACACTAAGTTTCCATGGTCTATCGCGCTATACAGCGTAAGGCTATAAAAAAAAGCATATCTTGGTGTCTCGTGTTTACCACTTTTGCTTCAGATGCTTTCTCTGCACCATGACGGATTCCGAATGATATATTTTTTTTGAATGATATATACTTCACGCTGTACCCCGCACATAGCAGAGTTGGCATAGGGAACCTGGGAACCTAATATTAAGACACTCCGTTCCCAATAAAACACTTTCGTAGCCCACAATGATATGTTCAATTGCAAAACACATATACATCAGAAAATTTGGTAAACTCCCAAACATTTTCAAGTGTTTTTGTCTCCATTTCATCTTAACGGTAATGGCTTACAACGTGGAGATACACACTACAGTACGTACCTACATACTGAGCTTTAAGCTTCGGATCCTTCGCAATTAAGTGAAGAGGCCTTCCCCCAAAGAGAGACATAGATAGGCTGTTATTTTAAGTACTTATTTTCTTCATTAATACCGCTAATACAGCTTACGTCTGGCTGTAAAGTAAAATTGTGAAAACACCGCCGTGGTGCAATTGAGACGTCTTTCTCTTTCTTTTTGTTTATACGGAGTGGTAGTAGATTCAATTCTCGCTGGTTAAATGTTTATATTTGTTGTGCAATTAGTTTTTCTGGTCGTTGTGATTAAAAAAACTATGATGTTAGGTTCCGTCATTCAATAAAATAATAAAATCATTATGCTAAAATAGAAATTTCTAAAATAATGTGTTTAATTTTCATGTTTTTTGTGTATTCATTGCATAATGTACTTACATATTTCTCTTAAATGTTTATATTACTAATATACAATTTTCGTTACAGGTAATTCAACACAATTTATGGTTCAAATTGTATCAAGAGTAGCAAATTACGTTACGTAATAATACGTAGTAAGGTAAGCTTAATATAGTAATAAAATATATATATTTTTAGCTGCATGCTGCATATGCTGTACATAGCAAGGTAAGCAGAGGGAACCCAGTGTTAAGACATTCCGTTCCAATTGTCAAAGCATCGATTACCAGAGCGAAGAAATTAAAATATTAATAGTAAACACAACTATAGACTGGAATTATAATATTTTTTCAAAAATGATTGTATACTATTCTTTATTGTATAATGCATTAACAGACTTATTACCATGTACCTACATATTATGCCCATGTAGACAAAGCACGGCGTTAACTTCCGCAACTCAACTCGCAGTGTCTCGAATTCTTATAAAAAGCGGATACGGAGAATCTTAACATTAGGTTCTATCTCCCTACCTACCGCGCTATAAGCAGTACAATACAATAACCTCTACAGAGGTACACATATTAAACTCAAGATCCCAAAGTCACACAAAATCTATAGCTTTCGGCCGTTGATCGAACAAGGTAGCGAGGCTTAGTTCCAAAACAAATAGTACTGGCCCGTCTGTTTGCGGACGTGACTCGGACGCATGCAACCGTGTTGAGATATCTCTGTTTGTCCTGCTCTACAATTATATACCATATATGGGCATTGGACATTGGCATTGGCTAATGGGAAGCTATTTAAGAAGGATTTTGGTTTTACTTTTTTTTTGAAAAAATAAAAAAATTGAGAGCAGTCAGAGATAAGACTGTGACCGAGAAAATCTCTCTCTCTCTGGTAACGAGGCAAGCCGCGGCGTTGAGTTCCGCCATTCAACAGCCAATGCTTCCAGAATTCGGTGGAAAGTGGATGGTAAGTATCTTAATGGAAACGGAGTGTCTTAACGTCATACGTTCTTGCCTGCATGATTTACTATAACATACACCTATACTTAAAAGATACCATTTCTTATTGCATATATTAACACATCACACACTATATAAACCGAGAGCATTCCCAACGCATTTCAGTTTGTTAACTAGAAAATTGCGAAATATTTTAATTAATACGATCATAAACTTCATGTAATTAGTAACGAAACTGTGTTTTTGTATACAAGTAGTGTAAATAAATGCATGTTAGAGCGAGCTTTTTAAAAAGTTTGACCCGCTTCTACTATATATATATACAAAAGTGGGTTCGTTCGGTAGTACAATCCGTGTTTTACTATCGTTTTATTACTTTCAACAAACAGACTATGTATATTTTGAAATTGTTGCATTTAAAAGTGTTTGTGTGGTAGAAGTTTTGTTTTTTAATTATGTAGTGATTACAAGCTATGAACTAAATAATAAAGTGGATTCGTGTGACTTGACTCTTGTAAATGATTATATTTAGGGGAAGAGGGTGACTGGTATTACTTCTAGGGGGAAGTGTTCCAACACTATACTCACTATGGCTACCCTTCAATATGGGACAGAGTTTAACATAGTAAGTATTTATTTGTCGCTCATTTGTGGCTCTAATTCATTTGTGGACTCATTTGTGGATTCAATTTAACAAATCTTGGACCATCACAGTGTCGTAGGTTCTATCCCCACCCGGAATTATAAATTACTTATATTTCTCCGCACTTTTATAACAAAGTAATTTGATTAAATGTTTCGAATTTCGTCGGAAAACGTAGAACCAAGCGTCTTAACACTAGGTTCTCCTGAGCCTACCTTGCTATCATATATATTTTTTGGTAATCTTGGTCCATTTTAATTTTTGATGAATGTTACATACAAAACGTATCCAGCACGAGCCCATACAACGACACATTGAACTTGTCACATCAATTAGCACATTTTAATCGGCTTCACTAGAAGCCTATGCGCTTACGCGATTATACCGCATTTGCATTCACGCGATACCATTCGATTTAAATAAATTAAAGTATTATTTAACTGCTGTGTTTGTTTCGATTAATTTTTGTTATAATCTTGATCAATGGAATTTTTCCCCTTTTTTTTTAGGGTTCCCTAGGATACCCTACCCTACCACTATGACTTCGCCCTTTGTCTTTCCGTCTCTTTCAGGCTGTATCTATACATATGCGTGATATATAGTTAGACCGTTGAAAATGTCACATATTATGTGTTTCTGTTGTTGCTATAATTAAAATTAACACATAAAGGGGTTTCCATACAAAAAAACACGATATTTTTACCGTTTTTATAAATAGTAGTACGAAAAAATCGTAAAGTAGAGAGCAAATGTTTAGTAATAACTAGATTTTTAATTTAAAGCTAATTTAGCTTAGAACTTAATTCCGCCGCGTAGTTTGAAGTAATAAATGAATTGATACAAAAGTGCCTTATATATAAATCAGCCCTGGTATGAGCACCAAATCTACCTATTTTTGTAAACCAAATATATAATCGGACAAAATCGTACATTTAACTAGACTAAAATAGCCTTATATTTTTAGCGTGACACCGTATCCCGCAGTACCACATCCTGGTAGACAGAAGGGAAAAGTGTTAAAACACTTCGTTTCCACTGCCCAATTTTCTTAACATTGCGTTTTGAGTAGCAGAACTCAACGCCGCATTTTCTGGTAATCCCGAGTTAAGATATAAAAATAATTTAAATATAATCATCCCCCGGAGTGGGGAACGATAATAACCGTCGTATTGTTAAAATATAATATTATAAAATCGCCATTTGCAATATATTATAATGAAATAATTCATTAAGTATCTACTAACAGCGTGTTTCAAGCAATAAGCCGCCTCTAATGAAGACGCTGTGTTAAGTGAATTTCATTTACGGGGTTTTATTAGGGCTCAGGTCGCCTTGTGCTGGCGGTGTTCGGGATTAACGAATTTTATTATTTTTTATTTGTTAATAATTTTGCGATTATGATTTCGTTCTAACGATGTAGGTTCTTAAGCTTCACGCTGTATCCCAAATCTGCAAATAGCGGGGTAGGCAGAGGGAACCTGGATACCTGTCAAGACATTCCATTCTCATTGAGATGCTTCCTTTCCCCACTTTCAGCCGTATTCTAGAGACATTGCGTGTTGAGTAGTGGAACCAGAGTGAAGAAATGTAAATATTAAATATTATTAATTCCACAATTGGGAATCGAACACAGAACCGTTTCGTTTACAGTCACACGCTTACACTGCGCTACGACGGCCTTATTATATTTATACTTAGATATACTAATATGAAGGCAGCAAAAGAACGAGTCGTTTCACAAAGTCCTACCGTTTTTTATTTATATTCGTTACTAAGCTGTAATGCGTCTTAATTGCGTAATTTCGTAAAAGAGTATATTATACACTTCAAGGGTAAAAACACTAACCGTCACTCGGCTTATTTAGAAAAAAGTTGGTAGTTTATACGTATGTAACTTTCTGGGTTCTGAATGTTTAATTATAAGACAATTTTTTCTTTGTATAATTATTTTGGTAGTGCAAAGAGAGAGTGAGAGAGCCTATTATATAGCACTATTCGATACGTTGCGTGGTGAATGGCGGAACTTAACGCCATGTTTTGTGTACTGGAGCGAGGAAATGAAGATAAATACAATATTTCCGCCGAGGAGTCCCTTTCCTGGGATCATAACCACAATATTGTCTTCGTTTCAGTCATATGCTGTATATGTAGCAATAATAGCACGTGACAAGAGAGAACCTGGCGTGAACACTCCGGTCCCATTAAGACACTTCAGCGTAATTCTGAAGGTGTGAGTCTGAGTGGCGGAATTCAACGCCGCGCTTTACTCCATTACGCGGGATACGAACCCACTTATTTTTTTTATTTATTAGCATTTTTATATAAAGTTCTATATGAACAATTTCATGATTAGTCCATTTTTTACGTAACAACGGGCCCCTAATCTCGAGAGGCATAATTATGCTATACGATTGTAGTGTGAAACATTTAATGACTGAGTGAGGGGAGGAAATGCATTCTATGTACATATGTAGCATGTACTCGCTCACGACACGCAGGCGGAGCCTATTGTAGTTAAAATGTGGACGAAAAGGAGAAATATAATAGAAAAATGTCTTATTTCCATTTTTCCACTCTGATAAGGCAATGCGTGGGTTTGAGTTACGTGTCTCAATACGCAACACCTTGAGTTTAAGCAGAAATAGAAATTTGGAAGGAGATACACTAGGTTTACTCTGATAACGATAAAGCTTTGTGCGTTTTTTTTACTTAACTGAAAAAATAAATAACGAAGGCTACATTTTATTACGTTAATCGTTTCTATGTAACACATTGTATCTGCGTCAGAATTACCTCGGTTACTTAGATGGCGTCATGTGTCATACATGATTTTTAGTTATTTATTTTCATTTAAAAATGTTAGTCTCACGCTTTTTTTGTCCATAGCATGGTAGGCAGAAGGTCTTAAAAAACTTCGTTCTCTTTAAGACACTCCCGTTTCACACTTTACACCGAATTCTAGAAGCATTTCGTGTTAAGTGGTGTAGTTCAACGCCACGCTTTGCTTCGTTACCATAGCAAGGAAATGAAGATGTTAGTTTTTTCATTTCCTCGAGTGGTGGTTGTCAACCTACAACCTGTCTCGTTTACAATCGCATGCTTTTGACCTTACCCCACGAGTGCCCTCAACAGCGTCACAAAACAAAAAAACCGGACAAGCGCGAGTCAGGCTCGCCCACTGAGGGTTCCGTACAAAAATGAGAGGTCTCAAGCTTTTTCTGAAATTCAGGCTTAGGTATAAGATGAAAGGGCTCTGACTATCCTTTCATCTGATACCTCACTTGACCTAGCGGCTTTAATACGAAACGTATGGAAGTACGGACGAAAATTCTGCCCCTCTTTGAAGGCTATTATTTTTTAGAATTTAACCACAAATGTAAAGTTTTCTGATTTTTCCTAAATTAGTACTACCTGTAGATACTAGCTGCCAAATTTCATAATTGTAGGTAAACTAGATGTACTCTAATTTTAGTTCCCTTTATAATGTCGAAATACGCACTTTTTACTATACAAACGGCCATATCTTTTTTTACGTAAATGTAGAAATATGTTTATTTTCAGGAATTCATAGGGCCGTTAATCTAGGTATATGGTTTGAATTTCATCTCGATATCTCTTAGTATTCCTGAGATAAAGGCTCTTGATAGATAGACAGACGGACAAGAAAGTGATCTTATAAGGGTCCCTTTTTTCTTAAAAGGTACGGAACACTAAATACGAAACATTTCTATAAAAAACTTAGATTCTATTTTCTATGGACTATTCTTCAATCAATATATGTATGTCTGTACGCATAAATCATTATTATTCTAGTACACTGCCTCTAATTGGATAACCTCTCTATACGTTCGTTAGAATTTACTTTATCGTCTTCTTTGTATTATACCAGCTAGAAGCATTACTAGTTATTTATTCATTATGCTGTATATTATGCTCTTTGTAGAACAAAGTATTGAAGGTTTTTCTTCTTTTTCTAATTATAGTTTAGATATAAACATAGATATATGTATAAATTATATATGTTAACGTAAAGAAAGAAAATAAAAACAATTTACAAAGTCATTGGCTCATCAATCAGTGAAAGGAAAGAATTAAGTGTTTACATTTTTGCTTTCTTTCCATTTGGAGACTTTGCGTATTACTTACGGAACCCAATTGCATTATCTCAATATAATATTATCTACAGATATATAATTGCGACTGACTGTAAACGCGACAGTTCTGGGTTCGATTCTAACTTGGAGGAATGAATTATTTTAATTTCCTCAGACAAGAGAAAGTGTAGCGTAGAGTTTAGTCACTCAACTAACAAAGCCTCAAAAATTGAGTGGCGCTTAGGAATGGAGCGTCTTAACACTATGGCTTCATCTATCTACCCTGCTAGATGCGGGATAGGTAGGTACAGCGCGAAGTGAAGAAAACCCACAAATCTCTAAAATATAAAATTTTAAAATTTTAGACGAAAAGACATCTAATTGCGCCTCGAGCGTGAAAAGCCCACAGCATTTGCATGTAGCTGATCAACGCGAATCTCGGGAGCTACAAACATTTCCTGCCGCGTTGAAAAGCTAAGAGGGTGGACTTGTTAGGCCGCGTGCACATTAGCAAAGTAAACAACTTTAATATTTCATATTTAAGTTCACTATTGTCAAATATCTGTGATATAAAATAGGTGAGAAGCTACACTTTATAAAGTACTTTAGTGTGGCACGATTCCCATCTCAGGAAATGAAAGATTTATTTTCGTTTTCTCTTCAAAGCGCGGTGTAGAGTTCTGCTACTCAACGCGCAATGCCTCCAAATTTCGGCGGGAAGTAGGCAGCGGAAGTGTTAAGTTCTAAGTTCCCTCTGCCAACCCTGTTGTGAGCGATACAGCGTGAACCTAAAAAAATAGCACATGCTATAAAAATATGACACAAACATAAAGACATACATCCACCAGACACCTCGCGAAGACGCGACGCACCCTGAAGGGTGCCCGGCGTCAGCTACCCCATTTAAATTCATTGGAACACCGACCGCTTTGTTTCGGCTCAGCGACGCGATTTTAATCACTTAGTCTACGTACGTCTGCTCCTTGAATGGACCTGTAATAGAGACATTTTTAGGACTTTTAATGGCAAACCTTTTTAAAATCGCACCTTAAAAATATTTTTCAACAGCGAAATGAGGTCTCCCGGCTGCGGTGATTTCGTGCTTTTTAATTACGACAGCTCAGCTCGGCTAGATTCGCCCTTTTTTGTGTTTGTTTTTTGGGATTTATAAGATTTTCTGTGTAGGTAGCTGTGTTGGAAGTATATTTTGATGGTGTTTGGTTGGTTTGAGTTATGCAATGCAAGAGCTGTGTTGTTATATGTGAAGCCAGACCAGTCGTGGCACATGAGTATGAACGACAAGCGACAAGTTATAATTTGATTCGCACTCGAGGAAATGAAATATTTAATACTAGAGGGCGCGCGCGGCTTCGCCCGCTTATTAGGAGTGAATTCTAAAAAAATCACGAAACACGTGTTCAATAAAATATTTTTAACAGTCTGAATTTAAAATTTTATAAAAATCGGTGGCAATTTAAAGATTTTTCCATATAAACTTTCAACCCCTTATTTGAATCCTTAGGGGGTGAATTCTTAAAAACCATGAAACACGTGTTCAATGAAATATTTTTAAGAGTCTGAATGTCAGATTTCATAAAAATCGGTACAGATTAAAAAATTTTTCCATACAAACTTTCAACCCCTATTTCATCCCTTTAGGGTTAAAATTTTTCAAAATCCCTTCTTAGTGGATGTCCAGAATATGAAAATAAACATCTGCCCAAATTTCACGTTTCTACGCACAGCGGTTACGGCTCTGCGTGCGTCTTACCTCAGTCAGTCAGCACAAGTCCTTTTATATATATAGATTTTGATTTCCTAGTTTAGTCGTAAACAAGCAAAACTCGGCGTTAAATTCCGCCGATCAACACGCAATGCGTTCAGAATTCGACGATGGATAATCGTCGGTGCGAATAGAACGTGGAGTGTCTTAACACTAGTTTCCAAGCTTACCCTGCTGTGCGGTAAAATGCTGTGAAGCTGATATTTTGCTAGTAATCCGAAAATAGAAATCAGTTTGCCAATCTATCATCTAACATCAGCGAATCAACAAACCATACTGAAATGAACGGAAATAGATCAACAAAAGATAAAATATAAAACGTACAAATAAGGTAAAATTTTAATTACAACTATAAATTGAGTTTTTAATAACCTACGATAATATTATTCTATCATTAGATAATATCGTGGTTCCCGACAGCAGTGGGTTCGATTACCGAAAAAACAGGAAGTGCATGTAGTGCTATTCACGTTAATGTATTTATTAAATTGTAACACGCGAACTATTGTATGGGTGCAGTGAACGCGATAGAGCTAACTTAGTTACAATTTGTTTGAATAACATTTCTTACATTTTAAACGACAAGTCGCCGCTCCCAACTTTGTTTGTGTGAAATGTAAGAATCATATATCAAATAATAAATACCGGTTTTCTGGTTCCTGTAAGCATTTTGAGATATCTTCTCTTAATGCTCCCCTTCGCTCAACAACCTATCTACACACAACTGTCGAATAGTTTCATCTACCAGTCACTCAGTAACAGAAGAGTTTTATATATTGTATTTAAATTATTTCCATTTCCCACATATGGAACATAAGGCTTGGTGTTGAATTGGTTAGTTCCATCAATCCAACCAATGAAACCATGCCAATTCTGGATATTAGGTAGTGCGTGGGGGACGGAGTGTTTTAACATTACGTTCCGTGTGCTTACATTGCTTTATGCGAGATACACTGTGAAACTAAAAAAGTACTAACAAAACTACTATTACAATTTAACACAACACTATGATATTTATGAGTACGACTATTAATTAGTTTAATACTAAATGTGTAACATACAAACGTACATACATAGTAATTACTATTTACCATTAACATCGAACGCGTTCAACCGAACCACACCCTACTATTTTGTAAGGAATAAGCGATTTTATATGTATCGCTCTGCTCACGGTGCATAATTTAATTTCCCTTGATTTATGTCTTTTTTTTCGGTAGCATTGTATACTTAAATTATACAATTTTAGCACTTTTACGAAACGGAATAAGGGTGATTTTTCTACGGGCGTTCAATGATTTCGTACAATGGGAAACCATTATATTTGTGAATTAAATGTTTTATGTTCTTGTTGATTGTTGTAATGTGTGAATTATTGGGTCGTTCACCCGATCGCGTTCGATTCAACTCACGATTTTGTCTTTTGTTCTATTATTGTGCTTTATTAAGCTATGTAGGTTTTGTATGGAAATTGGTGGGGCTTAAGTATATGGGTAATTATGGAATGTGCGTTAGTTATTATATGTTGAAGTGAAGGACAGAGTGATGGGTCACTCATAGTTTTTTATAGATTCACGCGTTATCCTTAAGGAGGTAGCCAAATGTAGCGAAGTGCTAAACACACAATCTCTGCTAAACACACACACATAACTTAGCGTGAAAACTCTCTGTTCTTTCTTTTACCAAACCGGAATAAATCAAAAATTACCACATTTAAGTATGTTTCTTAAATGGAACCTGCAACCGGATGTTTGTGTGTTAATTTCGACTTATAACTGTGCATCTGCACAGTTAGGTTGCACCTCTGTGCTACTGCTACATTAGCATTCTCTTCCTAAAATTATTATTGTCTAAAACAAAAAATCGTTCAACTCTCAAACAATTAACAATATCATTTAATTTTTATGCAAATTACTAAACATGCTTCAGTATATAGTCTACCTATATCCAGTATATAGTACCTATATACGTACAAAGCAAGAACAGCAGTGTAATTACACCCCCAGGAACCGTGGCTGCTATTTAAGTGGAAGTTTCAGCTCAGGCAATGACAGAGGCGATGTGAAACGACACGTGTGCCGTTTCATTTTTATCAAAAGCGATTAATTAAAGAGACGCGATATGTGAACGTTTATTTTTCTTATAAATATATTTTTGTACTAGAAATATAATCTGTAGGTAGGTAAGTATGTATTTAAAATAAAGATAGCATTTAACTTTAGTGAGAAATTAGTAATAAAAGACTAGTATAGTAGTTTATTTTACTTTGTATTCAGCATGTTGCGGGGCAGACAGTGTAAATAATTTTACACTATTAAGTAGTAGTATTAAGACACTCCGTTCTCCACGTCCAATTTTAGAAATATTGTGATGAGTGGGGGAACTTTACGCCGCTCTTTGTCGTATTATTAGAGTAAGGAAATGAATACAGATCAATATCCGAGTTGGAATCTACAACCATCGCGCCATACGGTCAATCTTATATTAAGAGCACATTTAAACACTTATTTAAGTTTTGATAAATACGCTAACTATATAGTATACTACGAGTGTACTGTAGTTCTACGAGATTGAAATATTTTCTAATGAAAATGAAACCTATGACTATCACGAACAGCCAACATGACAACTGTACCACAAGAGTCTCAGTCAATAATTTCTCATTCTCATTAACTTCTCATCCCTCGAATGAATCAAATGGTTTACACGGCAAATTTTAAACAAATCTTCAAAAAAATCAAAGGCCAATTTTAACTTTAATTAACCAGCCAATTTCGTAGACAGTTCGTTACGATTTTGCAACGGAAAAAGAAATTGCGAATTCGGGAAATCGTTGCGTTTTAATTTTTTCTATCAAGGCCACGGAAGCGATTTGGTACAACTAATTAAATATGGAGTTATCTTCATTATCGAGGGATGGATGAACCTTACTAGGAAGGATTTTATTATTATTTTTATATATTTTTTTAGAAAACATATAAAACATTTGCGCAATGGAATTTGAACCCGCGCCACTTGGAAACCGTTCAAGCACTCTGATAAACTAATCTATAGGTTCTCATCAAAATTTAAAAATATAATCTAAATATAAACAAGTATTTTTATATTTAAGAATAGAATTTTAATATATTTAAGATAAATTACAGCGTATAATTCAGCCACTTACCACGCCATGGCTTGAATTCAGATAGGGACGGACAGTTTTGGATCCAGCTATGTGCGTATTAAAAATATTTATATTTGTTTAGATATTTGAGAGTAAAATGTAATCTTTCCTTTTACCTTCATGTATTTTAATACCTTGTGATGGTCTTACTTCTCTACTTCTTATACATTTGGAGACATTATGTTCAAACTGATATAATTTAACACAATGTTTTGGTCTAGCAAAATATATATAGCCTATACAAAATTATTACCCGAATATAATTCGAATCTACGACAATCGAAACATATAGTCAGGCTAGGCCACTTTACCACGACGGCCAGTATGAAATAAAAATTATGTTTTCATTTTAATAACGACAATTTTGGCACACTTATCTTTCGCGTCTTACTCGTATTACCTAAGGTTGTTTTATTATTAGATATTTCCAACATCTGTCACAGAGTTTTATCTATAAATCATTCGTTGTATGGACGGTAAATATTTGGCGCCGAACTCTAAATTAAACTATAAAATTATTTTCATATTTTAGATTTTTGACATCGTCTCGTATTTCCGACTTTGTGGACGGTTTGTAACTTCTTGTAGGAAAACATTATTTAAATTAAAAATAAATCTTATAAGGGTTCCGTTTTATCCTCTTGAGGCATGGAATCCTAAAACAAGAGAGTAAAACGGCTCTACTGACTCAATATTACATATTATTTCTACGTTACTTAGTAATCATAATAATTTTACCACAAATAAAAAGAACAAAAAATCTATTTAATATTTTACATTTTATTTTGGGAAAAAAATTAAGTCGTTACCCAAAATATAATTGTGCTTAATCTCAACGGATAAGCGAGTACCTAACAATACGAGATTGTTACAAGCACCTGATTGCTCGACTTCAAGGAACATCCCCAAGGAGATATTAAGATAGCTTTTGATACAATTGTGGTACCGTAGATTCAAAAATAAATTTTAATTAAATATGTATTCTCTATATAAGATGGTTTGTGACAGGGACACAGCGCCTAGCTGTAAATATGATGGTTGTAGATTCGATTCCCACTTGGGATAATTAATGCTACTTTGTTCACTTCTTTATTGTCCAGAACGTCTTATCACTAGATTTCGTCTACCTACCCTGCTGTGCCGTAAAAAATGAGAAGCTGCTTTTTTGCTTAGATTTTTTGTAATTTTCATGTATACACTCAGACATTACCCCCTGCGTAGTGATTACATTGGGCTATAAGTTTTTTTATAATAAATATTATATCATGTATTAAAATATTATAACAAGAAAATTCTAAATTCTTGATTAATCCCAAGAGATTAAATTAAGCGACCTATTTATCTATACATGGAACATTTTAGGGATGTGCTATTTTCAAATGACCTTCGACGCCCCTCGTTCAATTTCACGCTATCCATTTACTTGTATGCAGTTGCAACTGAGCTTCACCTCTATTCTGGTCGTAAAGTTAACATTACATGAAAGTACGGAAACAAAATACAAGGGTGCAACTGTAAACGTGGCAGTTGTAGGTTCGATTATCACTTGGAGGAATGAAATATTTAAAGTTTTCATTGCTTCGCTCTGGTGATGAGGTGGTAGAAGAATATGTTGTAAAATGGGGATCAGAATTGGTATATCACTAGGTTTCTAGCTTCCGTCTGCCTATCCTGTCCTGTTAAGTGCTGGATACAGCGTGAAGCAATAAAAAAAATACGTTAGACTTTGAAAGAACTTAATAGATATGTATGTATATTTCACACATACATATATACCGTTGCGTTTGTTGTTCCGTTCCCTCTGGTTATCGCTCTAAGCATTAAACTTGAAGTTTAAAAAGAAAGAAAACAAAATATGTTTTATTAACGAATTAGTATAAAAAAACCACATTTTTTTCTCATTTAAGTCTAGCATCTTATGACATATACATAACATATATTTCTTAACGCTGAATGCAAACTGAAATCCCGCCTAATACACCAGCGTGCTCCATAACTGTTGTCGTACTGCAGAGTATTTCTTGGATATTCTTTTATTGATAATGTGTTAGGAAAATAAAAAAATATTGCAATTAAATATACATGCTGTTAGTACGTACATATTATATGACGTTGAAGGCGATACTACTACTATACAATATGTTTACGTATATACTATGTGACTTTGAAGGCATTACTTAGCCATCGATATAATATGTAATAAAATTTTGACGATTCATGATTTTTACACTTTTTAAATGTAACTAACTAACTGGATCAATCGTGTTTATTTGTAATGTTAAACATTTCGAACAAACAATGCCTTGTTTGACCACGGTCTACTACAAACTTGTCAAAACGTCGAGTTTCCAAAAATATTGAATTCTAAATATACGCATTTAATCTGGCATAAGAATTTCATTTAAAATGCTGAATATTTACTGAAATTGGAAATCAAATGGATCTATATTTACTTTATTTTCGTGTTTCATACTAATGATTTGTGTTTTACATACGAAACTACGGTTTCAGGTTTGTAAACTAATAACACGTAAATTATAATTAATTAAGAGTCGGTCGTACAGGTTGGTATTATTGAAATAAGTAATCATTTGACTGTGCAAATTATGCCAACATAACAAATATTTATCAGGCATTTTATTACACTGATTTTTGTATTTAAATGTAATATTGTAAAACGCGCGACTGTGAATATTACGGTTGTTTTTTCATTATAAATATATTTTTAAATTATTCATTGGCGTCGAAAAATCTTACAAAATGTTAAGAAAATAAAATCCAAATCAAGAAACTACCAGCATATTCCACAGAACAAGGAAGAAGCCGAAACGAGCCGACAAAAGCATTTAAAATAGACACTGTAGCTAGAAACCAATTTAGATGCTAATACAAGGAGGCTCTCGCCAAGTGGTCGTTACGTAGTTAGTTGAACGTGACTTCCCAGATTCGATTCTCAGTTCGAGCACTTGCTATTGAAGGACACTTCAGATCTGTTGTTTGTTGCAGACTATTGAACTGCGATTCGTACTGGCTCTAATGTTATTAGGAATTGCTTGAAGATACTCTATTTATATTGTATTTGTAATACATACTTATGGAAAATATATATTATTTACGTAGATTTATTTAAAGTGAATCGTAGTGCAAACGACAGGCTGTGGGTTCGATTTATTCTCGAGGAAATAACATATTTAATATTTTAATTTCTATGCTCCGGTGTTGAGCAAAAACGCGGCGTTGAGTTCCGCCACTGAACACACAAGGTCTCCATAATTCCCCGGAAAGCGTAGAGTGGAGTGTCTTAACGCTGGGCTCCTCTATCTACCGGGATATAGCGTGAAGCTGAAAAACAATAGCAGTAGCTTTTTCATGCTGCTCGTCCGCGTAGTCAGTATTATGTATTGGATTATTTCGAAACAATGAACATGGTGTAAATAGCCTACAGGAATCTGTAGATATTCCATGTTCAATGGCGGAACTCAACGCCGTGTTCGATAAATTGACTATCCAAAATTAATTGTTCAGAATGATTGGTTTTGATGTAGTAATTAAAATATATTGTTTAATCGATATTAATATCTCCTGGAGGGCATAGCGTGTTCAATTATTGTTAGTAGTAGTATTATTAGTTCTAGATTACCCGTTCGCTCGTTTGAGCTATACGAGAAACAAGAACTCATTGCATTTTGCGAGTGTTGGAACTCAACGCCGCGCTTTCATTCCGATTTAAGAAAATGAAATATTTATTTAAATTTATATTTTTTTTTTCTACGATATGGTATCGAGGTCACTGATAATATACCGTAATAATAAAAAAAAACTCCAAACCGTTCTAAAGACTTAGCTTGAGCTGTTTAGCTTTATTGTTACGGAATAACGCCAGTAAAATAAAAGTCAGCATAAAACCTAACATTAACGTAAAACTGTAATTTGGGCTTCCGTTCAATGCTCGGTTCTCTTTTTGTATATTCCGTAGATAGCTTTATTTGGACAACGACTAATACACGCAATGGCCTATAAATTAGGTTTATGTTTTTTATATATGTATTTTATGTATGTATATACACAGTATGTAAAGCGATCGACGGATCTATGAGTAGAGGACCTCGGCACCTATCCATTTTACTCCTATATACGTTTAGCAATTTTCAGTGGTTCAGCAAATATTTGAGATGTTTAGATTGTTTGGAAAAAATCGAATTCTTGGAAAAAAAATGGCAAATACAGCCCGACAATTTGGCCTGAGCCCGTGATATTGTCTTAAATAGGCCTTTTGTATCATATAACAGTTTATTACTAACGGCTTATAAATCTTGGAAAAAACATCTAAATAAAAATCTGTTTAAAATAAGCAAAATTTTATCAAAATCCTGCTGCTATGGGCTATAGTGAAAAAGAAAGTATTGATGATTTTTTCCAGAAATAATAAATCGATATTTTTGGTTATTTACATAAGTGTTTACATTATCTACCAGTCTTCTCTAAGTTAAATTTTTTATGTGCACTTACAGTCCTTAAAATAGACGGTATAAAAAACGGACGGTATAAAGAAATATTCTTTCTACAGCGTGTGAAAGTTAATATTAACCATCACCTAAGAGCCAAGTTATTTTGTACCAATTTTGTTGAACATAATACTTTTTATTGTTACAACTTTTTTGTTTATACTTTAAATATTTAAAAAAACACAATAGTGAAAAGTGCATTTAAATCGATTAAGCCGTTTCTGAGATTAGCGTGCACAGAAGCAATTAAAAACCGGCAAACATACTAACAGACAAGAATTTAAAAAATCATCATTTTGGATTCTATTACATTGACGGATTATAATACATTTTCTCAATGATTTTCTATGTACAGACAGCGATCAATTACATTAATAATATTATTATATTATTATTATAATATTACTATATGATATTTGCTTAGCCTAGAAATTACTGAACATGAGACCGAATGTTTGTACTATAATTCGTGTTTAGTTTGTATAAGATAAATTGTCCCTGGAGGGCCATCATCCAACTAAGTACTCAGTGATTTAAGATGGCGAAAAGAAGACAACTATATATCACTATTCTCTACGGTGAATTATATAGAAATTATTATAATAGAAATGCGATGCTATTTTGCTATTAAGGTGAATTGCCGAACAAGGAAATGAAAATAATCCATCCCCCGAATTAAGATTGTAGGAAATTTAAAGTGTTCTATTCTAAATGGCTTAAAACTGTAACATTTTCGTTCTTATCGCATCCAGATACATGCAGTACAATAAAAGTCAACATAAAACGTTACATTAGGGCAGCAAGGAGGCTACGGCTCGACCTCAGTACGATAAATCCTCGCCTTTCCCCAATATTGGTACTTAGCGGCGAATGTCCCTGCGGTGAGCGTAACACCGCTATAGATTTATGTTTAAAACTACTTACGCTATCGTATTGTAGTCGTGTGTGTTTGCATGTTTGTTAACTATTTTGTCGGAAACTTAAAGTTTAATCGAAGAATTGAATCGAAAATTAATTATTAAAAATAATTATTTTTTGATTTAAATGACGTGTAATTCGACTTTGAGAACAATTAAATTTTTGTCAAAATCGATTCAGCTGTTATTTAGATTGAGGAGGCACAAGATTCAATTTCAACACGGTGGAATGCCACCCAGAATTCGGCAAAGTGGCAAACATAAGAAACTTAACGGGAACGGACTGTCTTCACACTAGATTCCTATATTTACTCTGCCTACCCTACTATGTGCGGGATATAGCGTGAAGCTAATAATATTTACAACTAGACGATTGTATAACTTTATATATTTTTTAAAATCATTTCTTAGTAGCTACAATCTAAATAATATCGCTACGCCGGTGTAACGTACAGCCTCCGTCCAGGCGGCCGGCGCTGTCAGTAAAATTCAACGGTTACATGCACATGAGTTATCTTACCGTCCGTCCGTAGTCCAGACGCAGTGCACGAGATTAGAGACATGTACCGAAATATTCATGTTCAGGCATTTACTACAATATCTTTGAAAGGAGAGAAAACAAACAAATAAGAATAATTCTAAATCTTTGCATTTTATATTTTTTTGTAAATTTACTACTTTAAATTAAATAGTTAACTACTACTAGCGTAACTTAACACCGAGATTTGCCTAAACAAGGCAAGAATAATTGCTTATATTTAAATATAAATTAGTTAATCGTAATGTAGTCGAGTTTTCCTAAAAGAACTTTACCCTTCGTCATTTAAAAATGTAACAGAATATTTAAATAAAAAAAGTCTTTTACTACTATTATCTTTATAAAGTGACTTAAAGGGTAAGTAAAGTCAACTACAAATCCTTCGTCTGGCGTCATAAAAATTAATTAAAAGCAAATTTACTAAGAAAATGGAAAAATGTGGGTAGGTGCATAAAAAATTGTCTTTGTCAAGTAATTAAATAAAGTTGTACGTTTAAAAAAGTAAAATGAATAAAAAGCAGGTAACGAGACTTACTTAGAAGAACTTGAACCTATAGGTAGTAGTAGGTACATTCTAATGATGTAAAATTGAAAGCCTTTAGTTACGCTGTGTAAGGAATTTTCTTGTAATTAAACGACCGTATGGGAATTAAAAAATAAAATAGCGTAGTCAAGGCTTGCCAGAATGTAATAGTAATAGCTTCAAAAACTGCTAGAGGATTTTTATAAATAGCTTTTTTCTGTTAATAAAGTATAGCGTTGAGATCCGCTGAATTATGAATGTTGTTTAAATTAATTACATCTATAATATAAATGTTTATGTAAAAATTATATTTTTCATAACTTACCTTACTCTGTTATATAAATGTATATATATACGATTCATATAACGAATAAATAAATAAATACACTCAAATATAGTAAAATCCTGATATTTTTTTCTGCTACCACTATGCACATATAAAAAAATATATTTGTTTTATATGAAATATGTTTATTTGCACAAACTGCAATAGGATAATGATTTTATTGTAAATTTCCCCGCTCCGGTAGACACATGGCGGCGTTGCGTTCCACCAATCCACATGCGATGTCTCAAAAATTGAGACAGACAGAAAGTGAGTAACGGAGAGAGTTAACACTACGTTTCCTGTGCCTGCTCTGTAGAAAAAAGGCGTGAAGCTATAAACAAAAAATATCTTAAACCTTATTAGTATAAAATAAAATAAAATACAACCTTATTGTTAAATGTTCGTAGCTACAGCGCGGAGTGATACATTAGTAAGTCACCTACAGTCTAAGTCGCGTTGTTTAGAGTGCGGATACACATTTGTTTCTATAAAAGACATAAAATTGCTGCACTTGGTCACTGGAGGCATATTTCAGGCAAGTCTTAGAAGAATTGTTACCTTTTCTATAGCAGGACAGGGATAGTAGAGATTTCTTTGTTCTTTAGTAGTAACAAAAGTAGTGACATCATCTTTAAATCCGACCAAATCAGCTACAATCTCTATATTTTAGAAATGATGATCTTAGAAAATAAATATCCAGATATTTTTTATAGATTTATATTTTTTATAGATTTACGATCAAGGTCGTCGTGGCGCAGGAGTATAAGTTGTGGATTCCATTAGCACTTGGAGAAGTGAAATATTTAATATTTTCTTTTCCTCTCTCTGGTAGGCACAAAACGCGGCTTGGGGGACGAAGTGTTTTGCCTAGGTTCTCTCTATCTACCATAACGCGTGCTGTCGGGTAGCTGAAAAAATTTACTTGAGTGAACTGAGTAGGTAGTAATTGGACTTAAAAAATTAAGTTTAATTTAAATTTAAATCTTTAAAAAAATATGAGAAAAATCCAAACCAGAATAGGTTTTTAATTCGATTGCATCTGTCTTGATTATTTTATCATCTATGAATCGATTTTGATATTTTGCTGTTTCGTTAGGACCCTACAAAAATTTTCAAAAGCATCAAAATTAATTTCAAAATAAAATATATGATTTTAATTTCTGATACTGACTACGAACAGTGGCATAAATACAGTAGCATAGTAGTATATAGTTAGATAAAATGCTTTTAACCCCCAAGTGACTTTTAAAACTAAATTTCTATTATGTTTGTGAAGCACTTCGCAGTGGTAATTAAAATAAATAATGTAGATATTTAAATAATTTTATACTTCAATTTTCATAATTTGAATGACTGTGTAGAGTAAAATATAAAAGTATTTTGTATAGATATCATACGAAATTTCTTGTACAGAACTAAGTACTTCTCTTGTATAGAACAGCGGGTAAAGTAATCGAGTCTTCTTAGTGCATTAAGCAACGAGCGTCTTCTATGTTTGTCGACTAAGAATTTTCTAACGGGTTTATTGAATTTGAACTATACCGTAGCAGAGTACACGGTCTCATCCGCGAGTGCAGTTGGAACTTTATATAATTTTGTGCTTAAGTTAATATGTGAAGTAAATAATTGATAATTTTATTGAAGTTAGGCATAATAGGCAGAGGGAACCTAGAGTTAAGACACTTTATTCCCTATTGAGTGGTGGAACTCAATGTCGCCGATTTGCGCCGTCACTATCGCAAAAATTAAATATTTCCTTTCCTCGAGTGGGAATCGAACTCGCAGTCTGTGTCGCGGTTATACATATATATTTTTTATTATACTACGTTATACATTTTTTCTAACTATGATTTTTACAGTATTATGTGATTTTTACAGTATTTATAATACTTTATATACTAAATTTAAAATTAATAAATACAAAAATCTAAGAGATAATACACCTTTATAACAATACTAAAAGTATATAATTTATTTAATAGTTATCTTGCTGTGAAAAATCTCAAAGAATTTTCTAATGGACTATATTGAATTTAAAGTTGGACGTGGCGAAAAGTCACCGGAGTTACCTCAGCTCCGGCGAGGCTTTAAGAAACTTTTCCATGGATGGTCCTTCTTTCTTAGTAAATAAATAAAATATTTTTATTTACTCTCTATTACTTTTACAAAGCTAATTAAACTCCTTTGTTGACGGTCTAACGAGTTATATTATATTTATATAATATTTTTATTTAGATTTTGATGAAGTTTTTTTTTGAGGACAACAGTGGCACAAGCGTGTGACTGTAAACATCACAGGTTGTGGGTTCGATTTTCACTTGAGGAAATGAATTATTTGATATTTTCGTTTTCTCGCTTTGGGTACAAAGCAAAGGGGGACGTCGAGTGCCGCTCCATAACAAACAATGCTTCCAAAATTCGGCAGTAATATCTAAGAGACTGAAATCGACCCACGTATTGTATCATTGAGCTGGTCTTCTGATGGAGCCCATTGAAATTGAGCACATTCTTTAGCACTTCTACTCTTGGTATAGAAAAGTTGGATTTTGATATAAAATATGCCAAAATTAATAATTTAAAACTTTCTTTCATTAATTTTTATAAATATAAAAATATTAAAATCATCTTTATATCTTATTAAAACTAAGATTGAGCGGGCTTAAAACCACATAATTAGAAACACTCAACGTCGTGAAAGACCATCTCACCAAGGATTTTCGGTTTCTGTTTATTCTGACGTCTGAAGACGGTGGATTTACTTTAGAACTCTTTTGCATTGGCCCCGGATGCGGATTTTATAGCGGGAAGTTGAATATACAGCCTCGGTTTGAGAATCAACTTGATTTACGCCGTTGCTTTCTTTTTTTTAGTTTTAAGATATATTTTTTTCTTTTCTTATCTTTTATAGTCGTTAGTAAAATTGACATATGTATTGAATTCAAATAACAATATTTACAACTATTCTTGATGTGTATAGATAAAATACGGCGTTGGGTTACGCCCTTCACTTGTATATTTTCTTTAATTCGGCGAGACAAACAAATATGACACGTCTATAATAAGTATATGATATGATGTCATACATAGATCAGGCGTTAGCTTTCATGGTGTAATTTTTACTTGAATAAAAGGTAAAAAAATATGTAAAATTAAATACAGGCAGCGCCACAGCTTACGTAAACGATTATTCTTGTTGATATTGATGATGGTGTTGTGGATTCCATTTCTCGTTCTACTGAAAAGACAAAACCACTACTTGACATCAGAGTGTGAATGGAATGTTTAACCCTATTTTCCCTCTGCCTGCCCTGTAATATGCGGGATACAGCGTGAAACTAAATTAAACCTATTATATAAAAAATGTTAACATTATTACAAGAACTGGAATAAATACTTGAATTTCATCAAAATAAAGATGTCGTTAAATTTGTACGTGTATAAGAGAGTGCTCAAATTCCACGAACGTATTTACCGCATAATTAAATCGCTTGTAAAAGTGTTTGCGATTCTTTTTGGGGCGAAGCGAAATAAATTCACACTTCCCGCTCTCAATATTGACTTACATTTTCCCAAATTGTTCAATTACGATTTCTAATAAGATTGTTGCTTGTGTTTATTTTTTTTCGGTTTTTAGTTAAATTAGATAAAATATTGTAGTTTTTTTAGCTTCACGTGCCGTATATAGCAGGGTAGGCAGGGGGAACTTGGGAGCCTAGTGTTAAAATATTTCCTTTCGATTAAGATAGTTCGATTCGATTAAGATAATTAGTTGGTATATTGAATCTAGTGTTGAGATACTCTTATCCCCACTTTGTACCCATTTTTTGAGGCATTGTGTGTTGAGTGGCGGAGCCCAACGTCGCGTTTTGTATATCAGAACAGGCATTGAATCAATATCAACATAGTTATTCATCTATGTGGGGATTGAACCTTTAATCATTTTGCTTACAGTTGAAAGCCCTCCACTACGCCTTACCGCCAAAGACATGGCAAAGATATATGAATAATATATATACTTACTTGGTTTTATCAAAAACTAACACCACACGACTTTATCAACGAATAAGAAAATAATCTAAAAACCACTTGAAAAACCTAATTTCACCCAATCGATTCTAAAATATTGATATCTAGTCGAATTTCACAGTAATTACGCCCTTTTACCGCGCTATTAAATAACCGTCGGGTGTTTGCAATGCGTTTTTCGTTTGAAGTGAGATTGATTTGGGCATTGGGATATCGAAAGCTTATTTCCTGGCTTTTCTGGCGTGAGCTTCGTCTGTCTAAAATATTGATGGATCTCTTTAGAGAGATATAAATCTTGGATTTTTTTTTATAAAAATCGTATTCCATTTTTCAATCTATATTTATATCTATCTATATTATTATATCTGGTTATAGGTTCGATTTCCACTCGGAGAATTATTATATTTTATTATTTTCATGGTGCTAAACCGAACTCCACCACTGAAGTCAATTAACTGACAATAACTCAAAAAATTTAAACTTCGCTACAGTTTACGTTTCGACAAAATTTTCCATTTCTTTTGATCATTTCCTAGAAAAATTGTATCAAAAGTAACTGAAAAGTAAAATAAAAATATTGAAGCAATAAGAAAAAAAAAACAGTCTAATAATCATTTCTTTCATATTATGCTTTGAAAATTTTTCCCGTTGCTTCGGTCCGAAGTAAATTTTCCGCAAACTAACGAGTAACCGACATCTCAAAGGTCAATACAGCCTTGTTTAATTTAACTCTAGGAAATTGGCCCCAGGATTGAAATGTTAGGGTTAAAAGGGAACCGCCAATCTATTTATAGGAATATTATTAATTTCGATTTAAAAATCACTTTTACGGTACAGTAAATGTATTTATTATTAATCACGATAAGTGTTGGTTCTAAATACGAATATATACAAAAAATTTTATTCTCACGAATTGCTTATCATAAGACAATGAAAAACTAATATTTTGGTAAATATAATTGATATGAAAAAATTAAAATATATTTTCTTGTAGCTTCACGCTGGACCCTCATATAGCAGAGAAGGCAAAGTTAACATAGTGTTAAGACATTCCGTTTTCCTCTCTCCGCCCAATCAGAGTCAGTGTGTTGAATTACGAAACTCAATATAATTAATTGAAAGATTTAATATCATGACTGATTAAATTTCTTTTTGTTACAGGTAAAATTGTGATATTATAAAACCGAAACTGAACAGAAAGGATCATGGCACTTGAGGCCATCGTGGCACAGGGGTACAACAAGGGGAACTGTAAACGCGGTGGTTGTGAGTTCGATCCGCACTCAGCTTCACGAAGAAACTTCACGCTGTATCACACACACAGTAGGGTAGGCACAGGGAACCTAGTGTTAAGACACTCCATTCCTCACTTTCCATCCCGTCCGCCACGTCGGGGAATGAAATACTTAATATTTTCATTACGTCGCTCTGGCAACGAGGCAAAGCACGGCGTTTAGTTCCTCTACTCGACGCTGAACTTCCTAAAGTAGAGAGAGAAATGTGTCAACACTAAGTTTTCTTTGCCTTAACCTGTACAATACAGAGTGTGAATCTAAAAAAATATAATCGTCAATTAAGAAATGGGTACAAACACAAACAAACATACAATCCCCCCGTTACATTGTAAGAACGTGTTGACGCCGCAAAATCAATACGTTTAAACGTTGAGTGCTCTGTGTTTACGTTACGTAAACGTAAACACACAGACAAGTGACACTTCGCACTGTACGTTCATAATAGAAGAATTTGTTTAGACGCGTCTTGATGGAAGCGATTGTTAGGCGGTATTATTGGTAGTGAATATTTAATTTTTTGGCTAGTATTTATTTGTAGTTTCACGCTGTATCCTACACGTATCTGATTAAGCGGAGAAAACCTAGTGTTAATACAGTTCCATTCCCCACTTTCCACTGAATTACCGAATCATTGCGTTCATCTCATGAATGTTGAGTGGCGGAACTCAATGCCCCGCTTTGCCAGAATAAGGAATTAAAAATAATAAATATTTCATTCCTCCGAATGAAAACGTTGAGTTGATTCGAGCATTAAAAGTGTAGGACGGAGTGTCTAGACGCTAGTTCTTGCTGCCTAACCTGATGTGCATAATATGCATATAAAACTTTTGACAAATATCCAAAAACGGCCGGGTTCAAATCTTGCCACGTCTAAAATTATATTATTTTCAACATATTAACACTTTCAAGTAATTAAATTATTAATTATTAATTAGCTTCACGCTATATCCCGCACACAGCAGGGTAGGCAGAGGGAACCCGGTGTTAAGACACTCCGTTCCCCACTTTCTGCCGAATTCCGGAGGCACTGCGTGTTGAGTGGCAGAACTCAACGCCGCGCTTAACCTCGACACCAGAGCGAAGAAAATGGAAATATAAATCTAAGTAAATATTTCATCTCCTCGAGTGGGATTCGAACCCACAACCAGTCGGTTTTGCAGTCACACCTCGTGCCGCTGCGCCACGACCGGCCTCAAATTAAATTAACCTAAAGAAATTATATCTTCTTTGAATATTATACAGAAACAATAATTCAATTAATAAACACCAGTATATGAATAGTAATACAAACTGCTATTCGACTCCATTCATTATAAAACTTTTAACATGCAAAGTTTAATTCGCAGATGAAATTGGGCCGATTAAATTTTCGACATTAAACGAATCGACCAAAGTTTCCACCGTCGTTGATAAGCCTTTAGTGTTTCGAGTAAAGGGGCACGTGCGTTACTTTATGGCAGGTTAGCTTTAAAAAGTATTCTTCACGTCGTATCCCGTATGTAGCAGGATAGGCAGAGAGAATCGATTTCCACTAGAGGAAATGAAATATTTAATTTATTTTCATTTTCTCGAGTGGGAATCGAACTAACAGTTTGTCGCAGTCCGAGTGATATGCTTTGTGCTTAATAAGTAATGTTATTACCAAATTGCTTAATTTTTCCTTAAAACTTGTCTTTATTAGTAGTTACTCCGTTTTGAACATAATTACCTGCTGTAACAGAATATAATATTTAAAAAAAACCAAAGTCTATATAAAAGCTATATATATTCTGCTTATTATAGTTATCCAACCCGGATATTGAAAGGGATTATTAATAAAATATCAACGTGGTCGCTATTTTGAGAGCTGTATTTTATGTAATGATTTCAAGTACTTGTAGTAAAATATGCATTTGTAGCATATTAATAATGAAAAATGTTTCTTTTCACCACTAACCTTTGCGTGTTCTCCGTATAACATGACATTGGCGAGGTAATTAGTACTTAACTGGTACGTTCGAAACGTTTTAATGAAAAGAGTAGAAAAGATAAAGAAAAAAGACAGATTACAGCTTATCTATTACAATAATAAAATTACAAGGGCTTTTGACATTTGAAAAACATTTTTAAAGTGTGTTAATCAACATTTGAACATTCTTAAAAATATTTTACATCTTTCCCCTTATAAACGTTAAAATTATAACAGTAAAATTAATGTTTAACCTTTATTTAGACGTATCTCCACTCCAAAAATAGGCAATAAAATAAAACTTTTGACAACTTACACAAAGTGTACTCGACCGTAGACCTACGAGATACGCCGCGTAGCGCTCCGTAGAGCCGCTACGCTTGTAGAGCTACGACTGTTCTTGTCTTACATTGTTCTTTTTTTCAACCTACTATTAGTGAGCCTTGACTACAAATATTTTAATAAATTAAATATTTATGGTTATATGTTTATTATTATAATGTTAATGTGAACGAACTATTCTGAACTATTGAAAGCACTGTGGTGCAGTAGAGAAATATCTGATTTTAAACGAGTAAGTTGGAGATTCGAGCCCTAGTCTGAATATATTATTCTATTGATCTAATAAAAACAAATATGAAAACAAAAGGAATTGATATTTTCTTACATTTATTTCGTATATATATATGAATGTTGCCATATACATATGTACATGTAGATATTAGCCAAAATCTTAAATCGTATCATTTGAATACGAAACATGTGGCTAGCGTAACACGTAGCAACGCGTGGTCACTGGTCAGTTCAATCTGTATGCAAAACGACCCTCAGGAGACCCCCTGCCCCACACCACCCCATACAACCCTTAGGCTTTATACACATTCTTAGAGGAATTTACTTGTGTTTCTTTGGTGGAGGTTTCATTCATTTGATATGGAGGTCAAATGCTGGCTTTTGAAAGAGAGAGCACATTTTTTATGTAAAGCTCATTTGACTTTTACTGTACTGTCAAGTATCTTACAATACTATTAAATTATTCTATATATAAAATATGATAAATCAAAATATAAAAGCTGTAGTAGCGTAGTGGCAACAGCATTTAACTGTGAACGCGACGCTTGTAATATGAGTGTTAGCGATAGTCGCTCTTTAAACGGTTACATTTACAATAAATTGTATATTCAAGACTTCAAATGTCTTTTTTTCTTTTCATATTTTATAGATTTTAATATATTTTCTTATTGTTAGAAAAGATTATATACTGTTTCATCAATATATTTGGTCTTCGTCGCCTGCAACTTTGCTTGCATGTAGAATACCATTTCTTCCGGTTTTCATTGGAATTTCGATATCCTTCTTTTAGTTTTCCCCTACACCGCCTAGGTAAGTAGTTCAATAATATTTATAGCTAATTAAGGTTGTCACGCATATAGCAGGGAACCTAGTGTCCAAGGCACTCTCTTTTCCACTTTTCGCACAATTTTACAGACATTACGCGTCATCAACCACCATTCAGGTGGAACTCGACGTCGCGCTGTCTTGTTACTAAGAAGATGAAAATAAAATAATGCATTCCTCCAATCGAGAATCAAACTTTCAACCGTCGCGTTTACAGTTACATCAAGTAATTCAATATATTTAATATTTCGTTCTTTATTTTCCATGATAAGAAGCACTGCAGAAATGTTTAACCGTTCGCTATTTATTTACGTATTTTCTTTCCTCATTTTATTTCATAGTCGCAGTGGTTACCGAATTTCACATTCAAATTTAACTGCGTCGCTTACGTGAAATATTCGTTAATTATGCACTACATTTGCATGTATCGCTTTTAATAGTTTAACATAAAAATGGCCATTCAGCCAGTGGGACAGTATTTTAATGTACACGCGTTAGTTATGGGTTCTATTCTCACTCGAATATTATTAGAATTTAAAATGTTTTAATTTTTTTTGTTATTTGGAACTTTGGTCTGTTTCGACGATATGCGATGTGAGATTCGTCATATAATATGTAATGATTCTAACATGCAAGAAAAACGGAGAAAGAATAATAAATAAATAATAAATAACACTTTATTGCACATAAGACTTTACAAGTTTTCATTTTACTTATCCATATATAATTTAACAGAATATGTGCAATGGCGGCCTTATCACTGCAAGTGATTTCTTACAGGCAACCACTAAGATATAGTAAACTATTATTAGGACACTTATACAGAAGTGTCTTATCACTCTGTTAGTCGTTACTACTTACTATATTGGTCATGTTTTCTTATTTTACACATTTATCTATGTATCTATCTTATATATACCAAGTCAAATTTCTTTATTTTGCAAATCTCCAAAGAGTAAATATGATGAAAATTAACAAATACAGCTATATATATCTACACTTATATTATAAAGCTGACATTGCTGACAACTTAATGGGAACGGAGTGTCTT
Source organism: Heliconius himera (assembly GCA_021202915.1). Lineage (NCBI taxonomy): Eukaryota > Metazoa > Arthropoda > Insecta > Lepidoptera > Nymphalidae > Heliconius > Heliconius himera. The sequence continues at coordinate 1,925,875 of JAJHJA010000046.1, forward strand.
AACACTGGGTTCCCAGATTCCCCCTACCTACCGTGCCATATGCGAGATGCAGCGTTAACCTAAAAAAAATATCATTTGCTACTCGACCTGTCATAATACTAAATGGCAAAAATAAACGTTTTACAAATATCAAAAAGATAAAATATAAAAATAAACCGTTATCTCGTAGTAGGTACCTACTCAGTTGCTTTAAGAGTGAAATGTTTTATTGCCGCGATTCCGTTTCCCCGTATTCGTTACTTACTTACAGACTACAGTGACAATTCATAAATGTAGCTACGTTTACGAGGTTCTTGTTTTGCGTTGCTTGGTTTTACGTAAGGAGATTCAATTTATAGTGCGCCTGTTTGTTTAGTATTGAGGGTTTGTTTTTTTTTGTTGCCACAACTGTTTTTTTTTTGCTTCCCCACTATATTCAAAATATAGCGGGGTAGGCTGGGGGAACCTAGTAATAAGACACTCTGTCACTCTAATTTAGGTATAAAATTTGATTTTGAGATATTGCATGTTGAACATAATACGTTATGTATAAAAAACTATTTACTTCACACCAAATTAAAGTAATACAATCGAAAAATAATGTGAGAAACTTTACTGCCGCGGACAGATTATCAATCTATGATCTTAAAATCAGGTTAATAACATTAAATAAGTCTTACTAAAAGTAATCGGCTTTGAACGCTCTATTTCTCTTATAAAAAATCACGCTGTATCCGGCATATAGCTTTATTTTCCTTACAATCTAAAATGTTTTATTCGAAATTTAGATTTTATTAAAAAAGAACCATGAAAACATATAGCTATACATAATAACAATTTAGTGCATATACTCGTACAGGCTATAGCTCGCAGCTGGCAAGTCAATCTGTATGCTAAACGTCTACGTCACGTCCAACTTGTACCTTGCGTGGAGTTTGTAAATCACTTATTGTAGGTAGTTCTATTAAAAAGTTGTATTAACTTTACTTCCTTTTGGATAATCTAAAATTAATTTATTGTTTATTATATTAATTGTTGTTTATTTAGCTTCACACTGTATCCCGGACATGGCCGGGTAGGGAACCTGGGAGAAATCAGACCAATAAGACTCACGATTAAAATCTGAAATTTAGCTAGTTCAATTTATAAAATGAAAAAAGAACTTATTTTATGAAACATAATTCTTTTACGTAATAATTTAACACATAAATATATAATATAAGCACAATATTGCTAATAGATAAATAACCACCAAATCTTCTTCTATTTTTTTTTATAAAATAAGAACTGCAAACCTGATAACTCTTATTTACAACATCAAGGCTTCCACAGAGCCATTAGTCGTAAGTAATTTACCAAACGCCCACGCAACCGCAGCTTGGTTGTCAATTTGTATGCTAAACAAGTGACGTCACGTCCACGTCGACAGTGCGGCGGAACAGCTTGTAAATCACCTATTGTTGATGAAACTGTTTGTTGGTTTTAATATTTATATTTGTATGTATGTTTGTGTCACTTAAATGTTACATCTAATTTGGAAGTATATTCAGGACAGTGTTAAATTTATTATTTCATTTGTGGTTTTACGCTGTATCCCGTATATAAAAAAATAGGCAGGGAAAAACTAGGATCATTCTCCAGTAACCATAACGGAACTCAACGCCGCACGTTGCCTTACCAGAACGGAGAACGGAACAGTGGATGGATGGAGATGGAGTGGATTAAACTTTCATGAGGCACTGCTACACATAACAAAATGAATTCTTTAACTAAACACACCAAAAGCTCAGTGTTTCCTCTATAAAACTAATAAAAAACAGTTGACAAAATAAAAAGTAATTCGTGTAACGACCCTAAAAATCGTAAATCCTATTTGTAGTGTCCGCGTCGTGTGGTGGCCGTTACGTTGTAAGTGATCGTTATCGCGATCGCCAACTTTTGTCCGATTTTTTTACGACACACGCCCATAGTTACCAGATCGTGACAATAACAAATTAAATATATACATATATATATATATATATATATATATATATATATATATATATATATATATATATATATATATATATATATATATATATATATAGTTGACCACTGAAAAATTAAAGCTTTGTAAATAAATAAAATAAATAAAAGCACCAAAAATGTGTGAATGCCAATTTTTCATAAATAACTAAATCGATTTTAACGAAACTTAAACTCTTGCATTAGTTAAAAACATATCTGATTCAATTCTAACAGTATTATCTTAATATGATTTTTGGTTTCCGAGAAATTTGTGGACAAATACACATCTTTAGCCTAAGTAGACCCTCGTTCTCAAATTATATTCAATTGCAACATACATAATTACTACATAACTACATGGTACAAACATATTAAACTCCTTTTTCCTTTCTTTTCAATTGGTTAAATATCCATAAAAAAGTTTTTACTATATTATTAGGAAACACGTAAATACAGTCGTGCTCTCATCTCACTACCGGACAAACATACATAAATATTTTAGCGCGCGTAAAATATGTATTTTCGTGCATAAAGTAAACGACAAATCCTCTTTTATGACTAGCTTAGCGGTTATTTTATTTTTTTCTTCTATAAACTTGAACTGCTTTTTCCATAAAAAAAACTACTATTAACATAACTCACTGAATTAAAGCTCCTCAGCTTTTATAGGTGTTTTAAAGAGATTTCAAGTAGCTTTTAACTAAATAGTTAAATTTAGTAGACAAATAGTCATATATTCAGATTTAAGTAACTGTAGTGTTTTTTTGCTATTGAATATTTAAATAGATAGAATTTAAAATGAATAAAACTAAAAAAATAAAATAGTAAACATAATATATAAGTTAAAAACTGATTATGTATAAATATAAAGGACGATAATTTAATGGTGATAAACTTTTTTTTTCGATAAACGAACATTATTAACATTTTTAAAGTGTTATTCCACACTTAAGAAAGAAAGCTAATTTTTATACGTTTTCTAAATAAGTAAATTAACATTTATTCGCACTCATCAATTCAAATATTATTTAAATTAAATTATAAAGATTAATGAGGCCAGCCGTGGCGCAGGGGCACAGAGTGTGACTGTAAAACCGACTGGTTGTGGGTTCGACCCCCACTCGAGGAGATAAAATATTTACTTACATTTATATTTTCATTTCTTCGCTCTGGTGTCGAGGCAAAGTGCGGCGTTGGGTTCCGCCACTCAACAAGCAATGCCTCCAGAACTCGGCGGAATGTGGGGAACGGTGTGTCTTAACACTACGTTCCCTCTGCCTACCCTGCTGTGTGGGATACAGCGTGAAGCTGATTTTATAAAGATTAATTATAGGTAACAATGCGCTATTTAAACCATATCCTACACAATTATGTTTTATCTTTTAAATACAATGAATATATCTTATTATACAATGAAAAACAGTCATAAAAAAAGTTAACAGGAAGAACATACGAGCGTTATTGCTGTAAACAGTCTCTGGCTTAAATGACTGAGTTATATTATAAGATATGCTTATGATAGAAAGTACTTTATAAAATGCTATTTATTTTTTTAAGCTTCACGCAGTATCCCGCGTATAGAAGGGTAGGCAAAGGGAACCTAGAGTTAAGACACTCCCTTTTCGGGACATTACTTGTGGAGTAGCAAAACTCAACGCTGCATTTTGTTTTGCTACGAGTGTGAGGAAATGAAAATAATCCATCTCTAGTTCAAATGGAACCCACTATCTTTACACTTACGACGATTTCTGTATGAAATAATATGTATATAAAAAACGGATTACTAAACAGTTTCTCTCCTTTCTCTACCCTATATCTACAATAGTTGCACAGCGACCTCCTCATACAAACACCCGAGCTCTATACCTACAGCACGAACTCAAAAGTCTCCAAAGTAATTATATGAAATGAACCCCATTAGGGACAAGTTCATTAACTAATAGTAGGAAAACGTACAAACGAATTAGCAAAATGCAACAGTCACGTGTTAAAGCAATTAGTCTCATTGACAGTACAGTCGTACAGTGCTTGCAACGGAATTGTTGAATTTTGTAAATTCTATTCATGAGGACGTTGTGGCGCAGAAGGTGACGGTTGTGGATTCGATTCCCACTCGGGAGAATGATGATATTTAAAATATTTTCCTTTCTTCTCTCCGGTATATAAGTTGCGACGTTGTGTTCCGCACCTTAATATTGGTGACACGCAATGTCTCGAAAATTCGGCAATAATTTTGGAACGAAATGTTTTATTTAACATTAAACTCCCTTTGCCTTGCGAGAAAAAACGTGAGATTGAAAAAAAATACTTGGTTTGCTTAATGTTCTTTCGTTTTGTAATGGTCCTGAGTTAGATTATAGATTGGATTAAAATTTATTGGGTCATTTAGTTTGTGCTGCGGCGTGATGGATGCTTAAAACTCATGTTATTAATGTTTGGAAAAGTATTTTTAACATCTATTTATATGACTTTATATACCAGTAGGTATATTTATATTTGCCTCGACACCAGAGTCTCTTGAGTGGGGATCGAACCCATCGAACCAGACCATTTTACAGTCACACTCTGTGCCCCTGCGCCACGACTGGCCTCTTAAAAACTAATATAGAAAAATATTTAAAAAGAATGACATCTTTTGATATGTAATGAAAAATAAGCATATGTTTGACAGTAGTCCCAACGTATGCAAAAAAACATTAGAAAAATCCTCTTTGCTTAAAAACAAATTATTAACTTCACGCTGTACCTTGCATATAGGAGGGTAGTCAGAGGGCACCAAGTGTTAAAACACTCCATTTCAGCTGGGTAGGCAGAGGGAACCTAGTGTTAAGACACTCCGTTCCCCACTTTCTGCCGAATTCTGGAGGCATTGCTTGTCGAGTGGCAGAACTCAACGCCGCGCTTAACCTCGACACCAGAGCGTAGAAATGGAAATATAAATTTAAGTAAATATTTCATCTCCTCGAGTGGGGATCGAACCCACAACCAGTCGGTTTTACAGTCACACCTCGTGCAGCTGCGCCACGACTGGCCTCAAATCCGTATTAGAATCGCATAAATCCTTCTCGACTTTAACAACCAACTACTAAGCCGAGCTAGTTCAGTAGGCCAGTAATTACGCGATTGTCCATATCATACTGAAACGCCCAATTCAGCTTGATGACTTTTTTACGAGTTTTGCACTCGACGTAATTTACGAGGCAGTAAACCGCAGCTCTGATAACAACGTACTGGCTATCTGTCCCTAGGCCAACTGATGTACGGACGCACTTATGTGCAGATATATATATGTAAATTATCTGTGTATTAAAAATACTGTTTTTCGCTTCACGCTGTATCCCGCACGTAGCAGTAAGTAAAGGAAACCAAATATAAAGACTCTACTGCCAATAAGATATTTCCATTCCTCACTTTCCGCCACATTCTCAAGGCATTGGTGGAACTCAACGCCGCGCTACATGTTACAACGGCGTATGGCTACCAAGTATGTTAGTACGTTTTAAATATATTTTACGATAATTTTATTGTAATATTAAAAGTATTTACTTTAGATTATAAAGTTATAGAAGGCCTATATAAAAGTTCGCTTACCAATACCTTTCAATTTTTATACCAAATAGAGTTTTGCCTCTTACTCTCCTCGCTCCCCACAGTGCCTCAAATGAAAAGCACCAAAAATAGCTGTAGATAATACAATTTCTAGTAAAAATTAAAATTAAATTAAATCAGCTTCACGCTGTATCCCGCACACAGCAGGGTAGGCAGAGGGAACCTAGTGTTAAGACACTCCCTTCCCCACTTTTTGCCGAAATCTGGAGGCATTGCGTGTTGAGTGGCAGAACTCAACGCCGCGCTTAACCTCGACACCAGAGCGAAGAAATGGAAATATAAATTTAAGTAAATATTTCATTTCCTCGAGTGGGGATCGAACCCACAACCAGTCGGTTTTACAGTCACACCTCGTGCCCCTGCGCCACGACCGGCCTCAATTTCTAGTAGAAAACTGAAAAACATATATTACAAACCATACTTTTTACTAGAGAAAACTATCCATACGAAAGAAGTGATAAATAGCTGAAAATGGCATTCCTTCTCGACCTTGTAGAAAAGAAATTACTTTATTTTCCTCCGAACAGAATTTGCAAAGCGATTGATCACGTTCTGCCGCGATTCTTCAGTTCGGAATAATTTCGCTTTTTCTACGGAATACTTAAAAATATTGTTTATTTTTATTATTATTTTTATTAAGATTTTTTAAAATTTTTTAGGTAGATTCCATACAAATTAACTTGTTATATAATATTTTATTATGTTACTTCAGAAGAAACATATTTAAGGCTATCATGACGCAGTGGAACAGAGAAAATTAATTGTTTTCATTCCATTGATTTTCCCACTCAACACGCAGAATGTCTCTTATGCAGATGGAAAACGGAATGTCTTAATATCAGCATATCTGTCTGCAATATTATATTATTAAAGTTAAACTAAATAAAATAAATATACCTAATCTTAAATTAAATTTGAACCAGTAACTATCGCGCACTGCGCAACATATCTCTACAACACTATAATGGAGACTCCATTCTTTTGTTTTCTAAAACTGAAAGTATCAAGTCAACTAATTGTAGCTCATATGTTAATTATAAATTGTTGAATTTCCTCCAGGGCATATTATAACAGAATTGTTTATTAAACGTTAATATTTGCTTTTAATTCTACTAAAAGCTTTCGAAGAATAATGCATTTATATTAAAGTATACTTTAGTTATATATATATTATGTATGTAATTGTAATTATTATAATGAAATGTATTTAGTACAAGCACATAAATATAAATAACTATTTTTTTATTTTTTTCACAGTGTACCCCGCATGTAGCAAAGTAGTCTCAGTCAATCCTTGTGTTAAGACACTCCTTTCACTCCCTTAACGCCGCACTTTTTTTGTTACCAGAACGAGCAAATGTAAATAAAATAATTCATTCCACCAATTGTGACTCAAACACACAACTGTCACTTTTATAACCAGATAAGAAATTTATATAAAGAATGCCTATAATATATAATAATTAATGTATCTCTAAGCTACCATCTTATAAATATTTTTTTTGCTTTACACTGTGCCTCTTGGGGTAATTATTATTGAGAGACCAGAAACTTGGTCATACTAATGGCTAGGTGCTCTGCCGCGAGGTCATTTCCTTCTACTTTCCCAATAACTATCAGCTTATCGATGCTGTCTGTTGAAAAACGTACAGTGTGACCAAAGAAGCCAAGAAACCTTTGATAGCAAATAGTTGATATCCTATTTTTAAACTGACGCAGCTCAATGATAGATTTTTTTGGCTATTCATTCTATACTCGAATGCATCTATCTTTTTCCGGTCTGCTGCTCAAATTGTGCGCGAGTCTGATTCATATAGAAATATAGAGAAGACTAATCTCCGGACCATTTGTGGTAATGGAAATTTTTCTCCTTAGCCAGATGTGTTCCAGTTTACTCATGGCTGTTTTGGCTAATAGGATCCTTTTCTTACTCTTTCGTTCATTTACTCCTTGGTTACTGAGCAGCAACCTGAGGTAAACAAACGCGCTTAATAATTTAAAACCCGAGAGTTCACGTGTTCTAGTGAGTTGACTGTCGCGATCAATGACCATGGCTTGTTGATAGTGAGTCCCACCAGCTCACTTTCCGCATATAATGTATGTAATTATGTCATTATTACATAAAAACCGTTATCCAAGTGTCGTCTCGTCTCGTCAGTCTACATCCCGACGACTATATCAAACGTCATTGAAAACAAAATTTCCAACTCAAGTCGTCTTACACAATTTGAAACTGAATACTAAGTGAGATAGGAAAAGTTTTGGTATTTTACACGGCGGCGTGGCTCCAGCACAATAAACGTCGTGGCTGTACGTGTTCCCTAATGTATGGCTTAATATTCGAAACAAGTGTTGCCGCTTAAACTTTTGTGAAGGGAAGTAGTGTTGCTGTATGTATTACCTTCTAGTTTGTGTGATTTGGTGGTATAATTGTTATATAGTTTTCTTTATTCACATATAGCAGGGCAGTCAGAGGGAACCTAAAAGCTAGCTAGTTTTAAGACACTCTGTTCATATTAAATTATTTCTGTTCCCTATTTTGCACCGAATTCTGGACGTATTCCGTGTTGAGTAGCGGAACTCAACATCACGCTTTTTTGGCCTCGTTACCGTATCGAGGAAAAGTATTGATTTCGAGTGGGAATCGGAGTCAACCTGCGGTGCTTACACTCATACGCAATCATTTTATAAATATATATAAATATCAAAACATTAGGACAATTTGACATGACTTTTTAGTTTCAGCTTTTTCTGGTTATCAAATATAACAGACAGTAAGCAGAAGGAACCTTATGTAAAAACATTTCATTACACTTTCCGCTTAATTTTCAAAACCACAAGTGTCGTATTTACAGTCAGTTTTAGTTTAGTCTAGTTTTAGTTACGAAAATCTAAATAATTTATATTTACACATCGAATAAACTCGAATCGCTTATACCCTCAAAATTTATGAAAACCAAAAATGAAACAATAAAATTTAAAATGATTTGAAAAATATTAAAATTTCTACCATTTCCTATAAAAATTCAACTGGTGACCGAAGACAACGCTATCAATATACACAAAGGTACTAGATAAGAATACTTATTTAAATTTCTGTAGAAACCAAATCACGTGACGCTATCGGAGACGACGGTGAATTCGACATAACTTAATAAAGCACTTCTCGCGTTCGAAAGACGTACTCGTATCTACGACCGAAAGGGGTTGAAACAATATTCAAAGAAACTATGCATTCACTGAAGGGTTCAAATAGATTCATTCGCAAAAGAGGATATAAAAGTGGTTCTTATTTTTTGTTTTATATTGTTGATATTTTAAGATTCTTCGCTATTTGCGGGATACACAGATATTATAAAAAATTGTAAAAAAACAAGCATATCGTTTTTTTTTTTGGTTTCACGATTTGAACCTAGTGTGATACTAAATACTAAACTTTCCGCAAAATATTTGAGACAGCGCGTCGCCCTTTGTTTTGTAAATATTATAAAAAAGCACTATTTGGGATATCATAAATTGGTTGTGTCAAAATATACCGCTATCCCTACTTTGCATCTAAAAATATTGCATGTTAGATGGCGGAACTCAACGCTGCATTGTACCTTTAAAAAATAACAAAATAATTAAATTATCTAAATCTAAAAGGAATCGTCAAATTTTATTCCAAATTATAAACAAATTGTTAGAAACAAAACAAATAATAATTTCCTGCTTTTCAGCGTAACATAATACGAGTATGTATGTATGTGCGAGTACGTACATGTGTGGAACCTCCCATGTGGGAATGTAAAGCTAATTTGCATTAAGAGTACGAGAGAGCCTTGACAGATGCCTTTACCAACTATCTCTACCCTTAGTGGATAAGCGCATCCAGTCCTCGGTGTACGTCTGGCATATAGAATTTAAAGTTTCAAGTTTAAGCTCTTTAAATTATGTATGAATGTTACTTTATTAAAGATTATTTTTGTAACTTCACGCTGTATCCAGCATAAGAGCGAGTACAAGGAATCGAGTGTTTGTCCAATTTTTGTTTAAATTATACTTTTAAGAAAACATATAAAAATTTGACGTAGCGGGATTTGAACCCGCGCCACTTGGACTCCCTCCACTCTCCAAAAAACTGAGTTCTTTTTTTGTACGTTTTCTTAAAAGTATTTTTTTCTTTCCTAAGTGTGGAATAACATTTTAAAATTGTTAAAACATTCCGTCAAAACTTTTGAAGCATTGGATGTTGAGAGGTGGAGCTCAACGCCTCGGTTTGTCTTATTACTAAGAACAATTAATTGCTTCGAGTGGGAATCGAACCCACAAACGTCACGTATATAATCTATAAATACAATGTAGGATACAAAAACTTATTTATTTATAATTTGAATTAAGAAGTATAAATAAAATAAATAAAAAAATAATTAAAATGAATAAAATAAAAGCGGGCGAAGACAGCGAATAGCCCTAGTATACCATTGAAAACTCAATTCAGACGCTACAGTGTGGAAGTAGCATTATTTTCCAAGGTATTGTTGTCCCAATAGATTGTCTTTGCTTCACAATTTACAACACCAAGAGAAAAATGTAAAATCTTTTGTATTGGAAAATGTATATACATTTTCGTATTTTTAAAACGAAATGTTAATTCTGTTACGGTGAATGTTGAAGAAAATATGTATTTGTGTTTTCACTAGAATATTTTACGGAATTATTATTTATTTGAAGGCGTTGTGACGCAGCGGCTCAGCGTCTGAATGGAACGCGACGTTGTGGGTTCGATTCTCACACGGCGTATTGATTTTTTTTGGCATTTAATCGCGCTGGTAAAACAAAACGTTGAGATCCTTGAGAGAATATACAATGTGAGAAACGGAGTGTCTTAACACTACGTTTTTTACGGGATACAGCGTGAAAAAAAGATAAAAGAATCTTCAAACATAAAACAATTGTTGACTCCATTGAGCCAGAGTGACGAGACAGCCGAAGCTAATTCAGTTTGCAAATAGTCCGTTGTCAGGTGACGGATACGTATCAAGTTTTGTCTCCATTACTCGCTTTATGAAATGTAATTTATATTTTGTTTTAGAGAACTCATTTCGTATTAAATTACGAATTATGGTACACTTCGCACGGGGCTTCCTGGGGTCGTTTTTCATTATGAAACATGGACTTAGGTTGTTCTTAGACTTGGGGGTTTCGTATTTTTTGGGTAAAACGAGACTAACTTTGGTTAGAAAACTCTGGTTGGGTTCATTGTTTTAAATTATGAAATAAGCCTATTTTTTAAAAATTAAAGTGTAAAAATTTTGAATTTCTCGATCATTATCAAAAAAATTATTCCTTCTGTGTACAAAGTGACATGTATTTTCGAGTCAAAGCACTCCGTCTTCGAACTGTCCTGAATACCATTAATGTCAGTTATGCTAACTTATAGGTAGGTAGGTATATATACATATATTTATCTTCATGCTGTACCTATCCCGTAAAATGCAGGGTAGGTAGAGGGAACCCAATAATAAGGCACTCTGTTTCTCAATTTTCGCCCAATTTTAAGACTTGAGTGAAGAATTAAGTGGCGGAACATAACGCTGTGCTTTATCCAGTCACCAGAGCAAATAAACTGAAAATAATAATTTCTTCGCGGATTTAAAAAGAAAAATCCCAAAATTATAAGCCAAACAACAACAGAAAGACAAACGCAAACACAATACACGACGCCAGGTATAATCAAGAAACTCGTTTTGCTCTACCAATTAGCAGTACATTCGTTTATTAATTCAATTTTTAGCAAGGCACCTTTATAAAATACCACCACGGCCATACTTCATTTCTTTTATTTAATTTTTATGCGCCGCTGTAGGTACCGTAGGTACCTTTTTGCTTGAACTGCACAGCGAGGCGTCTGGCTCACCTATAGTAGGTTGTTGTCTTTTTTTCCATCTTTCCCGGGATTATTATTTTTTCCCCGTCCACTTTGTCTTTGGATCCCCGCGGGATAGCCGGATAACATCGCTATGAATTAGCGATGAAGAAATATGTATGTATATTCTTTTAGTAAGCAAGTTGCTGTTTTTTTAAATTGTCTGCGGACAGAGCTGGGCAAATTTTAATTTTAATTAACATTTAAATATTAATAATTGATCAGTCGTTTGTATGGAAATGACAATTAACTATTAGTTAATTATAAATTAATACTACGATATTTTATTTTTATCACAATTTTAACACATTTTAAAAGAAAATGTTTAACCAAGTTAAAAATATATATTGAAGTAGGTATTATAGATTTCTTAAAATCCGACTTTTCAATACTTCACAGTAGAATAATAGTGGTGGTTTGGACATAATTGTTATAAAAAAAAGGGTTACAAAATGTAAATTTCTATATCGTAATATTTACAGAATTTCATTTAAAAGTGTTGCCAATCTTTTTAAGTATATAATAAAATACATTTTTTTTTCATTACGTAAAGTAGTCACAATCCAACGACGTAACCTTTAGTTAACATTATAAATATTCTTGTTAAAATATCTTTTTAGAAAATATACGAAACGAGCTCTAAAATACTGCTAACACACCTTTTATAATAAAAGTGTAAGCTCATTTTAAACGCGGCCATATTTATATACTGTAATAACGTGAGTTTATATAGAGTTCATGTTATACGCTATAACTTAATTTTTTTTAGCTTCACACTGTATCCCGCAATAGCAGTGTAGGTAGAGGGAACCTGAGAACCTGTTTTTATGACCCTATTTCTTTTAAGCCACTTCTACGTCGTAACCCACTTTCTGCGTAATTCATGGCATGCGTGAGTAAGGGAACTAAACGCTGCACTTTGCCTCCTTATCGGAGCAAGGAAAATAAATTATTAAATCTTTAATTTACTCGAGTAAGAATCAAACCCACAATTAACTCGACTAATAAATTTAGAAAGTTGAAATTTGGCAAAAATAAATTTAAAAAACTGAATGTAGGTAGGTGGAAGTATAGGGAAGCACCCAAAAACGCTAAAATCCACTTTACATCTTAAAATCCACTATGGGTATGTTATTAATAAACAGAATAAAGTAACAATAGTAATAGTATTATTGAAATAATACAGCAACTGAACGTGAGTACAGCACTCGCGTAGCTAACGAAGCTTATTTGTGCCCTACTATTGGTTCTTACTTACATATATTTGTTGTAACTTAAATTATTTCTTTGGAGATTTTACTTTTATTTTAGTTTACGTTTCACGATTCATTGTTTTTTTTTCTTTGTAATATCTGATTAATCAATAGGTAAAAGAGGCATTATTTTTTTTTTAATAATTCTTCAAGACATATTCATATCCAACCCACGTTTCTTTTAATAGATGAAGCTTTAGGGAACTTCGTTTCCCACTTTCCACCGTATCTTGAGTGTCGAAACTCAACGAGAAAATAAAAACATTTCATTCCTCGAAGTAGAAATCGAACTTACAACCGCCTCGTAAGGTGTGTTCCCACACCACCAGGGCTTTTAATAAAAAAAGTAATAACTTAATTTATACATTAACCAAATATATTATAAAATAAAATGACGTGTTTGACTTCGCTCGCTTGAACTACAATTTTGATAATCTTTTAATGTACTAATCTTCATTATATCAGTTTTATAACTTTTATAATTCGAGGCCAGTCGTGGCGCAGCGGCACGAGGTGTGATTGTAAAACCGACTGGTTGTGGGTTCAATCCCCACTCCAGGAGAGGAGCAATTTGGTCGCATTGCATTCCTTAAAATGGTATAACTTTTTTATTTGTAAACCGATTGTAATAAAACAAACATTAAATGACTGCAATTAAATAGAATAAACCGTATCTGAGATTAGCGCGAACAGATAAACAGACAAAAAATTTAAAAATCATTAGCCCTATTACTTAATAAACACTATCAATAATATTTTATCTGATATATCTTCCATGTACAGACACCGCTACCGATACCGCTACAATTTTATTATAAATATACCTAGATATATGTAGATGTAAATTTTCAAAAAGTAATTATTGTTAACCACTAAGAGATCGCACACAAATAGTAAGAGCGGCCCGCAAATTGCATCCCGGCCGTTTCGTTTGTGCTGGAACGGGAACGCCGGCGGTAACGTAATACCGTTTTAGTGGCTAAATTAGACCGAAATGTGTACCTATAATGTACGTGTGCACATATATTTTGTGCTTTACACTCATTTTGGTTTGGTGGTCGTCGTGGCGCAGCGGTACAGCGTTTGACTGGGAACAGGATGGTTTTGGGTTCGCTCCCCACTCGGTGGTTATGGTTATGTTTATCGTAATATAATTTTCTTGCTTTGGTAGACAAAGTACGACGACAAAGTACGACGTTGAGTTCCGCTCAATATTTACCATAAATTGCGCGGGGAACTAAAAAAATATAAAATATATTATATAAAATTCCACGTATATCCATTTTATAATATTAACATTCCCAATTTTGTTGTTACAGAAGGGCACACTTAAGAAGTTGCCTGGAGAAGCTAAAGGACATGGTACCCCTCGGCCCGGAAGCCTCAAGACACACCACATTAGGTTTATTAACGAAAGCGAAAAGGTTTATAAAGGTAAGTATGTACGTAGATGTACTCTTTGAAGATATTTTTGGGATATTCTGTAGATACGACAGTTTTGGGTACAATCCCCACTCGAGGGAAATTATAACTCATATATAATATTTTTAACCGACTTCTGTAAGAAAAGGAGGTTATCAATTCGACTTTTTTTATGTTTGTTACCTCAGAACTTTTGACTGGGTCAACCGATTTTGATGATTTTTTTTAATTTGAAAGCTAGTGCTTTACCGTGTGGTCCTACCGTGTGGTTTTTTGGTCCATTTCTGATAATGGTATTTATGAGAAAGTCACATAAGTCTTGAATTTGCATTATGTGGTGATGAGAGTGTCTTAACACTAGGTTCCCTCTCGTTTGCGTTTAGAAAATAATATTAGTATACATAGATGTATAATAATTTAAAATCAAAATATCCAGTTACACATTATTAACCACAGTACAATAAAACCAGCAAAGGGTCTTCGTTAAAAGGACAATAATACCGCGAATTCGTCAACCATGGTCCCGTAATAGTTGTAAGAAAACGGCAAACAAAGCCCGCCAAAGGGTTCCTGCGCTTCCGGCCGGTGCCTTTCCGGTTAACCCCCGTAGTCCCTCCCTTACCCCTCTGTTACCCTCCTTTATCCGTCCCTGGCCTCCCCCCACCCCCACTTTACCCCTTCCTTACCCTCCGTTACCTCCGAATGCTATTGGTTTCGCTTTATACGTTTGGCATTTGGCTGATAACAATTGAATGAATGAATTTATTTATAGAAATTATATTAATATTAATTAAAATATAACTTGCAGTAGACAAGTAAATAAAAATATTTGATACAAGAATCCATTGTGGCACAGTGGGACATTGTATGTTTGTAAAGAGGTTGGTTATGAGTTCTATAAATTCGAGAAATGAATTATTTTTATTTCGCCCCTTTGATAACGCAAACGGCAATGGTAAACGCGATGCTTGATGGTACGATCCCCGTCCGGGTAAATGATTATATATTAAATTAAATGAATTACTATGAGACTAGTTGTAGCGCGGGGACACAAAGTGTGACTGTAAACACGACTGGTTGTGGCTTCGATCTCCACTTGAAGAAACGACGCACGCAATGTCTAGAAAATTCGGCAGAAAATGGGGAACGGAGTGTCTTTACAATAGGTTCCCTCTGCCTACTTCGCTGGGTGCATAATACAGCGTAAAGCTGATAGATGAATTACCCCGCTCTGATAGATAAGGACAGTATTTACCTATCCAAACAACACACAATGTCTCGAAAATTGGACAGAAAGTGAGCAAACGAGTGTCTTATGCATCAATGCAAAAGTTCAATCTACCCACCCCACTATGCGGCAAAACAAGTAAAACAGATTTTTGGAAATATTCCCTTATATTCCATAGGACAAAAGACAAGATATTCCACATAAAATTACCGTAATAACCTACTCATACATACAATTCTCCTCTAAAAAGATACTCACACACTAAGCTAACTTAAACATGCCATTGCTTTGTGGGGAATTCGGAAATTATAAAAATGCGACAGAAGCGGAATGAAGAAGAGACGAGAAAATGCTAAAATGTTTTTGACATGGCAAACGAACGCGCCGTGCTCTATAGTAGAAGGCACTTGGCTGTCGCTTTTTGAATGTCTATTGTAGATCTGTTAGTTCACATTGTGTGACACGATCCGGTAATTAACGTATAATGTTTAAGTGTTAAAGGTATAAATATGTTTTGAACTGTTTTTTTAATATATTTTATACTATTAATTGACTAAATATTTTTTAATGTTCAAATTAAAAGTACATTTTATCTTATTAATTTGTTTGAAAATAATATCATGTAACCTATTTTTACTTTTAATAATCATGAAAATCAATGAATTCGTTAAATCTGATTAAAGCTACCCTGACGCAACAGCACAGCGCCCGATTGGTAACAAGACAAGAAGCAGCGTTGACTTCCATCACCTACACACAACACCACGTTCACTAACATAACATAACATAAAAACTCTTTATTTCCCACCACAAAATGACATAATTAACAAATAAATCATACAAAAAAATGGGAAAGGCAGCCTTATTACTAAAAGTGATCTCTTCCAGGCAACCTAATCAAAAGAATCAATTTAAAAGGTAATTTAAAACTAACTCTCGAGACACTGTGAATTGAGTGGCGTAACATAATGTGGCGCTTTATCCCCCCGAGTGGCAATCGAACCCACAACCATCGTGTTTACGGCCTTCACGACATCTTATTTACAATACATATATATATATATATACAAAATATGAAAACTAAATTATCAAGACCGTAATATCCAGTCATAAAGTCCTGTACAAAATAAACCGGGCAGAGGGAGTCCGTGGGATGAATGATGGCCGGACGCAGGATACGGCGGCATTCGTCACCGCTTTGTAACACCAAATGGCCTACACTAAGCTATGCTATATATAGCATTATCGCACCTATAGTTCGAGTCTTTAGGTGGAATTTCCTGTAAATAATATACGTTTTATAGACCAGGTGTATTCCATATCTGTAGTGACTACAGTATATTTGTATGCAAGAAGTCGTAAAGGTCAAATAAAGGACTTGTGTACGTAATATGATCGTATGTTTATGCTTTACCTTAAAATTCGTTTATTTTGTTTGTACGTTACGCATTTTCCCTTAGCCCTCATTCGAGACATTGTGTGTAAGGAGACATAACTCAACTTTATGTTGATATGATATAAATTATAGTTTATATATAGCTATTGGTATAGAAGATCTATCGATTGCAGTATCGATTCCCATTCAGGGAAACGAATCATTTTAATTTCTACATTTTATTTTATGTTTTAATAAGATAAATCACGACGTTTGTCCGTCTCGAAAATTAGGTACTTGATAGGGAATCGAGTCTCTTAACTTTGAGTACCTCTGCCTATCCTGCTCTATGTGGAATACAGCATGAAGTAAAGTAGAATAATTTGCTATATAACGAAACATATTTATATACTCAATTGTAAATCAACAACGAACCATCCTAATGAGTTAACAAACGGCCAAGTTTAGACAAACCGGGTAACAAATCTTAAATTAAATGAAACCGCAATTCCGACTTACCTGGCGTTCACGTTCGTCAAGTTTACCGTGGTCGCCGTACCTCGATGATTTCAATTATTCTCGAGAGTTTACTTCGTAGTAGCTCACTCGTTGATATAATCCTTTACTTGGAAATGAAATAGTTTAATTCCGCAGAAATAGTATTTATAGTATAGTCTAATTAAGAGTTCTGCAGGGGTCTCACCTGGGTCCAATTTTGTTCACGATATTTATTAACATTATACATAATGCTATAAATTTTTTCTAAACTTTTATGTATGCAGATGACCTAATATTAAGTAAGTTATAGACACTACATAAGATTCAATGATGCTTCAAAAAGCCCTTGATGAACTTAACTAAAAATCTCAACCCAAAAAAGTACTTTTTTGTAAATTATCATTGGAAAAGAAATATCGTCCTATTTTAGTATAGTATCGCACAAAATAACACCAAGGAACTTGAGCAAATCATGTAAGTGTTATTTAATAAAAAAAATGACATTTGTACCATTGAAGATATTATAAACCGGGGCTCAAAACTACTGCGGTTTGTTTTAAGAAACATTAAAAGGTTACGTGATAACAAAGTCCGAATACTGCTGTACACATCTCTTGCCCGCAGCATCTTAGAATATTTATATAAATCAGTTATATGGAGACATCACTTTGCGAGTCATTCTCTACTAATAGAACCAATACAAAAAGATTCTTGTGGCATCTATTATTTTCGTACTGAATATCAAAAAAGATAGTAAGTACCTTCTTATTATAAGCAATTAAATCATTTCCATATTTGAATGATTTCCTTAGAAGAACTTAAAAGGCGGTTAGATAGATTTTTTTGTCTCTAAAATTTTTACCAACGGATTTGACTGCCCTCAGTTATTCAATAAGTTTACCCCTTAATATAGTAACTCTCCTTTACCCTCCACCCTGGAAAACAGTGTTTGGATCAAACTTTCCTGTCCCTAGACTTTGCAAGTTGGTTAATATGTACAGTTTTAAGTTTTAGACAAAAAGTGAATGTGTAAATGTCCTTACATAGTGTTAAGACACTAGTTTCTTTCTACATATCCCACAAAATTGGAAAATAATATAGTGGAAAATAATAATATACTCGGTAACCTTATTTCTAAAAAAAAATCAGTCGTCATAACAGTAAACACTTTCATAGATATAACATATTTATTCTGCCATTAAAAGCTCTATAATCACAATGAATAAACAAAGCTAACGTTGAAAAAAAATATTCATTACACATAATATCCATTTGACAGGGTGTAGTAAATCATAACCATTAGGGGTTGGTCGTAATTAGAAAACTGTGTTTATCGAACCCGCTACCCTCGACCCGGGGTAAGAGGAGTGGACCTTTTGATAGTAAAGCTTAATTGAAGCATATTTAAACATTTATTTTCTTTTATAAAGTAAAATAGATATTGCTATAATATTTTATACATACAGCAGAGTAGGCACAGAGATTATAATACACTCCGTTCATCGCAATTGCCCCAATTTTATACACATATACGTGTTGAGTGGCGGAACTTAATGCTGCACTTTGTCTTGTTACTAGAGCGAGCGATTTCCCCGAATGGGTATTGAAACCACGACCGTCGCGCTTGCCGCCAGATGTTGTCCTACAATCCTGGCCCCTGATCTGATTATTTACTTTTCATTTTGTAAGTACACAGCTCACAAAATGTGAAACGTATTTTGTTTGAAACCCAATAAAAATCAATATTTTAACATAGGCTATGATCATTTGAATAAAAAAATAACACCGTAGAGTGAAACTGCGTAGGCGATTTTATCTATTTTGTGGAACTACTGAATTGTAAGTTATCCTTGTTAAGATAACTTATGTCTATCCTATAGCATCTTTCACGCCTTTCCACTTACCCGCTTAGCTATCACGCAAACAGATAGTAGTAATGGAACTCACGTATTACAAAATATATATGTATTTTCATAAATTTCTGCTGTATTATTCTTTTGTACATAGCAGGACTGGCAAAATTAACTTGTAACACTAGCTACTGTTGAGACTCTCCGTTAACGTAACAAGTTGTGGGTTCGATGTTTGCTTGAAGAAATGAGATATTTAATATCTTCATTTCTTCGCTCTAGTAAAGACCACTCAATACCCAATGCCTCCACAATTCTTTTGAAGTGCCCTAATGGGAACAGAGTGTCCTAGGCTTCCTCTGTGCCGACATGTACACATTATATATAAACGTCAGAGAATTTTCTATATCACGATTTAAAAAAATTGTGAAAAGACATTTGTGTGTCAAAGATTATTACCCAATTAATGATTTTGTAAATGATAACACGCCTTGGGAATGAAATGCTCGCTCCAGTCTGTTTCAAAGGTATCATTGTCCCAGATTATTAAATATGTATTTGTATAAAATAGATTTTAGAAAAATAAGTCTCGCCTCGTTTCTTGCGCCGGTTCTTCTCAGGTCTGATGCATTCACTTTAGTGAACTGGTGGTAAATTATTAGTTGACGTTCAAAAAATTAAGCTTGTACCTTCATATTATGAAAAAAAATATTTGAATTTGAATTTATAATTTGAGTTTAAACAATTATACAACATAGAAGAAACGGTAATGCTCAAGCACTTTTACAAATCAGTTAAAAAAGGTGGTAAAAAGAGACTTTTATAGGCCATCATTACCATTTTTACAGGAGGAATAGCGTGGTTGCGTCGCGTGCGATAGTAGATTACACCTGATTGATAGGTCCCCGTGTTACACTACAGAAAAATATTTGAAACTCAATTATAATGTATGTATAGGATGCGTTTAGTTCCTTTTTAGGGTTCCGTACCTTTTTAAAGGAAAAAAGTAACGCTTCACTCACTTTGTTGTCCGTCTGCCTGTCTGTCTGTCAAGACCGTTTATCTCAGGAACGCTTGGAGATATCGAGTAGAAATTCAAAATACATACTCAGATCTACATGATTTCCTGAAAAAAAAATTATTTCTACATTTACTTAAAAAAAAAAAGTGGCTATTTATATCGCAAAAAAACGCGTAATTTGACACTATAAAGGGAATCAAAATTAATAGGGTTCTTCCGGTAAACTTAGAATTATGAAATTTGGACGCTAGGCATTCACAGGTAGAAAGCACTAGCTTAGGAAAAAAATTGCAAACTATATTTTTTTGGTTGAATCCTGGTTAGGATTTTTTTGGCTTTAAGCTGCCACTTAATATGTGGACGTCTTTGATTAAGGAAGAAAATGGAGAGCGAAATGTCTTGATACTATAGGTATAATAGAGTTCCTCTCTGTTTAACCTAAGGAATTAAAACAACTCGTCTGATAAGCCCTTTTAGCCAATTTTTTGAAATATTACGTATTGAATAACGAGACTCACCGTCGTATTAAGGTGAAATTGTATAAAAAAATATTGTAGATACTACAAAAGTTTCAGTTAATTGGCTTAACCGTTTGCATAATAACACAAGCGGAGTAAAATTCCCGTTCTCTTTAATAAGTTTACAAAATTGTAATAAACTCATTATCATAAATGCGCCACTTCAAAAAATTATAACAACACAAGAAGCCCCCAGAGCATTATTCGAACCTATAAACAACTCATTCTACCATACATAATACTATTGCACCACGATATCTTTTAATCAGAAAAGGGTCAAAATGAGCCAAATATAAACATTAACGTCAATATATAATTAAGTCCAATTAAATTCCTAGGAAAAAAAAGCAATTATTTAAATAGACAGTAAGTAATATTTTTTATAATTCCGAAATAATTCCGTACGAGAGCGTGTTTATACTCAATAAAATTATAATAATGGATTCCGTACCTGAAAAACTACTAAAAGAACCCCCGATGTATGTACATCTGTGTTTTGTGTTAATGTTGTAATATGATGTGAGAGGGTGGTTTAGGGGTAGATAAAACGGGCTTGTCCACTTCGTGTGACACAAACGGTGTAGATTATTTTAGTTATTTTGTAATTTTTTTAATTTTACATTGTATCCTGCATATAGCAGAGGTAACGTAGTGTTAAGACACTCCTCAACCCAGGCATAGCCTAATTACTATTGAAGTAAATGCCGCATTTTGTATTGTTACCAGAGCGGCGAAATGATAACAGAAACACCCGAATGCGAATCGAATCTGCAACCGTTGCGTTCAGAAGCTGTACCACTGAGCCACGACGGCCTCTTTTCTTTTTAATTATCTTAACTAATAACAGCAAACGTGTGGTCTGTACCTCTTCTTAACTTTTTCTAAACAAGTAGTTATAATATTTTATTTACTTAAACGACATTCAGCCTCCAGGGAGTGCTCATGTTTTTCACATGTTTTGTTTAATATCACACACTTTGTTTAATATCATCGATACTGTGTCCTGGAAAGTTAACAGAGGTCTGCCTCCGCTTCTCTTACTACACACTATATATAATATAAATAAAAATATTTATAGCAAAAAAATGCGAACCATATATAAATAAAATAATAAACAAGCGTGCTACTGTAAACGCAACTAGTTATGAGTTCGATTCCCACTCGAAGGAATGAAAATTAAATCAAAATTAATATTTTCATTTCCGTGCTCCTGATTGATAACTTGGCAAAGCGCGGCGTCGAGAGCAATAACTCTATAATTCGACTGAAAATGTCTTAACGGGGACGAAGTGTCTCATCACTAGGTTCCCAGATTCCTTCAGCTTACCGTGCTATGTACGTGTGCAGCGTGAATTAGTAAAAAAAGACCTATAAATAAAGGCTTTTTGTTTCTATATTATCAACAAATATTATCATGAATCATCAAATATAACATTATTATTTCACGCCCTAATATTATTTCAAAGTAATTTCTTATAGTAACGAGTAAGAATAACGATTACCTAACATTCGGGAAAGTAATTACCGAAAAAGGCAAGAAAGTATAGGCTATTAACCTAAAGGCTAGACAGCGAGGGTCATCTTACATTGTAGGTAACTATATTTCAACCAGACAGGCGCTTAGTGGAAGGAAGTTGTTCATATAGATACATTTATAATATAGATATGTACGTGTTTTCATTTCGTAGCCAAGAATGAATTATATTATTATAAGTTTTTTTTATTTTTATATATTATATTAAAATAAATAAGCATATCAAAAAAATCGAACCGTTCGGCTTAGTTTG
This sequence comes from Heliconius himera, assembly GCA_021202915.1. Classification (NCBI taxonomy): domain Eukaryota; kingdom Metazoa; phylum Arthropoda; class Insecta; order Lepidoptera; family Nymphalidae; genus Heliconius; species Heliconius himera. The sequence goes on from JAJHJA010000046.1 coordinate 1,948,333, forward strand.
CGTTACCGTTGAGGCGCTGGGTTCAAGTGAGTTACAAACGTGAAAATATTTAACTTAAGATATTTTGAACCTACAATCACTAGCAAAACAACGATTACCACTGTGCCATTTGGATGCAATGAATAATTATTAACTAACCGTCTTTATCTACAGCAAGTTAAAATCCTATCTGATAGATTAGCTCTCTTATTCGGACCATCGCTCTACTTTACCCCACTATTTTGCATATTGACTATAGTCAAGATAAAAGTAGTAACGTTTGGTGACTTCGTGTGAGTTTAAATACGTTATTTTATGATAAGTCCAGAATATAAGGATTTTAATAATAAATTGCTCTATTTTTAAAAACCAAATTATTCTTTATTCAATTTTGTCATTATAAGTGCTTTTGAACCTTCAAGTTACATAAAAATGTCAGTAGCGTCAGTCCAACTGGGAGATACCATTCTCGAAGGCAGATTCTGATGAGAAGGAATATTATTGGCCGTCGTGGCTAGGCGTCTCACAGTAAACACGATTATGGGTTCTCTCGCGGTTGTAGGTTCGATTTTCGCTCAAAGGAATGAATCACACTCAACATGCGTTGAATGAAAACGAGGAACGGAGTGTCTTAACACTAGGTCCCCTCTGTCTATCTTATTTTATGTGGGATATAGGATGATGATCTTCTTCAAACAAAATAATAGAATGTCTATATTCGTAAAAGATACAAAAAATAGATAAAGAATGTATAAAAAGCACATAAATTATAGTACATTTATTTCCACTGTGACATAAAGAAATGCTCGGTTGATTTTACCTTAAATTATATTCATCTGATACTCTATTTTTATGCTTTATATGTTGTATCGAATCCAATTTATTCATAGCTTGACATATCTGTGTAGGCATTTCATTAGTGAGTTACTTATTTAGAATTTTTATATAAAAATCTCGTTATAATATTTTAAAAAATCAGCTTCACGCTGTATCCCGCACACAGCAGGATAGGCAGAAGGAACATTGTGAAGCTTCTCCATTTCCCACTTTTCCCCGAATTTTTTGAGACCTCCGCCTCCAGAATTCGGCGGAAAGTGGGGAACGGAGTGTCTTAACACGAGGTTGCCTCTGCCTACCCTGCTGTGTGCGGGATACAGCGTGAAGCTGATTTATTTTTTTTAGTTATAGTTTATGTTTGAAAATAGAAACTAAAAGAACTTGGTGATCTAGCCTTATATCTTAAATATAAACATTCCATCTCTCACCTCTCACCGGCCCGTGACGGAGACTTTTCCATCAAAACATATAAAATTGAAAAGTAAAATTCTCCCGAAACAAGCAAATACGCTAGACTAATGAGATATCCCCGGTTTAGGTGCGATTTCAGCTGAAATTCAATACGTCACAGGATAGGATATGCTGGTCTAATTGAACGCGACGGCCCCCGGACGCAGGGCGGGATGCAACTTTACCATTCGTATCGAATCGTCAGTTGATATTAAAATTCAAATGGTTCTACAGTACTGAATATGTATGTAGATACTATATTTATATATATGTTTTATATTATGTATATGTTTATATTTTAGACTATAATTACATATAAATTTACGTACGTATAAAATTCTACACATAAAGCTCTCAGCTCTGAGATCGGTCTTAAAAGTTAAGAGCGATTTATATTTACGGGCCTTAGTTGACTGTCAAATATTCAGTTGTTGGTAGAAAAAGAAATTTAAATTATTTCTGTCTTTCTGGAAATAAAAAAAAATATATTATATTGGTCATTCGAAGGATAGGCAGAGTGTGGGGAGTATATCATATATTTAACTAAATCAAAATTTCAGTTCTTTTTTTCAGTAAACTAACAAGTAATTTTTTATCTTTATAAAGAGAAAATATTCAGAAAAATAAAGAAAAAGATAATAAAAGATACTTTTAGTTCTGATCCAGAATAGAATGTAACAGTATCGCAGAGACTCGTCGCCAGATTTACCAGTCTAATTAGCGGCTGAATGGACTAACTCTGTTTTGATTCTATGTAATTATCTTACTCTGAATACAGCGTTATGTAGGACGCTATAGCGGCGCATTTGACAGAATGCAATGCATGTTATGGGTTCGAATATCACTTTGTTTGTGACAACTTTGGTTTTATATAATACTGGCTGTCACTTGCGATATAACTGGTAGAAAAAATAAAAGTAATATTTGACACATTCTGAGTACCGAACTAAAGTATCAAACGATTAACGTAACGTCATTAATGTCATATAGCTTTATATAATAAATAGACTACACAACACAAAGGATTTTGGTGGCGGAAGTCAACGTGAAGCAAATAATAAAAAAAACGGACGAATGAAGATCGAGTTTACCGAATTCTCAGCATCGCCGTATCGTCGACGTCAATAAAGATTACTGTATGTAAAATACATATATATCATTCGAAAGCTCAATTGATTTTATATTGTATAACATAAAGAATGTTTCAAATATTTAGATGAAGATAACGTACCGTAATAAATGTGATGGTAATCGCTTCAAATCTCAATTATGGGAAGGTATATAACCTTGTGAAATATAGTTTATGACCAGTCTTTGTTACCCTAAATAGTCGTTGTTTTACGTTAATTTGCACGTCAATGTCTTAACATGTGTGATAATTGCCAAAACTTACGTAACACTACATCAAAATTTTCTCCGTCTTTCTGTTTACTAATGCATGCAAAAACATTTATTTTAGAGCTTCACGTTGTATCCCGCATATAGCAGGAGAGAGAGAGAGATGCCATTTTTAGTCCAATTTTCGAAACATTGCCTGTTAAGTTGTGAAAACACACCGCTCTTTTTTTCTTGTTACTAGAGCAAAAAAATAAAAAAAAAACATTTTCCAAATATTATTTCTTTCGATTATTAAATCGAACCCACAACCATCGCGCTTACAGACACCACGCCTCGCGCCACGACAGCCTCAATTATTAATTTACTTTATTATTCTTATGAACTGTACGAGTACACTGCCCACCTACAGTCTAGACGACAAGAATTGATTTCTTCTATTAATTACAGTACTTTAGTACAGTTTCTTCTGGATCCTACGCTTTCATTAGCTAAGCTCAGGCATAATTGACCCCCAGGACCCGCTCGCTGTACGACCGACGATAAATATCATCCTGTTCTAATTACTGCGAGGACGAACAATTTTTCAATGACGCGCTTGGTGTCATTTTTCTTCATTTTTCTAGATTTATTTATTATACCCATATGCTCGTATTTGTGAGTTTACATCTAAGAGATAGTGGTTCAAATATGGCTTTTTGTTTCTTTTTTTTTTGTTTTACGCTTCTTTCTTATATAACAAGATAGGTAAAGGCGTAATGACAATTTGTTAGTTTCACGTTGTATGCCGCACAAAGCAGGGTAACCTGAGGAAACCTGGGAACGTAGTCTTAAGACACTCCGTTCTCATTTCCTTTCCCCAATCACCGCCAAATTGTCGGTGTATTGCAAATAAAATACACGTTACTGTGTTATAGTTAAATGAAAAATAATCATAATTTATTATTACAGTTCATAGGCTACTACCTAAATAAATATATACTGTAAAATACACCCTCTTTTTACCGTACTTAAAGGTTATATCGGGACCCTATTACTAGGACTCCATCTGTCTTTCAATCCGTCTATCATAAGGCTAAATGATGAAATTTTCATAGATGATGTATTTCCATTTCCATAACAACAAATAATAAAAAAACTCGTGTGCGAGTCCGACTCGCACTTAGCCAGTTTTTGATACTTGATCGATGCTAGCAATTATTCTACGATGGATACCACTATCAAAATACTATCATATTTCAATTAAATCTAAAGTATCCAAAGTGTAATAAACAGTACAGAGCTAAGTTTACGATGTACGTAGATAGTGACTCAGGATTTATGAGGACCGAGTAGATGATAAATTTTGAATCCACAGCTCGTTACCAGAAGCGAGAATTGGCTTGGTGTTGATACTGAGAATAATTGTTTAGGTACTATGTTGATAGTTGCATTAATAATGTTTGCGTGATTAGCTTCACGCTGTATCCCGCATATAGCAGGATAGATAGAGAAATCTACAGCTAATGTAATTAGACTCTAAATTTCCGTCTAATTTTCGAGACATTGTGTGTTGTGGCCTCTACACTTCTTACTCAGATCGCGGAAAAAAAAAATCACTCCCCGGATTGAGTTCGAACCCACAACCGCCGCAACGACAATCAGACGGTATGCGACTGCGCCACGACGACACCAATATAAAGCTCTAAATAAATTACTATTAGAGAAAAATCTGAACAATTTGAGAATAGAAGCATTTACTATTTAATTTTGATTTTGTAATTTTCTCTTGTGCGAAGTTGTGAATAAAAAATGTTATTTCACTTCTATTTCTATTTCCATTATCCTTTGTACGTTCCATACTAAATATTTTCCATTTAAGCGCAAGCATAAATAAGCACGTTTTAACATTTATTTTATTACTTCAAAGTTTCGAAGAAAATATTTTATTTAATATAGCTTATATTTCATACGAGAGCTTTAGGCACTTGAGTTTCTCAGAAGAATATCTTCACTTTGTCACTTTGTATGTCATAGTTTAGAGATAGAATTTTACATGCATTTTATTTATAAAGATATGTGATGTTATATGTAAAATTTAAAGAATTTCTTTTGTTTTGTATAATATAAATCGTCACCCGCAAACTTGTTTTTAGGGTGTAATAAGAGAAATATCGTTTTTCCTGTTCTTATGAGATTTGATTTCGAGAAATCCTAAAAATCCTCTTCTTGGTTTTCTTCTATTTTATATGTAGGTTGCTTAGGGAAAGAACGGGAACATACACACTCTCAAACCTAAAAATCCTCTAACTTCAACTTTTAATTCTAGTAATTTAATCTGTGCGTCCATCAGTCACTCAATAACGGAAGAGTTTTGTATAGGTATCTATACATTATATTTTTATTTTTATAACTTCACGCTGTATCCCGCACATAGCAGGGTAGTCAGAGGTACCTAGGAACCTAGTGTCAAGAACGGAATGCGTTCAATACTTTTCGCCGAATTCTTGAGGCATTGCGTGTTGAGTGACGGGACTAGACGTCGTGCTTTGCCTCGTTACCAGAGGGAAGAATTAAAAATAGTAAATATTTCATACACCAGCATGGAAATCGAATCCACAACAATCAAATCGCATTTACAATCAAACGTTAGTGCCCCTGCGCCGTAACAGCCTCAAATAATTGTAGACAGTCGCTTAATCGACCTGAAATATAGATTACGAAAATTCAAAATTAAGAACAAACAAAGTCACAAATGACCACTCTAGATAAAAGAAAAATGTCTAAAATAAAATTACTAAGAATTTCATAAACAAAAAAAATATTCTAATGAACGAAATTAAGTAATAATACGATTTATTCCGCCATTTCTAGCTAAGCTTAGAGTCCGTGCGATGTTTTCCTTTACATTTTTCCCTTGTACAATTTTATTATCTGCTGAGTATCCTCTCGAAGTTTTAAGTAACGAATAATAGAATTTGAAGAAGCGATAAAAACAAACGACCCCGGGAATCCCTACGAATGTTGTTTTTTTTTTAAGATTACTTAGTGAGTTTTTAACGATGGAACTTTTTTTTTATGGCCAAATTATAAAACTAGGTATGAAGAATAAAAAAGTCGTCAAAAGATATTGTTGTGGTTGACGAAATGTGGGGTGGTTGCTTTATATTTGTTTGAATGTATCTGAAGTTGATAACAAAGAGGCCATCGCAGTGGTACAGCGTCTAATTGCAATTGCGGTGTTTGTGGGTTCGATTCCCATTCGGAGGAATGCATTATTTCTATATTCCCGCTCTGCCAAGACAAAGCACTGCAGGTCTATAATTCGAGTGGAAAATGATTAACGCAATGCATAGATAATCATTTCCTATTTCTTTTTTCTCTGCCTATCCTGATGTTGTATGTAGGGAAAAACGTGAAATTAGAAAAAAAAAAATGCTGTACATTCTTCATGTAATTTATCTCTTTATGTCTTGTTAGTATTATTTTAAAAACGTCATCGTGACACAGCGGCACAGCTAAGACTGTGAATTTTATTCCTACACGGGGGAAAAATTACTTTGATTTCCTCGCTTTGGTCGAGACAAAAAGCAACGTTGTGTTTCGCCTCTCAATGTCTCGATAATTGGTTGAAAAGGGGAAGACGGAGTGTCTTAACATTAAGTTCTCTCTGCGTACCCCGCTTCGTGGGGGATACAGCGTGAAGCTAGAAAAAAAACATTTACTATAATAGAGTCCAAAGGGAAAAATTATGAAATTTTATATTAAAAAATGAGCAGATTTCAATGCAGTTATTAGATTACGCCCGCGGCTCTGCTCGCACGGAAATCTAATCGTATTGACGCGCGCCCGTGTGCGCCGCACAGCCTGACACAACTCGATATTTCATAGTTTTCACCTCAATTCACTTTTTTATGGTATATTGGCTCGTGTTACCTGCTATTTACGGAATATTGTATTTTTTATAATTTATACAATTTTTTTTGCTTCACATTGTATCATAGCAGGGTTGGCAGAGGTAGCCTAGGAACTTAGTCTTAAGACACTCTGTTCCCATTAAGACGACTCCGTGCCAACATTTTTTTTTCATATTGCGTGTTAAGTGGCGGAACACAACGCCGTTATTTTTGGTAATTAATTCATTTATCTGAATGGAGATCAAACCCGCATCCATCGCTTTTACAGTCTGTATATATGATCCCACTGCATCACGATGGCTTTAAATCATTATATAAAAGTATTAAAAATATATAATTTATCACATTGAGGCCGCTGTCGTACGTAGGAAGACAGTGTCTTATAGTAAAACACGACAGTTATAGATTCGGTTCCCACTTTGGGCTGTGATTATTTAATTAATTTAAAGCACTGATTGTCTCGAAAATTCTGCAATAAAATTGAAAAACAAATCCTTAGATTCCCACTGCTTCTACATGTAATACGAGAAAAAATGTGAAGCTGATTCTTGTATAATTTATAGCAAATCGATATTCACGATTATAAATATTCTCGAAACAACGGTAGCATAATAAGAAACCACAAGACAACCGGAGCCAAGTTACAATACAATATCATGCAAATTGGTGATAAATTTTAAACATCCTCTCACTGATTTAATTGGTTGGTTGTTTAAGAAGTTTTCCAATCTCCATCGGAAATGTCGTTCAGTCTTTGACGTTTTAGACTCCCAAGCTTTATGTTAATATATTGTCTTCATCTTCTCTACTTTATAAGTACTAAAACTATTGTGGCTACAGTATTTACGAGAGAGCTCGTATATTTTACTCGGGCCATTTTATTTTACGTTTCATGATGGCTGAAAGACTGACTTTTCTACTTATGGAAGTCTAATTGACGTAAATACCGTCTAGATATTAAATTCTAGTAATGAAATTTATTATATTATAAATATTATTATTAAAGGAAAGCTTAATTTATTACAATTTATCTATACTACTATTACAAAATACTGGTTAGAATTCACCGGAAAATGAGGAACAAAGAGTCTTAACTTTAGGTTCCCTCTGCCTAGTCTGCTATGTGCGAGATACAGCGTGAAGCAATCTTTTTTACTTATTTGAATTGAAAAAATCTTATTGTCTTAAATAATCCATTTATTGAGGAATGTTATATACAGAACTTTATATCGTTTCAACATAATGCACTGTACTATACTGATTTAGTTTATATTCATTTTGAAACAAACTTTTGGCATTACTGTTTCTCTTAAATAATATTAATCTAAAAAAAGCTTTGAAAAAAAAATAGATACATATAACATATTTCCACAATAGATAATCATAGGCTGAATCAGTGTACAACATTAGTCACTTTAGGCATCCATTCGTATCGTATCTATAGTCTATAGTCTATGCCTATGTATATATTCATACATTATGATACATACGTTAATATTCTTGACCACAACGTGATATATGTCGCACATTAGTTTTTCGTGGCTGCCTCGAAATAATTTCGGTGGACAAAATAAAGAGACAGTACGAGCGGTGAAACGTAGCAGATTTATGATCGGATATTTCATCGGGCCCCCCGCGGTCCCCCCTGGGCCCCCCCGGGCGCCCTGAGGCCGGTAGTACAGTTTTTGCATCGATGTGTTATCGATTTGTCACTCCGGGCTGACGTGACATGCCGTTTGATTGGATAATTTTTTTCCTTTGATCTTTGATCTCCTTAATTAGAACTTGGTTGGAATAGATTATAATTTGATTTGTAAGATACTTACTTGGCTTTAAGGAGTTTGAGTATGTGTAACTGATATGTTGTTACATTTGGTGATCGTTATGGGTTCGAATCCTACTAAGGTGAGTGAATTATTTTAATTTCCTCACTGTGCCGGACGAAGCGAATAAAGAGAACACGCAATGTCTTGAATTCGGACATAAAAGGCAGCTTAATATCTTGACACTGAGTTCCTCCTCTCTGCCCTTCTATATGTGTGTAGCTGGAAATTTTTAAAATAAGACTGTTAGATTTTTACTTCAATTTTACTTTTAACAGAAATCAAACGCATTTTAATAAAATAAAATAAATTTTCGCTCTAACAAACAAATATTAATATAAAAATTGAATTTAAAAAGTACTACACATTATTCCATCCATTCCTAGAGTTACTCAAATGGGTTCGCCATACAAAATAGCGATGTACAAGAGTTATAACGTATTCCATTAAATTGACTGCTATATTACCTATATATCAGTTCCTTTGTTGGAGAAGCTAACATCCCTACCTGCTTTCAGCATTTTTATTGGGAAAAACATGTTAGCTCTCTGATGTTAACGTAACCCAAAGAAAAGTTATAAGCTATACTATTTTGGTTATTCCTTTAGTTATTTTTGGTTATGATTTAATATTACGCGTACAAATTCGTATGTAAGTAGTTTTTATGATATGAATAACTATTAACTGATAATAGATTTCCATATTCTTTGTTATTTTGATAGAAGGCCTTTTGGATTTTAGACTTTTATGGAGGAAAAAATTGTTCTTATTTTCGGGAAAGATATTGAGAAAATCTGCAGTTTTTTTGAGGCTATAAATATAAAGCCTTTTATTATAAAAATGGGTATATCCTACAATTTGAACACAATACCCGACTATATTTTTTGAACCCGACGTTTCGAACACTTTGCAGTGGTCCGTGATCACGGGTAGAGTGAGGTGGTATTCGTCTATCATTTGTCATTACATCAATAATATGGTAAAATGTATAATCCTAAATATACGCGATTAAAATAATTTCATTTAAAATGTATAATAATCGTGGTTTTCTTGAATTATTTTTTTCCACCATTTAGGTACCAAATATCTACCAAAATAAAAATTTAAAAGTAAAACTAAAAACATACTACATAGCCTATAGCAGATACCTGCCTACCAACATATTTTTATAGCCCTTAACACGCCCTAAAGCCATGGGCGTCGATCGCTCGGAAAAAATTGTATTTAATCTCCTCCATGTGATGGCTGTCGACGGTCGTTTTTCCCGTTTTTGCATATAAATGCAATCTGAATTTTGAGCAGAATGTTAAATAAAACGTAACCTACCCCTACCCAACGCGGCGATCGGTAGGAAATCCCAGCTTTATGTCAGTGAATATCTGAATCGTACGATGGGAGGCTTTGAAATATATATATGGATAGGTATAGGCATATATGGAAAGGTAGTAGGTACTTATGTCTATCAATGTCTGGCCTGTATTGGTTAAAGCTTTTAGATTCTTTTTATTTAGATTCACGCTGTATCCTGCGTGTGGCAGTGTAAGTATATGTACTTAGATCTAAGACACTCCGTTGCCCATGCGCTACCCAATTTTCGAGACATTGTATGTTGTAATGGAGGAATTAAATTCTACATTTTGTCTTGCTACCACAGTAGGAAAATAGCAGTAATACAATCAGAAATAATAAGTAATGAAATAATTAGAAATTAAAATAATTCATTTCCTCGTGTGGGAATCAAATCCACAACCGGTCGCATCAACAGTCCCACGCTTGTGCCCCTGCGCCACAACTCGCCTATTATAATAAATTAGAATAGCAAGCAACGCCGCAGTATTCACCAACACAAATAAATGAGCTAAGCCATTGCTTGGTATAAGTTAATGAAAATTTTCAACCCACGCCCGCCGATTTAAACAAAAAGGCGGCCGTAGCCTTACACAGTTTGATTGATGCGTACAATTCAATTTTCATGTATAATTACACTCGCTTCAAACACAGTGTAATATTATGTAACGTTTAACCGGTTAATGTGCAAATATTCCGTGTTTATTTACGTGTAATTAATTAATTAAGTTGCTAAATATTTTTTGAATTCCCTTTTGAGTGAATTAATTATGTTCACTACCTAGCTGTGGTAGTAAGATAAACTGCGGCATTGAGGTCTGAAATTCGACGCACAATGTCTCAAAAATCAGGCGGGAATTGAGGAGGAGGAATTGAGTGCTTTAGCTATGGGTTCCCTCTCTCTATATTTTTCACTTGTTTTGTAGCGTGTTCTACTTTATTTTTTAAAATGTAATTAGCGTTTAACGTATTATAATAGATCTTGTTGAGGTTTATTTATTTATTTACATTATTAGAACTATTTTTATAAATAAAATCACCACTAACTGACTTTATAGTTGTACTTTTAGTATAATTTGAATTTTATGAAAAATATGCATCCATATCTAAATAGGCTAAAAATTGAGGAAGAAATAAAATATTTATTTAATTATTTCTGCCCATTCCTCAACTAAGATTAAAAGAAATCTACTCGTCTCCTTAATTTATCCAAAGGCTATGTAAATCTTCTCGGAGATGTAATTTATCAATGTTAAGAAGTACTGGTAATTTACATTCTGAAATAGAGATATTGCTAATAAAATTCCGTTTTATAATAAAGCCAATTTGCATGGTTCGGAATAATTTTCATAACAATCAATTCAACTCTTATTAACGCTGGCGCTTCGAGAAAACCAAAAATATTTAAATAAATATCGAGTGAAATTGTATCTTAAATATCCAACATAATATAATATAGTAAATATAGTACGTACTTTTTTTAACCTCATACTCACCTCACCTCACCTCATACATCTTTTATAAAAAAAATTTACAAAAAAATGTAAAAAAAAAACTTTATAAAAACAGCATCGTTTAACACAACGACAATTTTTTTTTTTGTACATCAATATTTTATAAAATTTCATAATGAAATTGATTTACAGAAAAAAATTCTTCTAGAAACTTGAACAAATTAATCCAATTACTTCTATGGAATTATTATCCCCGCGTTTGTTACTAAAGGCTGCCTTTTCACTTAAACTCCTCCACTTTGTACAATATTCCGTACTATTATCTAGAAAACCGGCAAAAAGATCACATTTGTTTTATGAGAATTCCTTCAAATGTTGATTTTAGTCTGTTTTTTAGTGTTTGTTTATATAGCAGCAACAGAAATACATCAACTGTGGAAACTTCAACTGTCTAACTGTCATGGTTCATAAGATATAGCCTGGTTACAGTCGGACAGACAGACAGTGATGTCTTAGTAATAGGGTCCTTTTTACACTTTGCGTACGATATCCTAAAAATATGATAAAATTATACAAATATATAACAAATTTATAATTAGTTAACAAAAGATACAGACCACATTTCCATAATAACTTAAGTATAATAGGTAAAAAATATATAAGACAATGTATATTAAATCAATTATATCATTCCAGAGCCTAGAAGAAAGAGAAAAAAGACACTCAAGTCACAAAGAGCAATTAGCAAGGGAACAACGCTACCTACGACGGAGGTTAGCACAGCTCAGGGCGCGGAGAGATGTGACACGCCCGCTAGAGGAGAGCGCGATGGCGCACGCGCACGCAACCAGAGCGGATTCATTGTCGTCGATAGAGTCCTCGTCTGGTGTGTCGACCGCTGAGAGGTCGCCCTCGTCTGTTTCAGAGAGTGGTATGTCTGTTTTATTATTCTTTGGATGAGTAATGGAAGGACAGTCCATTTGTCAATGGTTTTCATTCGAATGAAATTTGTACTTTTCTATCAAAGATTAGAATTAGGTTATTGGTATTATAAAACTAATAGATAAGAGTAAAACTAATTTCAATTAAAAAAGATAATAGAAGTCTTATAAAAAATATCTTGCTTAACGCACAAAACTACGTTGGTATCATTTATATATTTCTAGCTTTAAACTATCAGCGCTTATAACGTTCAAAAAATATGTAAGTACAATATTTTATTTTTGGACGGAGTTTTTCGGGAGGAGAGCGTCTCAATACTATGTTCCCTCCGCCCACCCACCTATATACGGGGAACAGTTTGGAGCTAAAAAACGATTTTTACGTATAGAAAATTAATCCTCCCCCTCCTCTTTTTGCCAACATCTCAATGTTCTTCTCGTCCAAATATTAAAAGCTACCGTAGACGAATGGCTTACTATTATCGAAACGTCGGCAAAAGATATAAAAAAGTTACAAGCTTGAGTACTATCTATCAATATGAATTTCTTATAGAAATGGTAAATTACACGTTCTATATTTATAAATGGACTGGTTTTTTCACATTAATAATACAGCTAGATTCTGCTAGGCCAACATTTTATAACTTTATTTATAGCCTTTTTTTGAAATGCTTACTACACGATCTAAAAGGAATGTGAGATATTTTTTATTATAATAATAAAACAACTTTAATTAACAGTGGGGAATGGAGTGTCTTAACACTAGGTTTCGCAGGTTCACTCTGCTTACACTGCTATGTGCGGAATTGAGTGTGAAGCTAAAAAAAATATTAATAAAAAAAATACTCTACTTTGTAAAATGAGCATAATCTAAAGAAAAAATAATTGGATTACACTTCTGTAATATGGATCATATGTTAATATTCTGCCCAGCGTATGTCCAAATCTATTTTAGCATCTATCAGGTTGGACTTAAATAATATGGACTTATTTTTTTATTTATTACCGGAGTGAGCAAATGAAAATAACTCACTCTCCCGAATGAGAATCGAATCGTCGCGGATACTACCAAACACTGCCACTGCGCCACGACGCCTCTAATATTATATAGTCATTTGGAGAAGTCAAAAGGCATTGTGATAGTCAATCCAAGATCAAACACACTGACAAGTTAATCCATGCAGCTCTCAGATGGCCCTGGCAGGCTAAGACACAAAACAATGACCATACACCGCTACACGCCTGATGACAGTCCCCGTATCTAACAAGGGGTGGGGAAAGGGGGCAGCTATTGTACGCATTGTTAGGTATTCCGGGATAATGGATGGGCCCAATTGTTTTACTTCGCGATGGACACTCGGCAAATGGGATAATAGTTTCGGAATGGACAGCCCTATTCACGGAATAAGGCCTTATGCCAATTACTTTGGTAATCTAGTTGTGCTTATAATGAATTAGCAATTCCCTTCCTTCAAGATAGGTAAAGTCCCAGTAATGGCCTAATTAAATAATTAATATTTTGATTGCTTGCGTCAAATAGTGTGAAGGTAGAATTTGGAAGATATCAATTACCAAGTCCTAGAATACCATTTTTACTTTACTTAATGGTTTCTGTCGTTACCACATTTTTTTTTAAATGCAAAGAATAAATAATCACAACTACATTACACAAGTGACAAGAACATTAATGAAATTTACTTACTCTGGTGGCTTATTGATATTTTATGTTACTAAAAAGTTAATTGACGTTTCTGAGTAAGTGCCAGCTTTTATCGTAACGTGAAAACTGTTCGTCCTAGAAAAGATATTACGAAACACAATAAGAAATAGTCGTGTATTTATCTGAAATGAGAACGTCTTATCCAATTTGGCACAAACTTTGTACTTTATATATTGATTAATCAATCACTCGAGAAATAGGTAACATTTTGTCACTAAATTGAATTTGTCTGCAAAGTTAGACAATGCGTAATACTCATACATAAATGATAGAAGATAATGTTATGAAATTTGATTTGCGAAATTAAGCGTAAATTAATACTTTGTTCGCATTTCGTCAAAACAAGAAAGATCTCTCAACAATATTTCATAACAGCAAACATGAGAATTAGAGACAAGCAAGTTAAATGCACGTCTCGTTTCATTACACGAACTCGAGTGAGTCAAATTTAATCCACCTATGAGCGTGTATAAGGGATTTTATAAATAATTTCCGAAACAAAAGTAGCATTTTTATTTCTTCGCAAACATATTACTTCTCTCCCTCGGGGGTTTCCACATTCAGACGTACGTCAACAGCAAGTATTATTTGGAGTTACTTTGTGCAGACGATTCGCAGTGTCTAAAGTCACAATTCACTTTGGCGTTAATATTATTTACCTATTAAAAAGTTTTAATAATATATAAGCTACTGACTTGTTAATTACATAAATAATTAATAAGAAGTACGCTCTACCCTATGATTGTGTAGACTGCTAAATTATTTTAAAAAAAGCAGTTTATTTTAGCATACCAGAGTAGGTGAAGAGTGTCTAGACACTTTATTCTTCACTTTCTGCCCGAATTACTACCGACAGTCCCTATTGACTGACATTATTATAAAATATTTTATCACATAACATAACCTAATATTTTTATTCCACCACAAACCCACAGTATCTAAATATCCTTTTTATTTAACGTAAAAAAATATTTACTTGAAAATAAATTGAAAATGTTTCTATTTAAGTTGTTCGTAACATAGTTACGTTATACCCCGGAAAGAACCCTTAATCTGTCAGGCGATGAACAAAGACGTCTTACACCGATCTGACCCCACGAATATATTGTAGCATTTTATTTATGCATTGACTTTCGCAATTTAACTGTCAGCCGCACGGACCGACAACCCAAAAACTTCGACTACTATTATATATAGAGAGAGACTATATAAGATATTTTACACGATAAATTCTATAACTCTAGAAGAATATAGGCAAATTTCATCTTATCAATATTATATGTATAATTTTTATAATGATACTTTTTTCTAATTTAATGCACTCATTAAATTTGTATGTTATAATTACAACTAGTAACCGTCCCCAACTTGCATTACGAGGCCTTTATGACGTAAAAATATAAATTCTGCTTTACCCCGTTTTTATTTGAGTTTTGGGAAATCTATGTAGGTATGACCGGCGTTGAACACCGTGTAATCTAGCCTTTTGTATTGTCTGTAAGTCAGTAAGTATATAAAAAAGTTTTTACACGAAATAAGAGCAAAATCTTAGTGTTGGACCTTCCAAATTGAACAACCATCCTTCTCGAACTTTCTATTTAGAAAATTCCAATTAACTTGCAAAACAAAGCGATCTTTAACAGGTTCAATGAGAATTCCTAAGAAAATAAATGTCTACACCTCTTTATTCCGACGCTACGTCATTTATTCCTAACGCAACCCTTAATTTATCTACAGCTGAAAGGAATTAAACCGCCCTGACCCTATATTGTTGGTTTTTATTTATGCATTAACTTTAGCAATTTAAGTCCCGGCGTACGGACACGGACAGACCGAAAGTTTCGCGTTTCTTTTGAAACACAGTTCTTATATTATAGCGCCTATAAACCAGGGAATGGATAATTTAGTATGTCATTATTATATTAAATAGAGAGAGGGGCGCCACTGAGCCACGGTTCACATTGTTCTCTGTATTATTTTACGTTTTAAAAATTGAATACAAGTTCATAGTCAGTAAAAAGAAGACAACTAGTGGAAGATACCGAGATAGACGACATACATTGTGGATACGGACAAATAACTAGTGAAAGACGTTTTATAGTGAAAACAAAAAAACAGACCGTTAGTGTGTTATCTTTTATGACTTTTTCAAAAAATACAACATTTAAAGTGATCAAACTCGCGAAACTGTGACTAGTGCCAACTAAATATAAATTTTGTGAAAATAAAAAGGGAGTACATAAATATATAAAGAAACTTTGTTAAAAATTTGTAAAATAAACAACTTATTTACGCAACTAACGCCATCCCTTGTAAGTAACGAGAACCAAGTATACGATCCATCGATAAAGTTAGTTATTGGGTTACCAGTTCGAATTTGAGCCACAAGACTTCGCTACTAGACAAAAGACATTACACATAATTACATTATATGATATTTTATTATTCTTAGAAATTATCAAAATAAGAAATAATAATAATAATAAACATGGAGGAAGTCTTAAGTGCTTTACGGAAAATTCAGAATGAACTAGACGAACAGAAAAGAATGATTTTAAAAAATGGAGAAAAAGTAACAGAGCAAGTTACACAGAATATTGATAGTATACTAGACGAGAAATTTAAATCCTGGGAAGAAAAGTACGAGAACCTCAAAGATAAGCTGGATAGTCAAGAAAAAAGATTATATTTCTTAGAGAAACAATCTAGACAGAGAAATATCATTTTATTCGGCCTGGAAGAAACTGAATCATCATACTCAAACTTGGAAAATACCTTAACTAGTTTTATTAATAAGTACTTAAATGTAAAACTTGATCAGAGAGACATACAGGAAGCTAGAAGAATAGGCAAAAAAGAAGATAGACCTAGACCAATAAAAATCACATTTTTAACACTTGGGGTTAAAATAAGTATACTAAAACAGAAGAAAGAACTTAAAAATACTACATACTATATAAAAGAAGACTACCCAGAGCATATTTTAAAGAAACGAAAAGAACTACAAGAACAAGTAAAGATTGAAAAAGAAAAAGGAAACTCAGTGATCATTGTCTACGATAAATTAAAGATTCTTAACAAAAACCCGAACTCTCCAACCAAACACAAACGTATGCTTTCCAGTTCACCAGAAAGCGGCCAGAAAAATGAACCGAATACACAGTTCAATAAAAAGAACAAGACTAGGAGTAACTTACACAGATCGTCCAGCCTTGCTGAGGGGC
This sequence comes from Heliconius himera, assembly GCA_021202915.1. Classification (NCBI taxonomy): domain Eukaryota; kingdom Metazoa; phylum Arthropoda; class Insecta; order Lepidoptera; family Nymphalidae; genus Heliconius; species Heliconius himera. The sequence continues at coordinate 1,965,339 of JAJHJA010000046.1, forward strand.
CAGTAAAACCGGGTTTATTGAACTTCTTTAGTGGAAAAAACTCAAATTACCCTTCAAAGAAGCTTGAAAATACAAACAACGTCTTGTAGAAATGAACACCCCCTCTCACATATAATAAACATAAAATATAAAAAAAACTAATTAATTCTTCCAATCCGGCTGGTCACCGTGGAAGATCAAGACCAAAACCCTCCAAGTTATTAAAAATAAAACTTAACAAAATAAAACCCTACAAACAAAAAGCCCAGTCAAGGGAAGACTGGGTATCTTTGGAGGAGGCCTTCACCTGCACAGGGGTTCTTGCCTAATACACATACTTTAATATGTACATAAAATCAAATCACATATATATATATACATAAATAAACAACAATAACTAAATAAAAAATAAAAAAATGAAATTAAAAAAAAATAAAAAAAGAAAAAGTAAATTTAGAAATAATAAAATTATTAAATAGAAAGGAATAGAAGAAAAAAAAAGTCGTAAATAGATAAATAAACATATAAATATATGATTATGAAAAATAAACGCAAAAAAAAGAAAAACAACAAAACAAACAAACAATAAATTTACTAACTACAATATACTAATAATAATAATACTAACACTAACCGTAAAACTTGTATATTTATTCTATGAAATGTAACTACTAACTAAAGAAGCAAGAAATAAAAGGCTTTTTATTTTTTATTTTATTTATTATATTAAATACATTATAAATGATTTTGATAGGCAATTTTCTTTTCATTATTTTTTCATTAAATGCCACTTGTTATTGATGTGACGATATATGTCACGTTTCGTTGGGATTATTACGCATTATTAACTAAATCGAATATTTGTGATACTTGAAATTATACATATTTGACGCGGCTAAAATAAAATCGTATTATACTTTGTCTTAATTTAAAAAATGACGCTTTTTAGTGCAATACTATGAAAATTGATGAGGGGTTGCGAGAGTTAACCTTGTATTAAAATACTTTGTTCCCTACTTTCCGCTCAAATTTCAAGAGAAAATTTGTCTTTTGTAACTAAGAAATAAAATTTTAATTAAAACAACATCTTAAAAACTAGGTTTCTAGATTTTAGTTATAATAATTTTCCAAATCAAGCACTAATTTGCTACCTATGTTAGGTGGGTTGTGCAAAAAATTATATTCCGCTATTTTGTTGTTGCGGCCATGTTCAATCAACAAAAATAGCGATTATATTGTTTTTGAAGCCAGTCGTGGCGCAGCGGCACGAGGTGTGACTGTGAAACCGACTGGTTGTGGGTTCGATCCCCACTCGAGGAGATGATATTTACTTAAATTTATATTTCCATTCCTTCGCTCTGGTGTCGAGGTTAAGCGCGGCGTTGAGTTCCTCCAGAATTCGGCAGAAAGTGGGGAACGGGAGTTTCTTAACACTAGATTCCCTCTGCCTACCCTGCTGTGTGCGGGATACAGCGTGAAGCTGATTTTTTTATTTTTTTATATTGCTATCAAAACTAAAGTAACACAAATTTCAGTTCAATCGGACACTGGGAAGTGGGTAACGAACACATACTTACACGGCATGGTAAATGAAAACATGAAAAATATCAAAAATTAATTTAGCAGATTAAGTCAAAAACAGAAACATACATACACAACTCAAACAAACTGGATATCTCTATCAGGCGCTAGGACTTCTCCGTCAGCAGTTCGTATGGTGATGCGGGTATCGTAAACCTAAATATTTGCATAGCAATTGAAAAAGGACTTCCAGTTTTAGACAGTTTCTTCTTTTTCTTTTCAAACCGTATTGTTTTTGTTTATGATCCAATATACGTTTCTCTGGCATTTCTTTTGGTGTAAATTTTCGCCGTTTATTTTCATAAGGAAAAGTTTAACAGACTATCGTTTTTGCTTATGGGCTGTTTTATTTTGTTTTCCTTTTATACAGTTGGTGCTATTGATTTCTTAATTTTTTTTTCATATTATGTGTATCTTTTTTTTAACTATTTTATTTATCTCTATTTCATCGGCGATGTCAACTTCCGCCACTCAATACGCAATGTCTTAAAAACTGTATGGAAAAACAGGAACGGAGTGTCTTAATACTAGGTTCCCTTTACCTACCTTGTGTCGGAAAAATTTACAAAGCAATCGTATAATCTTATAATTAATTTTACCACATTCTGGTTTTTGATTGGAATAAAATTTTGTCCTCTCCTTTATTTTTGATGATAGTATATTGATTTGTACTGATGCTGGTAAATCCAAGATGGCCGCCGTAACAAATTGTTGCGCACCCTGTTGTCAGAGGGAAGAATGAAAATAATCCATGCCCCCGAGTGGTGTTCGAAGCCACAACCACCCTGCTTATAGTCAGACACTGTGCCACTGTACCACGACGGCCTCAGACCACACAAAGGCTTACACCAAAATTGGTTTACTCGAAAGTCATTACAATTACTTCTTCATCACCAGTAATACATTCACGACCGCTAGCATATCCAATTTCGTTATCCTAGAGTGCTGTTCATTTCCTGTTAAATTACCGCACACGAGCTTAACGCAAATCACGTGCGGCATATACATTAAATACTATAAATCAATGGAAACACTAATTTATTATTGGAATATTTATTAATAAAACTGAAATAACTGTAAGGTCGTTGCAGCCGGCACGGCGTCTAACTGTAAAGGGTTGTGGGTTCGATATCAATTGGGGAAATGTTTAATTATTTTCATTTCCTCGCTCAGGTCAAAAAGTGGGGACGGAGTGTTTTACCACTAAGCTTTCTATGTCTATCCTGCTACCCTAGAGACACGTGAAGATTATACAAATGGCAAAGAGCTTATGGGATCGATCCCCTCTTAAGGTATAAATTATTTACATATCTCAAAAATTAAACATGGCGGAGGACAGTGTCGAAACATTAAGTTCCCTCTGTCTATCCTGCTACGCGGGAAAAAGCATGCAACTGTATATCACAAATGTATTGAAATTTATACCCAGCTACAGCACTAAGATAAGGATTAAATCAATAACGTCTGGCTTCACGCGATTTATGACAGCCAATTCAGCCTCACATTTACATAGTGAAATGAGATTTAATATTCTATTCGTGCGTTTATTTACTGCATTATTGTAATGAATGCATTTCGTTATTCGAACGTGTAGTTTACTTCAATCGCTGTACATACATATGTAATTATTTAAACGTTGCTTGTCACTTGTCAAAGTGACAGTTTGATGAAAGATAGTTTTTTTTTTAAATATGTAAATGAGCTTTGATGAGGAATGGTCTTCCATATTTTATTAGGCTAAGGCCGTATCATTAGGGTCTGTTATATAATGGCTGTTAAATTTAAACTTTCATTAACAGAATTTAAAACTACAAAATAACATAAAAATTTACCTCAACCGTAACCACAACTTGGCACTCCGTTTCCAACTTACAGTGCTTATCCCTTATCAATTTTACTGAAGCAATTGTCTATCAACGTGTAAAGCCCTATCTTAATTGAAGGCTAGGGGCCGTGCGTTAATCGTGTATGCTCAGTGATGCGACTTTAATGCAACGGCCAGCAACTGACAGTCTAATGAGGTTAGGTCATTTAATTATGGTCTACTCAATTTTCATGATAATTTTTTAATCTGTGGACGTTGAGTGGTGATTAATATTTTGTATTTTTTTTTTCAAATTTTAGACGTAAGTATAATAGAATTTTAAAAATAATAAAAACTACATATAATAATTCAAGGTCCACTTGAAGTATTGTTGAAGCCATCGGTGCTCAGTCGGACAAGGTTTGATTTTAACACGATTGTCGCCTGATGGATCCGCGTTCGAAGAAATTAATTATTATAATTTTCCCACTTAGCAAGATAGAGCGCGGCCTTGAGTTCCACCACTCAACAACACACAATGTCTTGGATTTAAGCGGAAAGTACCAAATGTCTTGATACTGGGTTCTCTCTAGGTTCATTTAGGTCTTCAGTCTGGATAAACATACTTCATACATCTAGCTTGCAATATTTCCTAATGGGATAAAAATGAGGAACGGTATTACTCTAGCTTTTCTTTACTTACCCCGTATAATGAAAATATATAAAAGAAAAATAAATCTTTATACATTTTTATAATAATTTACCTCCAAGTTAAAAAAACGGACTGTTTAAACACCTAAAGTGAGATATAATGAAGACGTTCTTTAGAAATCACTGACGCTTGTTATTTTAAAGATCCACCCCCAAGAGTAGGAAAAAGTCTTTTCCTTGTATTTTTAATTGAAATTTATTATTTATATGTATATAGAATTAAGTTATAAAGAGAGCCTTAGCCATAGTCAAATTTCAACCCCCTTTTTCCCTTCAACACTCTACATAGAAATACAGCGTTCAGATACGCTATCCACCATTCAATGTATTTATTTATAAAAAAATCCGTTACTGAGCGACACACAGACAACGCACAGATGGAACGACTAGACTTACAAAGTTAAAATGTGGTATCTAGGCAGGCTAGAAAATATAGGGGAGAACTAAGAGCGGACTTCTCTAAATCCATACACCAAAGAAAAAAAATAGTTTTTACATTTTACTACCTATAAAAATCACTGCTTCAAAAGACACCTTATGTAGTGTTGATGGTGAATAATAAAAGTCTACTCACGTTTAGCACTGAGTTTAATCAACACCACTTTAAATGTACATACAGTGATAACACAAATGGAAAAATGACAATTAAACACGGTACAGTATATAAGAAAGTCAACCACAAACATATATATATATATAACAGAACACAAAATATACAAATTTGGAAATAAATACTAAATAAAACAAAGGAACGTATGGAAAGCGCATCGAATGGCAAGCAACGACTGTGATATTTAATTATGCCGTCGACAAGGGGGTAGGTGTAAATCTTACGACACCGTATCGGTTCAGTCGACGGCAGTGAGCGCTTTCATATAAATAAACTAAATACGAATAATTACTACAAAATATATAAATTCTATTAAACGTATGTATGTATATAAATGATAAATAAATAAATTACAATATTGAAATAGATAAATGACACACATTAAATAAACTATAAATATATATAATAGTTCCCTACCTACACCTTTCAATCAAACTGAACAAAAAAGAAACTTTATAACAGTTTCACAATATCTCCTAAGAAAATGATTTTTCCTATAATTTCTAATCCCCTGAAATTATATAATAAAAAAAATAAATCAAATAAATCAGCTTCACGCTGTATCCCGCACACAGCAGGGTAGGCAGAGGGAACCTAGTGTTAAGACACTCCGTTCCCCATTTTTAGCCGAATTTAAAATTATATAATGATGAGAAAATTATATAATATTGAATTTCTAAACTAATTGGTTTCCCATGAACAATGTAGCTACTTGCGTTGTTAATCAAGGATCGGTTAAGACCGCACCGCGTTAAATTATAATCGCTTAAGCGCATTGACGCAGTTGCAGCGATATTGATGTCATTAAAACCGATAATTAGTACATTATATTGGAATATGTAATCCTTGTTGTGAGTTGATTAATTTTTATGTTTAATATTTGTGAAATTAAATTATTAAATGGATCTGTGGATTTGGGTTAAATTGAAGTGACAAATGACGTTTGGTGTAAATACTAAGCGCGGCGTTGACTTCCGTTGACTCACCACGCAATATCTCGTAATACCCTAATGACATAACTAATTTTTAAGATATTTAAACAAAACACGCAGTGACTCTAGAATTTGGCGAAAACTGTGCATCGGATTTTACTAAGAAAACTGTCCTAATATTAGTACTAAAATATATTACTATTCTCTTAAACGGTATTAAGATTCACAATCCCCGTGTAAATTAATTAATTTCGCACCCTCGCCAGATAGACAAAGTACGGTATTAAGCTCCGCTACAGGACACGGGGTGTCTCAAATTCGGGCGGAAAATGGAGTGACTTAACCGTAGGTCCTCTTCACTCCTACAATAAGCCTAAAAAAGTAAAAGGCTTAAAAATTACAAAAATTAAAAGGTTTAAATATACATGTTCAGCAATGTTTTCCAAAATACTTCAAATAATTCGTAGTCGCGTATTTGAATCCACTATAAATCACGTCGACGTTACCAACGTACGTAGAGCTACAACATTATTGAATCGCCCAGTGCGCATTCCTTATCCACCAGACGGTAAACTGAGTGGCAACTAGCTTCATTTCCTGCCTATAATAGGTACAATATTAGATAATTATTATATATTTTGAAGAAAAAAATCTGTCATTCTTCTTTGTCTAACAAAGATTTATTTCTACTTCTTTGTCTAGAAAAGATTAGAGAAAATTAAATTAAATCAGCTTCACGCTTCAGCTGCACACAGCAGCTTAGGCAGAGGGAACCTACTGTTAAGACAGTCCGTTCCACACTTTATGCCGAAATCTTGTAAACGAACATTTTTTTTTGAAATTTCAAAAAAATCTCACCATTTAAAGAAAAAAAACAATGAAAATATTTATATATTAAAGCACAATAAAAAAACCATCGTTTTAAAACACATTTTTTCCACTTAAGAAACTCAACCTATTTCCAAAGTAATACAAATTCAGTGTACACGAAAAGCATAAAGATTACCCAGTTTATAGATTACGGGGCCGGTGATAAGCCTTCCGTGTTCCGCTTATCAGGGTACAAGGGGGTCGGTCGTGGGGGCAGGTGGTAGGGGGTTCACAGAGTGGGTGAGGTAGCCACTAATTACTGCAACTATCCAAGTTTAATTAGAGCCTAACGGTGTGTTACGCGTCAAACTATAGTCTACACAGTTTTGCAATGGCGTCGACGATGGCAGTGGCGTCTTATACTATTTTGTTGTTTTAATTGTCGTAATAAAAAACTTCTTTAAAATAATAATCTTACGTATTCTTATATTATTTAATAAAAGTTTATACTTTAATTCTATATTTCTATAGCGTATACTATAAGACGCCGTCGTGACGATGGACAGCCTATGTTTGTAAGCGCGGTGGTTTTGAGTTCGTTCTCCACTCCGGGGAATGATTAGGTATATTTAAATTATTTTCACTAGATTAGACGAAACGCGGCATTGAGCTACTCAGCACGTAGTGTCCTGAAAACTGGGCGGAAAGTGGGAAAAGGACTGTCTTAACAAGAATAAAACTTTACTAGAATATTCTTATAACAATAGATAAATTTACTTTCACTTATTCCATTTTTTTTAGCTTCACGCTATATCTTTACACGTAACAAGTAGTAGGAGACATCGGGAACCTTTCACAGGTTGTGTTAAGACACTCAGTTCCCATTAAGATATTTCCGTTTCCCAATTTCCACCAAATTCTGGAAGCATTGCGTGTTCAGTGTAGAAACTCAACACTGCACATCCCAGCGACAAGAAATAAAGATATAGCCCAGACCAGAGCGAAGAAATAATAACATTCAAATATTTAATTTCCTCTTGTGGGCATCGAACCCACTACCTGTCGCGTTTACAGTCCCACATTTATATCCCTGCGCCACGACTTACCTCAAAAATATCTATAAATTTATTTTTCACTAAATATTTATAAGTTTATTTTTCATCTTCTTCGTATATACCTTCACAGAATAAGCTTTCAAATTTAAAACAATATTGAATAGGAAATAAAAGTTTAAGACATCACAAACAAGGTAACTTTCGCCGTTGGATTTTTGATATTCTTATGTCATATAAAAGTTTTCTGTTTTAAAATCAATGAAAATATAGTCATTATATATTTTATGGAGTTAAGAACTAGCTTAAAATATGTGTATTCGTTAACTACGATAACATAGTCCAGAAGTTAACCGATAAACTAATATTGATTAAAAATTAAAAATTTAAATATGTTTTTTAACTTTTAACAGTACCCCGCATATAGAAATTTTCTTATCAAAGCAAGGAACAAAAATAGTTCCCACGAGTGGGAATCGATCTCGTAACCGCCGCGTTTACGGCAAAACGCAAAACGAAGGCCTAAAAGTTACTGTAATTTTCATGACAAATGAAAGTATAAACTTAAATTGATATCTTATTTATGTATTCACCTTCTTATATAGAGGCCATCCGTGGCACAGGAGCACAAGCGTGCGGCTATAAACGTAACAGGTTACTGGTTCGATTCTTGCTCAAGGAGATGAAATATTTAATATTTACCATTTTCCTCGCTCTGGTAACGAGGCAAAAGCGTGGAACGAGTTCCGCCACCAACACGCAATGCTGTCAGGATTTGGCGGAAAGTAGGGAATAGATTATTTTAACACTAGGTTCCCAGGTTCTCTCTGCCTGCCTCTATGCGCGGGATACAGCTTGAAGTTAAAAAAATATATATCCACCTTTATAGATATCCCAACCATTTAGAGAGGCAGAATATCCTAACCTTACATAACTAGACAAAAAATAAACAAATAAACAAAAGAAATAATTTAATCTTAAAAAACCCTATATAATTATAATTTTAGGAAGGTTAAAATGCACCACAGCTTTGTCAGCAAAGTTGTGCGCCTAAAAATGGTTATTATGCAAAGTGGCTGGCTGCTTGCTCATCGGTCTGGTGTTCTGCAGCCTAATTTATAACGTGCGGCCACCACTTTTTACTTTGTTTGAGCTTTCAAGGAGGATATTATTTCAAGTGTTCCTTTTTAAAATGCAAGGAGCATGTGTACTTCTAAAGACCTTTTGGCCTGATTGTCATTTTTAAAGAGATTTATTATAATTGAGTTTGTAACGCAGCGGTACAACACGCGACTGTTGTGAGTTCGATACCCACTTAGGCTATTTAATTATTTGCATTTCCTGGTGGTGGTGGTGTTTCGGCACTCAATATTATAATATCTCGTATACTGTATATTGTTTTACTTATTGTATGTACTGTAGTTTTAATATACCATGCATAAAAGACTATCAACCTGTCAGATAGCCAAAGTTTAAATTATATTACCTTATCTCAGAAGCTTGATAAACGCTAAGCGAGTTTTTCTATTCTCTTTACTATCCTTCGTTACCTCCTAACGGTTACCTATAGAGAATCTAATTTGCCTTCCAATTTGAACGGAATTGAATTTCTTCACGCGTCAAATGTCTTATGAGATTCAAATTTTAGCAAAATTACCGTCCGCGTCCGCTTTCTTCGATTCCCTGCCAGTGCCAATAGCCTTTACGTATTCGACTTTTGTTATTTTGTACGATTTTGACTTATCTATATTATATGTTTTTTTAAAGCTAAATAAGAGGGAACCTAGTGATAAGACAATCCCTCCGTTCATCACGTCGTTCCTAACGTGGTGAATTTCAACGCCACACTTTATCTGGTCATCATAACGAGGAAATTAAATTAATTAATTTTTCCTAGTGAAAATTGAACCTTCGCTCCGGCCACAGATCAATATATGTACATATGTAAAAACAAAACACTACTGGGACTAGCTTTTACATGAGATTTAAAATAAGTATTAGTTTTGTATAGCACATGACACAGGACAAGTAACTTAGGCCGTACATATCTTGGGATGCAATTTTCAGTAATAAATTATATATCTATGAATGAAAATGGGCATCTCAAGATCGATTTCAGACTTGAGAACGATTTATAAATACGGGTGTTAAGGTGTAAAAGGCTACGACACTATACACGGTACACTCACATCAAGTGTCAATCCGCAAAGGCAGTTGTAGATCTGCGATTGTCATTTAAAACAAAATTACAATTTAATAGGCATTAAACTCAAAATGAATCGAACCACCGGACCACGGTATTGACTACCAAACGTAAAAGCTGCGATCTTTCAACTGCTGGTCGTTAACAATCAATAACGTTTCACTCAGACGGCCATTGTTTTGCCAGACCTATAAATCTTAGGCGTTGGCATTCGGCAAAGTGTGCCAAGGCGAGGGCCAGACAGGGCTTTTACATAAATCCTATCCAGAAAAAGCTTAGTCCTCCATAGATTGATTGGTTCGTCGCAAATCACTTTTTTACGAGATTTTGGTGTAATTCGTATTATATGAGTATGTATTGTTATATTGGGTTAGGTTAGTTATAATAAATTATGTGTAATAGTTGTGGTTCTGTAGTAGTATTGGTTTTTATTATTCTTGTATTGATATGATTTGTGATTTTTTTTAAGGATTTCTTGCTCGAAGGAAACAGTTATTATTTTATTTTTTGATATTTATTAAAGTATATATTTATTATACCAGATTGATTCGTTACTTGTATTTTTAATAACATTTCACGGAGAATATTTCGGAAATATTTTTATTATTTTTCCAATTTCTGTCAATTAAGACTTATCTTTTTATAACTAAATTTATGTTTCAAATAGTTTTCTTTATCCGAAAGTTGGACTACATTATAAAGAATATGTCAATATAATTTTATAAAACAATTATGAAAAACGAAATGATAAATATCAATCCCTATATTTTATTTTATTGCTCAGTGTTGATAGTCTAAAATAAAATTTGACCAAAATAATTTCTTACCTACACTTCGATACTAATATTACTGATAAATTTGTTTGATTGCACGCGCTAATCTCAAAAATTACTGGATAGTCAATTTATTAAGAAAGGCTATATTACACCACGCTATAATTAATAGAAGCGGAATAAAAATTTTAAATGTTACAAAAATGAGAAAGAGTTTTCGTTGCGTAATACGTAAATACTCTTAGAAACGTTATTTAAACCGCGCGGGCGAAGCCGCAGGGAAGACCTAGTACAAAATAAGCGCCACAATCCACTCATAAACACCAGATATTGTCCTTATATATTTCCCCATACATTAATTATCGACAATCCTAACAGATAACGGTTACTATAATAATGTGAGAGGAAAACAAATAAATAAAGGAGTTTTATGTGGTGATTAAGTATAAGGTGACACTTCGGGACGAGGGTCCGATCACCACTCGATTTATGAGGCACCAGAGTGAAAAATGTTGGGCCCTGGCCGGAAGTGGACGGATTAATAAGTAAACTTCTGTATGCTAGTGATGTAATTTATTAATTGAAGTCGGAGGGGAGTATAGAAAATCACCACGAATTTTTTTGGGTATTGCGGTTTGCAAGTTTTTCTGATAAATAAATCAGCTTCACGCTGTATCCCGCACACAGCAGGGTAGGCAGAGGGAACCTAGTGTTAAGACACTCCGTTCCCCACTTTCTACCGAATTCTGGAGGCATTGCGTGTTGAGTGGCAAAACTCAACGCCGTGCTTACCCTCGACACCAAAGCAAAGAAATGGAAATATAAATTTAAGTAAATATTCCATCTCCTGGAGTGGGTGGGTGGTCGAACCCACAACCAGTCTGTTTTACAGTCACACTTCGTGCCGCTGCGCCACGACTGACCTCAGAAAAAATATTTGGCTTAAATATAAAATAGAATATGTCAGCAAGATATATTAGGCTTTATTACTTTTATATCTAAGGTAATAATAATAATAAATAATCATGAACAATTATAATTTTAACTACTCAAATCAGACGCATACATTATGTTTCATTTATTAACAATTTATGGTGTAGGTATCGTATTTATATATCCTCATATATATTTTGCCATCTTTACAGTTATAGAAAAACTGAACATGAAATATACGTCCGCTACGTATATTTCATGTTCAGTTTTTCTATAACTGACTGTAAACGTAACAATTGTGGGTTCGATTTCAATTCTTAGAATGAACTATTTTCATTTCCTAGCTTTAAGTTCCATTTTTCGATCGACGATGAATTTTGGCACTTAAGATGCAATATCTCAAAAATTGGGGACTGAAGTGACCTAACAAATCTTTGAGATATATTTAAATAAACAAATATACTATACAAACAAAATAACTATTAAACCGATGAATTCTTATCACCTTTAAGCGCTATTAAGAAAACTAATAGTAAGTTGGTAAATGACTAGATAGATTTACTAGCAGTCCAAGTCAGGTAGCACCTTGGCCATGTAAAAGTAAACATAAATAATTCACACCGTGCTATAAATATTTTACGAGTTTGTTACTTGTTTAAACGATACGATAGTTAATTAAATAGGATATTATAGATTTAGTAATAAATAAAAAAAATATGTTTGTACATCACAAACATATTTTTTTTATTTACCTGTGAACCTAGTCGTAATATCATTTCAATATTGACAATCTGAGATACTAAAATGTGGTTCATTATTACTAAACTAGTAACTTTATTGTGTTCAAGAAAATTCCCTTAAATTTCCCAAGAGGAGAAAAAAACGAAGTGTACGACTGTAAGCGCGACGGCTATGGGTTTGATTCCCAATCAGGCTAATAAAATTTCTCGCCCTAGTAATGAGGCAAAGCGTGGATTTGCATTCTGCCACTGGAAGAACGGAAATGTCCTGATGAGCACGGAGATTCTTAACACAGCAGCACAACAGATTCCCAAATTCCCTCCGCCTACACTATGTGCGGAATAGATACAGGCGTGAAGCTAAAAAAAATAATAAAAAATCGCATGTTAATATAAATTATTACCGACGCGATCAAACTCCACTTTGCCTACTTCGTTAACCCGCGGCCACGATTTCTATAAATACTAAATTAGAGAAACGTTTCTTGATTAGTATTTTAATTGATAATTAACTATTTACAATTCTAAATAGAAGATGAATAAGCAATTAGTGGGTATTGCTGAGTTGTGTACGTTTAAGTGAATGCAAGGAAGGATACAGCGTCTCAGCAAACGAAAGGTTGTGGGTTCGATTCCCACTCCGGTGAATATATTTTTTTCATGCGTTAAGTTTCACCACTTAATACTCAATGCTTCGAAAGAATCTTCGATTCTATATACTCCGCTATTATTGTTTAGCATTTTCTATATCTATAAAAAGATTTTTACAGAATAATACATACTTTACTATAAACATATTTACTTTAACCAAATCAAATGTACATTTTTAAATCATTTATAACATTTTAAAGAGTTATAGTAAAAGATTGTAAATAAACATATAAAAACGTATGAAAATTTCGAAAGTAGGATTTAATCCCGCTTTGAACTGAAGCTTTGAGCTGGCTGTGTAAAAGTAAAAAAAAAACTACAGTTCAAACTGCCAATTTTTTGTACGATGTTCTCTTTTTATATTAATTCATGTGGAATTTCGTGACATGAATGTAAACATTTTAAATATTTTACGTACTAAATACTAAACTAAATAAAAAAATATTGGGGCCTGTCATGGCACAGTGGCACAGTATCCGATTGCTGTAACATTGATTCCCACTTGAGGGAATGAGTATGTTTAAATAACTTTTATTTTTCCGCCTTGATACGAAAAAGGGACGACAGTCAACAAATAAAACGAAGTTCCACCACTAAATATCTCAAATACGGACGTAAAGGCCAGAACAGAGAGAGTGAGCACTAGTATAGAGATGAGACCAAATTATCACTGATCTTACCTGAGACATAGATCACAAAAAATGTAAAATAATACTTTAACGTTTAAGCAATGCTATTTATTTAAGCTATCGAATCGCTCCATCTGAGTTTTAATGCGATGGTTGTGGGGTCAATCCCTATTTATGAAAATAATAATATTTTTGTTTACTACTACTAGAGCGGGACTCTAGTAGACAAAACACGACGTTAAGTTCCGCCACTCAACACGCAATCTCTCGAAAGTTGTTCTCTCGAAACGGAGGGTTTTAAAACTAAGCTCGCTAAACTTACCTGTTAAACGAGAAAAAGCTTAAAGCTGACCTAATACACTAACTGAAAATCAAATCCAGTACCTCCCCACCCAATCACTCAAACAACACACTCAGCCATATAAAAAGGAACATATCAATCAAAACACAATTTAACGCATTAGTCCTAATAGAATATATTCACCACAAGCCATTAACCACGACACAACAGCATAATAAATCACGATATAATGAAAAATATGAATACGTATATTCGCGTATTAATTTTGCGTTTAAGCTCGACCATTAGTAGTCGTAAATAATATTGTAAGCTGGAAGCTAAGGCTGAGAGCTTTATTGCCAGCTTTTTATTGTTACTACTCTTTCTTGGTTTGGAAGTTGCAGTAAAAGTTCCCAGGTTCAGATCCGAGATGATCGACTAACGATGACAAGAGATATTTTCGAATTATTTATATGATATATGTTGGCGTTACCTGGTATCTCCGTGTGATTATAAGTATTTGTTTAGGTTGACGAACATCCACACTCGGAGTGGTCAATTAGGATTTATCTGACATTAAAACGCTATTATTGATTGTGTTTAAACGTTCCCACTTATTTGTTGAAAGTTCTTAAGAATTTAATACATTATTAGAAGCCAATGTTTTAATAATATACACCACTTAATCACTTTTTTTAAAAAAAAATGAATATACGGAAGGATATGCAATATTTCAAAATGTGAAAAAGAATATGCAATAATTCCAAATGAACGATATATACATACTCTTTAACTTTATTTACTGTTACTCTTGTCGTGCCGGCCGGTCGTGTCGCAGGAGCACAAGCGTGTGACTGTGAACGTGACAGGTTGTGAGTTTGATTTCCACTAGAGAAAATAACATACATATGTAATATTTTAATTTTTTCGCTCTGCGATGAGTTCCGCCACTCACAATGCCCCCAAGTATTCAGGTTCCCTCTGCCTTCCCGGCTATATGCGGGTAAATTAAGTTATCGTCATTACCGATATGACATTCTACCATGGACGTAGATATTAATAAGTGATATATATACAAACGTACCGACGCATCTCCATTTCAATCTGTTATGGTTCAGTCCCATGAGTCCCAGAGCCCATGGAGTATTCATACCAACAAAGTTCGCTGTCAAAGACAGCATAATTCCGGTCCGACATGGAACTACCTAGTAGTGGTGTTTAGGGTTGGCTGAGCTTGGGGATTCATTATAATAATATGTGTATAATAATGTATTTTCCATAATAGCAAAAGAATATAATCTAAAATTTTAAAAATCTTCATTTTTCGCTTGTATAAAGAAACGGTTCAGTTGCTTAAAATCACACTAGTACCTAGTACCTACCGTGCCGTGGTACCCAGTACCGTATTTTTAGATAGATAATTCCATAGTAGTATCCATATTATTGTCTGTTTCTATTTTTGAGTACATTGCAGTATGTACTATATGAACGTATGCATTGTCTCATCACGTATGATTTTATCATTTATGCAGAGTAAACTTACTCCGATTTTCATTGTTTGCTAATTCCAAAGATTAAATTAATTGATTAGCTGTATGTTTTATTCTGCATATAGCAAGATACACAAAGGGAACCTTGAAGTACGACGACACAAGACATTTCTTAATATAATTATTAGAGCGAAATAATGAAAGTAATTCATCCCGAATATATCATTAATAAAACAAATATTTAAAATAAAACGAACACAGCAACAAAACAACCCCTAACCAACCATCCCTGCCGACTAATTATTACACAAACTGCACCGTTGGATCGCAACGCGACGCTCGCGCCAATTTCCTGCAATACATGTTAAATGCTCGCCGATGGGATCCGCTTCCCTTGCTGCAATCCAACCGTCTATACTCTATACCCTGTACCCGATAGTCTGTCTGTACGTGGTACGTAATATGCGGAACTAATTTATAGTTGCAGTTCTGTATGGAGAAGTACAGAACATTTTATGTTGTTTTTAGGTCCTTTTCATTTCATAGTTTTTGTTGTAAATATGTTTGTTTGTAGGCTGTTCCTAACAAAAATAAACTTATGTTATAACATAATCTCGAAAAATTGTGCTTTGGGTGGGGAATGGAATGTCATAACAATAGGCTTCCTTTGGCTACCTTTCAATAAGCAGGATACAGTGTGACCCTAAAAGTATATACCAAAATTTACGACATGCAAGAGTAATAAGTAGTTTGCTAATTTGTAGCTATGTCAGAAATAACCAACGTTGCCGTTTTTACTTATAATAGCGGCACCGTTGAAGTCCGAGACCGAGAAAAAAAATATATTTAAAAAGAATTTATTCCCCCATATTTCGAACTCATAACCACGTTACAGTAAGGCACTTATTGCACTGCAATGGTGTAGGTACATATTGGAGCGAAAATCGATTTATAATCTGTTTAAGGGCGCCCCAAAAATACTGGTCCAGGCCCTCTTTTTGAATAAATTCCAAAAAATCACGTCTATTTGCCAAAGGGTACGAAGGGTAATGATGCAAAACACTATTATTAAATTTTACTAAAAGGTAAGTGGAAATTTTCCACCTCTCTCCTTTAATAGGTCCAGGATTTAAGTTATATTAACTTTTGAGCACTTTTACCAATAGTTTTTAGTTGTTTTAATTTGAAAATGCTTTCCAGAACTTTTCGGTAAGAGTGTAGAAGCTTAAATTTTATTGTAGAACAAAGTTAGGAGCTTTTCTAGAATAACATTGAAGTATATTCTGCTCCTTTCGTCGTACGTTTCTCCGGCAATTGTTTGGAACTACAAATAAAATTGGATGTGTAAAAACGAATCGTATTAAGAACGAAAAACGAAATGAGCAATCGTACAATATGTATGTAATACGGATTCGGATCTTACATCTTAATATGATTGACTACATGTTTTGTAGTAAATTTTTTTATTTTATTATTTTCACACATAATACGCTATCTGCCATTTGACAAACAGAACCCCTGTTTTTAACCTTTCATCTTCTTGAAGACAGTTCCTATGGATTAAAGAAACTTCAAGCCGCGCCATAATTAAACGCCATAAATAACCATGTAGTAAGTTCTCCACTTTCCAATCGATTATGACATTGCATGTTAAATGGCAGAATTCAACGTCGCGCATTATCTTACTGGTTTAGGGAAATAAAAATATTAGTATTTAAATATAACCATTACCCTGATTTAAATCGAACCCACATCATGTACCACTAAACAATATAACATAAAAACTAAAGTAGCATATACATATCATAGACCCATTCCAGTTACCTTCCAGTTCTTTCATGTAAAACATCCAATAAAGCTGTAAAAAAAATTCGCATTTAACATTATTGTGAAATATTTCGTCGGAGAATTTATTTCCACTGGAAATTGAATGTAAGTGCAACGAGAAACGCGCTTCGTGCACCAGACTATTAAACTGACTGAAATATTTGCACGCTAATATAATAATCGTCTGGTTTTTACCTAATTGTACTTGAATTAATGTTTGTTGGTTCTTGTTGTGTATCTGGTTCTTGGTGGGTTATCGGTTGTGGTATTTCTTACCTTTTCTCCATTTTTAAATTGTTCTTTGTTTTCGTAAACTATATAGTGATCTAATTTTCCCTGTTCTCCTCCTAGCAATTTCGAGTGTTCTTTTCTTAGTGGATTCTTTCACTCCCCAATAAGGTTTCTAGTACATGCAAAATTTAAGCGTTCTACGCCGTGTACTCCTATCTGTGCGTTGTCTGTAAATCAATCAATAGCCAAGAATGTTATATACTACAGAAAGAAATTCTAAAGAAATTAAATTAAAACAAGTACTTCTTGATTAACTGGACCGTTCGTATGTAACATTTATCACAATACTAATATTTATTTATAAATAGTAAAATTTATGTAAAAATAAAATATAATATTTTTTCAAATCGGGTTTCTCAATATAAACTCAAACATCTTAGTTTTTACAATAATAACAAGACGATCTTGAATAAAGCAACCAGCAAAAATGTTGCTCTGCACCAAGAAAGACACTAAAGATAATCCCCCATACACACATCGGGAATATTTGTATTTTATAAAAGCTTTTAAAAGATTACCATTATAAATGTACCGTGGGACTTATTTTTTTTGAACTCCAGAGATTGAAATCGATTGGACATAAATAAAATACTGCATTTCAACTAAGAAGCTTAGAATATTAATTTGGCTTAAAGACCGCGCAATAAAGCCTTTTAATTAAGATCACCATTTTATCTAACAATAAAATAATCTAGACTGGAACTGGAAGGTAGAAAGCTTGGAAGCAAAATCTTAATTACGTAATAGCTTTGATGAAATATTTTTTATGTATAGCTGTATGTTTCATTCTATAATAAAGATTTTGAATAAGAAAGAGAATAGACAATGGTATTAAAGTTTTTAAAAGTCTGGTTTTAATGGGAATTTATAGAATCCAAAAAAAAATTCAAAACAAAATTAAGTTATATTATATTTCCACACTTTATCCCAAGAAAGGTGTTTCAATCACAAATATATCGCATTTTGATATTATAGTAGTTATAATTAAGTGTAGTGTGGCAGAACTCAACGCCGTACGATTCTTTAATCAGGTTTACAATGTAAAAAGTTTTAATATATGTTTTGCTTAAAAGAATGCTTAAAAATAAAAACATTGCTTTAAGTGCTGACTCTATATATATCACGTTGATTCGGAAGCATACTAGCTGTTACAATGGTATCAACTTTGTTGTTGATTAGAGGTTTTCTATAAACAAATTTTACTTTACATTAATAACTACTTTGGCCAAATGTCAGAGTTTACCATAATTTGTCATTTTGATCTTTTCTGTATATGTATTAATTTATTATAACTTTCAATAGAAATAAAAAAGTTATCGTCTTCACAATTGTCGTCTCTTTGATCTGCATAAATTATTGAATAGCAACGAAACTCCACTCCATTGTGATGTAAAGAAATTGAGAATACTTCAACAATATGTGTGTGTGTATGTATGTATGCATGTATGTGTGTATGTATGTATGTATGTGAAGTCGAACAAATTGACAAAAGCGACACATGTATTGAAATTTACTGGGACTTGGAACTTGTCTACCGGCAGCGAGTCATATTATCAAGTTTAGGCCGTTATGTCGCGTCTTGAGTTACGGTTTGGTTATTTGTATTATATTGTATAGAGTTGGCCGTAAAGGATTTATTTATATTTCCTTTTTTATAAATAACAAGCCAAAGAGACCTCTCACTAAAACATTCTAAGCAATCGAAATTTACTAGAATTCTATTGATACTTAATAAGAATTAAAAATTTGAACATGGCAGGATTTGAACCTGCGCCTCTTTGGAAACCGTCCAAGAAAAGAATTCTAAAAAAATAAATAAATCAGCTTCACGCTGTATCCCGCACACAGCAGGCAAAGCGAACCAGAGTAGGAGTTCTGGAGGCATTGCGTGTTAAGTGACGGAACTCAACGTTGCGCTTAGCCTCAACACCAGAGCGAAAAAATGTCGGTCTTACAGTCACACTTTGTACCCCTGCGCTACGACTGGCCTCAATTATAGAGCTCATCATCATCATATCATTGTAAATATTATCGGTTTTTGTTAAAGATGAAATTTACACCGACGAACTATATTTTTTGATGATTTATTAGTGTTGATTGGTTTCTATATGTGGTGTATCCCACATGTGGATTTTACCACGTGGTTTCAAACCCCCAAACATTCAATTTACAGTCAGACATATCAGAATCAGATCTACTGCGCCACAATCACATCAATGTCAATACATTTTCCCATAAACATTCTTATTTCCATTCCACCACTGTCAAATATTCACAAATACCAAAATAAACAAAGTATTCCGCTATTTAAAGTGCAGTCCAACTTCCTCGAGCTCAATTTCAAAATAAAATCTGGTCACGTTACGTGGCATATGCTGTAAGTTGGTCTCGGGCGGCGGAACTTTTTGAGACTCAATCGGGAGGAACTCGATTGCTTATATAGCGTTAGGGGCTCGGACAAACAAAAAGCAATCTTCGAATCGTATTAACGTATGCGTTTTGATTATTTTTTTACTAGAAAATTTTGTGTTATTTGTACGAGGTTTCGGATTAAATTTTTGTTTTTGAAATGAGAGAGAGAGAATTTGAAATGAGTAAAAATATTTACTTTAAAGATTTTTAAGCCACTCGAGGAATTGAAATATTTAATATTTTCATTTCCTCGCTCTGTTAATGAGGCAAATCACGGCGTTGAGCTGCGCCACTCGAAACGCAATGCCTCCAAATTTCGGCGAAAAGTTCGGATTGTCTTAACACTAGTTTCCCAGATTCCCTCCGCCTACGCTGCTATGTGCAGCATAGTATAAATATCGTGAAAGTATAATATAATAGGCAGAGGGAATATAGATTTTAAACACTCCGTTTACCACTTTTCGCCCTATTTTCAAAACATTTTATGTTGAGTAGCGAAACTCATCGCCGCGCTTTGCATTTAAATAAGGTAACACATAACTTTGGCTATGTTATGTTTTAATGATAAAAATTTACTTTAATTGCAAAAATAACACATAGAAGATAAGAAACACTACTAAATTTGAAAACATGTAATTAACATTACAAAAGTCTTAAGGATGAAACACCACTCAAGAGACACAGTGGTGTCTCATCCTTAAGGTTTTTCTCTCTCTCTCTCTCTGCACTGTTATTCTCTCTATACTCTTTAAATCTCTCCAGTAATAAATATATTTACTTGCTATATGTAGAATGCATGCAGCATGAAGCTAAGAAAATAATTTGGCATTTATATAAAAGTTTCCAGAAGCAATTTTCGTAGTGTACCAACAATATAAGCCGGTTAACACAAACAGACGTACAAAAACAACGATTTCAATAAAAACTTTTAGTAAAATGAAATCTTGATATTAAACGCAGAGTATAGGAACTGAGTTTTAGCGACGAAACTACCCCAGTCCTTGGCACAAACCCCGAATAGGTGTTAGTAATACCACTGTGCTCGGAATATTTGATTTAATTTTCTTCCTCCTTTAGGTATGCAAAATTTTAAAAGATTTTTGTAATATTTTAAAGTGTTTTTCGCACATGTTCTAGTACCTACAATTGTAACGAAATTTAGTTAGTTTAGTCTACCTGTAAACGCTATCTATGGTTGTTAGATCGATTATCCCTAGGTTGGATGATATTTTTTTTTTCGGCGTTGAGTTTCGCCATGTAACGTGCATTGCCACGAAAATTCAGGGAAAATTGGGAGATAGAATATCTTACATTTACCTAGTACTAGTGTAAGCCTCACGATCATTTAAAATATTGAAAAGAAAATTCTCCATACATCCATCTATATTGTCGTAATGGATATCATCTCTCGAATCAGATTTCCATCACTGCTTATCCGTGAATTGTACAGACAGCGGCACAGGTACATACCACTTTTATACCTAGGTGCTTACTATAAGATCCAAAATGCATCGCCCACTGTATGCCCGGCGAAATGAAAGAAGTAAATACACGCTACGAAGATTGAAGAATATCGAATGTGATTCCAATTGATGGCTTATTTCATGGAGTTATCCGTTTAAATTAAACGAATAAGTTAAGGACGTGGGTTAGTTGTATGTTTAACTTAACATTTTTTCAATCATATTAGAAAGTTGGTTTATAGGCAATGGGAGCCTTGTAATAATAGACAATGTTCGCCACTTTTCACTCAAATTTGACACATGGCGTATTAAGTTGCGAATTTTAACGCTGCGCTTTGTTTAAAAGAGCTAGAAAATGAAATTGTCCATCGTGGGCCAAAACGTGCGACGGTTGCATGTTCGATTCCCACTCGTGGGAACGATTTTTTTTCAATTCCTGGCTCCAGTAAGGACATTAAGAGTTACATTGAGTTCTGCCACTCTCGAACACACTATGTGTGTCGAAAATTTAATGGTGCGTGGAGAACAGAGTATTTCAACACTAGGTTAGGTTGCTTCTGCCTACTTTACTATTGGGTAAAAATCGTTTCATATGATATTTAAAACTACAAGACTCACAAACAGTCACATACAAAATTTATATATTCTAAACATTCTAAACCTTAAAATAGATAAGAGATATAAAACTTTAATATTCACGTCTGTATTTCATTTTATGTTTATTCAGTATCCAATGTCCGGTTGTTTGTCGGATGCGAAAGCTCTTTGAAATGAAAATATAAGCGCATTTTTGATTTATTGAATTTTATTGTGCTTATAGTACTGGGAAAAAACTATTAATAAACTAATACACAGACACCCAGTTGCGCAGTGGCACAGCGAAAGTGCGACGGTTGTGGTTCGAATACGAGTTGGGGGGAATAAAGTGTTTTTATTATCTTCGCTTTGGTAAGAAGAAAAAGCGCGGCGTTGTGGTTCGCCACACAACATTTATTTACTCAGTTATGTTCTATTTATTTACTCAGCTATATATAGATTATATGAGAGATAGCACTGACATTACTAAACTATAAAATAGTACATAAATTAACAATGATTTCTCTGTTTCCCTATTTCGGTAAAAAAATCGCAGGGTTTGCTTCCACCACGAACGCGCATTGCCCCGAACTAAGACGGAAAGTGGAGAATGGACTATACTGGCACTAGGTCCTTTTTACCTACCTTGGATACATTACACCCTACGCAGGGCACTTATGTAGTGAAGCTGAAAAAGAATATTATATAAAAATAACTGGAATATTGGAAATTATGTCACATTTCACTGTCCACTTGGTCCCAAGCCATGCTTGTTGCGTTCCAACTATAATATATTTTGGTATTTATGTATTTTGAACGAGAATACGTTGTCGCCGGACGATCTGTACGGGCGACCAGTTAAGTAGGTCAAATAAATTTCATAGGATAACCTTACAGCAACAACTTTATCTATATTTTATCTATCTTTATCTATATTTTGTTTATCTGTACAGTGTTTATAGAAATCTACGTAAAGTGGAATAATATATAAGATATGTTTTTTTTAGCTTTAGAATGTATCCCGCACATAGCAGGCAAGGCTACGGGAAAATTG
Organism: Heliconius himera; assembly: GCA_021202915.1. NCBI lineage: Eukaryota > Metazoa > Arthropoda > Insecta > Lepidoptera > Nymphalidae > Heliconius > Heliconius himera. Next base: position 1,988,140 of record JAJHJA010000046.1, read on the forward strand.
TATTTATTTTATTCTCGTTTTCCCAAATTGGTATACTAACGCCCAATATTAATAACCTATCTCCAACGTCAATCAACGCCAATCTCTAGATTGGATAGATGTATGAAACAATCTAAGATTGACGTTGGAGATAGGTTATTAATATTGGGCGTAAGTGAGTTCCGCCACTTCCTGCAATGTCTCGAAAATGTGGCAGTACGTGGAGATAGGAATGTTATGTTCCATCTACCTACCCTGCTAAAAAGTTGAGGCCGTCGTGGCGCAGGGGCACATGCACACGCGTGTGACCGTAAACGCGACTGTTGGGTTCGATTTCCACTTGGATGAAAATTAGTTCAGTTGGTGAAATATTTAATATATTCATTTCCTCCCTCTCGCAATCAGGCAAAGCATGGCGTTGAGTTCCGAAACTTAGCACGCAATCCCTCTAGGAGTAGAACATAATAAATCTATTGTTAAGCTGTATGATGACGAATAGAGTATCCTCACTCACAAAATGTGTCGAAAAACTTTACATAATTAATGATGATACAGATGTCTACCACCAAGCTCCAACTTACGAGGATCGTAGACTCGATTCCCACTCGGGAGAATTAATATTTTCATTTGAGTTGAGTTCCTCCATACAACGTCTCGAAAATTTGGCCAAAAGCTGGAACGGAACTTAACTACTTAACACTAAGTGTACCCTGCTATAAGCGGGATACAGCGTGAAAAAAAATCCCTCAAAATCTACATATATAGCTTACATAGACACAAGCATGAAGCAACACCCACATCAGCATCCGTATTCCGTATCATTTCCGAGATTACTCTCACAGACACGCCTATATTCGCTAGGGATTAAGTTATCGATTCTATCACATAGCGAGGTATCGTAGCACAGATTTATGTAGATAATCTAGGTTCTGGTGGAATATATGATAAATCTGAGAACGGGATTTACGATCCTATGAATTCATTATTCGACGACGGTTTGACGGATGAACGGCTTTTTTTTTTATAGATTTTACTTCGGTTGTATTGTTTTAGTTTGTTAACCGATTTCTAAAAGAAAGAGGTTTTTACGACTTTTCAGTTCAATAACAATATTATTTTATTAAGTTTTCTTATTATTTTTCACAATTTATAGTTTTATAGCAATTGTGAACACTTTTACATATTCTATCAATGTAATGCCGTCGGTATTACCAAAACGGTAATAGAAATGTGACATTTCATATAAAAACAAATATTGTTTTACAGCATGCTAATTATTTTTAAAGATGAAACAGAATATTAATAGTTAAAACACTTGTATTGTTTTTTTTAAATTTGCCATTTTGTTATCAATGTCATGTAATGTCCTAATAAAGATTTGGTGCGCACGAGACCGTGTTTATCTGCTTGTATCAGTGAATGTATGTATGAATGAACGACTGTATGTAACGACCAAATGTACGTATGAAGGATGAGCTTATAAACTCATACACTACAATATTAAATATCTAATGATTAATATGTTAAATTCCAGATGAAGTGGACGTGATCGGCTACACGTCGAACCAGAGCGACAGCGAGTCGCTGGTGTCGGGGCACAGCGGCGACAGCGGCGTGGTGGCGCGCCGGCGTCGCCGCAAGCATCGCGCGTCGCGGTACACTAGGGTGTAGGTACGATGTCCGCTTACACTATTTTTATTATAAAACTAGGATAGAAAAATATCTGTTCAAGAGATGACGAGGCTTGTACTCTGGTATTTGACTGATCTAAAATGAAGAAGACCCATTTTTCAAGAAAAAGACAACCCAAGACGATTCATTAGAGCGGTTAAAAAACCAATTAAAGATTAACAACATTTATGGAAAAATGTATTTCATCACAATGATGTCATAATTAAAAAAAATCTAAAATGAAATCAGCTACAAGCTGTATCCAGGCAAGCAACAGGGAGCCTAGTGTTAACACACACACTGAATTCTGGAGGCATTGTGTGCTAAGTGGTGGTTCAACGCCGCGCTTTGCCCCAATACCAGAGCGTAGAAATGGAAATATACATTTAAATAAATATTTCATTCCTTCGTGTGGGGATCGAGCCCACAACCTGTCACGTTTACAGTTACACTTTGTGCCACTGCGCTATACCTGTTTTGTCATTTCTTTTATAAGAATTTCAAATCGTCAATGAAATCTATTAAAATACAATAATTAATTCTAAAACTCCCTACGTAAGCGAAATGTAGACAACAGCGAGTCTTAGTATTAAGTTCTTTTTATGTATTTTTACCAAAACGGCAAAGATTTTGCATTTGTCAAATTCGCTTTATTTTTTTAGTTTGCTATAATAAATAAAATTTATAAATTTAGTAATAAATATATAATTGCTTCTATAGTTTGTACTTTACAATATTTTAAAATATTATTCTCCCATTCAGGTCAAGCTTCTTCTGTTGTACTCGGATTAGAACCCCACTCGGAAGAACGATATTATTGCAATCAATTTAATTTCTCTGCTTTAATAGACCAAGCGCAGCGTTGAATTCCACCATTTAATGCTATTGCGTGTTACATGGCGGTATTCAAATGCATTGCAGAATTCTGCGGAAAGTATAGATGGCGTTTTGACTAACCACCCAACTAGTTAGAACAATTCTTTTTTTATTATTAAGTATTTTAAAAAATACTCAAAATTCTAATAGTATATAACTAATTAATTTGTTATAAAAAGATGAATTATCGTATTTAATTAATTAACACATAGATATTTATTTGCAGGTGAGCGATGCGCGGCGCGAGCGCAAGGCGCAGTTACTTCTTATAAAAACAAACGTAGGACATTTTGTTGGTACATATATTGAGGCGAATGTTGTTCGTGACTGAGTGGGGAGTGTCTTCTGATGCAGAAATACATTAATATATAAATAAATGTTTAAATAAACCACCACCAACCGACCCCCACTGCCCTGACAGTGGTCTGGATATGTCTGGGCATGTCCTAGACTGGTCTGGATACGTTTGGACATGTCTGAATATGTCTGGACATGCCTGTATATGATTTGTATCAAGTGACCAGTTGTGAGATGCGCCCGCGCCGATTATCATACACACCTAGTACAAAATTGCCAAAAAAAAGTTTATTTTTCTCCTATTCTCTTCAAAATCGTTCGGACTCGCTTTCATCACAATGGGGCCAGCATTGTATTATCACGCCCCATATCACACATTTTTTTTTAAATCGTCTATTTATAAATTTCACGTTTACGTTCTTTAGTACTTATTGTTATTTCCACATTGTATAGATATCAACTTTATATTTTGTATATAAAATATATTATATATTTTTTTCTTGTATAAATTAATTGAATAGATATATGATTTATATTTGCGTTTTGTGAAATTATGTAATTTGTATTTTTTGGGTTCTTCAATAGCGGCCCACCAGGTTATACTTATTGTTCTAACAATTGATTGATGAAGGTACTCAAGCGATTCTGGGACTTATTTCGTCGTTGATCGTTTTCTGTACCCATCTTTTTTCATACGAAATGCTGTCTCTTACAAATTTGTTGATCGTAAATTATGGTTACCTTTGTCAAAATATATTTAATTTATTTTAAAATCGCTTACAGCATAGTATAACCATATTTTATTTTATTATATTATTTTCGTTACATATTCGGTTATAAGGTTATTTTCGAATGGCAACAATTTTTCTAGAGAAAGCAAAACGTATGAGCATCGCGGACTAACATCGTATTGTTAAGTATTAATATTGAATTTTTTATGATCTCACTTCATTGTCACAGACCTCTGCGAGTAATATGTCGTTTTGTTATTATTTTTTGAATATTTTTGTTCTACGTTGACTAAAATGTTTGATTTTAATGATATAAAATATCTAAATACCATCAAAATCCGTCCAGGGTAACTTTAGTTTGAACATCGATTGGAATACAATTAAAGTACAAAATTTTTTGTTATCTGTCCAACAATTGCAGACAAAAAATTATAACAATTTGACACAATTACTCGCATAGTTTATTATCTATGTGTTACACATACCAAAAATAATATTATATTGAATGGAAAACTGGACAATACAATGTCGATAGAAACTCTGGAATATCTAGAAGAATCAATATATTTTTGTTATGACTATTCTATCTTGTAATAAATTGTTAATTCATTTTACTGAGTGACTGGTTTCATTGTTTTTTTTAATTCGGTGGGTTCTCTTTTCATATGCTTCTTCCCACGGAATGTACATTTTTTTCATATTGTAAATTTTTTTAGGTATGGATGTTATAATAAGTATAGTTATTAAAGTATGATTATTGAAATGACAGTCTGATCTCTTAAGATAATATGTTATCTGTGGCGGCTGAGCCGCGTGTGTCCGTCGGGCGCTTTCGCTAAAAAACTTGTCACGTTCGAAATTCGCGCCAAAACCTCTAATTCGACAGTTCATTGCCATGTTTGTTTATATTATATAGTTTAATTGGTTGAAATTGAATATTTATTAATGTTTTTAATTCAGTGCGAAATTGTTATTGTCAACGAGTAAGTCTAGTCGAATTGAAAATTGATATATTTATTTAGATTCTTATTAATTCGATGTTCGTTTCGGCGCGAGTTTCCTGCGGCCTCGTGCCCGATGTCCTGCAGCTACGAGCTGCGGCTTCGAGAACTCATCAAAGAATAACTAAATACTCGATGGCCGCAGCGCGGCTGTCACTTCCTGCCTCCTGTCTTTAAAAAAATTATATCACAAAGTATATTTATTTAACCGTGCTCTGTCCACTTTGTACGACGTACCAGTGTTTGCTTCGCGCCGTCGATCGACGCCGGCCGCGCGTGTAGGGTAAGCGGCGACGGGACGCTTAAAGAGTACAAATTCAGTATAAGCCCCTACTTGAGTGTTAATTGTAACATTAATTTTAATCACAAAGCAGGGAGAAGGTGCCGTCTGAACTGACGTTGGACGAGTGTGCGCGGGCGATAGTCGCCTCTGCAGTCTGCCTTCGATGTTGTCTCTTCCTTAACGAAATTATCTATCCTATTGCTACAGTGAGTTTGTTTTGCGTATCTTCTCAAGTTCTCGTTAGCGATGCCCACAGTGCACAGAGGTGGAGCACGGCCACCACTGTAACGATAGGATGTGCGTCGCTAGTACGCGCGTATCTCATTAGATAAGAAGTGTTATTAGAAACAAATTGCAACGGACCCCGCCCGCGGCCTCCGCCTCGCCCTTAGTCGCTGTAAAATTGTTAGTCCGGCATTGTAAAAATATCACCGATTTGTAAATATTTCGAGACAAAATTTTTATACAAATTATTTCATAGATATATACTCGGACCAAGCAGAGGGAGCGGCGGCGGGCGGGCTACTACAGCGGGCGCTAGTTACTTTATTAAAAGAAAATTCTAGAAAGAAGAAAGAAAAGATCACAAGGAAAAAATTAACTCAAAGTGATCTCCTGTCCCTTTTAATGTGAAGGAGTGTTATTTTATTCCTTTTTTTTACTCGAGAACATAATAAAAGTGACTAGAGCCCGGTAATTTCTTATATATGTTGTTAAAACGCAGTTGTGTCTGATCGTAGAGGCAAAACATTAGGTATTCTGACTACTGCTGGTTCTGATGACTTGGCAGCATTATCTATGTATTTGACGAAAAAGCACATATAATTTACTATATGTAAAAAGTTATAGAATTAATTTAATAAAATTATAAATAAATATTTTGTTTTGTATTATTTTTATCACCTTTTATGAGCACTTTCGAAATTCTTATTAACATATGTTATATTAATTAATTAGCAGTGCCCGCAACTTCGTTTACACATATCTATCTATTTATCTATATCATAATAAAAAACTAAAAAAATGTCTGTTTGTTGTTTGTCTTTGGCTATATTTGATTTTGACTTCCATATCAGATATAGAAATCTGATATAGAAACGTAGTATATAAGAGATGATCATTTTTCATTTATATATAGAGATTAAATTTCTGAACCATAACGTACTTAGGTAGCTTCACGCATCGCATTTTTCAATTACCTATTGCATTCTTATGAAAAATCATCAAAATTTATTCAAGATACAGAATCATAGATTTTTTTTGGGAAGCAGAATATGTCTTTTTCCAATATATTCAAAAAAATTAATGAATTATTTCTTGTCATCAATTTTGTAATTTATCAGAACTTGACAGTTCGTTGTAAAGAGGGTCTTTTATATATTTTAACACAGAACTTCAGCATGCATATTGCGAATATAATATTTATAATATGGCCACTAATTTTGAATACACACATCTTTTCGTTACTTTGGTGACAGTTTAAGCTTTTATTCTCTCTCTTTATTCAACACGTTTTCTCTGTGTATAGCTTAAAAAAATAAAATGTTTTGTCACAAAGTCGGAAATGGAATTACTTCTAAATGGAACGTAATACGGTCAACAGATGAATGATATCTAAATAAATTCAATGAGGTAGGATAAGTAAAGATAAAAATACTTATATTTTTCGAAATTTTCACAATTTTCTTTTTAAGTTACTAAGTTACTCTTCCTCAGTTACTTAGTACCTTAACAGCAATTGATTAAATAAAATAAAAACAATGTTTAGATAATATTTTATTTCTATACATTAGATACAATAAAAACATCGACCAGCGATGGACAAGACACAATTTTAACAAAACAATTAGCGTTAAATCGGGTTTAACATTGATTTACTTATTAACTGATAAATCGCTCGAGTAAATGCGCTTACATTCCGATTTAACGTTAGAGATGAAGTAAATAAAGTCAAGTATTAAAGTCAGAAAACGTTCTCGAACGTATGGCTTAGTGGTCAGTGTGCCTAGTCGGTTTCCAGAAGGCGCGGGTTCGAGTCCGGCTACGTTCAAATTTTTAAACGTTTTTTAAATAAGTATACCACAAGATATTTATTTCACAAATGCTTCGTTAACTAAAGAAACAATAATGATTACTCAGTTATGGTAGGGAGAGAGAACTTAATGTTAAGACTCGAACGGAAAGGATCGAACCCACAACCAGTAGCGTTTACAGTCACACCTTGTGCCCCTACGCCACGACTTATTTAGTTGTAACAATCCATATTCTAATCAAATATAAACTTTTGTGACTTTAACATTTACTTCTTTATAAAACGTCAAAATGGCACCAACCACAGATTATACACAAAATACAATTATGATATTTCAACAAAAAAAAATGTATAACTAACTTCGACCATCCATTTTAAGATATAACCTAGAAATATTTGTGCTTTTTATTATCTTACTACAATACCTACACAAATTTATCTATATTGAGTATTTAAATTACACTAAAATAACATTTTATATAACAGAAACACGTAATATTTATTTATTTATTTTATCATTTTGCGTCAGTGTACGCTGTTAAGCTCGCGTGATCACCCTAAGGGTCGTCTGGTCTTTTATTCATAATAAGAATACATATTATATTATATACAAAAAATACAATAAAATTACTAATCTTTGGCAAAACTTTCATTTGGAAGCTTTGGTATTTAAACATTGGTAACAATAATATAAAAAAATAAAAAATGTTTGGAATGTAATAAATGAATTACTTACAAAATAACTATATTTAACTAATTATAAATGATAATAAACATTTATTTGAATGAAAAATGAAAACTTAACCCGTAAAAATTAAATGAAATATATTTTTTTAGAAATATTAAGTTATCTGCCATTATAGACTGCATTATTGCATGTAAATAAAAATCCACAGGAAAAGAAAATAAAGTAGGTAACCATAAGTACTTATTTAAGGGTTAAGCAATGTACACATATATTAGCACGAACATTAAACTTTAAAACAATTACAGTACATAATATGTATATATTATATGTATAGAAGACAGTAAGTACTAAATGAATAGTCAGAAAATAGAAAAATATTTAGTTTTACTTTTAAACGTCTTTTAATCATTAGATTAAAATTAAATGATTAAAATCGACACACACCAATTCATTAAGCACTTGGTAACTTACTATGAACACAACTTTACAATAACTATATAATATTTAACAGAATTAATAGTTTTCGTAATGTTTTTAATTTATTTGGAAGAGTCAGTATTTTCAAACAAACACAATAAAAAAAATCCAAAGGTACAAAATATACACACAAATCGACTATCAAGCTAACTTTAAATTATTTTTTTTATTAAATTTTATTTAGTATTAACGTGTTTTATTTAATGAAAAAAAATATAAGAAAACAAATTACTTGACTCGAGTCGAAATAATAATATTATATAAAATATAAGAATTAATAATCCGTAAAACACAGATACAACAATACCAAAACACTACACCGAACCTACACTATCTACTAGGAATTAATACTAGGATGAGCATATAGGAATGTGTTTTGATTTAAATACACTAGACCTTTGGCTTTTAAAGCTGCTAATTTTGTGTGTTGGTTCAATTTTATGTTAGAACAACATGGAATAATAAGTATTATTTTTAGTTAATACAAATAATAAACATTTTTACAATGTCTTTGCTTGAAATTATATTAAAAACTTAGTTATAAAAAAAATATATTATTCATTTGTTCTGTAAGTTTTTATTTATATTTTTCGTGTTGTAAACGAAATGTTATAAAGATGATAATTAAATACATTTCCAACATCCACGTGAACAGTATTATAAAATTTTACTTCATGATCAATTGTTTTAGTAATTATAGTTACCAACAACATGTAAATATAAATTAATGCTAACTAAGCCAAACAAAAAAAATATACACGAAGGAAAGACAAAAAATGTACTAAAAAGTATTTGCAAACATACATAAGAATTGACCCAACAAACAAAATTACCAAAAAAGTATATATATTAAAGATTAAGAAAATTTAACATTTTAAACGATATTACAATAATAATTTTAATGTATATATACACATATATAACTAGAATAAAACTACTAAATATGGAAGAAAAATATTATTTTTTCCATGTTTTATACATTTTTTTTCTTATAAAGACTTTCAATTCCTTCAGAACCTAAGTGTAATTAGGACATAATTTTTACTAATTTTGGATACATTTAATTATCAACAAATTTTAAGTTAAGTAAACTGGGCTTTGCAATTTAAAAAAAATAACGTTTTTTAGAATACCATTAAAAAATATACATAAAAAAAGAAATCGCCAAATTGATATTTTATGAACTAAAATTAGTTTGTTTTTTATTTTATAATAAAAATAATCGTCCAGTTTCATGAACATAAAAAATTATTAGTTTATTTAAATAATTGTAATTACAATTGATGAGATGAGATTAAACAGGTCATTTTTAGCTTTAGCAAGAACAATTTTAAAATAACTTTTTATAACCTGTTATTTTTGTTTTTTTTTACCATTTTAAGGAAATAACGTTGTAAAGATACTATTTAATAAATATTTACTACAAGCGATTTTAGTGTAGTATCACGATTTTTTTCACTAGTTTTTAATAATACTAATATTATCATTTAGATCTCTCTTCGATTAATTTGAACGACATTTTTTATCTTAATATTATTATTATATTTAAATAAGTTTATTTTTAATAACATACTTAAATAAATATACCAAATTAATAAGATCCATTTATTGAAATAAATCTTGACTACAATTATGATAATATAAAATACTATTAAAATACTAAAAAGAAATAAAAAATAAAGCTTTCCAAGCATTAATACATATAACATTTTAATTTTACAATAATTATATTATGAATAACATCTCTCTTTCCCAACCAATTCAACTTGCAAGAATATTGCACGCAAGAATACTTAATTGCACGAATCCAATTACATCACATTTAAATCTGTAAGAATACAATGATAACTTGCTGATGTTAATGCAAGATTAATCTTCTGGAATGTTTTATTGCAAAGCGAGTTTGCAAGAATGTTGCTCAGATCGAACGCAACTTAGTTTATTCTTGTAAAGTAACAAGAACACGCAAATTCATTTACCAGGCAATTTTGCAAGAATGTCACATATTTAGTATATATTACAATTATGGCTTACTTATCGGAATCTTGTACTAATTTAACATTGTCATCATCACGGCGGTTGGCGGGTCTTCGAAGTGGTCTTGGTTGTAATATGGAAAATCTTTCGTTTTGTTGTGAATTTGTTTTTTTACTAAGAGCTGTACGGAGGTGGCTTTCACCTGGAAATAATAATGAATCTATAATTTTAAAAATGTTCATATGCCAAAAAGAAATTACATTTCATGCCCTTTAGCTTATATGAATAGAAATACTCTTGCACGGAAAAAAAAAAAAAATATAATTGAAATATGTACCAATAATACATAGGTATAAACTTTAACTGAATAGTTTAAATGATTTTTAACGTATGCAATAGCATACGTTAAAAATCATTTAAATATTAAGATTTATATTGAAATAAAGCCGTCGTTGCGCAGAGGCACAAGCATCCGATCTGTAGACACAACGGTTGTGGGTTCGATTCCCACTCGGGGTAATGAACTATTTAATGTTGTCATTTTCTTGCTCTTCTAGTAACGAGAGTAAGAGCGGCGTTGACTTACGCCACTCAACATAAAATGCCTTGAAAATTCGGCGTCGAGGCGAGGCGTCGTCATAACACTAGATTCCCAGGTTCCCTTTATCCTGACATGTGCGGGACAATTTGAAATTAAAAAAATAAAATACTATATCAAGTAATCAAGTATAATAAAAAGCCATGTTTTCTCCCCAAAAGTATCGCGTGTACTGGCAAAATATTTTGTGCTTATTAGCATAGAAGTTAAGTTCCGCCATTTAATTATTTTGTAAATTAGAATCTTGAAACACTATTCTCTCTATCTACTTATATTGCCCAGAGAAAAATTATATGACACTTAACAAAATGAAAATTAGTGACGAAAATAAGTCGTGGTGCGTGGGCAACGGAGTGTCTTAACTTGGGTTCTCTCTGCCTATCCTGCTATACCGGATACATCATAAAACTATAGAAAAAGAAATTGTATAAGTAAAAATAATTAGTTTCTACCTGGCAAAGACAAAGGTCGCCCACACAAAGTGAGATCGTGGGCTCTCGGCGACGCAGATCTCGATGACCGTGGACGACTTGGAGTATTATTATTTTTTGCTTCATCGCTACGTGGACCGCGTCGGGGAGACCTAGATGGTAGTAGCTCCTGTAATACGATATTTTTTTTATATTTTTACTTAATTGACATTTTGCAGTAGGGTCGATAAATCGTGGTCGCTCTCAACCTAGTTGTAGATGGCTGCGTAAAATTGATTTCAGGATTTTTCATACTTTTGATTATTTTGTTCCCGAACGTGAGTGAACAGTACGCAGATGTTCTAAAAGCCTAAGTTTATTTCGGCCACGACTCGTCAATCTTAGTACAGTACTTTAATATTATAAATGACATTAATGATATTACAGACAAATAAAAAATTAAATTAGCAATAGTTTTTTACATATATGGCGCACGTTCACTTACTCTTTGACAACATTAGAAGAATTATTAGAATATAGATTTTCTAAGTGTTATGAGTAGTTAAAATAAAAGATTCTAATATACACAACTGTTACAGGCAATAATTATAAAAAGGCAGACAAAATTTACTTTGTTTTAAATTTCAATCGTGGGAATTTAAATAAATTAACGATATAAAATATGCAAAGTTGTTACATTCGAATACCCATAGGTTTAACAAATTTAGAAAGTTTGTTTCATAGACGTAAAAATCTAACTAAAAAGGAAATTGAGGTAAATTAATTTTAAAGATTAATAGTAAATTCGTAGTAGTCGTTCAAACCTCATAATAAGTAAATTTATCACTAAAAATGTGATAGGTCTATATTTAATAGAACTATAATAAATTAGCACAAAATTATAATGCAATATCTATATCGAATACTCAGTAAACAAAACACACCAAGCATATAATATAAAATTTTAAGCACAAAAAGCCATGCAAAATGAGCGAAAGAAAAGAAACAATCACATCCTATAGAAATCTATACTAAGCTGAAGAATTTTTGTGATTAAAAACGCCAATCTGAGGAACAAGTAGTTCAAATCGAATATGTTTGTGTTGTTTGTCGAGAAAAACTAATTAAATTAGATGACATTAATAGGTTTGATGTAACCCACTGTACTTGTAATCAGAGTTACTCCACACATAGGCCCGTATTTATAAATCGCTCTTAACTCTGAGATAGATCTTGCGAGCGATTTTGAGATGCAGTCATTCATAGATTATATGTTGATGTATATGTATGAACAAAAACGGTATGTAGACATTTTATAAATACGACAATTTATAAATACGGGTCTTAGAGTGTGTCATGTGTCATATACAATCTATATATATAAAAGGACTTGTGCTGACTGACTGAGGTAAGACGCACGCAGAGCCGTAACCGCTGATGGTAGAAACGTGAATTTTAGGCAGATGTTTTTTTTTATATTCTGGACATCCACTAAGAAGGGATTTTGAAAAATTTTAGTCCAGGTAACAACAACACTTAAAGTAACTTAACCCTAAAGGGACGAAATAGGGGTTGAAAGTTTGTATGGTTTTTTTTTAAATTGGCACCGATTCGTATAAAATTTTAAATGCAAACTCTTAAAAATATTTCATTGAACACGTGTTTCATGATTTTTAAGAATTCACCCCCTAAGGGTTCAAATAAGGGGTTGAAAGTTCATATGGAAAAATCTTTAAATCGCCACGGATTTTTATAAAAAAATAAATTCAGACTGTTAAAAATATTTTATTGAACACGTATTTCGTGGTTTTTTTTTAGAATTCACTCTTAATAAGCGGGCGAAGCCGCGCGCGCCCTCTAGTTATCTATATATATAAAAGGCCATGTACCTGACTGAGGTAAGACGCACGCACAGCCGTAACCGCTGTGCGTAGAAACGTGGAATTTGGACAGATGTTTATTTTCATAATCTGGACAACCACTAAGAAGGGTTTTTGAAAAATATTGACTCCAAAGGAATGAAATAGGGGTTGAAAGTTTGTATGGATTCTAATTTTAATTGGCACCGATTTTTATAAAATTTGAAATTCAGACTCCTAAAAAGATTTCATTGTACACGTATTTCGTAGTTTTTTAGAATTCACCCCTAAGGGTGCAAATAAGCGAGCGAAGCTGCGCGCGCCCACTAGTTAATTATATTCGTTTGACAACACAGACGAAGCCACACTTAAAAACTTCTTAAGAAAGTGCCCTCTATAAAAAATACACGTAAAACAAAATGCAAAAGAAAAAGAACAACACATAATAACATTTAATTACACATAAAATATCAAGCCATGCAAAACATGCAAATGCAAGAATACACAATTAAAATGTCGATAATAACATGTTAGTAACCTTCTCTTGTGAGGTGACGGAATAAGCGCTATATGAGACCGGGGTGTCCGTGAAATCGAACGCACTCGACGCCCGGTACGACAGAGTGTCTGTTAGAAACGCATTAGTATAAGAAAGGCTTGTATTTTTAAAACTCTCTCAAGTTTGACATCGATCTTGAGATGGTACTTTCATTCATATTATGAATAAAAACTGCATCTCAAGATGGATCTCAGACTTAAGAGCGGTTTCGGGTCATAGTTATTAATAATAAAATATTAATAGAAAATGATATTTTTTTTATGTTTAAGCTGAGTTGTAGCATTTTATTAGAAATATTGAATTTATTGCTGTTTTGTGAGTATGCTTGTTAGATTATATTAATGACAGAATATATTTTTTAAGAGTACTAGTTATTGCTTTTTAGCTTAACACTTTATCGCTATGAGAGTAGTCTAAGAAGATGGTTCACCAAATATTATTGGGTCTGCATATATATACAGATAATAATTGCATTAAATATAAAGTATTACATTGAGACCGACATTTACATTGAGCGTCAGTTAACACAATGGCTGTGGGTTCAATACCCACTTAGGGAAATTTCATTTTCTTGCTCTGGTAACAAGACAAAGTTCTGCCACATAACACTCAATGTCTCAAAAATTTCGAAAAAAGTGCCTAAAGAATTGAGAAAGACACTAAGTTTCCTTTCTCTACTCTTTCATATGCAACTTTGAATTAAGTGTTAATTTAAAATATATTTATTTATTTTTAATGTTGTCATAAAAAAAGGAACACAAAACAGCAATATTTATGTTGTTAGAATTGGGGTAAAATTATTTAATGACCAATAATTTCATATTTTAGTCATAATTGGCATTATAGAACTAAAATTCTCATGAATAAAATGATTTGTTATTGTTCAATTCAAAGCAAATTAAATATATTAAAACTTCAAACCATGCGGCCAGCAACTTGTTGGTGGCGGAGATCTGATTAAATGTTCATGAACTTCTTTTAATGTCATTGGATCATCTTCAACAAAATCTAGTGCTGCACTCCCAAATTCCTGAAATTTTGTAAAACAGAATAAAAATAAATATAAAAAGTAAAAATACTTATATGGCCTAGAAAAATATTTAAAAGTGTATTAAAATATTGAAGTAGTGGGATTTGAATCCATGCCTCTTAGATCTGTCCAAGTTCTTGTTGCCAATTAACCTGAATGTTTTATCATTTTACAATGAAATTCTTATACACTTGTTATAAATATTTATTCCTACAGAAATGCTAACAAAAAAGAAATTTTAACAAACATACAAGATTTTTTTACTAAGGCTCATTAGACTAAAGCTTATGAATGATTTCTATACTGCTTAGTTTCAAGGTTTGTAATGTCCAAATTTATTACATTTTTTTTCAAAATTTAATTGAAAAAATATTATAATATAAATTAAATATTTTTCAGGTGTGATTAACACAACTAAACATCATTAAAATATTTGGCCTTTTAAGAATTCTTTGTTTATATGCCACGCATGTCTTGGGGTAATAAAAGAATGTAATTTAAAAACAAATAACTTGTGCTTCATTACCTGTGACATTAATATTGTATCATCAGACTCACATTCCTCAGTGTGACTTTCAATTAGACTCTCTCTGCTAGCCATCACTTGCTGTAATAATTACATAAACAATGTTATTTAATTTACAACTCAATAACTCACTTATGTAAGAATTGAAAAATACCTGTAAATAAGGATTATCTTGTCTAGAAAGCCTTAGGGCTTCCATGTCTTGAGCTATATTTCTAGTTCTACCAGGAGTCAACAAAACAGCAGGTGATCCACTTATATTAGAAGTCATAACTAAAATAATTTATGAAATTAACGAATTAGCGATCCTTTCTTTGTGTCATCAATGTTAATTGTTTACAAAAATAATACATACCAGACAAAGAATCGTTGCTTGCCTGCATTTTATGATCGATCGGGGCAGATCGTCCAAATTTCCTATAAATGAGGCTATATTCATAAATACTTCATAAAATAAATTTATTCGCGTAATATAAATTGTAACACAGGTATATAAGTATAGAAGATAATATCAATAATTTCGACTAGAAACAATTTAACTTGACGGTAATATTTTTTATTTTAACTATTAAGGGCACGGATCACTTTATTATGTGTTTTTATGCGTAAACATGTAAAAATGTGCGAAATTCACTGATAATATCTGACAATCGTTTGACAGTTGTTTTTTTTTTACAATTTTTCGCAAAGATACGGCACACAACAGCCGTACGACGTTAAAGCGCAGACTAAACATAAACCAAATACGTACGGTACAGCTACGGTATGGTATCGTCGGTATCTTAACTATTCTTGAATGGAAAAATGCGAGGTATAATATGTTGAAATGTATATTTTTTTATGAGTTAAGGTCGTGGTAAATTTTTCTAAATGTACTTAATATTAGAAGATTACGGCCGATAACAATATTTAGAATATATTATTTTCGATAAAACAAAATAGTTACTTTTGAATTGTGGCAGTGAAAAAGCCTTTAATAATGTCAATATATATAACACTAGAGGGCGTGCGCGGCTTCGCCCGCTTATTAGGAGTGAATTCTAAAAAAAACACGAAACACGTGTTCAATAAAATATTTTTAACGGTCTGAATTTAAATTTTTGTAAAAATCGGTGGCAATTTAAAGATTTTTCCATATAAACTTTCAACCCCTTATTTGAATCCTTAGGGGGTGAATTCTTAAAAACCATGAAATACGTGTTCAATGAAATATTTTTAAGAGTCTGAATTTCAAATTTTATAAAAATCGGTGCAGATTAAAAAATTTTTCCATACAAACTTTCAACCCCTATTTCATCCCTTTAGGGTTAAAATTTTTCGAATTCCCTTCTTAGTGGATGTCCAGAATATGAAAATAAACATCTGCCCAAATTTCACGTTTCTACCATCAGCGGTTACGGCTCTGCGTGCGTCTTACCTCAGTCAGTCAGCACAAGTCCTTTTATATATATATATATATATATATATATATATATATATATATATATATATATATATATATATATATATATAGAATATAGATTATGGATAGAACATAAAAATTTATTTTTTTCAAAATAGTTTATTTTAGGAATAAAAAAGATTTAAAAAATATTAGCATTCTACATAATTCTGCATAGTATCACGCAATAGAGAAGCATGAAATACACATAAAAATGTTGAATATTAAATCGGTTAATGACTGGCGGTCTTAAGAAATTATTTGAAATAAAGAGCATAGATTTAAGCAGACGCTTCGTTGGCTTTACTTGCTGTGCTGTTAATATAAAAAAGACGTTATAATTATTTATAAAATAACTGATTGGCAGTTCTCCAAAACGCACAAATTTAAATTTCCTTGTGATTACTCATTAATAGTAAATAAATTTAATAAGATGAATATCATATTAAATACTTAACTAAATAATAAACAAGGCGTCTAGACAAGTTTGATGATTTAGTATATACAAAAATATATTTTAAGAAAAAACCTTCAAAAAATTGAATATTTTACGTGGAGATTTGGTGTGTTCTTAGCTTATTTCTTTTCAAAAATACGTGATTAAACTATATTAATTTTATTTGCTATTTTTAATGAAATAAGTACATACTTAAAGTTTTTAATAATAAAACGTGCTTATAATTTAGGTGTAGCTACACAAAAATCGATCGCAAAAAAAGTTCATAAAAATAGCGTCATTGATCGAGCGAGCTTTTGTTTTAAATATTGCCACGAAAATACGTTATCTAACGTAGTGTTTATTTTGGCTTATAATAATGTTAGCATGCAGAGCTTTAATTTCCGACGGTGCAACTGCCGCCACGGATGCTTTAACAATTTATAAATAAGTCGTAAATTGGATTCTCCTAATTTTAGCACATGAATCGTCATTGATATCTTTATTTACGACTTTTAGATTAAAAATGTTTCGGCAATCGTTAATATATACTTATATTGTTATTTTGAACAAATCTGTAACCAGCAAATTTCACGTACTATGAATGAGTTTTTCATAAAATTCCAACGTGTTTTATGTAAAAACATCATTGGTTGCGACGTCATTGCTAGTACAATTGTAAAAGATGGCAATGACGCTGGAAGAAAAGCAGGCGAAGACAATGATTATTAGCTTTTAGAGTAGACGAATGGGTCTGATTTCAGGCTGTACTCCTCCATGTCTAAGAACATATGTCTAAGAACATATTTCTAATAGTACTAGTACTCACTGATGGGTCGTGTGAAGAATTTTTAATGTTTAAACCAGCTATGACTAAAAATTTACGTAATACCTAAATTTTGTTCGTGATTTTTTCTAAGATTTTATTCTTCTGAATCTTCTTGCTATATCACTTACATGGCATTTAGAAAGCTATTTAGCATTTAGTTTCAGTGTAATGGAAACGTTATAAATAATATTACTGTTTTTAGCATATAGAACAGTACAAAAATAAGCTACTTCAATTTAAATTTTATATTTAGAGTTAATAAAATATATCTAAAATTTAACGATTTCTATTAATATTCTTTAGTTGTTTTTATTTATTTTTTTCATTATTCTTTATTTTTTACGTCTCACTTTATCCCTAGCGGGGTAGTCAGAGAGAACGGAGCGCCAACAGCCCTACTCTCTGTATGTTTTACTTCTTCTTTACTTCTTCTATCTATTTACAAATGCCATGTTTTTTCGT
This sequence comes from Heliconius himera, assembly GCA_021202915.1. NCBI lineage: Eukaryota > Metazoa > Arthropoda > Insecta > Lepidoptera > Nymphalidae > Heliconius > Heliconius himera. The sequence continues at coordinate 2,006,302 of JAJHJA010000046.1, forward strand.
GACCTCTGTATATATCTTTTCTCCTGAGCGAGGGTTTGGGAGTTATAAGACCCGATATTATGGTTAGGTTTATCCGCTCTTTACCCAGACGCAGCTGACTTCGATGCATGTCCATTCTTGACATCGAACATTCCCTCAATACCGATGCTTCCCCTTTTTTGAACAATTTATTTTAAATCTCAGTTACTATCTAGTTTTTATAGGTCTACACACTGCAGAGGTAAATTCCGTTTCACTGGTCTTAAGAATTGGATTTACTTTCTTGTTAGACTTAAATATAGTTTTAATGGAAGCTTTTCTCTTAAAATGCCCTTAGAATGTTGCAATTCTGTCTGTTTCAAAAGATGTTTTTCGTATGATAGAAGTCCCGGTTGTCTTTCTACTGAGGGTCTTCTGATAACGCTGGAGGGGAGTAGGCATCTTGCTCTGATGAAAGGCATTCTTCACCCATCAAAGCTCGTCCCCTAGGTGTACAGAATTGGTAGGCTCTTTGAAATAAAAATTTGCCAATGGTAGATAAACGTGGGTAAGATTCACTATTGAAGTATGTGAGTATGGTTTCTTTCTTAGCTAACTTAAGATCTTTCAGCCCACAAACAAAATGGTAAGAGTCCATGGCATGTTGAGTTTGTACCTCGGCGTACCGATTTGGCTAACTATTGATGATACAGTCAGTTTAGTCTTATTGTGTATTTTCGGCAACCCATACAATTTAAGATATTTTACATAACTAGTTACGAAGGATTCAATGTTACATATCTTACGTTTCTTTCATTCTTCTTTTGCAACACCTACGTTTCGCTGCCGTATATCAGCGTCGTTCGTCAGCATTGCACAGTGTTACTAAACGTGCAACTATTCTGTTATTTCACGGTCTCACCAATGCTAGATGCATTGGTGAGACAGTGAAAGCGCGCGTGAAGGCACCGCTAATTCTGTTATCGGCAGCAATAAGCTTGTGCGTCTTTTCTTCATTTCTTTCCAATGTAAGAATAGGCTCTGGTCTTTCTTTCCTCGGAAAGGAAATTTTCTCTCGCATGTCACTTTGTGTCACAGACTTTACAACAAGAGAAGCGATTAAAGTATTGTACCGAGGTAGTCTCCCAAAACATCTTATACTTTTGTCAAATATCTAAAAAAAAATTCTTCGTTTAGGACCTCCTGCGACCTGCTCACTGCTGTAAAAGGTGTGGCAAATTAATAAACAACCTTAGGAATTACTAAAATTGCTCGTTAACATTTTATTTCTTTCTTCCTCAGAACTTTCACGCTTTATCTTTATAAGTACTTTCGTTTGGTGCCTTTGTAGCATATCCTTTTTCTTTTTTAAAAAGATTTATCTGAGACCTTATGATCCAAACGGCCTTTTTTTCTCTACAGTGTCTTTTACTTTATCAACACATTTATCGTGCTTTTTACTAAAACCTCCTTATCATTTACCACATATTTCTGTCGCTGCTTTTCTTATAGAATTTCTGTTTTCTGTTTCAAAGATGTCTCATATTTTGGAAGTACTTATTCCTCTTTGATCGATGGATCTTAAAACTTCCAGCTTCTTATGCGATAATTCGACTCCAAGTTTGGACGTCTCGTACCTCAAAATGAAACAGACTCCTTATTATAGCAACGATTACATATTGGTCTGTTCCCAAGATAGCATCCTAGGCACTCGTGTGTCCACAACTTAACCTTAAATATACTGATTCGCTAGGAATAAGACAATCATACTTTTCACGGTGAGAATATAATAGAACGTGAAAATGGATTGATGATGAAGGAAAAGCAAAAAAGATTAATGAAGAAAAAGTGAGCGGTAATAAAGATAGACCTTCGAAAATACAGCATCAAAGATAATGAAGGAGAAAAATCACGTAAAAAGCATGAGGACGCCCCAGATGGCATGTATGAAAAGTTGATGATAGAGGACGAGGTGAAAGAGGTATATAGAGACCGTAGCGTTTGGGGTTCCGTTCTCTCTGACTTTCCCACTAGTATTACAGCGTGAAGCTAAATAAGTAAGTATTTAATTTCAATTCTGTTGTAAAGAATCATTATTGGTACCAGCGCTGGAGAAAAATGATTTTTCTCCAGTTGCTTATCATTATTCTACACTAATCGTCATTGTCCGATTTAACACATTTTTTAAAAATTCCATTTATAAAATAAATAGGGGTTGTTCATAGATGCCACTTCAATAAACGTGTATTATAATGTCCAAGCTTACATTTCACAGCAAAATTACGGCTTTACACGCTGGTTTTAAAAAAGACATAATTTTTGGTTAAAAATAACAATTTTAGGAGAACTGCCATGATTCTTAAGCAGTATGTACTTGACAAATTAAGCTTGGAATTCTAGAAGACGAAATTGAAACTATGTCGTTAAATTTTAAACAACTGCACTATCTCTAAATAAGTTATAAGTGCGCAAACGAATTTAACATAGCTTTAGTAATAATATTGCTTAGTGGTTAGAGCACTTAGAATGGATATAATTAAACTTGCAACATTTAAAATAAAAAAAAAATATTTTTATTTAGATATTGAATTTATTTAGGTAAGCTAAGATAAGCTATATAACATGTAACCCACAGACACAGTACGTGCGGTTAGTGTTACCTCCGGCACTTAGAATGTGTCATATGTTATACACAATCCTTAATTCATTCGATTTAAGCACAGGGATGAAGCCACTTGCAAAAACTGATCTATATAAATATGTATGTAATGCATGTACGGACATATTTTTTTGATTACTGCATCAGGTTAGATATTTTTTATCAGACTGCAACGAAGACCAAGAGAAGGGTTTTCTTGTAATATGCGATGAAGTTGAAGTTATTATATCATATTTAGGAAGGTCTTCCGCTCTTACCTCTTCGGTCGCCGGCAATATATAAAAATAAATAATATCACATCAACATGGCTTGAACTTATTGCTGGCATTCCCGAAGGCGGCGTGCTTGCCCCATTTCTATTTTATGTATTTATTAACAATATCTCAAGAGTCATTACTTTTCCATTCTATCTTTATGCTGATGATTTGCAACTTTACCGTCATTATAATCTAAGCGAACTGTCTGAAGTTATTGAACCATTTAATAGCGATTTGGCTGCTATTTCAGACCTGGCCCAATCCTTCGGTCTGTAAACTCAAAAAAATATCAGGTTATTATCATTGGTAGCAACAGAATTGGATTCAAAACCATCTGGAATGCTGTCCTTCTGATTCAATACTCTGGAGTTTAATTTTTTCTCAATTTCGAGCTCAACTTAACTGACTCTTAATTCGTCTTCGCTGTGATACGCACAATCTTAATTTCCCTTTTTAAACTTCTCAACGATCAGAATTTTCTCCATACCTCCATTCCCGTTTAAACGTGTTTCCCACTCCTTCACGCTCAAGGCGGCCATGTGTCGTTCAGTCACTTGACATACTGAAGAGCAAGACCAAATTTATTTTGTGTATGCCACATCCCTCTTGAATCAACTACCTAATCCCATCCAGAAAAGCCCTTCCTTAAAATCTTTCAAATCCCTTCTGAAAAAGCATTTATTCGCAAGTGAGAACGATTGATCTACCTAGTTCAGTAATTTTAATTTGACTAAAACTAGCTTCACTGTATTCCACACACAACAGGGTAGGCAGATGGAACCTAGTGTTTTTTTTTTTTTTATTTATTTCTTAACACTACAGACACTTGGTCCGTACCCTTTTTAAATGTATTAATTTCCTTATCATATATATTAATTACATTATCGTTTACATACAATTAATACCTATAATAGGAAAATTATATTTTTAACTTTACATTTTACAAAATTTTACTTAGATCTAAGGTTAAGCGAATGTCTATATATGTATATTTAACAATTTTTCACATTACAATATATATTAAATTACATAACTATAAATAAGTACATGCTAAAATTTTATAATAATTGATAATTGATTTGATGTGAGATGTGAGGAATTTTGCACTAGGATAAGGGTGATGGCATGACCGCTATGGTGGAAGAGGTGACCGCTGCGTTCCTATCTTTCAAAGCCATCTTTAAATTATATTCCACAATGCGTTTTGTCGTTACCTCCGTCGCGTTCCGTATCAACATTTTGACCGCGTCATCTTTACCTTCACTATAGTATGTGCAGGTGTCGGTGTGCCGAGATATTGCTACGACGGCGTGCGAAACGCTATCATGCAGCTGTAGCCTAATAGATTTAGTGTTAACCACTAAAACGGTCGCGCTGGTCAGACCCTGAGACTCATGAATTGTCAGCACCTTCGAGCCTGTTTCTCCTCCCCATCCCTGCGCGATCAGAGATTCTTTCTCCTCCTGCGTAAATGTGAGATACAGTGTGTATTTTAGTTCTCCCGGTACTGGTGTCATTCTGATATCCTTCATAGAAAGGGACCGTACTACCCTCTTAGACGAGTATATACCAGGATATATCTCTCGCAGGGCGTAGGCGACGTCCATGGGACTTCTGTGAGTACACACTAAGTTTTGGTTCATGAAAAGTTGTGGCGGTTTACGGTAAATCATTTCAAAAAGATTCTCTCAGTCTATATAGGGTAGCTGATTTACATCTCCAATTAAAAGAATTTCCTCGGCTCCGGAGATTCTTCCTGCCATCACTATCGCTCCAAAGTGGTTCATTAAAGCTTCGTCGACTATCAAGCGGTTACACTTGTCTGATTCTCGTCGTGCTCCGTTTACCAGCATTGAAGACATAGTGCGGATTTTATTTTTAACCAAGTTCCCTATACGTTCCGAGAGCCTCTCTCGAAGTTCATTAGCTGCTTCCGTCGTACTTGTTACGACTGTATCCCTAGCAATGTCAAATTGTTTTACTATCCACGTTGTCTTACCACACCCGGGAACACCGTTTACCCATATCATCTTGGGCACCTTCCACGTAGAAAATGCTGTAGATTCCAGAGTGTTATCGAGGCGTAGAGCCATTTCCAGCATTCTTTCCTCCAGCACAATCCTGGTACATTTTGCAGTAACCACCATGGGATCGTTGGCAGGCGTGTTGAATTTAAGGTATCCAGTTCTCCTGGTCTCTTCTTCATATAACTCGACAAATCCAGATGTTGCATTGTATGCTGCCATGTAATTGCCTTTCATGCTTCCCGCGATGGTCTGGCCGCTATCGCTATTATAAATCGCGCCTTCTGCCTCTTTAAGTTTTACTCCCAAAATTGAGTATCCACCTTGAAAAGCAAGTATAATTTCCTTGCACGTTCTTAACTTGACTTGTTTGGTAGCTTTCAGAACTGCAAGGAATTCCAGTATGGCGTTCTTGTAGTGGTCCTTGTGCTCTCGAATTGGTAAGAAGTCTGGTGGTTGTACAATATCCATTGCCGCCTTCGTAGGTTTTGGCCGGGATGTTATCGCTGGAACTTCAGTCGATTTCCTTGTGAACTCCTCCAGTGCTACCGCCTGTCTGTCATCCGCACGAAGTTTCCTTCTGCCAAATACGTTTCCTAGAATTGCACTAAAGCCTCTGCATATGGCCTATGGGAACCTAGTGTTAAGACACTCCTCCTCACTTTGAGCCGAAATCTGGAGGCGACGTTTTACTTACCTACATATTTATTCAGTATGAATGTATGTTTATAACATATGTATGTTTATATATACATATATCGATAATTATATACTTCATTATATTTTAAGTATGTATGTTTGTATATATATACAATTTTCGCGCGCCACCGTCGCGATTGCACGTTTGTAACGTACTTAAAAATCATATGTCGTGATAAAAACCTTCCAGTGGAATATAATTGTGAACTGTGCTTAAAATGCTGTGCTTTGCTGTTATTAAGACTATAATAAATAAATAATTTCTATAATTTACGAACATTGCCACTAAACATGGAATAAAATCGACATTAAGTGAGTTGGAAAAAAAAACTACCGGACATTGAGTGATTCTACTTTGAAGTAGTAATATTTAATTGTGCTAATAGCGATTGTTTTGCTGTTATTAGGACTTTATTGACCTAGTGTTTCTTATTTTTTCGAAAATAGCCAGTAAATACGCAATAAAATAGACAATACGTGAGCAAAATAAAACTAACGGTATTTGAGTGACCAGTGCGTATTGCAAGCTAGCTAAAGAAAATAATATGGATAAAATTGTTCGATCAAAGTGAAAGTACGGTTGAATAACATTTTTAGTGAGTGATATAAACTATTGTGCGTTAAAGTAAAATAAATAAACCAAAATTAACGTTATTCTGCATTTATATCCAAAAAAACATTTTCCTAAAATAAAAATTTGAACAGCGACATCTAGGCTAAAAATTAAATACTTCAAACTTTAAAGCCAAGCACTTGAGGTTAAAAGAGGGCATTAATAGAAATTTTTACAAGCATATATTTTCATTTATTATTTTACTTTGGATATTTGATTATTACAATACGCAAGAATGAATTCCACTAACCAAAAATGCTCTAGCTGTGCAAAAAAAATATTTAAAAAAGAATTTTTGAAATGCATAACATGTAAAGAATTATATGATTTGGAATGTGCGAATGTTAGCCATAGAAACTTTAGCTTAATGGATCGGAAAGAGCCTTGGAAATGTCCAGACTGCTCAAATAGAGGGCTTAAAGTAGGAAATATAAAATCGCCAACATTTACTACAGAAAGTGAAAATATTACTCATCGGGCAAGAATTACTCGGGTAAATAGCCCAAGTATAAGTCAGAATGGCCCTGACTATAATATGATAGAAGAGTTAAAAGTTTATATGGCAGATTTAATTCGAAACAGCATGGAGAGCGTCAGAGAGGCCATAAGTGATCTTACTAGCACCATACGGGATCAGAATATACGTATCGAGCAATTAGAGTCGAGAGTTTTAGTACTCGAAAATAAAAAGGAGCAATCGTGTGATATCGCTGCTCTCGAAAGTACTATAGAACAGCTTAAAGGGGATATTTCTGATCAAGATCAGTGTATGTTATTGAACGACGTCGAAGTAGCAGGGTGCCCGGAAACGCCAACGGAGAATTGCGTTCACCTCATCCTCTCCATTGCAAAAAAAAATTGGCATAGATCTAAATGAAAAAGATATTGTCAGTGCGCATCGGGCTGGTCCGAATAGGTCGACCAGTGCAACCTCGGTATCTAGCGGCGGGAGCGCGCGGCCACGCCCACTAGTCGTACGTCTCGCTCGCAGAGCTCTGCGAGATGCAATGCTGCGTGCGGCTCGCGTGAGACGCAATCTAACGACGGAGGGCTTAAACTTACCTGGACAGACAAACTCACGAAACACAACAGGCTCATATTTTATAAAGCGCGTTCTTTGGCTCGCGAGCATCAATACAAGTATATATGGACTAGAGATGGAAAGATTTTTGTATGTCAGGGGAAGTCAAGACATCACTTGCGCACAGAAGAGGATGTTCATAGGGTTTTTGGCAAAAATCGTGTTGAGTCGTGAAGTTAACCTAGATTATTTCTTTGTTATTATAAAATCTTTATATTCTTTATACTCATTGTGCTTATATATGTACATTAATTATATTAAAGTATGATACTATTCCGTTCATTACATCAACTAATATATTTCAAGTATATCTTACATTAACACAAACACACCGCATATATAAATCTAAGCTATTTCAATATTTAAAAAAAAAATCATTTAAATATGTGTATATATTCAAGGGTTCAAATTTTCTAAACGACGCTTTATTTCTTTATTCCTGGACTATTTTTACCCAATTTCATAAATATAATTCTATAAATGATTAATGACAGAAAATACTTTTTGCGGCAGCAAGAATCTGGAATGACTTACCACCTTTTTTTTTTGTTATCGCTGGGAAATGCATTTACGCAGACCGCTCATACGGAAGGCCAGTGCCTCACGGATGAGCGGTACTGTGGGACTCACCGGTGAATCCGATCCTACCCACTAAAACCCAGCGGAAACCCTCTCCACCAAAATGAGACGCCGCAGGATCGCTCGCGCATACTACTACGACGCCTCGGTGAAAGGCCCGCCCATTGCGGGCCACCGTCGCCTTCAGGATGCACTGGGGTTTCTCCTAGGGCTCCTGCTCTGCCTCGATGACTTGCAGGAGGATCACCCTGACCCTCCCGCAGTAGCTCCTCTAGGATAAGGGGAGTTGGAGATGCGCATACTGCCTTCTCCTACTCCTTGGCCTACGTCGACGGAGCGGGTCTGCATTCGCGCTTGACTCGCGCGCCCGCTCCGCGGCCTCCTTCAGTGCGATAACAGATTCGCAGAAGGAGACTGCTGCAGACCAGTTACTCTCACTATCCAACATGGCCCCCACCACACTGGACAGTGAGAGATCCCTACCTACTACAGCCATCAAGGCGTGGCGTTGTGGGGACCAAGCGGGGCATTCGGCCAGAGTGTGATGCGCCGAATCAACGGAGGCATCACATTCATGGCACACCGGCGACATCTCCCGACGTGCAATTTGATGCAGGTATTTGCCGAAGCAACCGTGCCCCGTCAGTACCTGCACCAGCCTGAACGTCAGGACCCCAAAACCTCTTTTGACCCAGCGCTCAAGGTAGAGGCGGACCGCCTCCACCGTCGCTAGGCCTGCCGCCGGAGTCCCTAGGTCTTCTCTCCATCGCCGGATCAGAGCTTCGTCCGCTCTTCTTCTGATCCGCGCGATAACCTCTGCCGATAGTTGCTCACCTCGCGACCGCTCACTTGCACGAAACGCATAAACCTTGGCAAGCACTTCCGCCTGTAGCTCCCATGGAGGATCGCCGGCCAAAAGTGTAGCCGCCGTCCATGACACTGTACGATATCCTCGTATAGCTCTCACCGCTATGACCCGCTGCGCTTTCCGCAATTGGGTTTTATTGTAAGCGGTGAGAGCGTCGGCCCACACAGGTGCACCGTACAGTGCCATGGATCTCAACACACCGACATAAAGCCGTCGGCATGGAGAATCCGGCCCTCCCACATTCGGCAATAACTTACCAAGGGCCCCGGCGGCGTTCACAAGCTTCGGTGCAAGCAAAGCGAAGGGCGACTTGAATGACCATCGACCGTCCAGGGTCAGACCCAGATACTTCATCTGAGTCCTTACCTCCACCTCCTGTCCCTGGATGTGCAGAGTAGCTCTGCGTGGGGGACCTTTGCGCGGGCCATGGAAAAGGAGGGCCTCAGTTTTGGACATGGAGACCTCCAGACCCAGCGCTTTGATGCGGTCGATCACAAGGTGGGTGCCAGCTTCAGCCAAATGTGCCGCGTCCTGGTAGGACGGTCCTCGGGCCGTGACAAGAGTATCATCCGCATAGCAGATGATATTCATCCCAAGGGGAAGACGACCACGAAAGAGCCAGTCATAACCAATGTTCTACAGTATCGGGCCTAACACCGACCCCTGTGGAACCCCGCAACCGACACGTCGTCGACCGGTCCGACCATTACCCCCAATCCATACAACTACTCTGTCCTGGAGGTAGTCATCTAACAGCCGCCGGAGATAGAGAGGCACCTCATGGTACCGAAGTGCCTCTCTTAGCGTCTCAAACGGCAGACTGTTAAAGGCGTTGACCACGTCCAACGAGACGGCGAGAAGAACATCTCTCTCTGCCGACGCGGCCAGCGACCGAGTTTTCAGGGCGTTCAGGGCATCGACGGTTGACCGACCAGCCCTAAACCCGAACTGAGCCTCTGAAAGACCCGGACCTACCTCCTCTAGGTGTCGAATAAGACGGGAAGCGATGATCTTCTCAAACAGCTTACCCGTCTCATTCAGCAGCACTATTGGCCTATATGCAGAAGAAGAGTCCAGAGGACGACCTTTCTTGAGCAATAGGCATAATCCTCCTTCCTTCCATGTCTTCGGGAACTGCCCCGCTGAAAGGCACAGGTCAAAAAGTTCCCGAAGTTTGTCACTTAGGTATTCCAGGGCAATACTCAAAACTCTACCTGGAATACCATCTGGTCCCGGTGCCCTCTTTTTGCTCCTCAGTCTCCTGAGCGCCATATCCATTTCCCCCTGAGTTATGGGGGGAACCACCGACAGTTCCTCATGTGCTGAGGAAGGGGCCATACTAGGGGGAATGTACCTAGGCGGCTCCGGAAACAATTCCACTACAAGACGCAGGAGAAAATCCATCGGCAAGGTTTCAGTCAGTGGAGCGCTTTGCACACGGAGTTTATTCCGCGCACCAAGGTAGGGGCGACCCCAGGGATCCCTATTTAGGGTAGCCAGAAGTTCCTGTCGGCTCTGATCTTTTGCCAACCTGATAGCGAGCTGCAGAGCTTTCTTTTCCGCTTTGTAGGCAATCCGAAGCTGGTCCTCAAGAGCAGAATCAAAACCATTTCTTCTCCTGCATCTTGTGTATGCCCGCCGAGCACGATTACAGGACACTCGCATTTCGGCGATCTTAGTTGTCCACCAAAAGACTTGACGACAGCGTAGCCGCCGCCGAGCTCTCGGCATTGCCGCATCGCACAATTTTGTAAGTTGGTCGCGCATTCGACCTGCCAGTTCCTCAATATTTGAGCTTGGACCTACCACACTTCCTTGGAAACTCCAGTTTGCCACAATGGCCGCCTCCTTAGCTAGATTTATATTAAGCTGGCCAAGAGCCCACCTAGGAAACCTACGAGAAGGACCTCTGGGGCGAACCATTGACACCGCCTGAGTGGACACCTCAAACCTGATGTACAAATGGTCCGACAATGTCTCTACCTCCTTCTCCACTCTCCAGCTTGAGACGTTACAAGCTATTGAAGGGCTAGCAAACGATAAATCCACCACGGAACCACCGTTATGTCGCACGCAAGTATGCTCAGATCCCATGTTTAAAAGAGACAGTCCAGACAGCAAAGCCCATACCTGAACTGCTTTGCCTTTACTATCAGAAGTGACATTTCCCCATGCTCGAGACTTGGCATTGAAATCCCCGAGGACCAAGATCTTATTCGACGACTGTCGAAAAATCGCCGCTTTGACAGAATCGAGAAAAATTTCGAATTCTGCCAGGCTACGATTAGGGGAAAAGTAAATGCCGACAATGACATACTGCCTCCACCCTGCCACAACATACCCGGAGCCCGTCTCCAACGGTGAAAGAGACGAGCCAGTGCTGCTGCCAGTTATAATCGCGACTGAGTTATCTAAGTCACCAATCCATCTTGAGTGATTGGGGACAAAGTATGGATCGCAGATAACTCCAATATCAATACACCACTCTGCCATTGACTGAGCCAGAAGATCTTGTGCTGCAGCAGAGTGATTGATGTTAGTCTGAAGGAAGCAAATTTGGTGTCTATCCATTATGAGGACATAATACCTTCTTCTTGATGCTCATGGCTTCCGGCTTTAGTAGAGGCTTCTGCCCTTAATGTTTCCGTTCCCTTGATGGGCGGTGGATTACATTTTGCGCTACCCATTACATGATCGGCCGGCTTCTTAGCGTCAGTGCATACCATGCACCGAGGCTCGACCCGGCAAGCATACGCCTTATGTCCCTCACATCCACAACGGAAGCAGAGGTTCTCCCTAGAGACTTCAGATGGACACCGCAGTCTGGGATGCCCTAATGCTAGGCATCGAAAACAGCGCAAAGGGCGCTCTTCCAGCACCTGGACCTTGGCAGCGCTCCATCCAACTAATGGCCGTCCTTTCTCCACCTATATATAGCCTTACCTGCTTCACATGGGCATCTTACAACGGCTGTCATTGAGCCTCTAGACCCATGGATCACTTCTGATACCGTGACAGCGTCAACAAGACAACCTCCGGCACTAACCACAGCATTTGCTATCTTCTCCTTAGTGACGGAGTCATCAAGGCCCACAAGCTTCAGAGTGCAGTGCTTGTAGGGCCTAGTTACCACAGCCACTCCCTCTAATACGACTCGTAAACGTTCCGCAAGCTTGTCCGCCTGCTCCGAAGTATGCACAGCGGATAACTCAAGCAGACGGGCACCCGAGATTGATTGGCGTATGGACAATCCCTGGGAGATACCGAGCTGCGCTAGGTCCACACCTTGTTGCGCTCTCTCTAGAGTTTGAGCATAAGACACACCCTTTATAATAGCTTCCGGCGTCAAAGTGATTATAATTGCCTTAGTTCGGGGTGGTTTAGCCACTTTTGGTTTAGGCGGTGGGGGCTTCTTGGGAGCAGAGGTTTTGGTGTTCTTTTTTCCCCTCTTCACTACTGTAATCCAAGATCCACCCTCTTTATCCCCAAGCTCAGCATTTGAGGCTTGTACTGAATTGCTAGTAGACGCGGAGGTTTCTATGCATGACATAGCCTGCGGCGCAGTTTCCTCTACTAGCAAAACTTGAGCGCGATCTGCGGCATTTTTACGTCTCGGTCTACGTTTAGTTTTGTCTTCAGATGCAACTGCCTCTAAATCTGGTGGAGGCAGTGCCGCTCTCAATGATCTCGCGCGGGGAGACTTTATTGCGTCTGCTGCCAATGGTGGACGCATGTTCCTTGCCGGTAGGAGACGCTCTTCAATACCGGCAAAACGGGCGTCTATCATCGTCTTCATGGACGATATGATAGAGATTTTTAGCGTCTCAATCATGTCTTCATTAATTGCCGGCAATGAATTAGTCTGCGGTATTTCTCTATTGGCTGCAAGTGTCACTCTTAGACCTTGAATGTCCTTACGGTGAGCATTAAGCTCTTCGCGGAGTTTCTCTACTACTTCTCCGAGACGCCGGTTCTCCTCCCGTAATCGATGTACTTCGTTACTCTCCGTACGAGTGGCAAGCAGGTTCACAACGTCGGTTAGGGCTGCAGCTGCGTCTTTAAGTTTACGCACGTATGTGCCCTTAAGATGGCTAGATTTCGTAGCCACTTCCAATATGAAGGCGGTACTTCGTCCGGCATATGTACGCAACTCCTCAGCCGAACACTGTGAGGTGTCTTTCCTCTCGTCTACTGCTGGTATGCTCTCTGCGTCTGTTGTCTGAGCGGACCTGTCTTGCTGGCTTGCCCAGTCAGACAAACTCCGCTCGAAATCTTCTTCTCGACCTAAACCTAAGCTAATGTATATATGCACGAAAATAGGAGCACGCATGCACACATACACGCACACAATACACACACACACAATACACACACAATACACACGCACGCACACACACACACACACGTATGAACGTGTAATATTTTTTTTTGTTTAGTTTTTTTTATTATTACTATTGCAAAAAATGTTAAATAGCTTAAATATATATTAATTATAACAATTAATTATTATATATGTTTATATATTTTTTTTGTATATTTTTTTTAAGAGTACGATGGAGTTTGTTTGTTCTATTTGGTTTGTGTATCAAAATTTCCAGGGTGTAACTGAAAAACAGCGATGCTTGAGAATCAAAACTCAAGCATCATTTAGCTGAGTTACACCTTTTGCCATAATGTCAATTGTTAATGTTTATGTCTATAGTTATAAAATTGTATGTTTTTATGGCAATAAATGTTTATTATTATTATTATTATATGATTTATTTTCTATAGATAGATACTGTTTTATATTTAATTTTTTTATATTATCTTTTTTTTGTTTCTTTATTATTAAGAAGATTGCATTAATTGTCTCTACACAGCAACTTGGTTCTCATCCACTTCCATTGGTCAGCTGAAAGAGATTTCTTTTGGAGATAACCCCGTCATTGTGAACTATCTTTAAAATTTTACTATTTCTTTCTGCCTTATTACATGCAATAAAGAAAATAAAAAGGGTTCAAAATCGCAAATTATAGTCGTAAATAAATAAAACAACAAAATACAATATAATATTTGAATTTATTTAATTTGAAAGGCACTACCTTTTCAAAGAAGGCCCCTCCCCACTGAAACTGTAATGTGACAACAATAATGTATATTCTAGAGTCTACTATAACAAATTTCAAGCAAACATATTTTCTATTTATATTTACATTAGATTTCATGTCAATTACATTATAATTATAACATTCGCAAAAAGTATCCATGTTGAAAAGACATTTAATTAATTTCGTTTACAGTTCGTTGTCAGTTAACACGTATTGGGCTGCACTGCCGTAGTCCAAGATTCGATTCTTGATATCCTTAAGTTTAGATATATATTGTTTGTGTATTTTAGTGTTAGTTCTCGTGTAGCGTAGGGCTGTTATCATTTTATCAACAGTGTAATGCAGCCAGAGTATGTTAGTGTATGGCTCGAAATTCTTCCAATTGTTGCTGTAACAAAAAATATATTATTAATATACTGCATAAAGATATATGATATCAGAAAATATATTTTTTAGCATTTAGTTTTAAGATAATATTATTTGATTTATGAATTATATTACTTTTCTAGAGATATTATTGATCTAGATGGATAATTTATTTTACATTTGCATTTTTTTTTAATTATAATTTGCTATATTTACATTATGGTTGATGTTCAATGGTCCAATCATTGTATTTTAGTTATTGAAATTGAGCATACAGTACAGTCATTCACTCAGGTCTCTATGCGCTCAAAATAATTGCCAATTCATTCTATTTCATTGTAACAGTAGTATATGATAGTACACAAGAGCAACTGCCAAATTTCCTGCTGATACAGTTCAGCAAAATTGCCCTCTCCCAACCAAATGATGGCTTGATAATAATTTCACTTTAATTATATCAAAATTTACAAAAGCCAATTTAAAGAAAAAAATAAATAAATGAATATTAACCCGAGCCGCTCCCTCATCAGCCTATACACTTCGAACTGGTAGTCCCCGACGGCGTCGAACAGCGTGTCGTCGTCGGCCAGGTCGTTGTAGAGCGCCGCGTCACGCAGCGACACGCGCGACAGCGAGTAGTCGATGATGGTGGCCGCCACGCCGCGCCGCCGCACCGCGTACGCGCGCCCGCGCAGCACGAAGTGCGCGTGCTGCGGAGGAAACAGACATACCTACATGTATCTGTTACCGGCAAGCTATATAATTCGAAAACACATACAACAAAATATCAAAACCTTTTGTTGTTACAAACAAACTTTTTTAAAGAAATACCAACCGTTTGATCAGTAGGTGCTATAAGTACGTTGCCCCAGTGTAGATCACGATGCTCAAACTGAAATGCCTCCTCGGCTACCGCTAGGCCAAATGCAACCTAGAAAATTATAAAAATAAACAAAATTACAAAATCGGTATAAATCGAAATCCAAACATATATGATCTATATTTGAATAAACGTTAAATATCAATTTACATGGTTTGAGTACATTTGTCTACAACTTTTTTGGCTGGCAATAAAACAAATATACATTCTTCCATTATTTGTCAATATTTAGTATTTAAAAAGTACTACACAAAAATATATTATTTAACAATATGTAAAAGATATTTCAATTTAATAAAATCAATAATTAAAGGTAATCCAACAAATGTGTAAAAAACAAAAAAAAAACAGTCATGCTTATTATAAACAAAAAAAATTAAACAACAAAAAGCAGGTAAAGACAGCCGCAAAGGATAAGTGAAAATCTAGTCAAGGTTCCATAACTTGATTCTAGAAATTCACTCATCTTCCGAAGCTATCACTCATACTCATGCAGGATAAATGCTGAAAAAAAAAACAAAACAATGAACAACTTTAAAGAAAACCTAATCTACTGGTGCACAATAAAAATAAAATTAATTTAATAAAACTTATAGACTATATTTCTGTAGTGTTACCAAGGAGTAATAACAAATATAATATAAGAACTATAAATAAACAAAAAAAATAGTAGCACTAATAAAAAACAGTCTGTTATTATTTTAGCTTGAGACATGAATTTAAGACGTACACACAAAACTCATATAATAATTGATAAGTGAATTAAAAAAATATCGATATATTTTTGTCGATATCATATTTTTAAAAAATATACGGACTAAATTTTAATTACAATACCAATGAATAAAAACAGAAAAACCATTTGCTCAAAAACGTCAATGCTGTCAAATGGCGTTCTCCCTTCGTCTCATTATAAATCTCCCACGGGTCGAGTGAAAAAAACCAAAATGGCAAAAATTCACCTTTCTCGTTAACGCGTCTACATCACGATATAGCTCTAAAACGTCACTGCTTTGCTCATAAGACAAAACGTAAAATCTGTCAACTATCAAAATCGTCAAACACTAAAAACGTCAAAGCTGTCATCTGTCAAACACTAAAAAAGTCAAAGCTTTCAAACGTCAAAACTGTCACCTGTTTAAAAAGCGCGTACGCCTGCTCCGCGTTCACGAACTGGTAGCTCTCGAGGTCCTGTCCGGCGTTGGAGAGCTCCAGCACCAGGTAGTTCTGATGCGTAGGCAGCACGGCGGGCGTGTCGTTCTCCGAGCCCTTTGTCTCGTCGTACAACTCCCACAGATCGAGGAGGCGGGAAGGATAGCTACCTTGTACGCATCTGACTGCTAGAACCTGGAATCCATACATGAAAATAATTATCTACTTTATTTTATAGAAAAATCACAATAATCTATGTATTTCTGTCCTGAACCAATTGATTCATCATTCCGTACAAAATATTAAATGAAAATAATTTTAAGTTTCCTCAAGAAATCAAACCATAATCTATATATATAAAAGGACTTGTGCTGACTGACTGAGGTAAGACGCACGCAGAGCCGTAACCACTGATGGAAGAAACGTGAAATTTGGGCAGATGTTTATTTTCGTATTCTGGACATCCACTAAGAAGGGATTTTGAAAAATTTTAACCATAAAGGGATGAAATTGGGGTTGAAAGTTTGTATGAAAAAAAAATTAAATCGGCACCGATTTTTATAAAATTTGAAATTCAGACTCTTAAAAACATTTTATTGAACACGTGTTTCATGATTTTTAAGAATTCACCCCCTAAGGGTTCAAATAAGAGGTTGAAAGTTTATATGGAAAAATCTTTAAATTGCCACCGATTTTTATAAAATGTTTAATTCAGACTGTTAAAAATATTTTATTGAACACGTGTTTCGTGGTTTTCTTAGAATTCTCCTAATAAGCGGGCGAAGCCGCGCGCGCCCTCTAGTTACATATAAAGGCATATGCACTGACTGCACCATAGCATCATAGCCTATAAGCCACCTTATATTATTTATCGCCTCTGTAATATTCCTTGAAAGAAAATCTAATAAAACCACTAAAATCCAAATAAAAGCAATTTGAACTAGCATCTACTATCATTGTATTACTCTAATATAAGTACAATTAAAAAATAAACCCAAAACAAACAAAAAGATATCAACTATCAAATAAATGCAAACAAAGCATAAAACTCAAATACCGTGAAATCATTATCATATTTGTTTAGCAATTATATAGAAAAAAAAACTATAGAATTATATATTTTAATGAAAATTAAGAACACACAATGAGTCATTAAAAAATAATGAATCACATTCCATGAAAAAGGAATACTAATGAAATAAATTTATCACAAATACTATATGTTCTATGGAAGTGCAATTGTTAGAAACAAATATATCTGTATTTTAATATATGGAGCAAAACCTTTGTATCCCGTTTTACGACAATTGTGTGGAATATGAAACTTGGGACAGTTATAGTTTATATAGGAAAGGAGGGCACAATGCTAATATTATTTACGTAAAGCACACACTAGATACTTGACGACAATAGTAGCGCAGTGTGCGACTGTAATGTCCAGTTGTGAGGTCAATTCCAACTCGAGGAAATGAAATATTTAAGATTTTCTTGTCCTTGCTCTGGTAAAATACAATGCATCCAGAATTCGGCAGAGAGTAAGGAGCGGAAGAGTTAATGGAAACATAGTGCCCTACCACTGGGTTCCCCCTGTCTTCTCTGCTATGTGTGGCATACAGCATGAAGTCAAATACACTACTACCAATCATAAGACGTGGATAAAGTGACACAAATGTTGCTATAAAATGTATTTTTTAATTGCATATGTAATATATGCAATAAAAAAAATATATGGGTAATATCTAGCAAAATTATATTGTTAGTTTTCTATTTATTTTTCTAGTAAGTTACATAAAATAAATTGTTATTCCTTTCATTATAATCATATTTATAAATGTTAAACGATAAAAATGTGATAATAAGAAGACAATCTCCCCTATATAAGATATGTATGTATGACATGTATATATCAAGACCTTGATCTATCGCAATATTAAAAAAAACTATACCATATACGCAATTATCTAAACCACACAAAATTTGAACTTGTAAAGATAATAACATTGATCTGACCTGAATATATTATCGAACAAATATTTCATTATCTGTAGATAAAATGACGAGTGATTCATTAAATGTCTGTCGCATTATTTGAAAGATAATAAATATTTACAATGACGACGAGCTACAATTTTTTTGTGATTAGCCCTTTTGGTTTGCACTAATTTATATATTTACGATGATACAAATAGTAAACACATAGAACACACAGTAAGCATTTTACTTGAAGCAGAACACAAGTCCACATTCTTTCCTGTCAAAGCTGTGGAAATGTAAATGATTCATGTCAGCATGTCTAGTGGGCATTGAACCCACAACCATCGCTTTTACAGACTTTTTTATTGACGCCTGCTTGCAGCGTGAAGGTACCACACTAATTCCTCTTCACCAAGTTAACATAAAAAGAAAAAATAAACAAACCTCATTGAAGACATCAGAAGCATTCATTACAGAATGTAGATCCAAAGTTTCAACACTCTTGCCTTCATCTAAATGTTGTTCTATTTCTGCTATAGGAGCGCGTAGTGCGCTCAATTCCCTGAAAAAAAAAATTAAATTTATAAATAAATCAAATTTAAAAGTAGCTTTAACCTGCGACTTCACCTTCGTGGTCAAATGGACACATCTTAAAAATTATGTGTAACACAATTACACATTCTTAACAGTCGGAGGGACTGTGACCAGGGAATACACATAGTCAGCTTAAAGTGTAAATCCACTAACAATCGAGAACAAGTCAAGAACGACGCACGCACACATAAACCTATCAAAGGGAAACCGCCGCATACGCCTCATTCCGAAATCGAGTCGTAGGTATTGGCGGCAAAGTTCAAAGTTGCTTAAACCTTTAGTAGTATTTTTGTAGTAGTATGTGTTTACGTTATTGGTATCTATGCGTAACTGCGTCACACGAAGTACAGGTATGGATAATGGTTGAGGTATCTTGATTAATTTCTTTAGGTATGGGTTTAAAATATTTTACCCTATATGCTGTTGCCGTAAAAGGAGCGCTGACACTATCACTATATACAAGATATAGCCGTAAAGCTTTGTTCAATAAATAAACTATCTTACACAAAAGTATTTTTATTTGAGCCAGTTGTCTTTAAAATTAGTGCCTTCATCCAAACAAATTGTTCATCTTTATATCATTATAGATGTATTGATTGTATATCATCTATATATATATATATATAAAAGGACTTGTGCTGACTGACTGAGGTAAGACGCACGCAGAGCCGTAACCGCTGGTGGTAGAAACGTGAAATTTGGGCAGATGTTTATTTTCATATTCTGGACATCCATTAAGAAGGGAATTTGAAAAATTTTAACCCTAAAGTGATGAAATAGGGCTTGAAAGTTTGTATGGGTTTTTTTTTTAACCTGTACCGATTTTTATAAAATTTGGAATTCAGACTCTTAAAAATATTTCATTGAACACGTGTTTCATGGTTTTTTAGAATTCACCCCCTAAGGGTTCAAATAAGGGGTTGAAAGTTTATGTGGAAAAATCTTTAAATTGCCACCGATTTTTATAAAAAATTAAATTCAGACTGTTAAAAATATTTTATTGAACACGTGTTTCGTGTTTTTTTTAGAATTCACTCCTAATAAGCGGGCGAAGCCGCGCGCGCCCTCTAGTTATAGATAAAAGAGATGGGCCATGAGTGGGTTTGATGCCCACTGATGGGAGTATATATTATACGAGTATACGATTTTCATTTGTGCACTCTGACAATAAAAAAATATAGCATTGAGGACTAAAAAGATTATTCACAGATATTTTATATAATGGTCACGACACAATAAAAAAAATATATTAGACAAAGACAGACTTAAAAAATAGGCAGACATTTGTGCAAAAAAGTAAGGCTACACAGATATTAATCTTCACATAACTTCCTCAATAGGAAGTTTATTCAATGAACATTTATTTTCGTGAATGGCATCCTTAATTGGCATAGATAAAGATATAAAAACAAACAGTCCTTGGTTTTACTGTCCATTTTTTAAAGTAAAAATGTCATTGTTTATTTAGTTTTTATAGTGATTTTATATACATGTAAATGATAAGACTAATATTAGATATAAAGAGGTTATTAAGATATGTGAAATCTACCCTTGGAAGTAATAAATTCATGATCATAAACTTCGCGATATTGGAATATTTTTTAGCTTTATTGCCGTATTCAGCACATACATATATAGCAAAGTAGGTCAGATGGAATGTAGTGTTGAGAAACTCCGTTCTCCCACTTTCCGCCCAATTTTCATAACATTGGGTGTTGAGTGGCGAAACTCAACGCCACACTTAACGTGAAGCTAAAAAAAATTAGAAACTATTCTAAACCGCAATTGAAATATTTAATATTTTCATTTCCTGCTGTGGTATCGAGGCACGAAGTTAAGTTCCGCCACTCAACACGCTATGCCTTCGGAATTCGGCGGTAGGTGTGGAACGGAAGTGTCTTAATGAGAACAGTGTCTTAATATTAGGCTCTCCGGCTCCCTCTGCCTACCTCATTAGTGTGGGATACAGCAGGAAGCTACAAAAAAAAACTTTCCGAAACACGTTTTTTAATTATATTTTTTAAAAAACACTACTTAATTGTGTGGAATAGTTTCACAATAACAACATTTTATACATGACAATAATGAATCATTCAGAGCATCTATAATATAGGTGAGTTATAGCAAATATCAAGTGACACAGATAAACGGACAAAACTAAGCTTAGGCAAATATTTATATGCAAGATCAAAAACCTTTAGGGTTAATGAATTCTGCGTTACAATTGTAAATAGCTTGCTCTAAACATATAAACAACTTGTATTGCCAAATGATATTTTTTATTGTATGCCAGAACCAATGTGTATTTTGTATATTTTTATAATATGGCACGAGTGGCAAATATATCTAACTGAAAGGAAATGTGGATTAATTCTACCAAAAGAGGAAGGAACATGCCAATGTTAAGCATAAAATATACAAAAGGGAAAATTACAAAAAGAATCAGCTTTTCCTATATTCACATGGTAGGCCATAAGATAATGTTAGGCCACTCGGTTCCCTATTTTTTGTGTTGCTTTCCTTATATCCGGAACTCAACGCCGCCTACGGTCTACCAGAGCAAGGAAAAGGAGTTGGGATTGAATCTACAAAACATAATATCAATCAGATGCTGTTTTCCAGAGAATCTACAGTCTCAGGAAAAAATATATGTAAAATATCAATATTTTACAAGTAGCCTGTCAATCTATTTTTTAGATGCCATATTCATTTAAATATAATGCGTCATTAATATAAGGTAAATAATATTAATAAAAATGTAAGGTAAATCCCAAGCAAACATGTTTTTGTTATAATGCTGCAAATACAGATAAACAAATTCAATTAATGTTAATGAAAACATTATGTTAGCAATGATGTATACTTGTTATTGATTTATAATTCTCATTAATATTATAAGAATTATGTAACGAAAGATCTATGAATGACACAACCTATGCAAAAATTAAAAAACACAACATTTCACATAAGCAAAAAAATTTAGATAAAAAGAGGTCATGGCTTCAAGATTTTGTGTATTGAGTGGCAGAACTCAACTCCACCATTTGCGTTTTTAGAAAAGAAAAATAATGTCCCCCAAGTAGGAATCAAACCCACTACAATCATGTTTACATTGTGCCACTGTGCTGCAACTGCTTCAACTTCTCCACACAATAACATAAAAATTTCAAAATAAAAAAACACAAAACTCACATAGCAATCACAATCTCAGATATGATTTCATGGTAGTCCTTCTGATCTTCCCCATTTACTTTGATGTGGCCGGCTATGGGCACTATCTTCAGCACACGTGCTCTGCCGTCTCGAGCGCGCCAGAGGTAAACTTCCCCGTAGACACCCTCGCCGATCTTGCGGCAGTTTTTCAGGGCTCTAAATAAAAAAAAAAAGTTTACAAAGTGATAGACAGACATGACAAAGTGATCCAAATTGTAATCCTGAGTATATAAGGGTTTCGTTTTCTTTCTCCTGAGGAACTTTAAAATAGTCCATTTTATAACATTAAAGTATAATTTAATAAACTTTAAAGTAGTTCATTTTATAAAGCAAATATGTATATCATATTAATTTTAAAATAGGGTAGATTACATACAAATTTAAGCATTCATAACTTTTTTGTTAATTAAAATAAAATCTATTCAATTCTTCTATTAATAATATCAACATATAACATTTTGAGGCTTGAGTTAAAAATGTATTTGCTACTACTATTCATTAAAGAGATCAAAACACAAGAAAAAAATGGTATCTCTACCACTAAGAGAATCTCCTTTTTAGAAATTCATAAAATAAAGGTTATTGTAATTAAGCAAGCTATAACAGCAAAAATAGTGAAAAAAATTAAAAACTACAATTTAATAAAATAAAAAATGTTAAAAACTACATTTGGTTTTTTTATATAATGAAGGTAAAACTAAAATTATATGAGGTGAGGTACTTTTTTTTTTAATTTAAGTCAAAGACGAAAAAACGTTTCTTCAAAAATGTTATTATAAATAGCTGAACGACAAAAACGACAACCATTAAATATTGAGAAACATCCACTGAATAAATAAAGTTGCCTCATTAGCTAACCTTATTTCGACAAAATAAACAAAAGCAATTTTAATTATTACTATTATATATTTTTTTTAAATAAAAAAAATAAATGCAAAAAAAAGAAAACAAAAGCTTTCATTCATTATTCACAAAAACAACATGTGTTTGTTGTGTAGCCACCATCTTGCTTTTCACTTGACCCAATAAAACGATATAAACAGTTTTCTGAATAACACCGCCTTGTTGTGTAATAAAATACCACAGTAATATAATTAGATAATCAATGGCGTATACTCACGTATCTGGATAGCATTCATCAAACAGTACAACTTCTGTTTGATTGCAACGTCGCAAGACGTAGTCCCGCGCGGTCGCTACACGGCTCGTGGTGTCATGAAATTTTTCTAAAACAGTGACCTCGTGATCAGAGTCACCGATCGATAGTTTTGATAGCTCAACAATCGTATCATCACAGTCGTCGGTCAAAAATCCTGCAAATAAAACATATTGTTCGATACAAGAATCGACGTAATGACATATACTAGGAAGCGAATGACGAACTTTCCCCATGAGTAATCCAGTGTTACGTAGAATCTGTGAAACCACGCAAGCTTATAATAATATGGCCCAAATATTATTTCATGTGATTAAAACTTACCTGTGTATTGCAGGGAAAGATGCATGCACTCTGCTTTAGACACTTTTTATGAACAAAGGCTCAGAACCAAGCTATTATCCCGTTAGGGATAAAGAATGGCAGTCAAAATGTCCGATCAATCACAAAGATTTACACAATATAAAAATGTCCTACTACTGTTTATCGACAGTAGTTATTAAAAATCACTACTTAATGTAAATTATCTAAGAGATAACTTGTTAATAACAAAAAAAATAAAAATTACAATGGCAGCGACACTATAGCAGCGTCTGCTTCCGTGAATGAATGTCGATTGACGCACAGATGAAAAAGAAATTCTAGCATTTATAAATTACAAGTACAACGTATAGTCGGTGTTGCCAGTACGCTAGTCAAATATCTACTATAACCTGCTAAGTTGAATAAAATACCTCAATAAATTACGTTTAATTTAGAAAATTATACTTAATGACTTCGTAACTGATTTAAGTAATAGTAATGGATTCTTTAAATTTCAATAAATAAAGGAAAATAAGTAGAATATAAAAATAAATTACCTTGTAAATCTTCAGACAGTGTTGTGGATAAACTAATTCTTGAAGCATTAGATTCCTAAAATGACAGTTGT
Organism: Heliconius himera; assembly: GCA_021202915.1. Lineage (NCBI taxonomy): Eukaryota > Metazoa > Arthropoda > Insecta > Lepidoptera > Nymphalidae > Heliconius > Heliconius himera. Next base: position 2,030,396 of record JAJHJA010000046.1, read on the forward strand.
AAATTAAAATAACGTATATTTTTTTAATTTACATAAAAAAATATTTTCCATCTTGTGAATATAAAAAAATCTTATAAGTTCATAGTTGAAGAGTAGTAGAATGTATTTTGTGTTACTTTTCCATATATATATAGGCATGTGGTATTCTTAACAACAACAGATATAATTAAAATATTATTTATGTTATTCTTGCTTACTCTTACAATCCTTATGGTAGACCTAGAAGGTTTAGAGACAAAAGTACTTCTGCGGCTATGGATTGATTCATTGTGTACTGAACCTGTAAAATAATTACACATTATAATAATTCATTTTAAATATTAATATATCAATAGAATAAACAAAAATATATAGAGAAATAATTTTAACCTGACATTACACTGAAACTTTGACTGAAAGTGCCAAATTCTTATTTGTTTATAATTATACTTACCAAAAAGTTTATTATGTTTATAGAAAATTTTCAAAAAACACATAGAAAATATTTTCATATATCATAAATACATTTATTTAAGTGTGTTATTGTGGCTCAGTGGGGTAGCATCTTAGTGTAAATGTGACAGTTGTTAGTTCAATCTGCACTTAGGAAAATAAATTATTTTCATTTATCCTACTCTGGCTGAAGAAAACACGGCGCTTGGATTAGTGTTGCCAAATTATCGATGGTTCCGTCATCGATAGTTTTAATATAATAAAGCCTATGCGATCGATAGGATAATATATTTACATAAACAATAGATATTTACATAAACAATACTATCGCAAATTAGCATGCAATTGATAGTTCACAACAATCGATATTATCGATTCTATCAATACTGTCGATACTATTCTTTCCTTGAAATTAAATAGTATCGATACTATCAATAGTATCGATATCTTTCTGACTGTGAGATACGATACTATCGATAATATTGCATTTATCCAATAGTATTCTACCCTTTTGAACTATCGATAGTTTCGATACTATCGATTTTAATATCGATAATCCTTCTATCGGACTACTATCGATAGAATATCGATATCCTATCGATGGTCCACTATCGATCGGCAACACTAGCTTGGATTGCCCTGCTATATGGGAGAAGCATGAAGCTACTTTGCTTTTACTGTATTTAAAAAAATATAAAAAAATCTATACACTAAGCCTACTTTTAAAATTACCTTTTATATCTTGCATTTCCATTGTGCTGATAACACTTTGACGATATTTCCTTCCTTTTGTATCAAGAGGTTCAAGATCTAAAATAGAATGATCAAAATGGTCAGCCATTGTGGTCATTCTTCTGTATATACTTAAAGATCTTTCCCATCTTTTGCCTGGTTGTAAAACTATTCCTTGTTTTTTTTCATATGTTGATGTTCTAGAATCATCAATATCAACTATATCTTTACTTATATTTGATAAATTCTGTTTATTTTCTTCTATTTTATTTTCAGGTACATCTATATCTCTAATTTCTGTCTTTAATCTTGAACTTTTTCTAGTCATTATTTTTCTATATGTTATACTATTCCTTGTATCATTTAGAGCAATTGAACATTTTCTATGTTTCTCTATGGGAGATATAGATTTTTTCCTAAGTTTTAATAAAGGCTTTTCAATTTTATTACCATTGTAAGAGTTTAACATTGAATTGTGTAAATTTACTTCAATGTTATCAGTTGCTTTCTCTTCAGATGATATACTTTTGTCCACAAGTTGTATATCATCATTTTGTTTAATATCCAATTCATTTTCCATTATTTTATCACTCTCTTTTAATGTTACTACAGTCTTGTCAAAATCATTACTGCTTCCACTTGTAGTAGAATTATCTAACGTTAGCAGTAAAGAATTATTTGTAACACCATTTCTTCGTCTGGTTGTTACAAAATTGACACAAAAATCTTCATCAGCCTTAGTAGTTTCTTTTCTTTCTTCTTTTGTTTCATTAAGACTAGTCTCTGATTTATTACTTTGGTCTAATTCATTTGTTATTAGAATTGAAGATTTGTTGAAGTCATTACTAATTTCTGATTCATTAAAACTTGAATTTGATGAACCTTTAAATTCATTTTCATCTACACTAGCATAATCATCACTATTAGTTAAATCTGTTATTGATTCATTAGTTTTAAGAGAATCTCTTGGCATTTTACTATAATATTTTTGAAAAACAGTATCATTAAGTCGATCAATGACTATAATAAGGTCTTTTTTATTATTATCTTTGTCATTATGATTTATAGATTCATCTTCTTCACATGTATCATAATTAGATTCATTATATATGTGTTCATGACATATAGAACTACTTTCTTCTGAACTTATATTTAATGTTTTTTTATTGTTGTCATTGATAACATTTTCGCCTGTATCACATAAACTCATAACTGATGACAAGTATTTGTTAACTCGAAAACTTTGTTCATTCCCTAAAAGATTATTTTCCATATCCCTATACTCCTTATTATCTGCAATAGCCTCAGTTTCAAAATCTTCTGGATTTCTAGAAAATCCTAGGAAAGGTTCCAATTCACTTGATTGTAAAGATTTATTTTCAAACAATTTATTCTCACAGGTTTTAATTTGATTAGTTTTTGTAGCTCTTTTAAATATTTTACTACATGTTTTATTTTGTAATATTGGTGAATTTACCTCTTCATTATAGGAACTAGTATTAGAAGGTATATGCTGAAAATAATTTTGTTTCTCTATATATGAACTTTCCCTACTGTTTTCTCTTTCTTTTGGAGTCATTGATATAATTGGACTGTCATTTAAATTTATTGAAATAGGTGAAAATCTATATATAGATTTCCCTCTATATTTTTCATGGAAAGGTGTACTACATAATGGTGAATTTACTATAACTTCAGAAACCTGGATATGTTTAAGATGTTGAGGAGTTTTGACATGTTTTTGCTTATTTTCATTAAATAAGGATAGATTTTTTACAATATTATCAATTGATTCATCAACTTTTGGTGAACTACAATTGATTTCTTTTTCTATCTCTAACTTATGACACAATATATCAGATACATTTTGTATTTGAGTTTTATCTTTAACATTTGAGTTTTCTTTGTCTGAATCTGTGAACAAAAATATGGTGTGTTATTAAAAACTATTGTTTTTATCCAAGTTACATTAAATATACAAATAACATTAAATTAACATTACAACTGACTTGTTATAGCAATATTATAGATTTTCCTTGTAATATTCTTTTTTATGTCAATCTCAACAACTTGTAACATGTTTTTAAACTAAATGCAGTAAAACATTTTAATAAAAAGGCATTTTTAGTTATCTTGTCAAACTGTCCTAAACAGGCTTTATCTGAATAGAATACAAACCTGTACTGTCACTTTTAGAATAATTCCGTATTTTCTTATTAGATTTCCTTTTATAATATGGTGTTTTGTACCTTCAAACAATTTTTATAACATTTAATATAAATCAAAATAGTATAATAATATGAACATAATGATAGTAATAAATATTGTCTATTTTACTCACGATTTCTGGAAATTGTTTAATTTATTAATAGTTTGTTTATTATTAGTTTCTACAGGAGAGGATTCAAGGAGTTGGTCAAACAAATCGACCGGCTTATTTACACGTAATGATTTATCTGGCGTTAGATATCCAGAAGTTGAACATGTCTTAATATTTATTTCAGGTTCTTTCACTCTTTTTACATATTTTCTTTTACGAACTTTATTTGATGCAGCAAATTGCATAGATGCACCCACTGACATGTCTCGCTTCGTTTGCTTAATGTTTTGTATATAAAACGCATCGAAAACGGAACTTTTTGGATCCATTGTAAATAGAACATCGCGTGGATCTAACGCACCATCAATTTCTTTTTTAGATTTATAAGTTCTTCTCATTTTTTCATATATTATTAGTGTTGGAAAAAGTTAAATGAAAGACTTCCACTTTTAAAAACAAACGTTCACCAATGCCAATCGTCATTCGTCACTTGCCTTCATATCATAAGCCTTGCTTGCATAGATTATAAATACTTTTTGAAAGTTGTTGACACTTGACAGATATTTTTCATAAATTCAAAGAAAGATTTAGATTCATTTTTTAAATAGTATATTTAATGTATGTCTATATAGAACTTGTATTTACAAAACTAACAATACCATTTTTTAAATTTACGGTATAAAAATATAGATTTAGGTTGAAGAGAATTATATAGAGGGCAAAGATTATTTAATATTATCAAAAATAATTCTTTAGTTTATTATACCTATCAAATCAAGTAAATAATTTAAAATTTTATTTATTTAGATTTATTTTATGAATATTATTGATAGTTGATTTTTTTAATTAAAGTATAATATTAAAGATATTAAGGTGAATCTGCATTCCTGTATATCTCTGGATTGCCGTAACTTCAGCAGTTATGTAACCCATTGTAGGGGTACGGTACATGGATTGGATTAACGTGACGTAATAAATAGCCTATAGTTATCCTGAATAAACTATGCAACAAAAATATTTTTTCAATTTAAACCAGAAGTTCCTGAGATTAGCACTTTCAACCAAACGAATTCTTCAATTTCATATTAGTATAGATAATAATTTCTTATAAAATAAAATTCTCTATGCTAGATCACTGAATCCGACTAGCATTACCCCAACAAATTCTTACATATTGTGTAGTTTGTATATTTTACTAATAATACTCTTTATTGTACACCCATTAAGAAGATAAAAATAAAATGGGTAACAAAAAAAAATTCGAGGCATTACGGGACTCAAAGCCTGGAAATATTAATAAATAGGAGGGGGAATCGCACCCACAACAAAAAAATCCCTAACAAAAACCTTCTATGCGGGAAAAGCGTGTTACTGTTTAAAATTAAAAAGTTTAAAGTGTAGTAGGTAATATAAAAAAAGTATATCTTTACTTGGATGAATACATTATTTTCATTTCTTCCATTTGGTTGGACATATGGCAACTTTGAATTCTGCTTCTTGCTGAATAGTGTCTTAACACTACATTCTCTGGCTACCCTGCTTTAAGTGTGACAGTGTGTAGGTTTAAAATATATAAAGTAATAATAAAAACCAACTTCATATACACTTAGATCTATATTAAAAATACAATTCCTGTACTGGCAGATACATTATACACAGCAGCTTATTCTAAATTTTGTAATTATAGTTTTTACAATATGATACAATAATGTCAAAGACAATGATCATACATCTTTGGCATAACTTATCAGAAATGATAAACCAATTTCAATTTTTAAATAACTTCTACAATGTGTATACAGGAATGAAGAGTTAGTTATATTTAAAAAGTGAGGAGTTTATTATATAAAATATGTTTTGTATCTGTTTTCACAATATGTTAGTCTATAGATATTGTTTTATATAATACAATATACATTTATTAATATATGGTATTTTAAAGTTCTAAATTCGATCACTTGTTTGAAAATAAAAATAAAAAAACAGCTTAAAATAATGACACCAATACTTATTAAGAAAACGTACAAAAATTTAAAAGTACGGGATTATGACCCGCGCCTCTTTAAAAACCGAGGCACGGGCTTATATCCCGTACGTTAATTTTTTTATGTTTTTTTAGGAAGTATTTTTCTTTCCTAAGAGTGGAATAACACTTTAAAAATGTTTAAAAAACACTATAAATGTTATAAAAACGACACCAATTTTAAAAATGCGCAACTATATTTTTTATTTCCTAATTTTTTTTAAATCACGTTTTTAACAAATCATTAAGCTGTAATAACATTCAAATAATAAAATTAACTAAAATAATTGCAGAATAATAATGTATGAATAATGCACTCCATAAATTTATAAGAAATCTTAAAAAATAAATAACAAATAATTATATATATATATATATATATATATATATATAGATACGTCCATTTGGTTTAAATTCAATTGTAGCAAAACACATAAGTAAATGCTTTATAAAAAAACTTCTTTTTAATATTAATACAAACCAGTACAGAGGAATGACCATAACTTTTTTGTAATTAAATCTAAATTTTATAAAATAACATTTGTAATGCATTTAGGTACCTCTGAAAATCAGGTATTTTTAATAAATACCTTTACATATCCAACAAAGTAGCTTAAAGCAAAATGAAATGGAGTGGATAATGGAAATGTCTTAATGGGACATGATTGTCTTAACATTAGATACCAAGATCCTCTCTGCCTACCCTGGTATGTCTGGGATACAGCATGAAGCTGAAAAAAGAAGCAACAAACACCAGTTTCTGTCTTGCTTTGGCAACATTCACTTAGTAGACCCTAAGATACTATAACCAACCTATCCAAAATATGTTGCATTTGATATGTAAAGGTACAGATAGATTAGAAATACGCAATTTAGTGAGTTTGAATATCCCTTATTTACGGTACATTCAATATAAAACAGATAAAATAAAAATCAATGTATCATAACAATTAACACAGAAAAGAATCTTAATGTTGGGGTAACAACAATTTTTTTTTTACCTAATTATAAACTTTTCTAAGCAAGAAAGAAATATTGAAGACAATTTCACCCATTTTTATTCTTTGGTCATTGATAAAAGTTAAGTAAGTACAAAAATGTCTGAAAAATAGGGGATCTTTGTCACAATAATATTTAAGCATATATTTCAAACATATTGCACATTATAAAAAATGTTTAGAAAAATTATATACAAAAATCACATGTGATTTTACAAATAGATATGAAGATTATAATTACAAAATAATTAGTTAATATAGTGTGTGTGGTGTGTCATCAACTAAATAAGCAAGTAGAAAATTGTAGATTCAATATTTTTACCTACACTGTATCCCGTATATAGCAAGGTAGTCAAAGAAAACCTAGTGTCAACGACACTTTGTTTTTCACACTATGCACTGTACCAGAGTAAAAAAACTAAAATATTTCATTCGAGTGACAATGTACATATCGCGTTTTAGAGGTAGTCAGATACAATCAAAAGGACATTAAAACTTAAAACATATTAAACCACATAAAAATTCAACTAAATAAAATAGCTTTATTTTAGAAAGCCAGGGCACCTGCTTGCTTTCGGTGATACCCTTACTTTTACATAGTAAATACTCCCAATCCCTTACAACTAATGGTCAATGATTTTGTGCAGACATTAAATATCACATTAATATAAAATTCGTAATCACATTTATGAGAACACATCGATGGGGCGGGGCGAGACCGTAGCGAGGGTATGTGTGGGACTCGCTAGGGGATCATGAGATTCAATTTGTTGAGCCTCTATGGTCGCTTGTTTCACAGCCTCCTTGTATGGACCTCTTTTCTTTTTGTTAAATCTTATCTGTAATAAATAAAATGATCCATTTAATTTATATGCTTATTGTAAATTGTAGGTGTTTTATACAATAGTATATATTTAGGCAAGGCAGCTAGAGATTAGAAGTCCTTAAGCTTTCTGTTCTAAATCCTCCTGAGGCTCTCAAAATTACAACATTTAAAGTCTGGCCTGAACTTTAAATGATTTAATGATTTGAGGCCAGTCATGGTGCATGGTGTGACTGTAAGTGCAACTAGTTGTGGGTTCAATCACCACTAAAGTATTGAATATTTAATATTTCGTTTCCTTGTGTGGGAATGAAGCCCACAATCAGTCACATTTACAGTCCCACACTTGTACCCCTGTGCTATGACTGGCCTCTTTTTCATGTACAGTAGTACTTTCTCTTATATTTATAATTTATCTCGATTTTAAATTAATTTAATAAATTATATGAGACAGGTTGTGGCGCAGCGGCACAAGGTGAGATTGTAAAACCGACTGGTTGTGGGTTCAATCCCCACTCGAGGAGATGAAATATTTATTTAAATTTATATTTCCATTTCTTTGCTCTGGTGTCGAGGTTAAGCTCGGCATTGAGTTCTGCCACTCAACACGCAATGCCTCCAGAATTCGGCAGAAAGTGGGAAACGGGAGTGTCTTAACACAAGGTTCCCTCTGCCTACCATGCTGTGTGCGGGATACAGCGTGAAGCTGATTTAATAAATTATAAATATCAAATTAAATTAAGCATGGTGACTTGCATACAAAAGTATACAGAAAAAACTATCAGCTATTCTACAATTTATCAGTAACACTGGTAATATTAACAAGGTCAATATGTCAAGGTTATAGTATTAGGTGTTATACTTAAAAGTAATTCAATATTAACTAACCAATGCCACATTAGAAAATTTTTATTTCTATGCAATTATGACCAGACAGATGTGATAAAACAAATTATTAGAGTGCTCCATTAGATTTAGGGCCCATTTAATGTTAGGCCCCAGGTCACAGGCATAACCTTATTGTAAATTTGGAATTAATATTACAAAATTGGGCTAAAAGGGCTTTAAGCATTGTGATATTAGAGATGAGATGCAAGATCATGAGGAATGAGTAGTTTTTTAATGGGAGGATTCCTTGTTACATTAATTAAGCAATTTAACCAATGTGTTTATAGTTTGAGGCTAATTTAAGGAAAAAATATCAAAATTACTCATATATTTGAACTAATATAATAATATATGAAGCATAATAAATGAAATATGTTTTAAATGTATGATAATGATGATAAACAAATAACTTTTACAAAATATTTTTGCATAGAGTGATTTGAACTCAATTGATTGAAAACCATCCATATGAGTAAATAAGATATAATGTTTTGTAAAAACGTGTGGAATATCATTTTAAAAATGTTAAAATATTTTGTTTATTACAAAGTAGTAAAATATGAAATATAGTAAATTATGTAGCATACCTTATAATCTTCTAAAAAAGGGCTTAAGCTGTCACATGGCATTAAAGATGATGTAGTTGAAGCATACCATGCTACATGAGCCCTTGAAGCAGGTGTAACACTTAAGACCCTGCCTGGCCACCACGGAAACCCTACAACTTTACCCCAGACTATATCACCTGGAGACACTCTTAACAATTTTCCTCCCACACCTTCAGAACTTGGTGGAAAGTCGGGCACAGCTTCATTTTCACCATCATCAGACCCTTCTTCATTTCTACGTTCGTAAGAATTACTACTTAACCTTCGTAAACTAATTGACAACTTTTGTTTTAAACAATGGCTTTTGATATTGCTAAAATAGTCTATTGAGTCATCACATTTACTTGTATTTTCATCTCTTTTCTTTGGAATTTTGTGCTTTTTTTTATGTTTTACCTTATGTTTGTGTTTTTTTTCTAAAGGGTCTGCTGTTGTACTATTTGGAACATTATTCCGTGGGGATAATGCTCCTATATGTTTAGGTGATTGATCTATCCATATATCAACAGTTTTATCTGTATCAATATTCTTTTTTGCCTGCTTTTTGGCTTTTTTCAAGGCTTTTTTTACTGCTTTATTAGGTTTAGACATATCACAGGAAACACCAGAATCTTCATTAAAGTCCCCACCTAATGGAGGTATTTTAACAACAGTGCCTTCACCCTCACCAAAACAAATTTTTAGTGTCCTTGCATTAGAAAATAAGTTACTAAAAGAATTTTCGTTGTCCTTACAATCTTCTTTATCACCCAATTCACTGTTATCAGAAACACTAACGAAGGCCAGCTCCCTAGTCACTTTTTCACTATCGTCACATGGTTTCACGTTTTTTACACTTTTTAATTTGTCACTTGACTTCGACACACTTTTCGTCTTTATAGCACTAGTTATTTCACTTGAATCTAACCTAGACAGCTTAGGTATCAACATGCTACCCATTAAAAATTTCTTTTCCAACTTCGATGACTCAGAACCGTCTCTGGGCGTATCGTCATCCGAATCTAATTTACGTTTCTTGGACACGTCTACATTTTCACTATTTTCATTGCAAATTCCTTTGCAATTTGAACACACAACTTTCCTAGGCCTTAAACGTACTGTCATCTTTCTCCGAGCCTGCGGTTTAGCTTTGTTACTCTGTTTTTTTGATTTTTGCAATTCCTCATTATAGTAGTCAGGCTCTTGATATGCAAATCTTTGACTAACGGAATGTAGTTTTTCATCTTTGTCTTCAGCTTTCTCGGTTTGGTTATTGAATGCTGGGTGAAGACTGTATACACCAAATGGTAAATTACTGAAAAAAAATCAGAATACAGCAAAAACTAAAATAATTTAAATTTAATCGATAGTTTCATCTATTGTAATAATAAACCAATACGAACCCCTTGTTAGAGTCCAAGAGGACACCCTGAAATTTTTTATTTTCCGTACTGTAAGTAACCACAATTAAATCTTCTAAAGCTTCTTCCACATTCACTAGAATTTGAGAATTCTTTTCAATCGTCATATCGGCTGTTACAGCGACAGCCGCCATATTCTTAATTTCTTAATATTCCATAGACAATATAAAATTTCTTTGTAAACATTTAGCAAGTTCATCCATTATATTAATTTAAATTACTACATTACTGCATTACTACATTATATTAATTTAAATTGAAATTACTTAATAAGTATTGGCCACAAAAAATGTCATGTGAATGAAATAAAAATACAATAAATAAATATATTTTAACAACACATTTTTTTCTATCATTATGTTCAAAGAATAAATTAAAAGAAGTGACTTTGAAATAATAGTAATTTAATTAGATTTAAAAAAATATACAGTCTCTTTTTATGAGCCATATTATTAAATATTATTAAATAATTGTGTAAATTTTACATTAGCAGCGTACCGATCTGACTTTACTCATTCCGATATAGGCATATCGTATTATACCATAGCTTTGTTGTTGTAAATATCCTGTAGACTAGACACTAGATCAGGGGCTCCCAACCTTTTCTTGTTCAAGGACCACCATTCTTGGTAGCAGGGACCTCTATGTAGGTATAATAAAAAAATACTGTGATGATCGAACAGAAACGTTAACTAAAACTTACATTAAAAAACAATACGAGAAACTTGGACGAGAAAGAAGGTGTGGTGTGGCGCAGTGTCACAAGCTTGTGACTGTAATTATTTATTAATATTTTTATTTCTTCGCTCTGGTAATAAGACAAAACCGGGGTTATTTGACTGTTTTGTTGAACAGAGGGATATTTTATATTTTTTCTACCTCTGATTTAAGAATTTCTTTGACGGCTTTGATCAAACATGGTTTCAGGAGTGTTTCTCCGACTGTGTGAGGTTTTTAGAGGGTACGCTGTCCCTTAAGAAATGCAAGCACTAAAAACGCGTGTGAGGAAATATACTCCGGAAGTATACTCCGGTTCAGCAAGTCTTTCTAGGCAAAACGTTGACCAGTGCTGAAATAAACTTATGTCTTCTTTTGAAGTATCCCTTGGGAATGTTTTGTTGTTTTGAACTTGTTTCGATTCAATCCCAAGAAGACACAAGTTTGCGCGTAAACCACAAAAATATACTAATTGGTCGTATCGCCAGTCTTCCAAAAAACTTCCCTTATAGTCGCCCAGTATCAGCACATTGGGCCTTAGCGTTTCGAGTGACTGTCAGTATCACAATCATCTGGAAAGCAAGGCCAAGTTGGCCTCAAAGTAACTGCGGGTCATCAACAGAGCGAGACAGTACTTCACACCAAAACACCGATTGACCCTGTATAGGGCCCAGGTCCGGCCTCATATGGAGTACTGTTCTCATCTTTGGACTGGTGCATCCCATCCCATGACCTATTTGATCGCATACAATGTAGATCCGTTGGAATCGTTCGGTACCCATTGATCTGTGCAGACACATTGGCGTAGAGATGTCTCCTCGCTGTGCGTTCTCTACCGCATTTTTAATGGGGAGTGTTATGGAGAACTGTTTGACATGTTAGCCACCGCCGAATTTTCTAACTGCACAGTATATTTATCACAAACTGAAGTATCATCCACCAAGGTTTCGTAAGAACATCCACGCGCCACGCATCTGCAAAAAACGTGCCTATCTCCACCTCAAAGGCCGGAACCTTTAGCTCCTCTGGTGGTACACGAGATTGTGTGTGGAGGTGAAGGAGAGGTAAATAAATGCAGTGAAATTAAGTGAAAGATTTCGTTTATCATTAAATTTCATTTAATGATAAAGGAAAAATTGTACAACACAAAAAAAATCACTTACCTACTATTCAAGAAATATAATTGAATTTATGAAAAAATCAATAGTAAACGATTAACGTTCTCACGTAGTTAAGTAAAAGTATATATTATACTGACTCATTTATAACAAATGACAGCGCAGAACGTAGGTAATTGATTGCCTATATCTTACATACGATAGACGTTTAATTAGATGATGGTAGACAACTAGTCAAATCCAATAGGTACTTTGAATTTGTAATCAACTTTGCGAATTGTTAAAAATATACGTTTCAACATTTCACGTTTCTCATTCATGTGAACTAGCACATTTATTTTATAAAATCAATGAATTAACGTGATATTATTTTAATGAATTTGTACGTCGAAATAATTTATATTTGAGACCGGAGCATACTCTACTACTACACATGTAGCATGCTCTTCTCATTCACTGCGCGATGATCAACGCTTCACCATCCCCTAAAATAAAATAGTTCGCTGACCATATTTAGGCTTCTTGGACCGCTAGTTGGGAACCAGTGCACTAGACTGTAAAACGTACACGGTACAGCATTTATCAATAATCTGTGTTCCACAATTGTCATATTGTCAAAAACCGGTATAGTGCGAAATGCGAATTCTGTCTTTATAGTTTATCCTATTATTTATCGGCTATAAGACTTAATTACATATTTTTAGGCTTTTTTGGAATCTCTTATTTTTTTAATACAATTGTAAGTATAAATGTGAAATCTTTTCAGTTACGATTCATTAGCAAATAACAATTAAACGTGCTTATATAATCTACTTCGTTTGTATAATATATTTTGTGTAGTTTAAAATAATTTTGCTCTACACTCAAGGTCTTGCCAATTTATTATAATTAACTAGACAACCATTAAATATTTTATAAGGCTTAAACCATCTAAAATGTTCACTTATTAGTGATAATCATTAATTAACTTATAATTAATATTTTTTATTGATTCTTTTTTTTTAACTTCTTCAGAAGTAAATTATAATTTATAATAAAAGTTAATCACCCTTTTTATGTATAAGTATAATAACATACTTAGTTTTAAATATAGTTTTTTTATGTAACAAATTACCTTATGCTCTAATGCTCTTGAATGATACAAAAGGAGTTATATCTAGTTTGTCCTTAACATTAATAAGAGAGAAGACATTTTATACTACTATCTGATAATGTTAAGTACTTTGTATATTTATTTGTATTACACTAGTTATATCAGTGTATATTTATTTACCTTTATTATCCTTATGAGATTATATCTCATCTTTTCTTTATCGATATAGCAGAGTAGGCAGAGAGAACCCAGTGTTAGGTCCCTCTTTTATCCTTACATCACCCCATTTCTTCAAGACATTCCATGTACACCAGACTAAATGCCTGCTTTAATTGCTTGTCACAATTGTCACTTTATTGACCCTGTTTTCGGAGCAATATAACTATATAAATTAGATAATGCCATTATACATATACTGTCCTCTCTTTATAACTTAATGTACTGGTATTTCTCTGGTCTATGTCCTGAATTCCAATGTTTGTTAAGCTACTGGATGAAAAAATTAAAACAATCCATTCTCTGAGTTGGGAATTAAGCCCATAAGCATGTTTACAGTCAGATGCTGCTCCTGTGCCACAAAATCTTTAATATTTTTTATATACTATGAATAAAAAATATATGTAAGCATTTTTTTATTAATAGACAATGGCAGAAGAGAAAAGGATTGACATTACTCAGCCACTATGGGATCAAAGTACTTTTGTGGGCAGATTCAAACATTTTGCGTTCATCTCTAACCCTTTACTATCTTTAGTACCAGAAAAGGAATTGTATGAAGCTAAAGATTTATATATAAAATATAAGTAAGTAACCAATTTTTTGTTTAAGCTGGAATAGTGCAACAAAAATGGATAGATTTCATAAAAATTTTTGTCAAAACATTTTCTTTGGTATTGATATATTTTTTAATTTCAAATTGTTTTGTAGCATAGAATCAAAATTTAATGTTGATTGTACTTAAAAGAAAAAAAATACTGGCTTTCGTTTTATTTATATAATATTCTTTTTAGGCAAGGACAAGAGCCACCAGGCACAGCAATGTCTCAAGTAGTGAGAGCGAAACAGTTATATGAATCGGCATTTCATCCGGACAGCGGGGAATTGCAAAATGTTTTTGGCAGAATGTCCTTCCAAATGCCTGGTGGTTGTCTCATAACTGGCGCAATGTTGCAATGGTATAGGTAAGTTAGTTAATGTTTGGGTTTTTTTCATATTCACAGTTTATCCCATATATAGCATGAAAAAAGGTTAGAATCCAAATTCAAGATATTGCATCTTGAGTGGCGGTACTCAATGTTGCACTTTATCTTATTACAACGGGGATGGAGTGGAGCAAGGTAGAAACCTTGAAACCTAGTATTAGGATATTCCATTCCCATTATGATGTTTCTGTTCCTCACTTTCCACTATATTCTAGGATCTGTTAGTAATCTAGAGTGTGTGAGTATTCTACAGTGAGTGAGTGTTGAGTGCCGGAAGTCAACGCCGCGCTTTGCATCATTACCAAAGTGAAGAAATGAAAATACTAAATGTTTCATTTACTCGAGTGGGAGTGAACCGACAGCTTGTCGCGTTTAGAGTCGATCCCTTGTGCCCCTGTGCCACTACAGGTCTCATTCAATTTATCTATTTTTATAGTGTTGTATACAAATTTTATTTATTTTCAAGACCATTTATTTAGAACTTTAACAGATAAAAAGACAAAAAATGGCGAACTGGCCTCTATGTGTTATACAATGTAAGAATGGTTTTTTTAGTGAAAGTGAATTATTCAGTGACAAATGTGTATAATTTTGTTACGAAAGTTTATTGTTTAATATTGCAAAGTTTAACGCATCTCTTCTTTCATTTACCTGTTTATGCAAAAAACATACCTAGTCTTTAAACACTCTATTTTTCTATTAGAACTGCGGTAACGCTAATAAAATTTCAATAAAATCAGTTTTAATATAACCATATTGGAAAAGTACTAATACAAAGGTGTCAACCAGACAAGGTTGTCCATATTTATAAAATTATAATATACAGGGATTTTTTATCATCATACATCTTTTAAATTTTAGCTGGTTGGCATTTGGTTGGCGAAACGTAACTTCGTTCTTTAATTTCTTTTTTAAATAAACATTGATCCGAGTGGGTATCGAACCCACAACAATTGCATATAGACTCGCACTTTTTTAAATTTGTTGTTTTTAAAATCTTATGTTTTCCAAATCAACTTCATTATATAGAAACAGCATCTCTTTTAAATGTAAATATTTATCTCACTATAAATAGAATGTTAAATTGAAAACACGTTTTTCGTATTAATATATAGTAGTTTTAATAAATATTGATTGAAGCAATTATTAATCAACATCGACAAGTATGTACATAATAAAGTATATATTATATAATAGTAATAATAATTATTAATGATAGTGTCCGATTATGCAAATGAATGGTTAAGGTATCGGTAGTCATTCCAGAAAATGCCGCGAGGAGTTCCTGGAGTTTTGGGAAACTGGGAAACTTATTACTATAATCTGTTTGACTGGTACCTTTCATATATGATAGACATAAAATTAATTGACTAGAAATTATTTAAAATGCTCATATTTTAAAATATTCCTTTGAACGATTTTTTTTTGTGTCTTGAATTTAGTTCATAATTCTTGCGTAAAATTATTAGGACAAAAGTTATTTATGTCTTTGAAGAGTAAATACGACACTAAATAATATTATTATTTTACTGGCTCTATTCTGAATGTCCTTCGTCAATGTTATTTATAATGTATGCTTATCTACGAGAAATCTTAGTCTCATTTTTTTATTATTGTTATTTGTTTTTCTTAAAAATGTTTATCTATTCCGCTAAGTTATTAGTACTAAGTTTTTTAGTGTTCTAAAGTAAATTTGACTAGAAGATCTTAACGTATAAGGAGTCATTATATAGCAATATAGATTTGTTTTAATGTTAACACTTATACATAACTATATCTATATATATAACAGTAAAAATGGCGCGTCTGTACATTGAATATATTTACAAAATAATAATTGAAGGGGTTTATTAACAGTAATAGAACCTAAATCCACATAAAGAAAATTGTCTGTTTGTACGCGCTAATCTTCGGAACTACTACGAATACGGACTACGGTTTTTTTTTGTTGTATAGCTGTTAAGTCTAGACAACATATAGGCTACAGTTTATTTTGAAAATCTGGATACCTGATGTGCAACCTTAACAGCCTGTCTAAATTATAAGTAATATATAAATATACTGCTTTGGGGAAAATTGAACAAAATGACAAATAATTTCCACTCGCATAACAAAAATGAAGGTCTAGAGTACATGACACGGAACCCTAGCAGCCCATCTAATCTCTAAGAGATATAAATATAGCGTTGTAGTAAAAGTTGATCAACATAACAAGCATTTTCTGTCCACATAATAAAAATGAAGATCTGGATCTGGATGAAACCCTAACAGCTGGCCAGCTAAACCTTAAGACATATGAATATAATGGCTTAAGAATAGCAGTTCAGCGTGGTCAGTGTTGAATGAAATGAGGTTGTTATTCTGACCTAACAATTTAAAATAATGTAAGCTAGTAGTACCTTCACGCGGTGAAGGCGGTAACAGTTGGTGTCTAAAAAATACTTATTTAAAAAACGTATAAAAATTTGAACGTAGCGGGACTCGAACCCGCGCCCCCTGGAAACCGACCAGGCGCTCTGACCA
Source organism: Heliconius himera (assembly GCA_021202915.1). Lineage (NCBI taxonomy): Eukaryota > Metazoa > Arthropoda > Insecta > Lepidoptera > Nymphalidae > Heliconius > Heliconius himera. Next base: position 2,047,273 of record JAJHJA010000046.1, read on the forward strand.
CTAAGCCATACGTTCTCATCAAGCTACGTCGAAACTTTTATACGCTTATTACAACTTATTTATGTTGTTAGCATCTCTGTAGGCAGATTTTTACAAATTTCCGCTACCCAAAGATAACTACTAAGAATTATCGTCTTGCAAGAGAGAATACTATTTATTAAACATTTTTGAAGTGTTATTCCACACTTAGGAAAGAAAAAGTTGGTGTCTATTTTATAATGATAAGTATATTATTGAAGACTGCCTCGCCCCTGAGGAATAAGTACCTTCAATCTTTCAATCTTTGATGGACGCTCGTGCATCCCTCGATTAATACAATTTATTTATATTCTTTTTCATCTATTTCTACCCTCTTTTACACGAGTTTGCTAATAGTGTAATAAATAATTAGCTTTACGTAACAATGCTCAATGTATATAAGTATCAAATATCAACATTGGTAATATTTTTTAAATTCAAAACAATCAAAAATTCGTATAGAAATGACATTATCGTAATTTTGATGTGTGGCGAAGCCGCGGGCCGGCCGCTAGTGTATAATAATATAATATCGTCGGCTTGGAGTGTAAACCTGCTAATAAGACAAAATTTAATTTAAAAAAAACTATGAATCAATATACACGTATAATTATCAAAAGGTTTTTATAATTTCGAACTGATTTATTATCTCTATATATAATAAGACAGTAAAAATATTTTGTCTGTACATTTAGTAATTTTGACTGAAATGGATAGAGGGACACTTAAAAAGACTAATAGAAAGCAAAAAGATTTTTTTTGAATTTCTTGTCTGTCTGTCTGTCTGTCTGTCTGTCTGTCTGTCGACATATTGTTGTCCGCATTTTTCTCTGAAACTACTGAACCGATTTACTTGAAAATTTCACCAATTGCTTTGTTTTAACTCAATTTAGGTTCTAAAGTTTGGTTCATCAAAATCGGTTCATTAAAAAAAAAGTTATCGTCATTTGAATGAACTCAAGGCATTAGCTTGCCATTGCCGTTATATAGAAATCGCGCTGGTATGACCCTGGCTAAAGAATGACATTCGAAACGTCTTGATTATATGACTGTTGATAAAAATATATATTTTTGAAGCACTATTATACAATATTTTATACAATAAAGTAAACAAGGCCAGTCGTGGCGCAGCGGCAAGAAGTGTGACTGTAAAACCAACTGGTTGTGGGTTCGATCCCCACTCGAGGAGATGAAATATTTACTTAAATTTATATTTCCATTTCTTCGCTCTGATGTCGAGGTTAAGCGCGGCGTTGAGTTCTGCCACTCAACACGCAATGCCTCCAGAATTCAGCAGAAAGTGGGGAACGGAGTGTCTTAACACTAGGTTCCCTCTGCCTACCCTGCTGTGTGCGGGATACAGCGTGAAGCTGATTTATTTATTTATTTTATTTTATTATAGTTGTCAATCAATTCTGCTTAAATCAATAATCATGTATTTTAAGCGGGCGAAGCCGTGGGCGGGCCGCTAGTATGAAATAAAATAAAGGTCGATTTAATATTTTTTTGCACTTAAGTCAAAGTCCTCCCTGGAAAATCAGCTCATGCTGCGGATTAATAGGGAATTCTTATTTTGTAGTCGTTTTGTGTAACATAATATTTTAAATTGATATCACCTCTCAACACACAATAACTAAAAGATTTGGTGGGAAGCAGTGGCGTAGCGGGCGCAACCCGCGTCCGGTGCAAAATACCTTTTCAGCGCCCCCCAGACGAATATCATATAAGTTTTACAGACCTTTTGGCGCCCCTTTGCCCCCCCCCCCCCCCCCCTCACTACGCCACTGGTGGGAAGTGGGGAACGAAGGTGTCTTAATACTGGATTTCCTTCCCTTCCTACTTATACAGCGTGAAGCTGAAAAAGAAAAGACATTTCTGAGTTTAGCGTGCACAAACGTTCAGATAAACGAATAATAACAAAAAAATAATTATATTGGATATTTAGATAGACATTGATAATAGTTTTTCTCATATTGTATCTTCTATATGTACAGACATAGATAACTTGTGATTGCAGAACAACGACAGCCGTCGTGTTCTGGCAGTGGGTGAACCAGTCGTTCAACGCGCTCGTGAACTACACGAACAGGAACGCGAACTCTCCGCTGAGCGCGGCGCAGATGGGCGCGGCGTACGCGTCCGCCACCAGCGCCGCCATGGCCACCGCCTTCACCTTCAAATTCGGGATACAGAAGAAAGCGAAGAACCCTATACTAGCTGTGAGCTTTGTTTTTTTTAAATCTATCTGTGGGCGTTTGTTATTATAATATAAAAAAATATGTTAAATTAAAATGTTTTTAATAAAGTCTTTAACTTAAATAATAAGAAACATATTATTTCAGAGATTCGTCCCGTTCGCTGCGGTGGCGGCCGCCAACTGGGTGAACATTCCATTGATGAGGCAAAATGAAATACTTTTAGGTAAAATTACTGTTTCCACAATAAATTACACTGTTCATACATTACAACATGTATAAATCAATAATAACACAATATAGAATTTGACCCCACAAGCAGTTTTATAAGGTTTTTTAATTCAATTATTATATATAATTATTGCGCATATAGTATGTATGTACGATATGCGGAAGGAACCTAGTATCCATTCAGTTCCCCAATTTCCTCCGAACTTTCGAGATATTGCGTATTGAGTGGTGGAACACCGCATTTTGCCTCGTTACCTGGGCGAAAAAATTTAAATATTAAATATTTTTATTTTTATTTGTTTGCGTAGGTCTCGATGTGACAGATGAAAATGGTAAAATAATAGGAAAGTCTCAATTAGCGCCAGTTAAGGGGATATCGCAGGTCGTAACTTCTAGGTAAGTAGTTTATTTTGTATCGAAGAATTAAAAAATGTAATTGTAAGTATTTAAAAAAATGTTAATGTTTTTAAATGATTTTTTGTTGTAAATGTTTTCTTTCATCAATGTTTGTTTAATTGGTGACAATAAAAAAATTGGGTGTTAAGTAGTAAAACTATATTTGTATACTTTCAGAATAATAATGTGCGCACCAGGAATGTTATTATTACCGTTTATAATGGAACGTTTAGAGCCTAAGGCGTGGATGCAGAAAATAAAATGGGCCCACATCGGTATACAGACCGGCATTGTAGGATTGTGGTAAGTATAATATATTTATTATTGTTATTTTTATACATTGTTTGGCTGTATATTAAAGAATATTCTCATTCAAAGGGTATCCTGACTAATATCTTTCCGTTATTTGTTCTTGGGCACACAAGTACGCGACCCCGGATCCTCGAGCCGCCACAGTTGTATCCTCTACTTATCCTACCCCCCTCCCTATTTTATCTGTCCTATTTATTTCCCCTCGGTTTCTTCCATAAAATGGGTTTTGGAGGTCAGACGGTAATCGCAGCAATAAAACCACAATTCATCATGATATGGACCGAAATAAGAACAGACAGTCTGTTCTTATTTCGGCACATCGCCCAACAATGGCGACGAGTGGACTACCGTGCCAAGTACGGGCACGGCTATAGACGCTGGTATCCAGACGGAAACTCCGTCGATGTCGAGACGATGGAGAGAACTCGCAGATGTACTCATTTAAGGTCGGGTCCAGGGAATTTGCTGGAAGGGCAATGAGGTCCGTAATATCGGACAGGGTTACCGGCTTATATACACTGGGTCATATTCAGGTAAAAACGGTGGGGCAGTAGCGCTTTCTGAAGAGCTATAGTATAAGCTTCTTGAAGTTCTCGCTGCCATCGCTTGATGCGGGTAAGGGTGCTGATTGAGGCCACAAACTTAATCAGTCAGCCTTTTTGCCTCGTTAGTGTATCTAATGGATATTGAGATCCATAGGGATCCCTGAGGCCTTTATTCAGATTATTCTCCTCCGCTTCTATGCTTAGGAATGCTGTTGGCGCTACTAAACCCTTCCAAATTACAGTAGGGGCTCACTAGGACTCGGTTCTTAGTTAGTTCTTATTCACTGTAGTACTGGATACTGTCGGCTCACATCCAGGACCAGCCTTCGTGGTTGATGATATACACCGATGATATATAGCTCTCATTGATGAGAACCGGCTGACGCTAGACCGTAAACTTCTTAAGTTTAGCATACCCTTCGAGAGGTTCACTCTCGAAGGGTATGCTTGAGAGCGGCGGATTTAAACTAAAGGACTCAAGCACTATCCACATAGGTCCTGAACCAGCCGTTTGTAGCTTGTATATTATCCTGATTTATAAGCTTTATTACTTTAAAGTTTCATCTAAATCAGTGTAGTAGTAATTATTTTAATAGTAAGATAATGTATAAGTGTGTTTTAATTATTATTTATATATATGCGCCATTCCTATTATAATCTATTTAAAGCTGAAGGCTCTAATGTTATTTAGTCTATTCAGTTTAAATTAACTAAAATGAAAAAAATAATTAAGACACTTTACACTAAGTTCTGGAGGAGAGGAGAAAAACATGTTGAGTGACGGAAATCAACTCCGCTAAAGCGTTACCTTGAAACGCGAGTGAAGAAATTAAAATATTTTATTAGCTCGAGTGGGAATCAAATCCACAACGTGTCCCTTGCGCCACGATGTTCTCCAAATATTTATGTAAATATGTTATTAATTCCAGCCTTACCTTCATGGTGCCGACCGCATGTGCTATATTCCCACAGAAATGGTATGTCTATTATATGTATTTTACAAGTACACTTATTATGATATCTATTGGAATCCATTTTCAAAAAGACAACATGTTGGGTGGAAGAACTCAACGCCGATCCATGTCTTGTCTTTTACATAGTAAATCGAACCCACAACCGTCTGCATGTATTCTACAAGTACCAATTATTGCGATAATATCTTTATAGAATCTTAGGATGGAATCTCTTTAAAAACTTAACTTTTTGTTACAATATGGCACTATTCTAGATATTTAAAAGTAATCAGTCTCCTTTAAATATGACTTTATTTTTTTGTACTCATTTCTGGGGTTCCGTGCCTGAAAATGAAAAAAAAAAAAAACAGAATGCTGCTAGGATCGCTTTGTTGTCTGATTGTCAAGACCATTTATCTTGAGATCGCGTGGAGGTATCAAGTATTTAGGTATACGGTATCTTGTAGCATAGAAATAGAAGCATAAGCTTCTATTTCTAACAGATAACTGTTAGTAGTTATTCATTGTTTTTCATAAAACTTTGTGCTGGATTTTGTATGCAATTCGATCAATTTTTTCTTTAAATTCATTACGAAATCATTATAAACTTTGTCTGCAAACTTAAATTTGTCAACTTTTATAAGTTATACTTCCCTTTTGACCTACAAGCTTGGAATCGGTATGGAAGTCATGGAGCCACAGTGTGCCAGGCTGAATCGCACATGATAGATTTTTTTATAATTGCATTATATCCTGCTTTATAAATAAAATTAAATTATAAGATAATACATATGCTTATAATATTTTTCATTTAAATTTACAGCAAACTGTCAATTGAAACAATTAAACGTTTTGAACAAGATCGTTACGAGGAGATTGTGAAGAATACCGACGGAAAACCACCTGAATATGTGTATTTTAATAAGGGTTTGTAATTGTGTTAAATTACTGTATCACTCAGAGACGATAATTAGCTTTTAATTGACACTAAATATCTCGTACTTAGTGCCATCCACGAAAGAAAGTGAATTATTACCTATTATTATGACCTTTATTCTCGCACTGGTAAGGAGGCAAAGCGCGGCGTTAAGTTCAACACGCAATGCTTCGACAATTTAATTCTATATAATATAGTAATCAATACAATTTTTAAGAAGCTGAGAAACCTTCATTTACATACAAATTTTAGCGTGTCATATTTAAAAGCCAGGAACGTAATACTGCAAGCGAGGTCGAAGGCTCTAAGCCGAGTGTATGTGTGACGTCACACGTGCGGCCTACACCTTGTACTGATAGTAGTGTCACTACGATATTTTATTCTTAGTGTCTTATTTAACCTTTTTGTTCGATTTATTAAAAGCGATTGATAGAGTTGGTACTATCACTGTACAAGGATGGCAAAATATGTAGTGTGACGAAGCAGTAAAAACAAAAAACACAAAGTTCTTCTTGATAAATATAACGCAACGAGCGTTATATTTATCAAGAAGAACGTTGGCGTAGAAGAAATTAATAAACTTTATTTTTAAATGTTTTTTTCTGGCTCTACTTTTATAATGAATTAGTTAGCGACTCCTGGGCGGCACTGTTTAGATTTAATATCAGTGAAACTACACGAACGACTCTGAGTATGACAGTAAGTTTTATTGTTTCGTATCGATTTTATTAAACGATTAATCGATTTTTTTTCACATTTTGTATGACAAAGAAAAAAGAAACGAATGTGTCATATTCGTTAATTCGTATTCGATTGATCGTTTTATAACTAATCGAGTGAATCTCTCGATACGATTGTAGTCCTATTAGTTTAGACGTAGTGTGGATGCTAATGATCTTATTAGTTTGAGAAAATGTAGATTTATTAAAAAAGCCTATTTTTTAAGTAATAATAAGTGTTTTTTTTTATTTTACTTGCTTTACGTTTGGCATTTTAGTGACTAACCTTTGTACTCAAAACTAAAAAATAGAAACAAAAAATATGAATTCTTAAAATTAGTAGATTTTTTTTGTCTTCGATAAATAATCTTTTTATTTATGATTTTTTCGTCATAATAATACATTTCTTTATTAATTATGTTTATTAACTTTCCATTAGAGATGAAATAATATCACTGCCATCAATAATATATATAGTTTTTCTCAAACAGGTCACAGATTATTTACATTTTTTTCTTATTTAATATATTTTTTTAAATTATTTAAACTGCTCTTAGACAAACAAGCAAATACAATGCCTTATAAAGACAATATTTATTACATATAAGCTTCGTTCCTGCGACTTTGCTCACTTCGCTTTTAAAATAATAAAAAAATATAATAATAATAAATAAATAATAAATGATTTCATTGAATCTTGTTACACATACTAATATTTTGCCTTAATGTAAAAATCAACATTCTTTTAAATATTTTTAAAGCCTTTTAGTTTTACAGTTTCACTAAGAAAACGGATTACTATATAAATAATAAATACATAACGACTTAAAGCCAGTTAAATACTATATTTACGTTTCATAGAGTGCCTGTAAGACTAGATTGTTGCAAGAGGCAAAAATATATTCGTATTCGTCATATTCTTAATAATACAAAGAATTAGTGTTGCTTTATTTCTTGTTGTTATTTTTTAAAATAATAAATCACGTAATAATTCAGTTAAATGTATCAATTGTTATTTTTAAGCATATATTTTATATTATTTTTAAGCACATATATAATGTAAATCTGCCGCTATCTTTTGTTTATGATAATATGAATATTTAATTCAGTATTATGTTTTGTAAACGTATTAGTCTTTTTGGTATTTTTTATGTATAATTTAAATATAAGCACAATTTAATTATTTTCAAAATATTTATTATGTATTTATTTTCTGCATTATTTTTAGATCTGTCGCAGTTTAAAGTAATAGAATATTACATTCCATATAAGATTGTAATTTCATTATTTTTTAAGTAAAATAAGCTTTTTTTTTCTTTTACGGAATGAATTCTTAACGGCTATCTGTATTATAGTCATTGTTTTAGTATATATTTTTTTGAAGTTGTATTTTATAAATTGAGATCTGTAATTTTGAAATTTGATTTGTTAAGTATTTCATGTTGTATTCTTTGTTACTTATGTATTATAATTTTTAATAGTGATTTAAGTGAATAAAAATTTCGTGAATTTGAAGCGTATAAAAATTTCGACGCAGCTTGATGAGAACAGTTTGTTAACTTAGTGGTCAGAGCGCCTGGTCGGTTTCCAGGAGGCGCGGGTTGGAGTCCCGCTGCGTTTTAAATTTTTATACGTTTTCTAAATAAGTATTAATACTTCTTTTATTTATAAAGTATATTCATTTGTTTGTATATTCCTATATTGTTTAAAAATACATACTTCGCTGTAGCTATTGTGTGTATAATTTTGCTTTTGAAGATTTATTTTAAATTGCTTGAACTTTACTTAATAAAAAAAAAACAAATATTTTACGCATAAATATTTTGAGCTTATTTTGTTTTATTTTATATAACATTATTTTTTGATTTCACATTTTAGTAGTATTTTATTTTTAATTATTTTAATAAGTACTTACATATGTAGTAAGAATTGATTGTATTTTTTTTAATATCTTGCAATTTTGAAGTCAATTGGATTGTTATTGTATGTATTGTTACGCTTTAAAACAGACAATAAATAAATTGTTAAAATAAGCTCGTTTTTCTTTTTAATTTATAGACATAACCTTATGATACTTTATTATACATACTTAATTAGTTTCAATTTTGTCAAAATCAAAAATTTACTTCACTTGCCTATGTGTTTTAAATAAAATCAAACGATAACGATACGATCTCCAAGCGTTGCGTTGATTTTATCTCCGGAGAAAAACCGCCATATGCGGGACATAAAAAAAAATAGTCGGTATTGAATTTATTATCTGTCTTAATGTATTTTAATGGAGAAACGTCACTACTTAAAATATAGCACTATACTTAATATATCAATAAATGTTTTGGTTTACACTGCAAGGTGTTTACGAATAAACTTCAAAATAAATAAAATCAGCTTCACGCTGTATCCCGCACACAGCAGGGTAGGCAGAGGGAACTTATTGTTAATGCACTCCGTTCCTCACTTTCTGCGGAAATTTGGAGGCATTGCGTGTTGAGTGGCAGAACTCAACGCCGCAGCCGCCGAATAAACGTATTTATATATTTTGTGTAAAAGTGGTAGTTACTGTTTAAAAAAAAAAACTAAATGAAAAAACATAAAAAGCTTGACTATGTTTGTGTATCTCGGTACATTTTATTTGGGGCTGAAAAGCGAGACTTAATACTCGGGAGAATAAGTTGTTTTTATTTCCCTGCTCTGGAAAGATTGTGTGGCGTTAAGTTCTGAAATTCGACTTACAATGTTCGAATTTCATACAAGAGAATGTATTGATATTAGATTCTCACAGCTTTTAATGCTACATAATATATGGGATAATGTATGAAACTAAATAAACATTATTCTTAGTAGGAATAGAATGTATAACTGTCACCTTATAGTATTTACTTTAACACAGACATTTACTTAATTATTTTAAAAATCAGCTTCACGCTGTATCCCGCACACAGCAGGGTAGGCAGAGGGAACCTAGTTTTAAGACACTCCGTTCCCCACTTTCGTTCACGTGATGAGTGGCAGAACTCAACGCCGCGCTTAACCTCGACACCAGAACGAAGAAATGGAAATATAAATTTAAGTAAATATTTCATCTCCTCGAGTGGAAATCGAACCCACAACCAGTCGGTTTTACAGTCACACTTCGTGCCACCGCGCCACATCTGGCCTATTTTATTGAATAATTATTGAATATAATACGAAATAAAACAAAATATTAAGTAATCTCTTTATTTATTTATATCGTTGAATGGTTCTTAATAAGAAAATTAAACATTTGAACTGTAGTACTTACGACTAAGATAAATTACCGTGTTAATGTACAGTTTGTTAGTGTATAATACATAAGGCACCTGTAGTAGTGAGTATACGAAACGTTATTAGTGGCAAGATATTTTTGATTGAAATGTATGAAGGATCGAGGCCGTCGAGGTCGATGGTTGTGGGTTTTATTCCCACTCGGGGAATTAGTTATTTTCGTTTAATCCCTGTGGTAACAAGACAGCATGGCGTTGTTAATGTTGGGCGTCAATTACTAGGTTCCCACTGCCTACCCTATTATTTGCGGATATAACGTGAAGCTAAAAATATTTTTTCAAATTATTGTATTATGAGGATAATTAAGTAATGTAAATTTACTTTGTTAAAATTTTCATTTAAATTATATCGACATTTTAAAAAAAAAATTAATTGATGTAGAGGTATTATGATTTTTTGTATATAACTTTAGAAAACCACCTTATTATAAATTCATCTTATCTTAAAGGTGCCTAAAGCTAAATAAAGCCTAAATCTAAATACACATTTTCTTTTTAATATAATTTCGTGCGAATGACTCGTTCAAAGTTAGTTTGCATTATATCATAATATATTTAGTTTTAAATACGTATATAATAAATGTATATAAAATATTTAATTACGTATACATATAATTTTATTATTTATTCAAACACAACTTAGACATAATTCGAGTATAAAAATCATAATTTTCATTGGACAAATAATGTACAAAACAAAACCATTTCTCTGACTTTTGTTTTAGAATAGTTTCGATATCTCTATTTAGAAAGGGACATACAAAAACATGAAATAACATCAAATATGAATATAATATCGAATATATATCGAAAAATCTATGTTCTTTAGAATTTGCATACAAAAACAATAATATATGAAGAAATATGTTTTAGGTATCCATCTTTTCGATTCTTATATTCTATATTTCTAATTGTATATATAAATTAATAAACATTCGCCTTTTCAAGTAGAACGGAGGCGTCGCACATGGCTTTAGCGTTGGATCTAACCAAGAACATAAGATGTAATTGTTCGAAAACATTCAATTGTACTCTCGTACGAACTAAGCCGTGCAAGACGGTCGCCCTCTCCAGATCCAGCCACCTCTGCAGAGACAGCTCCCGCTCGCGCACGGGCACGGACTGCGCGACGTCGAGAGGCCCCCACAGCATGAACTCTAATACCGATTTTGCTTGATTTAAAGAAACCGCACGTTCTTCTTGCATCATGTCCTTCAATAGCGGCGTCAGTTTCTGTCCTGGTAGTAAAGTGTCGACCGCTTTCAAACCACATTTGCAGAGTGATGTAATTTCTTCGTCTGTTTTGCTGTTCATGTCGTCGGATAATCTGTGAAGTTGGAAAATTATATTTAGTTTTTTTTACTTTGTGACATTTATTAACTCTTCTTTAGATATTAGGAGTATCCATCTTATATGGTAGGAAATCATATGGTACGCGGTAGAAAAATATGGTATGGTAGATGTGTGTAACTAGCAAAGCATAAAAAATAACCTAAGAATTGTCGTATATTCTATAATTATTTATTATTTTACATATTTGATAAAAAAAATACTATGAGAAAGTATTTTATTGTCATTGAAGTATTGTTTATTTTAACAAAGCCTTCAATTGTAGGAAATAATGTTGGCAAATATTAAATATATATGTACTGACACATTTTTGTTAGATTAGATTTATATTTCTTTATTGTCGCACGAGATAAATATTATCAGTTGTTGGAATAGAACAGAATTGAGATTACTCTCAAGTCACATGCGATACGTTTTATCAATATTGAAAGAAATAGTCTGTAACAAAGTAGAGCAAAAATTATATTGCTATCTTTGGATTTGTGTGACAATAAAATAAAATAGACCTACTCAACTCGATTTCTATTTAATTTCTTATTTCTTCTTACATGACCTAAAATACTATAAGTTCAAGATATTATGTCGACTGGCGCGAAAAATTATATTAGCCATCTAATGAGTTTATGGAACTAAATATTTTTGTTATGAACATGTAGCAAAACCGTAACTCTTCGCTATCTGTACATGGAAGACATGAGAAATATATAGAACAATGACTTAATTTTTTTCTCTGTTTGTCTCTTTGTGCGTTTACGCACGCTAACTCAGAATCTCAGAGACGGCTTAACTGATTTACATACAGTTTTCGATATTGTATTTTGACAGTTGTTGTTATTTTTATTTAAATCGGTTGATAAATAAAACAGGTATGTCAATATAAAGTAATGTATGCGATAATATTGCTAAAAATAAATGTTTTATTGAATTTCCTGAAATTTTTGTTTTCAATATATGGACATTGTCTTTAAAATGATGATGTTAGTTAATCACGAAAGTAATTCCGATGAGAAGATAAATAAATTTCCAGTACAAGCGGGCGAGTGGGTCGCTAGTATACAATATAACAGTCATACATACCCCTGTAAAATACATAATCTTCCATAGGAATTAGTTTTGGGCGCTGACAGTGAGCTCAGTCTATCTTCAGTGGATGTTCCATTACAATGACTTTCTTTGAGCACCACAAAAGATGTCAATGCTTCAGGCAGTTCCTCGATACCTCGCGCTTGGAAACATTTTAGGCCGTTTATTATTTGTAATAACATAAATATGGACTCGTGTATTTGGTCTGTCTGTGCGTTTACATTTTGATCTTTAGTGCCTTCTTGTAAGCTTTCTCCATAAGATTGTATAGTGTTGACGTGCGCGTTCGCTAGCACTACTATTGTGGCTGGAATTGAGAATAAAATATTATTGGTTTTTAATATTTCTAAGAATTTGTAATCATTTTCAGTATAAGATATAAAAAAAAAGGGAGAATAAGATTTTTTTTATTTCGGGACAGAGACAACAATGGTAACGAGCACGTTTTACAATATTAATACTGCACATCTCACTTCTTACATATACTAATAATTATCTCTAACTAAAGTGTTCTTTTCAACACACTTCCAATACAAAAACACAAATAAAAAACAATTAAAAAAATCTACCTTGCACCAAATCCCCGCCGTCCTCCCCAAACTGCTGCAGCGGAACTAGATCACAAAATTCCGTGATGGCATTCAAATTCAAAGTACTGGGCTGCACCGACTGAGAGACCAGCTGCGAGGCGGTCTGCTCCTTGCACAGCATCAGCGTCACGTTAACTTGGCCGCCGCTGGAGTTCCACAGGGCCGGGTAGAAGAAACGTTTGCCGGCTTTCGTATAGCTTTTGTTTTGAATGGAGAAATCTGACCAGCGCAAGTTGGTACACGCTTTGAGACCGCGCAATAAAGGCTGCATTGTCGCGCTTTGTTGTACCTGGAATGGAAAGTTTGAGTCGAGATAAATAAAAATAATAATATGAAAGTTAAGAATCGTACGTAGAATCATTGTTTTTATAAAATTATTTCACTTTCTCTTCTCGCCTTTACGGGGATGTGGATTTATTTTTTTATTAAATTCCCTATTGATTAGCGGTATTAGATGCTACGCCACGTAACTAAACCAGGAAAAAGAAAATATTTTAAATATAAGCATTCTTTCAAGCAGGAATGGAACGTATCACGAAAACATAATTCCAATTTAATTCATAATCTAAAATGTGCCTAATAAAAAAGATAAAAATGCTAAACGCCACATTACAAATTCAAATTACCTGTTCCAAAACCTGAGCTAGCGCTTCGTGATTCGCGATAACGACCGCCCCGTAATTATCCTCCAAGTTCTTGTGAACTACACTCCTTCCTTTTCTCACGCGCAATTTGTTCGTCGTTTTCGATATATCCGACTGATAATCGTCGTTGGAAGGACTATCCATGTTGTCGTTTGAACTGTAAAAACTGTATGGAGAATATATTTCGGATTCCGTTTCGCTTCCACAGTAGGGCAGAGATGTCCGAAAACCGTTGTACTTTGGAAATTCCTCTGGTTTCCGTTCTGTTCTCTCTTCTCTTGGTTTTATTGCTGAATCACATTCTGGTGAACTAGACCTCGCGTGGTGTACGTATTCGTAGTCACTGTCACTGTTCTTTGAGTCACAATTCTCTTCGTCGTATTTCGTCGCGTATACGTCGTCGTAATTGTGTATAACTGTCTCGTTCGTCGCTTGCACTAGTTCCTGAGGCTCGTCTTCGTCTTTTTCGTCGTCGGATGGTGTGCGACGCTTAAGCAGTTCTAAATGTGATTCCCGTTCGCGCATACTGGCCGTACGTTCTGGTTTGCGTGGAGCGAGCGCTGATCTGATCTCTCCTGAAAGTTATTGAAATCTATAGTTCATATATTGAACTTAAGTAAGAACTTAAATATATATGTAAATACATACATTGTAGTTTGTTTATAAAAAAATATATTAATTACAATAAAAAATAAAAACACATTTTAACAATTACCACAGTTGCTATGTACGAGTATATTACGTAAGTAGGATATTCACAAGTGGTAAATATATACTGTTTGTATAGATGTTTAAATGAATACATATATAAAATAATAAACACGTTCAGTGGGAATTGAACTCACGTTTAAAGTAACAAATTTTGGATATTTCAATATCTTCTTATTCAAAAAATATCTAGACAATGCAAATTATATACTTGTAAGTATTAAAAATATCATATACATTACCTAAATTGGCATAAATGTTATCATCTTGTTTAGGCACCACCGCCCAGGCTTGTTGTTTTTGTTTTTTCTGTAAAGCAACAGACTTCGGTGGCGGGGGCCTCGCTGGCTTTGGTACGTTAGTTACCGCCTTGTACTCTTCACTGGACACCCTCGGTGGTGGGGGCGGCTTGTTCACCACACGTGGTACCGTTTCTTCGTTGCTACTACCACTGTATATAGATGACACGTCGTCGTGACTCATTCGACGTATGCTTTCTGAAATTTCACAATTTGATTTCACCACCTCAACGCTCGATCCGTTTATGTCCAATGGATGTATTATGACAAGACGTGGTTTTGGCTTTGGAGTCAAATCGTAAATTTCTTCAGGTTTTGCTGCGACTTTAGTAATAGTGGCAACACTGAGCTCCTTTTTATCTAAATCTTTGGAGGACCCTATGCGAAGTAGCTTTTTGATGGAGAATTTATACTTTCCTTTACGTTTGTCATCTAATAATAAATTATCATGTGACAGTGATATGTTTCGTCGAGGGGCCGGTTCTGGGACTATATCTGATTTCTTTGAATCATCATCGCTATTTCTTAATTTTGGTAAAGATGACATTACAGCTCTCTCTCGTTTTTCCATTTCTCTTACTACTGGCGAATCTGACTTCATAAATCCATTAGGATTTCTTTGGTAAAGATTACTTGAGTATTCTTCAGTAGGCGACAAGGGAGGCGTCGGCGCTTTTCGTTTACATAGACTACTTAGCGAGGTATCGCTATCTTGTTTCGTTAGCACTGGTTTAGCGTAGTACACGGGTTCTGATTTGTCGTCGACTTCAGTATTTTTGTGTTCACTCACGTATTTATTTTCTTCCTCCCCCTTCTCTTGCACATGCATTATAACATGTTGCGTTGTATTTTTTTTAGATTTTATAAGTGGTTTGACTGGTAGCTTTGGTTTTTCCGGCGGGACTGGTTTGTTCGGCATTATGTCAGTAATCATACCGTGAAGGAATGATGGTCGAGGATCCATTGTCGGTATCGGACTGCTGGGAAGCGCAGGCGCTTCAGAGGTATCGTCAGGATCAGCTCTTCCGTCTGGCTCACCGGCAAGTTCACGACTTGCTTCTGCGGAAAACATTGTTTCTGATTTAGAAATAATAGGTGGCATGTCAATAATGGGACTTTGGAATGTTGAATATCCGCCAGCTTGACCGTCCGCTTTTCTTAATTGGCCAAGTGGGGACATTTTTATGTTCTTATCTTCGTTGTATACTTTAATCTTGACTGTTTCTTCAATTTTATGGGATTCAGAGAAGTGGCCACTATCATCGTTGTCTGAATCTGTACGAGCACTAAAGCTCTCATCGTCTGATGTAAGTGAATTGTTTGCTGTAGAGCTAAGAGTTTCAACAGCAGAATCAACACTAGTATTTTCGATATTAATTTTACAGAATTTAAATTCTGATCGACTTAGGTTCACTTTAGGTCTTTCTTGTGTTTTGTTTAAGGGAGACTTTCTAACAATACTATTCTTTTTAATTTCTGTCATTTCTTTTCTATCGCTTTCATCTTGCATACTTTGTTTTATTTTGCCCTCTACGATGGATGGTTTATTGGAATCAGATTTTATTAAACTGAGATCAGATGCACTTATTCTGTTTTGTTGTAATGTTTCAGATATTTCTTCTAGTAATGATTTTTCTGTACATAAAATACCGTCAGATTGCTTCGAACCCTCTGATGTAATTATTGTTTCGGACTCTTTTATATATGTTGACAGAATAATGTTAGTTTTGTATCCATTCGTCGTTTCTTCGGCAGCCTGTTCAGCTAAGTTTATAACGGCAGGTTTTCGAGTGTGTGTCTTAACTGTAGGCTTATTTTCTTGACCGAATGGGGTTACTGACACCATCAAGGTTTTCTTTTTCCCATCAGAATCAGTCTGAACTTTCCCTAGTAATAATGACGTATAGGACTTCGCAATAGAGTCTCCAAGCAAATTGGCTTTAACAGTATTAAAATCTGTATTAGATTTTGTTATTTTGTAAAGTTCTCTTTCTTCTTCTGTGTCTGGAAATGTGTCATC
This sequence comes from Heliconius himera, assembly GCA_021202915.1. NCBI lineage: Eukaryota > Metazoa > Arthropoda > Insecta > Lepidoptera > Nymphalidae > Heliconius > Heliconius himera. The sequence continues at coordinate 2,063,578 of JAJHJA010000046.1, forward strand.
TTCTTCATTGTCTTCTGAGACTTCGAATTCTTCACCATCCGACCAATCGTCACCTCCATATCCTATAACGCTGCATACTTCTTCAGGAAATCGTACGTTACGTTTTCCTTTTTTCTTAGGGTGTATCTTAAGAATACTCGGAGGGTTTTTCTTAAAGAATGTACTCCTGTTTTGAAATGGAGTGGTTAAATATTTACTGCCTTCTGATGTTTTGTCCTGCTTTGAATGTTCCTCGCGTGATTTAAAACAATTTGAGCAGAAATCCTTCTTCCACGCATTCTGTACGAAGTTGTGGCATACCGGTGACATTTTACTCTTGGTATAGCGTCTGTTGATTACATAACTGGCATTCTGAAAAAAAAGGAAAAAAAACTATTAGTTTCATAGTTAAAAAATATAAAAGCGTTTTTGGAATAGTTCAGTTATGAAGAGATTATGATTAATTTAGATAATTAAAATTTAAATAACATAGCGTGATAGCCGCCCAATTATATCTTACGTAAACTGTTATAATACTCGTGAAGCGAGTTTTGGGTGCAATTAACATCTTCATCGCAGTTATAGAAATAAGTTAGTACACGCAAAAATATCATCTAACATAACAGCATTTGTTAGGACGCGACACGTAATAGGTTCAGGTCAACGGTATATGGAAAGCGTATGACGTTGAACTTGTGTGAACTGTAACAACATTTATATATGTATGTATACTTCGATACATTATGTAGGTACTTAAATTGATTTTGATAATTTCTATCTATAAAGTAAATCGTTTTGAAGAAGTGTATAATATGAAAGGCAACCTGGCAAGGTATTAAATCTCAAGTTAAAATGTTATTTTTCTAAAAACTTGTATTTCTTGGTAAACCTAAGCAATAAATTGAGCAATTTTTAAAAAGTATTCGCTCATTATGCTCATATTTAACTATTACAAGGTGTTTTACAAATTATTTCAACATAATACTTTTTGAATGCGGTAACTATTTTTTTATTTAAAATGATAAACCTGTATAAAAATATATGTTAAATTACAAACATCTAATCCAGTTTAGTTCAAGCGCTAACACGTAACAACCAGACAAACATATTTCGTATTAACAAAGAAGGACAATATAAATATGTATTAACCGTTACTCAGCCAGCCGTCAACGGACTTTCTCCAGACGCACTCGTAGGTCACTTTACATCAAATAAATATTCATATGAGTAGAGAAATTGTTGATATTACCAATTACCACCTTTGTACGTATATTTATTTAATTCAAGTAGCATTTTGTCGGCACATCGTACATTCGGTGCAACAATTACGTATTTGAAATATTACAGAAGACGTCATTAAAATATTGAAATATTAGCTAAATTATTATGTATGTAAAAAAATATTTTTTTAGGAGTAGTTTAGTAATAATCACTAATATACATAATATAGCACATTTAGTTATAAAAGATATACAACAATTGCAATCACCGTCACATTTATTTTTACGATCACGTTTTTTGATGATTCATTTTATCTGTCGACAACTGAAATTAGTTATGGATGTATAAAGGAACTATCATATCGCTTTATATAAATCTATAAAAACAAATAGAAATATATTAATTAAAAGTATTTGTTTTTTACTAATAATAAATTGAAACATAAAACGGTTTTTAGCTTCATGCTGTATCCAGGGTAGACTAAGGAAACCTGGGACATTAAGATATTTGCGTTCACCACTTTCCACCGAATTCTGGAGGCATTGTGTGTTGAGTTGCGGAACTCGGAATCGGTACCCGGATTACTCGTACCCGATTCCTGAAAATATTTCAATTTCTCGAGTGGAAATCGAACCCATAATCGCGTTTATAGTCGAACGTTTGTGCCCCTGTGCCACAAGATTGATACTTTTGAATCTATTTTATATATTAGCGTGCAAGTGTCGATTCACAGGAACATATGAACATAAGTAAAAACAGAAAACAACCAGCGCGTAAACAAATATTTAAATTATAAAAGTGGTGAAATTATTTATTTTAAGAGAAACTGTTACTTTCTTATTGCACATATGGAGTTATGTAACAAAAAATATAAGTTATTTTTCACGCGCAATAACTCGCTTTATCAAATCTTATATAATTTTCTTAAAAAAATTACAGTTTGATTGGGGACATTTTTTTTTATTTTTGTCTAATCTTTATCATCATTACATAAGGTAAACCAGCGTGGTTTCCGCTGCTGTTCCTGCGCTTAAATCTTTAAAAATACGCAACAGTTTTTAATGTAGTTTTCACTAATAGACGGTGATTCAACAGGGAGTTGTATATAGAAACAAAATACATTTGTTGTATTTTTTTAGCTTCACGTTATATCCTACACGTAAAAGAGTAGGCAGAGGGAACCTAGTGCTAAGACACTCTGTGCCTATTTACACACTTCCGGTCTCCACTTTCCGCCGAGTTTTAGAAGCATTGCGTGTCAAGTGGTGAAATTAAACGCCGATAATCAACAACCGATCGGTTTGGGCGCAAAGTCGCTGATAAAAGCTACTATAAATATAAAAGATCATGATAATTATATAGAAAATGTTAAAGGTAAGGTAAGGTAAGGTTTAAAACAAAATAATACTAAAATTATGAGAAAACTTACAAAATATGATAAATTTCAACAATTATTAGAATCTGACTGACATTACTGTAGTGACTGGATATCACAAGGTCGATCTTGAACAGCTATTACGTATGTTTACTTTGCGCTTTACATTAGCATCTGCGGAGGTCAGCATAAATTTGATTTTTGCATACTTTTACAATTATTTGTTGAATAAAACAAAAGATGAACGCCCGTTAAAATATGCATCATAAGGTAAAGATGAAGCCTGGGAATGATATTTATAAAATTTCCCTTTTTTTACTTGAGACTTTCACAAATAACACAACAACATTAACAATTAAATTTTAAAAAATTGTTCTAAAATAACTAAGTAGGTAACTTTCAAAACATCCTAAAATAATTTCGGCTTAACAAAGAAAAAAAAATGTTTGTAATTTTGATATCTCATATTGAAAAAAGTGAATTAAAAAATGTAGTGATTTATTATGAAACTGTAAAAAAATATAATATTGCACATACGCAAGAACTTCTATACAATTCTGTCTAATTTAAAAAAGAATAGAATAGTTAGTTAAGTATAAAAGTTATAAAGGGCAGGGGACGTATAGAGGTTTTTGACACTTGCCCTTCTTGGTATCGAGAGTATTTTTTCAAGGTGCTCCTTACTGGAATTTTAACTGAGCTGCATTTTAATATGTTTTTTTTCTCATAGGTACCTAAATACCAAGTACCGACGGCGGTGTTTAAGACAAACATTCGTAAAGTGTAGTGTAATAAGAAAAAGAAATCGTGACTTGCATCCGGTTGAAAATATGTATATACAGGGTGTAACGCGATCGATGGAACGACTATTAGGTGGAGATCCCATCGTTTAAAACTGTAGGGATCAGATTTTCTAATGAAACTTATATTTAAGAATGATACATGATAGTAGAATAGATTACACTAGGGTTGCCCAAAAAAATCCTGCCGCAATCACCTTTAATTAATGTTTTTCGTAACTCGTTTTTGGAGAAAATTGCACTCATATGTTTTTTATGTGAATCGCACATCATTTGAAAGAAAATCGCATAAGGAATTAGAAAAACAATGGTTGCCAGCTCTCAGTCTGCCGCAAGTCCAGGGTTGCCTGGTTTAAAGAGGTTACTTAATGTGAATATTTGCACTCATGTGTTTTTTTAATGAATTATATATCAAATTAAAGCTTATTTTTTTGTCATCACTAAAACACATGGTTGCCTGGAAAACGGCTGCCGCAAGCAAAGGTTGCCATCATTTGAAATATTGTATTCTGATTCCGTTTGACTGAGAATAGACGATGAAATACGCGATTTGCCTTATGTTTTAAAGTAAAATATTATATAATAGAAGGTCAATCTTAAAATTAATGTTTATTCTAGCTATTTACCTGTTAAATGATGATTATAATCATATTAAGATTGTACAAAAAACTATTTAAATATGAAATCATCCTTATTTTTCAAGTGAAATACCCATGATATTAAGTCTTTGCTAAATCTGTTTTCTAAATACTAATACTAATTTAAATTATTATTTTAAAACGACTAAATTATCTAATTAAATAAATGCTTACAAATATCAATCTATTATAAGGTGTTAATTACATCATGTTTCCTTAAGATAATGAAGGGCGACAATTATTGCGTATGTTTTTTTATTAATTAAGAAAATATGGAAAATAACATTTCAATATACTCTCTCTCTCTTTGTCCTCTGCTCGTTTGATTTTTTTTCTCGTTTTTTTTTGATAACAGTTGCCGCAATCTTTTTTTTCTCACGCAACTTTTAAGAATTTGCATTGAAAGAAATATATATGATAGAATTATAATAAATAAAATTAATTTATCAAAAATAAATTCTAAGAAATTTCGACAGTAATGCCGAATAATAAACGCTATTTAAGGTTTATGACCAGGAGTCGACAAATATCAATTAGTTGTCTACTTTTTACTATAGATAAACATTTTGCGGCGGTATACAAAGCAAACAAAATGCAATAATTTTATTTTCGTAGAAATATGCAATAACAGTGCAACATTAACATGACAAAAATGAAGATCTATTTTTTGTGCGAAAATGTGTGTGGAATTTAATAATGAGTCTGAAGTGTAAAATTATGTTGTTGTTTCGCCAAAAAATGAATTTTATATACAGTAACATTTTCTTAAATAGTAACACAATGCACGGTTATCACTTACACACTCACTTACACTTACAGTGTTACAAAAAGTTCATTGTTGTAAAACAAAAATATAAAGAAGAACCCCACTCGAGGAGATGAAATATTCACTTAAATTTATATTTCCATCTCTTCGTTCTGGTGTCGAAGCAAAGCGCGGCGTTGAGTTCTTTCTGCCATTCAACACGCAATGCCTCCAGAATTCGGCAGAGAGTGGGAAACGGAGTGTCTTAACACTAGGTTCCCTCTGCCTACCCTGCTGCGTGCGGAATACAGCGTGAATCTGATTTGATTTTTATTTTTCAATTATTTTCTAATGCAAAACGTAAGAATAATTAATGTTTGATAAGTATAATTAAATTTAATGTTAAATATTATATATTTTTCTCTGAGGACGAAGAGAGAGATTGAGAGTTTATAACGAGGTAATTTTCCATATTTTCTTGATTAATAAATAAAATATCTGCAATAATTGTCAACCTACATTATATTATGAAAACATTATGTAATTAATACTTTATAATAGAACGATATTTGTAAATGTGTATTTAATACTAGTGGGCGCGCGCAGCTTCGCCCGCTTATTTGAACCCTTACGGGGTGAATTCTAAAAAACCATGAAACATGTGTTCAATGAAATATTTTTAGGAGTCTGAATTTCAAATATTATAAAAATCGATGCCGATTAAAAAAAACCATACAAACTTTCAGCCCCTATTTTATCCCTTTAGGGTTCAATTTTCTTAAAATCCCTTATTAGTGGATGTCCAAATTATGAAAAAAAACATCTGTCCAAATTTCACGTTTCTACCATCAGCGGCTGTGCGTGCGTCTTACCTCAGTCAGTCAGGTACTTGTTTTATATATATATAGATGATAATTTAGTCGTTTTAAAATAACGATTTAAACGAGTATTAATGTCTAGAAAACAGATTTAACAAAGACTTAATATCATAGATTCATTATTTCAATGGAAAAATAAGGATGATTTCATGTTTAAATAGTTTTTTGTATGTACTTAATATGATTAAAATCATCATTTAAAATGTGAACAGCTAGAATAAATATTTATTTTAAGATTGACTTTCTATTTTATAATATTTTACTTTAAAACATAAGGCAAACCGCGTATTTCATCGTCTATTTTAAGTCAAACGGAATCGGAATAAAATATTTTAAATGATGGCAACCTTTGCTTGCGGCAGTTATTTTGCAGGCAACCATGTGTTTTAGTGATGAGAAAAAAATAAGCTTTAATTTGATATATAATTCATTAAAAAAACACATAAGTGCAAATATTAACATTAACTGACCTCTTTAAACCAGGCAACCCTAGGCTTGCGGCAGACTCAGAGCTGGCAACCATTGTTTTTCTAATTCCTTATGCGATTTTCTTTCAAATGATGTGCGATTCACATAAAAAACATATGAGTGCAATTTTCTCCAAAAACGAGTTACGAAAAACATTAATTAAAGGTGATTGCGGCAGGATTTTTTTGGGCAACCCTAGTGTAATCTATTCTACTATCATGTATCATTCTTAAATATAAGTTTCATTAGAAAATCTGATCCCTACAGTTTTAAACGATCTTATCTGATCTTAGGCCATATTGTCTATGGGTAGAGGACCTCAGTACCATCCATTTTACCCACTTCGGGCTGAATTTGTCAATTTTCTTCAAGAATCCGATTTCTTTCAAAAATTCACATGCCCAACCTGTTGGGCAGACATTTGATAATTTGTGATTGTTGAGTCTGGGCTCGTGATTTTTTTTTAAATATAATAGTATTAGTAATATAACTTTTTGTATTTATTCTTTATATGCATTTGTAGTAAATAAAAGGTACAAAAAAAACATGTCAGCCTAGGATAACTTTACATATAAATATAAAAATATTTGTATTCTCTAAATATTGTAGTAACACTCATTGATCATTGATATACAATTTATCAATAAAAATGTCACCCTAAGTACGATTTTAGACTTGAGAATGGTCTATGAATACGGGCCTTAATGAATTGGAGAGGGGCCCTGAAGCCTACACTTATTTTCTTTTCTTAAGTCCTATTCTGAGTTCAATTGTATATATCCTTTGGAATAAAAGGTGCATAATTTAAATATTTAAATACAGAAGATAATAGTATTACACCCAGTAGAATTACTGATTGCGATGTCTCAAAATTGGTAATAACAGTAAGCTTCTTTAATGCTAGTTCATTACGTTGTCTTGGTGCAATTGGGGCATGTTTAGCCAGCACGATTGACTGCGAGATTTAAAAGTTACTCTAAGATTTCTGTATATAAACACATACATTTTCTTAGTATATTATATCCAAAATTAGCTACATTACCACTATAAGGTATGAATTGACTTCTAATACTATATTGAAAATTATAGACTATATTATGGATAACATAAGTTTCTTCTTCTACACAAAATTATGCAGAAATCTATTCATCGAGTCAAATATAATAACCATATGTAAAGCAAAACAAACGAAGACGAAGGACACAAGTGGTTTACTAAGAGAAATCAATTGATAGTAAACTGGGTCAGTCTTTCATATTTGTAATGAAATACCAATAATACACAGGTGTTGAAGCCCTAGGCAATTCTTGTATCGGGGTCGTCGTCTTGGGAACCGGTACGGCGAAACTGACGCGTGACAAACGTGGCGTTCTTATGGAATCTTTATAGAAAACTAGCTTATACTGTGTCTTCTTCTCTGTGGTCAAATTGAAATACATGAGAGTTGTATATGTCACGTTCCAAATGCCCAAGGTAAGCCTCACTGCAAGTACAGTGAGTTATATCGAAATAATTAATGTTATTAGCGTGAATAGAGCAAATGTAGTATCCAACAACTTTTTTATTCATTTATAATTCCGAGTTCTTGAGATATGAGTGTTCAACCAAAAAAAAAATAACTTTATATTATAACTATAGATAGTTTGGAGGTAGATTATATTATAACAATGTATAAAACTCGGTCAATATCACACGTTTTATGTATTTGTATAAGTTATTAGTGATGGTTTATTTAACCGCAATAATATATAAATTTGTACTAGATATCGATTTTGTTTTATTATTTACTCATTTATAATATTTTGTTAAGAAATGAAAGTTATTATTATAGGATCCGAGTAATATCCAAATATGAAATATACATGTATATATGTAGGGGAATTGTGCTTAAGATGGCATACGAAGATAAGATGACACACTGCCAATATTGATTTAAATATTTGCGCTAAGTGTGATCTTATGACGTTTTAGAGAGTGTCTTTAGATATCGCTAGTATTCAAATTCATTATGACGGAAGGTGAACGCAGATTGGCAAGTAGTTCACGTTTTCGTAATTTTGAATAGCAGAAAATTTTTCTTTCGCTTTTGCTTGGTGGTGAAAATATACGTAAGGTAAGGTGTTTCTACTTGAAGTAATTTTTAATGTAAAATAGGCTTATTATATGACACAACTAACGCTAAAAGCGCATTCTTACCCATAAACTTTTGTCACAACTGTTACAATTAAATTCACATATCTATTGGGTAAGATGACATACAAAACGTGAGTATAAGATGGCATACTATGTCATCTTACACTTATAAATAGTATCGATTAAGAAGCCAGAAGAGAAGAGCGTACTTAATGAAATTTCTCCATTGCTAAAGTCTACTTCTACAGGAAAGTCACGTGTGAACAAAAAGTCAGTGGATCGCAGGTTATGACGTCTATGTCATCTTACCCTATAGGTATGTCGTCTTACACCGGTCGACCTAAGTGCGATTTATGTTTGTTTTTTAATTTTATGTTGCTTTGATTGTTCTGAAACTACAATACTTTCGTTGATTATGATATATATGATAATATACGCAATGTCCTGATCTCACATGACTGCATTTATTTCAAATATTTGTCTTGAAAGAAAAAGTATGTCATCTTAAGCACAATTCCCCTACATATATTCTTCAAACTGTTCAAAGTCATCTATCAAAAAGAAATCAGGTTTCCAGTCTTAAACAAAGGATAATAAACTAGTTCATTACAATGATATGATCATGATCAATCATAAGAGTGACGTGGTTACTGGATGAGATGGTTAAATCCAGCTAAAAAAACATCTTTACGTTTTTTTTGCAAAGTAGGAATCTAGTGTTAAGACATTGCGTGTTTGGTGGCGGAACCCAACGCCGCCGCTTTGTTTATCTAAGCGGGAATATGAAAAAATAATTTAAATATAATCATTCTCCTTTAGAATGGCCCTTTTGCAGCCAAATTATGTCACTGCGCCAAGACGGCTTCCATGTGCATATCATGATGAACTTCAATCATGACTTCAAATCATGCTACAATTTTTGAGCGATATTTTTATTATTTTATTAACCTCATGAATAATACCGCAAAGTATTATGAAGTTATTATATTTAAAATAGTCACTTAGGAAACTTCCTTCATTAACATCGCTTGAACGGTGATGAAAGATACAAAAGATACAAACGTCATTAGCAATTTCTTTTTTATTTAAAATAAAATTGCTTAATTTTATTTTCAATAAAATAACCGGTTTTAAATATTAAAAATCTTTAGATTAACCAATAAAATTTAATTTTGGTTATTATGACATCAGCCAAGCAAGCCTTTACCGGTTTTCAAATAAAATATCAGATATCCTTTTAGAGCAGGTGAAATGATCTCATCTTAATGTCGAGGGTTCATGGTTTTGCTCAATTTTTCGAAAGAACAATCCTTTAAGTTTATTTTTTTTATTTGTAATTTAAGAAATATTTAGTATAACGAAATATAGATAATGAAGATCTTCATTATCTTGGTCTAATTAAAAGCAAACAATGTTTTATTTTAGGCTCAAAGTTGTGAGGGAACTGATGTAAAAAATAATAAATACATATGTAAATACGATTTACAATAATATTTACATTTCTTCGCTCTGGCTTTGACTCAATATACAATGCCTCAAGAATTCAGCGGACAGTGGGAAACTGTCTGAATGAGAAAAGAGTGTCTTAATCTAGATAGCCAGGTTCCCTCTGCCTACCTTCTACGTGCAGAATACAGCATGAAGCTAAAAAGAAGAAGAAAAAATGATAAAGTCAAGCATTTTAGATATTGCAGCTCACGCTACGAAAACGTCACCTTAAAAAAAATGACTATTAACATCCATCTTCAGGCAAAATCATGCCAAAATTTTCAACGCGATAACAAATTGTGCAACTTAGTATTAGATAGGGGAAAGTTGAAAGTTTAGAACGAAATGTATTTATTGTCAATGGCATTTTTAGGCACGCCCATACAAACAAGTACCTACTCACACGACTTGAGTATTCATTCTTGTTGATCCTTCACGCGTAATAGTCACTGGCTTCTGCCTTTCACTTTACATTACGTGTGATAAGCGTGCGACGCATTTTAATTTTATTTTTAAGGACTAAGCTTAATTATTTACCTGTAATAGGTATTTTTGTAGCTTCTCACTGTGTCCCGCATAATCGTCGGCATATTAACCTAGAACCTAGTGTACTTACTTTCCGTCAAATTTTCAAGATATTGGATGTTGAGTGGCGGTAATAAAATGAATTCCCCTAGATGAAAATAAAACCGACAACCGTCGCGTTTCAGCCAGACGCTGTCCTAGTCCACCACGAAAACCTAATAAAGTTCTAGGCTAATTATAATAACTAAAATTCTTTCATATACAATTACGATTCAAAATGTTTTCTTACATAATTACATTAACATAATATTTTTTTAATTTAAAACAAAACTAAAACATAAACCATCGTTTTTCTAAACGATTCTTCAAACTACAATTCAAATAGCTGTAAGGCTATTAACTTTTTGTGTGAAAGGGCGAAACTTCTAAGAGGAGGATTGTTAAGAGTTTTCGTTCCCACATGTTACGAAATTAAGTTTACTATAACATTGTTAACATATTCTTATTTATTAAGATTATGTTTAACCAAGGTCTTATTAAGCCTTGCGTAATTAAAACAATTTGGAAAGATCCGCTATACATTGTTAGTATGTTTTTTTGATTTAATTACCTTTTGTAGTTATAGTTAGGAGGTTTTTAATAGTTTCTTTGAAAAAAAAATATAGTATATACTTGTATTTGAGATAGAGATGTATGACGCTACCACTGTTGCAGCCATAATAATGAATATTATTTTATATTTTTTTTTGATTTGCCAAATCATGATCATGATCATTCTTACGAATAATAATATTTAGTTAATGAAAATCTATAAAAACCTTCCTAAAGAAATGCAAAAAATAAAAATTTCTTGTAAGAAGCGTATAAGGGTTATTATACGTGTACGCGTATAAGCGTATTAGGGACGTAGCTTGATAGAGACTTATTGGTTAGCATTGACGACAATTTTTATACGTTTCATAAGGAATGGCAATTTGCTTTCAATTACTAAGAAGAGAGAAAGCAATAACTTATTTTTAAGTTCTCCATACTTATTCTGAGAAATGATGGACAATTATAAGTTTATACTTAACATTTTTAGTTTTAAAGTGGATCCATAAAAAACTTGAAGTTAATAAAAATATTAAGTGTATCCGTAATTTAAAACCTCACGCAAGTTCCCACGAATTATGAAATTAACTTTTAACATTCCAAATGCGGTAAAAAAATAAACAACAAATGTTTCACAAAGGTTCATTGTTAGACAACGATTGTAATTTTGGGTAAAAGTAATGTAACGTAAGGTAATATAATGGTGGGAAAGCATCTGATAGAAAAGTTTACTGGAGATACTTACGAGACTTTTCTAATGACTACTGGTTTTTATTGTTATAATATAAGTAAACGCGGTGGTTGTCTGTTCGATTCCTATACGAGTGAATGAATTATTTTTAACATTTTTTAAAGTGTTATTCCACACTTAGGAAAGAAAAATACTTCTTTAGAAAACGTATAAAAATTTGAACCGACCAGGTCGGTTTCCAGTAGGCGCGGGTTCTAGTCTCGCTACGTTCAAGTATTTATACGTTTTCTGAATAAATTATTTTAATTTCTTTGCTGTGTACTAAGAAACAGCAAAGCGCGGTGCTAAACTCCACCAGCCAACACGCAGTCTCAAAAATTTTCTGGTGTGTGGGAAACGGTGTCTCTTTTCACTAGAATCCGGAGTCCATCTGCCTACTCTACTAGTTGAGGGATAATGAGATTATCAAAAATTAAATTTAAAAAAACCCTTTTTTTTAATTTTTTTTTATAAAGAATTATAGTATGGCGTCTTGCTCTTTTATTGCAGTTAATAGATTGGTATAGGTTTGATTTCGTCCGGGACAAGTATTTTTGTGATAAATATTACTTCTAAAATGAAATTGTGATAAATATTATCTTCTAATCTATGTGGATGCTAATTTATCTATTTACTATTAAAAGTATTATTATATTCTTCTGAAGAATATTGATATTAAGTATGAAGAATTTCTCCATACTTAAGATCATATACATATTTTATATTTATTACAAAAATAATAAATGTTAGTAAAATTTGTCTTCATATGTTAAAATCTAACATTTTATGCTTATATCAAATCCTGCATTTAGCATGGCTAGTTTCTTCAAGCTTCATACATAAAACTATCAACTAGCAGTACATTGTTGCATAAAAAACTAATACTGAACTCCAAAGGAATGCAGAAAAACCAGCATTTTCTTAAAGAAAGCTCGATGGTGTGGAGAAAAATGTAGTTCTGGCCCTACAAGGTGGATGGAAGGTTATTTTCACATACTTTCTCATGTTACTAGTTTAGATCGAGTATATCTATACCATAAATATTTATTTAACTGTGATCGCTTTCGTAAAATCTCGTTGTTGATTTTCAAGTTATCTATATCGGAGAGTGTGACTGTATACGTGAGGGTTGTGGGTTCGATTTCCACTCGGGGGAATGAATTATTTTATTTGCTATATCTTTAACACTAGGTCCCCTCTGCCTGCTCTGCTATATGCGAGATACAGCTTGAAAAAAAAGTTCTATATATGTATAAAATGTAAATAATCAACGGTAGGAATTTGGTATGTTTTGCTTATTATTAGAATACAATTAATCACAAAATGTAAAGGTTGAAGGCCGGAAAACTTTATATATATTTATATTTTGAATAAATAACTTTAGAATATATAAGTTTAATTAAGTTCGAATTATTTTCAAATAAATTTGAGCTGTAATACACATTTAATACATTTTTAAATTTATATAGTAAATAAAAATCTAAATCTAATAAAAAATTACATTTACTTATAAATCACTAAATTCCACTAAGCAAAAGTGTCGCTAGATCAGGATTTCTTGTAAATGATTATATGAATCATTATAATCGATTGACTACTGATTAAGTAATGATATGAATCAGACGTGAGTCATATTACATAATGCTAATATCACCTGTCGCTTATTAGTAGATACTTAAAAATTAAATTAAATTTAAAAAAATAATTAAAATTTAATATGTAGATATTTATATAAAAAAATAATGTATAGTGGGGAACGGTGTCTTAATAGGAACGAAATGTCTTATTATTAGGTTCCCAGATTCCTTTTGCCTACCTTGCTGTGTGCGGGATACAATGTGAAGTAAAAAGATAATGTATGTGTATGACTATGTAGTAATGTTTTTAGTACATTCTAATTCCATTTTGGAGAATATTTTAATATCATTAAATTTCATCAGTGATCAATTCTCAATGGAAGCCATCGTGTCGCAGTGCGTTTGATAGTAATGGCGGCAGTTATGGGTTCAATTTTCACTCAGGGATTACAATAACTTTTCTGTCATGGCACAAAGCACAGCGTTAAGTTTAGCCACTCAACACGTATTCAGGCGGAAGGACGGAACAGAGTGAGGTATCTCTATGTCTACATTTTTCTATCAAATCTTAAGAGACACTTAAATCTCATTCTAAATTCTTATATTTTGTAATCTCTATTGTGTGACTAACACTTTAAAATATTATACAAAGCTTATTTTAATTCAAGGCATGTCATTCGATAAACTTTACTTTATGGCTTGTTTTACATAGGTTAGTGGACTCTCCTTTCCAAATATAGCGTCCACAGATTTTATTTTGCTATTGGAATTTTAAATTGTTTTGGATTCTATAATTCCATAATAGAATACAAAATATTATTTTTTTCTTAATTCACACTGTGTCCTGCATATAACAGGGCAGGCACTGGCAATCTAGTGTCAAGACACTCTGTTTTTTACTATGCGCCCTTTTTTCGAGACACTGCGTGGTGACTGGCCAGGCTTTACGCCAAGCTTTGTCCTGTTACCAGAAGTGAAAATATAAATAATTCATTTCTTCGAGTAAGAATAGAACCTACAATTGTCGCGTTTACAATCAGACAACGCCACCTAGAACCACCGCGCCATGACGACCTCAATGTGTATATTATTTAATTAAAAAACATGTATATTCGTATCTTAACAATATGTACATATATTTTTATCAAGTGCTGACTGTACTCAGTCCTCTTATATATATAAATATAAATAAAAATTTCATCAGAAAGATGTCAATAAGTAAAGGTTTGTCATTATATTCGTAAATGAAAGCAGGTGCAGATAAAAAATATCAAACCTTGTCACATGAACTTTATAGTTGTTATCGAATGGCGGAAAAGTTTTTATATGATGGGCATTTAGTTCATATAATTATTATTTTTATTTTTATTAAATTATTTAAAAAAAATAAAGTTTATATAAGCATTTTAAAATTTTTGTAATGTTTATAAATAACCGAATATAAAAAGAAGTTGGTACTTGTTTATTATATGTTAGTTTTGAGTGGCGGAACGCAACGTCGCGCTTTGCCACCATATGTCATGTCGTCGAGTGAAAATCGAACCCATAACCTGTCGTATTTACAGTTGCACGCTCGTGTCCCTACGCCACGACAGGCCTCTATCCATTATTTTATAGTCACTATAATATATAGGTATATTACCCACACATATTTATATGTATACGTTGCAAAGCCAATATAAAACTCCACTTGCCTCATACAATACTTGAATAAAAACATTTCGGCCTTATCAGGATCTATTATACCGTCAATCAAAATCGAGAATTTTATTGTTTCTATTGTTTACTCGTGTGTTACGCGTTCACAATGAGTGCGTAATACTACAAATGCACTTTGAACTTAAACATGACATTTTTATTAACCTTACCGTGTAATTTTTTTTTAGTTTCACGCTGTATCCTGCATGGAGCAGGGTAGACAGAGGGAGCCTAGTGCTAAAACACTCTGTTCTCTACTATAATAATTGGGTGATGTTTAATAATATTTTTAAGTTTTTGTAGCCGTATTGACATCAACTTTCATTGAAACTCGATGGGTATTTGTTCAAATGATATTTATATTCATATTCAAAACACTTTAGTTATTTCGACTTGGTAAATTCAATGCATGTAAGGGGCGGAGTCAAGAATTTATAAGGCGCGGATTCGGGTACCGCTACGCCATACTATTCGATTGCTGTGTCGTATCTATTCCTACATACATATGTATGTATGTATGAATAGATACGATACACTCTACTCGTATAAATAAAAATTGACTTTCTGTTTGTTATTACAAAATAACTGCGTTATTAAGTGTGTATAGTTATTTACACGATACTGAAAGTCTAACAACCGATTTTTTTTGTTTGTGAGCTTTTCTCGTTGTCTGGGCTAACCGCCGGAACAGCTTATCCGATTTTTAAGGGACTTTCATTGGGAGATACAGGAGGTTTTGGACCAATTATATACTTCTTATCTCGGGATTTTCGCGGGATCGGTCACAAAAGTCACGTTAACCGCAAGCGAGTACTTACCAAATTAATGTGCAAAAGGTTTAAATTACAGTTTATTATCAGTTACCTAAATGTTATGTACATTTTACAAATAAAAATATAATTAAAGCAGGCGAAGCCAATGCGGGCCGCTAGTAAAAAGTAAATGTAGAAGAGGCACCACTAAGTTGTATAATATAACATGAATTATTTAAAATTTTATATTCAAAATGATTAAAAAAAAGTATATCATAAATTGCATAATAAAGACGAGGCCGGATACATTACCTACCTATTACACATACCTAATATATATTTTTTATAATTTATTTATATTATCTATCTAGCGTAATTAAATTTCTAAAAATCAAGTTTTATAACGTGTATGCCGATCTATTTTTTTTATTTGGTTCATTTAAATATGGAATGTTTTTTTAAACTGTTTTTTTTATTTGCTATTTAATATATACATATATTGGTATTATATACATATATACTTTATATTGTACTATATACTAATATGTACTATATATTGGTATTATTTAATTTATCATAAATTCAATTTATAGTAAGCTATTTATTCAAGGCTGTCGAGACAGAAGCTGGTAAAATAAGATATTTTTTGACATTATAGAGCTGATGAAGAGAATCTACTCACTTCAGGGAATCTACTCAAATCCATTGGGATTTATATAGGGCTTATAAATATTTTCGTATGTAAAGAATGCTAAAACTATATTTTTTTATAAACAATTGTGTAACCAAAGGCGATAGAAAAAGAAAGTGAGGAGCGGAGTGTTTAACTTAACACGCATGCGATACAGCGTGAAGTTGAATTAAAATTAAAAAAATAAATTAAATAACAATTTTTTCTTGTTTTGAAATAAAAAAGAGATAAATATTGTTAATCACCACGCAACATTTTACCACTATTTCGATCGAATGTGTATTAATATGTTCTCAAACACAAAGACGTTTTAATATTTGTAAAATTTAATCTTAAGGTGTAAATATAACTCAGGTCAGACTATTTTATAATATAAAAAAAATAACAGTATCAATAAATTATTAAATTGAAATAAGTAGATCAAGGCGAGAGAGCGCTCTATAAGCTGTAGAGTATTGGACTTCGTCCTACTTCGAACCAAAAATAATATATTTTTTTTATTAATATACAAATATCTATTTTTATTGACGTATAGTTATTTTAAAAATGAGATGGTATAACTAGAAATTTACCTATTATATGTACAACTTGTAGTACTAATATATTTTTTAATTTATTTGTTGAAACCAACCTTGGTGCATGGGGCACAAGCATGACTGTAAACGCAACAGGTCGTGTGTTTGATTTGTACTTGACAAAATTAAATATTTATAATTTTCATTCTCAACACGCAATATTTCCAGAATTCAGCGGACAGTGCGGGAGAGAGGGTTCTTAATAGCAACGAAAAGTTTTAACATAGGTTCCCAGGTTCCCCTGCCCATCCTGCTATAAGCTGGATACATATATGATGCAAAAAAATTACAACTTACAATAATATACATATATCGTATCGTAGATCTTTTTCTTATCAATTTCACTCTACTCGCTCTACTTACATTATTCGCTCAATTTTCGAGTCATTACGTTTCTTATACTGGTTTTTTTCTAAAATAATTATCAACTAATCAGGTCGTACGTGTTACCAATGATATAATTGAACAAAAAAAATAAATTCACAACACAGCACAGTCAGTAAACAAGTTAAAGTTAAATAACCAGTTATTAAACTGTTAGATAACTGTCGATTTAACTGTTTTTTTTTTTTGGTTGTTTCAATCACTCCAGTTCTCGAGCAGGTGTTATTTAACGGATCACTCTTATTTATTAGTGACGTCATAGTGCATAAACTTTTAGCTACAAAAACTATTTTTTTTATTATGTTTTTTTAATGGGTGACATTTAACATTCCGTAGATTTGATATTATATTTTTTTTTGGTAAAACGACACCGCAAAGTAAATCCACGTGATGGTGATTCATGGCTTTTTATATAAAAGAAGTTGTTATTGATAAAATGTCTGGTTTCTTTACATTTTTAAATTTTATTACTTATAATAAAATTTAAAAATGTAAAGAATTGTAATTAAGTTATAGTAGATGTTCCGTATAGCGCAGTGGGATAGCGTCTGGTTGTTAATTCTATGGTGAAAGGTTCGATTCCCATTCGGAGGAATTATTTTAATCAATTAATGTTTTCTACTCTGCTAGCTAAAGCGTTGAGTTCCGATAATTAACAAATAATATTATAGAAATTGTATCTTAACATTAGATCCCTGCTATTAGGGAAAAGCGTGACAATCTAGCAGGGACAGTGATGTACCACAAACTTCTTTTACCTAACCCGCAAAATGGCTCCCATGCGTGAAGACAAAACTAAATTAAAATGAATTTAGGTGTTATTTCCAAGGCAACATACATACACAAGGCCTCACCTCGACAAAAGTGTTAAATATTTAACAATTTACTAAATAGTATTAAGTTTTGTGTAAATAATCTGTGTAATATAAAAAATGTGGATTGAGTTACGGTTAAGTGATAAGCGCAAAGTTAGAGCGACCTATTTGTCTTTGGTTTGGAACGACGAGCTTTTGATTTTTGTTTATGCTTCCTATTCTACAATATTAATTATTGAAAATAAAAAAATATAATATGGAAACTGACGTAATTTACTTCGCTTACGGATGGTCGTGAGTTCAAAATTGATTCGAAGAAATAATTTGAAATAATAAATGATGAAAAAATAT
Organism: Heliconius himera; assembly: GCA_021202915.1. Lineage (NCBI taxonomy): Eukaryota > Metazoa > Arthropoda > Insecta > Lepidoptera > Nymphalidae > Heliconius > Heliconius himera. Next base: position 2,081,992 of record JAJHJA010000046.1, read on the forward strand.
GAAACCCTGAAGCGTCAAGTGAAATTCTATTAGGTTTAGAGATGTTAATTTTCTCATCTAAATCACTTACAGATAAAATTACAAAATAATAAATAGAAAAATTATATCGAATAAGTATACATAGTAATACGATAAAATTAACTATAACCCAATAATATGCAAACAAGTATTTTTTTAATGCAAGAAGAAGTTAAGAAATTAATAGTAAAAATGACAGCGAATATACAAAGTAATGTTACTAAGACAGGTGACACATTGTTTTAAGTAATGTCTTTAGATTCCGTTTATTTATTTTGTGTAGTGCATGTATTTCTTATATATTATATTTAGAAATGTATTTTACAAATTAAGTTATAAAATATGTTTCAACTCATTTTTTTATTACTTAACTCTTTGTTAAATATATGAGAAATGTGAATGGCGTTAGCTTTTTATACTACAACTACTACTATTTATTGCATGAAACAAATTATATGTAATTGAAGCCAAAATTATTAACAGTTGTATTAGTGAAAAAATCAAAAACAAGTAATGGTTTATGATTATAATGATTAATGTTTTAAAAAAAATCTTTCTTTCAGCTTCACGCCGTATAGCAGAGTAAGCAAAGTGATTCTGATCTTCACTATCCACCAAATTTTCGAGGCATTGCGTGTTCAGTGGCGAAATTCAACGCCGCATTCAATTCAATAACTTTATTCTATATTGAATTTTTATATTCCAATATTACAGTTAACATTTAGCAACAAGTGGATGTAAATCAATCTATGCCCATACATATATACATACATACACACACATACATACATGTGAGAACGTGATATCCACAGATTGTGTTACTGCGAGACGATAACGGCAAACTTAAACTGGTTGTAGCAACCTATTTGATTTCGATTCATGCCTCACGGCCTGCAGTACTATTTGAGTCTTAACTAAACATTTTAGTTTTGTCCATTGAATATGTAAAACATTTAGAATTCATATTTTCCTGTCTAAAGGTCAAAAGGTCATACTTATTTTTTTGTTATATTGACATTTATCCATCGTGCTAAGTGGCAAGGAGAACCTAGTTTCAAAAACACTCCGCTCCTATCTGTCACCCAAATTCTAGACATTGCATGTTGAGTGGCGGGACTTAACGCCACATTTTTTCAACATCAAATGAAATTAATCAATTTTGGCGAGTGGAAATCGAACCCGTAACCATCGTGTTATAGTGAGACGCTGTATTATACACTAGGTTCCCAGGGGTTCCCTTTGTTTACCCTGCTATGTGCGAGATACAGCGTAAAGCTAAAAAAAAATTACATGCAACTCCCAAGAGAACCTTTGTTATTATCATAATTTCGCCCTCGAGGTCTGTAGTACTAGTAATTTTTACAACATTACAGTACTGCCCAAGGAAAAGTTTTGATTTCGTATCACGTACGAAGTATCATATGTTTTGTAAGTAGATAAAAATTGATGTTCTTCGTATTTATTAAGATATATAGCTATACATATCTTCATAATTAATCGTATAGTATAGTGATTGTTGAGAAATAATTGGCCAGATGATTATGATTATAAATTTTCTTCTTAATTTGGAGAATAGGGCAAATAATATTTAAGTTGGTACGAAAGCTTGATTATCCAAATGATAATTTTGCTAAGCAATATAAAATTAAAAATAAATTAAATCAGGTTCGCTGTATCCCGCACACAGCAGGGTAGGCAGAGGGAACCTAGTGTTAAGACACTCCGTTCCCCACTTTCTGCCGAATTCTGGAGGCATTGCTTGCCGTGTTGAGCGGCAGAAGTAAACGCCGCGCTTTGCCTTTGGCTAAGCAATATGCTACGTAAATAAAGCAGTGTCGTAAGAACACAATATTTAAGTCATAAGTGTGTATTAAAATAACTATAAATTGTACAATAATAAACTTACAATTACATCAAAACAGCTCTTAAAAATCATATTTTCGTTACCAACACTATTTCTATCGAAAAACACACACAGTTAAAACCTATTTAACTCAAGTAAAACCACTGTAAAAGCTAGTTAAAAAAAAAGATTTCAACAAAAACCACGTACAACACAAGTAGACGACAAGTACCTATTATAATTACCTCAGCCGATTACAACACTGACTCACTGTTACTTCAATTGATTGATTGTGGTTCTTTGAAAATGTCACGTTGGTACTTTACTTATTTAATATTTTATGTTTAACTTGGCTCTAAGTTGTTTAATTTGGGTTCTAATGATAAGACGGTTGGTTCTATTTGTATACAGTGTGGAATGACGTCTTTTTAAGGTAGGGTTGTCGTGATATAATATTAAAACTTTGGTTAGATTAAACTATGTACAGTTCATTTTAAAAAAGCTTTATAGCAGCAGCAGTATAGGTGGGAGGGCAGTTTTAAGACATTCCGACGACCTAACATGTTGCCGATCAAATTTCAAGACATTGCGTGTTGAGTTGTTCAAAGCCGCATTTTATCTATTATCTAGAGCACTGGTTCCCTTCCAGTGGTCCGCAGAAGCCTAAATATGGTCCACGAACGATTTTAATTTTATGACTGGGGATGGTGAGGCGAAGTTTCTATTTGGTTATCAGAGTTAAATTTTATTATACCTACATGCATAGTGGTCCCTGCTATCAAGAACGGTATAAGAGTGGTCCTTGATCAAGAAAAGGTTGGGGACCTCTGATCTAGAGCAAGCAAACTGTTCCGATTGGTAATCGAACACACAATCGTAGCACCTAGTCTGAAGCGACCCCACTGAGCCACAATGGTCTCTACGGCGATAAAATGAATTTGTTATGTAAAAGTATATCTACAGAACACGGAAGTTAATTAAAAGGAACACGTACCTGTGGTGTTCATTTTGCCATGTGATTAGCTTTTATTTTCTAAGCATATCTTATTGCTAATATTGTAAAGTTCAGATTTAGATATAGATATTTAATGATTAAAACTCTATATTAATTTCCGTCACCTCTCTAGTTCAATTTTCGAAGCAGGGTTACTTAAAATTATTTATGATTTATAGTTTAAGTCCAACATTTTATCTTTAGTTACCGAAATAATATTCACACAATAATAAAAAAAATATATTTTTTTAGTTTCGCCCTTTATTTTCAGCAGAAGTTAGCCAGAGAGAATGGTGCACCAAACTACGGTCTCAAATGTATCTATTACTTTATCTATATTCTTTCTTAAAAAAATTATAACATTTTATAATTTAATATTTTTTTAAGTAAAAAATATAGATATTCATTTAAATTGAATTAAAAAATATATATATTTACACAGACAAAACCACGGACAAGGGGAAGTATAAGTAATAAATGATAAGTTGTGTATATCCGAATGTGTAAACGCTATTATCTAATGAATGATTGTTAATATGCATTGCGCGATAACGGGCGGAAGTTGTCGATACAACCTTTTAGTTGAACGATAATATAATTACTATGTTCGACACGTAAGATCCTATTAAAGTTTAATAATAGTAGGCAATTTATTATATTTTCATTTCTTCGCTCTGGTGTCGCAAAGAGCGGCGTTGAGTTCCGCCACTCAATACCCAATGCGTCCAAAATTCGGTGGAAAGTGGGGAACGGACTGTTTTAACGCTATGTTACCTCTGTTTACCCTGCTGTGTGCGGGATTCAGCGTAAAGCTGATTTAATTTTTGATATTTGGAATTTATTTTCAAATTAACAATTTTGCCGAAGGTTAATAGGGTAGCTTTAATTTAATACGAAAACGATGCTCTTTAGTTGACGTTAAGGATTAGGTACTAATTATAGTGAGAAAATAAAAAAAAATACTCAAAAGCACTTGTCTTAGAATCGAATCCACAACTATCGAGCGTACAGCCTAAATTCCGCTACATTCAAGCCAAAAAAACCTTAAAAGTATTTCCTAAAAATAATTAACAGTCTAAACTAAATAAAATATAGGTTACAACTTCACACAGCCCTAGTCCCAAAGTGCAGTTATTTATAAATACCTAACACATAAACTATATTTAGACGAAGTTGTTGACCCCTGCCACATACATCTCCCTACTAAAGATACGGTATCGGGTTCGACGCGGACTTTATTGTGCCTGACAGCTTCCGTGATTTTATTTCCAAAACAAATGTCTAATAAATGTTATTTAACTGTATATGTTATGAGAATATTATGTTATTTTAGTTCTTTGTTTATGTTATGATAATAATTTGGTTTTTATGAGGCCGTCGTGGCGGAGTGGTCATGGTGGTGTAAACGTGACGGTTGTGGTTTGGATTTTTTTTTGCTTACACACTACTTTCTAACCAAACTATGTCTTAGTTTCGCACGTAGTGTTAACACTAACCTATCTCTCTCTCTTAAGCTGTATCTACGCTGTATCGCTGTGTAGGTACAGGGAACCTGGGAGTCTAGTTTTAAGTAACTCCGTTTCCATTGACTGACTTTCCACTGAATTTCATATGCATTGTGTGTTGGGTGACGGAACGCAGCGCAACGGAAATATTAAATATTTAACTTCCTCGAATGAGAATTGAACCTATAACCTATCGCGTTTACAATCGCATTCCTCTGCGCCATAACTGGCCTATACCTACCCCGTTATATGCTAGAGATGCATAAATAAAAAAAACATACTAAAACTACTTACTTACAAAGTAAAATATTGCGTTACGCATCGAACTTGAACTTACAACAACGTTTTATATAAGCAATTCCGCAGTCACGTACTAGACGTCATTAACACTGGACAATGGGGTGTGAACAATGCTTGTGAATTTGACAATGCTATATGAATTGTGTTTCCAAGGAATTTGCAGGTGTTTTTTCATATGACAGTTTGCAGTTGGAAATGTATGGTTGAAAGATGTAAAACTACTTATTCTATAGCTAAGCTTTAGCAAGACTACCGTCTTTACGCCATACGGTGTTGAGTACTGCCACTCAATATCAACAAATATTATATATTGAGTACGGGTAGAACGTGGACAACGGGGTTCCATGGCACTAGCTTCTTACTTCTGGTATGCGGATAAAAACGTAAATGTAGTATTCAATAAGGTCGACGTTAAGTTAACTAATAAAATTAAGATTATAAATCCATAATACTATTGTTTCGTGCTACTCTAAAAAAACTATTTATAAATCTTTTAGTTAAAAAACAATGATCTTAATCTGTATTTAAAATAATAAATATAAAGTAAATAATATAGAATAAAAGTACAGACGCTTTAATCGAGCCGTTGCGACAGTGCGTAGTTTATTTTATTTTCACTTTCGTAAGATTTACTTCATAATATGTATATAAATATATGAATATATGCAACAGAATTTATAATGGACGCAATATAATTTTTAGTATCAATTTAACTTATTAATATAATAATAAAATTTTAGGTGAAAAAATTTAAAACTCGTAACTTCTACTGTGCAATAAGAAAGCGTGTAATTTTTGTTAATGTATCGGACAAAAATATAATCATTGCGTTTGTGTTATTTGTCGTTTAATTTAACTTTACGGAACTCATGTATCAATCGCGTAGGTTATTTTTTAAAAAAAGTCCCGATTTCATATATTGACTTTTATTGTACACGTTCCTCCAGAAAAATTTGGGTACCATATTATATACCAAAAACTACTGAATCGATTGTGGTAAGCTGGAATATACTATATTAAATTCAAAAAAGATCATCTGATCTGATCTGATAAAGATCCTGATATTCAAATATTATACGATTCTAACAATATCACATACATTCCATACATCCAGGTGAAACTGTTAACCTCCTTTTAATGTTATAAAAATAGTTAAAAAAAAATTTTCCAATTTTTGACCATTTCAGAATAAATTTCAATGTGTATAGGGTGGCGGAACTCAACAACTTAACATTTATGGAACAAGAAACGATTTAACGACAAAAAATTCTCCAAATGATAATTGAATTTACTAAGGAACACTATCCGTATATAGTCAAAACCTACACAAGTGAAGTGCGAACGTCTATAATTTAAATTTAACGTTAAAGCAGTTTTTATAGCATGGCTTAAGTTTCAGGGTTCCGTTCCGGCGGATGACTGTTTTTTCATATCAATTTTAGACTCGTTTTGTTAAGCAATCCTTTGTAAGCTTTTTTTATGTTGAGTGACATTGAGTGGGGACACCTAACGCAATACCAGAAATATTGTACTTACGGTGTATAAAATGTAATTTATTAGAAAATTCGCTTTTACGTGAGGCTACAATGATTTTTAATTTTTTTGGTTTCGTGTGTTCGTTAGTGTACACCAATATCAGAAATATCTTAACCGATTTAGATGCAGTTTTCACTACAATATTTGTTTTATTTCATTCGGTTCATAAATAAAAAGTTATATCAATTTATTTATTACAGACGAAGTCACAGGCATTTCTAGTAATTAATGAAACTAAGTTATTTAAAGAATTATACAATCACCATAACGCACAAAGTACTTATTTGAAAAGGAAGTTTGACTTCAAAACGGCTAGAAACGTTGACAGAAATGGGAAACTGTCTCTCATAAACCATTCATCTATCGTCTGTAGACTACCATATACTTAGTTGACGCGTTTCAAACACGTGTTAGGGTTCCCATAGTGTTGCGATAAAAAAACAGTTAAAAATAACGAACGCTTATTTATTTATCGGTTACAAGTGGTTAGTTCACAATTTTTTGCTTTTATTCTTTTTATTATCTGCATTCGTTCATTTAGAACAGTTTGAAAATGAGCTTTTTCCCGACTGCTAAGGAAGGGTTATGTTTTTCGCGCGTATCTTGTATGTATGTAATATTCTTTATTACCTCATATCTCTACAATCTCTGAACGGATTTACACAATTGAGGTATCGTTAGATTCGTATTAGCAGCCCAAGTGTTCTTAAATAGGTGAGGTTAAAAAAAACAATCATGGCAGCTGTGGAATCCCATTGGACTTAGTGAAAAAAAAAATTTTCGTTTCGAATACCACAATATAGGTATCAAATTCAAGAGCTTAATACGAGAATTTCAAAAAGGTATATCATGATTATCATTACTGTAATTAATCCTAACAAAAAAGTTAAAAATAAAAAAATATTTGTAAAAACAAAAACCCCGACTGCATAAAACTTAAAAGAAAATAAACAAGCCCAATAGTTTATTAGGATTAACAGTCGGGACCTATAAGTGAATCTTTAATCAATAAAATCTTTACCAGGAACCCCGTATCGAAAGAGGTCCCGACTGTTAATCCTAATAAACTATTGGGCTTGTTTATTTTCTTTTAAGTTTTATGCAGTCGGGGTTTTTGTTTTTACAAATATTTTTTTTGTTTAATTTGTACTATATGTATCTTTTAGGATTCCATTTTATAAAAGAGAGATAGCCTGGTTACATTTCTAGTGATACTCTTTCTTGATAACTTATATTTAAAATAAATATAGCCCATGTGAATATGTACATTCAAATCATAAGCAATACATCGAATGAAGTAACATTATACAATTAATGTATCATCATCAATCAGAGATTGAACTCTGACAGAGTGACCGTTTTCCGGTTATCAATTTTCTTGTTAACAAGCAAGCAGCAGGGAAATAAAAATAACACGTTTCTCCTAGTGGGAATCGAATCCGCAACTATCTTGTTTATAGCAGGATTTATACATACATATTTAATAATGAAAAGCAACAGTACAGGGTAGACCCTGTACTGTTGCTTTTCATTATTTTTTGATAATAAGTCTTATATCAAAGATTAATTCTATTATATGTATACATTTTCAAAACATTATTTAGCAAATAAATAAACTAAAGTACAAGTAAATACATAAACTAGTACATATAAAATATTGTTCACTTCAATATTCAATTGGAAGTCACGATCTATTTTACATAATAATTTGTGCGCGTAACCTGCGGGTCAATTGATTGAGCAACCAACTTGGTTTATAGCGTTTGGTTAATCATATGAGATTGGGGCTTATAAGGATTTTATAGGTTTAATAAACGCTATTATAATCTTGGAAAATCTATGATTCGTGATGGTGTTAAGTTTTATTCGGTCCAAGCGAAGTATTTAAATTTCAATTATTACCTATGCCCACTGCCGTACACGAAATTGAAGAACAAACTGATCAATGGTTTTTTCTTCCGAAGATAAGGAAAAGTATGGAAGGTTACTAAGTAATTAATTCAAGGTAATTCTAGAAAGTAGAAAATAATAAAACAGAATTTGGAAATATTTTTGTTTACCTCAATCAAAAAAAATTAGCTAAAACTTACTAAAGATGCGAATGGCAGCACCTTTAATAAGTGAAACGAAGATAACTTGGCGAAAACAAATATGCTAAGTAGAATTAACTATTACGTATAGAAAATATTGGGTGCGTAACATCTTAGTGATATAATGTTCATTTGTATATTTATAGTTATGTAGTTTATAAAAAAAATCGAGGCCAGTCGTGGCAGAGCAAGCGTAACTAAACGAGACTGGTTGTGGGTTCGACTCCCACTCGAGGATATGAAACATTTAATAAATTAGTTTCCTCGCTCTGGTAACAATGCAAAGCGCGGCGTTGTATACCTACTTTCATTAAAAAAAATACTATTTAACACAAAAATATTTGTTCAATTCGGACCCGTAGATGCTGAGATTAAAGCGTTCGACATTTTTTTTGTATTTATATAAAATCTACTTTAAGATATTTTATACGCGCAAAGTAGCATAAGTCTTGTAGTTTCAGACTCTGAACAAATGAATATTGTAATGTAATGAAATCATCTCCATAAGAGGAGTACCTACTCGTGACTCATAGCGGTTATAATAATTGAAACTACTTGTAAGTGTTTACGTATACCTAAATTCTGTTTTCTTTTCGAATTTGAGGTAAATGCAGTTAGCCCTATTGGCCTTTACAGAGACACCAGATGCAGGGGGAAGAGGATATTCTGTCCCTGAGAAATTATAAGCACTACGATACTGCTTGAAAAGATGAAAATCATAAAACACGATGTATCCCGCACATTGCTGATTAGGCAGAGGACCTATTGTTGTTCCTCCGAAACCTCTGTTTCCCACTTTCTGCTGATTTTTTTGAGGCATGGCGTGTTGAGTATATGTCGGGCTTTCGCCTTGGTCTGACACCAAGCGGGAGAATAAAAATATTGATAATAAGTCATTCGTCCGAGTGGGGATCGAACCCACAATCGTCGCATAACAGTCACTCTCTTGCGCCCCTGTTCCACGAATGCCTCGTTTAATTTCAAAATTAATTGAATGATTAAATGTTTATTTCATAATTCAATTTATAATAACGTTGCGGGTACTATACAAGCACAGAACAGATGTCGGCATGATGAGTATCATTTCATTCTATAAAAGGCTTTTAATTAATTTGTCGATGAATACATGTATTTATAATTTATATGTGCACTTTATTTAGGATTCCCTGGTTTAGGGTGAACTGTGAATAAGCAAATGTTTGTGTACTTTCTAAGAGACATTCCTATTTTGTATGAAATATCAATTTTAATGTTATGTTATCTTTCACCACATTATTTTTTTTTATTTAAAAAAATATATTTTATACATTAATAATTTGTTACTATATTCTACTGTCGTCTTCAATAAAATATACTCTCTAACTAAAAGTTATGCGAGATTATGTCAGATAAAAATACTATCACAACAAGCGAGAGCAAATCAAGATATCGTGATAGAACTAAATATACGTACAAATAATGTTATGTACACACGTAAACTGATGACACTAAAACATTCACCTTCTACGCTGGTGATTTATATATTTTTTTTCTCTTAACCGCAATGAGAAGGTTTCTCCGAAAGAATCTTGGGAGAAGTCGTTACTTTTGTATATTAAAACGTGTTTGCTTGACGGTCCGGTAGTCGTAACTAGTAAACGGTTACTTTATTAACTTCATTTGACAAAAAAAAAGTTTTTTACATAATAACTTTATAACATATATTTTAAATTAACTTTTAATAATATTATAATCAACCCATTTACCATATGTGTAATCATGAAAGTAAATATAAATTGCATGAATATATTTATACTAGTTCTTAATTAATTTATTATGAAAATCACCTTGAAAAATGCATTTTTGGTAATTAATATATGTATAACCTTAATAGTAGTCATTTTAATTTATGCTTAAATAAATAATAAGCTGTTTTATATTGATATATATTAAATATAACAAAAAACAAAGAAATAAGATAGTAAAATATATAAATATTCACCTTTTAATTGTTCATAGGTATTTCCAGCACATCCTTTTCGTATAATAATAATAAATAACAAGAAGGTCCGAATGAATATTTAAAAACTTTCAGTCCAGTGAAAGTAACATCGGCCTCCTTACACAAACACAACACACACTCGACACAAGAACACAAATTTCGTTTCGTTAAATCACCGGTTAAATAATTAATTAGAGTTTAAATTGTTAATTATCATTAATACTGGTCGTCATGTATTAGTCTGTTTAGCGAAAATACGTCCACAAAGACGCAATGCGCGTACGCAAGTGAGTGGCGTTATTAAAAGCAGCTGAGACGAATGTTGCCATTCACATTTACATTTTTTAAATAACAAAATACATCAGTAGATTTAGTGTTTATATAATTTAGTAAATATTATACAGATAATAATAAATTCTTAGAGTGTTTAATATTGTTTAAATGTTTTTTTGTTCTATTATGAACAAACGTAAATTTATAATATATATAATTATTAATTAATTTGTTAAACATATACAATCTTTTCGTGCAAAATATAAGTATTAACATCAAAAAATAATAAAATCTTTTAAATTTTTATAAATACTATAAAGTACGGAATCGGTATGTCATTATATAGCAACATTGGCAGCACAGAATGCGCGGGCGCAGCGCGGCGTCGCCTCGGAATGCAATCTCCCTCGCTCTGTCAAACATCAACTGTTTTCACTTCTTCCCTCTCGCTCGCACGCACTTATGAATGGCATACTATAACTATAGTTTAATAGTTACCGGACCCTTTTGTAAAGGTTCTCTGTTTACCTCACAATATGTATTATGCAGTGAATGCTTAACGATGTTTGACCGGTGATCTCGCAAATATCAGTTAAAGGTTAAATGTTGTTTTTTTTAAATAAGTACTGTAATAGGAGAGATTGGAGTGATTTAACTTTACATTCTGACTCACAAAAGTGCGGTAGATTTGGAAAAAAATATTCTTTAACAATATTTAAAAAATAAGTCATATTTTTATCTTATTTATTAGTAGAAAATTTTATTAATAATAAAATAACTAGTGCACAGTTATTTTACTTATTTGTACTTATTATTATTAAGTAAGTACTTATTTTTATTATTAACATTATAACTTTGACCACATGTCAACACGCTGTCCAAAGATTTCATTTCGTAACCAATAAAACTGGAATTCAGGTTAATATCACCCCAACAGCCAACTGTGTCAAAATACATCTTAAAAATGATGTACCTCTCTACTAGTTTAAGAGGAAGTATTTTGTTTTATCGAATAGTAATTATGTTCGTCGGTCATTGAAGATTGTATCTAAAACAGAAGTCACGTTTTTGTTTACCGTTATGTTGGGAGCGAGAAACCTTAAGCTCATATCAATATTTGGCTTCTTTCTAGTGTATTTTTGGGTTATGTGATAATCAGATAGCGTGTTTTACTTTTTACTAAGGCCTTACCACATATACGACATTCTATTTATATGTATGTAAGCATTTGAGGCCACAACCACCATGTATCAACCAGACCAATTCAAATAAAAAATACTTGTCTTGGCATGAGATTGCAATCTAAAGAATTATCTATCCCCTTTAGGTAACTCAAATCTTATAATTTAAATTAATATTATTTTGATTGATCGTATTATTGGCAAATTTTTATCAATATCGGTATTTATTGTTTTTTTCATTTGTTACACTTTATTGATAACCCTTTACAATTATATACAGATTATTGAAAATAATTAATAGAACATCCAATATAAATTAGAAATTTATGATTTACTTCAATAGCTATACGTTTTGCTTCTTCTTTCATAATTGCATAACTTTTATAAATAAAAACATCATTCTATGTGTGACACAAAGTGTATGACACAATTTGTCAAGTTTAGTACTTCAGCGCTTTCTTAATATTACGAATCATTTCTTTCTTGACGTTAATTCAATTTGATAGAGACATTTCTCAAATATAAATTGTGCTTCTTTCGCTAAAATGAACACTGATTTAAATGACTCTTGAAGTAGTCACAGTGTGTTCAAAACTTGTCTGATTTCTCGCAGTAGTAGTATTAGCTTCAATTTTTTCAAGACATTCTGTTTTCCACTTTAGTCCAGAATACAAGACACCCTTTGGATGGCGAAACACAACGCTATGCTTTGCCAGAGGTTAAATATTTACAATATGTATGTATAACGAGGCCAGTCGTGGCGCAGTGGCACAAAGTGTGACTGTAAAACCGACTGGTTGTGGGTTCGATCCCCACTTGAGGAGATGAAATATTTACTTAAATTTATATTTCCATTTCTTCGCTCTGGTGTCGAGGTACAGCGCGGCGTTGAGTTCTGCCACTCAACACGCAATGCCTCCAGAATTCGACAGAAAGTGGGGAATGGAGTGCCTTAACACTAGGTTCCCTCTGCCTACCCTGCTGTGAGCGGGATACAGCTGAAGCTAATAAAAAAAATATTACATATTTACTGTATTTCAATGTTTTTAAAGTGGCGAAGAAAAACGAAAACAAACATACATGTGAACAGACTTTCTCTGCTAATCCTAATAAAACCTCTTTAACATAAAAATAAAATAATGATAGAGAAAAACTAACGTATTCATTGCACATTCGTTTCATGACTAGTATTAATAAATAATTAATACCCATAATTAACAATCAGTTATTTAGAAGTTTCAACTGTAAGTAAAAAAAAATTTTTTTGACACTACCGAAATTAGTGTTAAGACACTTCTTTCTTCGCTTTCCACCCAAATACGAGACACTACGTACTAGTTTTACGTAGTATTGACTAGCAGAACCCGACGCCGCCCTTTGTCTTTCCTAGCTAGTAAATGAAATTAATCCCGAATGGATATCAAACTTACAACCATGGTTTTTTCAGCCAGACTGTCCCACTGCGCCACAATGGCCTCGAATATTTCTTTCAACTAATTATTTTAACTAATTAGTTGCATACTAAAGCACAAGTTGCAAAATCTCCGATTGCTCCTAACTCAGAGCATTGTTCTTTCACATCTGTTTAGCAACTTCCTTCGCGCTGACATGTGATCACCATCGGGCTGAACCATTAAACTGGAGTGAGTTATTGTTTTTAGTTTATATACAAATAGCGTAGCATTGGCGCTCCGTTCTCTCAGACTACCCAACCAGGGATTAAGCGTGAAGTTAAGCTACAAATTGTAAAAAAAAATGTAATTTATTGTAATTGTAAATTGTTGTCTGTTTTTCTTTTGCTACGTTATATACAATGTCGTCGAGATATGTGGAAATTCTTAAACGCTAATTACAACATTTTTTTAGCTTCACGCTGTTTCGCATATAACAGGGTAGGCAGAAGAAACCTACTGTTAAGACACTCCGTTCTCTAGTTTCCACCGAAATTTGCTAGGTTTTGCGTATTGAGGGGCGGAACTCAACGCGTGTTTTGCCTTGTTTCTACAGCGAAGAAATAAAAATATTGATATATAATAACTCATTTACCCAAGTGGGCATCGCACCTAAAACAGTCGTGTTTATAGTCAGACGCTTTTGCCTCTACGCTAAGACTTATTTTTTGTTTTCAGCATGTGTATCATGTATCATTGTTTAAAGGTTTTTACAAATTTCCGTTGCCCCAAAATTATTCCAATAAAATTAGAGGAAAGACAGGAGAATTTAAAGCATTTTTTGTTATAAAAATTTTGCTTTTCAAAGTCATTAACATACTTATTAATGTACCTAACTTAAAGGCATTTTCGTTAAGGCATTTATTAACTTTCAATTTTAAGATAATCTCTTTAAACACCCATTTATTAAAGTTTGTTTGTGTTTTGTGATCATTAGAAACTGTTAGATATTGAATATCGCGGTCACGTACGAATATTCTACTTTAGATTTTTTTCATGTGTGCAGCATCGTGTTTCGCAAATCATTAATTCTGATTTATTGATTACTTGCAAATTATTTATGTTTTGACGGCGCATTTTTAAAATATCTGACTAGTATGTAGACATAGTAGTCGCGGGTTCGATTTTCACTCGAAGAAAATGGTTATCAATATTTAATTTTCTTAGTTTCATACAAAAGAGCCTATCTATCTATATTCGGTCAACCACTGCGTAATGTTTCGAATATAGGCAAAAAACGGTATTTCGACATTAGCTTTTTTCTGGTTTCTATTATTCCTGAAAATGCTTTCGCTGCTTTTTTGAGTTCCTTACCTTTTAAGGAAAACAGGAACCCTTATAAGATCACTTTGTTGTCCGTCTGTTCGTCAAGAGCATTTATCTTAGGAACGCTAAAGCAAACCATATACTCAATTCTACGGCCCCACAATTTACTGAAAATTCGTATTTCTAAATTTACTTTATATCGAAAAAAAAAACGCGTATTTCGACGCTATAAAGGGAACAAAAATTAATAGGGCACTTTTTTCTACTACAGAACATTCTGCAATAATTCACCTAATATCTATTAAATGCGTGGATAGTAAAAAATAGAGTGTCTTAACACTAGAATCTCTTTGCCTACCTACATAGAAAAATAAAAATAAGTACATTACATAAAATGTAGCGGCGTATTTCTTTAGGTTAACGCTTACTCATCTCAATGCGTGTCGAGTTTCGCTGAATATTTGTACAGCTTTCGACGGACGGATTTAAAATCTGACACCAAACGGCCCCATGTCGATATGTAGAAGCCCCGGATGGTACAGACGGGTTCTGTATTATTTCCATCCAGGTTACTTTTAAAAGAAATGTTGTATAGAGCATGTTGATATAAGAAAGAAGATTTTTTTTTTCATTTTTAAAACGTTGTTCCATACTTGGGAAAGAAAAATACTTTTTAGAAAAAATATAAAAATTGTAACGTAGCGTTTTCCAAGAAGTTTATAATAAGATTAGTTTTATTATGTATATTTCCACGTTCCACGCTTTATTCCTAGCGAGGTAGCCAAAACAATAAGGTTTACAATATATGCAAATCTGAGATTTGAAGAAAAAGGTAGGTCCAGTAAAATAAAAATAGATAAAGTAAATTAAACTGTTTTTCGTAAATAATAAGTTAGATATTTGACTTTAACTATATTTGTTTTTATTCTTTACACTTCTCTTCTCTAACAAGAAACACTTCACTTGGAAATATATTTTGAACTAAATGCTGTGCTTTTATATGAGGAACTCTAAAAATGATTATTGAGTACAGTACTGCTGTACTAAAGTATTGGTGATACATTGAAAGAAATCAAAAGTCTAAGAAATATTATGAATCGGCTGCTACTGGATGTTTACTCATCATGCACAGTGACGCCTTCTTGGCGTTTCGCTTAGTTTTATATACATATTGATTTTTTTTTTTTAAACCAGCTCTAAGTGAGCTGAGTGATCTAAATAGAGAATTGAGTGACCAGTCTCCGCTTAAATAAACGAACTTATTTCACTAGATTATTAAACAATATTATTCGGCAATATTAAGATTAAATATTACGTTTTACTTGCGGATTAACTCAGTGAACAGACTTTTAAAAATAAAAACGTGTTTTGCACATTTTTACAGAAGTCTTATATGTGTGTAATAAACAAAAAGCACACGAAATCAAAATTAATATAAATATAGTTTTTTATATAAATAAAAATAAACGTACTAATATGATAAAGCTGAAGATAATAATGTTTGTTTGAACGCGCTGTTCTCAAAAATTATTGGTTTGAATCCAAAAACAGAGAAAAATCTCTCTCTAGGTATACATTTTTTTGCTAAATTTCTATATTATATATTATCTAAGTCACATTTATAAATAATAACAACAACATTTATCACTTCTATGACCATTCATAACATTAGCTGGTCGCTCGTAAAACTTCAATTATCATCGCGGGTTAAAAGCAATTTGTGTGTGCGGGTCCCTTCGCTCTACAAATTAGACAATTGAGCGACGTGAATGACCTTTACATAGCTATGTTCTGAGAAGTTCGTCTGGACTCTTGCAGTTATTATTAAAAGCTTCTGACATTTAAAAGTTTTTTTTGTTACCTAATTTAGGGTTATTTTTATTTGTTGTTTTATTGGAGATTAGGTGTAGCGACTTCGTCCGCTTGTTCAAATGGAAATAACTGAACGTCGTGTATCATGCTCTTGATATTTGCAACATACATAGTAGGTATATAGCTTATAGCCTTCCTCTATAAGTAGAAAAAAAATCGAAGCAGCATTTCCTAAGATTAGTTATTAGATAAACGAACGAACAAAACAATATAGAATCACAAGTTCGATTTAACGCTTAGTATCGAAGTAATTAGCTTGTATTGTTAAGTTATCCATTAGTGTTTACATATATTTGCTGCTGGATCAAGAACCAGATGCAGAAGTTTAAACTTCCTGGTCCCTTTTTTTTCGAAGTTGAGATCAATGCTGTTATCACCCTTGGCTAAATAGTAACGAACGAGACTGCCTTCCTGTACAACGAAACAAACCTGAGCATCCTTGATGAAACCCAGGTATCCTAGCTACTAGACCTTACAGGATATACAAGATTCGATTATGTAAGCAAGCTGTAAATGGAACATCTAGTATAAATCACTAATTCATTATGTACATACCTCAATGACTATTGAAAAGTTTTGACTATAAATTTTGTTTCCTTTTCTGCAATTGCATAAATCTTATGAAGAAAAATAATATTTTGTGTATCATATTCGATTATTTTAGATTTCTTAACATGACGAATCTAAGTCTTATTTGACGTCAATTAATGTTAAAGGAAACATTTTGTAAATAAAACTTGTTCGTCTTTTACTAAAGTGCGAACTGATTTAAACAACTTTTGAAGTAGTGTTAGTTCCTGTTAGTCTTTGTCAATACTAGCTATTAGACCATACATAAAAATATATCCCATATTCTAAAATCTCTTCTATTGAAAACTAGGTTGCTGACAGTCAAAGCAAAACTGCTCTGCATAGAAAGCTAAAAGGCATTTAGGTTTAATTGGTGATAATGTTGAGCTTAAATTTGGAGAAATATGTACGAGGATTCGAAAAACCGTTAATAATCGGTTAAAAGTTTTACAGTCCACAAGAAAATAAAGTTGGGACTGCAACTTGTATTATATGAGACAACACGATTTATACGTCTTCGAAAGTCACATTTTAATGACAAAAGGTAAATAAACCATTATATTTCAGATTTGCGCTATATCCTGTACATCGCAGGGTAGACAGACGGAGCTGTGGAACCCAATGCTAAGGTACATTAATTTCCTAATTTCCGCCGAATTCTGGAGGCATGGCGTGTTGGCAGAGCGTAGAAAAAAAATATAAAATATTTTATTCTCCCGAGTGGGAATCGAACCCATGACCTATCGCGTTTATAGTCGCACTTCTGTGATGGGCCTCAATATCACTTTTTAATGATAAAAGATTAAAAAAATATATTATAGAAATCTTTTTTCTTAAGTATGTACTTACATGATTTCCACCATTAAAGAATAATTAAGGTTAATTGGCATATATCCAAAGGAACTAGCCTCAATATTCTTCACGTGATTTTCGCCTATAATTAACAGTTAGAGTAAAGTAATGATTTTTACCGTTAATAGTATTAGCGACTGCACCTAGTTTATGCACTATCAGCCACTCAGAGACGCTAATTTACGTTTAAATGAAATTAGTTAACGTCTATCGCCTAACGATTTTGAATAATATGCTGGAATAACTCATAAGCTTGTCAATTATCTGTATGTTTTATTTTGATTGGAAATTGAAACTACAACCATTACTAACAATTTAAATCAATAACTAAGTATGTAATATCATAACAATAAGCTTATAAAAATTATAATAAATCATTTCGGCGAGCCGGAATCGTATCCACAACGTCACGTTTATTGCGCCACAGTGTCCTCGTAAAATTTCACATATTAATTAAACAAATCGCATCTTTAGTAATAAAATTGATGAATAGCTGGTAAAATTCAATAATAAATAAACATATTACTTATATGTTACTATATTTCTAAATAACA
Organism: Heliconius himera; assembly: GCA_021202915.1. Lineage (NCBI taxonomy): Eukaryota > Metazoa > Arthropoda > Insecta > Lepidoptera > Nymphalidae > Heliconius > Heliconius himera. Next base: position 2,100,278 of record JAJHJA010000046.1, read on the forward strand.
TGAAGAAACACATACATAAATCACAAAAAAACACTAGCCTAGCTGTTAGCTCATTTATTTCGCGCACGAAGCGTTTTTCTATGTAGGTCATGTTTAAAGCGACCGTTAAGCCGCAAAATGTGTGTTTTTATAACCGCGGTATAATTAGGAACAATCTAGTATTATTTTTCTTCTTTTTAGGGTTCCGTACTAAAAAGAAAAAAAAACGGAAGCCTTATACGATTAATTTGTTGCTCGTCTCTCAAGATTGTTAATCTCAAGATCACGTGGAGGTATCAAGTTTAATTTAATATCAAATATCCAAGTTGACGGTCCCTTAGATCACAGAAAAATTAAAATTCTAAGTCAACGTAGTTAAAAGATACGAGCGTTTATGCGCGATGTGCATTGTTTTTAGGGTTTCCCTTTTAAGGAAAAAAGGAACTCTTATAAGATCATTTTGTTGTCTGTCCTTAGTGTTGTCAAAACCAAGAAATAAGCACTCACAATATAAACAAAGGAAAGAATCAGAAAAAATATTTTTTAGGTATAGCATTGCAAAACTCAATACGAACTTATATTTGTTGTTCATTACTTAGAAGTACACAAAATGAGTGCATACGGACCCAGTTCAAGTTTGTCAACTTTAATAACACGTTCGTTTTCATTATCCTACAAATATAAAAATACGGCACGGAACCCGTGGTGGGCGAATCCGACTCGCGCTTGACCAGTGTTGAATCGTGAACAATAAATGTACGGTAATTGCGTTTTTCACATGTTGTGACCGTTTAGTCTATTAAGTGAAGTCTTAATGTTGCTTTCGATTTCTTTTTCAGGCCGACAATGCGTGGTGTTCAAAAAATTGAGCGCGTTCGATCTACACTCGAGGAGATGAAATATTTACTTTAATTTATATTTCCATTTCTTCGCGCTGGTGTCGAGGTTAAGCGCGGCGTTGAGTTCTGCCACTCAACACGCAATGCCTCCAGAATTCAACAGAAAGTGGGGAACGGAGTGTCTTAACACTAGGTTCCCTCTGCCTACCCTGCTGTGTGCGGGATACAGCGTGAAGCTGATAAAAAAAAATTCAACCAAGTTTATATTTACTTTTATTCTGTATATACTTCGACAACGCTGTATCTCTAGCATTTAGCGGACGTCTTTATATATAGTAGAATAGATGTGAAGGTAAAATAAATTACAATAGTTACAAATCACTTAATTTATTATACGATTTGAATAGAAGAAGAATCAAGATGGACAGTATCCTACTCGCAATAGTACCTAATCTGAAGCGACAGGAGTTTTATCCTCTAGTCTATAATAAAATTTATACGATTGTCTACTTATTAATGTGACTACAGGTTCATTCCCGTACAGTGTAAATGAAAAGTAAAGACATGAAGCTTTAAAATGTAAGTATAAAATATGCTTTGCAATTCGGCTATTGTCCATTTCAAATATAATAATATATACCTAATTGTAAAATTAGTCAACATTTTTCTTATGTTTTTTTTCTTCTCCGGCCACCAATAAAAGGACAAGTAAAATAGAGGAAGTAAAGTTTCAATTTCATTTGCTTAATGTCGAACGTGATTGCGGTCTCTGATACCTTAAATATAATTTTGGTTGCTGTAACTGGAACTACACAACCTTCTCTTTGAAGTAGTACATGTTTATTTCAAGAAGTAAAGGTATTCAGTTAATATGTAAAAAATACTTATGAATTTGATAATTACAAGAGTCTGTTATTTTATAAAAAAAAGTATAATCATTACTATTTTCTTATTTTCATGAATAATTGAACGAATTTGAACTTAAAATCACTGCGTCATCACGCGTTCCATTTCCGCCGCGAAGGTACCTTAAGGTATTTTTTATATTCAACCTGTATTTCGCATATACCGGAGTAGACAGAAGCAACCCTTTTTATTGTGACCAGAGCGAGAAAATGAAAATTAATTCAATTCCCCGAGCCGGAATCGACCCCCAAACGCCGCGTTTATAGTCAGACGCCGCCGTACCGCTACGCCACGTAAAAATAATATAATTATTTTACTTGATATCAATGACTTATATAATAAATGTTTCTAATTTAGAATGAGAAACCATTTTTTAAAAAGAATAAAAAATATCGTTTAAAATTCGATGTCTACAATCTACTTCATTCATATTTATAAGACGAAAGTAGTTGATTGATCTCACGCTGGTCATCACAGTAGTATATTATAAAATCAATTTTACCAATCGATACTCTTTGATCTCATATTTTATATCTAAGTGGTATAGTGAAGTCGGTCGTGGGTTCAAGAACCGGGCGATATTTTTAGTGTTTAGTACTAGAATCTGTGTAACGGGAAACATAACATAAGGCACACAGCGCCCGCATTCGGTGTTCTGGACAAAAATAATGAAAATTATCGTACAGTACCGCTGATGTGTAATGGCCGCCTTGAAGCTAGGCCTTATAAACTTTTTTTTAATTTAAAAAAAAATCAAAAGTAAGAAAAAATCCTAAAATCAAATCTGCTCAGTCAGCTATAGCTAGTCAACTGTGCTGTGTGTATTATTTAGAATTTTTAAAGTATTTTCTTTTGAGGAATTGAACTCGTGTCCTCTTTGTTGATACAGGCCATATTTTATAATGAGAGAACATATTATAAATGTGAAATTCATACGTTTCGCAGAAATGACTTGACGGATGTGGATAAAATTTGGCACACTAACAGTTAATAGCCTGTGAATTATTTCTTTCTTACATTCAAAACGAAAGGTTAATTTTTATCAACAAAGTGGTATTAAATAAAAAAATAAAATTAAATTAAATTAGCTTCACGCTGTATCCCGCACACAGCAGAGTAGGCAGAGGGAACCTAGTGTTAAGACACTCCGTTCCCCACTTTCTGCCGAATTCTGGAGGCATTGCGTGTTGAGTGGCAGAACTCAACGCCGCGCATAACCTCGACTCCAGAGCGAAGAAATGGAAATATAAATTTAAGTAAATATTTCATCTCCTCGAGTGGGATTCGAACCCACAACCAGTCGGTTTTGCAGTCACACCTCGTGCCGCTGCGCCACGACCGGCCTCAAGTGGTATTACTTTATATAAATACACAACTTTACTTTACTTTATTTAGAAATACAGAAATTTCAAGACATTGCGTGATAAGTGGCGGTGTTCAATTTCGTCCTATGTCTTACCAGAGCGAAACAATTTAATAATTAATTGTTCCTAGAGGTTATCGAACCCACGATCATTGTGTTTTCAGTTGTACCACTGCGCCACAGTGGTCTAATATATAATCTTTATTAAAGTGCCTTCCATATTCCTTTTCGTATTCAATAACTACTTATCTACTAAGCAAGTTCTATATGGAGAGACTGGTTTGAAACGGGATAGGCTATTGGTTAGCAAATAGATTTTCAAGAAGCAATACGATTTGCATACAAATATTCGTATGGAGTTGTTACTTATAATAACTATATGTGAATGTATGTTTTAATTACATGAATACATCGACATATTTTAGCTAGTTGATTTTTATGAAATTCTTGTTATATAAGCTTTCAGCTTTCAGCTTTATTTAAGCTTTCAGCTTTATGTCGGAAAATTATTGAATACTTATTTCCGATGGCGTAGGAATTTTGCTTAGTGCTACCCTATAGGTATTTTCCAAGAAAATTATATGACAAATTTCCCCTTTCTGCACTGCGTAGTTTCGACTGCGTATTGTTTCATGTTTACCCAAAAAAAATTTGGAGCCCGCTCCAGAATTTTTCCTAACAAAAGTTGAGCCTTAAAAAAACGAAAGTTTGACTAGTTTTACCTTAACATTTTGTATTTAAAAATAAAAATATGAGCAAATAAATTAAATGAAATTCTACACGCATTTATTTAAATGGCGTGATACATTATCAATCATACCTATAAGCCATTGGGGGCCAAGAAAATATCTCTACCCTTATGCAATTTATATTATCAAAATAAAACGCAATAAAACTAATACAATAACTTATTTATATAAAAAAAATTACACTCAATTGAACCTATTAGGCATTGCCTTCCTTTGGGACCCTTTCATTATTCCAAGCGTTAATTATATTCAAATTAGTCTTTTGTCCAGCGGAATGCATTGTCAGCTGTGGGCTCTCTAAAGTGAATGAGTAAGTCCGTACTACTTGGCACCGTTTCAAACTGAATCACTGAATGATATAGAATTACTAGGAAAAATTTGTAAACTACGTAAAAAAACTAAAAAATGTCATTACTGTGTCAATTTAATTCCGATTTTGCTGAAAACGTAAGGGTAGTGGGTTCGACCCGCAGACAATAGAATGATTATATTTAATTTATTTTCATTTCCCTGTAGTCGACGAAGTGCTGCAGATTCGGCGTTGAGTTCCGTCACTCACCTCGTAAAGTCTAAAAAATCGGCAAAAAGTGGGGTATAGAGCGTCTTAACATAAAAAAAATTGTTATAATTTTGTTCCCTTCTATAATAAAGTAAATCGATAACTATCATCATAGATCAAGAAGATCAAGGTTTAACCTTTTTAAAGGAGATTATAATTGAAGCTTATTCCATATATGGTCTGTCGTATATAGTTATGACTTACTATACATGAATACAACACGTAACTTTAAATCTCATAGTTTTTGCTGTACGGAGGATCATTAAACAATGCGGCTGGAGAAAGCGACAAAAACGTCTTACATCAAGTAATGACGATCCACTTTATGTTGTAACCTAGTTATGCTTATGCCCCTTTAATGATGATAAAGCTTGTACGTAAATCTGTTTGGCTATATGTTCTGTTCTTCTATATTTATTATATTATGAAAGTTATATATATTTAAATGTTCGTTTAGTTGAACGTGCTAATCTCAGAAACTCGTGGACAAGAAAAATCTGTTTGTGTTGGATAGCCCATTTATCGAGAAAGACTATATATACCCTATATTACATCAAATAATTCATAGTACTTGCGGTCCGAGTAATTAAGAATAGTCATACATATCTCTCAGTAAATTTTTTTTTAGCATAGTCAAAATAGGCAAAAAAAAAATGTAAAATAAATCGCACACAGCACAGAAGGCAGAGAACCTAGTGTTAAGACACTCGTCACTCCGTTCAACTTTGCCTCGTTACCGAGCGAAGAAATGAAAATATAAAATATTTCATTTTCTCCAGTGAGAATTAATCCTAAAAATTGTTATATGTAACAATCGCTTGCGCCATGACAGGCCTGGATAATATATTATGTAGGTACTTACATATAATTGAAGTATTTGTCTGTAAATAAGAATTCGCAGTTGTTTAAACTAAAATTGAAACGTAAATCTTCCAAACGTTTATTCACATATCTGTTCGTATATTTATTCAAATGTTAATAACAGCTAAGTTTATTTTGAAGAAACTTAAACGAGCAGATTAAATTTCAAAGGTTTCACTGATGAAGGAAATATTTTTTCATCTATTATCTGTCCACTTGAACACTGACACAGCCAGATGATTAAAAATGTCCTTTTTTGATTAAAATACATCTAGAGATTTGATGTTAAATATTTATTAAATACTAGAGGCCGCCCGCGACTTCGTCCGCGTGGAAACCCTATGATAACGTAACAATATTATCAACATAAGAAATATGGTAACTAAGTATTGCAAAGCTCTAAATTCTATACATAGGTCTATTGGAAGCTACTGCAGTATGCTCCTATAAACTATATTTAACAATTTTTACCCTTCAGCATAAACATGCACATTTTTCGCTTTGGAATCACGTGAGCAAGCCACATAGAGCTACCCATGACAAAAACATGGCGTGTTCAAATGTAGGCCTGCTACCTTCAAGGTTTGACCCTGAGATCACGCATTCAGTTTTCAGAAGCGATAAATGTATCTATTTTCAATTAGGAATGAATCCCGCGGGAACTACGGGATAAAAAGTAGCCTATATGTTATTCTGGGTCTTCAGCTACCTACATACCAAATTTCATCGTAATCGGTTCAGTAGTATTCGCGTGAAAGAGTAACAAACATCCATACATACTCACAAACATTCGCATTTATAATATTAGTAGGATATAAAAATCTCGAACTCGCCTCTTGCTTACCGCCTAAGCGCTCGTCAACGATTTAGCCAGTTCTTGTCGAACTACGTTGAAATTCTTTTACGTTTGTTAAAAAAATGTATATTTCATATAATGCAGAATGATTTCTTTTGTTTTTTTACTTTTGCCTTAATCTTGTCCAACGCTAAATATAACATACCGGCACTTTTAACCTATATGTTATTTTCTATATAAAAATAAATTGTTCCTAAAGTCTGTCAAATAGTATAAACGTTACAAAGAATAACGTACAAATGTTCCTTTTAGAAGGAAACGGTGCAAAAACAAACTTTCTCTGAAACTTTAAGTATTCATGTAACAGTATGATTCCGAATGTTAATTAATTTCTTAATAATTGCGCAATCGTAATAAGCTTTAATTTATTAAGTATATGATTTAAATAAACTCGCGCGAGAGCTCTTATAAATATTAAATTATAATATTATATAAAAGTTAATTAGCTTTTAAAAAAAATGTCATGATTCAATGGCCAGTCGTGGCGCAGCGGCACGAGGTGTGACTGTAAAACCGACTGGCTGTGGGTTCGATCCCCACTCGAAGAGAGGAAATATTTACTTAAATTTATATTTCCATTTTTTCGCTCTGGTGTCGAGGTTAAGCGCGGCGTTGAGTTCTGCCACTCAACACGCAATGCCTCCAGAATTCGGCAGAAAGTGGGGAACTGAGTGTCTTAACACTAGGTTCCCTCAGCCTACAATGCTGTGTACGGGATACAGCGTGAAGCTGATTTTTATTTTTGATTCAATGTAGAGTCGAGGACCAGGTACCTTCGACATCATTGGAGTGATTAGCTGGTTAACCTGTTTTCCTGATTGCATATCCGAGGACTGTCTACATTTGAGAATATTTTCATTTTCTTATTCTATTGATGTATCTATTATCTAGGTATAGGTCACTTGGAAGGATAGATCTCCACAATATAAATGTATTTATAATGTATAGAAAATGTAAAATAGAGTCTATTCTACATAATGCAGAAAATTGTGTATTATATTGTGATGTTACAAACTAAATTACAAATGAATAAGGGAAATTTATTCATATTTTCTATTAGAAAAGTTTTAATTATTGATTATATTATTATGCAACTAACCAATCCAATGGACGAAACCAAAACATTTACATAATAATAAAAATCACACTAAAACCTGTCCAGCTATCTAATTTTGATAAATGGATGGGCATATTGATTGTAGTTACATAAGAAGTGGTTGTATAAACCTATAGTCTTGCGTAAATAAATTACACTTGCTAATATCGATCTGCGAGTTCATTCAGCTCAATATCTATATATATAAAAGGATTTGTGCTGACTGACTGAGGTAAGACGCACGCAGAGCCGTAACCGCTGATGGTAGAAACGTGAAATTATGGCAGATGTTTATTTTCATATTCTGGACATCCACTAAGAAGAGAATTTGAAAAATTTTAACCCTAAAGGGATGAAATAGGGGTTGAAAGTTTGTATGAAAAAAAAAAAAATCTGTACCGATTTTTATAAAATTTGAAATTCAGACTCTTAAAAACATTTCATTGAACACGTGTTTCATGGTTTTTAAGAATTCACCCCCTAAGGGTTCAAATAAGGGGTTGAAAGTTTATATGGAAAAATCTTTAAATTGCCACCGATTTTTATAAAAAATTAAATTCAGACTGTTAAAAATATTTTATTGAACACGTGTTTCGTGGTTTTTTTAGAATTCACTTCTAATAAGCGGGCGAAGCCGCGCGCGCCCTCTAGTTGAATATAATTTAAAAAAAATAAATCAGCTTCACGCTGTATACCGCACACAACAGGGTAGGCAGAGGAACCAAGTGTTAAGTTAACACTCCATTCCCCACTTTCCGCTGAATTTCAGAGGCATTGCGTGTTGAGTGCTGGTACTCAACGCCACGCTTTGCCTCGACACCGAAGCGGAGAAATGAAAATATAAATTTAAATAAATATTTAATTTTTTCGAGTGGGTATTGAACCTACAACGAGTCACGTTACAATCGCATACTTGTGCTCATATGCCACAACTAGTTTCACATCTTGAACATAATTATTTTGCATATAGCTTCCATATATTTAAATAACTTTAAATTAACACTTAAAGACTAATATTATTAGTAGTGGCTATTAATAGAATCTGTCATGTAGCTAAAACATCGATTATCCTAACGTAGACCAATCGTACGTTCTTAATTATTAATTGTCACTAAAAATATACTAAATTATGAATTTAAATACGATTTTTGTATACAGTGCATAAAAGTAAATTTTCCACACACTCATATCTCAATTAGTTCTGATAATCGATGCTCAACTTCAGTTTGAGTATGATTTGAAAAGCCTGATTGTTTCTTACAAGTCTGCTGTATTTCTTACCTGTAACAAAAACATAGATCGTAAATATTTTTTAATATAAGTTTTATAATATTATTTATTATAGAAAGAAAGCTAAGCGGCACAGCGTTTGACTGTAAACGAGACGGTTGTTGGTTCGATTCCTATGTGGCGATATGAATTAATTTATTTGCATCGTTCTGCTAACAAGACTAAGCGTAACATTGGTTTCTGCCACTCAATATATAATGTTTCGAAAATTGGGCGGAAAGTGAGGGACGGATTACCTTAACACTAGGTTCCCTCTTTTTAACTTTCTTTATGCGGTATATAGCGTGAAATTAAAAAAATATTTTTCCTAGTACATAGGATAGAGGAAGTATCTCATTTGACTGCATAGTTAAAGTTTGTTAAATTATATTATACAAGATACCCGGAACTCGGTATATAAGCGTTTATAGTTGCATAGACATCGCGCCCTTTTGGTTTAAGTCATTAGATTTAATTTTATTTAATTTAAATAACATAATTGTGAATGTGTAGTTGCCGTTTCTGAAACGTTTATTTGGTTAATAATAATGGGTTCAAATCATTTCCATCTTCATCCAATAAACATTCCAAGATTCTATTTATTATTATTATTTTATATAACACGTTTGTAGCTTTTATTAACCAACACAAAAATATAATAATGTTAAAGTATTTTAAGATTTAAAAAAATGTTTATGCAAAAGGAAAATTACACTTAACTTCCCAAAAAAATTAGTATTTTTTTTTTAGCGCGGGTTCAAGTCCCGCTATGATTTTTTTTTTATTGTGTGTCTTAAATATTCTACTCGCTATACTTTACCACTTGCGCCCATAACAATTTAATAAACATTAGGTCTTACGAAACTTATATTTTACGGTCCATTGGTACAAGATCACTGCCGGTTTGACAGGTGAGTTCGTTGAACTCGCGACCGTCTCGTATGAACCCGTTTTGTAGTCATTGTCTATTATTATTATGAATTATAAGGCATAGACAAACTTCGACTCGGTTAGTTAACTCTTAATAAGATTTTCATAAAATCTCTTTCTCTCTAATAATCTATAAAACATATTTTTTAATTTGTTACGGTAATTATCAAAGATTACTTATTTTTGTTTCATTTTACTATTCTGTCTAAGAATTTGTATTATAAAGGATAAAAACGTGTGGAATTAAGATTATTCGAATTTCATGTAGGATATTTACCATTATTGTATTAAACAATTAAATCCGTACATCTTAACCTTTATTTTCTATTTTTAGTTATAAACAAAATCATCATCATAGCTCAGTGGAATTCCAATTCCAATTTTACATTTTTCATGGTTACATTCGAGAAAATAATAATAAGATTTAATATATTCATTTCTTGGTTTAGGTAACAAGGCAGCGTGCGACGTTGAGATCCGTCAATCAAGACGAAACCTTCGAATTCGGTGGAAAGTGAGGAATGCGCCTTACAATCGCACGCACCTTTGCGCCTCGACGGACCTCAAATGTTCTTCTAGTTATTTCATTAATCACCTTCTACGTATACTTTAAGTGAACCTTCTACATATTCAACAAGAAATTAGTAACATCCAAAGTAGCAAGAAACATATCAATGTCATAGTAACATAGGCGGATGCAATGGGCGTGGGAGCTCGCTGCTCAGGGAAGTCACGCTCGCTGGTCCCGCTCCTTGTTTTTGTACGGAATTACGCTGAATTTGTCTAAGGATTCCTGCCTGTGTCACGCACCGCCGGTTGAAAGTGGGTGAGAATATTGAAAGGTATTTTTATGGTGCATTTTAAATTAGTGTGTGATAGGAAAAGATTTAATATGCCATGATAGTAGCGGTCAACGTTTATGATAGACTAGTATTTATTTGTGGCTTTGTCCTCGTGGTTGAATGGAAATAACTAAACACATGGTTTATACGCAGTATCCAAAGTTACTCACCGCAGATACATTTTTCCAACTCGAACTATTAGTTTGTGAAATTAGCCTGTTTAAACAAACAAAGCTTTATGATAGGAGAAAGATAGTATAGATTAGTATATTACACTAATATAAATATAGGTCAATATTAAAAAATTGTAAAAATGATGATATATTGATTTCGACTTGGAATAATAATAATGTATTCATATATTGAAGTATTATTTATCACAACTTATTTTTGGTGAAAAAATATAAGAAATAAGGGAACGACAAATATATTTAAAGAAGTGTAACAGTAAAAAGTTTTTGAGGCGGCAAGTTTTTAGAATATCTTGAAAAACCATTACAATGGATGGAATTCAAGTAAGCTCTTAAAGTTCTATACAAATTATTTTACCAAAAATATAAAAATCACGTATAATATAAAAAGATTTAATTCAAGTTAGAGAATTGAAAGGTACGTTTACGGTTTTTATAAGCATTCCTGTGCCGACGTGTCAAAGCCGTCGAACGCTAACTAATGAAGTGTATCCGGTAGTGGGGCAAAAAACCAATAAAAAGTTAGGCTTTTTCTCATTGAAGCCTTGAGATATATTAAATGTCGACTATAATTTTGTGAGTTAATTTTTATAACTTGTATAAAAAAGTTATTTATTGTATAGTAATAATTTTGTATACAATTTAAATTAAGTTTCATAAAAATGTTTCTGATCATAGGAATAACACTATGAAATATTTTTTTGCTTCACGCAGTATCCCGCACTTAGCACAGTCCATCCTGGTAGCTTAATGTTAAGACATTTCGTTCCCGAATACCACACCTTTGTTTTTAATTTTTTTGGAAAACGTATAAAAAAACGAATGTAGCGCGAATCTCAGCTATATGTTCTATTATTTATAATTTGCTGATCCTAATTTGATTTTTTTAAAATTGAATAAACTTTATAGGGTAACTAATAACCCTTTAAAGTTAAGGTTAAAAACAAGACAGAAACAGACTAAATGTTCCACGAATAACTCCAAACATCCGACAGGTAATCAACAAAACAAACATTCCCAATCTTGACTTTGAATTTCCATCTCGCATTCTTATGTCGGCATCATTGATGTACCATAAGAGTTAATTAGTAACTTCCCTTTGTCAGCATCTGCTTTGTTTCAAATAGTTCACGGCCTCGTGTTAGTCTTATTTATCAAAATACTCAAATTAGGGGCCATCGCAGTAAGAAACCGTCTCACAGTAATCGCGATGTTTGTGGGTTCGATTTCTATTCAGGGAAATTATTATATTTAAATAATAATTATTTTTAATTCTCTGGGGGGGACAGCGCAGAGTTGTGCTCTACCATTTACACACAATATCTTGAAAATTGAGCAGAAATATCTTAAAATTAGTTACGATCTGCCTACCTTCATATACGAGAAAAGGCGTGAAGCTATTTTTAAATATTCCCCAATTTAAAACAATAAAACTGAACCCTTATAGAATTTCGTTGTCATCCGTCTGTTTTTTTCTCAAATTGGATCTACTCTTGGTTTCCATAAACAGAAGCTAACATATTATTAGATTGTGTTTCTAAGATACCATACCATATTACCGTCGTAAATCTTAACAATCTTTTCTCAGAAACGTTATTAGTGGACTTAAATAAATTCTTTAAGTACTCACTGGAGTGACTTTTGAGTATTTCTAATTTTAGGTAGGTATTTGAGGGAAACTACACTCTCCATAGATTCAAAAGTGCAGTCGCTCTGACACCACAGTAAAAAACCCGGCGTTGAACGAATCTATTTAAACACAGCATATTGATTTGCATTTGAATTTCAACTTGTTGATTTGAGTGTGAAAATAAAAATTGATAAAATTTTTATGTTTAGCCAGAGGTTGTACATATGTATGGAACTTATTAATGGATAGTATATATATTGTATAGTCTATAGCCTACTTCTTGATATAAGGATCAATGATATCCAATACAAAAAGTATGCATATTCGAACCAGTAGTTTCTGATATTTGCGTGTTCGACGAAGAACTACTAACTACGAATTACTTCGGCCTTATTATTTTTTTTTTGGGGAATCTAGTGTTGAGACAATCCATTCTCCATTTTCCACCGCACGTTGTCTTGTGTCCAGAGAGAGAAATTTAATATATTAAATAATTTCCCCATGTAGAAACGAACATACGACAGTCGCGATAGTCACGCTTCAGCTTCACCTTTATAATATTAAAAATCAAATTTTATTCATATAGTAATTATTAACATGCTATTTAAAGTCCATATAGGTACTTCATGGAAGGAACGTCAGTCAAGTTAAAATTAATTTATGACCATTCCGAAACATCCATCAAACGATGGCTTTATAATAAACTTACAGACATATACAAAGTAAAATTTGTACATGGCAATTTAGTTTCCAAAACAAAGATAATATGATCGAATTTCCTATGGCTTAATAAGTAATTATAATACTGTTATCTATACCATTGATCTTGAATGTGGATATCCGTATCGCCCTAATTGGTAACAAGCCCGAAATAGGAGAGCGATGATGTTTAGAGCATTTATTTATGTGCCTTTTAAATTTAGTATTAAAATCATTGATGTGTACTTTTCAATGAACAAAAAGTTTTAAGAAACTTTCTCCTTTTAAGCAACGTAGAATATTTTTAACCAGTTTCAAAATAAGGGAGTTATCAGTTTAACCTATGTGTATGTGGTATTTTTGGAATAGGATAATATTTGAGTGTGATGATCAATAAATAGGGCTTGCTAGCGTGTGTGCTAAATTTTTGTAAGTGTAAGTTTGCTTGTATATTTTTTCAGTAACTACGAGTTATTTTGACGTTATCCTTATCTATTTGAATGAGGTATACCTTTCTTAAATTGAAATATATTTTAATTTAAGACAAAGTTCAATTTATGTCAAAAACGATTCCACACATTTCTGGACAGGCCGTCCATAATATACCTACATATAGGTACATACTTGTTTAAAATTTTTTTTTTGAGATTTTTTTTATAGTCAACAATTAGAGATGGAAAGTTGGCCATACTGTACAAGTCAAGTATGCTAGTTAATACGGACTCATTAATACAATCGATTGTATGAGACTTCTAAAGTTTGAATTCATATAGTAGAGCACCTAACCTAATCACTGAAGAGAACAGATCCACAAAATACTATTTTAAATATAAACTCTGCCCATAATAGACGCAAAACATGCCCAATTATATCATGATGGTCTTTTGTAAATGAAAATATTTCTATAACGTAAAAGGATTTTTATATTGTTAAAAATCGGAAGCGGGTAACGTTTTTAAAGAAACACGTTAAAAACACACATCGTCTATATGATTCTAAACTATTTTGAAAGAGATACTATGTAATTGCAATAAGTGATATGTATCACCTACTAACAATACTTCACACTAGTTTCCTTCCAACAGGGGCCGTCACTTACAAGCGAGTGCCCCCGATTGACACAATTCCACTGCTTTTATAGTTATTTTCCACCTAAATCTACCCTCTTTTACACGAGTACGCTAACACGGCCATCCTGCATGGTGCCCGCCCCGGGCACCCCACGAGTCGGGATAAATCACTGTGACAATAAACAGCAGTTAGTCGTGCGCCTAAACTATACTGTATCATAAAACAGTCCCATAATGGAATTTTGCTCATTTTATCATTCTTTACACTGAAATAGCTCGACAACATGACCCAAATTAAAAGGAATATGCCGCACTTAGGAAACCTTTGGAAACCCTAAAGGGACTATGCCACACTTAGGAAACCTTTGGAAACCCTAAAGGGACTATGCCACACTTAGGAAACCTTTGGAAACCCTAAAGGGACTATGCCACACTTAGGAAACCCTAAAGGGACTATGCCACACTTAGGAAACCTTTGGAAACCCTAAAGGGACTATGCCACACTTAATAATAATAATAATAATAATTTATTCGTATCAAAATTACAGACAAAATAATAATTTATAACGATAATAACCGCATTAGTTATAAACTGTGTGGCAGTTATTAACGCCCGCCTCACAAGCGTCGTTTCATAAAGTAATATGAGTAAACTGAATACATTACAAAGATTATTTAAAGTAGAACAAATTAATAAATAATAATAATAAAAATAATAAAAACATACAATTATTCTATAATAAACAATTAATTACAAAATATAGTATACAAATGGAACATTATTAAAGTAATTGATGTGAGTAATGGTTATGTGAGGTGTATAAGTGTGTGCGTGTGTGTGCGTGTGTGTGTGTGTGTGTGTGTGTGTGTGTGTGTGTGTGTGTGTGTGTGTGTGTGTGTGTGTGAGTGTGTGTGTGGATGTGTGTGTGCGTACGTATGATGAATCCCTCGATATCAAGCTATATGACCAATAGGTTCTCTGTCTGATCATAATCTAAATTTAATAACCAGTCGGTTAGTTTAACTTTACATTGATGCAATGTTAGGGGATATATTTTTATTTCTTTATTTATAGTATTATATAATATGGGGCTTAGGTAATAAAATTGGCGATTAGAAGAGACTTTGCGTCGTAACTCTATTAAGCAAATCTTATCAACTCTGCGTTTTCTGCAAATAGTCTCCGGGTCAAAAGGGGTGAATCTATGTCTCCGTAAAATAGAGCGAAGAACAAATAATTGACGGACAGTTAAAACTTTACAGATGGCGTATAGTTCAGCAGTTGGGAAACGAGTAGGTTTAGATGTCATAACCTTAAGTATACATCTCTGTGCTTTTTCTAGTGGAAGTAGAATTGATTTATGTGCACCGCCCCAGGCTGGTATGCAGTAAGTAAGAATCGATTGGACAAGTGCGAAATAAACCATCTTGGCAATTTCAATACTAGCGCCAGATCTTAGTTGTTTGAAAATGTATACTACTTTACGGACACGGGCACTTAAAGCTAGTACATGATTCTTCCAGGTGATATTCTCATCTATAATAACTCCAAGGTATTTTATAGTGGAAGTTCTAGTAATATTATTACAGTGGCAGGTTGGGCGTAATTCGGGGTGGCATCTATGAGCAATTATACTGAAAGTATTGGGTGGTAACGTGCGTTTCGGGCCTAAAGTTAGAAACTGAGTTTTATCCACATTTAAGGTTAGCCTGTGACAAGACAACCAGTTCATTACGATGGCTAAAGCTTTCTCACTATGCTCGCGTGTCTCGGCCCAACTGGTACCGTGAACAAGCAAAGCGGTATCATCTGCATACGAAATAATTTTGGTATTTGGCAGAGTAAGGTTGCAAAGTTGATTCATGTATATTAAGAATAGAGTTGGTCCCAATACGCTACCCTGAGGCACTCCAAACGAGACGCTTGCTTCATTGCTAATATTATCGTTAATGTTAACTGTTTGTGTTCTATCAGATAAATAGCTTTTGAAAAGATCTAAGACAATACCTCTAATACCAATATGTTCTAATTTACTGTAAAGGATTGGTCGTGAGATCGTGTCAAAAGCCTTAGAAATATCCAAAAATATGCCAAGAGTCTTTTTCCTCTTATCAATATTTTGGACAACCCCATCGACTAAATTCATGACCGCATCCTCGGTTGAGTTACCACTTCTAAAACCATACTGGTTGGGAGAAAGCAAATTGTATTTACCCAAGTAGGAGACAAGTCTATTATTAATAAGCTTTTCCAAGATCTTGGATAGTGCACTTAGGATGGATATAGGTCTGTAGTTACTAAAGTTGGCCTTACAACCGTTTTTATAAATTGGGTGAACCACAGCTTTTTTAAAAACCTTGGGAAATACTCCCTGAGATAAGCAGAGGTTACAAATCCATGAAATAGGAGGAGTGAGTACATTTACCGAGGCTTTAAGAACAGAGGACGATATACCGTCCCACCCTATCGCGCAATGGCTTTTAAGATTGAGAATTATGGATCTAATTTCTGAGTTATCAGTTTCATTAACAACCATTGAATTAGGTGCCACCTGGGAGGCGATATACGGTAGGTACATCTGAGGAACACTATTGAAATGATCGGCAGAAGCAAGTTTTTTCCCTATATTAGCAAAGTAATCGTTCACATTGTTGACTGCTGAAATTGGATCGGTAGCGTTCAAGAGATTGTTTGAGGCCTTAGTGTTTACATTGCTGGTATTAGTAATTTTTTTAATAACGTTCCATGTCCTTTTTGTATTTTTGCTAGCTTTCCGGAATTCAATATTTTCATAATTAGATTTAATTTTTTTTAGCAAGTTGTTACAGAAATTTTTATAACGAACGTAACTGATTTTAGATATTGGATCATCAGGGTTTTTTTTTGTTTTTTTATATAGTTTATCGCGATTTCTTATACATCGAAGCAATCCAGGAGTGATCCATGGTTTTATTATTCTTTTTCTACAAGAAATGGTTCTGGTGTACTTTTGTATAACAGAGCTTATTGTTAATACTAATTTTTCTGCTGCATCTTCTGGATCTCTGTTGTTTAAAATATCAGTAAAATCAGATGTTTCTAGTACACGAGCAACCGATGATTCGTCCACATATGTGGCAGTTTGAGATGTTAATATATTTCTATTTTTACGTTCACAGCAAACCAATATAGGACAGTGATCAGTGAGAGGTGCGTCCAGCACGTATGTAGAAGATCCCCTGTTACTTCGAAGGAGTATGTGGTCTATACAGTTCTCGTTTCGGGTAGGAAATAGATGCGTTGGTATCAGGCCATGTGTTGCGCATAGGTTTAAATATTCTTCCGCATGCGAATCATTTGACGAGTTGCTAATATTGATATTTATATCACCAATGAGGACTAATGTTTTAAACTTTGTTAACGAAGTCAGAATATCATCCAAGCTGCTTAAGAAAGAATTAATACAATGGTAGGAGGGAGATCGATACAAAGCAATAATGGCATGGAAAACTTAGGAAACCTTTGGAAACCCTAAAGGGACTATGCCACACTTAGGAAACCTTTGGAAACCCTAAAGGGACTATGCCACACTTAGGAAACCAGACTCATAGCTCAACACAACTTGCACTTAAAGAGCATTTACTCACTTAAGCGTACCAAGTTGTTAAAGTCGTCTCCCTCTTAAAGAGTATTTTTCTCACTTAAGAGTACCAAGATCAACTTTGAGCCCACATGTCAACATTATAAAAATTGTAAAGTGTGGCTAACTTACTCTCAAAGCATTATGCACAGACCTGTATTTTCGCTCGGTCTAACCTGACACTTGCTTATTATTCATCCTTGATTCGATCCATTTCTCGAGTCTTTATGACACCACAATAAAATCACTAAAACAATAAAATTATTAGTAAAGTAGTCCTTCTATTTTTCGATAATAATTTCAAGCAGCAAAGATCTTATAATAAGAAATAGCTTTTAATTTTTAGAATACCAAACTTTCAATCTAAAATACCAATGGGGCGAAGATACACATAAAGATATGAAAACTTCATGCGTATCCCACTTCTGATGTTAAAAATCGGAAGCGGGTAACGTTTTTAAAGAAACACGTTAAAAACACACATCGTCTATATGATTCTAAACTATTTTGAAAGAGATACTATGTAATTGCAATAAGTGATATGTATCACCTACTAACAATACTTCACACTAGTTTCCTTCCAACAGGGGCCGTCACTTACAAGCGAGTGCCCCCGATTGACACAATTCCACTGCTTTTATAGTTATTTTCCACCTAAATCTACCCTCTTTTACACGAGTACGCTAACAATATAAAGAGTTAAATTTCCAACTCATAAAAGTGGTGAGTTAAAGGAACCTGAAAAGAATCAATATTTGATCTTTTGGAACACAATCAGCAGTACCTTGTCTTTGTTAACAATAAATAATTATTTAAATTCACATACCTTGTTTAAAACCAGTGTTTGAAAATATAAATTGCAATCATAATATTATGATTAACATCGTCTGCGTGTCATGCGATCGTATGCTCTGTAAGTACGCGTACTTACAGAGCAATTTAAGTTCTGTACATTGTACGTGTGGGGAGGTTCAGAATGAGATGAAATACTTAAATTCTCATCCGTTTTTGAGATCTACTTTAATATTCCATACATTTGCCTAATATTCCATGCACTGTGCGTACCTAATTTCGTTATTATTTTTATTCAATATAGTTTTTGTTGGTTAGGTTACATTAACGAGTTAACTAGATTCAACCAAGTTACTGTTTAACGTTTCAATGTTTTAGAGGTAAGTCTAGTTATACAAACAAATATATATATTTAAAAATGTTGATTAGAAAACATGTATACGTTTTATATACGATTAACATTGAATAGAAACTTATTTAGGCTTACGCTTTACTTTTTTTAATAAAAGAAATAAATTGACACAAATTCACTCAAACTTAAAAAAAAATATTTTATAAATTTTTTAATTAAAAAAAAAATTATAAATTAAAAAAAAAATAATGCTCGGATTAGAATCCGAGCATTATTTTTTTTTAAATTAAGTTTTTCCTGCTGCCTAACTGGCGTTGTCAAGTGGAAATAACATATGACACATTGTTTGTTCCCGAAATATATCTGATTAAAAGTGGAGGAGGAGCTGGCGTTGAATGGAAAGGATTAACATGATTCAATAATCAACTTCACGCTGTATCCCGCACACAGCGGGGTAGGCAGAGGGCACCTAGTGTTAAGAAGAAATGAATATATAAAATACTTCATTTCCTCGTGTTGGAAACGAAACCATAACTTGTCACGTGTATAGTCACACGCTTGTGCCCCTGCGCCTTCAGGTTTCGGAAGCTTTCAGGTTTGTAATAATAGAAAGTATAGGTCTCATAAATACATTCATTTTAGCCCCTATAATGATTTCATTTATTTAATTGTATGCTTACAGTATACAAATATTTATTAGAAAGTATTCATACTAGCTCGTCCTTGTCGTATGTAAAATTTTCAAAGTACTCGTAGGTAGTTCTAATCGATGGCGCCATATCTATTAAAGTGATGAGATCTGACGAGGTAGAATGTAGGCGTATGAATAAGATGAAGTGCAAGATAATGCATGTAAAGATTTATGTTGCGAAACTTTTAATTTTATAGAGGAAATTAATTATTAATAATGGTGTATAACATACAGTATAGTAGATTTTTATATGTTATTCTATAGTTTTAGGAAAATAGTATATATAATGAATAAAAGTATAATATAATATGTTGAAGCTACGGAAATTACTTATGAAATAAAAAAGTTTGTCTAAAAATTCAATTAATAAAAATAATGCAGAGAAAATTAATTTATCGAGATAATTGACTGAAAATGACAACCATCTCGTGTTGCGTGCCACTGTAATATCTTTTGTTTACTAATATTTTTAAATTAGTTAGTTTTTTTTTCTGTGATGAGATGTTTAATACTATAGTAATTTTATGTTAATGTCATTTGTGATGCGAATGCGCAAAATTTGAAGGAAAATTTGGTCTACCCGTCTCTATGTGGGATACAATGTAAGGTTGTAAGACAATTCATTTTTTTAACAGTTAAAGGCTAAAACTAGACTGGGCGGTGTAAATTAATCCATTTGTTTAAGTAATCGACATCTATTGTTAGAATTGTGTCTTCACCTTGCTAGATTTGGGCCATGGACTTCAGGCTTCCATAAAGACAGGTGGGTTAGGGATAGACGAGATCTTAAATCTTAAGTATTTGCAAAATGTAGTACAGTAGGTACCTAAATATAATATTATTATTATTATTATTATTTATTTTATTTCAGACACATGTCCATATTTTGTTAGTATTACAAGACAACCTTAAAAACCTAATGTTAGTAAATAATAAAAAGTCGACAAAGGGAAAAGAAAAACAAAATCAGTCCTTAGCCAACATGTAGCCGTACCCAGTGGCGCAGAATTTTCGAGTCCCAGCGGTCAGCCAGTGCAGACAGAATGCCGTTCGAGCTAGTTCGTAACCTCTGGAGCGTAGATGCACTCCTTTTACGAATAATAGCGTGGAAGTCGTCAACACGCCTCTCAGCAAACATTCCGGAGGCACTACAGTAGCGCGGTAACCCGAACAGCACTCTGAATGCATTGTTATACTGGACTCTCAGGGCGCCGTACGCACGCTGCGTATACCTAACCCAAAGGCTGCAGGTGTAGAAGGATTGACAATAAGCCTTGAACAATGTTACCTTTACAGAATCAGTACACCGTGCAAACCTTCGGGCCAGCATGTTACAGCGCACGGCCAATGCCCTGCGCTCTCTCTCTAAATCCACGTCATCGCTGAGGCAGTCTGACACCTAGTGACCCAGATACTTAAATCGCTCTACTCTTTTTAAAGCAGTGCCCCCAAGATACACCGGTGGCACATGGGTACAAACTTTCTTACCTGACTTAAACACCAGGAATTCGCTCTCTTTTGCGTTATATCTCAGTCCCTGGGCCTCAGCATACCTCTCACATAGACGCAACAACCTACGCAGCGCACCAATAGATGGGCTGAGCAATACCATATCGTCGGCGTAACTAATATTATTTACGCAGACGCCTCCCACATGACAACCGATATTGCTACTTCCAAGCTTACCCAGCAGCCCGTTCATGTATAGGTTAAATAGACGGGGCGAAGTCAGGCCCCCTTGTCTCACCCCGCACTCCAACCCATACATTTCAGAGTGCTTGCCTTCCCATTTTACCACGTTACGTTGATTGTGGTACCAATATTGCAAGACAGATGTAACCTCGCAGGGTATATCCGTCTCTTCCCTTAGTTTCTTCCATAATACATCATAGGATATAGTATCAAAAGCCCTAGATAAATCCAGAAAACAGGCGTATACTGGAGTATTTCTAGCTGTATAGTACTGTACAGTCTGCTTGAGGCAAAAGATGGCACTCTCTGTAGAAAGACTGGGTCTAAAACCAAATTGAGAATCGTGAAGTGTAATATGTCCCTCCAGCTGCCTATCAAGCAGACTGTCCAATACTTTAGCTATTACAGTTGCTAGTGAGATCGGTCTATAGTTCGCAACTTCGGATACATCTCCTGTTTTATTTTTCAATATTGGTACTACTACAGTGTACATTAGATCCTCCGGCAGGTAGCTATGACTCAAACACATGTTAAAAAACATAGCGAGAACTCTCGCCAAGTCAGCTCCTGCGTACTTCAGATGCTCAACACTCAGCCCATCGTGACCGGGTGACTTACCTCGTACCATTCGACTTACTACTCTGTTTATATCGCCAGCGGAGAAGTGAAGACAATTATTTTTAAAATATGTTTAATATTTTGTCATGATAATAATAAAAAGATTATTATAAAGAACGGCGTTGAGTTCCACTGGTTAACGGAAATGTCTAGAAAATTTGGCGAAAAGTGGAGAATAAAGTGTTTTAACACAAGGCTTTCTTGTCTACTCTACCCTGTTATATGCGTAATACGTCGTAAGATATATAATATGAATGATATATAGTATGTATTTTTTACTTATCGATGGTAACTATGTATAACTATCTATATGTTTGTAATTAAATAACTCTTTTTACATGTAGTTGATAAAAATATAGTACTGTTTCATTAAAAGTAACAAATTTTGATAATTTATTAATTAAAAAGTAGGGCAAATCTGACAGCCGTTCATTAATTTTATATACATATACATATATATAATAAATGGTATTGTATCGCAATACCGCAAGAACCATGAAGAAATAATAATACAATAATTTCTCACGATCGCGTGATCGTTTCTGATAACGTTTCACTGATAAGATTGAGAAATGGGATCCGTCAAATGGATAAGAAGTTAAGACGTCATAGCCTTCTTCTGTTAGTAAGGAGCTATTCTTATACAAAACTAGGTTTAACCTGTGGCTGGACTCCCGTGCTCGAAAGGTAATAACTTAGAGTTGTGTACGACACTTGACACATTCTAATATAAGAAATTAGGTAAGATCTCTGACTGCAGGCAAAAGCGTGAGCGTAGGAGTATGGGGAAGTCCGTGTGGTATGTGTCCTTCCCAGAATAATCCTGTGCCCTTCTCAAAAAATTTGTCAAAATTTTGTCAAAATTTTACTAACAAAAAATTTGTCAAAAAAGATTAAAAGAATACTGTTTACAAGAACATATCTGCTTAAAATCTCATTCTTGTAATATTGAGTAATGTATAATACTTTTCCATGTATATATATAAATCGAAATGTATATACATGAACAAGTACCTACATATGAATAAAAATTTGCGTTACTGAGTAACTGATAAACAACGCACATATGAAACTACTGGTCTTAGAAAGTTGAAATTTGGCATGTAGGTAAAGTAAGGAGTGTATGGGAGCACTCCGAGATTTCCATAAACAATATTAATTATGGAACTTGGACAGATTAAAAAAAATGTATCATTATGTATTTGGGTTTTGAAGTAAAAAGTAAGTGCTTATGAAAATATAATCTACTTAGATAGCGCAAATATCTGGTATTTCCGTATCTGTGGTAGATTGTGATAACAATGCCAGACACTTGGGTTCCCATCATAGACCATTGAAATCTTATGAGATACTTATTTATGTTAAAATTCGATGCCATTTTAACGCGTTTGTTAGTTTGATTTCCATTTGAAAAAATATTTATTATTTAAATTGTTCATTGTATTCCAGGTCTTTTCAAGCAAAATGTAGCGTTAAATTTTGTCACTGTGATATAACGCAATGCTATATGTAAAATTTAGAAGTGTAATACGCCCGTCATAGCATAGTGCAACGCCACAGCGTCGACTGTAAACATGAAAATATGTTAAAGTGTGGGTTCAATTCCCACTCGAGGGAATGAATTGAATATTGGGCGGTATGTGGGTAACTGAATGCCTTAACATTAGGTTCCTTCTGCCTATTCTTGTATACGATTCCGAATACGATATCGACATAGCTTATAATAATTCACTTATTGCGAAATATTGATAGAAGATATATAGGAACATAATAATCAAATAATATAATGCACCATCCAATTACACAAATAAATCACCTGACCTTATTTATTTTTCTGCCGTCGATCCACAGTTGCATCAATAATGATAATTTGATGCGCAACACATGATTCACGGAGTTAATGCAATGCTTTTACTCATAAGTTGTTCTTATAAGTGTAGATATGTATGTATGTTTGTATGTATGATGTAAGTAACCCACTATCTCTATATATAATAAGACAGTAAAAATATTTTGTCTGTACATTTAGTAATTTTGACTGAAATGGATAGAGGGATACTTAAAAAGACTAATAGAAAGCAAAAAGATTTTTTTTGAATTTCTTGTCTGTCTGTCTGTCTGTCGACATATTGTTGTCCGCATTTTTCTCTGAAACTACTGAACCGATTTACTTGAAAATTTCACCAATTGCTTTGTTTTAACTCAATTTAGGTTCTAAAGTTTGGTTCATCAAAATCGGTTCATTACAAAAAAAGTTATCGTCATTTGAATGAACTCAAGGCATTAGCTTGCCAGCGAATGTTATATAGAAATCGCGCTGGTATGACCCTGGCTAAAGAATGACATTCGAAACGTCTTGATTATATGACTGTTGATAAAAATATATATTTTATACAATAAAGTAAACAAGGCCAGTCGTGGCGCAGCGGCAAGAAGTGTGACTGTAAAACCAGCTGGTTGTGGGTTCGATCCCCACTCGAGGAGATGAAATATTAACTTAAATTTATATTTCCATTTCTTCGTTCTGGTGGCGAGGTTAAGCGCGGCGTTGAGTTCTGCCACTCAACAAGCAATGCCTCCAGAATTCGGCAGAAAGTGGGGAACGGAGTGTCTTAACACTAGGTTCCCTCTGCCTACCCTGCTATGTGCGGGATACAGCGTGAAGCTGATTTATTTATTTTAAGTAAACAAAATTGAATTGTTAGTAGAGATTACCTTCATAAATCGTAACAGTAAAGTTTAAATCGTAATTAATTCAACACAGAGATAAAGAACGATTTGATCTTCAAAGAAATATCAAGTAAATACATAGATTTTTTGGTTCGTTTGAAATAAATCTATATAAAAATGCCTAAAAACATCCTTTCTACGTGTACTCTGTAATAACTACATATTTACCAATTATTCATTTATCTAATAATATGCAAACAGGAGTTAATATGCAAACATTACAGTTATTTTACAAAGAATATTATGAATCCTTAACCAAATTAATAATTTTACATTTAAGACTGTTTCTGAAGCAGTACAATTATTAAGTGACATCAGCACATTTAACAGAGCTTTAAAAAACATAACATAGTTAAAAAGAACGTAATGTTACAAAATATATATATATATATATATATATATATATATATATATATATATATATATATATATATATATATGTATATATATAATAAATAATTAGCTTTATGTATATTTTATGAATATCAAATATCGACATTGGTCATATTTTTTAGTTCGAAAGAATCAAAAATTCTTACAGAAGTTACGATAATGTCGTAAAAAAATCATAATAGAATATTACAGATTAAAGTAACAAAAAATCATATTAGAAGTCATTATAGTTGTCTTTATATTATATATGTTGTTGTATGTTGTCTTCATATTCGTTTGTCATTCTATTATAGGGTGTGAGGCCAGTCGTGGCGCAGCGGCACGAGGTGTGACTGCAAAACCGACTGGTTGTGGGTTCGATCCCCACTCGAGGAGATGAAATATGTACTTAAATTTATATTTCCATTTCTTCGCTCTGATGTCGAGGTTAAGCGCGGCGTTGAGTTCTGCCACTCAACACGCAATGCCTCCAGAATTCGGCAGAAAGTGGGGAACGGAGTGTCTTAACACTAGGTTCCCTCTGCCTACCCTGCTGTGTGCGGGATACAGCGTGAAGCTGATTTATTTATTTATTTTATTTTATTATAGTTGTCAATCAATTCTGCTTAAATCAATAATCATGTATTTTAAGCGGGCGAAGCCGTGGGCGGGCCGCTAGTCTTATAATATAAGAAATAGTGTGTCGTATTGAGAGAAATGTATAGGAAATAACATGTGTGTAAGTGAATGGATATTGACATCATATTATTGACTAATCGTATTGGTGTGAAAGAAAGGCTTTGTTTGTTTTGTTTTTTGTTTTTTTTTAATTTTAGGAAATAGTTAAGAACTTGAAAAAAGCAAAATAAAAAAAATATAATACATTTTAAAGTATTTAATTATTATCATAACATTAGAGAGAATAATTAAATACCATAAGATCAGATAATAATAAAATTAAAGGTCAGTCGTGGTGCAGGGGCACAAAGTGTGAATGCAAATGATAGTGGGTTCGATCCCCACTCGAGGAATTAAAATATTTATTTAAATTTATATTCATTTTCATTTATTTCTTCGCCCTAATGTCGAGGCAACGCGCGGCGTTGAGATCCGTCACTCAACACGCAATGGCTTCAGAACTCGGCGGAAAGTGGGGAACGGTATCTGCAGGCGGGATACAGCGTGAAGCTGATAAAATTAACTAAATAGTTATATATAGCTAGAGTTAAAGTACCGCATTTAAAAATGAATAACGATCATACTTTCGAACAACACATTTACAGAATTAGTTTACGCAAAATGCTTCTCTAATTCTTTTAAAATAAGGATAAATGTGCAATATATTAATATAATAATATGTTGCAATGTAAACGTTGCGTACAGTTTTGCGGTTTGATTTACAGCTTGACGTGAATTTTGTGCAAGTTAATGATTTGCAATAGAACTTTATTTACAAAAACTGTTATATTAGTTTTTTTAGCGTGACGCTATATCTTGCACATAGCAGGGAAGGCAGAGGGAACCTAGTGTTAAGGTACTCCGCTCCGCCGCGACTCCCATTTTCCGCGGAATACTAGAGGAATTGCGTGGGAATCGAACTTACTACTTGTTGCGAATGGCCGCGGACAGTCGTCAGTTACATTAGTAGCTATTCGAAATTTTCTGTACAGTATATGTATGCGGGGTATATGTATAGGGGGCTGTATGTATGTTTATACAAAATACATATCTTTACTTATTATTAAGTAAAAATGAACAAAAGATGATCTTGATCGCTATCGCTGCACATAGGCGTTAATATGTTAATTTTTTTACTAACAAAGTAGGTACTAAGTTTACACTTCAAAGTTAAAATTAAAAGTTTTTTTTTTAATAAATTGTATTTTGTTGTTTTGAATATGAAAAACTGTTAAAGCATTTTTTTTAATTCTAATTATATACATATAATATTTAAATTGTCGTGTCCACTGTCTCTAAACCATGTAAATCACTAAGGGCCAGGCCCTCCACGGAACATATGCATCTCTATATAAGCTTATGTAAAGAAATAACCGGGGAGACGAAAAATATGATAGACGTGTGACGCAATATGAGGAAGAAGAAGAAAATTACAATGGTGGCATGTTGATTTAGTTGTAAATAAATATATACGTACCATTATATGTACAAGCTTAGAAAAAACAACAAAATCTTAATTTTTAAAATTAATAAAGTTTTATTTGTACTCATTGTTTAATAAAAACTAGTGGTGCATTCACTCTCGTACTTTATTTTACGTCTCATTTTCTTTATGTTAGTAAGACAGTACGACAGACAGTTTAGTTTAGATAGTAAGACTTCTTCAAACAACTAAGTATAAGATATTAAATCATCGCGTGGAATAACTAGTGATATTTAAATATTATTTAATATAATTTATAAGTTGCGAATCTGTACTTAATATTATAAATTTGAATTTTGTTTAGTTGAAAGCGCCAATTTAATCAATTCACCGGGGACGCATAAGTGCAAGTAGAGCCACAATAAAATATAGTATATTATAAAATAAACTATCAATTGACCAGAATTATTTTATATAAAGTGTGAAAATCGTTCATTATGCATAGCAGGTGTAGTAATATCATTGTGCTAATACGCTAGTACGTAGGTATGACGAAAACGCTGTAATAAGAGGCAGTGTAATGGAACGTTTTACCATTGTTTGTTGCCATCAATTAGCTATAATAAGGTACGTACGTAAATGAGGAAATATTCATATAGAACAGCTAACAGCTGCAAGGGTACAGTCACGTCTCGCGATTGAAGTTCTTTTTGGAACGAAATTGTACAAAATTGTTGAATTTAATTCGTGTAATTTTAATTTTGATTTGTGTATAAAATTATTGTTACATTTTGACGTCGTGCTAGCTCAGTTAAGACTGCGGCCTGTTATAGTTGGAAGATCGAATTAGGACTATGAAGTCGACTCAGGCAGGAACAGGCCTAGACCTAAATAGAGGAATGGGCTCATAAATAGTATTAGATTTTACTTTGTACGCTGCCAACTTCGCCTAATGTGATAAAAAAAATATAGATATATAGATAAAATTCTTTATTGCATACACAAACTATAAGTACAATATAAAAAAGAATCGATAAATATACAAAGCATGCAAAGTTGACCTTGTCACTTTTAGTAATCTTCTACAGGTAAACTTGGGAGTAACTATTTACTAAAAAAATATAAAAATATAGGAACCGTGTAATGCATAAAAAGTTTCTAAAAAATAACAATAATATATTAATTTTATAATTACTTCTATATTTATTAAGTGTTAGCGTATACGTGTAAAAGAGGGAAGATTTAGATGGAAAATAACTATAAAAGCAGTGGAATTGTGTCAATCAGGGGCTATTGCTTGTCGGCAACGGCCTCTATTGGAAGGAAACTAGTGTGAAGTATTGTTATTAGGTGATACATGTCACTTATTACAATTACGTAGTATCCCTTTCCAAATAGTTTAGAAACATATAGACGAAGTGTGTTCTTATCGTGTTTTTTTGAAAATCTATAACCGCTTCCGATTTCTAACATAAGTATATATGAAAAAATAATTCTGCATGGAACCTGAAGCCATAATTATTACATACATTAGCTAGTGCGATACACACTGAATTGCGCCACGAGCATTAAAAGTAAAGTTTCTCGCATAAACGTCAATGTCACTTTATTAAGAAAAAAAAACAAGTTAAGTGGATTTTTTTTTTAATTAAATGAAACGTTCATAATATATAGACGTGAAGACCGCTCATTCACTGTATGTCGTAATTCGACCGTGGACTGGATAGGTTTACTTGCATATAATTATGTATGGATATTTTGCAACTTGAAATTAGCTTTTATGAATGGACCAGCTTGCAATTTGTAGATGATATGTCTTAAAAGTTAATCATATTTTTTTTCTTTGATACTAGCGAAGATGTCTCGGTGAGAATGAAGAAGAACATACTCAGCTGGTTCGGGCACGTTGACTTTCGAAAACACAGTATCAAAGATACTGGAGGAAGGTCACGTAAAAAGCATGAGGACCACCCGCAGGGCAAGTATGAAGAGGTTGATGACAGTGGACGAGGCGAATAAGGTTTGTAGAGACCGTGGCGTTGGCGCGCCGTTCTCTCTGACTACCCCGCTAGTGATAGAGCGTGAAGCTTTATTCAGCATGGGGCAAGCAAAGAGAACTAAAGTATAGTGCTAAAATACTACTACTAATGCCACTTTAGGAACATATCCTAGAAATTAACTGAAAGTTTTAGACAGGTAGTTCTAGTGGCAGTAACAAAGATTTCACAATCATATCTACCTCTCGCTCCCTTTTCTAATGTGTACAAATTAACTGTAACTACCTACCTACTCGTGGTAATTTCATTGGTATATAAATAGCCCTTTATTAATAAACTTTACCCCAAGTGGAAGTTGAACCCACAACCATCACATCCAATCAGACTGCTACAACACCTCTGCCGATTGCGTCATTAATCATGTTTAATATTAAATTATTCAGATTACACAATTTACTATACATAATTATGTTTAAAATGCAAATCAATATATAATAAAATCCCGGCAAATCAAAAACCTCGTCGTACTCCATTAATTCGAAATGATGAATATCGAAATTATATAATTTCACTTTCTAAACAGACTCTTCCTGAAACTCTTCATTAATTAATAATTATGTACATATTATATAGTACAAGATATGGTCTATAATATGTATATGTGTTATCTGTATTCCGTGTTCCACTTCGTAATTATAGCAAATAGTTTACATGCACATGCATGATGTATATACTGTAGTATATTCAATTTTTCCTACTTGTACATCATTTAAATACCATAGGGTAGGCAGAGACAACTTAGTGTCAAGACACTCCGTTCCCCACTCACCACTCTGTTTTCGATACATTGTGTGTTACTAGAGGAAGGAAAAGACTTAGGAGGATTTAAGGAGGACTTGAGGAGGAGTATCGCTACGCCACGCCTCACAACTTTTAAGAAAAATAATATTCACACCGCAAAATTTGTTTAACATTTAATTATACATATTAAACTGATCAACGTAAATTCACGATTCACAAGGAACGTACGTACACGTTTAAGTCTTTTCTTCTGAGAAATATTGTTGTATTCAGTTATGCATTGTCTTGGTTTCCGTATTGCTCTCATGATGTCATTATTAGAACGGGTCTATATTATATCTTAGCATATTAATTTTTCACAGCTATTTCCTTCGAACTACCTTTATATGGTGGTTTTATAATAAACTGTTAGAAGTATATGACATAACATATCTCCGTTATCTACGAAGTAAAATAAATTCCACAACAAAGTATCAAGACAAAGCGCGGTGTTGAGTGCGAGAAGTGGAGAATGGAGTGTGTTAACAATAGGTTCCCAATGCCTACTCTGCTATATGCGGTACCTGTCTGTATATATAAAAGGACTTGTGCTGACTGACTGAGGTAAGACGCACGCAGAGCCGTAACCGCTGATGGTAGAAACGTGAAATTTGGGCAAATGTTTATTTTCATATTCTGGACATCCACTAAGAAGGGAATTTGAAAAATTTTAACCCTAAAGGGATGAAATAGGGGTTGAAAGTTTGTATGGAAAAAAAATTTAACCTGTACCGATTTTTATAAAATTTGAAATTCAGACTCTTAAAAATATTTCATTGAACACGTGTTTCATGGTTTTTAAGAATTCACCCCCTAAGGGTTCAAATAAGGGGTTGAAAGTTTATATGGAAAAATATTTAAATTGCCATTGATTTTTATAAAAATTTAAATTCAGACTGTTAAAAATATTTTATTGAACATGTGTTTCGTGTTTTTTTTAGAATTCACTCCTAATAAGCGGGCGAAGCCGCGCGCGCCCTCTAGTACAGAATAAAGCTAAAGAATATATATTTCAAGAACCATTGTAGCCATTCGTGGCGTAGACGCATACGCCTTTAAACACAACAACAGGTTGTGGGTGCGATTCCTACTCAAGGAAATGAAACGGTGTTGAGTTGCCACTTAACACACAGTATCTCCAGAATTTGGCGGAAGATGAGGAACGGAAGGCTCTCTGTCTACTCTGCTATGTGCGAGATAAAGCATGAAGATAAAAAAAAACTATTATAATGTGATTTAAGATTTCGAATGCCACAGTAATTTACAGCAGGATATCAATCCAATAAATTAAATGCTCCCTAATAAAACTATACAATTTTGTTATATATGTGTGGGATTTGGTTTTAGTTGAATATTTACTAAGCATCACTACTTTTAGCCTCAAGGAGAACAAGTATCTTACATTTTTTGTCTCTTATAGAAGAGGTAGAGCTTAAAGCACCTTAAATTAAATATGTATATGTGTGTTGTGTGAAATTATATTTATATAATAATATTTTTTACGCTATTCCCGCACATAGCAAATTAGAAAAGGAAACTTTGAACCTAGTGTCAGTTACTCCGTTCCCCACCTTTCCCTGAATTTCTAAGGCATTGTGTTTACGGTTAGAACTCAACGCTGCTTTCCTCACTCGTTAGTAGAGTGATGAAATGACACTATGAATTGTTTCATTCCCTCGAATGGGAGCCGAACCCACAACCGCCGCGTTAACAGTCGTACGTTTATTGTTTTTTAAAATTGCTTCCACAATATCCAATTTTAGAGTAAAAGTATAGAATATCGCAGTTACCAAGCATAGCATCAACTTCAGAGAAGACTTAAGAGTTCTTTCGTAACAAGCAAGTATAGAGTTACGCGAGGAATAACCTTAATTAACTTACAAAACGTTACGACTATTTGGCACACCAACAAAGTAAATGCATGCCATTTACTCTTGGTATATCGATATCCGGTATTAAATTGTTTTATTGTATACATAAAATACTTAGAGGCCGTTGTGGCGCAAAGGCATAGCGTGAGACCGTACCCGCGACGGTTTTCGGTTCGAACTTCAACTTGGTCACTTGGTGATTGATAATATTATGTTTAAATAAACAAAATGTGCAAAATGGAAGAAGGGTCTTATCAAATACTTTAATTTTTGCCCAAATAACTAGACTTTGTAATACAGTTCAAAGTTTTTACCGGTAAACTATATGTTACCGTTGTGGCTTACGCCCAGTATTAATAACCTATCTCCAACGTCAATCTTAGATTGTTTCATACATCTATCTAATCTCTAGATTGGATAGATATATAAAACAATCTAAGATTGACGTTGGAGATAGGTTATTAATATTGGGCGTTAGACTCCAGTTCCGCCAAATACTTATTTAAAACTGACATTATTTTCATTTCATAGGCGTGGCAATGCAAATAGAGGTGTTTGTTGGGTTCGCCACAGAGTTGACTGATTTTGGCAGGACCTAGGACCCAGGACCAAGTTTTAGCCCAAAATTTAAATGTCTCGAAAGAGACAGACGTGGCCCCGCTTTTAGTAAGTTTTTTCACACATTTTAAGAATCTTTTTTATTTTATTAATAAGTTACTCACAAGTTCATAGATAAAAATTAAGCTTTTCCCCAAGATAAAATCTGGCAACGCTGGTTCGCCACCTGACACATAATGCGAAGATGACTTTACATTTATAGTCTATCACTTTAAAAACTTGGAGTACACTTAGGTTTATTAAAAGCGTGTAAGGAAAATAAAATCATTAACAGAATTTGTCGTATATGGTAGTATATTTAACAATGTTATTTTTGAGGAAGACTAACATTATATTGAGCTTATATACATGCCTAAATTAGTGTAATTCAAATACTAAAATTATAAATAGAATATGAGGCCATCGCGGTGCAATGGGACAGCGTTTGACTGTAAACGCATATGGGTTGCGGGATCAATCCCCACTCGGAGGAATGTGTTATTTTCATTTCCCCGTATTGCCTAGACAAAGCACGGTGTTATTCTCCTCAATATGAAGGTTTATATATACAGGTAGCAAAAATATTATACATTATAATAGATTGTTAGGTTTAAAGAAATTGGAGCTTAAAGGTAACAATGTTTAGAGGAGACGTTTTAGACAATTTTCACTTAATAATATCTATGATGTTATTTATATTTATTACGTTTACTTTTTTGTCACATCTATAAATTATTAATATGCCTTTACAAATCAACTTAGCAAATATATTAGGTTTGATTAAAAACCCTAACATTTTTGTTATAGTGTACTGACAATTTGATTACTAAAATCTTAAATAACCTACAAATGTCAATAAAATTTACTTTCATTCGAAATGGAAGTCGGGCAGCTAGACCAAAACAGTTAAGTTTATCCTTACCTTACTTAGACTGACAAACTCGCCTTAATCATTGACTCAAAAAAATCCTTCAAAATCACATAGAACTCATCAAAATACACGAAAATACATTAAAAAAAAATCACAAAAAATGTAAACACTATATTTTTCTTTTTTAAATATGATTTTTACACGAACGTCGCGCATCGGTGGCGCGCGAAGTAAAACTAAAGAGCAAAGTGGCACAGCCACAGGCATTTTAGATTACAGCCTTAAGGAAATGCAAGACTGTTATTATTTTTACAGACCTGGGTCGGTAACCTGAGATGCATTCTGCAATCTTCTCCTTGAATTTTGATTTCATTGTTTCATTTTTCATTTGATCTGTCTAACTCTAAGCTGTTCTACTTTTAATTTGTATACTTTTTTTGAGCTACCCGCACTTAGCAAGACAGGCAGAGGGAACGTGGGTACCTAGTGCTAAGACACTCCACTTTTCGCTAAGTTCTAAAGACAAATTTGAACGTAGTGGGACTCCTCCTGGATACCGACCAGGACCTGGTGAGTATTTTTCTTTCCTAAGTGTGGAATAACACTTTAAAAATATTAAAACTATTCTAGAGACATGTTGAGTGGCGAAAGGCAACGCCACGGTTTGCCTCGTTAACAGAACGTGGAAATGAAAATATTAAATATTTCATTCCCCCGAGTAGAAGGAATTAAACTCACAACCGTCACGTTTACAGTCACACCCTTGTGCCCCTGCGCCAGGACGACCTCAAAATACATGAATAATGTTTGTAATATATAATTTACAGATTGCATTGATTAGTAAGCCTTTAGTTTTTTACATTAAGAAAAATTATTTCGTTTTACATTGCCCCGCAATGTAGGCAGTAAAGTTTAGTGATCAGACAATTCGTTTCCCCCTCTGAATTCGGGAGACCATGTGTTTACTAAAATTGTGGATTCAAATTATATTTAAAACGTATTAATAAAATTATATGTTTTCATAATCGAGTTAAACAAAATAAACATTAAAGTGACTTTATAACGAAATCTCTCTGAGCATCGCGAAATGGGCTGGAGATACTTGTGCAAATTGCAATACATATAAGTATAGGCTATATCTGTATATTCTTCCATAATTAGAAAGAAAAGATGTATGATAAGTTATTTTGAACATTTGTACTACATAAAAAAATGTTCGCCACGACAATAACGCTAAACAAGTATAATTTAATAAAAAGAGAGAATTCACTAATTAAGGAAAATAATCTTAGTGTACGTGATCTTATTTCGCAAATAAGTCTAGACCAAATTTAACATAATTTCTAGGAAACAGTAGCGTTAAGAAAGTTTCTAAACCTAGGAAATTATCTCAGCCGTTGGTGCCAGATCACTTTCTAATGTAACTTCCTAAAGGGACCTGTTTTAATACCAAATGTAATGTAAAAACACTTGAACCGGATTCATGTTTCTTCGTATTCTCAGTTTATAAACATTCTAGGCCACGATTAATAACTTGATCGCATTGACAGAAATATAAAGCATTCCTTTCGTTTTTCCACACGTATATTGTTATTAGTTGACGGCCTTGGTTCCCTTTGATTACTTAACAATATTAGAAATCTATAGAATATTTCATAAAATTTTATTCCTTCTTGTTATTCTCTTTTTATAATTATCTTCTCTTATTTCTCTTCTTGTATATAAAGATTTTCTTGTTTTCTTGTATTGTCGATTTATCGATCGAGGTAGGTAGACTATAGGCTACATTACATCGCGTTAATCGTTACGAGCTCTCTGTAGGGCTGCACTTAGATCGACACTATCATGTCATTCACATGTATCATGATAGAATTTGTCATATGTACTTATTTAAAAAACGTATAAAAATTTGAAGGTAGCGGGACTCGAATTCGGTTCTTTCTTGAGTATGGAATAACACTTAAAAAAATGTTTAAAATATTTGTCATATGTAGACACAACTTATATTTCTTTTTATATTCTATTATAAGTACATTGCACATTGCTATATCTCTAAAAAAGGAGAAGTTTCAAAACAAAATTCATTGGAAACATACACAGGTGTATGAAATATAAATTTTATTGGTAATAATAGATCTCATATCCATGAAAGCTACCGCTAGACACTGACTTCACTGGGTCATCGTCTTACATAAAGCTTTGTGGTCGTGTATTGCCACTTTTATATCAAAAGAGGCCGCTACTAAAGTATAGATTTTATTATTTGATGCAAATTTTATTATACCAAAGTTAAGTAGTGTGTAAGTGCAGCACAGCGAGTTGATTATTAAAGACTGAAATATAATACTAAAAATTGTTAGCTTAATATATTTATTTATATGTATATTTAGACATACATAGCACGGAAATGGAACGTATGACCTCCGTTACTATAAGCAATTTTTAAGCATCATATTTGAATTTAACAAAAACGTGTGAACATGAAATAAATTCACATTATTTTGTTACTTGCATCTAGGTTACTAAAATTTGGAAGACTTGATTCGTTACTAACAAGAACCAAAGAAATACTACAATGAGATTTTTTGTTTTTAATTGATCTATTATACTAATATCTACTACATCGCTCATTTGCTGCAACAATAAAAGTAAAAAGGAATAATCTGGAATAGAAATAGTCTTTTCGGATACTTTGATATATTAAAAAAAAATACAATTACAACAGTATTGCACCAAATGAGCGACATATAGATAGCGATATAAATTTGTTGTCGTTGTAGTTGAAATTCGTTCATTTCAACTACAACGAAACCACACACTACAATTTTAACAGTAAATTATTAATATTTTTTGAAAAAAAAATGCTTTACCGATTTTTACTAGCCGTAGTCAAAATTATTAAAACAAAGTGAAGTATTTGAATATTTCAATGTGCTTTTGTATAAAAAATTATAACATCAATTTATTTTTTGTTGATAACAGACTGTGACCGCATGCAACAAATAAAAGACAACAAAGAAACTAAATAGGAAATAAGCCAAGGTCTACGAGCGCTGTGATGTGACCTGTGACAAGACGACTTTACAATATACGACTTTGCGCGATACGATTTATCGTATGATTGTTAGTATATATATGTACATTTCATTTGTAAAAATTTTAAATTTTATGTTACTTATAAATTATTTTATAGAAATTGGTGTACATTTCTAAGCTAGCAATTTTCGATTTCTTCTATTATTTGTAATTACAATTTTATATATACTTATAAGAATATTGGTTTATTTATTTCTGCCTTAGTCTTTTGTAGTAACACATCAGCGTAGGAATAGTAGGGCCAGTAGAATAATCTTAAAAAAAAAGTAATAGTGACTAGCAAATCGAAATATATGTTATAAATAAAAATAAATAAACCGTCGTGGCGCAGCGTGTGATTGTAAATACAACGGTTGTGGGTACGACTACCACTTGCGGGAATGAAAAAAAAAACACTATTAACAAAAATAATAAGGGAAACTTTACTACTAAACTTACTAAACTTTTTGAACGTGTATTTAAACGAACATATAAAGGTACCTATCACCACTATGTAATTTACAGTTAGGAATTTAGTGATCTCTTCCAAGTTCCAATACATTGCATCACAGCGGTAACGGATGTGCACGGCCTCATTTTGGCACGTATAAAAGATTCTTGTTTAAATATTAAGATAACGTTCGCCGTACAGTACAACTTACGCACATCGAATGTGAAATATTATAGGTTTACTTTAATTTATAGTATGTCTTTATCTTTATTTGTTGGAAATTTTTGATTTTGACCGAGTTTAAGAAATCTGTTTTTAGATTTTTATCTTTTTTTTCAATATGGTGATTTCTAAACAAAATTGTCTGTATTTTAGATTCAGCTTAAAATTTTTTGTTACCTTAAAATGTATTCAAGATTAAAAACATACATATGGAGTTGAAAAACATTATAACCACTTTTTTGAAGTAGGTTAAAAATCACAGACAATTACAGTAGCTTAAAATATTTTCTTGTCACAAAAACAAGCTTAATAATTTCAAAGCTAATTAAATATATTTTAATAGTACTATCAAATCTATAATCGCATGCTAAAAAAAATATTATTTGGCCATATCAAGAAAGGGACAAATTTGCCTTAGAGTGCACCAAATAGGTTCTACATTGTTGAACATGCAACGGACCTTGAATATTGAAATGATGTCGTGAGTTTCAACCTATTGGATTTATTTTCATTTCCTCGCTCTGGTAAAAAGACAAAGCGTAGCGTTGAGTTTCCCCACCCAACACGATAATGCCTCAAGAACAAGGAACAAGGACGGAGTGTCTCAATTGGGAACGAAGTGTCTTAACACTAGTTTCCAGCTTCTCCTCCCTACCCTAATATTCGCGGTATAAAACGTGAAGTTAAAAAAAGATTAAACTTAATATCTACGTCATTACTTATTTTAATTAATCTGGAAGTTAAAATTTAATGGAAGCCAATATTCAAATAAGCTTATTTCTAGAGAAATTTATTTTCATTATTTTAACTTCACTATATTATTATATTTTTATTATTTTTATTTCATATGGCGGGGCAGATAGAGGGAACCTTGTGTGAATAGACTCCGTTCTATATTCTCCACTCAATTTTCGAGACATAAGTGACTCTTTATGTACTGTCTGTACTGCACACATATTAGGTACTGTAATTACAACGATCAATTAAATATGTTTATTACTGGTTCGCCCTCGGCGTTGGAGGTTGAATGGCAGTCGCTTTTTAATGGGGTGGTCAAACGCGTATCGTTTTACAGAATGCTATGTTATATACCTACAAATACCAAATTAGAAAAAGGTTTCGATTAATTTCAAAGAGCATTAAGTTAATCTTGTATGATTTCTTTATTGTGCATTTCTTCCTTTTACTCGTATATGGAAATATCTAAAAGAAAAGTATCATTTGGCCATTATCTTATATTTTTACTCCTTTTAATTCTTAATAAATTCTTATTATATTAGATACTGTTACTTGAGCTCATCAAATTTTAAAGAAAAAAAAAACTATTACATTACAACAATTTGAAATCTTATCTTATTTTTTTGTTTAGAGTTTGAGTACCTATCTATAAAAACTTTATTTCAACAATCTCAAAAAGGAGTTTTTTTCGAAAATTTCATTTCAATTACAAAAAACATATTGCATCCACAAACATATATCTAATAGAGATAGTATCTAGGTATATGACAGTTGATTTATCTAAAGACTTTCAATTTACCGCTGAGCATAAAGAAAGTAAAATTTATATGATGCGATTGAGATTGACGCTTTCTCACGGCTCCAACGTTGGCACATATTTTAATACCTATCCTATAATTACGTTGCAAATAAATTTTAAAAACTATTATTACTTGGTAGTAAAGAGCATTTACGGAGAAAGTTCAAAGGCATTTAAGAGTTGACCTGAGCTTAATTACAGATAATACATATTTAAGTATCAAAAAAAAAACTTAAGTATTTTTAAGAGAATTTTGCACGTTGTCTTCTAAGATATATATATTTTTTATTTTAATTATTAGTAATAATTAAAAGTGTTCTATCCTTAGTGTAGAACATCACTATAAAACTGGAAAAAAAGAATATAAAAGCATACATTTTCGTATTTGTTTTTGAGTATATTCTCTAATTTTGGTGTGTTAAAAAATTGTGACAGATTGTCGCTTCTGTCTCCACTTATTAGAGACAGAGACACTACAAACGCGAGGGACGTGAGAACACATCACGCTCAGGAGAATAAATTAATTTTATACAAAGCGCGGCGTTGAGTTTTACTACTCAACACACAATTTATAAAAAAAAAAGTAAGGAACGGAGTCCCATAATAATAGGTAATTTGGTCTGTGAAGATAAAAAAAAAAAAATTATGCTTTAAATTATCCAATTCACTAAGAACATTAGTAAACAATACCATAAATATAATGTTATTATGTTTGAAATGAATTATTAATATTTGGTCACTTTAACATTATTGACCTATTGATTCTCTAACAATGAGTATTCACTCAATCAAATATTTATATATTAAGGCTAGAGATTATTAAAAAATTGCGAGTCGAACTCGTATATCGAGGGTTCCGTACCAATTTCTAGGTTATATGTCAAAGGAAAGTATAATTTAAGATAAACTTAAGTTTGCGGACGTATGCACTCACTTTGTTTAAAATGAACTACAAATGTAAGATGACAATTTATAGAAATCTATAAATAACTTCACTTTTTAGATGTTTACTTTTATTTGTACTGCAAGTTTTCTCTTGTTGCTAAATTTCATAATTGTAGGTCCACGGGAAGAGCCCTAGTGGTTGTGATTATGCGGCGGGTTTTATTCAAAATGCAGCAAATGAAACGATGCAAAAACGTTCGTATCTTTTGCCTACGTTGACTTTTTAATTTTAGATCAATACATCCACGCGATATCGAAATAAATGCTCTTGACAGACGGACAGACAGACAACAAAGTGGACCTATAACGGTCATATTTACCTTTTGAGGTACGGAATCCTAAAAATGAAATTATTCAGACCATATAATAATATGTATGCATATTTTTGTACATTAACAGTAAATATTTTTATGATATAATGTTGTATAATAAAATACAAAGTAAGTAATTAAACTCAATTATAAAAATATGTATATATATGTACATCTTAATCACTTTTATTACATTACATTATTGATTCAATTAATCAATATTTATTTCTATTTTATCTTTTATTTCTTTTTTTGTTTCGCGCTATCCGCACGTATTAGAATAAGCTAAAGATAGCTTGTACTAAAACATTCCTTTCCCTATTTTCCACTCTACTTTCGAAACATTGTGTCTGGTTACCAGAGCTAGGAAATGAAAAAACAATTCTTTCTCGTATGTAAACGCGACTAGCTTAATCTATATTTTCATTTCTTGGCTCTGGTGTCAGAACAAGAGAGAAGAAGACTTTCTGTCGAATTTTGGAGGCACAGAACTCAACGCCGCGCTTAACCTCGACACCAGAGCGGAGAAATGGAAATATAAATTTAAGTACATATTTCATCTCCTCGAGTGGGGATTGAACCCACAACCAGTCGGTTTTACAGTCACACCTCGTGCCTTTGCACCACGACTGGCCTCGTTCGTAGATATATGTATATATCGTAAACTGGCGAATCATTAAAATAACTTGTTGTATAACTTTTATCAACAAAAAGCATTATAATTTAATAGCTGCAATATTTCATATGAAATTAATATACAAATCTTGAAATAAAACCTCCATTTCGCTTTCATGCTTGTTTACTTTCGTCTCCCAGAGCCGTACTTAATTTAAATTTTAATAGTTTATAAAGATGTTTATCATGGTTATTTTAATTAAATAAAGATATGTATTATTATTTTTTTATTATATTCATTAGCTATCGAATCGCCGTTGTAGCGCATAGGCTGACTGTAAATATAAGGTTTGTAGGTTCGATCACCACTTCGGGGAATGAAGTATTTGAAATATGCATGTCCTCGCACTGGTAACAAAGTACAACTCGGCGTTGAGTACCGCCACTATACAAGAAATGCCTCAGGAATACGACGGAAAGTGTATTATTGCTAATTGACTCAAGACTAGATTCCAAATATAATTTTAAGTTAATTGAAATATTTACTTAAATTTATATTTTCATTTCTTCGCTCTGGTATCGAATTGAGTTCTGCCATTCAACAGGCAATGCCTCCAGATTCGGCAGAAAGTGGGGAACGGAGTGTCTTCACACTAGGTTCCCTCTGCCTACCCTGATGTGTGCGAGGTGCAGCGTTAAGCTGACATATAGTAGATTCCGAGGTTCCCTCTGCCTACCCTGCTATGTGCGGAATATAGCGTGAAGCTATAAAAAAGTACTGTATAGGAGTTACAAATATATATTATACGTATAAATATCGTTACGTAATATAAGTTTTTTTACACTCATATAAATCATTATGCAAGCTTATTCAAATAAGAAATAAATAAAAGTCGCAATATACGAGTTCTGTAATTTTGAATGCGTACATATTTTAATGTACGGTACCGTCTCTTAATAAAAAGAAAACCACTTTCACTCATTGTTTAAACGGTCGATCCGTTCTGTTTGGTAACTTGTGTATTGTTTAAAAATATTTTATAAAATTAGGTCTACCGGATAAAATGAAGTGTTTATATAGAAAATAAGTGGAAAATGGAAAATGCTTGTTTTGCTCTAATAGAAATGTAGTTTTTGTACATATTTTTAACGGTTCCGTATTTGACTGTGTGTGAAATGATAGTGGGTTCGCTTCCCACTCGGGGGAATAAATTATTGTTATTTCCTCGTTTTGATAACAAAACAAAAGCACTGCGTTGAGTCCTGCCACTTAACACAACGCCTCGGAAAGTAGTCGTCTGGATGCAAACAAACATAACGTAAGTTTTGACTAAAATTCGAAAGTATTTTCAATAGTTTATTTGAATAAATAATATTTTTGTATGGAGTTATGTAACATACATCACAATATCATCTTGTATTATAATTTATGTAATCTAATAAGTATGGTCAAAAGTTTACAAAAAGGATGGGCACGGTACATAGAAAGTTATTTAAGCTTATTATTAAGAGACAATGCCGAAAACGTTGAGTCACCTGTCGGAGAAATCTTATTAAATAACTTGACATAACCAAACGTGATATTATTCGCTAATAGACTATGGTGAAAGATATGAAATGTAGCGATTGAAAATATTGTTGTATTTTAAATTAAAAATATATTTAGTATTACGAAATGTTTGGTTTCTAGAAAATGTATATTACAGCCTTTTATAAAGTAATAAAACTCGATTATCATTTAATGATGTCTCAGCTCAACGGCACAGCTGCGGGTCTGATTCCAGCTCGTGGGAATATGATATTTTATTTTTTTCACTTTGGTACTTATCGAGATGAAGCGATGGGTCTAATGGGGAAAGATCTACCATATAACACGCAATGTCTCCAAAGTTGAAATTTTGCTTAACGAATAACCAGCGAGCTCAAACATTTCATTTCATGGAACGGGTTGCCTTAACATTAGATTTTCAGGTTGCCAGGTTGTTGTATGTCTGCCCCGCTATATGTGGGATAGAGCGGGATACTATATAGGGATAGATCGTGATACCTATCCAAGTTTACGTTGATTATCTTTTTAAATATTCATTTACTATTTGTGGTACTAGGTAAAGGTAAACAATAAGACGAAATCGCTATCGCCTATAACTACTACCAAAACGTTGTTCTTTTTCAATATGACACCTTTCTCACAACCTTTTAACCCAAGTACTCAATTACTTGTCATTTTTCGAGGTACAAGCTTTTCATAGTAACAAATAGTAGTAAATATGCAACTGCATGACTGCAAAACCGACCGGTTGTGGGTTCGATCCACACTCGAGGAGATGAAATATTTACTTAAATTTATATTTCCATTTCTTCGCTCTGGTGTCGAGGTTAAGCGCGGCGTTGAGTTCTGCCACTCAACACGCAATGCCTCCAGAATTCGACAGAAAGTGGGGAACGGAGTGTCTTAACACTAGGTTCCCTCTGCCTACCCTGTGCGGGATAAAGCGTGAAGCTAATTTTTTTTTTTTTATCTATTAGTTCAAGTAGAGTACTTAATTTGAAATCTTTCTTGCTTTGAGCATTACGTTGTATCCCTCACACAGCAGGGTAGGCAGAGGGAATCCCTATTTATCTACTACCTATACTTAGTGTTAAGACACTCCGATGCCAATTTAGACATTTCCATTCCATACTTTCCGTCAAATTCTTGAGACACTGCGGGTTGAGTGGCAGAACATAATGCCGAACTTTGCCTAGTTATGAGAACGAAGAAATTGTAATATTAAATGTTTCATTCCTTCAAGTGGAAATCGAACTCACAACAGTAAACCTGCCGTCAGAATTATATCGGGCATTTAAAATGTGTATGAATTTTAGTAACTAATAATAGTCGTTTTTATTAGATGTATTCTAAAGTGACCAAAACAAAAATGTGCATACAGAAAAAGGTCAACATAATGTCAATCTGCAGTACTTTATCAAGATGACGCATTCAACGCCATCTGTTAAAGTAGCGTCTTATTATGTTGTTCACTTTTTATTTGCAAGAGTTCGGCTGCGGCTTTACCCGTCTATTTTACTTCACGTGTCTTCTTAAAATGGTGGACGGATAAGAATAGTTTTTAATATCTTTTTAGAAAATATATTAAAATTTAAAGTAGCAGAGTTTGTACCCGCGCCTCTACATGTGGCGTTGAGTTCCGGCACTCCAGACGTTATATCTCAAAAATTCGGCAGAAAGTGGGGAATGAGATCTTAACATTAGGATCCCTGTGCTTACTTATGAGGAAAAAACTTGAAGCTGCTTAAATTTGGTTAAGACGGTAAAAGTCAGGTTAAAATATAGAAACTCAAAAACAGAAATACGTATATATATAGGTACGATGATATCTATCATGTTTTTGTTTGTTTTAAGCTCCAATTTTAACCGACTACAAATTTTGTTTTTGCTCATTTTAAGTATCTGTTCGTGAATAACTACTGAAATAATAATTTCAATGTGTTTCTCGAAATATTTTAAGATTTACAATTATATTATGTTTCATTTAACTTACGACAAAGCATAAAACATAAAAATATTTTTTTGTGTTTTTTTGAGAGATGATAAAGTAAAAACGAGCAAGAAAAACTCGCTTTGCTGTAAGCGGATTCTTTAATATTCTAAGTAGAGATCATTAATCAGTTCTACTTTACATTCAGTAGGTAAAGATAGGTTATAAATACATTAGCCTTATATAATGAAATGTCACAACGGTGGATGCAGTTACGCAACGGGGCTGTTCCGCTCTGGTTCTCTGTGAACCTTTATTTGTGACCATTGAAACCAGCTAGTAATATAACTATATAATTAAACACATAATAGTGTAATGGTTAATTTCAGTTTATTATTGTATATGGGGTCAGTGTTGGTGCAGGGGCACAAAGTGCGACTGAACGCTACAGGTTGTGGGTTCGATCCCCACTCGAGGAAATGAAATATTTATTCATATATATATATATTTCCATTTCTTCGCTTTGGTGTCAAGGCAAAGCGCGGCGTTCTGTCCCGTCACTCAACACTCCAGAAAGCGGAAAGAGGGGAACGGAGTGTCTTAACACACTAGGATCCCTCTGCCTACACTGCAGTGTGCGGAACACAGCGTGAAGCTGATTAAGACAAGATTTTTATTGTTATTACATTTCTTTTGCTTATATTAAATTTAGAAGGAGAATGAAACAAAAAAATGTTATTTCATTCACCACCAACAACTTCAAATCTGTCAATTTTAGAAACATGACGTGTTATGGGGCAGATTTCAGTAGTAAATTTTTGGATTGACATCCTTGAATCCTACGCGAATCAATAAAGTCTCCACTGCAATATTAAAAAGGAAGAAAAAGTAAAAAAAAACAATGTTTCCGAATATTTATTTTAAAAGGAAAACAATGACATTAAATGTTGACTCTACCTAGTCCATAAAATAGCGATAAAAAATAAATATTTAAAAAATACATATGTTAAACACGCAATAAGGTGTATGTCTAATAATTACATTAACATTTAAAGATCAAATTGTTAAATTAATCTTATGCCGATCTATAGATCACTTACCATTTTTGGACGTTTCTATAACGCAAGTACCACTAAATCTATTACATTATATCGTAAGACTGTCGTAAGCATTTATCTGATTTACTATACGAAACTGAACGATGATATTTGTTTAATTGTTTTATATGTAGTGAGATTGTTAATGGCTACAGGTTCAGATCCGAAGCAAAGTATATTTTTAACCGA
The DNA here is from genome assembly GCA_021202915.1 of Heliconius himera. NCBI lineage: Eukaryota > Metazoa > Arthropoda > Insecta > Lepidoptera > Nymphalidae > Heliconius > Heliconius himera. The sequence continues at coordinate 2,145,182 of JAJHJA010000046.1, forward strand.
CTTAATTATACTATATCCTTTGCTTGTGGCGCAAATTTTACTGTATTTCATTATGATATACAAATGAAATGATACATGTCTCTTCATAAATCTATCTATTACAAAATTTATTTTTCATATACTTATATAAATCAGCTTTATCAAGAAATAATATAAATATACTATAATATATACTTATTTAGTGCACAATTCAATTAACCTACTTCGCAACGACTTAAGTAACTTTCAAATTTTATTAAGGCTTCACGCAGATAGCATTTTGACGCTGAACTCTAGGAATTATAGGATTAAAATTTATGAAATAACAACTTTGTGTAATTATAATCTTGTAAAACTTATTCACCTATTTATTGTTACAGATTTGTACAGTTTTTCATCTTAAGGTGAATCAAGTGGGAAGTTTAATACATCTGAGTTGATTCCCTTACAGGTTTCCGTAGTCGAGGTTTGCCACTTTGAAATAAGTAATATCGTCGTATTAATAAATAAGAAATAATATTTTTCTCACGTTATAGGTACATATATCAAACTACAAAATAATATCATATTGACAAATCGCGTGGCTCTCTATTTTGCGCAAGCATAACACAACGCTGTTTTTGTACTGTTATAATTTTGATGTAAATATTCTACTGTACACTTTTAAGCCTACAATTACTTCGTTTAATAAACATAAGGTATGAATAACGAGTAATATACAAATCCATGAAAATGTAGAATTGTGCAAATGCCTGCCTTTTATTTATTTTGCCTGGAAACTTGAGCGAAGAAACGAAAATATAAATTGAAAATAAATATTTCATTTTCTCGAGTGGGAATCGAACCCACAACTAGTTGCGCTTATTTATAGTCACACTTTGTGCCACAGCACCACAACTGGCATCTATATAATACAGTATATAACACTTCCGTTACTGAGTGACTGACAGATAAGGCACAGGAGTACTGGACTTAGAAAGTTGAAACTTGGCACATTGGTAGGTTAAGAGAGAGGTAGAGGAGGAGAGAAGGGAAGCACTAAGAGGAAATTTCTTATAATTTCTTTGGGAAATAGAATAAGACGGATTTTCTATCCATATGTTCTTTATCTATAAGAGATTAAAGATATTTACATATACCTTATTTAAAATATCATTCATTTTGTTCTCAGTATTTAGCGCTAATGACAAACAAACATACAAACTACACCTCAAAGATTTCGATTGAATAGTTCATTATAACAATATTGTCATTGGAACACGTGATAGGAATAAAGAAACTATAACGTGCCCCATGATTGGCATTACGAGGTCGCGTGAGGCAATACAATTCTCACGCATTTACTATTATAAATTATGTTTTGCACCTGATTCTATGTACCGTTCATAATGCTATAGGATTTACTTCAGTGGATAATTTTTAAGCAATCGCATATTGCTATGTTTTAAAATTTTGTTATATTTCAGTGACATGACACTAGTGTCAACGTTTTGGTGAAAATGATGAGAAAAAAAATGCAAATGCGCAAATGTTGTTTTTTTTTATTTTTCAGGACAAATTTTGATGTAAGTAAAATTTTTAGAGGGAGAGGGGGGTCACCAGACTATTTTAAGGTGGGCAGGGCTCACTTGGCTCCCCCCTCTTACGCCCAATTTTTTTATGTATTAAGCAAATCAAGTAATAAAGTGAACCTTCTAATTAAATTTCAAACGTCTTACGTCGGGAAACTTCTTAAACATTATTAATATATTCGATAGTCATTACAATCTTGTTTTTACCCAAAAGCATTAAGCACTAATATATGTAATTCCGCTTATTAGGGCCCTAATAGGATGTACCTAGCAATTACGACTTATACCTGCGTATATAAATGGTGACACAGAAATTTTATTCGCAATACAGGATATTTCTAATTCGAAACATATACGAAATATCTTTAAATGTTAAGAAACAGTTTTTTTTATTAAATGCATAGGGCATTTTTTAACTTCCAGTATGTGTTAAGTGGCGAAAATTAACGCCGCGCTTTGCCTCGGCACTAGTGCTAAGAAATTAAATTATTAACTAAATATCATTTCCTCGAGTAGAAATCGAACCCATAACCTGTCACGTTTACTGTCGTATTCTTGTGCCCCTGCGCCATGATTGGCTTCAACCTTTACATGAATTTAAATAAATAGAAATATTTTCTTAAGAGGTAAGTAGATACTTTACTTTTACTTAATAATTACTTAGGTATTTACTTATTGGACAACTTCGACAGTTTCCAAACAGGCGCGTTTTCAAATCCCGCCCCGTCAAAATTTTTATACGTTTTCTTAATAATATTTTTCTTTCCTAAGTGTGAAATAATACTTGAAAAATACTTCACTTTTGTTCATAGTGACATAAAAGTAACCAAAAAATCGATTTTTTATAATATTATATTTTATATTCTGCCAATCGATCTAAAATTTATCAATTCTTTACGATCAGATTTTTATTCGAAAAACATACATTTTTTTTTGATAATTACTATAAGGAAAACTAATATTGAGTATCAATTTATATAATAGTATGGCAGGAAGAATAAAGGTCAAATTTAAGCACGCATAATAATATATCTAGTATCTACATACTTCGTCTGTTATGCGTTTATTAAATAATAGAGCAATTAATAAAAGGATAACATAAATTAACATTTTATAATTTTATTACATTCAATATTATACTTACATCAACAACAAAGACTATTTTACATCAAGAAAGTAACAACGAACGAAATATCACATAGAATTTCAATTCAAGCTACAAAAACATAATTATGCATAACTTACGTAATCGTATCGATCGATTATAAATATAATGCGGTGTGTTTATTTAATTTGTTCACTGAAGCCGCGAAAAGTGAAAGTGACTCACCTCGAAATCGCCACGATCCCGCACCACCATTACCTTTTTGAAGAAAATCTGGGGCATAATGTCACCTCCGACCTCACTATGTAATTTAAATACAAATATCTAAAATCCGTCACGCTTCAGAATAACAATAAATAAAAAAACAAAAACTTTTTTACAAAATCACATTTTTCAGTCAATTTACAATAGTAATGTCACGGTCACTATTATTTGTGATAGAATTTTTGGCGCGAAATAATCCTCGATGCGCAGATAATTAAAACGTTGCACAGATAATAATATTTTTATAGATAATCCAATAAAGATTGACGCCGTTATTTTATAAAACAGAACTTTGCGTTCTAACACTGTATAGTCAACTAAGCCACCAAACAAGTATAATGTTTATAAGTATGAAACATTGACTACCTCGACAACTGGCTGTTGCAATATGCGAATACCAGCTGTTTCTGCGCCTTCTGTAGAACAAATAAGACTCAAAATCATTTAAGTATTACAAAATATTCAATGGTTACTATTTGGCCTACGTACAGTGCAATACACCTAAGATCCAATCTTGATTAATTTACTTAATAACACGAATGTATTATTTTCCTCTTTAGAACTACATTTTTCGTTATAACTCTTCCCTATGTTACGTAACTAAGTAACCAATTTTGCTAAATTATTTTTTAGTTCTATATACAAAATAAATACTAAGCAACTGTATAATTGGCAATATCTCTAACAAGTTTGAGCTTATGAAATACTAGCGGCCCGCCCACGGCTTCGCCCGCTTAAAATACATGATTATTGATTTAAGCAGAATTGATTGACAACTATAATAAAAAAAAAAAAAAAAAATCAGCTTCACGCTGTATCCCGCACACAGCAGGGTAGGCAGAGGGAACCTAGTGTTAAGACACTCCGTTCCCCACTTTCTGCCGAATTCTGGAGGCATTGCGTGTTGAGTGGCAGAACTCAACGCCGCGCTTAACCTCGACATCAGCGCGAAGAAATGGAAATATAAATTTAAGTAAATATTTCATCTCCTCGAGTGGGGATCGAACCCACAACCAGTCGGTTTTGCAGTCACACCTCGTGCCGCTGCGCCACGACTGGCCTCACACCCTATAATAGAATGACAAACAAATATAAAGACAACATGAGGCCAGTCGTGGCGCAGCGGCACGAGGTGTGACTGTAAAACCGACTGGTTGTGGGTTCGATTCCCACTCGAGGAGATGAAATATTTACTTAAATTTATATTTCCATTTCTTCGCTCTGGTGTTGAGGTTAAGAGCGGCGTAGAGTTCTGCCACTCAACACGCAATGCCTCCAGAATTCGGCAGAAAGTGGGGAACAGAATGTCTTAACACTAGGTTCCCTCTGCCTACCCTGCTGTGTGCGGGATACAGCGTGAAGCTGATTTATTTATTTTTTATTTGTAACATTACGTTCTTTTTACTTATGTTATGTTTTTTAAAGCTCTGTTAAATGTGCTGATGTCACTTAATAATTGTACTGCTTCAGAAACAGTCTTAAATATAAAATTATTAATTTGGTTGAGGATTCATAATATTCTTTGTAAAATAACTGTAATGTTTGCATATTAACTCCTGTTTGCATATTATTAGATAAATGAATAATTGGTAAATATGTAGTTATTACAGAGTACACGTAGAAAGGATGTTTTTAGGCATTTTTATATAGATTTATTTCAAACGAACGAACGAACCAAAAAATCTATGTATTTACTTGATATTTCTTTGAAGATCAAATCGTTCTTTATCTCTGTGTTGAATTAATTACGATTTAAACTTTACTGTTATAATTTATGAAGGTAATCTCTACTAACAATTCAATTTTGTTTACTTAAAATAAATAAATCAGCTTCACGCTGTATCCCGCACATAGCAGGGTAGGCAGAGGGAACCTAGTGTTAAGACACTCCGTTCCCCACTTTCTGCCGAATTCTGGAGGCATTGCTTGTTGAGTGGCAGAACTCAACGCCGCGCTTAACCTCGCCACCAGAACGAAGAAATGGAAATATAAATTTAAGTTAATATTTCATCTCCTCGAGTGGGGATCGAACCCACAACCAGTTGGTTTTACAGTCACACTTCTTGCCGCTGCGCCACGACTGGCCTTGTTTACTTTATTGTATAAAATATTGTATAATAGTGCTTCAAAAATATATATTTTTATCAACAGTCATATAATCAACACGTTTCGAATGTCATTCTTTAGCCAGGGTCATACCAGCGCGATTTCTATATAACATTCGCTGGCAAGCTAATGCCTTGAGTTCATTCAAATGACGATAACTTTTTTTTTAATGAACCGATTTTGATGAACTAAACTTTAGAACCTAAATTGAGTTAAAACAAAGCAATTGGTGAAATTTTCAAGTAAATCGGTTCAGTAGTTTCAGAGAAAAATGCGGACAACAATATGTCGACAGACAGACAGACAGACAGACAGACAGACAGACAGACAGACAGACAGACAAGAAATTCAAAAAAAATCTTTTTGCTTTCTATTAGTCTTTTTAAGTGTCCCTCTATCCATTTCAGTCAAAATTACTAAATGTACAGACAAAATATTTTTACTGTCTTATTATATATAGAGATACATAATAGCCAAATATGGTAAGTTTTAAACGTAACTCTATTTTATATATCGAATTAGTATTTATCAAATCAGCATCACGCTGTATCCCACACACAGCAGGGTAGGCAGAGGGAACCCAGTGTAAGACACTCCGTTTCCCACTTTCTCCCGAATTCTGGAGGCATTGCGTATTAAGTGGCAGAACTCAACGCCGCGCATTGCCTCGACATCAGAGCGAAGAAATGGATATATAAATTTAAATAAATATTTAATCTTCTCGAGTGGGGATCGAACCCACAACCAGTCGGTTTTACATTCCCACTTTGTGCCGCTGCACCACGACCGGCCTCATTATTGCTAAACATATTTTTAAAAATCACGAGATACATACGACATGAATAATTTCACACGAATCTATATATTTTTCTTTTTTTTTTGCCAAATTCTGAATTTATTGCGTGTTGAGTAGTGGAACTCAAAGCCAGGTTTTTATTCTTTACAAGATCGACGAAATATTAGATATTTCATTTCTTCAAATGGAAATCGAACTCACAACCTATTGCGTTTACAGTCACCGGCTTGCGTGCGCTGCGCCACGACTGGCCTAAACTCCTTGTTTATGTATATATTTATATAAAATATGGCTTAATACAGACGTAGTCGAAACGACGGACAACAAACTAATCCTACAAGAGTTCCGTTTTTTTTCCTTTTGAGGTACAGGACCTTAAATATATGTAAGAAAAGTTCATATTAGGTACGATTTATCTATGTAAGTATACCTAAATACATAAAATAAACAAAAAATGTAGCTTAAAATTCGCCAAAAAATATATACGGTATTTTGTTCTGAATCTAAGCGTTGCTTTGATCTTAACTAGGGACATTTTTTTTCAACTTCACCCTGTATTCCGCACATAGCAGTGCAGGTGGAAATCTGGAAACCAAGTGTTATTACACCCTGTGCCCATTAAGATACATCCGTTCCCCATTTCCCGCCGAATTCTGAAGGCATTGCGTGTTAAACAGAACATATTTTTGAGAATTAAAGCTTATAAATAATTAGTACGTTTAAACAAATTTAGCTGACACCGAAACTCCATTTATAGAATAGGAATGCTTTGTCGATTTAAATACTGAATAAACAGTTTGTCTTTTGTTTAATATAGACTCGCGAGACACCGGCATGCTATTTGACTGGCTTTGTGTTCTATTTCGATTATAGTGGCGGCTTCTATCTTTTAAATTTTATTTCTGTAATACCTAAGTAATGCTACGGACATTAGAAGTTAATGTATTTTGTATATTTTATTATAAAATGTCCTGGCTTGACCTTCGAGAACATGGTAGCGATGATACTGGAGGAATGTCAAAAATAGCATAAGGCGAAGCGAAGCTAAAAAGTTATTTTGATTTCACATATTATGCCTTTTAAAACTGTGTGACTAAATAATAAATAAGCTTCACTTTTTTCTTGCAGTGAGAACCTAGTGTCCAAGTTTATATTGTGAGTTTTCCATTTTTCACCCGAATTCTAATTATTGCATGAGTGTAGTGGTGTAACTTAACGTTGCGAATTAGTAAAGATTAAATTAGTAAAGATTTGGTTTATGGATGTACTTATAAGTTTTTTTTATAAATTTAACTCTGATCTGAAGTTTGAGTTAGGTTTGGGAAATTCGAAATGGAGCTTTTGTTGTGGATTACAATGGATTATCGCTATCGAAATATCTGTGCGTGATAAATTTCTATTAATTTGTTTAGTTTAGTTTGTACAAATTAAGTGTAAATTAAGCAAAGCTTAAAATATGGACCTCCATAAGTATATATACAACTCTACAGTTATTAAAAGTTTTGCCTTAGATTTAAAATCTATTGTAAATCTGTTTTCTTGTCCTTTGACTTTCAATTTAAAAAAAAGCCAGTAAAGGAATTACTGAGTGACAGACAATGCACATGCATGCAAAGTGTTATTCCACACTTAGGAAAGGAAGAAATAGTTTCTCTCTTGCCAAACGATAATTCTCAGTAATTATCTTTGGGTAGCGGAAATTTGTAAAAATCTCCCTACAGAGCTGCTAACAACATAAATAAGTTGTAACAAGCGTATAAAAATTTCGACGTAGCTTGGCGAGAACGCATGGCTTAGCGGTCAGAGCGCCTGGTCGGTTTCCAGGAGGCGCGGGTTCAAATCCCGCTGCGTTCAAGTTTTTATACGTTTTCTAAATAAGTAAAAAATAGCTTGTTTATGTTAAAAGTCCATTAAATATCAATCAGTTTATGCACATAGATATTTTAATTCAACATGATTTTTTACCGTTACAAGAGTCTACAAGAAGGAAAAACAGACTATTATACTTTAAAGCTCATTTAGAATTCGATACAAATGTTTCAGTATGTCACATCGATTACATGTTCGCGTTTGCTACGCGGCCGGGTTAAACAAAAACACTGATATAACTAGCTTATGCTATGTAGCTAAGGAGATCGCCTCTTCGCATTATGTATTGGCAATAACTAATGTAATAAAATTTGCAAGTGTTTAATAAAAATAAATAAATCAAAATAAATCAGCTTCACGCTGTATCCCGCACACAGCAGGGTAGGCAGAGGGAACCTAGACCTAAACCTAAGACACGCCGTTCACCAATTACTGCCGAATTCTGGGGGCATTGCGTTTTGAGTGGCAGAACTCAACGCCGCGCTTTGCCTCGCAGCAGAGGCGAAGAAATGGAAATATAAATTTAAGTAAATATTTCATCTCCTCGAGTGGGCATCGAACCCGTACCCAGTCGGTTTTACAGTCAAACTTTGTTTGTGTTTTATAATTTTTGAAATCCGCTACTCAACAATGCCTCCAGAATTCAGAAAGTGTGGAAAATTAATGGGAACGGAGTATCTTAATACAAGGATCCCAAATACCTTCCGCCTACCTTGATATGTGAGGGATAGTGGTAATGAAAATTTCAAAGTAATTGATTGATATTAATTCTAATTGATTTAACCACCAACATTTTTTCATACTTTGTTCAAGAGCTGAAAATGAAAAATTGAGTCGTATATAAAATCTGCTCTATCAAGAGAAAATACTGATTTTGACACAGACAATAGTGAGTTAAGACACTTCGTTCTTTACTTTTTACTGCTACTACTACATTAGAGACATTATTTATTGGGCCTTAACCAATTTAACGCTGCGTTTTTTCTACAAAAAAACAATTAAAATAATAATTTACCCGTATAGGTATCGAATTCACACTCACTTCATATACTGAAAGTTTCAAATATTATTTATTCGTATAACTGAATGTTCAGAGTCACATTCTTAAAGCACGTGCCTCGTGCCATTTAGTAACTGCGGCCTCTACAATACAATACATAGTGTTAGACATTATGGCTATTATTGAAAGGTGTTTCTCACGTAAACATTCTACATACAGTACGGTCGACGAGTCGTGGCCACCCTAAAGTTAAGTTTATGATCTTTTGCGTATTGTTCACTTGAGAAGAGAATAACAAAAACCGAAAAAAATCTTAAAATCAAATAACCACAGCCATCTACAGCTATCTTTAGGGCGGCCACGACTCGTCGACCATACTGTAACTCGTAACGTATGCAAATTTACTAAATAAGGAAGCGTTTTGTCACGCCTCGATACTTCGACGATTCCGAATTCAGAGTGCCTAATGTTTGTACTGGCCGGTGCAGGTGGGTGAAAGTGACGCCTTGTTTAGAATTTGAAATGAATTTATTTAGGCTTATGCTCTTCATGTTGATATGCGTGAAATGTAGGCGTTTACGTGGTCTAGTTATATTATTTACGGTGTTGGGTTACGTTAGCGTATAAAAAAATAATGGATAGTAACGTAGTGATAAAAGTTTATTATCTTGTCTTTGATTTAGCATTTAAGAATATATAATTCTTAATCATAAAAAAAACAGTGCAATATACTTTAAATGCAGTTGAGTTTACTTGTCAATGTGAATGTCGTCATAGATTTAATTATAATTATTAATATATAGTAACATATCTACAAAAGTTTAGTCGCGGTTCAGGAGCACAAGCGTGCGACTGTAAAAGAGACAGGTTCGATTATTAATCGAGGAAATTAATGAAAAATTTTAAATTTTCATTTCCTCGCCCTGGTAACGAGACCAATTAAATTTGGAGGAATTTGGAGGACCGAACAGCTTTAATGGAAACGGAGTATCTTAGCAGTAGGTTCTCAGGTTCGCTCTGCCTACTCTACTATATAGGAGATACAGAGTCAAGCTAAAAATGTTATTGTTTTTTTTTTCATTTCGTTCATATGTAGGATAATTTATAATCCCACCATAGAATCTGATATTAGATATCAGATACAATATCATGTTTAAATAAAGCAAAGATAAGTACCCAATATAGTACAGTGAAAGCTTTGCCTACAAAATTGAAAATATGTTTGGGGATTATATTACATTATATAGCAATAGTGTTTATAGTTATAATATACTAAAATATATTTTTTTATTTTGTAAATAAGACAGGAGTATCAGGTTTATTTATATTTTTGGCGATATTAAGACAATCTTATATAGAGAAATATGTGATTTCGCAAGAAATTGGCAAAAGCTTGAAAGCTACCTTGCGACCTTGTGGTCAAAATTAAGAAAATAAAAATAAAAACACGATACTTGTAAAACAAGATCTAGGTCGAAAAACTTGAAATCAATCTAAATATACGAAAAAAACTAGTCGCGACCAAATGTTCAATTTGTATAATTATTACTTACATTCAAATCATATCCACTGCTGATCCAAGAATGCTTATTAAGTATATTACTAACATATTTCTTCCGCCATCTCGCTAAAAGTCCATCATTACTTTTCCGGCGCTTAGAATGCCGGTTCACCACATAGCGTTCCATGGTCTAAAACACACACAACACTTAATACGATAGTCGCGGCCCACAAACGCGCCAAAACTAAATGCATTCACAAAAACAGATTAGAAATAATGTTATGTTATATAAAAACTCAGCAAGCATTCATTACTTATGAATATTTTACTCTAATTTTCCAATGTTTATGATCTGTATTTATTTATATAGAAAGTTATGTTTAATCTATGGCAAAAATGTTTCAATATTTGAAATTCGCGCGCTGTCAACTCCCAGGAGACGTCGTCCTGTGAATAGAGACGCGGGTACAATAATTCGTGTGACTTTGCCAGTTTACGGTATGGTGGATCGAATACACACGTGATCTGAATGCAGTTTATACATTGATTGTCGCTCCATATATCGAACAATAGGCGCTCAATATGCGACGTATTGACGCCCTCCATTTTAGTAGGTAATTTTCCTAACCTAAATACTTGATCAAGGACGGACTAGACTATAGTCAGACAGAAAACATGAAAGCACAGACGGTATAGTATTCTCGGTATATCTACTTTGTTATGTTTATATTATTTACAATTCTTATTTCATCATAATCGTCATCTGTTGGATGTAGGCCTCCGCGAAGGATCTTTGCGCCAATCCTGCCTGTCCTACGCTGCCCACCTTCAGGGACTTTTGGTAACTTAATCTATTTGCTATATCCATCGTCTGTATTTTCGTCGGTAGGAAGGTCAATGAAGGTCAAAGAAAATCTTTCAGGCGAGAAAATTTCTCGGAGCATCCTGAACGCTGCATACTACTGAGATCTTCGAGCAATTTATTCTGGTTTCTGGTCAATCTATATATCTTTTTAACTTTCAGAAATATCTTTTAGTATTTACTATTTATTATAAGATAAAAATGTTATAAATATTAAAAAAATAAAACCAAGGAAAACATATCCATAGGTCAATGGGTTCTTAGAATCGAAATTGCCTAAATAAGGGCTATAATGTTAAAAAGAAAGTTGCCTTTACAAGTCCCGTTATTGTGTTTTGAGAATTCATTATGTGTTAAATTTAGAAAGCATTGAATGTAACATATGTTAAATGTTATTAGATTAGATATGTATGACATTTTTTTGTGGCACAATACAAAAGAAATGGCCAACGCCCACTGTGTAATAGAATTGTAGGTTCAAAGCCATTAAAAATTGTACCCATCTTCCCTATATAGTTCGGCATAAAATGTTACTTTTGTGGTGATAAGTCCAGAGAGAAACCAGAGACCAGTCGTGGTACAGGGTCATAAGCATGCGACTATTAACACGACAGGTTGTGAGTTCGATCCCCACTCAAGAAAATGAAATATTACATTTTAATTTCCTCGCTCTGGTAACGACACAAAGTACGGTATTGAGTTCCACCGCTCAATATGCCCTGTCCCCGATGCCTCTAGAAATCGGCGTGAAGTGGGGAAGGGCAACGGAGTGTTTTAACACTAGGTTACCAAGTTCCTGCCTACCCTGCTATTTGTAGAATACAGCGTGAAGCTAAAAAAATTGAGACCATCGTTGCGCAGTGTGGAGGCATATACTTAAACGCGCAATTGACTGGATTCGATGCCCACTCGTATGATTTTAATTTTACCGCTGTGGTAAGTTTGTCTTGCGGCCTTGAGTTCTGCCACTTAACATACATTATCTGAAGAAGAAGAGTCTTGACAATAGATCCTCTAACAAAAATATAAAATTTAAAAACAAATATAGCTAGCTATGTTTGATAGCAAATATCTACATAAACACGCAAGTATTAGGTATTTATGAATTACTCCTTTGTTGACCAATGAGCTCAATAGTCGGCTCTCTGAATGGCGCCGCGACCTTTCCTCCGCCCTCAGTCTGTGACTTCAGCATAATGGTATTATGCTAATAAAAGATGACCGTTCGAGTTATTAGTATTGGGTAGGTAAGTACATCATTTTGTATGGAATTATCTTTTAGTAATAGTGGAATAAATCGTTATTTTTTTACTAAAACTATTAAACACACGGAGGCCAGCGTGGTGCAGGGGCACAAGGGGCATGTGTGACTGTAAACACAAGTAACACTGTAAACAGGTTGTGGGTTCGATTTCCAGTCCCACTCGAGGAAATGAAATATTTAATATTTTCATTTTCTTCGGAATTGCGGAGATGAGTTCCGCTATTTAATACGCATTCTCTTTAGAATTCGGTGGAAAGTGGGAAGCGGAGTGTCTTAACACTAGGATCCCTCTGCATACGTATAATGTATGTACGTATGAAACTAAAAAAATAAACGCTTTTTTTATAGAAAAGGACATGGCAAACGAGCGATCGGATCACCCGATGGTAAGTGACTACCGCCGCCCACGACCCCGTGCAACACCAGAGGAGCTACAGGTGCGTTGCCTGCCTGTAAGGTGAGTTGGGCGCCGGAGCCCGGCATTACCTAATGCGAAACGCAGTGGCATAAAGCCACTACTTAACGCCGGTTTTAAATGCCGGGAGTGGTAATGATCCAGTTGAGTCTGGCCATGCGTGTTGCCATTGCCGGCGACGTGACTTTATCACACGTACTTTAGTCTCCTCTTGCGAACCACCAGTACCAGAATGATTCTATTCTAGGCCGGGATCACACGGCATAAACGAACACGCCACGCCACTTGTTCTGTCATCACGCTGATGATGGAACGAGTCGCTGTACAGTAAACACAGACAATCGATTCGAACTTATTTCTCTATATCGGTATCATTTTACAACATTTTAAATTTTAGTATATTTACTCTAAAACTAAGGCTAAGTGATGCCTAGACTATTATTTATACATATATGTATATTGAAACAGTTACAAATTATGATCTCTCTGGTACATTAAATAATTCACATCTAATAAAAAGCTGTTTACAATACCAATGTTGTTCAAGTGTAGAAAAAACGAGGACAGTGTTTTATCATATTGTACCTAAACCTTTTGTGAAATCTGAATGAATTAAGGTAATTGATGATTTACCAGTTTGTTTGTTATAAATATAGGTTTTCTATAATTATGTGATATCCTGGAGAAAGGACGCTTTGCTTCACAGCAAGTGATTTGTTAGGTAAACAATAATCATATCTGAAGGCCGTGCCAATGTAGGCAAATCTTTATATTAGACTTTATTGAAGTATTCGATATAATAGAGAGAGAGAGAGCCAAAAGTAAAACAGTAGGGCCAGACCTTCGTTATTTTATAAAGCCTGAAATTTTCTGTGCGCATACACCCAACACTGGTAAGTACTATCAGGGAATATGGAGTTTGCCCCGTAGTTACCTTGACATTTATTAGGTAACTAAGATGCAAAAAATACTACCTAAGTTTCGTTAAATTATAAAACTCTATTTTCATGTTTTCTTGGGAATAATATTAGAAATGACGTTGTCCATTGCCAGATACTTAGCATGGTTTTGACCCCCTGACAGACACCTCTAAAATACACGCGCCTACGAATCTAACTTCAATATAAAAAAATATTATTTGCTCTTATAGCTTAGAGAATTTGGGGAGAATTTGTTTTGGGGAGAACCTTCAGGCTCTATAAAATAACGAAGTTCTGGCTACTAACGTTGGCTGTGATTTATTTTTTAAAGTAAATACACTCCCGTACATTGCGCTGCGCGGTGGCGGTGGAATCTTTTTATACCACACACTGCAGTGTACGCGAAGGCAACCTAGTGTTAAGATACTCCCCATTTTCCGCCAAATTCTAGAGGCATTGCGTGTTGAGTGGCAGAACTCAACGCCGCGCTTTGTCTCGACAAATATTAAATATTTCATTTCTTTAAATGGGGATCGAACCCATAATCAGTCGCGTTTACAGCCACACACCCAGTTCCCAGATCGTTCATCGATCGATCGTTTTTCGTAACAAAGAGGCAACCAAAGAACAACTCAAAGTTACAACCACTGAGAGTAGGCAGACCGAGACTATTCAAATGAGGGGACTACTCTGCGACCCATAAAATTTAATGTCTGAACGTGTCCGTGACATCTTAGTCTAAATGCTTTGACATTTATCTATATTATCAAAGTAGTAGCTCGCTTATTTGCGACTCAACAAAGTATTTTTTAAATATTTCAACTTGAACCCACAACCATTGCATACAGGAGTTGTCTATTATACCACGGTGTCCCAATATCCTTATATAAGTTGAACTGCCACATGTCTACCATATTCCGAGTCACTCAACATTACCGCTGCACCGTTTCATATTTAGGAGCAGTAACTACCTATATATTAGTATCGTGATGTTATAAGGACTTGTTTGTTTGTCCATGGATCGTTATACCTATTGATATAAATATATGTAGAAATAGATGATTTTTGAGAAATAAAACCATTTTCCAAAAATGGGAAATAAGATAAAAAAACAGGTTAATACAAACATTTGCTTTTAGGGACGTACGAAATATTAGAAACATACACCAAAAATAGGTATATCGTATGTCATGGCGTCCTTAATTACATGCATTCAGTTACATATAAAATATTTCAAGTGAAACGTTTATTTTTCTCTAAAGTCGGCTTTAATTGGTCAGCAGCTGCGTAGTTACTAAACTAATGCTGTCACTTCAATTTTATTGGATGATATATTCATTATATGTAATTATAATGAATATATATAATTATAATAAATATATCTTTTAATATATTTACTTAAAGTGACTGGCAGCATGGTAGGTGGTCAGAGTGCTTGGATAGTTTCCAAGAGACGCGGGCTCAAATTCCGTTATATTCATTTTTTATACATTTTCTAAATAAATATATTTCTTTCTTAAATGTGGAATTACTCTTTATTTTTTTTGAAATCATCATTGTTACTCAACTCAACGCCGCTCTTTGCCTTGTCAGAGCGAAGAAATGAAAACATATACATACAAAAATAAATATAAATATACAACAATAATTACTACTAAAATAATTTACGACTGCGAATCGAGCCCACAACCGTGGCGATTAGAGCGCGCTTGTCCCCTGCGCCATGACGACTTAGTTTTTTCTTCATATTTAAAAACTAGCGGCCCGGACGCGGCTTCGCCCGCTTGAACTATACGAATGCTTATTAGATATTTTTATAAAATTGTTTTTGAAAATATCTAACTAATTTAAATGAAAAAAAAATGTAAGTAAACGTAATCATATTGAAATAATAATTAAAAAAAATTAAACAAAACCAGCTACATTATTAATATCATCAAAGTAAAATAAATATTTAAAAGAATTAAAATTAAATGTGTTGTGATATGTTTTTGACAGTGCATGTGGCTATTTACATAATACTCAAATACAATAAAAAAATATTATATTTTTTGTCTCTACCTGTCTTTTTATTTCCCCGAGCTAATGTCCAGAATAACTGAACTGATTTTAGTGGACTTTCAGTGATCGATTTTGCTGACCCGGGAAAAATCTTTTACACGTATTCCTTATACTATATGAAATAACTAAAGTCCCTTCTACGTTAAATATGATAAGTTTTGCGAGCAATATCAAATAAAATCCCAAAAAATTAAAACTATAATTTATAAGGTGTATAACAACGGTATAGATAACCATCCAACCGATATGAAATAACCTGATGAATTCTTTCCTTAAATAATAAATACTTATGTAATATTACACCGATGCTGCGCAGGGCCGCAACTTACACTGCACCAAGAAATTTATGAAAATCTAACTAATCTACTACTTGAATAAGCAAAGAACCAAAGAAAAGTATAAATTAATTAAAAACAGCAAATAATTACATAAAAATTAACAGTAGTTCGAAAATGTATGAAAATTTACAAAACCGTCAATTTCGAATCAGTGACATCTCCTTAATGATTTATTAGAATGTTTTGCAATAAACTATAATTTCAATCTAGATGAAATGCTAAAAGTGACTATTATATTCATTTTCATATATAACGATCAATATCAAATTATAGAAAATACATACAACAAAAACCCGATGAATATTATATAAAGTAAATTAATTAAAATGGTAACTTTTGCTCAATCTTCAGAGATAAACATATACCATCGCGGACTTTTATAAACATTATTTAAAGAACAATATTTTTGCTAAACATTATTTTTATGTATCTCATAAGGTTGAGTCAGCGCACGCCATGTATACGTTAAGCAAGCTAGTTTTGGGTGACGTTTTCTTATAACTACAAACTCTGCAAACCGTTGCTTAGCAACGGTCGGTTGTTATTAAGATGGCAGAATAAATTGCCTGTCAAACTAAAAAGTATTTTAATATTTTAGTATATATCGACAATATTACAAATATGAGAAAAAAAAGTAGCCTATGTTCATCCGAAGACCCTCAAGTATCTCTATATGAGTATTTTATCACAATTGAATTAGCGGTTTGGCCCTGATTGCGTAAAAGACAGACAGACAGACAGACAGACAGACAGACAGACAGACAGACAGAGTTACTTTCGAATTTATAATATAGGTATGGATAGATTAAGTTATAAATCGTCATCCCCTGTGACTTGTGGTATACTGAGAAAAATATTTACTTGCTATTATATTTAATTATATTCTGTTATAACATCATTAGACATTCGTTTAATCAGTTACGTGATGTGAACATAAATTTTTTAACAACTTATTAAGTCTTAGTCCTCGTCAAAGCAATGACTTGAATTTTAATAATTCCTTACTATTTACAGTCAAATGATTACACAATTATCAATTATCATTATATTCTATATATTGCATATAAATATAATTATTTCACATGTTGAATATTTATAAGATAGTAAAAAAAATAATTGCTTTTTAAACATTAGAGAGTTGCAGCTTAAAAGACTTTCCACTTATGGCTTTGTTCTAATTACCAATTAATTATAAATTATGTGCGATAAATTTGAATATTTAATAAATTAATACTTTGATATATATTTTACAGTTGTCGATATAATTTTAGTAATGCTTTCCAAAACGTAAGGTTGATAATATTCAACTTTAAAAAAAATTGAAAAACCAACACAATTGTGTGACAGAAATAGTACTATTATATACCAGCAATCGTTTAATAAACTTACTTACTCACTAATTTAACTTCACGCTGTATCGCGCGGGGTAGCCAGGGCGCCAAACGCTACAGTCTCTATATATCTCTTTCGCCTCGTCCACTGTCATCAACCTTTTCATGTATGCCCACCGGGGGGTCCTCTTGCTTTTTACGTGACCTTCCTCCAGTATCTTTGATACTGTGTTTTCGAAGGTCAATCGATTTCTCCCCCGACCTCTCTTATCACTCATTTTTTTATAATAAATCTCTTTTGCCATTCTTTCATCACTCATTCGTTCGACGTGCCCAAACCAGCACGTGAGCACGTTCTTCTTCTTTATTCTCACCGTGACATCCTCGCTAGTACCTGGCATTCTGTGTATCTCTTCATTGCGGATTCAATCAGCTAAGCTGACTCCGCATATCCTACGAAGATATCGCATCTACACGTGTGTCAAGTGGCGATGAATGCGGCGTTGGGGACCACCACCCAACACGCCATGTCCGGAGCGGCGGGAGGTGGAGAACGGAGCTACAAATAGTAGTTTCTTCATCTCTTTCAAAAATCAGCATCTTCTATAGTCTTATTCGCTTTCAGGCTTAGACTATTATTTTCACACCCCTCTTTCGGTGACTTATGCCTGCATCTCGCATTCTGATGATGCAATGAGCATCTGCGTACAGGCAATTTACATTTAAGTCAATAACAGCGGTGTGCCTTAGTGAAATTGATACATCTGAATGTCAGAAGTCCTTTAATAGTAGGAAAAAGCTTAAAAGCTAAAGGTATCTATAATATTCATTATTTCATTTATGAGTAGATTTGATTGTCAATCTATTATGCTGTAATATCCTTCAATGGCACAAAGAAAACTCAAAATTAATATTATATTTTTTTATATGAGCCTTGAAGTTTTAAATAAAAAAAAAATAATTACAAAATAAAATTTATTGCATATATCAAGCTACTTTATTTTTACTTTCTTTTATTGCCTGATTTTGAAATGAAAGCGCGGAACATTTTGCCAGTATTACATATAGTAGAGAAAAGTAAATTCATAAAGTGATATGAAAAGTAAATTTTGTAAAATGTATGTTAAAAAACTGTTACCGTGTTTGAGTGGCAACAATTTACCAAAATGTCAAAACCACAACTTGACAGTGATGGTTTTCAAATCGTAACTTCCAAAAAATCTACAAACAAAAAATCTACCAAAGTTCCACAAAACAAGACAGATTTTCAAAAAGAGGATCTAAAAATAAATATTGAAAAATCTTATAGGTACGATAAGAAATATAATTATATTTTGAGGTTATGTTTAAACATTTTCTGATTATTCTATTTATTTTTAGAAACATACAAGCAGCCGAAGAAGAAATACACACTTCTGAGTATTTAAAAGACGTAATAAACGCTGTGAGTAACGTTTTAAAACATAGAATAATAGCAGAAATAGTATGTCTTGGACTCGGTCACATAGGGGACTGTCAAATATCGAAATACCAGCTAGCATTGTTATTATGTTTAAAAAAATACTTTAAACCTAAAAAAGTTTTAGTACACGACCCTATATTTTACGTAGATGAATGCGAAATCTTAAAACAATTTAAACTTGATATAATAGAAAAGAATACAGAAGGAAATTATGTAATAAGTGATCAAGATATAACTTTAGTTTATTTACCACACTGTCCTAAACAACTTACTAATAATTTTCTTTGGAGCAATTGGAGTTTAAATTTACAGAATTGCATATTAATTTGTAATAGCTTCACTTCTCTTATAGAGAATCATCCTAGCAGAGTACTTAAAGACACTGTTCCATATATACAAAAGATATATCCATATACCACCGAAAGTATATTAGATAATAATTTTATATATAAAGATATTTTCAATGACACTTCATTGCATTACTTTTTGAGTGAAAATCTTAAAAGTGTGCCAATTGGATTTTGGTCTAAAGAAAGTAAACCAGAATATAAAAACACTGAAGAATTTATAACAACATTAATGATAGAAAAATTAAATATTGAAAAATAATCTGTTAATTAACTAAATTTCTTTGAAGGTCGCAAAATGGCTTCTATATCAACAAAACCAGTGTTAGTCACATTAAGACAAGTACTATCAGAAATAAGAAAGCAAAGTTCAACAAAAAAGTTAACAGAAAACCAAATGGCAAGATATATTTTGAGTCAATATAGAAAATATCAAACAACTGATCAACAACTTTGTAAGGCAGCGGATGAAATGCACTATAAAGCTAAGAGTTATTATGAATATTTACACTTTTCAAGAAAATACAAGGAAATTAATGCAGAATTTAAAGGTAAAGGTGAAAGGAGTGTGGAGGAAACAGCAAGAATGGTTGGTTTTAAACTGCCGCATGACCCTAAATGAAATTTGAATTGCTTAGCATTATTTAGATGTTTAATGTTTCTAGAAATATAAATTGATTCTTATTAATTATACATATAAACTGATACTTTATATACATCATTAATAAATATTTTCTAGTTGTAGAAAAAAAAATTAACATGATGGAACTCGGATTGTTCAAGCTCCACTGTATAAAAATTTTGGTTGCTATTTTCCTTTAGATTAGAAACTTATGTAAAGATTTTCAGTAAATGCCTCAATATTTGTTTGTTAAATTACAAAAATTAAAATGGTATAATTTGAATGGTTTTAATTATTTCCTATTTTTATATCCTTATACAAATGTTCAAAATATATTTTGATTCCATTTAAAAATAATTTCATTATGTGTCAATAAATAACACAATTGTAATTATTAAAGATAGTAATAGAGAAATAAATTTTATGTAATGATAATTTTTATATGTCTATTATAAAATATTAATTGAGAGTATTCCCTTTCTATGAAATTCGTGAAAATATGAACTGTGTATCGAAATTTAAATGCAAAATCTGTGTTTATATTAAATATTGTTTCAACTGTCAATATCGAGTGTTCCTTGTATATGTAGTAAGTTTTGTTTGGTACCTACTATTGGTATCTATAAATATAAAAGGACTTGTGCTGACTGACTGAGGTGAGACGCACGCAGAGCCGTAACCGCTGTGCGTAGAAACGTAAAATTTGGGCTCCACTAAGAAGGGAATTTGAAAAATTTTAACCTTAAAGGGATGAAATAGGGGTTGAGAGTTTGTATGGAAAACATTTTTTATCTGCACCGATTTTTATAAAATTTGAAATTCAGACTCTTATAAATATTTAATTGAACACGTGTTTCATGGTTTTTAAGCATTCACCCCCTAAGGGTTCAAATAAGGGGTTGAAAGTTTATATGGAAAAATCTTTAAATTGCCACCGATTTTTATAAAAAAATAAATTCAGACTGTTAAAAATATTTTATTGAACACGTGTTTCGTGGTTTTTTATGGATTCCCTCCTAATAAGCGGGCGAAGCTGCGCGCGCCCTCTAGTTATCTATAAAGGAACTAGTAATATTATGATATATGAGGCTGGTTCCTTCATAAATGGTATAATTTTTGTATTTTGTTTGGTGTACCTGAAGTTCTTATACATATAAAGAAAAAAACTAATACATTTAAAAAATATGTAAATAAAAAATATTTTATTTAAATATTATAACATATATGTTTTTTAAATGTCAACTGATGTTTATTAAGAATATTAGCAATAATTTGTAACTTCATGTTGCTGGTTTTTTCATAAATGATGCAATGCAATATATGGTAAAAATATAGGAACAAGTAATTATACATACACATTATATTGTAAATATTTTATTTAATTATCATACAGTATCGATTTAATGTCATAATATATTTATTTACAAAATTATTTAATTCAATTCATATTGTTGTTTGGTACATAAATACCAAGTAAATAAAAGAACTAAAATATGATGTATTTTATAAATTGTCAATATTGTTTTAAAATGTTTTTTTTTTGGAATTGCTTCTTATTGGTTCTTTCATAAATGATATCTATTTTAGTATTTATACATATAAAAAAAATAGGTATTATTTTTATAAATTTAGTAATACAGTAAATATTGTATTTTTTTAAAATGTCAATTAATATATTTATTAAGAGTATTCCTTTTCTATGAGTTTAGCAATTGTTTGTAATTGCATGTTGCTGGTTCCTTCATAAATGGTACCAATTTTGGCGTCTCTAAAGAATTTCTCTTGAGGGAAGTCTTTGGTGAAACCAACACCGCCCATAAAATCTATGCATTTGGATGTAAGAGTTTGGGCTATTTCTGAAATAAAAAAAATATACATGTTAATTTAAGGTAATATATTTTATATTGATATAAAGAAATTTTTGGGGACTAATACCTTTTCAATTTTTTTCCATATAACTTTTATTTAGCAGTGTGAAAAATATAATTATAATGTATAAAAAATTAAGGCAATATTTTTACGTATAATATATCTTAGCAAATCATAAATGTAGGCTGTTTGTTCAAATTCTATTCGAAATAACATATTTTTTTTATCTCACGCATATCGTATCTCGTGGAAGTAGACTCAGCTTAGTGTCAAGATAATCTTGATCACATTCCATTTTTTGCTCATTTTGAGAACTACTCACTTTGAGGACTTATCGATGATCTGATCTAACTTAACGCGCTTTGTCTTCTTGTCAGAGAGAGAGGAGATGAACTATTTCTCCATCGCAGCCACAACCGTCATTCACAGTCGCGCGCTTGTACGCCATGACGGCTTTAAAAATAATATAACATGTCGTTATATAACGTACCTGAAGCAAAATACTTAGCCATGGCGGCCTCCTTCACGAATTCCAAGCCGTTCTCCTTGAGGCGCGCCGCGTTGTACGCGAGCAGGCGCGCCGCCTCCAGCTGCGTCTGCAGGTGCGCTATCTGGTAGCTTATACCCTGTTCAATTATTATTATATTTTAAAATGCAGAGCTTCTTTAAAAAAAATGTTCAGTTTTGCGTGCTAATCTTAGGAACTGCGTGTTTGAGTTGAACAATTCTTTTTGGTCCATTTATCAAGGAATACTAACGGTTATATTCCATTACCGTAACCCATTACACACATGGGCGTGTCTAGAGATATCTTCCAGGGGGCCTTGTTTTGAAATTATCACAACAAAACTACAAGGCAACAACAACACCAGATGGACTGCTGATAAAAAAGATCACTTTTTTGTGAGGAGGTATTTTTTTTAATTTATCCACATAATTATTTGTTGGTACATTAAAAGAAGAAAAAATATATTTTCAAAATTTACACAAACCAAGATTAAAAAATCTTCGAAATTACCTGATAAGCATAAATCTTTTTGCCGAACTGTTTCCTCTCCAAAGTGTAAGGTATGGTGGCGTCCATACATCCCTGGCATAGACCTATCATTTGAGCCGCAATACCTATGCGACCTTCGTTAAGGAAACCTGCTGCGTACTTGTAGCTGAAATAGCATTTAAATATGTTATTTAGCTTCACGCTGTATCCCGCATTTAGCAAGGTAGGCAGAGAGCACCTAATGTTAACGACGTGTTGTTGAGCGGGGAAATGAAAATATTTTATCCTCTGAATGAGAATCGAACCCACAACGGTTGCGTTAACAGTAAAACGCTGCGGCCGTCGTAGGCCTCCGAATGGTGATGTCTCTATTGTTTCAAATTAGATTCTTTTAAAAGTGTTTTAGTTCTTTCTTTTCAGGTAACAGTTATGGTTTCTCATTCTTGACTCGTAAGGTTATATTAAAATAATGATTTCCCTGGGGATAGACCAGGGAAATCATTATTTTAATATAACCTTACGAGTCAAGAATGAGTCTAGTAGGACGAAGTTCGGCGGATATCGAAAAAGACATTGCCAACAATTTTTTAAAATTCTGCCACTAACAGGTGATTCTTTCTACATACTATCATATGCATATTATGATTTGTCACTGTATTTTATAATAATTTTTCTCTCTTAAACTTTATATGAAACTGTTAAACATTAATATTAACATTATTATTATTATGTACTCACCCTTTTCCATATTCTCCTAAAATATTTTCCTCAGGTACTCTAACATTGTCAAAATGTACCATACAAGTGCCGGAGGCGCGTATACCGAGTTTGTTTTCAGGCTTGGCAACACTGAGGCCGCGGGCTTCCCGTTCCACTATGAAACAGGTAATTCCTTTGTATCCCTGTGGGAGAAAGTATTTTTTCTAACACTGTATCCTGCACATAGCAGGCTCAGGGTGCTCAGTGGAAAGATGGGAACCTAGTGCTAAGACACTACGTTCTCCACTTTCCGCCCAACTGTTGAGGTATTGCGAGTTGAGGGGCGGATCTCAACGCCATGCTTTCTTTACTTTGTTGCCACATGGAGGAAACGAAAATATTATCCCATTCCACCGAATGGGGAACGGTATCCCTGTGACCGAATACGGAAATGAATTAAAATGGATTTAAATATTTTGTTAACTATCAATTAATACATTGTCGATTTAATAACACTTTATTTGTTTACTTATTATTAATTTATTCGATAAAGCCGTCGTGGCGCTGCGGCACAGCGTTGACTGTAAACGCAACGGTTGTGGGTTCGATTTTTACTCAGGAAATTAGGCTATTTTTAATATTCTCCGTTTGATAATAAGGCAAAGCGCGGCGTTGAGTTTCTCGATATAATGTGCTACACCTCGAAAATTCAGCGGAATGTGGGGAACGGAGTACTTTAACACTAGGTTGCCAGGTTTCCCCTGTCCACCCTTCTATGATCGGGATACAGTGGGAACCTAAAAAAAATTTTAAGTAAGTTCTATTATGGTTGCTTCTTCAATATACGTATACATATACCTGATATAGAAAAATATAATGTATTTATTACATCACAGTTTTATCTAGTGTCAACATCGCTGATTAATATGTCATTTTTATTTAAATGTTAAACATTTAAATAAAATTAAACGTATGTCAATATAAATAATATTCTATTTGTGAAGATGTACTATCAGTTAATCATAATTAATGCCGCTCATGGGAATTATACAGGATGGAAGCATCAGCGCTCCTTTTACGGGAACAGCATATAGGGTAAAATATTTTAAACCGTACGGGTTTAAAATCTAAAGAAATTAATCAAGATATCTCAATAGTTTAGACGTAGGATTTTTTTTTATTTTACGTTGTTTATCCATACTGTACTTCGTATAATTACGAATAAATACTAATAACGTAAACGCCTACTGCTACAAAAATACTACTAAAGGTTGCCGATCTACCGCTTTTCATTCTCAAAAAACATACTATCATGGCGGCGATGTTGAATTGCGTAAAAGTTGCTTCTTCTGTAATATCCACGCTTCGCTGCCTTATAACAGAGTCGGTACCAACACTGGTTAATAATTTTTCCGGAATCATGCGGAGGGAAAAGATCCAATCCATACCTTCTCCCAGGCTGATCATCTCGGCACTTATTGCATTTGCTCCCGCTGCCTTACCACATTTCAGATTTAGTATTGCACTCTCAACTTCTTTTATACCGATTTCGCAATTAGGTACTTCAAGTCTCACGTTTCGCTATTACTTGAGATTGAGGCGTCATCATGTTCATACTACTTCTTGTAAAATTCCGCCCATCGCTACACCGCCTCCTCCTCATTCTACAGGTTAGCGGGCAATCTCAACTGTTCTTCAAGCTATTTGTTAAGTTTTCATCTCTTTCATTCTCTGATTTTTCACGCTTCATCTTTATTAGTACTTTCGTTTGGTGGTTTTGCAGCGTATACTCTTCTTTTTTTATCTCCCTCATACTTCTTTCTTTCTACAGCCTCTTGCACTTCATTATCCCACCATTCGTCACGCTTTTTGCTAAAGCCTCTTTTCCCTTTACCACATACCCCTGTCGCTGCTTTCTTCATACAATCCCTAAAGTTCTGCCAGCAAACTTTAATATTTCCATTTCCAGATTCCTGCTGTCTAGCTTTTTGGAAACTCTTTTGTGATATTCCTGTATAATGATTAGAATGGTGGATTTTAAACCTAGCAGCTTCTTATGACGTAAATTGACTCCCTTATTCTAGCGAATAGATTGTGGTCTGTTCCCAGCTCAAAACCCCTAAACACTCGCGTGTCTATAATTTGACTTTCAATACGCTGATCCACTAGGAATAAATCAATCATTTTTTTTCCTTCCGGTCGCTTCCATGTATACATATGAATTTGTTTGTGATTAATCATCGTGCTTGCCACATACAAATTCCTTTCCTTGCCAATTTCCAATATAAGCTTCACTAGCACTCCTTCGTAACCGCTTCGCGCAGTTCCGACCTATGCATTCAAATCATCACATCAATATTTTCTCATTCTCTCTAACACTATCTAGAACATCCCTGACACTTTCCCGAAAATCCTCGAGTTCGCCTGATGGAGATGAGAAACGAAAGAAAACGTATTTCCTGCTTTTATTACAGAAAATAATGTTATTATATTACACAATGTGCAAATATTTTGTTTATTTATATAAATAATGTTAATACTATAAACATTATAGCGAATTAAATGACGTCGTAATCGTGTACTTGTTATTTGTTTACTATATATGGTACTTATGTATTGCATCAGAGTTTTATCTAAGAGGGTCAACAAAATTAATTTGATGTAACAAAATAAATTTTTGCTTGAGCTTCTGGTAATGGTATAATAATATTATATTATATTTAGAAAAAATATTAGAAAATACTTTAGTTAATTACCTAAAAGGTAATTAACTAAAGTATTATCAACCAAGTAACTTTGAGGCCAGTCGTAGCGCAGGAAAAGCGTTCAAATGTTAACGCAACAGGTTGTGGGTTCGATTCGCACTCGGGGTGACACAATGGTGGCTCGAGAATTCGACGGAAAGTGGAGAACGGATGTGTCTTAATAGGAACGAAATATCTTAAGACTTGATTGAACGTTTTCAGGTTTCCCCTGTCTACCGTGCTATGTGCGGGATATAGCGTGAAACTAAAAAAACTTACCTTAGAAGGATCAGCGTTAGCCATCACAAGGAACACTCCAGCGACATCAGAATTAGATATCCACATTTTGGATCCATTTATAATATAATCTTTGCCATCTTTTTTAGCTACGGTCTTCAAGGCAAACGCGTCTGATCCTGACGTGGGTTCCGTTAAACAGAAACTGCCTGCCTACAATTGTTTTGAAATAATATTGTCTAAATTAGCATAGCAAGCATTTTTATTAAAAAAATTGGAATTAATCATTAATAGCATTTTAAATTAAGTATATATGTTTTGATTTTTCATATGAAAATAGGTTGATTTGATTTAGCTATTTAAAATTTTTATAGGTAATTTCAATATACTTATGTAATGATGATTTAAAAATAACAATACATACAAAAATGTTAATTTATATTTAAAAAAATAATAATTAAATAATACAAACGAATGAAAAAAAAATATTATAATCATTAAATTTTACACCTTATCTTCAATCTACATAGTAAAAATAACACAAAAAAGTAAGACTTACGTATTCTGTACATAATTTAGTAAGATATTTCTTTTTTTGTTCTTCAGTTCCCAATTTCATGAATAATGAGTTAACTAGCGTGTTATGTATATCTACATACGCAGCCACCGCGGGGTCTACTCTGGACAGCTCTTCTATGACCACCATCATTGTTAGGAAACTACATCCAGACCCACTGTATTCAGCTGGAGTTTCTATACCCATTAACTAAAATATATGGATAATAATAAAATACATGAAAAAATATTGTCCCGTAGTTTTTGCATGATTTGCGAACAAGCAGACAGACACAGCCTAATTTTGTTTCGTCAGTTAGGTATATACATATATATCTTACCCCATTATCGAATAACATTTGCCTGACGCCTTCATCAATTTTGTGTTCATCGTCCATCTTTCTTACCAGCGGTGCTATTTGTTCATTTGCTAGTTTTCTAACTGAAACAAAAAAAAATGTTAGAAGAAGGAGGAATTCGTTTTGGACCCTCTGAAAGAGATCTATCTTGGTGTGTGCGAACATAACACAAGCGTGGGTCATGATGGGACGAATGCAAGTTTTTTACAATGTCAGTTTGTTTCAAAGTTACATTTTACTCCGCTTGCATATGAGTGGGTACAGTCTGCTCATGACGTATGTTGCCTTGACCGTGACATATGTGCGTCATGTGCGGCCGGAAAGAGAGTTTCGAGTCTAGGTATGTGACCTGGGATCCCCAGGGGATCGGTTTGCCTTGTAGGTAAATAGTCGAGACAGTTTCATAATGCTTACGAAGAAAGAGGACGGCTACGCCTTTCTCCGTGTTAACCTCAAACCGCCATTTGCTGAACTTAATCTCCTAGGCCGTCGGCTAGAATGATAAGGGTGTGTTGCTTACGGGGGTTTATATAGATGGCTGCATAGAGCTACTCGTTAGTTTTTGAAGGAGTAATTTTACGCACTTACGTTTATACCATGATATTTTCAAAACTGATAAATGGATTAAAATGATAAATGTGTTAAATGTAAAGTTAAAAGAATAACATACTTTTTGTCTATTTTGTATGGGTGAGTCGATTCGGCTGCACGTGAGTGTATTAATATACTTATAATATATTCCATATTTTATGTGGACACGACAACGTATACTTATTTAAGTAACTAATACAATTTTTTTTTATTAGTTACGGCAAAAAATCAGGTAAATAAATGACTTTAAAATTATCTTTTGAACAAATATTAAATATTATTAAATATCTCCCAAATGAAGAATTATCATAATATGATATCATAGTAATGTTATGATAAACATGTCGTGTTATCAGCGAATAAACAATTCATATATTTTCTATATTATCTATTGTCTGTATCTTTTATAAACGAATATTTTTATTTGTTTTTTTATTAATTTAATTGTATTTAAAATATATATTAAACAATATATTTTATATATATTGTATACCATTATACAGAATGGAAGCGACAGCGCTCCTTATACGGGAGCAGCATATAGGGTAAAATATTTAAAACATATCTAAAAAAATATTAATATTCCTCAGCAGTCTAGACGTAAGATTGTTATTTTCATTTCATTATTTTTATCCATTACGTGTGTTACTGTATTACATGTGACGCAGTTACGAAAAGATACCAATGACGTAAACATCTATTACTACTTTTCCTTCTCCAAAAACATACTAGAGTGAGAAAGAGATATCTCTCGTTGTATTTCACGCAATTACCTATTTTCTATAAAAGACCTAAAGCCGTAACTATGTATGTTAAGGATAAATCTAAGTAAACCAGATTGATACGAGTAGATTTATCGGTCGAGTGTATGACAAATGGTTTCAATTTATTATTCATTGGCGGCAGTTAGAGTTTTCACTAAATAAATCGTTCTCCATTGCTCGATTTGCATTTTAATTTATCGAAGCGTGTGGACGGCGATCGTTCGATTTGGCAGTACTTCACGAAACTCGTGGAAACACGTCTTAACTGCAAAATGTTGGAAGAGGGAAGAGGTGGACGTCGCGAACAACTAATACAAGAATTTATAGAGTGATATAAGATATACGAACTAAAACAGATTCTGATTATGAGTTCTATTCTCACTGGAAATAAATAAAATGACAAGAATATTTGAAATTAGTCGTGGCGCAGGGGCATAAAGTGTAACTGTGAACGCAACAGGTTGTAGGTTCGATTTCCACTCAAGAAAAAAATAATTAAAAGGCAGCATATTTAAATATGTGCCCTCATTCATCCTTAAGTAGTTATACCAATTTTCGGAACGTATTTCGACTCATTTAATAAACAAAGATTAGTTATGGCGGAGGACCACAAGCCCCCGACTGTATACGCGCCAAATTGCAGGCTCGATTCTCACTCGAAGTAATGAAATAATAAAGAAGATGTTTAGGAAAATAGGTAAGCCAGCAGTCATCGTTTTCCATTGTGAGCGACGTGTTTCCTGCGCAAGCTTTTGTGGAGAACTGACGACGACGTTTTGATAGGCTAGAATCCGTGTGTCGTTCTTAACAAATGACGTTTTATTTTACAACGACAATATTATTATTTGTTTTCTTAAAAAAACACTTTTTTATTATTGGCAAACTCGGTTTCGTTTTAATTGTATTAGGCTTTTATAGAATAGTTAAATCTGTGCTTTCATTTAAAGTGGTGAAGACAAAAACACTCTGTATAATTAAAGAATAATGAATACACAATTAATGGAAATATTATATATAGGTATACTTTATTGCGCTTGATTTTCCAGTTTTTATAGCATTTGTGTTTTTCATTTATTTTAAATAATAGACAATTTAATATAATAATATATAATAACTTTTAACATTTTTAAAGTGTTATTCCACACTTAGGAAAGGAAATGCTTTGTTAGAAATAATATCTATACAGATTGGAACGTAGCAGAACTCGGTTTTGAGCCCACGCTTCTTGGCGGTTTCTAAGAAGCTTGGGTTCAAATCCCGCTACGTTAAAATGTTAATTCTTTTAAAAAATCTACACGTATAATTAATGTAACTGATCGCTGTTTGTACATCTAAGATATATGAGCAAATTTATTATTGGAGATGTAGTTATTTATTAATGTAATAGAACCCAAAGCAATAGTTTTTACATTTTTATCTGTTTGTCAATTTGTTTGTGCTTTCGTGCACACTAGTCTTCGAAAAGACGTAACTAATTTAAATTCAGTTTTCAATGTATGGATATTGTCTTTAAAATGATAATGTTATTAGACCTCGAAAGAATTCAGATTAATAAATAAATAATTGTATAATTCAAGCGGGTCGCTCCTTTAATAATCACGTAACGTAATATATCCTAATGCTAAAAAAATGAATGGTTTTCTATGTGCATTGTGTAGTCTATAGCTTAGTTAACTAAAATATTTGGACACATTTTCCTAGAAATCCTACTAAAATCTCATTTAATCATAATGTAACGAATAATCATAATGTAGGGTTTCATAAATTTTGTAGTCTATTAGTTGTTATATTTATTATATAACTATAGCGTATTGTCTAGATATTCCTTAACTTTATACACAACGGCATCATTTTGTACCAAGATTTCTTTATAGTTTCCTATATGTTACTCAATTATAAATTTTAATTAAGTAGTAAAGTGGTTGACCAATACCAATAACAAAAACCAGTATAAAAGACGAGCCTACCGCTTTTGCAACACATTACGTATCTTCTTATCAAGTACTTAAATAATATTTACATAGCAACAAGAAGTTATTTTGATTATGTCCTACATAGTATATATACGAGTATGTATAGGTATAAGTAAATGATAACGTTTACGAGATAAACAGCTTATTCAATGTAAATAAGTGACTCGCGGGGTCGTCATTTTAAGACATAATCTATATATATAAAAGGACTTGTGCTGACTGACTGAGGTAAGACGCACGCAGAGCCGTAACCGCTGATGGTAGAAACGTGAAATTTGGGCAGATGTTTATTTTCATATTCTGGACATCCACTAAGAAGGGAATTTGAAAAATTTTAACCCTAAAGGGATGAAATAGGGGTTGAAAGTTTGTATGGAAAAAAAAATTAATCTGTACCGATTTTTATAAAATTTGAAATTCAGACTCTTAAAAATATTTCATTGAACACGTGTTTCATGGTTTTTAAGAATTCACCCCCTAAGGGTTCAAATAAGGGATTGAAAGTTTATATGGAAAAATCTTTAAATTGCCACCGATTTTTATAAAAATTTAAATTCAGACTATTAAAAATATTTTATTGAACACGTGTTTCGTGGTTTTTTTAGAATTCACTCCTAATAAGCGGGCGAAGCCGCGCGCGCCCTCTAGTATTTAGTATATAATTTTTTTTTGGTAAATTAAAATATTTTTTTCTATGATTATTTGACAACAACAACAATATTTTTTCTAATTTTCCGCAATTAGTGGAAGCAAGACGAACAAGACTAGTCTAGTGGTCATTATATTATTCTTTGGTTTCAGTCCGGTTGAAGTTTTTTATAAAGAACAAGTTTTAAGAGACCACAATGGCACATCAAAGCATGCGTTTAACTATAACTTAGTTGTGGGCTTGATTCAAGCGAAAATATTATTTTCATAATGTATATAAGAGACTAGCGGCGGCTTCGTCCGCATACCACTTACATTTGCCAACAGATTGATTATATAATTTATACATTCAATAACTTTTCATAGTTTTGAGAAAGCGCAAGTACTACGTGGCTGTAAAAATGTATTCATGCACATTTATTATTTATTCTCTTAAATAAGTACCATGCACATTATGTAATGCCACATCATGTACTTTGGTGACACATTGACAAATTTAATAATAACCTCATTAACTAAAAATATTTAATATTTAAAAATATTTAAAAGTTAATATCATGAATTATTGAATTAATTATTATTTGATGATTTTATGCATATATATATATATATATATATATATATATATATATATATATATATATATATATATATATATATATATATATATATATATATATATATATATATATATATATATATATATATATATATATATATATATATATATATATATATATATATATATATATATATATATATATATATATATATATATATATATATATATATATATATATATATATTCAACGTGACATTGGTGAAGTGATTAGTGCTCGTGGCGCAGAGGCACAAAGTGTGACTGTAAAAGCAATTGGTTGTGGATTCGATTCCTCGAGAAAATGAAATATTTCGTGTTTTAAAACAAAGCAAAGCGTGACACTCAACACACAATGCCTCCAAAATTCCGCGGTAAGTGGGCAACGGAGTGTCTTAACACTAGGTTCCTCTGCCTACCCTGTTGTGTGCGGAATACAGCGTGAAGCTGATCTTTATTTGTATATTTTTTTATAGGGTAATAGCGGTAGTATAAAATTGAAGCACTGAGTCCTGGCGCATCGGCACACTGCACCGGCCCGCCTGTAAATATTTTCTTAGTTTGATTGTCACTCGGAGGAATGTTATTTTAATTTTTTCGGGGCGTTGAATTCCGGCGTTTATTAACACTATAAACTTCTAAAAAATATATAAAGTTCTCGTATTATTCCCTTCTCACTCTCAGTAACTTCAAATATTATATTTCTAACTTTAGTAAGACTAGTTGCCGAAGATTTGTTAGTTTGTAACTATACCTACATTTTTCTGTCTTTGCTCAACATATTATATCTTAAACATTAGTTATCGTTTTGTTATAACGTATATCTAATATTTTGAAAAATAAAATTAATTCACACAAATATTAGTATGTCGTAAAATGATTTAATGTTTTTCACTTCATGAATTTCACCTCGGAAACAACAGTCAAGGTCATTAACAGCCATATACTACAAAATGATAACTACTGTACAAACAAAGATATACAAATTTTATTTATATATGACTTAAGATAATTTTGGGGACAAATAAAGTGATATAATTTTTTGTTGTAAGTTAAATATTTTTATGCTTTAAAATAATTTATAAGCAAGTAAACTAGGAAACTGTTTTTTTTTACGTTGTGGCAAAGCAACTCGAATAAGTAACTTTATGTTCTTGTCACATAATAATGATTATATTATTAATTATTATACAATAATCTCTATATATAATAAAACAGTAAAAATATTTTGTCTGTTGTTTAGTAATATTGACTGAAATGGATAGAGAGTCACTTAAAAAAAATAATAGAAAGCAAAAATATATTTTTTTAATTTCTTGTCTGTCTGTCTGTCTTCCTGTATGTATGACCATGTCAATCTCCGAAAGTACTGAACCGATCTTCAAAGAAATATCAAGTAAATACATAGATTCTTTGGTTCGTTCGTTCGTTCGTTTGAAATAAATCTATATAAAAATATCTTAAAACATCTTTTCTACGTGTACTCTGTAATAAGTACATATTTACCAATTGTACATTCAGCTAATAATATATGTAACTAATTTAAAAACTGCAGCAATCATTTTATATACTTTGAATATTATTAATTCTTACCCAAATCAATAATTAAACTTTTAAATGGAAGGAGTAAATTAAATTATTCACTGGCATCAGAACATTTACCAGAGTATTAAAATTATGATAAGATGTACATAAAACAGGTAAAAAGGATGTACAAAAATATATATGTATAATTAATAATTAGCTTTATGCATCAATGCTTAAAGTATATTATTATAAATATCAAGTATCAACATTGCACAAAACAATCATAAAACCTTACAGAAATTACGATAATGTAGTAAAAAAATCATATTGGAAGATTACAGATCAATTCTGTTTATTAAATGAATAATCATGTAGTTCAAGCGGGCGAAGCCGCGGGCGGACAGCTAGTATATTATAAATTATGTTTATATAATATATTATAAATGTCCGTAATTCGTGTAGCAATAATAAAACGTTTTAACTATCAGTATTATCAATGTTATATCATTGAAAAACAATGTCACTTATTTGTTTTAAAGCTGATAATATACTAGTGTTGTATTACTAAATTATGTGGTTTTTATTTTGAATAAAATATTTACTCGAAATGTGGGTATTATAGAAAAAGAACGAAATAAAGATGAAAGCTGTGAACATGTGATCTTTTCGTAGGGTATGCGATATGAGTTATTAGCTGACCGACTTCGCAAAGAAGAGATACACAGGTTAGCAAGTGTTAGGTGGATTGTGCAGATCTAGAAAGAGTTACAACAGAATATCTAACATTTAATTTCAAAAAACTAAATACACGCTTTTATTTACTGCACTAAAATGTCAAATTAAATTAATTTTAAGTAAAAAACAATCGACTTTAACCAGATCGTGTATGAGGTGTATCCTTTCCAATAAAAAAAGAATCATTGAAATCGGTTGGCGTGGTGTTGAGTTATTCGTCCATTTGTCGCGCACATACGAAATGCAAATTTAAGACTTACGTAATTTTCTCATGGATAACATTGTCAACCGGACCCCATAATCTGAACCTAACTTAACTTTCACTAATCTATCCTTGACATGTATCCTTTCGAATAACAAATAATAATCGGAATCGGTTGGACACATGAAGACCTCGCGGAGAGAATGTATACATATAATATTAATGACAATGCACAGAGCGACAGAAGTATGCAGAGACCGTAGTGTCAGTCGCTACATTCTCCCTGGTTACTCTTCTAGAGAAAAAGTGTGAAGAAAAAGAGACTGAGAATAAAAACCTAGCGACACTTTACTATTACTATCATTTCCATTTTCCATCTCTTGTATATTTAACTTTTGTATATTTAACTTTGCTCAGGCAGCTTCGGTAGTTTTGAAATTGATTTAATATTGGAGAACGATGAATTCAGATAAGTTTGATATTTAGAGATTTATATGACCTCTATATTTTTTTGGCTCAATAAATGTAACTCGTTTGGTGTTCGTATTTTAACCGAGTGTGCCAAAACGTATTGTGTATTTGTTATTTTTTTATTGTACTTTAGCCATTAAAAAAAATAAAATAAAAAGTTAAAACTTGTTACTTCCTTGTAGTAGTTCCTCTTACTATGTAATTATGGTTTATTAGGTACAGTACTCGGACAAGCTATTAAATATCAATAAGTATATAGTATAAATTTACACACCCACCGCAACATGTATTAATAAAATGGTGAATGAAATAAGGTAAGTATATAATATTTACTTGTGTCCTTCATTGCTAATTCATCCTCTGTCAAGACTGATAGAGGCCGTGGAGCTTCCGAGCTGAAATTTTTCGTTTTTGAGACTGTATTTAAAGCAGCCGGTGCCCGCCATTGTTCTAAGATCTGCAACACATTTCTCAATATAGATATATATGTTGACACTTAAAATAGCGCGAATTATTTTTTTTTAGAAGTAGACTTCACACCTTACAGCCAACGCGACGTAGTGGAAACATTTTTTTTTATTTTATTGCAGAACACTTGCGTTGTAGCGCGCTGGCCAAACTTGAATACAAACTGGTTGATTTAATATTGCTTGCCGGCTAGCAGTTATTTATCTCTCTCGCACTTAGATAATGTGCTGCCGAATATATAATAGTGTAATTAAGTATTCAATACAGTTTCTCTCATTATTATTATGCTTGAGTATTTTTAAATATAAAATATTTTAATTGAAATGTGATGGTCTTAAAATAGTTGTTTGAATAATGTTTTGTAAAATAATAAGGAAAATATGAACACATACTGTTTCATGATTTATCATTTGTTGTAAGATATAATGATATTATATAACTATAACTAGCTTCACGCTTTATCCCTAGCGGGGTAGTCAGAGAGAACACCTCTTCTACCTCTTTCGCCTCGTCCACTGTCATCAACTTCTTCGTATATGCCCTCCGGGGGGTCCTCATGCTTTTTAAGTGACCTTCCTCCAGTATCTTTGATACTGTGTTTTCAAAGGTCAACCGAGGTGTCCCCCTACCTCCCTTATCGCTCACTTTTCCATCATAAATCTTTTTTGCCATTCTTTCATCACTCATTCGTTAGACGTGCCCAAACCAGCTGAGCACGTTCTTCTTCATTCTCACCGTGACATCCTCGCTAGTGCCTGCCATTCTGTGTACCTCTTCATTGCGGATTCGATCAGCTAAGCTGACTCCGCATATCCTACGAAGAGATCGCATCTCCACAGCATTCATGTTTCTTTCATTCTTCTTCTGTAATACCCACGTTTCACTGCCGTATAACAAAGTCGGTATCAAGACTGCATTGTGTACGGCCAAACGCACATATATATGTTACAACAATAACACATTTTGTGACAAAAAATTGTTGAAAATTGCAAGGTAATATTTTAACGTTTTTTATTTGATAAAGTTATTGAAACTTGCGAGCGAATGTTATTCCATCTGTAATTTGTACAACAAATGTAAAATTAAAATAATTCGAACGTCATAACATTCTGTTTATGGCCAAAAGCATAGGCTCGAGACTTGCAGGAGGGCGCCCTTGCCGCCGGTTAAGTAAAATATAATATATATATTTTTAACTTCACGCTGTATCACGCTAATGGCGTGGTAGGCAAAGGAAACCTGGGAGCCTAGTGTTAAGATACTACGTTCCCCACTTTCCACCGAATTATTGAGACATAGCGTGTTGAGAAGTATAGCATAGCGTGTAGCGGAAATGAAAATATAAAAATATTTCATTTCCGAAGGAATCAAGTCCACACCCGTCGTGTTTCCAGTTGCTTGTTTGTGTCACTGCGCCACAACGGCCTCAAACCTATATCACAGTATACATTTAATAAAATAATGTAGTAAAACATTTATATTTTTATATTTATTCATAATGAAGCCTAAAAATGATGTTATTAATGTTACAATAACGGTAACTATTTTGAAAATATATTATAGCAATTATTTCTATACAGTTTGCTTGTAAAATATTTAAGGCGTTATAATTTAATAATGTTGTTTTCGTAATAATTAAACTTTCCTTCCTTAATTATTATTATTAAATATATTAAAATTTCGATATGTATATGATATTATTTTATATCTTATAAATTCTTACAATAAAATATGCTTCATAATATTATGTGATACGGAACGTACTTATGATAACCGGATAAGTATTAATGGTTAGGTTGGTAACAAAGTTTCTAGAAACATACAGAAAATGCAATGATGTTGCCATATTAATAATAATTCCCTAAGCAGTGTCCCAGCAAAAATAAACACTGAGCAAGCCAATTATTAATGTGGTTATAACATACAATTTAACAAGAAACCTCATGAACAATTTAATACATCAAAATAGTTTCAAAATACTAATTACAGGCCATTAAGGTTTTACAGTACAGTTTTAGTTTTAGGGGCACGATATAAAGGTACTTCATTGTCTCCAACAGATTGGTTTGGTAAATAATGAAAAAAATAATGAGATTCTTATAAAATGATTACTATAATAATTCAAACCATTTAAAGGTACAAAATTGGTAACGAGCCTATTCATCATAGCAACACTCCTAATGTCATTCAAACTGGCACTGCCATTGACTTAATAAACTTACGACGTTTCTCGAATAGTATAGTTACATAGGATTGAAAGCGACGACAAATTATCGAACACTTCTGTAATACTGCTGAATTCTTCATTCATTTAACTAAACATAAGTGTAATAGAGCTTAGAACACTTTGTTTGTAAGTAGTTAATACAGAAAATAATAATATAGTGCGCTAATCTTAGAATCCTTGAACATTAGATCCGAAAAACGCGGATCATTCGGCACCTCGTGTTAACGTTTTGTGGTGAAAATGGCCAAATGGGGAGAAGGAGACCCTCGCTGGATAGTCGAGGAACGTCCTGACGCAACTAACGTAAATAATTGGCACTGGACGGAGAAAAACGCTGGCCCTTGGTCGAAAGATCGGCTAAAAGAATTATTGACTAATTTAAAAATAGTTCAAAATGGAATAGATTGTAAGATTAGCGAAGTAGAAAAAATAGATGGTGAAGCTACAGCGAATAATAGAAAAGGAAAACTAATATTTTTCTATGAGTGGGATATTAAATTGAAGTGGGAGGGTATGTTGGCCGGCGGTAAGGATAAGGTGAATGGAGAAATACATATTCCAAATCTATCAGAGGAAAATGATGTCAGTGAAGTTGATGTAAGTAAAATATCCTGGCCAAAAAAACAATTAATTTTATTCATTCAATGATGTCTCATTTAAAAGTTCTAATTTTGACATAAATATTATTTATTTTAAAATTCATGGACTTATTTTAGGTATTGTCAATGTCACAAATTACAATTGGAGTAGAGCCAATAGTATTAGACTGTTATAACTCAACTGTTTATGTTCTTAATTTTTTTCTTACAGCCCCACATTTGTTGTGTACATGGTAGGCAGAGGAAACATAGTGTTAAAATATTTACTTCTTTTATATTCTGCTCAACTTTTTAAATATTGTATGTCATTGTATTTTAAAAAAAAATAATAAGTTTTTTTTTTTTTTTTTTTTTTTTTTTTTTTTTTTTTTTTTAATATATTATATCATGCAATCAGTCT
Organism: Heliconius himera; assembly: GCA_021202915.1. Classification (NCBI taxonomy): domain Eukaryota; kingdom Metazoa; phylum Arthropoda; class Insecta; order Lepidoptera; family Nymphalidae; genus Heliconius; species Heliconius himera. The sequence goes on from JAJHJA010000046.1 coordinate 2,183,658, forward strand.
TTCTGACTATGAGCAGATGTGTTTGGAGTTGGTTATCAGTGTAGAGATGATCCCCAGCAGGAACATCTTCTATATTTATATTGACTTGGTACTCAGTCAGTGTTGCCAAGATTCAATGTTCTGCGTCGTTTAAGACGATTTAGCAGATCAGGTAAGGTAAGCTGGACAGCGAGCTGATTGGGATGGCGGTCCAGTCTTAGTTTGTATTTGCCTGCAAATGTCTTAATTTCCTCTCGCACTGTGGGCATCTCTAGGTATTCATGAATTTCATTATTTCGAATGAACCAAGGTGCGTTACTGATTTGCTTCAGTATGTAGTTCTGGGCAGTTTGAATTTTTTTTATGTTGGAATCGCATGTGGCTCCCCAAACTTGAATACCATGTGTCCAGACTGGTTTTATGATGGTTTTGTAAATAAGTAGCTTGTTATCCAACCTTAGTTTTGCGTTTCTGCCAAGTAGCCAGTATAAACCTTTGTACTTTAGGTTAATTTCTTTGCGTTTTGTTTCAATGTGTTTTCGCCATGTTAATCTGCGGTCCAAGTGTAATCCAAGGTATTTCACTGTTTCGCTTTGAGGCAGTACCTTACCACCCAAGTTTACTGAAGGACAAGTTTCCCTTCGCAGTGTGAACGTTACTTGCACCGATTTGTTAGCACTAACTTTGATTCTCCATTTGTTAAACCAGTCATTTATTTGGGAGATGCTTTCTTGAAGTTTCACAGAAGCATCTGTGGAATCTTTACTAGAGGCTAATATGGCAGTGTCGTCGGCATAGGTTGCATATGTGACTCCGTGTATCTGCGGCAGATCTGATGTGAATATTGAGTATAGCACTGGCCCAAGTACAGATCCTTGTGGCACTCCAGCTGTTATCTCATGGAAGCCTGATGTGCAGTCATCTTCTTTTACTTGAAATATCCTATCCGTGAGGTAAGATTTCAGTATATTATAGAAGCTATGGGGTAAGAGTGACTTTATCTTATAAAGCAAGCCCTTGTGCCACACGCGGTCAAAGGCTTGTTGGACGTCAAGGAATGCTGAGGAGCAATATTCCTTTCGCTCAAGACTATCGCTGATATGTCTGCACACTCTGTGTATTTGTTCAATTGTACCATGTTCAGCTCTGAACCCAAATTGATGGTCTGGGATTACACTGTTTTCGTTCATAGCGCTTATAAGTCTTCTCAGTAGTATCTTCTCAAAAACTTTAGATACGATGGGTAATAGGCTGATTGGTCTGTAGGATGCAAGTTGATGTGGTGGTTTACCAGACTTGTGGATCATGGTTATTTGGGAAACCTTCCACAGGGCAGGATAGTAGGCGACTCTAATGATACAATTGAACAGTGCAGTCAGATATACTATTGCTTTACGTGGCAGTTCCGACAGGACTTTCTTATCAACAAGATCAAACCCTGGAGCTTTCTTGCTTTCTAGTTGTCTGATGGTTCTTATTACTTCGGCTGGTGTCGTAGCGTTTAGAGGAATGTCAAGTTGAAAGGGTTGTTGTAAGACATTATCTATATCGGCTTCATTTGAACCAGGAGCAGCTTCGTTAGGAACAAACACTTTAGCCAGGTGCAATGCGAAGGCTTCAGCTTTTTCCTGTTTGGTTCTAGCCCATTTGTTTACTTCCAAACGGAGTGGGGGCTTAGGGTTTAGTGGTTGATTTACGTACTTGCGCGCCTTCCACAGTGAATAATCAGTGCTACTAGTGGCGGTTAAAGACGATAGCAGTGCCTCAACTGATGAATTTTCCATTTCTTTTATAGTAAGTTTAAGGATTTTACTATAATTATTAAACGCTCTTTTATCATCTCGGTGCCGGCTATTGTGCCATACTCTGCGTAGTCTTCTTTTTTCCAGAATCATATCTCTAATCTCAAATGGAACAGGGTTTTGTCTCATACTTCTAGCAATTGTTGCTTCTGTACTCTGCCAGCAAGCCATTTGAATTGAGGTTGTAAAGGCCATAACTGCGTCATCAATTTCATCTTCATTCTTGAGAGATATTTGTAGTTGTAAGGAATCATCAACAAGGGCTCGAAATAATTCCCAGTTGGTTTTATTACTGTACAACCTCAATTTTCTTTGCTTCTCTAGTACATTAACACTGATTGTTAGAATGACAGGAATGTGATTGGAAGATCCATCTAAGCAGGATTCAATGTGGTAGAAGTATCGAGAAAGTCCTTTCATTATAAAGAAGTCCAAGACATCAGGCAACTTGCTTGTGTCGGTAGGCCAGTGGGTGGGTTCTGGCGTGGCAATCGTTGTTAGATTGTTCTTATCAACACATTTTTTGAGTTCTCTGCCTCTAGTAGTAATCAGTCTCGATCCCCAATGTACATGCTTAGAGTTCCAGTCTCCTCCAGCTATAAATCGAGGTCCATGACTTTTGATGTATGCTGTGAACTGCTCTTCTTTTATCTTATGTTTTGGTGGACAATAGACTGATGACACATTGAAATGACCGTTCTTATCTTTTATATTTACTGAGGTAGCCTGGATAAACTCTGTACTATACTGTGGCAGCTCATAGTGTTCGATCGAGGATCTAATTATTACAGCAGTGCCCCCATGTGCCGTACCATCAGGGTGGTTTGTCGTATATATATTATAACCTTTCATATTCAATTGGCTACTGTTAGTGAAATGAGTTTCTGAAATAAGAAGTATATCAAGTTGGTGTGTTTTTAATAAAATCTCAACTTCATGTTTGTTGGGCGAAAGACCATTTGCGTTCCAGGTTGCTATTTTAATTTGATTTATTTTGATGACAGTTTATTAACAAGTGTTGTCAAGAGCCCCAACATGGTGCTCATTTGTTGTAATATAATATCAATTTTTTCAGACTGTTTTATAAATATTTGTTCTATTCGGTCATATGTTGGATGTTGGTCAGTTTCTTGGCTGGGTCGTAGGTTATAGGTCTTTATGGGGTCTTTTAAGGCTTCACTGTATCTTTTTGTTATATTAATGTTGTTGGTTATTACATCATTTTCTTCCTTCTCTCTAGCGTTGAGGTTTTTAAGAGGCTGTGATTGGGGTTCGGTTCTCCTTGGTACTGTTCTCTTTGATGTCTTTCTTGTAAGGATTTCCTTATAGACCTCACAACCTTTATAATTTGAGGGATGTGGACCAAAACATAGTGCGCATGTTGCTGGAGTGGAACGATCAACTTTAGGGCAGTGTTTGGTAATGTGAGATTCTGCACACTTCAGACATCGAGGTGGTCTCATGCAATAGTTTTTGGTGTGACCATATTGTTGGCACCTTTGACATTGTACAATAGTGTTTCTTTTCTTTGGTTCTTCTATGGTGACAATTTGGTGATAAATACACCTAACTTCTTTTGCAGCTTTGTTTTGAGGTCCAGGTTGCAGATTTACAAAAAATGTAGATGTAGGCTTTTTATCAGGTCCATACCTTGCATTAATGATTTCACCAAGTACAGTGTTTCCAGTTTCTTCAAAAGCACTTTTTATAGCCTGGTGTGGAGTTGTGTGGTGCAGATTTTTGATAACTAGTCTGCAGTTTCTATCCTCTTTTCTGTTGAAGGTATGGCCGATCAGACCCTTTTCTCGAACCGCTGTGATGAGTTTTTTATATGCTTCTACATCTTCACACATGATCCTGATTTGAGTTTTGTTCACTATCCTGTATTTAAATGTTTCCTTTTTTGTTGCCGTTTCTAAGAAATCTGTCAGTTTATTTAAGTCTCCTATTCCATATAGTATAATAGGAGGAGGTTTACTGGGTTTCTTTTCTTTAGGGTTTTCAGCTTCTTGGGTAAGGGGTAATCCATCAAACATGTTAGAGGTAGGAGTGATTTCAGGAGACTGTGAATCACGTAGCTTTCTCTTCTTCTTTAGATTGACTGGAACTTTCTGCCAGTCTGGCAAGCCCGTTGATTTTTTGACTTCTAGAGATACTTCGGGAGTTTTCTTCTCCTTATTTGTGCTGGACTTGGGACTTCCAGTTGAGAAACTCCTTGATCTAGTGAACAGACTTGGGTGAAACGCTTGCTGCATATATTTCTTACTTTGACCAGTAGCATTTACTGACACGGGGGCCTGGGTATCCACCCTCGTGGAGTCTTCGGTAACATATTTCACACCTTCCAGCCCGGATACTGGAGGGCGCCGGGAGTTAGCCGGGTTGCATGACAAATCACAATCACTTTCATCTGACATTTTCATATTAAAAAAGGGGTTGGGAGAATGACTCAACAGTACTTTCCCAAGGTGCTATTGTCACAATTTTTGAGGAGTATTTAGTTCCTCATGGCCTGTGGCTGCCAGTTACTAGAGGACAGGTTAATTACCGCCGCCTGTAACTCGGCGTTGTTGCTCGTTTTGCACCACCCAGGGGGTACGTGTAGGGTGGATCTAGGAAAAGGTGGTAAATCCTACGGACGCGAGCAACTTCACCCCCCAAAAAAATAATAAGTTAATAAACAAAAGTGTATAGTATATATTTTTAATGAAACTATTTTTTTTAAGAATAAGATGAATCTTTATTCCGTTTCCTGTAAACCTTATATTTTGAATATATGTAGGGACCATTGAGATATTTTTATTATAAAATATGTATATTTTAGAAGTTTGCTATATTAAACAAAAAACTAAATATACAGTTCCTATGTCATACAGATGACTGTCACTATAAAAGGCACTGGTGATGAAGCCCAAAGAGTAAAAGCATTCATGCATAACAAGGGCAAAGACGAAATCCGTAAACAATTAAATGAATATATAAGAAGTCTTAAGGAAGAATTCTCGAAAGGCTTAATTCTACCCAAGAAAGGTGAAGCTCCGAAGCCTGATAATGTATCAACAATCACAAGTGGTTTTAATAAGAAAATAAACATGGAGCCTGTTGTTTCTAATCAGAATAAACAAATTGGATTAAAATTAGATACAAAATCTATTGAATTATCGGAAAGTTTTCAATGTAGGGCCCATGAGTTTTATGATGCAATGACTAGAATAGAAATGGTAACAGCCTTTACTCAAGGACATGTGAAAATGGAGGCAGAAAAAGGTGGGAAATTTTCTTTATTCGGTGGTAATGTGAGAGGGGAATTTAGAGAATTGATACCAGGCAAAAAGATAGTTCAGTTATGGAGATACAAGCAGTGGCCTGATCAACATTTTTCCGAAGTCACATTTAATATTGAAGAAAAGGTGTGTATATTTTTTTAGCTTTGTATTGTATCTTGCATATAGTAGGGCTGGCAATGAGAAGTAGTGTCAAGACACTTTGTTCTCTACTTTTCACTTCCATTGGAAGCATTGTATGATGATTACTGTATAAATAAACATAGTTCATTCCCTTGAGTGGGGATTGAACCCACAAACATAGCAGTTACAGTCAATTTCTGCCCTGCTATGCCACTCTGCCACAATGCCTCTTATTTATTTCTATGTGTATATTATTTTATTTTGTACCATCATTTCTTTAGATCCATATTGTTTTCTGTTTAAAAACGTTATTTTGTACTATTATAATATTCCATATTTAGCAAAATCTGGGTTTTGTATGTACTTTTATCATGGTGGTTTGCACACCACTTCCATAAGAAGTGGTTAAAAGAATGTGATAAACAATAACAAATTGGGTTATTGTTGCAATTGTATACATAGTTTATATGGAATTTAATAAAACGTATATATGTCAAAAATTATAAATATATTAATATCTTAAATACTTTTTTTAAAAAATATAAATAAATTTATAATTTTTATTTGTGACATCAATTATATAAGTAGAATTTAAGATCAATCAAACAGTGATATTATTAATCTATTTGTTATGTAAGATTTTTATATAATACAAAATATGTAGCAGTGAGTACAGAAAGGAATGTCTTAATTCTAACGCTCCCAGTCTAAGGACCGTAATTATAAACTGCTTTCAATTCTGAGATTCATCTTGAGATACTTTTTCCGTTTGCACACGAATTAAAATGGCTTCTCAAGATCAGTGTCAGAGTCAAGGGTGGTATATAAATATGGACCAAATACATACTGAATTTACGCAGCGTCATCTTATCAGTGACACCTGCTGTTTACGAGATTCAGCATGAAGTTGATTTTTAAGCTGTAATTTAACAATAAGCTTGATTACATTTTCTTTTCCTCTTTCGTTTATTTTTTAATGTGCAATAAATTAATATAATGTTACTTACTTACATATATAATAAAACAAATATTTTTGTCAATTTCCAGGATGATCACACTCTAGTGACTCTAAAACAGGATCTCGTCCCATCATCAGAAGTGGATCAGACCAGGGACAATTGGAAACGGTACTACTTCGACAGTATCAAGCGTGCATTTGGATTTGGTGCTTTCCTGTGATTATTTTTTTGGCTGTACGAATTAGGTGATTGTTTTTTTGTATTCATATGTTACTACCAATCTCAGTTCAAATTGTTTAAACAAAAGGACTTTACATACATCATATCATATTGAATTATTTCGAAACTGGATGACTATTTCATATTAATAGTCTCTGGGAAAAGCAGGACATAAAACAAATATAAATTACAGTAAATTTTTATTACTTTTTTATTTATTGTGTGATAGATATATATATTTTTTTTAAATGGAAAAATGTCTCTATATTTATAACTATGATTTGTTTGGTTTACTTTGTATCTCTGAGGCAGTTCAGTCTTCAGAGTTTATTTCTGTAATACTGTATAGTAGAAGCCTTGCCTGTTCCGCGGGATATTTAATTTTTAAACTAAAATTCGGGACGTCAGTTAAATCGTTGAGGCCAGTCGTAGGCGCAGGGGCACTAAATGTGACTGCAAACGCGAAAAGTGGGTGTTTCGATCCTATTCGAGGATATGAAATATTTTATTTTTCCATTTTCTTCGCCCTGGTGTCGAGGCAAACAGCTTCTTTGAGTTCCGCCACTCAACAAACAATGTCTCCAGAATCCGACGAAAAATGGGAATGGAGTGTTTCAACAGTAGATTCTCTGTCTATCCTGCTGTGTGCGGGATACAGAGTAATGCTGAAAAAAAACTGCTACCAAAATCTCAGGCGTGATTCATTGGTTAAATTTTATATATTATACAAAATTACAAATTTAGACCAGCCCAGGAGCACAAGCGTTTGAAAATAAATGTCACAGGTTGTGGGTTCGATTCCCACTCGAGGAAATGACGTTACAATACTTTTAAGTCCTCACTCTGTTAACGAGTGCTATGCTATGTGTAGGATATAGAGTGAAGCAAAAAAAGAAATGTAGGAATTCTTTAATTACATCTACCTGTAATAGCCATTCTGATCCAGTTGGATAAACCCTCAGTCAAATCCACAACATATTTGCAATCAAATGCAAAAGTTGTAGATTCAATATCCACTAAGGGGAATGAAAGTTTCTCTCTGGTATTAAAGAAAGTTAACTTTTGTTATTTAAAATAAGAATGTAATATGTACATTGTTTTCTTTTTTCAGATTTTTTCCACCAGTGCTTGAAGATACCATCAATTTTTTACAAAAATATATCTGTGATGTATGCAGAACTAAACTAAAGGCTTGCTTGAGTTAGTTAATGTGAAACATGATAAAATAACTGAGCACCGTTCACGCTTAGCTCTATTATAATGTATTGAAAACAATTTAATTTATGGTTTACCAATAAATTGTGTTAGGAATTAGTTTGTGTTTTATTTTTTTATTAATTTTGATATAAATTATATTTTTATTAAAGTAAATTGGTAATACGACAAGCTTTATTCAATATATGTAGATGTGGAGACATGAATTGTTTTCATTATTGGGGCGGGAAATGGAAAAACGCGAAGCTGCTTTTTCCGTGAATCCCCTTTGAATTATGACAATAAACAGATATGGTTGCCGGTTGTATCCGTAATTGGGATATATTGAGTCCAACTATTATTATTCAAACATCTACGTCTTCATCTACTTCAATGGTTTTGGAAAAAAAAATAAAGACTCCTAGGGATATCGTTGGACTGTAGAATAAAATTACCGTCACCAGATCTTATTAATATTAGATTATATTATTATTTTTAAACTAGATTTTTGTAGTTGTTCCAGGACACGTCCAATCGTATCTTCACAAGAGTCAACAAATCTTGGGACGAATTTGAGAAATACTAATTAATTTGTGAATTAATAAGGTACTACACAAAATAGCATTTTAAGATTAAGTATCCTCGTGATACCAGAGAGACCCACCCGAGCCTGGTTATGATGAATGAGAAAATTTATGAACGCGAAATGCCATCTAGTATAATGTTAAGACTTAATGATAATACTGCAACGCCATCTAGGAAACAATTAAGAAAATATTATTATAGTAAAGTAGGAAACATTAACAAAACTATATAGAAAATTAAGTTTATACTTATCTAATCTTTTACCTTTGTAAAAGTTTTGTAAAATATGAATGACTCACATTATAAATGAATATACTACTACCATATTTATTATGTGATCTATTAAATATAAAAAGTTATTTCATTAATCGTCTTCACCAGCCATGACTCTGGTGGGATGGTGGATACTTCATAATATACACGGACCAGTGGCGTTGAAAACAATTTAGGCTAATAATGAGATGATGGCGGCTTGCGCGCGGCATTCTAGTGTATAGATTCAATGAGAATGGATGTGGAGGAGGCTATCTGCTTGTGGCTTTTATACCGCAAACTGCGCTGTCGGCATCGAAAGCAAAGATCATAATTGTTTCACCGTGTATTGAGCCAAAGACTTGCTTAACCTTTTAGGCTTGTGGCTTTATATCCCACACTAAGACTACACGAAGGTCGGTTTCTTAAGTATTTTATGATATCGATTGAATCCTTTAACTTTTTGTATGATTGGGTTGAAAAGGATTTGCAACCTACAGATGCATATCACCAAAAGAAAAATTGATAGGAACATTAATGTACAATTTCATAAATAACAATTAGTAAATCAATAGATATCTCCTCCTCCATTTTTGTAGCTCCGTGCGTCTGTCCGCCTCATACTGAACTGAATTGGTATATACATGACTGTAGATCTTAAACCGCGCGGCGCGGTACATGATATTGCTCGCTGTATGGCGGTGCGGCGTTGCGGCGTTTTAAAATTTATCTCTACAATCGAAGCTTATCGTGGCGCAGGGGCACAAGCGAGTGGCCGTAAACGCGACAGGTTGTAATTTCGATTCCCATTCGAGGAAATAAAAAAATTATCTAATATTTTCATTTCTTCGCTCTGATGTCGAGGTTAAGTGCGGCTTTGTATTCCACTCAGCACACAATGCCACCAGAATGCGACGGAAATTGGGAAACGGAGTGTTTGAACACTAGGCTCTCTCTGCCTATCCTACTACATGCGGGATACAGCGTGAAGCTGAACTCTAAATTGTGAGCTTACAATTTGACAATTCCTTTGAAATTTTACGAATAATTATCTTAGTCATATTACAACCTAATCAAATTTGGATAATATACAATCGATAAACATTCATAAATATCTTTATTGTTCTTAAAAACACTTAAAAATAAACAAAACGGTCGATCGCTAGCAAAATCATCGATGACATCGTCATTAGCGATCTCATAAAAACCTATGTAAGGCGGTTATTATTTTGGCTCAAGGATCGTTGTGCCTGAAGATTTGGATTAATCAAAACTAAATTAGGATAAACTTTCAGCAAACGCTATTTTCGAAGATACGAATAGAGACTGTAAAATGCAGAGCCTGGTTGTATCTTTTTTTTACTATGAGTTGTTAGTCACCAGAGACTTTTGTCGTCGTGTATTGTAGTTGTTGGTTTCTTTTTAAGATTTGAAGTAAACATTTATATTTTGAATGGTCTGCATTCCTTTTTGTCAATATTCGAGTCGTTGATCATGTTGTTTGCGGTGCAATTAATTGGTTACGTAACATTTTTATTGCCTCCTCATCTCCGTAGGAACTAGCCATCTTGATGTTGTGTTCCACTTTAACAGTCACGGAACCTGCCGGTAGCGTCTTCCTCGGCGACAGTGTAGAGGATGCATCCTGTTGTATGTCTTGTTTATATGCTAAGTCGTTAGTATCCATATTTATCTGTTCAAAAAATAGTACTCGTTACGTTAATGCTAATTTGACAACTTTTTGTTAAAAAAGAACACTTTAACTAATGAAAACAATTACTCTTCCACTTAATAATATGTGTAAATCTGTGATATGATGAAGATAGCACCTACTATATATATATGTATATATATATATATATAGTAATTTACAGAGAAATGTGTTGTTATTAATAAAACCCTGTATAATAATACTTATTTTAGTCGTCTATTACATACACACATAGGTTATCATCTGACCCGAGTTGTATGTAGACTAGAGATCAATATTTTATCAGTCGTTATTGTGCATTCACTTAGCGAGATCCACTATGCGGTTATTGTGCTCTCTTGTCTTACCACTGGTTCGTTTATTTTTATTTATTTATTAGAGATTGTTTTATATGCATATTACAGCTTCCCATCGCCCTCGTATTTCCTTTTGGAAATATTAAATATTGCATTTCCTCGAGCGGGAATCGAACCCACAACCACCCCGTTTACTGTCGCACGCTGGTGCCGATGCGCCACGACTGGTCTCAAGCCACTTTCCCTAAGATTACGTTAAAGGAACTGTAAATTATTTTAATATTTGTCTTTGTTTATTTTGCTGGATACATTCTTATCGTAAACTCCGTAGGTCATCATTACAAATATAACATTTAAAGATAATAATAACACAGGAAGATTTGATAATATTCTCAACTAAAATAAAAAAAAAGAAATAGTTTTTTTTTCCATCTTCGTGCTAGAAATCTAGTATTAAGACACTCCGTTCCCCATTTCTCGATGAATTTTCGTGACATTGTGAAACCACGTCGCACTTTGTCTTTTTTACCAGACCAAAAAAAAGAAAATAGAAATACTTTAGACTTTTTAATCTCTCGGGTCTACTGACCATAAGACGTGAGATATAGATTAAGTGAGAGTGAGATAAAACTAATTCTACCATATGATTAGAAAAATATACCTTTTTTTGGTAAATCACCATTAGGTTGAATAGACCAATAATTTTGTTATTAATATTTTTTTCTTATATATTTTATACGAAATAATTATAATTATATTACGAAGCTAAATCTAATGACTATTAATGATAGCAAACAAATCATTAACTGCAGCAATTATAATGAAGTTACACAACGCTTTGTTTGTATTATAATTAATGGTAGACAATACATTTTTGTATTTATTAGATTATGTAAGGGTGACATTTTGTAGACATGCAGTGTTATGACACTACTTTTTTCACTTTATATAAATCAAGTTTACGCTGTATCGTGTTGAGTGGCGCCGTATAGCGTGTTGAGTCGCGGTACTCAACGCCGCGCTTTGCCTTGACACCAGAGCGAAGATATGAAAATATAAACGTAAATAAATATTTCATTTCCTCGAGTGGGATCAAATCCACTACCTGTCGATTTCACAGTTACACTTTGTGCCTCTGCGCCACGACTGGTCTCTGCGTCACTTTATATATGACATGAAAATTTGAAAAAAAAAGATTATCTAAGATAATTATCTTATTATCTAAAATCAATTGAACGTCAAGCCGGCTCATCTTAGCAGAACTGCCTTTAGAATCGGCGGTAGAGTGGTTCCCGAAAGTTTTTGCAAAAGTTAATTTAAATAAATAATATTTTGTATTTGATAAATAGTTAATCCTTTTGACTTTTATCTTACTTTGTATTAATTAACATATAACATTATTTCTTCAAGGTGGTAGCGTGCGTCGCTTCTGGTAAATCATATTCAGGAAAAAAACAATTAGTAAGTATAATAGATTTTGATTATATTAATTTTTGTTAATATAAAATGTTACAAACTTTAATTTCGAGCATTAAGCTGGGTCATTGCTTGTACTGTCAGAGACATCCCAAGTCTCAACTGATGTTTATCTATCTATTTCTATCTAACCTACTCTATTCTATTTTAATCTACAATATTATAGATAGCATCATAATTTTTTCATATCAAAATGTTAATTTATACAAATATTATAAAATTGAGGCTAGTTGGTTGAACGAGCCAATCCGAAACTACTGGTTTCTTTTAAATAATATTCCCTTAACCTTCTCGATAAATATACAATTTAACACAAAAATAATATTTCAATGATAGTATTTTTTTCGATGTAACTTAGTTATTGCCACAAGCCACAAGTAAAGGCTAATCTCTTATATAATAAAAGAATAGAAAAATCTATTCTGTACATAAAACATAAAAAAATTATAATAAATATGAATAATAAATAATAATAGTTTGCTCTTATCAACTTTAATAGTGTCACAAATGGAGCTGTATAAACAGAAAATTGAACCCACTAAATGATCCAAGTTCTACCGACCTCACTAACTTATTATCCAATATGCCTGATGATTGGAAAACTGTAGCTAACAGAGCAGCGACTAAATGTAAGGAAAATAAACATAAAGGATATACAAATACTTGTCCGGGACAAGGAATGTTACATTGTCTTGTAACTGAGTTGAATAAGGTAAATTGAGTCTTAAATTAATATTTAATTGGCCCACATATGGAGGTTTGAGGCCAGTAGCGGCGTAGTGGCAAAATCATGAGACTGTAAGCGTGCTAGGTTGTGGGTTCGTCGATTCCCGCTCGAGGAAATGAAATATTTAATGTTTCAATTTAGTCGCTCTGGTATTAAGGACAAGCGCGGCGTTGCGCCCCTGCTGCGCTGCGACTGGCCTCCGATAAATTTTCTTTGAATAGATGAGGATGAATTGTAAAAAATATATTTTTTTATTAAAAAAAAATAAGTAAGAAGAAAGATTAATAATTAATTTATTTGATTTTTCAGAATTGCCCGGAAAAATATTCAATGAATAGTGATTTTTGTTCGCCACCATTGTCTCGGGCTTCACCGAATTCTACGTATATGTTTAGTCAGAGGTAAATGATACTATAAACTTATTATTATTACATACATTGATTCCGTTCCGTGCCTACTCAGGAGAAGAATTCATATATTTATTCTGGGAGACAAACCTCAGCATTGAGTTTTGCCATTTAACATGCAACATTCCGAAGATTGAATATTGTGAAGGGAACAGTGAGTGTCTTAATAAAATCAATAATAAAAAATCTGCTTCACGCTGTTTCTTGCACATAACTGGGTAGGTAGAGGATACCTAGTGTTAGGACACTCCATTTCCCCATTTCCCTCTAAATTCTGGAGGCATTGCGTGTTGAATAGCGGAACTCAATGAGGAGCCTGGACTTCAGCTTTACACAGATATTTTCGTGTAAATGTTGTTTTTTAAACTTTTCGGGGCAAATTTTGTGGTAAGTAAAATTTCTCGGGTGGGCACCAGACTATCATAGGGTGGGCTCGGCCCACTCGGCTCTCCCTTCGTACACCCATGCCCTGTGCAACGCCAGAGGAGGTACAGGTGCATTGTCGTCCTTTAAGGTGGACATAGACGTGCTTTTTGAATTTACACCATTTTTGATTAGATCACAAGTGTGCTACTGTAAATGCGATTGTTTGTGAATTCTCACTCTGGGAAATGAAATATTAAATATTTTAATTTTCTCGCTTTGGTAACGGGGCAAAGCGCGGCGTTGAATTCCGCCACTTCATATGCAATGCCAGCAGAAATAAAATTTCTTATTGGGGACGAAGTATTACTCTACGTGCGGGATACAGCGTAAAACTATAAAAAAATGTAATTATAATACTTAGTTGCATATAATAGCATAATTGAGAGTTGTTGTGAATGGGCGGAAAGCGGCCAAATAATGGATCTCTCATTGGATTCTCCAGAAAAAATATATTGTTTTCATAGAAAATAATAATAATAAAAAATATAGTGAAAGTTATTTGTAAATAATAAAATTATTCTGACTTTTCAGTCGGTATGACAATTACGAAGACTACGTGGCGATAGAACAGCGACCTGAATGGTTTATGAGAAGCGTGAGTTTATACATACATACACATTCATAATATATTATGTAAAGAAAATAAACAAAGTAGAGTTTACAGCCTACTATGAGGAATGTATTATTTTCCTCCCGAGATACGAGATAGCGCGGCGTTGAATTCCACAACTCAACAATGTCTCAAAAATCAGGAGGAAAGTGGGGAATAGTGTCTAAATATTTCATGTTTTCGAGTGGGAATTGAACCCACAACCAGTCGCTCACAGTCACACGATTGTGCCCCCGCGCCACGACTGGCCGGATTTGAATATTGAAAGGACCATTTAATCTTTTTATAATTTGTAATTATTTATATTTTATTTTGTAATTACAGTATTTAAATAACAAATGCTGCGATGTACCACAGCTATTCAACAGCACGGTGTTAAACGAGTGCGATTTCGAAGAGATAATTCACTATCATAGCTATATTCCTCTTAAAAAATATTTGGAATACGATACTGATGTAGAGGCTACTGTACAGGTATTTTTTTTTTGTATTTTTTAAAATAATTGAGGCCTTTAATTTTCTTGAATAAATTTTCATTTAATTTTTTTAAATATTGAAATAGACTAATTGATTTTTATCAATTTATTATATATTTAAAAAAAAAATAAATCTTTATAATATTATATTATATTAACACTGCTTACAATTAACGTGGTTGTTGTGAATTTAATATATGATTAATTCTATTTACAGGAAACCAATAAAATAAATACTATTGAAGAAAACGATAAAAAGGAAGATCAAAATATAGAAGTAAGTATTAAATATTTCACAATAAAGAAATTTTAATTTAATAAAACTGCGGTTTAACTCCGTAGAGTGAACGCTAGTGATTCTTTCAGTATCAACTCAGTATCAGTGATTAGAATGAGAACAATAACGTAGTTTTTAAGAGAAGAAATATGTGGTAAGTTTCTACATACATATTATGAGCCTACTTAATTATGGATAACATTAATTATTAAACATAGAGCAGATGAGCCAGTCCATTAAAAAGAAGAGAAAGCAACTGAGGCTACCTATGTCTCTCCTCTTTTTGCGTGCGTAGTGTTTTAAGTAAGAAATCGTTATTTTCAATGTAATAATATAATAATTTATTGCCCAAATAAGACAAATATACCGTTCATTGTAATAATAAAAGATAAACTTTTAATGTGCAATGGCAGCTTTATCACTAAAAGCGATTACTTACGCGATCTAGTTAAATATTGGGCTTGTTATTTTCTTTTTAGTTTTATACAGACCTGTTTTATGATCTTTTATAGTAATTGAAGCAAACAGTCAACAAAAAATAAAGAATTAATTCTTATTTTCCAGGACTTGGATCCACTAGACTGTTGTATAGTAGACGAATTCATTCAACCAAAATGGCGCACAGATTGTGGTTTTAAATTAAAATGGGACGATATAAATAGATTATCTATATTTAATGAAAGTGATGTAACAACAACTACTACAGAAGCGACCTCTTTGAGAAATAAAGATGTCAAAATTGATCCACTACCGGTAATTTTAGAAAAACATTTTTTTACGCAGAACAAAAATGTTATTGTTAATAGCTGTATTAAGACAAATATTTGAAATGAAATTCAAAAATATAAGACGTAAATATTAATAATATGTAACGTAACTAGAAAAAATATATTCATAAAAAAGTAAAAAAATAAGATATATAAAAAAATAAAAAGAATTTCCCGTACCGGGAATCGAACCCGAGCCTCCTGGGTGAAAGCCAGGTATCCTAGCCACTAGACCATACGGGATGATGATGTTCAGTCAAAAATACTTGTTTTAATTTAAATTAGATCGTCACGACTGTAAGTCGTTGACGCTGTCTCTGACTGTAAAGACGTTAGTTGTGGGTTCGATTCCCACTCAGGGGAATAAAGTATTTTCCTTTCTTTGCTCTGCCTCTGGTAACAAGACAAAGAGTGACGTTAAGTTTTGTATGTCAGAATTTTATATTTCTTATGAGCGACACGCTCCTCCCTTATATATGAATATGTAGAAGGAATTTAGTGTTCAGATGCTTCGATCCCCACGCCGGCCCATATATCTTATTTTTTGTTAAAATTCTTACATTTATTTGTTGAGATTTTTAAAAATATGACTCTACACTTATAAAAGGTATTCGTTTCTATATTTATAAAAAAAGGTATCCGTTTCTATGTAAATTCAATATTCATATCGACTATGTAGATATGTGTATTTAGATGTTTGAAATGTATTGAATTGTTATTGTGTAGAGTCAAGAAAACTTCTTGTAGAGAAATATGTTTTTTAAACGACACATAGATGGCGCTGATTTAAAATGTAATTTTTGATAGAAACAAGGAAAATGTTTTTTTTAACATTTGAAAGACTTCTTACCATGCTTTACTTCTTAACAAATGTTTTTATAAGTATGATGAACTTAATTTTTAAAAAAGTAAAATTTGTATTTTTCAAAATGTATCAATATCAATGCACAGTGTCGTGTTCCGCCACTGAACACGTAACGTCTCGAAATTCGGCCGATGAGAGGGGAGTGTTTTGAACACTAGATTCCTACTTCCTTTTGCTACGTGCGGGAACCGGAATGGATACAGGGTGAAGCTAAAATAATATTTGAAAATCGGTCTTATCTAGTTTATACTTACTATATATTTATATCTAATAATTATAAATAACATGACGTTATTTTCAGTGTGACAAACAAATTTGTATATTTGGCAAATTAAATATAACAAACGACGGTGTAATCGATAAAGATGCGTTCTCGAGATTATTAGACACGATGACACACAGACATACACAATGGACGAGTGCTAAAGCCAAAGTAGTGACACAGTGTTTGAACAAACCTCTATTAGGATATGAAGAAGAATGCGAAATTAACAGGATTTTGGCGTGTACTTATGATATTCTTACTGAGGTAAGTTATTAATTTGCTGTTTTTTAGATTTTACAGAACGGAAATTAAAAAATTAAATAATACATCTCCCCGAGGGGGAATTGAACTCACAATTGTCGTTTACAGTAGCATGTGCCATTGCGTAATTGTTTTGAAGCAAATATATATTTATATACTATTCCGCCTATATTTATATACTTAAATAAAAGTGTCTAAAGTGAATTATTATATATATTGTTTTTGTAAGGATTTTTATATGTACTAGTAAAAAAAAATATTTGCTTTATTTCAGAACTGTCCAAACGCGAATAAAAATGATCCCTGCAAGTAAGTTATAATAATTCAGGTATTAAAAAATAATTTTGCTTTTTTATTTCTTTAAAAATTACTGTTATTTTTTCTAAATCAAAATAATATTTTTTGTATTTTCTTATAGGCATTCCACTTCAGTGCTCGACGGTTTGATTTGTCAAATAAGCTCTTCTAAGTATAGACCTGTAAGTAATATTTCTGTACTAAATACTAAAGAGTACTGAACAATGTGTTAATTATAAGTAATAGTAATAAACATGGGTATTTTCCAAATAACCGTTAACATTCTTTTTTTATTTTGTTGATACTTACTTAAATTATGGATATTTCACAAGATGCGAAATTATTCTTAATAATTTTATTTTTCTCCTTTACTTACTCTATTTATATTTATAATGTACTAGCTGTACCCGGCGCGCGTTGATACGCAACCAACTAAAATAAATTTGAAGGAAAGACATGATCAAATGCATAGCTTACGATTCTATTAAGAACTTACAGACAAACATTCTCTTTTATTTATAAAGATTTACATAGTAAAATTAGTTGAGTGAGTCAAAAGTTCAAAATCGTGCTTGCGTGAATCTACTGTTTTTATTGACGATCCAATGAACGCTACGCCTAGGAAGGGATCATTTCTAGTTAATCTAAAAAAATATATAAAATTATTACTTTCAGAGGCATCGTCGTCAATTCTGCAGTGTACCTGATTTTG
The DNA here is from genome assembly GCA_021202915.1 of Heliconius himera. Lineage (NCBI taxonomy): Eukaryota > Metazoa > Arthropoda > Insecta > Lepidoptera > Nymphalidae > Heliconius > Heliconius himera. Next base: position 2,201,628 of record JAJHJA010000046.1, read on the forward strand.
TAAGCGCAGAAGTGCGGGAGGAGTGTGGTGTCAATTTATTATATCAATTAGAATATGTTTCTGAACCACCAGTGAGAAGTAGCAAATGGCGCCCAGTTGTTAATGTAAGTAAATAGTAGAAAGAGGAAACGCCGACCTTCCTCGGCCGTCCTAAACTCGTCCGACTCAAACCCTTCTCTTCTTATTTCTCATAAGAAATATAGTTATTTGTATAAATATTACTACTATTGTTCTATGATAGAAAAAAATATATTTTCGGAACATTAATTTCTATCAATTAGAAAGCAAAAACGATCAAATGCATATGCAGCGCTGAGTTCTGCCACCCTGTAGCTTTAAAATGGTTGTAGAATTTAGAATGAAGTGATACAACACTTTGATATTGTAATTTAAAAATAATCTTCTGAATAATTTATTTATTTTTCAGTGTAAAGATCTCTCTCAACAAACAACATGTCTTCTAAACAAAATGAATGTTCTAAACAAATACGGGTTCATTGATCATTTCAAAATGCAAGACAGTATTTCGTTTTACGCTGAAGATTTTCCTTCAAGTTTACAAAACACGTACAAAAATGCTTTCAATAACGGCGTCTTATATCCACACGAGTGTAGTTCTACTAAGAAGCTTTTAAATGTCATTGATTCTATGATTAGGGTAAGTATTTTCTTTTATTTTTTTCACTTAACAGCAGAGGCAAAGGGAATCCGGGAACCTAGCATTGCCTAGCTCTAGAAAAAAAACACATAGAGATAGTGTCAAAAAGTTTACCTATCTAGTCTAGTCTAGTTTATCTATCTATATCTCTAAATGCTATATGTGGAAATAAATACACTCAAACATTTAATTTAAGTATAAATTTTTTAAATGTATAAAATTTAAACATTACCAAAAACTCAAAGCGGATTCCTTATTTCCAGAAATTAATACATTACTTCAAAATAATATCAATAATAATGTTATATAACTCAATTAATTATATATTTTTTTCAGACATGTCCATATTCACAACTGAAACAAGAACAAAAATGTTTGAAACTAATCACAAAAATTAAACAAGTCAAATCAACAGAAAGATATGAGCGTAACGTCGAACAGAACCTACCACTCAATATACCTCTTATAAATCCTCAAAAAACAACAAAAAGACCTCGTTCCTCATATAAAAGTAATTCTCTATACAATTTTGGTATATTCGGCGACGACAATATACCAGAAGTAAGTATAATTGATTTAAATAAATATGATAAAACGGAGAAAACGTTAGTACTTTTTCCTGTTTACGAAAATTATAAGAAACCGTTAGGTTTAAATTCACTTCATAATGATGGTATTTTTAGATCTTGAAATAAATATATGAAAAAGCAACAGTGTTTTATTTTTTTTTCAAGTATATACAATAGTTAAAGCTGAAATAAGTATGTTTCAGGGCAAAGCTTTATTATCTTGTCTTATCTTGTTGTATCGAATATTTTAAGTAAGTAGTTTTTAAGATAAATTAAAAATAAATAAGCTTCCCGCTGCATCCCGCACACTGCAGGGTAGGCAGAGGGAATCTACTGTTAAGACACTCGGTTCCCCACCTTCTACCGAATTCTGGAGGCATTGTGTGTTGAGTGGCAGAACTCAACGGCACGCTTTGCCTCGATACCAGAGCGAAGAAATGGAGATATAAGACAAATTATTAGTCAGTATAGTTTCATCATAAAATTTGTACTTTATATACGGCTTAACTCAACGAGAAATCGAAACAAGTTGGCAATGTTGCAAGATTTTTTTGATAATTTTCTTTTTAAACTGTACTAAAAACATTAAACTAGTGAATTACTAAAGTGAAAAATTTTACATAGACTTATGTATTATTTTTATATAATATTGATTAATATATAAAAAGAAAAAGCTTTGGAGATATTTTTATATTAAATAACATCTAGGTGAGAAGACAAGGTGTAAAAAAGACAAAAGTTCGAAGCAATATGTGTAATTTATTTAATAATCACTATATACTGTCACAGAGCTATTGTACTTAATAATACTTATCGCTATACAAAAATATGTTGAAGCTGCGAATTTATCAGTCTTTCCAATAGATGCTCGATTGATTCTCTATATATATACGGTGATTTGCATCAAAATCGATAAAGAAATTTAATTTTCATAATAAATATTAAAAACACGCTACATAATAGTTATATAAAACCACGCAATTTCGATTAAAATTTTTAAACATCATGTATTCATTTAAAATCTATAATTTAATAAATTAAAATAAAGCAAGACAATGGGCACGCGAGTTTAACTCAAAAAAATATTTTTAACAACAACAACTATAATTAAGCTATTTTTTTATGTTATAAAATACATAAAAATGTGCACTATTATAGAGGAATTCATATTATTAAATATCTGTATTTATGTATGTACCTATATTATTCATATAATTTCAGTTTTATGATTATTTTAAAATTCATCAATCTATCATTATACTATTCCGATTTTATTTAAGACATGTTTTCTGTTATATGTAGAAACGTATAATAATTTGAACGTAGAAGGACTTAAACCTAAGGCTTTTAAAAAACGACCGTTGCATTGGAATATTTCCAAGAGACGGGAACCCGCTACCTTAAAAAATTCTAAACATTTTGTTTTTAATATATGAAGTACTCTTTAATTAAAAGATTTTTTAAATTTAAAATGTGATTAAAGAAACCATTTCATTATGTGTAAATATAGTTTCCATACATTTTTAATAATATATTTATTTAAAGTTATTACAATTATTATTCTGTGTATTTTTAAACACTTCTGTTGTTCATTTTATTTTATTTCTTTTTGAAAGGTTCCAAAGACATTACTGTAATTTAATCGATATTTATTCGAGTCTATGAAAATATGAGCCTTAAAAATCTATAGATACAATAAATGAAATAACTTATTTACAGAAAATTTCATCACAAGGATTTTGCTAAAGTCTAGGAATTGAAAAGCTTAATATTATTTTGTAAAAAAATTAAAACAACCTTTTTTATATGCACTTAAAATATTATGAATGTGCCAGCACTAAAATTAAACCATACATACAAACAAACGTAAACAAAAATTAAGTAGTTAAAAAAATCGGGTAAAATTAAAATCTAATGTAATAAATTGCCTCGACTGAAATCGAATTTGCATTTATTGATATTACATGCTAAGAAAATTAAATAATGATCATACCATTTTAAATATATTTTAAAATATAATATAATCCAATACATGTTTTACAATGATTATAATTTAAATTAGGGATATAAATTTTTTGAATATTTTTTTTATAATTTTTTTTTGAAAAACACAAAACAAAACCTAAATGCAACAATCACAATTTACTAAACGTTATCTTCTACGCCATTTTAAAGGAACAATTGTTATAATACAGATTATAAAAATGATTATATAATACAAAATGGCGCTCATATAATGTCATGAGAGTATGAAACTAGTTCACCGAATATATTTTCAATATAATAAGTAGTTATTTATTAATTAACGTGTTAATTAATTATTATTTTACGTATTATTCAGGTTGTATAAATACTATTCTCTGTCAAATTAGGGCATATTTAGACTTATACTATCATAGTTTCTCATAGATCGTGTATCGCTATGTGTTCCTGTGTTGATTCTTGCTAAGATTTCTTGTTGTAATGCCTTTAAAGTCCTCATGGCTGATAGATCTGTTGATGGAGCTAGTAATAAAGCTCGTCTGGCGTGTGGTAAGGCGTCTGATGGTTTATTAAGAGCTAGTATAGCTCGTGCCATGGAGTAAGCGCATTCAAATGCGTTTGGACGTAAGACTGATGCTCGAGCTGCCAAGTCTAAAGCTTCTGTAGGTTCCTACAAAGGAAAATAATGGTTTAGTAATAAAAAGTATATTAATATTGATATTTAAAAACAAGGGCATAGCCTTCTCTCATAACACAAACAAATTTAGTAGCATGTCAAAAAAATATTTAACTTTTTCTACGACCAAATAATGGACTAAATTTATGAATTATTATATTTTTTAGTTTGTTAATATCTACTGTACAATAGATATACGCCGTTATCACGTATTTTGTTTCACTTCACTTCACAGTCCTATCTGATTAGAGTGTAAAATATGATATCACGTATTACGCACAGAATGTAGTCACTACAAAATTACTTGTGTTCATGACATAAAATACATTAAACATATAAGTAAAAAATGAATAGCAAAAAAGGCTTACATTAAGTTTTCGCTTGCATCTCGACCAATTCAAAAGTAAATTAGTCTTCAGCTGTACAAACGCAGATACATGTTCGTGTGGCAGTGGCTGCGTGGAGGGTGTCGTAAGGCCTTCGTCACTTATCAGAGGGTTCACCTTCTTTAGAGCATAGTGGTATCGGTGAGCGGCTTCCGAGGGACGATTCTTGCGATATAACATATTACCGTCTTCAAGCAACTTGTTCAAGAGTATTAGCCTGTGAAAATTATAGATTTATGGATTTTGGACGAATTTGATTAACCTCAAAGGTTTTTTTTTAAATTTGGAACAGAATTCTGAGTTCTAGAAGTCTAAAGTCTACTCACATAAATTCTGGTTTGCCTGATGCCATTACCCATGTAGTAGGGCCAAGTTTAGCCCCTTTCCTCAAAAAGCAATTCACTACCTGTAATAAAAAATACGGATAAATAAAATATAGAAATAAAAAACATATTTTTACATATTTTTAATTTATCGTGGTGTTTATGAACGTGGTGCGATTTTTATCCACGTCGTCGCCGTGCTGAGTTTAATTACCTTTACTTAATTAACATTTTAATCCCAAACTAAGATAAATAATAAACTTACTGGAATATTACGTTGTCCGATAGCTCTGTCTAAAGGCCTCAAGCCGCTGTGATCAACCCTTTCTAGAGAAGCTCCGCGTTCTAATAATAGCTCCACTAAATCAGCAGGACCGCCACACGCTAGACCTAATGCAGTTCTTCCATTGCCATCTGGTAGATCTATAAAAAGGCATAAATATATTTCTTAATTAATTTAAGACAGTGGACAACATCTGGCAGTAAATGAAATAGTTGTGTATCTGTTTCCACAGTGCGTAAGTAGGTGATTTTATTCAAATAAATAAAAATGAAGAGTGTTGATTTCGGTTCTGTCAAACCAAGCATAATTCTTAATATCGATATCGATCTTAAATTCTCAAATGATAATCCTAGATAAATATAAAATTAAGAGCTTACCAATAGTAGCTCCTTTATCTAATAGAACTTGTATTGTTGGTATTCTTGATCGTAGACTTGCCCAGCCCAATGCCGAAATGCCATCTCCGTCCACTGCATCTGGGTCGGCTCCTACAAAAAATATATATATTTGGGTTATGGACGATAAAAATAAAACAAGTATTTTAGGGCTTCTGGTTACCCTACTAAAATCGAAGTGGTATGAACCAAATTTAAAAAAAAATTAAATTATTAATATCAGAGGAGAGACAAATTTTTCTTTAAAGTGGTGTGTTAAGTTTTTTCACTAAATACGCAGGTTTTCACATTTAGAACGAAAAGCGGAAAGTGTCTTAATACTAAATCTCTCTGCCTACCTTGGTATAAGGAAGAAAAAGCGTAAAGTAAAAAAAATCTATTACTTACCATGAGCTAAAAGCATTTCAACCACATCAGAATGACCTTCGGCTGCCGCTAGTATCAATGGATTCTTGCCTCCTGAGCCCATTACATCAGCTCCTGAGTCAAGTAACCTCAACACCAATGCCGATCTTCCATTTTTAGAAGCTAATGCTAAAGGAGACATTTGTCTAGCATTTAGAGAATATGGAGTCGCACCTCGTATTAACAACGCATCAGCAATAGCTGCATTACCAGTTGAACAAGATGCTGTTAGAGCAGTCTCCCCTGTTACTGGGCAAATACCATCAGGCTGAAAGATAAGAGTTTTTTTTATAAATAACAGAAATAAATACTTATTGAGGATTTATATAAATTCGGGGCCAGTCGTAGCGCAGGGGCAAAAGTTCGTGACTGTAAACTCGAGGACTTTGATCCAAACATATGAAACGTTTTCAATTTTTCGCTCTGATGTCGACGCAAAACGTGGCATTGAGTTCCGCCACTCAAAATGAAATGCCTCCAGAATTCGTCGGAAAACGAGAAACTTCGCTCGTTCTTTCTACCAACCTTGCTGTGTGCGGGATACATCGTGAAGATGATTAATGTTACAAAATTTATGTATTTGCTAATGCTTAATGAATTTAAGCAATATGTTTTTTTTGAGCTACTTCGGAAACTTATACAAACTTGTAAAACTTTTTGTATAAGTTGTAAATCTTTTATTTTCCTGTTATAAAGCCATTCAAGTTTTATATTTATAGCAGTTTGTTACAAAAATAAATTAATAAAGCTTACAATTAACTCTGCAGTATCCAATAGATATTCGACAATATCTAAATGTCCGTTCTGTGCGGCTGCTATTAGCGCATGTCTTGATCCAGGAACTAATTGTTCAATATTTCCTTCTTCTATATCTAGAGAACTTCTGTCCTCTTTACCAGTTTGACATCCTAATAAATATATTACAGTATCACGGTGACCATTTTTGGCGGCGTGCACTAATGGCGTTTGTTCTGCTGTGTCAGAGTGGCTTAACGAAGCACCTAAAATATAAAAATATTTAGTAAAATTTGAATAAAATATTCGAATAAACCTTTTTTTGGTTTCAAGCTTTAATAAATATTTATAGCGTTGAGTAGTTAGCGCAATGTGACTAACATAGTGTGTTGACTGACAGAGTTCAACTTTGTGCTTTGTGTTTTCAGAGCAAGAAAACAAAAAAATATTCTGAACTTGAGCGCTTACAATAAAAAGATAGCCGAGTGTAGTTATATATTTTGAAAGATATATTAAATTACCTGACGCTATCAACATTCTAGCAACATCAGTGTGCCCTCTTTGACACGCCAAAGATAACGCTGAACATCCTTGAGAATTTGTCATTTCCAAATCAGCTCCAAATTCGATCAATAATCCCACCATCGAAATAATTCCCTGATACGCGTACATACATAATAAGGGGGCGCTCCCCAAACATTCTGTTACTTGATTTGGTGAACCCCCTGCTAATAGCATTAAACGTGAAACTTTCACATTTGGAGTGTAAATATTTCTTAAATTAGCAATAGCTTCACCAACATTAGCTGAGCTAGTTGCAACCAACATAGCTTGTAAATCTCTAGGACATAATCCTAATTGGGCCGGTCCCATATTTCTATACATATGAGCTTTCAAAATATGGTGTCCCAGTTCCATTGATTTTTCCGCATCTAAGGGAGCTTGTACTCGAGATAATCTAAAGGCTATGCCACAATGTCCCGCTCTCAAATCGCACAAAAATTTAGAACTTTCGTTGTCATCTCTACGTATTAACCATTCCCTGAATGACGGGTGAAAAAACATATAAGTATTGTCAATACGCTTCACAAGGAAATCGCTGAGGCTTTCAAATCTATGACAAAACTCTTCCCACGGTAAAAATGTATCTACTAATAGGGCATTAACTGAATAGTAAATTTCTACTAATGTCAAAGGATATAAGGCAGCTAAGCATACACTCAATATATGTGTTACTTTTTCAAATGATTGTACTGTGGGGAATCTTAAATTAAATTGAAGTAAAAATATTTGTGCCAAAGATATTGGTACGACTTTGTAGTTTGTTGATTTGACCACGATATGGCTTCTTTCTAATAGATCTAGTATCAGTTTCAAGAATAAAAACGATCCTTGGCTTAGATGAAGCACATATTGGGCGAATTTCAGGACCGAATTGTGTACGCCTTCAGTTTTTCCAGTTGAGCTTTTGATGTTTGTTTCTATTATAGGTGCTGCTTGGACTCGAGTGTTAAAGTATTCTAGTAAATCTTTATTAACGTTCTCTGATTCATCCAAGCTTAGTCTTGTATACGGCAGTTGTTTTGTTAGTTCTAGAAATTGAGTTCTGATTGTGGCCACAACTTTAAGCCATGTTGGCATTTCTGGAACATGTCTTATTAAAAACGATGCTATAGTATAGCCATGGTCGGGTCTATGATATTCAGCCTCACAAAGTCCATCGACGAGAATAATACTATTAGTTGAGTCTATGCTTCCGTTTTTCCTCAAAATAATCAGAGGTTCGATAATTCCTCTCATAAATGCTAGATCTGGATCCGCGATGCATTCTTTCAAGGACAGACAGGCTAACAGATGTGGTTCGCTTAGTAAATATTCTCGATAAGCTTGTAGTCTCGGAGCTTGACAAAGTTGAGCTGCCAGTGAATGTACGAATTCACCAACCAGACAAGTGCTATTATTGTCAGCCTGAGAAAAAATAATTGTTAGCATTTAATATATCTTGCGTACTTTAAGATAATAACAGAAATTTTAGAAATTAAAAATATAAAGTGCCATATTAAAATAATATTTTTCTTAGATGAATCCTTAAATAAACTTACTTGACAAAAATGGTAAGCAACAACTTGTGACGCTAGATGGGTGACCATTTCTGAAGATATCTCTTCAGGTAAAACCTCTCTAATATCAGATTGTTCCCTTAATTCTTCATATTCTAAGTTTCTTTTTCGCCCAAAGCAGGAATAGTCCACTAATTGTAGTATTAAGGCTGTTTTACCTGTTCCCGGGCAGCCTGTGATTAAAATACCTGAAAAATTGGCAGAAATTATTAGTAATAGTAATTCAGTAAATAATAAAAAAAATCAAATATCTGGATGCAAAATTACAATTTTACTTATAATATTTTTTTCCACTGCTAAACTAGTAAAAAATTATAAATAGTTATAAAGGCAATTTTGATAATCGTATATTCGTATTTTATGGCAGTCAAAGAAAGATTTTTCTTCCGGACTTTGAACTAAAAAACTGATTGCAAATCCAAAACAGAAAGATTATATTATAGTATTTTTTTCTAATATAAAGCATAGGCAAAGCCGCTGTTTCAGCTCGAATCTAGATACTTTCCGCGTCAAGGGACGGAACTCAACGCTGCACTTTTTCTACCAGAGCACGAGTCATAGAGATTACAATCAATTTATTAGCGAAAAGTCAAACTATTATATCACTTACCAGAGGAAGTGGAGTCTAAAGCTTTCTCCATGTCCCGCATTAACCACTGTCGTCCAGAGAATACATTTTCACTTTCACTTGAAGGCACTTCGAAGAACAATGGCCGCAATGTTAGTTGCGGTGCAGGGTGAACTGTGGAATTAGTGATAATAATTAATATTCAGTTAATATTTCTAACTCCATATAATATTAATTATTTTTCAGCTCTGTATCCCGCTTCTAACAGCGGTATAAAAAAATATTAGTAGACTATGATTCTACTCTATATTTTAAAAAATTACTGTCTTTATTTATTTAAGAAGTATAATTTAATATAATACCACACTTTTTTTGGTTGAATAAAAAAGTAAACCGGTTTATTGGGTCTATAAATGACTATATTGATGAATATAGTCTATCGTAAAAAAAAAATGATTTTTGAAGTTGGTAGTGTAGTGTATTATTAGTTTGGCTTCTGTCTAACAAAGTTTGTAAATTGCATGAATAAAACTGAAACTGAAAATATAACTTATGTAGCATTTTTGTTTAAAAATCGTGAATTTTATAGAAAAGAAGAAGATTAAAATATTATAACATTTACCTTTTTTAAGTTCAGACGAAGTCGTAGACTGCTTGCTGCTCACTCGAGCTGAGCGTCTCGCCGCCGTCTTCCTATTTTTAAAGAAGCCACTCGACATACGCGTGAGTTCCTCGCGCCCAGATTGTAATGCTGTAAAAATGTTTTAATTACTATAAAGAAATAATATCAATAAAATATATAAAAAAGTGTCTGAGTGATTAATTAAATAATTTTTTAATAGAAATTGTACTGAACATTTAATAACCATGCTTTGGTACTACTTTCATAGAATATTTTTTTACAAAATTATATGGAAGATAACTGAAAGGTTTAAAATGAAATATATACTTATTTAAACATTGTAATAATCCTACTTAAATATATTTAATAATTTTCCTACAACATTAATTACCTGTAACCGAATGCCTCCTACTTCCGGGACTTGACGACGAGCAGTTGCTGGCGGCAGACAAAGACATAGAAGCTAAAGATCCCAGTGAATCTCTCCCTAACGGCGTTGCTGCGTCCACTTCTGAGGAACCAGTCAGTGTTGATACCTAAAAATATACATAATTATATTAATATTACAATGAGGCCATCGGCACGGTGGCGTGTGATTGTCAATTATGTAATGCTAGTTCTTCTCTCTCTCTTGACCAGATTATGTGTCGAAAATTAGGCAAAAATTTTGGGAATGGAAGTGTCCTAACAATAGGTTCCCAGGTTCCCTCTACCTGCCCTGTTATGCTCTGTTCAAACAGCACAGTCATTTCCATATAAATATGTACAAGATATTACAAATTACAATCACGCCTTAATAGATATTTATATCGTTTTGGGTCATCTCACAACATCGCATGTTGGGTACAGTTACTTAGCATGCAGAGGGATGGGCGGGACGATGAGATAAAACGCAGAAACTGTCTGACATTGTTTAGAATATAATATATTTTATTATAAAGACTACTATGTATAAAGCTTAAAGAATCTTTTGAATGTATACTATTTAGGAAATTATCTAGTGTAAATGTTTACCCTAATATTAGAAGCCAAATTTTTAGTAATATTCTAAGTCCTGGATAGTATGTTTGTTTGTGCTTATCGTGCTTATCTCAGGAACTATTTTCGAATTGAAGAAATATTTTTATATTGGATATTGTCCGCTTACCGAGGAAGGTACGGTAAGTAAATCACGCTAATCGATTCAATATCGACCTATCGTCAGAGTTACTTCCAGCACTTGGAATATGTCAATAGGAGCATGCCGTTGTCGCAACTCTTGGCGAAGCCATAGGCAAAAGTCAGTTATATGCAGCCAAAGACGTGCAAATTTCACCACAACAGCTGTATTTCCATATTTATTTATCAGATAATAACAATAATGTCGAGGCTGTAACGGCATTTTGCCAAGATAGTTTGTTTTTCCCTATTAAACCTCATATCTTCTATACAAATTCATCTCGTGTATTGCGGTTAGAATTATTATTCTATCATCTGACGTTGTGTGTTATACATATTTAATGTTAATAGTATATATATTAAATAATAATAGTAATTGACAAAGTAGGCTTTTTAGCTTCACGCAGTATCCTGCACATAGCACTGTAAGCCTGTGAACCTAGTGTTAAGACACTTCGTTTATATTAAGAGGCCTTCGTTTCCCACGTTCAGCCGAATTTTGAAGGTATTGCGTGTTGAAAAGCGGAACTCAACGCCGCGCTTTGCCTAGTTACCAGAGCGAGGATATGAAAATATTAAATATTTCATTTCCTCGAATGGGAATCGAGTCCACGACATTTTTACTGGAACTGTGAAGCAGGGATTTTCCATTTTAAGTCTAATTATGACTAGTTTTCTTATACTTGGATATCTTTAGCATTATACATGAGAGAATGTAGTGTTAACTTATTCTGTTCAACTTTTTCTAGCTACTATGTGCCTTATATTCTTAAATTAATTATTTTAAATATGATATTCATTATACTAACTATACTTTGATACAGATACATTAAAAAGTGGTTAATTATTAAAATTAATAATAGTTACCGGACTAGTGTTGTGCGATGCTAGAGTATGCGCGTCCAACGAAGCTAGTGATGTGCAGCTATCCCTGGATTTTCGGGATCCACGTCGTTCTCCCAAAAGAAGTCCAAGACGCATGTAAAGATCATTCTGCCTCCTCGATTCGTAGCCTTGTTTGATATGACCACCTTCGTCATCTAGAAAAATATAATTTTTAGTTTAGTTTTGGATATTTACTCGGATATACATGCTACACACAAATACCATGCATTTGTTATATTTATTTTGGGTGATATACTGCTATATGTCGTCGTAATGTTATGAAAACTTGACAATTGCAATAAATATTGATTTTTTAAAGTATAATTGAAATTTTAGACCTTTTTAGGTTTATTTTATTTTATTTGATATATATTTAATCATCCCTTTTTATTTAATATTAAGTTGTCAAGACGTTGCGACGAGCAGTACAATAAAACATAAAAAGGCTTGTGAATATTGTATTATCTTTTGCTTCTGCAGTGCTAGTGTTGTGTACTTATAGTATATTTGTGCTCAACTTAAACAAAATGTGTGGGTGCTCAACCTTAAAAAAAAATTAAATTTATAGTTGTAACTTAATACTCTATAGTATTATACTTCAAAATAAAAGAATAAAAAACTATATTTTTTACTAAGGTACTTATAAAATATATGTATATTACATAAAAATGAAAACCACTACTCGACATTTATAAAACATCAAAGGCATGCCTTATTGTGTTCTCTAAAATTTCACATAAAAAATAATACTAAATAAACCAAAAAAACAAAACGGAAAATCCATGCATTTTTTTTTAAATAAAACACGTGAGAATTTTATAAAATCAATATAATAATAATTGATAGTCCTTTTAAAAAAAAAAAAGAAAAATGAAATTAATAAGAAAAAAAACAATAAAAAAAATGTCGTTCAATGACTTAAAAGCCTGTCATAATTTATATATTATTAAATATATTTTTTATATATACACACGCAATACCTAATGTTAATGTTGGTGTCGATTCATTAACCGTACTTGTTCCAAGAAGTCTCGTCTTTTTTTAATTGCTCTAATTATACTTATCTATGAAGTACTGGAAACTGAATATACAATTGAAGCTTAATCATTTCTCGTAAACGAAGATAAGCCATACATACATACTATTAAATATTAGTAATTTAGATATTCTTAATATTAAGCTGTATAGATAATTTTAGATCTATATAGATATGTGGATTGCTAAATTCAGGATGTAGTGCCGCAGTGTCTAGCTGTAAACGCGACGGTTGTGGGTTCGACTTCCACAGCTGCCATTTAACATGCAATGTCTCGAAAACTATTTTGATACTAGATTTCCTCTGTCTACCCTGCTATATGCGAGATATAGTGCTAAATAAAAAAAAGTAGGTTTAGATTTTCTCGTTGTCAGTTTCTGTATCTAAACGGAACGCGGCTGTTGTGACTTCAAATTTATTCTTTCTATTTTTTATAGATTTGCCTAATTTAAAATTATAATACGTACTTAGATAACGTAAAATATTAAATTTAATTTAGGTCGGTACAACCGTAATAGACCTTTATTTTAAAAGCTCAGATGATCTTGAATTTTGGGATGTAAAACGAGACGCGCACCTGTATGGGAACACAGTGGTTCCGCAAGGTTAATATGATATCTCAATAGTTATAAAGAAAGGGGTTAATATTAAAATAAGACTTTTTTGACAGGGTCTGTCTGTAAATGGTTGTGGGTTCGACGCTTATTCAAAGGATTGCTTATATTTTTAATTTACACTCGAGGAATAATTTATATGTATATTTCTTCGCGTTAGTAACGAGGCAAAGCGCGTTCAATTCCGATAAAGCTGGTGAACAAATTGTCTTAATAGCAACAGAGTACCGAATATTAGGTTCCTAGGTTCCCTCTGCCTACTACCCCATACGCGAGATACAGTGTGAAGCTAAAAAAAACATTCAGTAAGACTTGTATCATTTGCACTTTTACGTATATACATATATAGCATCAAGAGAAATTTAGCTACTAACATAATGCAACATTCATACATTATATTGTATAAACTACAACCTTATAATATACAAGGAGAGAGGACTTATCGTGACATTTGAGAAATGGCTCGCCCAATTTATGGTGCTCGTGAATACGTGAAATGTTCTCTCTCTCTAGTCATGATTCAAATTAAATACATAATTAAACTATAATTGTATGGGGAAAGTGCTTGGGAGGTTGTTTGTTTTGTAACATATTGTATATTATGTTAGGTACAAAGTAATTTAAGCAATAAAGCTTAAAAGCTCGTATCTATTCTGTATATATTTAATATTGTAAATCTGAAGAGTTTATTTGGATGAAGGCGCTGATCTCAGGAACTATTGGTTTGAATTAAAAAAAACGGCTTGAGAGCTTTAAAGAACATGATGTACAAATCTTAGTTGTTTTCGCATCACCAAGCAGGCGAAGCCGCAGGAAAAGTTTCAAGTTGTAATCCATACATATGTAGTAAGGCGGAGAGAATCCGGGAACAGTGTTAAGAACACTCCGTTTCCATTAAGACACTTCTGTTTTAACACTTTACCGACTTCGTATACGTAGTTTCTCTCCGCATACCCAGCCAAATGTGAGATTAACATTGAAGCTAAAAATATCTAGTTGATAGAAATGATTGTTTTTCTAAACAATCATTTCTATCAACTATCTATAGATAATAAGAATTCTTATTATCTGTGTTTATAGATTTTCTTAATCATGAAATATGACCTAATTATAAATAAAAATTAAAATAAAAAAATTAACCCACATGACCTCTTAGTAAATGGTAATATTTTATTGAAATTGTCAAGTATACGTGTTTAATACTAAATTAGGTGTGGCATGAAGTTAATAGAACATTAATATAATTTTACACTATTGTTGAACTCACGACTAGGCGTTATCGTTTGATATTTTACTTTAACATAACAATACACTCTCAGTAAAAGATAATTAAAATGAATTATTATTTAGAATAAAAATCAAATAAATCAGCTTCACGCTGTATTCCGCACACAGCAGGGTAGGCAGAGGGAACCTAGTGTTAAGACAGTCCGTTCCCCACTTTCCGCCAAATTCCGGAGGCATTGCGTGTTGAGTGGCGGAACTCAACGCCGCACTTTGCCTCGACCCCGAGCGAAGAAATGGAAATATAAATTTAAGTAAATATTTCATTTCCTCGAGTGGGGATTGAACCCACAACCAGTCGGTTTTACAGTCACACCTCGTGCCGCTGCGCCACGACTGGCCTCAGAAGATTCATTATTTAGAAGAGATATTAATATTTCAATTGACTTATATCACATATGAATAAGTTACTGTTATGCTTCTTTAAAAAAACTTTGGTAACAAGAAAAAGTTAAAATTCAGCGGAAAGTGGGGACTGAGTATCTCAACACTATGTTCCCTCCGACCTACCCTGCTATATGCGGGATACAGCGTGAAGATGAAAAGAAATTAAGTATTTTTTTACGTATTTACTCAGAGCATCAGTAGAAAAAATCTAGTTATTTCCGTTCTCCATTCATTTCAGAGACAATAATATAAAAGTTAAGTAAAAATAATAAAATATTATAAGCGTGCGTGAATTATATAACTGTAAAAAAAAACGGAAATGAGGTGGATTCGAACCTGACACTTAAGTTTATAAGCAAAAACCGCAGATTCTCCAAGTAATTTCGAGGGTTCGCCTTCAATTTATTCTAAGGATGTGGCCAACCACCTTAACAACTCCCACGTTATGTTATGAAAGAGATAATATAATGGGTTTCCTGGCAAAATTATGAAATGATATTTAAGGCATTTTTAATTCTATACGGTTTAGTTCCGGTCATTTTAAATTGTTTACTTTAATTTAATTAGAGGCCAGTCGTGGCGCAGTGGCATGAGGTGTGACTGTAAAACCGACTGGTTGTGAGTTCGATCCCCACTCGAAGAGATGAAGTATTTACTTAAATTTATATTTCCATTCGTTCGCTCTGATGTCGAGGTTAAGCGCGGCGTTGAGTTCTGCCACTCAGCACGCAATGCCTCCAGAATTCGGCAGAAAGTGGGGAACGGAGTGTCTTAACACTAGGTTCACACCCTCTGCCTATCCTGCTGTGTGCGGGATACAGCGTGAAGCTGATTTAATTTAATTTTTGATTTAATTTAATTATTCTTATTTAAAAGCGATGGATGTGTATACAAAGACTAGTATAGAAATACATAATATTTGTATACTAAATTAGGGCGGCAATTATGTACGGGATGCAATTTAACGTTATAAACAAATCAAATGTAATTGAATACATAAAAGCACGAAAATGAGCTGAAAATATAAAAGTGCAAGCGAAAATAATTATTTTTGGTTTATTTCTGAATCTGTAGATGCAAGCACATAAAAATCTCTTATATTAGCCTAATAAAGCATACTATATCTTAATTAGTTCGTGTAATGTTATGTAACATAATAGCGCTCACTCATGGGAAGTAGCCACCGTAACGGCCGGAATCACACCGTGACAGAGTGGTTGGTGGCCCGTATTATTTATGGGAAGGATTACTTTTTTTATTTAACGCATTATCTATGGCTGGATTGATAAAAGAAAAAAGCAAGATTTTCGATCATATTGTGTAATAGAATTTCAACTTTGTAGTTGTTTGGACTAGACAAAAATACGATAAAACATTAATTTAAGATTTTCAAATATATGTCGTATCCTATATGTATAAAAAAACTAATTTTAGTCAAAACGTTTGCACCGACATCATAATGCAATATACTTATTTTTTGTCAATCGGGTGCTTTACGTATAACAGGGAAGCAAGTAGAGCAAAGAAACCTAGTGTTCTTCTTCCCTCATTCTCCGTTCAATTTTAATAATATTCTTTTTTGAGTCGCTCAACGTTGAGCTTTGTTTTAACAGAACGGAGAAATGAAAATAATTTGTTCCTCTCTCAGGGGATTGAACTCACGACTATTTCGTTTACAGTTCCACTACACTACTACGGCATTAATTATGCAATATTTCCCATTATTCCTTAGATATTATACAAAACTATAAAGGCGTTTTATAAAAGTGTATACGGGACGGGTTCTATCAAGGTTCACGTCGATACGCTTGACGATGCCCATTGTTTTCAAAGGTCATAGAAAGTACTGCATCTGTCATTTAAATAGGGCTTTTAGCATTCTTTGAGAAATGGCCGTTACGTTTAGAATATTTATATCGCTATGTATTTTTTAATATAAATCAAAAGCTAAAGTTTGTAATATATGGCACACTTTCTGACCGTAAAGGCGGCAGTTCTGAGTTCGACTCCCTCTAGAGGAAATCCATTAATTTCATATCTTCGTTCTGGTAACAAGACAAAGCGGGATATTGACTTCTGCCACTTAACATAAAGTTTCTACAATAACTTCCTCTATACATTACTTAATTTCTTAAAAATTTATTATTTACCTTGTGGCCACGTTAACATATACAACTCACTTCTCGTACGTATCTGTTTAATGCATCAATAAAGCAATTGTACGATATCTGACCACTTAAATTTCACGGGTTACGAGGTCCTGTCACGTCTGTAACGTTGACGTGACACTTGTGGCTAAAAGAAATGTTTCACAACGACCGGTGAGAGATAACATGCAGGTTATATTACAAGCGAAAGCGAGCATTAAAATTTATGGAATTATTTTTTGTTTTAGATGTCAGCTATACGCTGTATCCCGCACGCAGCGGGGTAGGCAGAGGGAACCTAGTGTTAAGATACTCCGTTCCCCACTTTCTGTCGAATCCTGGAGGCATTGCATGTTGATCACTCAACGCCTCGCTTTGCTTCGAAACCAGAGCAAAGAAATGGATATATAAATTTAAGGAAAGATTTCATCTCCTCGAGTGGGGATCGAACCCACAACCAATCGGTTTTATAGTCACACTTTGTGCCCCTGCGCCACGACTGGACTTGTTTTAGATGTAATATGTAAATAAATTATATTGTTTACATAAAATAATTATTGAGGTTCTAATCGGGTTCATTGTAAATATTTTAATGAATATTATATACTGTTATTCAAGTAAGTACAATAAATTACAATAATTAAAGTATCCCAATTATGATAGCTTTTGATAGGACTAACGATATTGACGTTTTCATGGAACTTAACGATAAAAAAATAAATTATAATTGCCTATAAAATTATATTAAGTTACTTATACTTTTACTTTTGTGAAATAAGTAAATAATATAAAATAAATAAATAAAATCAGCTTCACGCTGTATCCCGCACACAGCAGGGTAGGCAGAGGGAACTCAGTGTTAAGACACTCCGTTCCCCACTTTCTGCCGAATTCTGGAGGCATTGCGTGTTGAGTGGCAGAACTCAACGCCGCGCTTAACCTCGACACCAGAGCGAAGAAATGGAAATATAAATTTAAGTAAATATTTCATCTCCTCGAGTGGGGATCGAACCCACAACCAGTCGGTTATTACAGTCACACCTCGTGCCGCTGCGCCACGACTGGCCTCAACGCCGTAAATAATATAAAAATAAAATATTTCATACATAATATACAATTAAGAAAACCAGAGGTTTGTAAGTGTTAAAACAATCGCTCCCTCATGCACCATACACACGTATAATACGTGCCTTGTTCTGATGCTATTATTCTTTGACCCTATGACTTTTCCCATTGACTCTATCCCGATTCTGGCGTGTGTGTTAACACGATATATCTAATATTATTATATAAGAAGTTTTAAGTTTTTATCTTTGTGAATAATATCGGTAATATCCATGGAGGTAAAGCGCGGTATTAAGTTCCGCCACTCAAAGTGAAATGCCTTCTAAATTCGGCGGAAAATGTGGAACGCAGTGTCTTACACTAGGTTCCCGCTGCCTACCTTGCTGTGTGCAGGATACAGCGTGAAGCTGATTTAATTTAGATTTTTTTATAATCCATTAATATAATAAAAAACGTTAAAAAATATTTTAATACATAAATTATAATTATCGTTAAATCAAATCATTTAGACACAGTATTGTCAATACAGTTATAAATTATTACAACGTAAAGTCAACATCATCAAAATCTGTCCTTTTATGTGTGATTTTGCAATAAACATCCAAATATATAAACTGTTACTTTTATTATAGTAATAATTTCTAAATTATTCATCATCTGATTATCATATATATAATAAGTTTGTTTGTATAAGGATATGATCAAACCAATATAGCTTTAATAACTTTTTGACAATATTAGATTGAAGGCGTCACTCACCTTGGTATAAACCAGAGCCCACACATCGCCCACTGTGCTATTGACCGACAATTTGTCAGATCATGTCAGATTAAATGTAAAGACTGATGGAAAGATTAAGTACGCGAATTATTATGAACAATAATATAGATATATATATATAGAATATATATAGAAGAAACCGTCGTGGCGCATGGCTGGCTGGGTTCTTACTATAAACGCGATGATTGCTCGTTCGACTCCCACTCGGGGGAATGATTCAATTTAAATTATTTTTATTTCTTAGCTCTAATAGACAAAGCGCGTCGTTGCGTTCTGCCATTCAAAATGAGATGTCTAAAAATTGGGCGGAAAGTGGAAACGGAGTTTCTTAACACTAGGTTCTTTCTGTCTACCGTGCTGTACGCAGAAAAAGACGTAAAGCTGAAAATGTGATTATATTAGAGATTAGTACATTGCTTGTTCTGTATAATGTAATTGCTTTTGTAGTCTCCCATATTTATAATAAATAATTTAAACATAATAATCACCCACGAGTGTGAATCGAATTCACAGTCACGTTTACAGTCCAAAAGTATCCCACTGCGCCACAGCGTCCTACCATATAATTACCAGGTTCAAAATATCTAAATGAAGCCTTGTACAGATTAAACAAACATTGTAACTAAGACCAACTTGTAAAGGGATTTAGAAAGGAACCTAGCACTAAGCGTAATACCCTCGAATGGGACGATGTACACGAGATAGATAAACTTGTTGGCGTACGGCAAAGGCTGCCGGTAATGTACGCATTATTCAATATTGTCATGGGAACTTTGCAATCAAATTTCGCCATCAGATGTTGTGAGAATATCTATGGATAAAATAACATGTAGGAGATTGAGGCCAGTCGTGCAAGCGTAAGCATGTGACTTTAAATGTGACAGGTTGGGGGTTCGATTTTCACTCGGGGAATTATTTTATATCGCCGAAAATTTTAAATATAATTATATTGACGGTTTTCATTCCTCTCGCTCTGGTAAAGAGGCAAAGCGCGGCGTTGAGTTTCGCTAATGATTGTGCAATGTCTCGAGAATACACTCCGTTCTCTACTTTCAATGTAAATATAAATTTTACGTCGCCCTTACAGTCACACTTTGAGCCTATGCGCCACGATTAGCCTTAAAAAAATCTTTATATTGAAAAATATTTACATTTGGCTCTTTAGTTAAATATCCTTAATTTATTATTTAAATCATGATTAGCGACTTAGTGAAAAATTCGATTGTCGGCGCGTACTAAAGATTATCATTTCATATGTTTATATTTGGCAGATCATATTTTGATTAATAAATCCAAAAAATGTTTAAGAAAGAAAGAAAAACGTAGGCGTACAGCAAGTACACCATAATTTTTAACGGAGTCGAGACAACTCTGTCTGTATACAATGGCCAAATCAAGGGCTTAAATCTCACACTGTATTGTGTGCATTTTAAATATTATAAACATATATTTTTTACTCAAATTTCTCTGTATATTTTTTAACTTAAATTCACCCAAATTCTTTATAAAATAGAAAATAAATATATTAGTAATTTTTATTATAAAAAATATATCATAACCAACGCTATACGAAATTATCATTAATAAGTTTCATTGTGTAAATTTAAATTTCTTCTAATCAATTTTACACGCATACATACATAGATCTGATCAAATCAGCCTTAATATGGTGTTATTTTTGTCATCAACACTGAATCGTCATTATTCGCCGCGTCTTCCTCTCAAGTTCAATTAGAAACCTCTAGTCATTGGAAAATCAAAGGCTTTAACCGACAGACAACGATAAAATTGCCGATTCATCTAAAATATCTATTGATAGGCAATTACACGAACAAGTTAACAGTTACTATGAAAAATTAGCATACGACGATAAAGATACATAAAAGCTCACAAAAAATCACTCAAATTAAACACAGATGTAAAACCAAACAAAACTGGTTCGGATAAAAGAAGCTGTGCATCAAATGAACGACGCAATGCAAACAGGCAAAAAGATGTGCAAAAATCGACCGGCCGTGCCCGATCGAGCTCGGAGGAATGTGGATCGAATACCGACTGAGGTATTTGTTTAGACCAGATTTAGAACCTTGAAACGTCTAATTCTGTATGTCTTATTTATTTATTGCTATATATGTGTAGACGATATAGCCATAAATTATAATTTATAATGATCTTTAGATTTTTATTATTTCTTTGACGTGTAAAATATTAACGTTCTATAGTTCAAAGTGAAATGAAGCAGGAAGTATTCGATCAACATTCCTTCAAAAATAATAGCTGCCGTGCCTGCTAAGTTGAGTCCGTGTGGTACGGAGGAATGAGCGGACCACAGCGATCTTATTTTATTGAACACGAGACTGGGCCACGCCGCACTCCTGGGACCCTCCTCCGGCAATCCTGTTAAAATATATCAAAATAACACCTAAATCTACAAATCTATCGGATTTATCATTCCAATTCCATTTATATCAATGACAATGACGGAAATCGGCTGTCGAATCATAAAGAACGACGTCTATTATCGAATTGATTTGTACATTAACCAGTAGCGGTCACGTGTTGTAACATAGTGCAGCTATAATTTATTAGGTAATACAGCTGTGATAACCGCTTTATATTTCGAAGGGACAGGAATGATGTAATTAATGGAAATCGAATATACCAGATAACTAGATAAGGAACGCCGGCCCGCAGTCTGCGCGGGCGCATTGCAAAAGTCTGCAAACTAATAAATGCGTTCAACAACCGGTCCTTTGTACCTACGTACATCCGGCGGCGTCGCGTGGGCATCGATTGTCACTACAGCTATCCTCGAAGTCTGGAGAGTGTTTAGTGAATGAAAATTGAAGTATTTGCGTGTAAAGTGCGCTGCGGGTTACGCAATCGAAGTGGAGGCCGCGGTCCTACAGGTATGCAAATTAAAGATGGTGTGATAACACTTACCTGACAGGGGTACGTGATTTTCATGTGAATGACGACTGCGTTGTCCAAACGGACTTCTTAAAGACTTGGGGCTTAAGAAGAATCTTCGCCTCGTGTGAGGTGGTGTGGGGCAACTTTGGGCAAGGCTGGCTTGCTTCGGAGGTTTCGGGAGTCGAGACGGAGATTGCCACTCTGCATCTTGACGTTGAGGAGATGGGGTATACCGTTCCATAACTGGTCGTCGGCTTTGGCTTTTCCTGGCACAAATAGGGCACGCTTCGTTCCTAAACATGCAGGAATAGCACCGTTCATGTCCGCATGTGTCAATTAGCTTTCTCTTTTTGCCCTTGTCAAAGGGCATGTTACAACTTGGACAAGTGGTTCCGCCTGTCTCGTTTTCTAAAAGTTGCCTCAGCGCTGCCAAATCTGTAACAAAGATGTCAATTGAAAAAAATGTCACCAGAAAAAGATGTTAGTTAAAGTATATCGTGGTAAGTAGCTCTATAGTTGTAGAATGTGATTGTTCTTAAAGAAATATATTCCAACAATTATCCTTGTCGTTGCCTTGCGTATAATTATTGTACAAATCATTTAAACCGAGAATGTAGTACAAGGAATTACATACAAATGAACACGTTGAATTAAATGTAGGTGAGTTAAGGTTGGGCAAGTTAATTATAACTAAAAACATTTGTAATTTATTTCTAGAATCTGCGTGCCTGTACTCGTGTAAGATGAATTTTAATTAAATCTGATTTATTGGTCTCAGAGGAAAGCAAAAAGAAGCTGGTTATAATAAATTACATTAAACGATCAGTTACTCATGCGTCTTCGCGCGTAGTAATTAAACCTTTTTTTTCATCTTCACAAATCTCGGAGAGAACATTTAGATAAGTCACTCCGTTCGCAATTTTCGTGTCTGTTGGCGAAATTGCATGCTTGGTGACGGAATCTAGCACCATGTTTTGCCTAATGGAAAATTGAAATAAGCATAAACATTTCATTTGAAATGTTTTAATAACAACGAAGTCTTTAGCTTCCCCAACGCGAAGAACTGAAATATTTATTTAAATATATATTTCTGTTTCTTCGCTTCAGAGCGATGATGCTGATGTCAAGACAAAGTGTGGCGTTGAGTTCTGCTACTTAACATGGTACGGAGGTATTGCACCTCCAGAATTTGGCGGAAAATGGGGAATGAAATGTCTTAAGACTAGGTTCCCTCTTCCTGCTCTGCTGTTGGCGGGATACAACGTGAAGCTGATTCATTTATTTTTTTAAGTGTCTTCACTATTCTCAGGTTCCCTCTGCTACCCCGATATGTTTGTGATACAGCGTTAATCTACACTCAATTCTATTGAATAAAGTTAAAAAAAAATAACCAAAATATTAATTAAATGACAAAACAACTGCGATTAAAAAATAAATCAATTAGATGATTTTGCTTTTTTATAATAAATTTAACTAGTGACAAATGACAGTGACAGCGTAAGAAGATTGATGGTATGCGTTTAGCTCTTCGTGTTATTTATGTTTGTACCTTGTTAATAGCCTTTTAAACCCAAATAAATAAGTTAAATACTAATTATTACTATATTTTTATTAAAGTTGGGTTAGCCTAAAAAAATGTAGAGTACAATAGAGTGCAAGTCATAAAATTTTATACAAAATAAGAAATGATATGTTTAATTTTTTTAATGTCAAATAATTTACCACCAGCTCAATAAAATTAATACGGCGTACCTCCCGTACCTTTATCGGTTTCTCCCATATACACTAGACCCTGGGAACCTCATGTACGAGGTTCCCAGGGTCCCTCTGCCTAACCTGTTAGGTGCGGAAAGAAAAACCAGATATAGCGATTTTCAATTCTCTATTCATAGCACGGAAGGTAGAGATAACGTAGTTCCTTTTATCTGTCTCTCTTCACCTTGCAACCGTTCTCCTTTTGAAAACAAAATTTGATTCGATTCCATATTTACGTAGTGACGTAACACAACGCCGCGGTTCCTACTTTCAACACTTATTTTACTTTCGTACTTTCAACACATCTAATTTCTTCAGATTCACTTTAAAATGCGTAAAATGAAGAGGTAAGAGATGAGGTATGAGTAAGAGATAATTTCAATGTTCGTCGTATTGATTTATTGTTTTCTTAAGTAATCAATTCCTTGTATACAAAATTTTGCATCACAACATCTTATATTAACGCCCGCGGCGAGCTTTCCTTTTCTGACCTTTCTGTTTGTATTATTAAATGATTTTTTCAATCTGATGTTATAAATTGTTCGGTTTAAAGCAAACAAGAAATAACTTTGGAAATGAAAAATATTGTTGAATATTTTAATCAGCTTCACGCTGTATCCCGCACACTGCAGGGTAGACAGAGGGAACCTAGTGTTAAGACACTCCGTTCCCCACTATCCGCCTAGTTCAGGAGGCATTGAGTGTTGAGTGGCGGAACTCAACGCCGCGCTTTGCCTCGACACCAGAGCGAAGAAATGGAAATATAAATTTAAGTAAATATTTCATCTCCTCGCGTGGGGATCGAACCCACAACCAGTCGGTTTTACAGTCACACTTTGTGCCCCTGCGCCATGACTGGCCTCTATTATTTATTGTTGAATGTTCTCTTGTGTTAAATGTACTCAATATATTTTTTACGATAATATCATATATTTATAGTAAATTTCTATACTTTTATACTAATACAAATTATAGAGCTGTAGAGTTCGCTTTGTTGAACGCGCTAACCTCAGGAACTACTACTGGTTGGAATTAAAACGCGTATATTATATATATATATATATATATATATATATATATATATATATATATATATATATATATATATATATATATATATATATATATATATATATATATATATAAATATATATAAATATATATTAATCGTATCAACATGACGGTTGTTTGTTGCTCTCTAGGGAAATTAATTGTTTTAATTTCCTAGCTCTAGTAAGAACACAAATAGCGGCGTTGAGTTTCGACATTTAATACGTAATGTCTCGATAATCTTAAAAGTGGGAAAAAGAGAAACGGAGTGTCTTAACACTAGGTTCCCTTTGCCTACCTTGCTATATGCGGGAAACAGCGTGAAGTTTTTCATTAAAATTGATCTGTTTCACAAATATACCATAAAGAACCAAAACTTGATAATAACCGTAATGACAAAAAAAAAACTTCAAAGAAAGAGCTTAATCAAATATTTTTTATCGAAGTATCATTAAGTTTCATTATAGTTGAAAAGTTTCTGAGAATATTAGGAAAGTAGGTCTTATTTTTTACAATTGCTTATTAATATAATAGTACTCTTAGTGATGGTTCAAATTGAGCTTTAGCGGACGGGGTCAGCGCTAATTTAGTAATAACAGTATCTAACAATGCAATATATATTTTTTGTTTTTTTTAGCTTCACGCTGTATCCCGCTTAAGACAGGGTAGGCAGAAGGAAGCTAGAAGGTTCCCATATGCTCGGAACGTAAGGCTAAATCACTCAATTCCTAAAGCATCGTCTAATTTTCGAGATAACGTGTTCGAGCCTTTAATTAAACATTGTTCCTCTAATAACGCCCCGCTTTGTCTTTATATCAGACCAAGAAAACTCCTGGTGGGAATCGAACCAATAAACATCGCATTTATATTTAGACCACGCCATGACGGCCTCATATATGGACGATGATATATGAAGATAAAAACTATTATTACCAAATTGCGATCTTACAAAAAAATATTTTATTAATTCAACACACGTTTTATACTTTAAACAAATAGCAGTTCACGCCCCAGGAAGACGATCTCTCTTTCTATCATTGAACATCAGAAAAAGAGCAAAAATATAACCCGCAGGAATTAAATAGTACATAAATATATTAGTCTGAGTTTGCAGACGCTGACTCATTCCACTTTCAAGGTAATAAGATCAGTGCATCTTTGATGTGCCGATTGATTCATTGTTTTCGTATTTTCACATTATTTTACGTTTCATTGATTTTTATCACTTTTTGTGGGCGGAAGTGGATCGTAAACATTTTATTGTGTTTTAAGTAAATTTATATTGTAAATAAGCAAATATTATTGACTTCTTTATATGTTTATGCAAATAATATGATATTAACTGTTTAACTGGTTATAAATTATTAAATACTGCTTATAAATTATTAAATATTTAATTTATTCGATCTTAAATTATTATATTTTTATCTTTTATAATTATTGGGACGAGACAAGAATTTAGTGAACGATTTCTCCATTCTTTATCTCGTTTGAGGCATATTGAGAAAACTACGGCGACATCTAACCTTATGACTAAGTAGTAAGTTTGCAAACGTAGAAGTGTACTAAGGCATATTGGCCTTCATGTAAGCGCCACGGTTGTGGTTTCAACTCCCAGTTGAGTGAATTAATTATTTTCATTCACCTCGCTCTAGTAACTAAACCAAGTGCGGTCTTGAGTTCCGTCAATCAAGGCGCAATGTCTAAAATTGGGTAGATCACAAAGTCTCAAATCTAGGTTCCTTCTACTCTGCTCTGATATGTGTTGAATGCACCATGAAGCTATTATAAAAAAATCAAATCAAATCAGCTTCACGTTGTATCCCGCACACAGCAAGGTAGATTGAGTGTTAAGACTTAGTGTCTTGTTCCCATATTTCGAATTCTGGTGGCATTGCGTGTTGAGTGGCAGAACTCAATGGCGCGCTTTGTCTCGCCACCAGAGCGAAGAAATGGCAATATAAATTTAAGTAAATATTTCATCTCCTCGAGTGGGCATCGAACCAACAACCAGTCGGTTTTACAGTCACACTTTGTGCCCCTGCGCCACGACTGGCCTCAATTATAACTTTATTTTAAAACATTAACATGAAGTTTATGTGCTTCATGTTTCACTAAAAGCCCAAATATTCACTTTCACTATACAACTAAATTACCATACCCATAATTGTATGGTCAATACAAGTCATGCGTATCGAACCTGTGACCTTCTCCACATTACGTCAGGCGGGTCAATTTCAGCAATTTACTTCAAGGCTGACATAATATATAACATATCTACATACTCGTAATGATGCGTAAAATATTGAGAATTTATTATTATATGCAAGTTCATTTGTCAAGTGTGTATTATGCAAAATGTATCCAACGTAATATATCATTTTTCCCGTTTATATTTTAACTTTTAATAACCTTATTATTAATAATTATGTAGTTTAAAAAAAACTGAAAAATATAAAATATGCTTTTCAACACTTAGGGCTATAAGCGCTATGGAATGTACTTGGAGCTATAAGTTATATGAGCGTAAACTGGAGTGGTTGACTAGTGTACTTTAAAGACTTCCAATATCATTACTTATTACTATACATTGCCGGAAAAAAATTGCTCAATTCGATTGGATTGCCTTTAATAAGCCTGAAAGCCATAACGGAACTCAACGCTGCACTTTATCTATTAAAGCGAGAAACTGAAAACAATTTGAATATACATCACCAGAGATTGGCCAGTTGTGCTAAGGTCTTAATTTATTGAGAACCAAAAAAAATATGGTTTAAGCCCATACAAGTATATTACTATTACTATAAAACTTAGAATATAATTTATACATAACTCAATATGTTACTATAAGACATGGTGTTACATAAATATATCCATTTTGTAATAGATAGATACTTAAACTTAACTTACTCAGTAATTCATAATAAATTAATATCTTCATATATTTGAATGTGAGAATTAAATATAGCTTCATAAAAATAAATGCCTCTAGAACCAATTAAATGTATTAAATTTTGTTTCTTTAATGATAAGATAAAAACGATAGCTGATTCTAATTTCGATGGTTGATTGTCGCTCAAAGGATTTTAATTTCTTCTGCTTTAGTAAGTTTAAGTGCGGTGTTAAGTTCCGCCAATCAACATAATTCAAGAGGTTTTTGAAGGTAGGTTTTCTTCTAGTCACCTCCATACGCGAATAAAGAAACTAGAATGTAATTTATTTTCAATAAATAAAATTTCGCAAAAAATTAAATCACTGAACAGGCGTTTCTTTTTTAAAATTTTAAACGTAGCAAGGTTACATAGCTTAATATATATAGTTTATAAAAACGTGTCTTTTTCTATTATTTTTGATTTCTTTTCTAAAATTTCATCTCATTTAAGTAAAAATAAAATCAAAAATAAATTAAGACAAGTATAAATTGCTCTTTACTTAGTATATATAGCATTTTTTATATCACATTTAGTTTTTTATTTGCAACTTCTACAGATATTTTGGCGATGACTCATTTTATAAATGTAAATTTGCTCTAATTAAGCCTCGTGAAGTGCTGTAGTTAGTCATATCCTACATATGAATACGAACATACATATTTAAATGTTGGACGAAACAACCTAATTCTGTGTTTTGTAATTACAGTTCTTTCTTTTTAACAAAGTTTTTATTTCGTTCACATATAGACACTACTATTGTCTGTATATTTAGCTTATAATTACATTTTATTTTATTTTACTACGTCCATGTGCAGTTCAGTTGTTCATTTGTGGCACTTCGCCAATATCGATGATAAGTTTTTACTCGTTATTTGACGAAAAAAATACAGGTAAAAGGAACAAAAAACTCCGTTGTTACGAGTATTGCTATATCTAACATTTGACGACTATCACCCAACACGCCTTAATTGCTTTTATATGTCTTTATATTTATAAAATAATAAACTATGTTTATTTATCGCTAAGCTTTTCTTAATGGAATTAACGTTTAAATTGTTAAGAAGCTGCAGCACGGTATATGTTTTACCCGATCTAACTCAATAATTATTTATAATATAATTATTGAGTTAGATTGGGTTGAGGATTTTATAGCGGACACCCATTCACCTAACGAATTTAGTTAGTCAGTTATGTCAGTTAGTTATGACATATAGTACACTCACAAATACGAAGATTCGCCTATCTGGTACCTAGGGCAGAAGAATATGTATGAAAAACTTATTTATAATTTATGTT
The DNA here is from genome assembly GCA_021202915.1 of Heliconius himera. NCBI lineage: Eukaryota > Metazoa > Arthropoda > Insecta > Lepidoptera > Nymphalidae > Heliconius > Heliconius himera. The sequence continues at coordinate 2,230,654 of JAJHJA010000046.1, forward strand.
AATTTAATATTATTTTTTAAATCGTAGATATTATATGATCATATATAGTCGCTCTGGTGTCGAGGTTAAGCGCGGCGTTGAGTTCTGCCACTCAACACGCAATGCCTCCAGAATTCGGCAGAAAGTGGGGAACGGAGTGGCTTAACACTAGGTTCCCTCTGCCTACCCTGCTGTGTGCGGGATACAGCGTGAAGCTAATTTTAATTTTATATATAGTCTATAGTCTAGATCATATAGAGAATTAATATTTAATAAAAACTTGAAATAAATCACTTTATTATTTTCTTTTGTATTAACAATAGGTTATTATAGCTCTTTCTTATTTTTGTCTTCTTTTTAATATTTACCATATGATCTGAGAAAATAAAAATACTTTAAATATTGTAATTCTACTGAGTGTTCAACTAAGTCCGACAATTTAGGCTTGTCCCACACCATCCCACACCAACAACACCTTTTTTTTAGATTCTGTATTCTGCACATAGCGGGGAAGGCAGAGGGAACCTGGAAACCTAGCGATAAGACATTCAATTTCCATTAAGACATCGCCATTCTCTACTTTCCGCCAAATTCAGGATTCATTGTGTGTTGAGTGGCGGAAATAAACGTCACATTTTGCTACGTTACCAGAGCGATGAAATAAATATATTAAATATTTAACTTCCTCGAGTGTGAATCGAACCCACAGCCAGTCATGATCAGAGTCGCACGCGCCTGCACCACCAATATACTAAAATTTCTTTACAGTAAAATATACCTTAGACAACTTACATTCAATGTCAATTGCACTAAATGACCTATGACCTGAGTTGGTATTTGTGGAAATGCTAAATTAAACGCCGTAAACCGTGTTTGATCTTTTGTTTTTGATATCAAATTTCAGATCTTTGATAACAGGTGACTAATATTACTTGGGAGTGTCTACATGGGAATATGGCTTCGGTGTTCGTGGTTCTTGCATAATTTAATAAAAATAATTAACAAGAAACGAATTGATGATTAAATAGTATTTTGGAAAAAAATATATTGTAATAAATAATATAGAAAAAAAAGTAAAAATCGTGTATATTAAAATTAATTGGTTTTAAATGTTATATGAATAAAATATAAACTTATAATAGTTGTGGCTATCGTGGTGTAGTTGGGATGGTTTTATTTACACAAAAATGATGGCGGTTCCAGTTTTTGTAGAATGCTTATAATCATCAACATAATCGGTGTATAATTAAAAAAATACATAAAAAAACATACAAACCGAATCCTCGAACCGAATCAAGAACCTCCTTTTTTTTCAAAGTCAGTTAAAAATAAGCCATTCTCTGATATTGTGTAAAAGGTAAATTGGGTAAAAAGTACTGACGAGTGTTCATACACTCGTCAGTACTTTTTACAGACACCTCATGGTCTCCGTTTATCATTTATTGACCACATTTTCCGAAAACATTCCGACAATTTATTTTAATTATTTTTTAATTTCTTATTACGATTTTAATATAACATAAAGATAGAAAGAAATACAATCTTAATAATAAAATTATAATAACTTCCTTTAAACATAAAGTGTCAAACCTGTCTCTACGGTAGCTAATGGTACGGTAGCTTTGAAAGGACTTTCACGTTATATTAAATAAATAATTTTAATCCTTAAAACAAATACTTATGATAAAATTTCAGCTTCTGTCGATATTGTTAATCGGATTTAATCGTCACTCTGTTCTTAATATGACATGTGATAAGAATATGATAACATTGAAATATAGCACGAGGTATAAAGTGACATCTGCTATCGAGTAACGGTGAAAGATTTGAAAGGTATTAAGTTCAGATTTTTTTGGAGAAAGTTGTATATTGGTAGCTCCATATATATATATACATTATGTATAAAATAGTATATTATATATTTCTTTCGGCTTAATTTGACACATGGTCCAAATTTTCGTTTGAAAAAATCGGGGGTCACTGGTCGTGGCGACTCTGTGGAACGATTTTTACCTCGTTCTAGTAACAAGATAAAGCGCAGCGTTGAGTTCCGCTACTCAACACGTAATATCTAGAAAAAATTAGCGATGCGTGGGAAGTCTTAACACTAGGTTCCCTTTACCTTCCCGGCTATATATAGGATATACTGTGCGCACCGATAAAATGCAACATTATCCCTGTTTTACTAGCAATGTTGACAAAATCGTGTGCGGTCTCCGGGACGTAGTGTATTACGGACACCTGCAATTCCACTACCAATTATCCTTTCCAATCAGATGCAGGCAGTTTATGAGCAGCGTACTACATAAATATGGGTGAATACTGCACACATTTGTAGGGTTGCTGGAATTAAAATTATAAGTAAATATTTCTTAATCTTTTTATGTATATATGTATGTTTTAAATTACGGTCTTTAAACAGGCCAGTGGCACAGGGGCAAAAGCGTGTGAGTGTAAGTGCGACAGTTTGTGGGTTCGGTTTCCACTCTATTAACTGAAACATTGAATATTTTTATTTTGTTTCTCCGGTAACCCCGGTACCCCGTGGTAGGGCGCTGCATTGATTTCCGCTACTCAACACGCAATGCTTTCAAAATTCGGCGGAAACCAGAAAACAGAAGTGTCTTCATGGGAACGGAATGTCTTAACACTACGTTCCTATGTTCCCTCTGCCTAGCCTGCTATGTGTGACATCAACTAAAAGGAAACACCAGTACGACAACCCTAAGTCGACTGTATTTCACACTTGACGCATTTATCGTAACTCAGGTTGTAGAGCGATCTCGGTGATCGTGACCACGTTTTATAGCACATCTGGCTCGAATAAGTAGAAATGCGTGTGAAAATAGCCTTAAAATTACTTTTAGCCTTATATTATGGACTGGACTGTAGAAAGTTTTGATTGGTGGGCTTTTGTCAGTCGAGTTTATAAAATTATTATCTGTGTATAAAGTATAAAAAATATGATTTTTAATTATTTTAATCGTACAGATAAAATAATCAAAATGTCACCATTAACTTTCTCTACATATTTGTATACATTTTTATTAGTAGATACGACAGTGTTATATCACTTAAATCTAACAAGAAATAAAAAAAAAGAGAGAAACGACACTAAAATCTCTTCCCTAACCAATCAGGAAACGACATAACTCTGGTAAAGCTTATCAGATAAACAGATTAACAACTTAGATGATCTCCGTCGGCACTATAAAGTTTTATTTGCCCTTTGTTCGAAGCTACTATCGACTTCTACGTACGTTCAGTGAGCTCATGATATACACAATCTGTATTTGAATCCAAATAGGCCTTGGGCAATGCAAAGTATAGATTGTAAATATTAATATGAATACATTTTCTAACATGAATTGAAGCATAAGCCTCTTATTGTCTTCAATATATAGTAGTAAAAGCTTCGCGTTTTAGCCCGCACACAGGAGGGTAGATAGAGGGAAACACTCCATTCCCATTGTATTTTGGAGATATTACGTATTGTCGGCGTTTAGTGGCGGAACTCAACGCTGTACTTTGTGTCGAAACCAGAGCGAAGAAATGAAAATATAAATTAAGGTAAATATTTAATTTCCTCGAGTCCCCACTCGATTGAACCCACACCCTTTTGCGTCTACAGTCACACACTTGTGCCCACGTGCCGTGACTGGTCTTAGTACAGTTGCAATGTAAGTTGGAAATTTGAAATAATATTAACAATAAAGAAATGATTTTATTTTGTTTTTTTATTGAAAAATCTTATAAATTTTGGAATTCTCTAGCAGTATGTTTCTAAGCTGTCTATGTTTCTGCTCTTCAAACTATTGGGAACCCTATGTAGTATGTATGAGGTATGTAACTGTTTACAAAGAAATTTTAATTATATAGGCATCTTTAAAGCTTAATAAATAAATCTTATAAGGCCAGTCGTGGCGCAGGAGCACAAAGTGTGACTGTAAAATCGAGTGGAGTGGTGGAGAGGAAATAAAATATTTATTTACATTTATATTTTCATTTCGCTCTGGTGTCGAGGCAAAGCGCGGCGTAAATTCCGTCACTCAATACGCAATGCCTCCAGAACTCGGCGGAAAGTGGGGAACGGGGTTTAACACTAAGTTCCCTCTGCCTACCCTGCAGTGTGCGGGATACAGCGTGAAACTGATTTTGATTCTTATAAGGCCCCAAATAATATCAACTTGAAAAGAAAGAAACAATGTACATATTATAAAGATTTTAAATTCAAAAAATTAACCTGTCTTGCAAAACAGACACTGCAAAGTAACTTCTGTTGTACTTGCTCTACATATTTTATATTCCATACCGTAAGTACTAACTTATTTAGAAATGTAGGCGTCGTCGTTTATCTGACAAAGCTAAGCTTTTATTATGCTCGACTTCCGTATAAGCGTGCTATAATAATTAAAGGTTGATGCTGGGTTATTATTATTATTAATTATTTAGGCCGTCGCGGCACAGTGTTCGTCATCTGACTGTAGACACGATGGTTGCGTGTTCAATTCCCAATTGGGTGAGTTAAGTATTTTTATTTGTTTACTCTGTCATTAATACAAAGAGCGGCGAGTTCAGCCACTAGCACGCAATGTCCGCGTGGAAAGTGGGAATGGATTGTCTTGATTCTAGGTTGTCTCCTTAGCTATATGTGGGAGTGATGCTCACATAAATATATATAAAAAGTTATCTATTATATTATATTTGTATAGGAAATTTTGTATAGGAACTTTCTGCCTATTATGGTCGTTTGGACTAGGTTAAGATGAAGTAGGTTCGTATGCTTTTAGCGATTTTTCTATTAATTGCGATGTCAAACAACACAACTTATCAAGTAATAACTTTTTACCCTGTATCACGTTACCAGAGCAGGAAAAGAAAAATAATTTATTCCCCCAAGTGGAAATCAAACCCACAACCACCGCGTTTATAGAAACTATGCCACTGCACCACCACAGCCTCTGATTATAGAAGAAATTATAAATCTCCAAGCACTTTCCGCTGTATCTCCACTATTTCTACAATAGTTACTTTATTCCGTTACCTCCAGATGGTATCAGCTCTGCGATCGTGACGACAATACGACCGTTCGCACGAGTTCTTACGAAATATACATTCGTGATGAGACACAGAGGTGATACTATCGTAGCGTTGCACGCGTCCGACTTTCTTCATCCACTGCTTACTACTAGTTTCTACTATAGATTTGATTTTCTCGGGTATATTGTGATCATTATTGATTTGTAATCTTGAAATTATTTGCTTGGATGCTGTTTATATATAATTTTGAATTGTTTTATCATTATTTAGTAGTTATAGATAAAAAATTGAAGTCCGAAATGCTCTTTCAACGATCGATTAATGATTCAAATTCACATTAACTGTAAAAAGACAAAGCGCGGCGTTGAATACTGCCACTCAATACGTAATGGCCCGAAAGTTAGACAGTGCGTTGGGACGTTTCCCGCAAGTGTTAATACTAGTTAACATTTCTCTGTGTCTATCCTGCAATATGCAGGATACAAAGAGAAGCTTAAGAGAATATTATTTTTGGCAAATACAAATAAACTATACTTAATCTAAACGTGAGGAACGGAAATGAGAATGTCCTAACACTAGGTCCCCAGGTTCCCTCTACCTACCAAGATATGTGCAGAAAAAAAAATTAAGCAAATAAAACAAATAACTAAAACAAGCTGTTCAAGCATACATTCAACTACTCATCAACTATCACTGTTCAGAGATTGTCGCCCACTGGTCCTCCACATCGTGCTTGTTGCGACAGCTCGCGCGTCAGTTGCTGACGCGATGACAGGCAATGACTTCAATGTATCAGTAACCTGTCACACGGACTGATATTCTGTTTTATTTGCATTTATTTCTTTAGTTATAAGCGATGGGTTTTTTTTCTCATTTTATATTAAAGAAAGATAAAATAACTATTTTTTTTATTAATGCCAAGATTTTATTTAAATTGACTTTTTATTAAATATTTTTTTTTATTTATTTGTTTTAACCACAAGTGTGAAAAGATGTAAGATTGAGTCCTGCAACTCTAAACATAACGTTTCGAACAATTGGCGGAAAGTGGGCATTTAAAGGATAAATTGATATTTACTTAACTAAGATTTGAATTTTGTACCCACAGCTACTGGGTATGACACGTCAGCCGAGTCACGATGTCGTTAAAACAGTAATAATCTTTTTTATAAGCTAAAAGGTCAGCTCAACCGTCTGAGTCATTTCTATTGCATAGCCGCTAATGTGTTCCAGTTTTAAGTAAAGTAAGTGAAAATACTGTATATGTAGGATTAAGAGCAAGTGTCGTTTATATATTTATATACAGGTTTGTAATGTACATAATTAAATGGGGAAAATGATGAATAATGATGAAAAAAAATATAATGGAAACATAACAGTCCAATTATTTTGAAACTTAGATTTTTTTCCATAAAGTTTATAACGATACACACGAGTACTTATTTAGAAAATGTATAAAAATTTGAACGTAGCGGGACTCGAACTCGCGCCTCCTGGAATCCGACCACGCTCTGACCACTAAGTCATACGTTCTCAGATATGTGATGTACGTTTTCTAAATAAATATTTTTCTTTCCTAAATGTGGAATAACATTTTAGAAATGTTAAAAGATACACACGAGTGTATAAAAATATGTGTATCACATTTGAGTACTGTTTTATTGTTGCTTTTTAAGCTTCACTCTTTAACCCTAGCGGGGTAGCCAGAGAGAGCGGAACGCCAAAGGCTACGGTCAATATTCTTATTTTATCAATAAAAATATATATTAAGTACTAATTAAAAACCATCGACTTTTGGAATTGACCTCAAAAGGCAATTGCAAATTTCGATGAAAATGTTTACGTTTATAGTATTTCTATTTCCTCTACACACGTTGTCTTCTCCTTTAGAATAAAAAAATATATTCCTCTAGTCTATTGACAGGTATATCAAGATCGTTTAGTACATATAAAAGACGTCACAATACACGATGTGGCCGGACCAGTCCGACAAGGCAGTGTTAACACGTTTGATGTCCAGTTACACCGTTATTTGATGGAGTTGTTGATCATAAAAGTTTATTATGTTGACATTTTGCTTTGGAAAATATTTTGTGTGTAATATATCGTGTGGATACTAGTTTACAGTTTTTTTTTTCGCTTGCTTTTTAGTTATTTGTGTAACTAAGACACTAACACTCACAGACTTAACTGCAGGACTCGTAAAGTTGTTATTTGTTATGTAGGTATTAATAGGAGAGTATAGGGGAATAATAAGAGAGAAAAAATATTTCTTTTCGTGAAAATCATAGCTTTTATTTTACAATAAGAATTGAGTTATGAATGTACATACCTAATATGGACATCGTATATTGCCCTTGAAAATTACACATGTCTTTAATCACCTGTCCATTTTATAAACAAGTTATCGCAAATCGATTATTTCATGGAAATCGATGTATGTAGTAATTAATATAATTACGATTTACTATTTAAAGTGTGGATACATAATCGAGCAAATAATTTAAATAGAACCTTCACAAAGCGTTAATTAACTATGATTAAAACACAATTGGTTATACGGGAAGTATGGTTACTTCAAATGTTACAACCATATTGTATGTTGTAAATAAAAATGGAAACGACAATGTTATAACTTTGTCACATGCCATTAAAGATTCTTTAATTCTATTTAGGTTACATTCCTAATGTTACAGAGTAATTCTTTTATAATTAAAAAAATAATAATTATAGTTTTTTTATTCTTCAATTTACCCATATTAGATGTTAAGCGGCATTCGTCTGTGTGGGAGGCTCAACTATCGCAGACCGTAGGTTCTATAGGAAGTCAGTAATTCCTATTACTGATACTACTGACAACTTTATATAACTTCAAAGTATTTGCAACACTTACGACCTTATTGTAAATTACCTACATTAAAATACAAATTTCTTCACTTAGAATTTGAACCTGTAAACATCGCGATACTCAACTATGCCACAATAATATATCAATAACAGCCGTGAAAGTAAGAAAACGTACAGTGTTAGTGTTTAAACGTCGGTCTCATTAGCTCTGTTTTCTAGCGGAAGTCCATACTCTATACAATGCTAGAATGACGTGTTGCCTTATAAGCGGAGGGTAAACAAGAAAGTAATTGATAGCAACCACTGTGCACTTGTTGAGCTGTCGGGGTTTTTTCTTATAAGACAATAGGTTCAATCTTACTCTGGTCCAGACGGGATGCTGGGAAAAAATATGTTTTTTTCTGTTATATATTGCTGCAGTTAGTGAATGAGATATTGAGAAATATTCTCATATAGTTTAGAGATTGATTTTAGTTGATTGGGTGTATAAAAGGTAGCCAAGTAGCTATTTAATTTTTTGTTTTTCTCCCTCTGTTTTGTATTTAAAAGTTAGTAAAAGAGTAACGTGTACATACTTAAAATTTACTTGTAAATGCCACTGCTCAAATAAAAAAATGATTATTTATACATAAGTATATATTTTGAGCGTTACGCATATAGGATTTTTTTTAGATAATTTTATTTTTTTAGACAAAATCTCCTCCGGCGTGACTTGAGACTTTGTATAGATATTTCTTACTTTTATCGATGATATAATTATTCTATTTTTTTTTTTATTATCGCATATAGGTTAGGCTAAAGGGAAGTTTAAGGTAACTTTGTGTCAAGAAATAAGGTACACTAACTTTGTTATTATAAAATACAGTATATAATACCGTTTTAACGTTAAGTACTGTAACTTTAATATTTTAAACGTCAAATTAAAATTCTAATAAATTTACAGCGGATCCATCTTGTTGATTTAGATTCACTTATTATATTTACCTGTAAAGAAAGAAAAAAATATAATAATTAGTTCTATAATGACATTTAATAATTTTTTTTATGACGCTTAATACTTTGAATAAATATATATGTAATTTTTTTAGTAAGTTTGTTTTAAAAATATTTAGGCGTAGCATAAACTATGCATGAATTTATAATTTATATGTTTTTATTATAATATATAAATTGAACTCACAATTGTCTAATTTATCTAGAGATTTTGTTATGGTCTTGTCTGGACTTTAGCATAAAACATTTTTTTTTAAGTATAGCATTTTTTTTTCAGGTATTTTTTTAATACTTATAAAAAAAATAATATTTTAAGTGTGAAATACCACTTTAAAAATGTTTTAAAAATATATATTTTTTTGTTACTAAATATTCTGAGGTAGGACTGAACCCTACAAATATAAGGAGGTCCCAACTACACCACGATGTTATCATTAAATTATTTTCCTTATAAAAATCAATAAAAAAATAATAACATGCTACCTGCGAGATGTGTATAGTATCTGCCCACTTTGCTTAGTTAATTACATATATACATACATACATACATATAACTATATATTATTTTATATTAATATTCTATTCAGTAGCCTAAAACTATAATTTTAATGACGAAACAATTTATTTTAATCACCACTTCGATTTTAAAAGATTTATTGTATAAAAATATATCTTAGACATCGATCATTAAATCATATTTAAAATGTAGTCTTTTAAACCTATATTTAAATGGCTGTTATTAAATAAAGAACTAAATGTCATGATTACCACTTCAAATCTTGCTATATAGTTCTTTTAAATCGAAAGTACTAGGACTCTAGCATTATTATAGAAGAGGGTAAAAAAACGAAGCCTAATTCAGCGGAAAGTGCTTGTTGAGTGGCAAAACTCAGCGCCGCACTTCGTCTTGTTACCAGATAGTAGAAATAAAAAAAATCCTCGAGTGGGAATCGAACCCACCACAGCCACGTGCTTCGCCGCTGGCGCATGTTGTTGAATTCCGCCACTTAACACGGAATGCCTCCAGAACTCGGCGGAAAATGGGGAACGGAGTGTTTAACATTAGGTTTTTTCCACTAACCCTACTGTGTGCGGGATACAGCGTGAAGCTGATTTATTTTCATAAATTTTTTTGCGTGACAGCAGTAGAGCGAACCATACAATATTGATTACAACCAATTGTACCAACAATTGGTCCATATAATATATCATTGAAACCATTTCATTTGCCCACTTTGTGAAAGCTAATGATTTATGACTGGCTGTAGTTGTTATATATAGATCTTTGGATAAGTAGAGTATAGCGTTTTAGTCTTCAGATGTTCTTATTTTACTTTACTGAGATTTTTTGGATCTATACATATATGTAATTTTGTATGAAACAGTATTTATAAAGGGATTTTGTCGTTTTGATTATGTTTTAAATTATTTACTTTAGTTCTAGTAAAGATTATTTAAGATCAAGATCAAGATTAAAATAAATGAAACGTTTAGAATTAAAGGTATTATTCTTATTTGTAACCTATTAAAATTATAACTTATTATTATTTTTAGAATAACTGTCACAGAAATAATATCAATTTAGGTCATGGAAGGGGTTGGGTACTTTGACCGGACTTTCCAGGTCAGGTGAGTATGGGAGCACAGAACCTACAAATATAAATATCTTTTCTAAGTGTGGAGTAATACTTTAAGCATGTAAAAATATATATATATAGTATCGATCGCTTACATACTTTTAAGATATTTCCAATTATAAAAATTAAATTAAATTTCCATTCAAAGTTCGATTACCAGGGATTTTCTCGCTCTTGTGACGAGGCAAAATGCGGCGTTGATTTCCGAGACTAAACAAGTAATGCCTCGAGAATTTGGCGAAAGGGTTGAACGGATTGCCTTAACGCTAGGTTCTCAGGTTTCCTCTGTCTACCTTGCTATATAACGTGAAGCTGAAAAAAATATATTCACAAAAAACATTTGGACTAAGGAAGAATACTTACTATAAATATAATATTAAACATTTTATAATAAAATTTGCAAAGACCTCAACGTCAAGTGCTGACTATTGACGACTCCGCGTTTAACTTATTTAATATAGAAAGTGGGACGGATATTATTTATGTGTGCTGTTTTGTATACATTTAGAATAGATGAGAAATAAATCGAAAGGTAAATACGACTTTCGCCCACTTTGAAGTATGTATGTATGTGTTGTATGAATATGAAATTTTGCTCGATCGTGATAGAACCGCTTTTTGTTATTAGAACATTTTGAAGTGATTTTCTAAGATAATCTAAGATAATCTAGTGTTTAGGTATTCTATGAGAAGTTTCGAAAAATAACATGTGAAGAGAAGATGTTATTTGTTTTTCTTTATAAGTAGATAATATATACTTATAAGAAATTTAGAAGGCCAGTCGTGGCGCAAGGGCATAAAGTGTGCTCTGTAAACGCTTCTGTTTGTGGGTCCGATCCCCGCTTGAGAAAATGAAATATTTATTTAAATTTATATTTTGGTTTCTACGCTCTGGTGTCGAGGTAAAAGCGTGGTGTTTAGTTCTGCCACTCAACACATTATGCCTTCAGAATTCGGCGGAAAGTGGGGACGGAGTGTCAACACTAGATTCCCTCTGACTGACGGTGTGCGCAAAGGTAAAACTGATTTTATTTTTGTTTTTTTTTTTAATAATTATGTTTTTGTTTTTTGTTTTTCAATATTAAATAATAAATCTCAATAATTATTGAGTAATACTACACCCATAACTACTTGTCAAGTATGTTGATCACCGGGGGAGTATGGGAGATAAATAAAAAAGAATTTCGTTAAATTTCTACGGAATCGGGACTTATTTTACATCTTACATCATCCGTATAAGTATCCCATAGCAAGTATCCATAAGCTTACGTAAAATAAGTTGCAGAAAGCAAAAATTATTTGAATTTTATTATAGCAATATCTATCGTTTTGTATGTTGTTTAAGAACATAATTAAGCTGTACTTTCTAATAAAAGCGAAGATTTCGGAAAAAACAAAGTGTATATTTTAGCAGTTGAGTAAAATAAAAAAATACCTTCAGTATAATGAAACAGAAAATCAAAGTATTCAGTTAAACTATCTTGACTCATCTAGAAAAACAATTCTTCGTCGTCTTCGTCTTAACAGATCCCGTTAAAGACGAAGACGGCTTCCTAGTACGATATACAAATTTAAACTATACGCAATTTAATGAAACTATATCAGCAATAGAATAGTTAGTACGACGACGTCGCCACGATAGCAGGTTTCTTATTCACTGTTCGGTTTCGTTACTTGTCGAGTGTCACCGGCCTTAAAATACAACTTCGACTATTAACGTGGGAGTCGATCGAAATCTACACCTAAAACTGCCAGATATCGTTCTAGTTAGAGTAATTTAAATAGTTCAATTAAAATTTTCGATTCGTATTCATATTTGTATAGCTTGAAACTTTTTTAATGATAATCTTATGCGATGTTTCTGTTTTTCTAGTATTTTATTTTCAATTTTCATTTCATATTGAAATTCAGGCAGAATTTGAATTGTTTTGAAAATTGAATTGCTTGTAAGCTGGGAGATCTACATTTTTTAACCTTAACAAAAACCCATACAAGAAATATTTGCCAGGGCTTGAATTGGAATATATCATTTTTCTAATGCTTTTTCATAATGTTTTACTGTCCTAACTATATATTAGACGATTAATCCTCAAAATTTTTGCTTTGCTAAAATGTCGTAGATCTGGTGTCCCTGGGATCTGAATCTTGCATAGAACTGTCATAGAATTGGCACCTAAGATCAAATCCCCTTTCTTTATCTCGTACAATAGCCGTCATTAAACATTCTAACAATCTATTATCATATCAACGTGATTTCAAAGAACTTTAGCAATACAGTATAGTATAATGACTTAGCGTCATACTGTATGTCGCATATAGCTGAGTAGGCAGAGGGAACCTATTTTTGAAAAATCAAACTGTTCTCCATTTTCCGCTGTTTTTTTGAGACAAAACATGTTAAGTAGCGTAACTGAATCCCGTGCTTTGTCTTGCACCAAAGCAAACATGTGAAAATATTACAAAAGTTATTTCCTGGAGTGGGAATCGAATCTGCTACGCTGTGTTGATGCGCCACGGGCCCTCATGATCCACAATGATTTACCGTATGGGAAATTTTAATAAATCACGTCGCGTCGTCGTCGCAATCAAAATATCGTATCGAAAACCGGCTGTTAGGAGGCAGGCCAACAACCCGTGCCATGTGGGCTTATTGCTTCCTTTTTGAGCGACTTTAAAAAGGGCAACGTCAAAATTATAATAAGAAACAAATGAGTATAAGGCGTTATATTTTTGCTAAATAATGAGACGTTATATAAGGATTTCAAGATTTTTATGGATAGAATTTTTAAATTTCAGAGAACAGAAATATAAGTATTTTATTTCACAAAAAAAAAGGATGCTCTATATTTGACAATTATATGTTTTATATTTGTATGTCCCTCGATTTCTCCGTCGATTATTTTTAAGAAGCAACTTGCCCTTCCATTGCCACCAAATCAGGATCATGGTGAAATCCCAAGGAAATTGAAAGAAATCTTGAAATTTTATTCTATTTCTATCTAAACAAGGGCAATTAAAAAACGGTGTTTAGAATAATTATAAACATATCCGTATTACCCATCTTAATATGTGCACGTATATATAATTATACAGAACACCGGTTATCTAACAAATAAGCGATCAAATCCTGCTTCTTTATTTTTATACGGAATTTCAATAAGCTAATAAGTTCAGACACCCCGTTCCCCACTTACTCATCGCCGCGCTTTGAATTGGTAGTAGAATGAGGAAATAAGAATATTAAATATACCAAAATATTTATTAAGGAAACATATAAAAAATTAACGTAGCGGGATTTGAACCCGCCCCTCTTTGGAAACCAGTTGTTCAAACGTGCAGTTGGTCAGAGCGCTTGGACGGTTTCCTTTTTTTGAACCTTTTTTAATAAGTATTTTTCTTTCTAAAGTAGAATAACATTTTAAAAATGTAAAATATATTTTATATAATTTTTTCAAGTGGGAATTGAACCCATAACTTACCACATTTCAGTCGCACAACTGAACATAATTATAATATTTGGTTTTGGGGGCTATAAATCGTGACCAATTATTAAATACCTGCTTTACAGTTCAAAATTCACACCTTACTATCAAAACAAGATTTAGGCAATAACATTATATGGATATAGCAATACTAAAAGTAAATACTAAAAGTACCACGAACTAAATAATGCTTGAGCTTACAAATTGTCATATTAGAAGCAATAGTAAGAACATATCTAAGTTGAAGCCAACAATGTGGAAACAGTATAACAGTGGAAACCACGAAATCGGTATTAAACGTGATTCACGGCCCATAACAATAAATATGGGTGTTGCGAAAAATATTATTCGCTCCTTTTCGTGCTTAGGTTATATATAATATAAGGTGTATTTTATACAATTTTTTTTTCTAATTTGAAGCCGGTGACTGTAAATGAAAATATTTTTTTAATTTTTTTTCTTGATATGGTAACAAGACAACGCGCGGCGATGGCTTCGCCACTTGTTGAGTGGCGGCCTTGTCTATTTCTTATCATTACGCGATTTTAAGGGAACAGTTATATTTTTGGGGCCCAGTTAATACGTGGTTAAAGATAATATTCCTCTAAATAAGTGGACAGTAGACAGTAGAAAATGAGTGACATAATACTAGCAAAAATCTTTTGTTTATCAACTTGCCTTAATAGTACGAGATCCCGCTGCAAAAATCTACAGATATCTGTTTTTAAATAAAACTTATTTTTAAAGAATGATACATGGTAGTAGAAGAGATAACATTATGGTTGTTTTGTAAAATTTTTCCGAATTAAATTAATGATTTCCCTGCGAATTTTTGAAGCCAGATCTTAGGCCAAAATTCATTTACACAGTTTACATTATAATTTAAATATTTAGGAGCCATAATTATTTAGAAAAAGATAATATTCAAATAATATGCATGGATCAAGGCGTTAAAACCACCAAAATCATATAATTTAATATATAAATTACTCAAGACTAACCAATCCAAAGTTGGCGAGCACTATATTGTAGTAATAAATCTTTATTTAGGTCCCCAGTGTTTAATAGCTTGCTTTTTCTTATATAATTGCCTCTATTATAGTGTCGATGCCGGCCCATTCAGTGTATTTTGTGCCTAAGCTTGCGTAATATTGCACGGCACAACCAACAGTAAAGGTACTGTCACTTTTGTTTAAGATGTTGACATTTTAATACTGTATAAATTTGAAATTTAGATCTTAAATACGTTTAAATGCAAGGAAGTTGTGTGATTGAGGCCAGCGTGTAGACTGTAAACGTGACAGAATGTGGGTTCGATTCCCATACGAGGAAATGAAAATATTTAGTATTTCCATTTAATTTCGTATTCCATTTTCATTTGCTGGTAACCATTTGATTGGATAGGGATGTCATAACACTGTTTTTCCTCTGCCTACCTTGTTTCATGCATACAGAGGAATACAGTGTGAAGCTGTATTATATAATTATTATTGAAAGAATTTTATTTTTCATAATTCGAATCGCATGTTTAATTAAAAAGAAATAACATTGATAAAAAATATAACAAGATTAGCCGCAAAATTTAACATTAGATATTACAAACAGTAGATTATGGAGGAAACTCTTTAATTTGAACTTAAATTGCTGTTGTAAGAGGTTTGTAAGTATTTTTTACCTGTTCCATTTAAAAATATATGCATAAAAATATTTAAAAGCCACTTATGTGACTTTCTTTTTTCGTTTCTATATAAAATAATACATATGAAGAATTAACAAATTAAGTTTTAAGAGGGTAAATTTTACCTTACCCTGGTATTAATATTTTAAGATTTTTGAAGAATATTTGTCCGAAAGTTAAATAAAAATAATGTACGAATAGTAACTACAGAACTGAACCGTTAAGCTTATAAATTAAAGTTATAGGTCATTCAATTCAAAGAAATGATCTTAATACATACAAATGAATAACTTACGACATATAATTAGTTCAAATCGGATGGAAAGAAATTGCCTTCAGAAATCGGCCGCGTTAAGCTTATCTTTTTTTGCGGATTTATCAGAAATATACCGATTTTTAAATAAAAATCGTCGGCCCACTTTTCCTTAAAGCATAATTATCGCTAAGTAGTCGAGTGACGATAAAAAATTAAGATACTTCCAATTTAATTTTTATAAATGTTGAAATGAAAATATTTTGTATTTAGTGAACATTTTTTTCTTGAAACTTGACTGAAAATATCGATTAGTGGTAGTTGAAAATTAATCGATATAAATATTTTTGTTTATAATCAATTTAAAACGTTAAATTAAATTCTACTTAGGTAGCTGTAGACTATTTATAACGCGATTATATTATTTTATAGGTTTACTCAATTTCCGGCACATAGTATAATAGGTAGAAAAAACTTAGTGTTAAGACATTCCGTTCTTCGGAAATGGAATAATTCATACTGTCAAGTGGTGGATTTGCTTTCGCTTATAGAAAAAATGAAGATGGAGAGATTGGATGGAAATGGAAAACATAAATCGTGACCAAAAAAATTATAAAAAATATAATTATACTATAATAGTATAATATCAATTAGTAATAAAAAAAGGCTTATAATTTTATTAATTTAAAAGTATAATATCTATTAATATCCACATTCTATTGTCATTTGCCAGCATCTGGGCCATTTGTCGTCTCTGATCTCATCATCAACAGTCATGTCACGTTCAAAAGAAATATTGATATAGAGATGAGAAGGGTCTGTTTTATTAGATAAGAGACCTTTTAATTCACAGAATATTAAATACTACATAAAAAAAATTGTATGACTATTTGTAATAGACATGTTGGTATTATTTTTGTAGTAACAAAGACTTTTAAAGTGTATGTATCTTTAAATTTAGAGAAGGAAGAAATATTTACAGATAAAAAAAATTAAAAATTAAATTAGCTTCACGCTGTATCCCACACACAGCAGGGTAGGCAGAGGGAACCTAGTGTTAAGACACTCCGTTCCCCACTTTCTGCCGAATTCTGGAGGCATTGCGTGTTGAGTGGCAGAACTCAACGCCGCGCTTGCGTCGACACCAGAGCGAAGAAGTGAAAATATAAATTTAAGTAAATATTTCATCTCCTCGAGTGGGGACCGAATCCACAACTAGTCGGTTTTACAGTCACACTTTATGCCACTGCGCCACGACTGGCCTCACATATTTACAGATATTTTAACCGATTTGTAATGTCTATATTTTTATAATTTATAATTTACAAATATAGATATAATACAAATAATCTGACCATAATCGCGACACTTGTGAGTTTAATAAAATGTCTCGAAAATCAGGCATTGGATGGAGAACGGAGTGTCTTAACAGTTGATTTCCTCTACTTACCCTGTTATACGCGATATACAGCGTGAAATTATAACTAAAACATACTTTTTTCTATTAAATTTAACCGCTAGTCAATGATAAAGTAAACATACATCGATATCTCGAGTCACGATACATTTCGATTTGTGTTATAAAACATCGAAACGAACCATTAAACTAAACGGTCTGTGATACCGTTCTGTTGATTTACAACTCAGCTTTCTACTAAAAGCTCAAATGTCATTTAGTGAAATGCCTGTTCCGAACAGAGATTTTAATTTGTATTTATTTTGATAAGAAAAAAAATGTGATTAGATTTTTTTGATTTAAAAAAGAATTTATTTAGGTATTTCGTATTGTCATTATTATTATAAATTGCTCATTTATAATTATAAATTGTTAGGGTGAATCCTCCCTAACAATTTATAATTATAAATGAGCAATTTATACACTATAGTGCCAGTCACGGTTCTTTCTCGGTCAGATCTTATATTCTTGTAAGAATATTTTTAACAGATTGCGATCAAATTTTTATAATCTGGATACAAATAATTAGTAATTGGGACTACAAATAAACAAAAACAGCGAGATTTGGCACTAATTTTAACATTTTTTAGGTTCAACTTTTACACTTGATATAAAAAAAAATATTTAGATATTCTTTTAAGAAAGTTCATATAAATAAATGTCTCTCCAAGTTAAATACATAAAATATACTAGATCGAGAGTCAGTATGGGATTATTTGGTGAATTTCGTGACATCCGTCATTACTGTAATTGCCTTGTCAACCCTGGCTTGGCTTTAAACGAAGAGACGATGTACGTTCATTATATTTACACTGGATGTCCTTGGTTTTCTTTAAACTTGTTTCATTATTTACCTTTTATAAGGCTTAATTTTTTGCCAATAAACAATCAACAATTTATATTTAAAATAAAAAGTTATTATAAGGCATTAGGTTTACTATATTTATAGTAAATTATATATATATTTATATGGCGGAATTCAACGCCGCGCTTTGCCTCGACATCAGAGCGAAGAAATGAAAATATAAATTTAAATAAATATTTCACTTCCTTGAGTGGGGATCGAACTCGCAACCAGTAGATTTTACAGTCATATTTTGTGCCTCTGCGCCACGACTGGCCTCAATTATATTTAAAATTAAGCAAGAAACTCAATATGTGTATATTGAGTTTCTTGCCGGCTCTTCTAAGCATAACTACCTTCTGAGCCGGAGATAGTTTTATGTTCATTCGGTGATACAAAAGTGCTTGCGAAAGTCTTTTTGAATAAATAATATTTTTATTTAAATCGAGACCGTCGCAGCGCAAGGGGCACAAGTGTGTGACTGTAAATGTAACTTTTGTAGATTCGATTCCCTTCGAATATTTTAATTTCCACGGAGTAGTAACAAGGCAAAGCTCGGCATTGAGCATTGCTTCGACATTTAACACGAAATACTTCGAGGATTCGGCGGAAAGTGGCGAACGGAAGTGTCTTAGTGGGAGCGGAGTGTCTTAACACTAGATTCCCAGTTCCCCTCTCCATACCTTTCTATTATATGATTGAAGCTAAAAAAAAAATGAATTTGCATTTAAATATCTTCCATAAGAATTTCAGGGTACAAGTGTACGAAATACTTTTCATTATCACAAATAGCAGTTAGCAAAATTTAATTTGTAATCTTACAGTTCTATCAAGTTTAACACATTTATTAACCTTGTCTTTCTGTCTAGTTAATTGGTAGTTAACCTAGAATATATCCAACCACTGCGCAGTTATTAAGTATAGTTTGTTAAAATTAACCTAATTTAACATCGTTAGTGTGAGGTGTGACTTTGGTTTTTATAATGAATGTTGTTTCGATTATTTTTATTCAATTTTAACGAGTGCAAAAGAGGTCAAAACTGTTTTTACATTAAAGTACGTACTAAGTATGTATTTAGTGGAGAAGCTTTTAAGAGGTGTAATGGAAAAGACGCCACTGTGGTGCAGGTGAGCTGTGTTTGGTTGAATACGAAGGTTTTAGGTTTTAGGTTTATATAGATTTTTTTGAAGAATTTTGTTTAGTACGTGATTAATTTTAATAACTAAAGCGTGTAAACTATATCTTTCTGCTTAAATCAATTCTTAAAACATATTTATTATAATATACTTATTTAAGGCCAGACGTGGCGCAGCGGCACGAAGTGTGACTGTAAAACCGACTGGTTGTGGGTTCGATCCCCACTCGAGGAGATAAAATATTTACTTAAATTTATATTTCCATTTTTTCGCTCTGGTGTCGAGGTTACGCGCGGCGTTGAGTTCTGCCTCTCAACACGCAATGCCTCCAGAATTCGGCAGAAAGTGGGGAACGGAGTGTCTTAAAACTAGGTTCCCTCTGCCTCCCCTGCTGTGTGCGGGATACAGCGAGAAGCTGATTTTATTTAACTTTTTTTTATTTATTTATTTATATATCTCTATATACAAGTCATGCATTCATGACTTTGCAAGCATACTATTTGCAACCAGTCACCTGAAGTAATTTTAAGAAGACAAATTAATATATATTCAAGTTCTACCCCATAAATACCACACGCATCTTCGACGACCTCTAAACAGCAACAAGAATTTGATCGCTCAGAATAATTGTTTCAATTAAAATTGAATTCTTTTCCCTACGCATCGGCACGAATGGAATGAGAGTTTTAGCTGCGCGTGCGCAAATACACTGGTTTTATGTATTGTCGTCCTTTTGTATGGCAAGGTCGGTATTTGACTGCGCTGTGGTTGGAAAAGGAATGTCTTTTTCTTTATAGCATTTTTTTTTCGATATTATTGTAAGCTATTTACTACTAATCGATTGAATATCTTCTATCGAAGATTTTTAATATTACTTTTAGATTCTAACCGACTCATCTTTGTATTCGACATGGCGAGCGTTTATAGGGGAGTAGGAAATCAACGCCAAATCAAAAAATCAACGCTGCTTAACACTGAATGGTCTTCTATAGTAGCTTAACGCTGTATTGCATAATTATATTAAAATTACTTACATATAAAAATTGAGCCACTCGTAAGTCTAAGCTGTCAGTACCGTAGCGACGTCAGTGATATTTTTATAACATAATATATTATCAGAAGCAGGTCTTACATTAAAATATCCAGATATGACTTGATAAGCATTGCAAAGATGTTTATCTTTAAATTTAAATATGTCTGATGTGAGATGATGAAATAATCTCTTAAACACTTCAATTAATTATCAACTTTTTAAAAAGTTTTTGTGGGGTCTTCCATTTTATGTTACATTTGATTTCTTTTCTTATTATATTTTGTTTAGTTTAGTAATAACTAAATTAAATGAGCTTCACGCTGTATCCCGCACACAGCGATGGTAGGCAGAGAGAACCTAGTGTTAAGATTAAGACACTCCGTTTCTCACTATCCGCTGAGTTCTGGAGGGCATTGCGTGTTGAGTGGCGGAACTCAACGCCGCGCTTTTGCCTCGACACCAGAACGAAGAAATGAACCATAAATGTAAATAAATATTTCATTTCCTCGAATGGGGATCAAACCCACAACCAGTCGGTTTTACAGGTACGGTTTCACACTTTGTGCCCCTGTGCCACGACTGGCCTAGCTGACTGGCTGGCGTATAAGAATTAATTTATAAAAAATGCAAAATTTGAGGGGACCCCAATAGAAAATAGAAAATATAAATGAACATTTCAGTCATGATATACATATAATTACAGATACATGAATATGTGTCTATAACAGGCTAATATTTATTAAAAACTAATTGACGTCTATGAGTGCGGTATTATACGGATTAAATTTACAACTTCCACTCAAATATCAAATAGGGTCTTAACTATATTTTAATTATAAAAAGAAAAACAAGCTTTTACTTGTAACCGAGAACACTAGCCTTAGTGTAAAGTGGAACGGAAATAATCAATGTGAATATAAAAGGCAATATACAACATTTTGAATTAATTAATTAATTTAAATAAATAAAAATAACTAACTAACAATAATTTGAAAACTTGAAATGGTGTTTTAAATTTCGTTAAAATTCTTTAGCTTTTTTTTTGTAAGATTTATTGCTGACCGAGTATATCATTTTTGATAGCCATTTCCTTTGTGACTTTTGAGTGAAGTAATTTTAGTTATTTATTAGTATAAGGTTATTTGTTTAGTTTCTGCCGTTCACTGTATTGGCGGTAGGTTAAAATTTTGCCTGTATTATTGGTTGGTTGGTCGTGGCGCGGAGGCATAAACTTGTAACTATAAACGCATGTGGGTTCGATTTCCGTATGAAGATATGAAATATTTGATATATTAATTTCCTCGCTTTGGTAACGAGGTGACGTTGAGTTTTACCATTTCATGATTTGATTATTTTGTCATATAACGCCTCCTAAATTCGGCAAAAAATTGGGAATGGAACTGTCTTAATGGTAAGGAAGTATCATAACACTAGGTTTCCAGGTTCCCTTTGCCTACCTTGCTATATACAATGTATACATAGGGATACAGTGTGAAATTTAAAAAAAAACATATCTATACAGGTTTGCATATCAAAGACTAAATTATCCATGTCAACTTTAAATCACCCTGTATCAATATTCAATCTATTTCATACCAGCAAGATATATAAATATCGTAACTTTTTAGGCTTTCTATAAAAAAAAAACAAACCTAAATATTATGCTTTATCATAGTGCAACAAAATATAGGTAACCAATAAACTGTATGATGAATTGATTACATACATCCTTTCTGCCTCTCCCGTTAGCTATAATATAATTATTTTGTTCCTTCTGCACTTCTGTTGACTAAAAATATATAACATGCACTTTACCATTGTTAGATAATTGGGTATAGAAAGCCAATTTAATCCATGATACTTATTTTATGAAAATATAATTTGAAGTTGTTTCAAGTAGTCTTGATTGAATATTGATATTTTAAATAAAGTAGGCTAGAGGCTAAAATTTGCCTTAAATAAGACATTACTTATAGAATGTCAGAACTCAACACCATGCTTTGTCTTGTTACAGTGAGGAAATGTAAATAATTTATTACGCTGAGAATGTCACCTATAACCGTCGAGAATCGAATCTATAACTGTCGAATTACAGTCAGACAATGTGCCGCTATAGTCCGATAGTCTCAAAAAAAAAAATTAAATATATAAAAAAATTAATACTTCAAAAAAGCTTACTTAAATTCTCAACTTGAAGATATCCATATTTGTCATAACATACCATGGCAAGTGAAAGTTGAGTCATGAGAAAAAGTGTAGGAACAAAAATTTAGAGCAGATTTGTATCTAACGATTTATTGCTTCTGTACGAAATAATAGATAAATGCACTTTTTAACCACGCTCTTAGTAAAACTAGAGTTAGTTTATAAAAAAATATATAAATATATTGGAATGAAAACGGGGACATAACAAAAAATGTTTACATCAAGAAAAAATATAACACTGAAAGATTTTTTTTTAAGAACTAATTAGCGTCTTATTGTCTTTTTTTAAACTACATTCTTTTAACTTAATACTTGAAATAACTTCAAAACCTATAATTTCTATATTGAACAACACAGAAAAAAAACTTGAAAATCAAACAATTTATCACGATTTCTTTACCTTTTCAAAATACTTTGCCATAAATTAATAATAAGAAGAATTAATACAAAAGGATAGGTAAATAACTCTATGTAAAACCTCCACTATCCCATTTTAGTTCATCTTAGGATATGAATAAACCTGATACCCGATTGCTAAGATAAGTAAGATTTGCATTCGAGCTCTGTCCCATATAGCGAAGGCTTTACAGGGCTTTGATTCAATCCGGACGTAACTATACACCGCTGTCCTTTAGTGATGCGAGTATATCTATCGTTTATTTAAATGTCAGATCTCTTTCGTGAAGTTGTGATGTAGTAGTGATGTTTATCTTTAATGATATTTATTGTAGGTTACTTAGTCTTTTATATATTATTTGCGTTTTAATTTTATTATTAAAGCAAGACTTAAGAGTTCGGAGTGGCCTGGAATTTCGTATAAGCAACGGCACGAACCTTTTACGACAGCAAAAACGATAAATATTGCCTCAGTTACTAATTGTTAGTGAACCTTCAATACAGTTCTTTCTTAACGTATGACGTTGTAATCACACATGAAATTAACCCTTCTTTTACCTCAGAACCTATTCTTGAAACTCGATAAAAAGCTGGTTCTCTATAACTAATTTTATAGTAAATTTTAAGACTGGGCGCCTGCTTGCTTTGTAATTTATGTTAAATAAATTAAAAAATATTTTTACTATCCTAAGCCACATGAGTAAAAATCTCAGTAGCACCCACTCAACCTGTCACCTATAATTATAGATATTAACCATTTAATAATTTAATTACACTTGACCAAGTCTCTTTTAACTTAATAGACATTGCTAGACTTTCACAATCATTACAGTGACATTGTCATTACATTAATGTCAAAAATGACATTTGATGTGTTTTTTGTCGATGGTTTTAACACATCACTAGCGGCCAGACGGGTATTATTAGGTCTTCCTGCTCTCGATTCTGCCACAAGCATCGTGCATTTAAAATCAGGTATTTTCATAGACTATATTTATTATAAAAATAACTGTTCTACATAAAATGTTATAGAAACAGTTATCAGAAGTGACAACACGCAATATGTACGCACTGTACTAGGCATAATATAAAAAGATTTATTTGAAAAAAAAATCGTTTTTATTTATTTTTTTATGTTAATATTAAATGGTTAAGCCGGAAATTAAATATTTAATTATATATAAGTATGAGAAAACGATAAACTTTACTGTTACTGTGAATTATGTTATTGTTACAATTAACATTTAGCAGTACAATTAACAAGTTAAAATTTAGTATGTATCTAACATACTAAATTTTCTATTATGTTTACGACAGGCGGAATCGTCATGTTTTTTTATTTAATAATATCTGTAGAACATATGTTTACACTTCACTTCACAAAAAGTAGTAGACTCATGTCTACAATCTAAATTATATAATAATATCAGCTTCAAGCTGTATCCCATACACACAGCAAGGTAATCCTTGTTAGTAGTACCAAGGTAGTCTACTTTGGTAGTGTTAAGACACTAAGTTCCCATTTCTCCGAATTCTG
This sequence comes from Heliconius himera, assembly GCA_021202915.1. NCBI lineage: Eukaryota > Metazoa > Arthropoda > Insecta > Lepidoptera > Nymphalidae > Heliconius > Heliconius himera. The sequence continues at coordinate 2,255,171 of JAJHJA010000046.1, forward strand.
AAGTGGCGGAACGCAACGCCGCCCTTTGTTTCGACACCAAAGTGGAGAAATGAAAATATAAATTTAATAAATATTTCATTACATCGAGTGGGGATCGAATCCACTACTAGAAGCGTTTACAGTCACACATTTGTAGGGGCACAAATGCCACGATTGGCCTCAAAAATAAGGACATAATATGTTATATAATAAAAAGTAATATAACTTAACAATAATATATTACTTATTTTCCTAATATAGTATTATCCATGTTAAAAACATATTTATAGAGTATAGTCAGTATAAATAATCAGCTTTTAAAACTAAATTAAAAGTACATCTCATTAAGCAAGTAGTTCATTTGCTTACAAAAAAACGAAGGCAAAACAAATAAAAGTTACCGCCACAGATAATTAATTTATATGACATCTGCTTAAACGATTTAATGTATGTTTGCATTTATAAAGCCAATTAGTGATGTGCACCTGATTACTGTCGGCCCCTTTATGTAGTGTGGGGCATAAGTATAATTTCTGATTGTCAATCCATTAAATAATTTAAATTAGTTACTTTAACATATTGCGTGGTAGAAGCCTGTTTTGATTTTAGATATGTTATCTTGATTCTAGATCATTTGAATTACTATTTATCGTTCATGTATAATGTATAGAATTTATTATTTTTTGCTTAGCTTAACAAACGAAAAAAATAAATATTTTATAACTGATATAAAAATTAAAGAATGCCATCACAGCGCGTTGATGTACTTATCTGTTTAAGAGCGTTGGTTGTAAGTTCGATTTAAAGTTTTTGTAGTGTCACGCTATATCCCGCACATGGCAGGGTAGGCAGAGGGAATCTAGTGCTAAAACACTCCCTTACCATTAAAACATCGCAAGTCTCAAGCAGTGCCCTAAGGTTCTAACCCTACAACACCATGGATCCGGAACACGCACAGTAAATCCATGGAATGCTAAATAGTTTCATCTCTTAGTGTCGCAGTTACAGTTACAAGATTTACTTACGAGTGCAATTTAGAATAATTATTCAGAATATGAGGTCTTACCTGTAAACAAAATAGACAAATTATTAGTAACGAATTATAAAGTCCAATAGATAAGATACATTTATAGACATTAAAGTAAAGGTTATTTCTGAATATTGCTTTTCATGTGAAAATGAAAATAAGAACAAAATACTGTTATTATACGTATAATAAATATAATAATAATACGACAATTTTATAGTTACAAAAAAAGGTTTCATTTAAAGGTTCCGTACCGAAAGGGTAAAAGGATAGGGTCCCGTTTGAATACTTATCACTTTCTGTCTGTCTGTCCAGATAGAACCGTCTGTCACTAGACGGTATCTTAGGAACCGTGATAATTTCACAGGTAATATATGTACCACCGAACGAAAAAATAACGAAAAAATACTAAAATATAGAATACAATAAATATTCAAGGGGGTTCCTATATAACGCATGTTATTTTTTTGCCATAGACAATTTTGCAGAACCCTTCGTGTGCGAAACCGGTTTTCACTTTGCCAGTTTTATCTTTTAAATAATATATTCAAAGATTTTAAAACGATTTTATATTTTAATTTGAGTACGCCATAAATTGTATACTTCATTTTAATTAATTTGCATTATAGTTCTTTGTGTAAATACAATAAAATCAAGTATTTTTTTGTGATAATAAGGAAGAACGGTAACTTTAGTAATATGAAAGTTCAAAATTTTAGTACCTAGTACTGGAAATACTTTTTTTTTTTTAATTTTTTCTTTATTGATTAATAAATATAATATAACAAACACAACTTAATCTAAGAAATGTTGTTAACATCAATAAAAGGAATAATACTTTACCAGGCTAATAAGACGCCTCCAAAAGTTTACAAAAATATAGTGTGTTACAAAACTCATTAAACAATGTAGTTAAGATAGGTCTACTTGAGCTAGGTATTGTAATACATTCGATATTTAGAATAAAAATATCGTGCTAAAATTGATAATAGTGGTAAATTTTTAATAATCAAGAACTACGTTTACTTTTGCAAAGCCAAGCTCAGTTTCGTCCAGTAACGTAGTCGCGAGTAGACCTTCCGCGTCCCCCTCATACAGTCGTTCTAGGGCGACAGCGGGGGGCGCGTTTGAGACGCAGCGAGTCCGTAGGCTGGCTGACGCGCTGGCTGGACCGGTTTTAGTATACATTCGCACGGAAACAGAACGTGGTGATGGGGTAAGCGGTAAGTGCCATATCCATCGATATATTTTAAATCTGATATTTTCGTTCGGCCAATTGTCGAAATCAAACTATTTTTATGTTTATGAAATAATTCATAAAACCTATGCGTTAATTTAAATATATACTCACGTAATGTGGGATAATTTAGTTCTTTATGAAATTTCATTAAATTAGTTTTAAATGGCGTATTATAAGCTATTTTTAACGCTTTATTTTGAATAGTTTGGAGAAAATTATGATTAGTGAGACAAGTACTACTCCAAACAGGACAAGCATACGTAATGCGTGGGCGTACTAAGCTAGTATAAATACGTAATTTTGTACGTGGACTGAGGTTACTCTTTCTATTAAGTACTGGACTAAGTAAGCCAAGCGACTGTATCCCTTTGGTTCTAAGATGGGCTATTTGTTTTGTCCAATTGAGTTTCCTGTCCAATAGTACTCCCAAGTAACGTACTTGACTAGACCATGGTATTTTATGGTTTAGAATTTGTAGTTTCCTCTGGGGACATGACCGTTGGCGGCTGAATAGTATGGCTTCTGTTTTAGTTTCATTAAGCTTTAGTTTCCAGTTTGTGAAGTACTCATGCAACCTATCCAGGGACAATTGCAAGCGACTTATAATAAGATCCAAATCCGAAGCGGAGGTGTATGAGGCAGTATCGTCGGCAAAACATGCCAGGTGAGTACGAACCTGGATAGGTATGTCATTTAGATAAATCAAAAAGAGATATGGACCAAGTATGGACCCCTGAGGCACGCCAGCTGGCACTGTCTGCCATGAGGATTTCGTATTTTGAATATGGACCCGAAATTTACGGTTGTTAAGGTAGGATTCAATTATCTTAATCAAATATAGTGGAATTTTAGCTGATACGAGTTTATATAGTAGGCCCTCGTGCCAGACAGTGTCAAAGGCTTTTTCAATGTCCAGTAGGAACATCCCAGTAGATTCGTGGAGGTTTAGATGATGAGCTATATGTTCAGACACTCGAGCCAATTGCTGAGTAGTGGAGTGCTGAGCACGAAAACCAAATTGCTCACCTATGAGCAAGAGACTCGAAGAAGACAACAGCCGCCTATATATAATTTTCTCGAACACTTTACTCAGACCAGGGAGTAGGCTAATGGGTCGGTAGCTAGATGGACAGATCCCTTCCTTACCTGGCTTTTTGATAGCAATCGTTTTAGCACGTTTCCATCTATTTGGAAAATAACTAAGACGAAAACATCCATTAAAGATGTTAGTTAGTAATACTATACTTTTAAGGGACAGATTTTTTAGCAATATATTATGTATATTATCGTCACCAAACGATTTACGTGTTTTAAGTGTTTGGAGTACTAACCGCACATCACGCGGGTTCGTAGGTTTATCGAAACTCATTGAGCTTTTGCTTAGCAGTGACATTGAGCTACTAACATCGCTTTCAATGGTAGGACTAACCCAGTCCCTAGTTAGGCACATATTATTATAAAAAGTTTTGGCTAGCAGGTTACATTTCTCAAGGTCACAATTGGTAAATAAACCATTGTCTGTTTTAAGGTTAGGTATGCTTTCAGTTTTAGATTTTAGTTGTTTTGTTACTTTAAAAATGTCAGCACTAGGATTATCCACCTTTTTTAGCTTACTGACCCAGATCTTGTCGTTGTGATGGCGAACACATATGTGAATTAGGAATTGGGTAAGATTTATTATGTATCTAAGTCGTTTTTTGAGTGCCAAGTTGTTACATTGAGCCTCTATGCGACGAATATAATTTTTATAACGTATGAGGCTTTTTATTCGATAAGGTAGCTTAATGAAGAGAGGTATTTGTAATGCTGTTGGAACGTTCGTATTACGAGCTTCAATGATAGCCGTATGGAGGTGCTCCACAGCAGCATCAATTTGGGAAGTTGAGGAGTATGTACTTGAAGTTATAGTAAGTTTTGTGTCTAGTGAATGTCTATAACCTTTCCAGTTAGCCTGGTGATATTTGAAGATCTTGGTAGGATCACGTCGAGGTACAGCTCCATTAACACTAAAAGTAACAGGTAAGTGATTTGATGACAGTTTAAAAAGAGTTTGTACATCATCTTGCAATTGAATATTCAAAGCTAAAACTAGGTCGGGAGTTGTGTTTCTACAATCAGGCCGATAATTTAATTGTGTGGGTTTATCAGGACCGTATATGATGTAATCATTTTCTATCATATGGCGAAAGAGACATTTACCACGAGTGTTATTGAAAGGACTTTTCCATAGCTGATGATTTGCATTAAAGTCTCCCATAAGGAGTACTCGTTCTCCCAGGCTAAATAAGAGATCTAAATCATGGACTAGCAATGGGAGGTTAGGAGACTGGTAGACTGAAATTACGCTAACAACTTTGCCCGAAAGTTTAATTTGAATACCAATTGCTTCAATATTTTTGGTGGTCGGAATGACAAGAGGAATATGTTGGAGTTCTTTTTTAACTATTAGGGCAACACCCTGTCCACGACCGCTACTATGCTTGTCCTGCCTGTAGCACACAAACCCGGGAAGATCTAAATTAATATTTGAAGTAAGCTTAGTTTCGCAAACGGCAATGATATCGATAGACAAGGCACTTACCACGAGATCCATAAGTTCATGGGTTTTGCTCCGAAGACCATCGGCGTTCCAGGATAGAAAGTTGAGTTTATTATTTCTACACATAGTGACCAAGGTGAGAAATGACTAATATGATTTTTTCGGTTCGATTCCCATTCAGGAGAATGTGATTTTTTCCTACAAAATTTTCTACCTGACGAGCAAAGCCAGTATTGACTACTAGTTAATTCTAAAGTATTACATTTCATATTCTATGAATCACCGCGCCGCTCACAGCCACTACACCGCTATAAAGTGTTGCAAGAAAATAAACAAAAACACATCGTTAGGAGTCTCAACTAACATTCCTTCCAACATGTATCTGTATGACACTGTTAAAAGCTTATTTTACAGTTAAAGTATTGTGTGGGATTTAGAATATTTGTTGTGTGAAGGGTTAAACTTCGAATCCTGGGGTTAATATTTTGTTTGGATTTAAATCGAAATTGAGGAAATGTGTTTTTGGGTTCACTTTGTTACGTCAAGTACGTAAATAAAAATGTTTGATTTTTTACGTTTGATTCTTGATTCCGTACGTACTTAATACTTATATCTCACGATAAGACTAAGAGCTACGGCAAATCAGGAGGCACAACGTCTGACTATAAGCGTGACGGTTGTAAGTTCGATTCTCGTTCGGGGGAATTAACTATTTTTATTTCCGTGCTCTAGTAACGAGAGGCATTGACTCAAGTCGCACTGTTACAAAATTTGGGCGATGCGTAGAGGACTAGAGTGTCTTAACACTAGGTTTCCTCTGCCTACCATACTATAAGTAAGGCCGAGAACGAGAACTGAAGGATTTGCACCTACATATACTCTATGTAAAACCTACATGAATCCAAAGCAAAACCCCATTCCAACCACGTTTACCACACGGATACTACATCAAGATAATATAAAATAAAATATTTATTAAAGCACTTGTCAGATACAAAGAAGTGTATGTAAGAAACAGTATCAATAGGAAGCATTCTGGATCATAAAATGAAGTGCGCAATCATAGTAGATACCAAGTATTATATAAAGAAAAACTTAAAGAAGATAAAATTATTTTTTATCTCTATTGTATGTCCATCGACTACATCTTACAAGGTTGATCTCTTTCAAGCAAAAACGTAGAGTCCCGTATATTCTTATATCCTGTTAGTGTTAACCTGATAATTGCATCTAGATAACATTGTAGCGCAGTCGGCATGTCTAAGTGATAGTTGTAGGTTTGATTCATATTTATGAAGTGTTAATTTTGAAAAAAAAATGAGATTCCTAGCTCTGGTCAGACGTTGAATTCCGTCAACTATGCAAATGTCTTTTTTTTAAACATTTTTAAAGTGTTATTCCACACTTAGGAAAGAAGTTTTCAAGAAAATAAGTATTTCTAAATAAGTATTATGCAAATGTCGCCTAATTTTCTAGATAGCTTGTGTTGAGTGACGGAAATCAACGCCGCGGCTTGTCTTATTAGAGCGAGAAAATGAAAATAATTTAAATATAAAGGTTCCTCTAAGAGGAAATTTAACCCATAACCTCCGTGTTATCGTCCGTCCCATTACGCCATGATCGGCTCAGCTATTAAAAAAAATAATATCAAACATTATTTTAATAAACAATGTTTTGAATAATACATTTCTTAAACATCGTTAAAAATTCCGTCGTTCGATAACAAGATATTTTTCATACTGACAACCTTATTTTCATTATAACAGTTCCTTCCTAATAAATTCACATTATGCAGATGTCCTCGAATATGTATTTATGTATATATAAATAAATATATAAAAATAAAAAATAAATCAGCTTCACGCTGTATCCCGCGCACAGCAGGGTAGGCAGAGGGAACCTAGTGTTAAGACACTCCCGTTCCCCACTTTCTGCCGAATTCTGGAGGCATTGCGTGTTGAGTGGCAGAACTCAACGCCGTGCTTAACCTCGACACCAGAGCGAAGAAATGGAAACATAAATTTAAGTAAATATTTCATCTCCTCGAGTGGGGATCGAACCCACAACCAGTCGGTTTTACAGTCACACCTCGTGCCGCTGCGCCACGACCGGCCTAAATATATTTTAAAATGAAATTATTACAGCGGAATGAGGCTGGCACTTTAAGATTTATGTATGTGAGTTTTTGCTCATTATACTACTGCTAAATTAAGAAGGTATGTTAAATGCATAATTTCAATGTTTTAATTCATTTAAACGTTGTTAAGAATAATTATAACGATTATAATCATAATAATTATTATAATTTTGTCATAATACAAGTATTTAGGGCAAATAGAGTGCTTCTATATTTTAGTGATCATTTCGTTTTTACATGTTGGAATTATTTTGGTTTCGCACAACTTTGTAAAAGACAGCGTCAGACTGTAAAACAACAGTTGCAGGTTTGATTCCCATTCGAGGGAGTATGTTATTATCATTTCCTGGCTGTGGTAACAAGGAAGTTCCTTCCACTTACCCTGCAGCCTGCTTTATGGGAGATACAGCGCGAAACTGAAAAACATCGTTATTTCGAATATACCAAAAGAAATGCATTGAGAAATGGTACTAATGCAAATTCCTCTTGATGACATATTCAGTTATGGATCTAAAAATTCAAATAGACTAATAGACGTCTCTTTTTTACCTTCCTTTGAATATATAACATATAATTTAAGGAGATATAGTACAACTGTTTTGTCTTTAGTCAGGTGCAGTGCTGCAGCACCACGACGGCCTCAATAAAAAATATTATTAAATAATATCAATAATAGTTTATGATAATCGTCAATATAAAATGACCATAAAACTGTAATTTAAACGAAGTATATTTTAATTACTATAAAAGTAAATAAATAACTAACAACTTGTAATGGATACGACGATCAGTGATCTATGAAAGCTTTACTATCGACTTTCTATCATTTCATAGTTATGTTTATTAAAAAACCATCATTTTGAGTTATAAAATTAATTTCCTATAGCTTTTCATATAGTTTATATTTACGGATTCAACGGATTGGTGTCTGTACATGGAAGATATATAAGAAAAAAAATATTGGGGGGTCTTTATTAATGTAATGGATCTCAAAACAATATTTTTTAAAATTTTTGACTGTTTGTCGGTGCCTTCGTTGACTCTTATCTCAGGAATTGCTTAACCAATGCAGTGTTTACTATTGGAGGCAGGCGTTGCTTAACATTCAGTGTTTGTTTTATTTCAGTTGTATGCGAAAATATTATTGTATGGATATCGTTTTTAAAATGATTATATTATTAGATTACTACAGTACCTAATTGAGATGATCAAATAAATAATCGTGTTGTACAAGCGGGCGAAGCCGCGCGGGGCTCCTAGTATCAAATTATTTTATCCAATTCCAGTTTCTTATAATTGATTGTTTCATAGATACTAATAAGTGGAAGACTTTATTGACATTTTAAATGGTTAACTGTAAATTTAAGTATCTGTAATTTACTTTATGTATTTCTATATAAAAAGTTATAGTACCCTGTCTCTACAGGTTCATGGCACAGTGGCATAAACGTGTGACTGTACGTCGGTTTTGGGTTCGACTACCACTCGGGTAAATGAATCATTATTTTTTAATTGAGCTCCCCCACTTAACACGCAATTTCTTGAAAATTCGACGGAAATTGAGAAACGGATTATCTTAACAGTAGGTTCCCTTTGTCTAACCTGCTATATTCAGGATAAATCGTGAAGCTAAAAAAAAGTTATAATACATGTTAACATTATCGAAAATTTTCGTGTAGGTATATTAAAAACACTTCATGGATTAGGTAGATATATTCTGAGAAGAATCCACATTACATTGGCATTTACAAAAAAAAAGAGTTTCCACATATGTGTCTAATCGATATTTCATTCGAATTAAATAAAGGAAACATCAATTAGTAATGTAAAATCATATAAGCGTAGTGTAACATACAAGAAACTTGATTAGAGTGTTTGGAGATTTAAGTTACGAGTCACTCATTAAGATGCTATTGCACTCATTAGGTAAATAGACCGTGAAGCTATAGGCGTGTTGACAGGTACAAACATACATACATATAAAATAAAATTAGCTTCACGCTGTATCCCGCACACAGCAGGGTAGGCAGAGGGAAACTAGTGTTAAGACACTCCGTTCCCCACTTTCTGCCGAATTCTGGAGGCATTGCGTGTTGAGTGGCAGAACTCACAACGCCGCGCTTAACCTCGACACAGGAGCGAAGAAATGGAAATATAAATTTAAGTAAATATTTCATCTCCTCGAGTGGGGATCGAACCCACAACCAGTCGGTTTTGCAGTCACGCCCCGTGCCGCTGCGCCACGACCGGCCTCAATTTATATATATATATATATGTATCTATACTTCTATACTAATATTCTAAAGCTGAAGAGTTTGTTTAGTTAATCGCAGTGATCTAATGAACTACTGCTTAGAGTTGTAAAAATATTTTTGTGTTTCTTTGGTTTTATAAGTTATTTTCATTTGAATGTGGAACCGCAGGTAGAAGTAAAATATATAAAACAATTTAAAAAAATTAAAAACAATATCCCTAATTAGTTGTAGTATTTCTCTATACAAAGTCGCGGAGTTGAGTTCCATTAAATTTCAGATCTTTTCTTAATTTTTTAAATTAAATATTCCTAAAGATTAATAAGCTTAATAATTATCTAGGTTTAATAATTATGATATTTCAGTGAGTGACATTTTAATAAACATTATCTTATGTCAAATTGATAAATCACCAAGAACTTTAAATTTATTTAAACAAACAAACAGACACTCGAAAAGTTTTCAATATTAACTAAAAAATGAGGAAGCAAAGAATTCTAATTAACTAGACGATCATTAATATAAATTTTCATCGGTTAAATTATTTGTTGGTATGGACGCGTGGGCGCCTGGTATGCTGTAATTAATTAACAATTTACAAATTTTTATATGACTTAAATTACTTTTCGACTATTTATAGAGGCTTTCGTGGCGTAGTTGAATGCTTGAAAGCTTGAATGTGTGGGATTCAAATCTAATATATTTTTTAATAGTTTTTTTAGCTTAGTTTTTATTTCTGACGTAGTAGCTAGAGCAGGGGTTCCCAACCTTTTCTTGATCAAGGACCACTTTTATATCATTCTTGGTAGCAGGGACCACTATGTAGGAGGTATAAATGTATAATATAATAAAAACTCAATAGGACCTTACATTATATATATATATATATATATATATATAGAGAAACTTCTGTGATTTCCCGCGAAAGCTTCGTGGCGCAGTGTGTCATGTGATAGTTGACGACGAACGAACGAACGAACAAAACACGACGGTTGTGGGTTCGATTCACAATGGGAGAATAAATTATTATTTATTAATATTTTTATTTTTTCGCTCTGATAACAAGGCAAAGCATGGTCATTTGACCGTGTTATTAGGCAGAGAGATATTTGGATTTTTTGGCCTGTAATTTAAAAACTTCTTTAACGGCTTTGATCAAACATGATTTCACGTGTGTTTTTCCGACTGTGTGAGATTTTTTTAGATTGTGCTATTAATTTAAAAGTCTCAAACGACGCTACTACGTGCCATGTGCCCCCATCCCGTCGTCTTAAAATAGAATTACCCTGGTACTGATGGTATCTTAGAAGCGATTAAAATATATGTGGGAAATTCACGTCAGCAGTGGCAACAAGCATAGGTCAATTATCTGGCCCCAAGTTGACTCATTCCTCTGTGCCCGAGTAATGTATGCTGTCACAGATCTCCGCCGCTCATATCGTAATACTTGGCGTTTTTAATGCGCATAATACCAGTTGCCTTGGACCATACACTACAGACCACGCAGGAAGAGCTGTATTTGACCTTGCTAGGGCGAATGGATTGTCACAAGTTTTTGACCAACCTACGTGACTCCCGGACGTGGACAACCACAATGCCACCTTATCCGTGGAACATCCATATGGACCATCTGCTGACTTCACATCCAGTATCCGGAATATCTGGTGGATCACCGATTGATCAATGACCGTCAATATAGCTTCCGTCATGGTAGAATTTGTGATTTTAGGATTTATCTAACCCACGGCTGTGCGGCGGTCTGCAGCTATCGAAAGCAAGGGAGAGGGCCTTGCAGTTTGGATATGGACAAGGCCTTCGATCGAGTGTGGCATGAGGCGCTCCTGCAAAACTTCCATTCTACGGGCTTCCTCAGAATGTATGTAAGTGTATCGCCAGCTTTCTCACTGGGTACAACATCAAGGTCGTTGTCGATGAATTTTTACTCAGAGATATTACTCGTGAATTGGGGGATCTTGGGGGATGCCTGCGATCCCCCAAGGCTGCGTGCGTCTCCTATAGTGTTTCTTCTGAATATCAATGACATGCTGTTTAATTCTAACATATATTGCTAAGTGCTATCATCTGGATAGCACAACGAACGCTGCTATATACTCCGGTCCAGCAAGTATTTCCAGGGATAATATTGACCAGTGCCGAAATAAAATTGTGCCTTCTTTTGAAGAATCTCTCCGGAACGTTTCCTTATGGGGTTAAAGTAACCTGCTGTTGAATTGTATTCAAATCCCAAAAGACAGAAATTTGCGCGTTAATCACTTAAACAATTACATTTATCGGGTCACCAGTTCTCTAGATTACTCGTTGTATAGCCGCGGCCAGTTTCATCATATTGGGCCTTAATGTTTCCAGTGACTGCTAGTTTCGCGATCATCTGAAAAGCAAGGCCAAGTTGGCTTTAAAGAAATTGAGGACATCAGCAGAGCGAGACAGTCCTTCACGTCAAAACACCGACTGGCCCTGTAATGGGCCAAAGTTTTCCCTCATATGAGAAAAGTATCTCATTTCTAGGCTATTGCACCCCAGCTTGAACAGCCAGGTAGCTTGAACCATTTGATCGAATACAACGTAGAGTCATATGAGTCGTTGGGGAGCCAACGGAAGGGAGGATTTATGAAAAGCTTGACACTTTGGATTTGCGTAAAGACGTCTCCTCGCTGTGTGTTCTCAACCATGGGGTTGAAATATCATGGGCAATGTTTCATTAAACTATTTGTCCAGTCATCTGCCGCTCAATTTTTCAATCGCACAGTACGTCTCAGGCACTCCACATGCTTGATATCCAGGTGGTTAGGATGGTATTTAAGTTTGTGACGTACTGTGCGGATTCTTAGAAATTTTCTGCCACACGCCACGCATTTGTGGAATGGTCTACCTGTAGCAGTGTTTCCAGGTCGATACTACTTGAGTACCATAAACGTGCCTATCTCCACCTCAAAGGCCGGCACTACCTCCTCTAGTGTTGTGTGTGGCGATGATGGTGAGGTAAAATAGATGCAGTGAAAATTTTCATTTAATGACAAACGAAAGATTTATCAAAATAAAAAAAAATTACTTACCTACTATTTAGGAATATTATTATTCACCGACAAATTTAAAAATATAATTGAATTGATGAGTCAAATCCAATAAGTACTTCGAATTTAAATAACTTTGCAAATTGTCAAAATACCATACGTTGCGACGTCATAACTTCCTTACGTTAACTGGCATACTTAGTTCATAAAATCTATGAATTAATGTGTAATTATTTTAAAATATTTTAATAAATATGTATGTCGAAATAATTTATATTTGACACCGAAGCACACTCTACTACTACCCATGTAGCATGCTCTTCTCACTCACTGCATGATGACCAACGCCTCATAATCCCCTAAAATTAAAATCGTTCCCAACTGGTGGTCCGCGGACCACCGGTTGGGAACCACTGAGCTAGAGGGAACCGAGCGAACAATATTATGGTGTTTCGCCTCGTCCTCTGTCATAAACCTCTTCATACATGACCTTCTTACGAGACCTTTCTCCAGTGTCATCAATACTCTGTTCTCTAAAGTTAAATGTAACATAATGTTTTTTTTTTAAGTTTCTCTCTACTGGTGAGTAGATAATAGAGTCTTTTCGTGGGTACTTTCAACATAAAATGTTTTTTACAATTTAGCCAGAAAGAGTGAAGCTGAATGTTATATATAGCACTAGGGCCCGCACTTATAAGTCGTTATAAATTCTAAGATCGCTCTCAAAATCGTTCTCTGCGCATAGGCGTAGGAAGGGAGGTCTGGTGGCTACCTCAGGATAGACCACCACCACCTCAGAAAGTTAAAGTCCAGATTAACTCCCTTTCCAAAAAATATCTCTAGATACGCTAATGTCTCAGCGTTGAGAGTGGTTTACAAATCAGTATCTAGGTTCCCTCTGTCTCCTCCGCTATACTCGTATACAGTAATATACTTAAATAAACTACTTTCGACCATCTGTCAACGTTACGCCGTACAACTCAACAACAACCCGATGGTGAAATTTAACTTGTATTACGAACTTGCTTCTTGTTAAATGATGATTAAAAAATCTCAAGTGTCAAATACAGTGAAGTAAAACACGTGTCATATAATTATTATAATTGACGTACAAATTATGAATTACGTGTGTTTTCGTGTATATTATGGTTGTATGGCTGATTGTGTTGACATTTAAAAAAAAGTAAAATTGGAGTAGTAACCTTGGTTTTATCGTAACTTAACCCAGTGTTTTGTAATGGGGAGAAATTTTAGTGTTTAATTTGGAGCGTCACGTTGTATCCTGTTTATTTATTATAGTAAGTAAGGCAGAGAAAAAAGTCTTAAGACACTTCGTTGCCCATTTTCACCGAAATATATGAAAATATTAATAATATTTTAATTTATTGCCCCGAGATAGGCTTCTATCCTACAGCCGTTGCGTAGTAACAAGCTTGGGCCATTACACCACGACGGCCTCTTCGTGTTAAGTCAGTATATTTCGTATAATGCTTCGATTTTTCAAAGAGTGATTAATAACAAATAACGTTGCACTACGCATAAGAAAATTGATGACTTAACTTAAGCTAAACTTCACGCTTTATCCCTAGCAGGGTAGTCAGAAAGTACGGAGCGCCAAACGCTACGGTCTCTACATACTTCTTTCGCCTCGTCCACTGTCATCAACCTCTGCATACATGCCCTCCAGGGGGTCCTCAAGCTTTTTGTGCTGACATTTCGCCGTCTCATCAATGCAGATAAGGCTCCGTTCACCCTGTTACCGGCTGCAATACGCCTTTTCACATCCATTTTGTATCTGTCATCTCCACTGAATATACTTCCCAAATATACCACTACATTCACTTAATTCATTTGTTCTAATATCTGACCATTTACACTGATCTTGCATTCCGTTCTTTCTTCATCTCTTTTCTCTTCTCGCTATTCAGGCTTATACCATTATTTTTATTATTATTACCACAAAAATAGATGAACAGGTGATATTTTATTGGGTTTATTATTTTAGTTAGTTACCTAGGTCTTCTGGTTTTATAAAAGTGAAAAAGTATTTACTTTTTCAATCCTCGATTCTGTCTTTTTTTATTAGCTTTACGTTATATTCTGCATATAGCATGGTAGGCAGAAGGAACCTTTTGAGCTTATTTTCAAGGAATTCCTACTATGATCAAATTGAGGAAACTTTAAGATAATAATAATAACATATTTAAGAAACAAACAAATTTAACGTTTCATAATTTAAAAATGTATTTAGGTTATATACAATATTTTTTAATCGCGATAATACCCTAAAGTTATGAAACGGTTACCTAAGTGGTAAGAAATTGAGCAATCGTCATTCACTGTCTGAAAATAATAACCTATCATTTTCTTTCATTGCATTAAATATATAATAACAGTTATAAAATTGAGTAATATTTAAATAATAAGTAATAATATAATTTTACAGGTATTTTTCAGTATTGTGAGAAAGTTTATTTAGGTAATGATAAAATGTCATTAACTCTCATCAACTGTAGCGGAAAACGTTTCATATAAAGTAAGCCGCGGCGTTGAGTTCCGCAATCCAAAGCATATATCTGAGTCAAAGAATCGAAAGGGTAAAAAATCTCAAACAGTTGTAATTTTTTATCTACCTATTCCACAACGACTTTCTTTAAAATTTTCTTATTTTATTACGTCGTGGAGCAGAGACACGAGCGTGTGACTGTCAGCACGATGTTTGTGGGTTCGAGTCCCACTAATAATTAATTTGGCAGAAAGTGGGTAATTTAAGTGTCTTAATGGGAACGGGGTGCTTAACACTAATTTCTCAGGTTCTCTCTGCCTACCCAACCATGTACATGATACAGCGTGATTTTTTTTATTTCAAATAAAGTATTGCAAATAGCGGCGTTGATTTCCGCAGTGTCTTTAAAATAAGCGAAAACTAGTGTTATACATACTTAGTTAAACTATAAGTACACCTATCTCAAAACATTTTAACCAAATTTAGTATTATAAATGAACTAAATGACCGCGCACCTAATTTGTTTATTCAAATCTTTTGCACTAGATACGCTCATTTACATATTAGAAACTAGAATATGTAAAAATCATGGTCCCAGTTAAAATAAATGTGAATATTAGTCGAAGCGAATAAGGCGAATAGTTATTGTTAGAAATCGAAAGCAGTTGTCGTTTTTAAAAAACACGATTATAACACACATCATCTATATGTTTCTAAACTATTTGAAAAGGGATATTGTGTAATTGCAATAAGTGATATGTATCATCTACTAACAATACTTCACACTAGTTTCCAACAAGGGTCGTCACCTACAAGCAACTGCCCCCGATTGACACAATTCCACTGCTTTTATAGTTATTTTCACCTAAATCTACCCTCTTTTACACGAGTTCGCTAACAATATGTATAATATTTATATAAACCTTTTCCGTTACTGAGTGACGAATAGACAAAACTAGTGGATTTAGAGAGTTTCAATTTGGCAAGTAGGTTGTGGAGTGGAGGGGAGGTAGGGGAGTTCTAAAGCCTTGTTTGAATTATGATAGTATTTTCATCCAGTAGTGACTTATTTAGTAGTTAAAATACTTGCTTCTGTACAAAAATCGTTTGCACTCAGCGCAGCGTTGAGTTCCGCCACCCAACAGCCAATGCCTCCTGAATTCGGTGGAAAGTGGAGTGTCTTAATATTAGGCTCTCTCTACTTAAAGCGTGTAGTTGAAAAAAATAATCGTAACGGGTATTTTTGGTACTAAAACATTGTCATTTTATTTTTATGGGATGTAACTAAGTAAATGAGATTTTATGTTTTACAGTTGTTATTTAATAAATGTGTTTTAGTAATAAAATATATGGATAACATATAACGTTATATTTAAATTCTTATTTCATATTCATTTTTTTTCATTTAAATTATGTACTTTCATTTATTAAATTAATTTTTAATTAAATTAAAGGAAATTAAATAAATTAAACTTCACGAATATATCGAACTTAGATCCAATCAACTAGTTTTTAAATAACTACTAAACTACTACTATAGAAGTAAACATTAATATTTAGAGAAATAATTTAATCGCGCCATTAAATGTGTAAAATGGAGTGGTTACTTATCTTGATATCTCGGTGTAACTACTATTGCGTAAATTACTAGATTTAGAAATCTAGTAAAGCATATATAATGGCACTCAGCTTAATTTTTCGATAATAACTATTATTTTCACATGCATGGAGAAGGGCAGGTAAAGATTTATGGTAGCTTCACGCTGTACCCCGCATGAAGCAAAGAAAAATATTCTTTCAAACCTTTCTCAATTAAAACTAAAACTCACGAACACAGTATAAAGTATAGATATTTACAAAATGCCCCATGATATCGTTAATTAATAATCAGCTTCACGCTGTATCCCGCACACAGCAGGGTAGGCAGAGGGAACCTAGTGTTAAGACACTCTGTTCCCCACTTTCTGCCGAATTCTGGAGGCATTGCGTGTTGAGCGGCAGAACTCAACGTCGCGCTTTGCCTCGACACCAGAGCGAAGAAATGAAAATATAAATTTAAGTAAATACTTCATCTATTCAAGTGGGGATCGATCCCACAACCAGTCGAATGACAGTCACACTTTGTGCCGCTACGCCACGACTGGCCCGAATTATTATACAAATTCACGAAGTTATATGAAGTTAGATAGAAAAATACAACGACCAACGAGAATATATGAAATGCTAAATAACACTAAACTAGGCTTATATAAACATGTATGTAAATAAATGGAAGCCGTGTAATATCCATGACAACTGATCTTATCTCGTTTAATTAATAGAGCACCGTGTATTAAACTGCTTAATTATACTCTTATTAATAATATTATAAATTTATTTTTTTATATTCATATATCTATGGACACATATCTATGAATATATTATCCTGTTCATTAATTTCTAAAACGACTTAGGCCAGTCGTGGCGTAGGGGCAGAAGCGTCTGAAGCGATAGGTTATAGGTTCGATCTCCACTCGAGGAAATTAAATTGAAAAATATTTAGTTAACATGCAATGCCTCCACAATTCGACGGAAAATGGAGAATGAAAGTATTTTAATGACAACGGAGTGTCTTAAAGGTAGGTTCCCAAGTTCTGTCTGCCTACACTGCTATGTGTGGGATACAGCGTAAAGCGAAAAAAAAAACAATAACATTCAAAAGCATTGGATCTATGAGTATTTGACTGGATGTGAAAAAAAATCATCACCCTCAGACTGGAAATAGAATCTAACAATCACGTTTGCAGTTAATCCATATTCCACTGCACCACAACGGCTTCAATATTTTTTTCACGTTATTAAAGCACTTTTTAAATCTAAGAACACTTCAAAACTTTCATCGACTCTGTCCAGCGTATGGTAATAAAAAGTAAATTAAATTATAAATTGGCATTACTTTTAAGCGATATGTGAACGTATAAGGAAACCATTCCAATTGGTTTCGATATATAAGTACTTATGCACATATTAACAATATCTGAGTTTCCATTTGTCGGGATTCCATAAAAACAATAAACGATGCAGTAAAAATACATAATAAGTATTCATAATTTATAGTAATTGTAGTGTTGGTATGTAACAGTGGCTGTAAATGCTCATAAATTAATACTAAAATGGAGGTAGGTAATTCAATTTCTTTTTTTTTTAGTTTCACGCTCTATTTTTCTTGAAAGAGGGTAAACAGAGGGAGTCTAGTGTTAAGACCTCCGCTTCCCACTTTCCTTCGCCACTCAATATACAATGCCTTCAGAATTCGTCGGAAAGTCGAGAACAGAAGAGTTTAACGGGGACGGTCGAATTGTCTAACATTAGGTTCCCAGGTTCCATGTGACCACCACGCTAAGTGCGGATTAAAAAAATGATTTAACCATATTCAGGTGCACTCGATAAAATAAATGTGACACAACCATAAAATCTGGTTCTTAAAAATAAAAGAAGGTACAAATGACGTAAAAATCAAGCAAATACATACATCTGTGACTTGCTCGTTGCAAAAGTATAACGCAATCGTAATAACTTAAAATTAACGACTTAAAAGAAGTTGATAAGTTAATTTTAACACATTTCAATTAAAAACATATAAAAACATTTTATATTTAAATTTGTTAATATCTTTAATTTTGTACAGTCATTTATTTGTATATAATGTAATATATTGAGCTCTTTTGATAGCTTCACTCTGTATCCTGCATACAGCAGGTAGGCAGAGGAAACCTAGTGTTAAGACACTTCGTTCACCATTATCCGCCGAATTCAGGAGGCATTGCATGTTGAGTGGTGGAACTCAGCGCGCACTTTGTCTCGAATATTAAATATTTCATTTCCTCGAGTGGGAATCGAACCCGCGTACTAACTTTGCGTGCTAACTTTTTACATATATTGTTGTTTTCTTGCTATGAATATATTTATAGTAACTTCTTAGTTGCACTGTATTGTGGTGTTTTTATTATCGTCAACTATAAAAATTGATTTTCTACATACATTACCCAATTCATTAAACTAAAGAAAAAACTTTTCAAATCAATAAAAAATTATCTGAAAACCAAAAAATATGAACAAAATCGAATTCACCACCTCCTCTATACACATTAAGACGTTTATTGTCCATACATAAAATACTTTTTAAGTTATCACCAGCACTACCAGGTAGCGAGACATGGCAAGTGCATGCACGCTATAAATCCTACGCTTTAGGACGCCATTACTGAACGAAGCTTGTATATTCTGCTTTCACTGGATGTAGGCCGAGTTTATTTGCTTAAGTTATGTACTATCGAGCTTTGACTTTTTTTATTTTCTAAGAAACGTGTCGCTTTTTTTATTTTTTTGTAAATAGTATTTTACAAGTATTTTACTCTATTTCTTTTGAGAACATAAATCCCGACTGCGTAACTAAATTAATACATCTAATAATACTCTGGCCATCAAGATAAGTTTAAATATTATAGTTTCCCTTTTTGTTTATTTCTAGGTATATAAATGATAAATAAATATATCTATTTATATATAGATAATATTTTCTAAAATTAATAAAGAACTAAACCAACTGTCAAAGTAGATTAAAAAAAAAAAGAATATTTTAAGAAACTTTCGTAAATTGGAAAAAGCCAGTACATACCTGAAACAAAAATAAAAATCTATATTTTCATATATATATGAATTATTTTTTTTGCTCTCCGGTAAACTAGCTTTCGCCACTTAAACGAAATTGTTTAATTAAAGCTACTCTATTTGCTATTATGAAAATTGAGCGGGAAGTGTCTTAACACTAGGTTCCGTCTGCTTATATGAAGGATACAGGGTGAAGCTAAATAACAAAAAATATAAAAAAGTGTATATTTTACTTAACAACCAATCTTTTATACCGACAGACGTTTTAGCAGATGTATGAAGATAAAAAAATATGCTTATATGCATATTTTATAACCATTTTTGGATGTCATCTTATTTTACGACACTCAAAATTGCCAGATTAGATGACACTCATAACTCAACGGCTTTGGGCTTTGGACGTAAAAAGAAACTAATTCACGCTGCATATAAATATTATAAAGGTTTAAAAGAAACTAATTTCTTCAGCGACGTTTCAAAAATGTTTAGTCGTTATTTAAATTATTTCATTTTATTTTATTTTTTTAAGACAACAAGGCATTTTTTTATATTTATGCATTATATTCATTTATTGGACAAATATTAAACATATGAGTGACGTGGCGTTGTGCCACAACATGTGTTATCGCGAGAGTTGTGGGTTTGACTCCTACTCAGGAAAATGAATTAAGTTCATTTCCTTGATCTGCACCAGACGTCTTGAGTATTAAAATAAGCGGTAAGTGCGAAAAGTAGTGCCTTAACACTAAATTCCCTGCGCCTACTACTGCTATATGCGGGATACAAAGTGAAACTAAGAAAAAAAAATATAACAAATATCCTATCAAAAGCCCTCTAATGTTGATTCGAGGGCTATTTTATCAAAGCCCAACTGCAATGATGCAGTAAATTATCACCGTTCTACCTGTTTTATGTTCACTCGTTAATCATAAAAATAAACTCATATATGAATATTTCTTTGAAGCTATTTATGGCGAGACAGATTTGAAGCCATATCCTTTTTAACACATGTTCTTAGATTTGTATCTTAAAATTTATGTTAAAGAAGCTTTCTTTTTTTTTTAAGTTGAAAGTTGTGAGTTCGATTCCCAGTCGAAGGAGACTCTTCCTCGCTCTGGTAACAAAGCAAAGTGCGGTGTTAAGTTCGCGGCCTCGAAAATTCGGAAGGAAAGCGAGGAACGGAGTGTCTTGACACTTTAATTCCCTAAGCTTACAATAAGGTACAGTAGGTTTAGTAGTAGGTATTCGACAC
This sequence comes from Heliconius himera, assembly GCA_021202915.1. Taxonomy (NCBI): domain Eukaryota; kingdom Metazoa; phylum Arthropoda; class Insecta; order Lepidoptera; family Nymphalidae; genus Heliconius; species Heliconius himera. The sequence goes on from JAJHJA010000046.1 coordinate 2,275,785, forward strand.
CTTTATTTAAATATTTTTTATTGCCTCGCTTCACCTAGGGCTACGTTTGACTTCAGTTATTAATTATCAAATAAGCGTATAAAACTTATCAGGTCATGGCACGAATAACTAATCGACTCGATTAAGAGCAACACTTTAAATTAAAATTCAGATATATCGATTTGTATAAGCACTGTTAGTATATAATCTGTGAAACCACGTTATAAAAATAGGTATCATAAATCATATCAGTAAGCTTTTTCCATGTGAATTAGTAAGCTTTTATGTTTACAGATTTTTGAGCTTAATATTATAATTTAAAAAATGAAACCTGGTGGTTAGTACAGAGAGTCTTAACTCTACTTCCTTATATTTCACGTGCTATGCGCTGAGTAACACTAAACAAAGTAAACATTTTTACGTATTTTTGTACATTTGTTTGTTTATCTTAATGATATCAATACGTTGATTTAAAAAATACTATTTCCTACATATTAAACTAATTACTTACTAATTTGAACATATATATTTTAATCAAAAGTCAGAAAGTGGGGAATGAAGTGTACTGTATGTAACACTAGGTTCCCTCTGCTTACCCTGCTGTGTGCGGGATACAGCGTGAAACTGATCTTTTTTTAATCAATCAATATGATAATTGTAATCGTTGTTGTGTCTTATAATGTTAAAAATAGAAAATTAATTTATATACATAAATACAATATAAGTACTGTTTATTTATTCATTTTTCATCAGAAAGCCCGGAAGTGAATAATCACTCCGTCCTCATTTTAGTAAGGTAATCTGTTTATATAATTTAGTACTAGATTCATTTGCATTGGCCCAATTGCAAGTTAATTGAAAATTATGTTTTTAGCTACCGTAATGGATGTTTAGTCTATATATATATTATAAATTTTCAGCGAAATCTATTTGAATTTTATTAGAAGAACTATTTTAAAAATAATGTTGTGGACTAACGCGGATCCGCTGTTATATGCAAAAAAGGCTTAACCACAACCAGATTTGGGTATTTTTTTGTCTTTGACATTGATAGGCCCGTGAAAAACGGAGTGTCTTAACATTAAGATTCCCTTTTCTCTGCTATTTGCGTGATACAGCCTGAAGCTAAATAAAATGTGAGTATGGCTCTAAGTGTGGTAATTGATAGATAGAGCATAAAAAGTGGTGAACGTTAAAGATAGCTCTATCCACTATTATCAAATACTAAGTGATTTCTAATTGCGGAACGGGAAATGTAAACTTTCACTGATACTCGTTCATTAAATTAAAATCAATAAAAAATCTGCAGTTTTTTTGAGATATATAAATATATGAATAATTATTAGTATTAATAAAAAAAATGTGATATTATTTTGTAGAAAGTGATTTTTTGTAACAAGCATTACATAATAAGATATTTAATACAAAAAAAACAGTAAGCATTTATAATTTCTATATAAAAGAATGGCTGTACGGTTACTTGATAGTTCAGCTTATCAGAATTGGTAGCGGGAGTGGTTTTATCGAAAAAAAATCCACGAGTTAAAAGTCCTTGTAAAAGTCTATTTGAATAATATTTTTTTTTTACTTAACGTACTTTTGCTGATTTCTGCATATAGCAGGCTAGACAAAGGGAACCTAATGATAAGATATTCCGTTCCACATTTTTCGTCAAATGTTATAGTGCCGCGTCTTGTCTTGTTATCAGAGCAAGAGAACGACTTCCCTAAAACTCCCCGGGTGGCAATCGAACCCATACCCTCAGCTACTGGTTAGCAATAGTAAAGCTAGTAAAACATATCGTACAAATCGAAAATACATTTCTATCATTCCTCAAATAAGATAAGGCATCGTCTCCCGTTAGACCTGTCCAAACATATCAGTAACCAAACGTATGAAAGACGTATTAGGTTCAATCCACTCACGTTTTCCAGTAAAATAAGCCTTAATAGCTTTAAATAAGAACTATATTTGCGTTTTTCTCATTCTTATTCCTCGCGTTTTCACCTGCGTCAATAAGGACAAAATATGTCCGTACAGTATAATATTTGGTTAGACAAATAGAACCCTGTCGTTTTGAAACGAGACGTTATCGTTAGGATAATATTGTAAAAGTTTTACTTTCTGTTTATTCAGTTATTACAAGTGTAATGACGTTTTTGACTCTACAAATGGTATAGGTCAGATTTTTTTTTATTTATTTTATTATAAATTGTCAGTTTCTTGATAGGAAGCCGTTGGTAACAAAGAACTTAACTTAATTTAATTTGGGAATTATATGGGAATAAGAATCAACCCTATAACCGTCGCGTGTACAAACGCTGACCTATACAAATTGATAAATATTAATATATTAAAAATGTTAAATTTAAATCAGTTTCATAGAAAAAATACCATATTACATGAACCACTACTTCCACTTACGGCGCCAGTTGAAATCCGGCAACATGATTTTTATAGGAAATTTATATATGCTTACTTATAATCTTAAGTGTGGGAACAGCACTTTAACACATAAAATAAGCATATAAAGCTTGTTTACTTTGTAAGCATTACTAGCTATTAAGTTTAACGAGATTTTGCATCGTTAAGTTTATTTAACTTTAGTCACTTAGCGGTTATAGTTAAAGTTCTTTGATGCAATAACCTGACGCAACCCATTAATATCGAATCTTATATATTGGCCTTCGAGATGCGTAACCGCGTAACTCACACTCACTATTAAAGTGTCACCATTTTTTTTAAATGCACGAAAGCTGTTTTGACAAATTGTTTCTTTTTTTTTTGAATGAATCATCGCGGTTTTGTAATTGAGTACTTTTAGGCTGGAAGGGAGATACGATATGTCAAAGGATTTAAATTTTTTTTATAAATAATTACTGTTTTGTTTTTAGCTTCACAATGTATCCCCACATAGCAGGTTAGATGTTAAGACACTTTGTTCCTATTAATACACTTCCGTTTCCAACGTTCCTCCGAATTGTGTTGCGTTGCGTTCTGTTGCGGGCATTGCGTGTTGAATGGTGGAACTCAACACCGCGCTTTGCCTCGTTACCAGAGCGAGGAAATGAAAATAAAAAATGTTTCATTTCCCCGAGTGGGAATCGAAACCACAACCGTAGCGTTTAGTCGCACGCTTATGCCCTTATGCCCCCCCTACGCGGCGACGATAAATAACTTACATATGTTAAACTTAATTAAAATAACTCGTATTCATGTCTCACTTTGTATTACAATTTCACTTAATTTCTCTTATTTGCTAATTAGTGTTAAATTTCATCTACCTCGGTACTTACTTAAAATATTTGGTTAATACACACGAATGCGTTTTAACTTGATTTTCTTCAATGAAGTGTGTATTTATGTAAATATAACATGACTTGACAACTGACTACAAAGCGAGCTTGTAATGGGTTCAATTCTCGATATTTTCATTTTCCCGCTCAGGTGAATAGCGCGCCGCGTAGAATTGCGCCACTCAAAACACGGTGTCTCAAATTCAGGCCGAAAGTGGAAAACGGAGTGTTAGACACTTTATTCTGTCTGTCTACCTTAGTAGGGTGAGCAGAGGCAACCTTGGACCCTAGTGTTAAGACACTCTGTTTAAGTTACCCACTTTCCGCTGATTCCTGAGGTATTACCTGTTGAGTGTCGGAACGCGCGTTGCCTCGTTACGACAGCTTTTTTCATTTCAAAAATATTAACTGGGCTTACAGTTACACTCTTGTGCCACAGGGTCTCCAAAAAAATTGGCAATTATAAGTAAAATTTATCCTATCCTGTTTGTCCCAACTGAGACTTAAGACTCTCCGTTCCCCATATTCCATTAAATTTTCGAGAATTTTCGAGACGAAAATTAACGCCATTTTAGCTTCCAGAACAATGAAAATAACCCATTTCCACAATTGAGAATCAAACCTATAAAAACTCAAAAAAATCAAAATAAATCTTGCCAATTTTAAAACTAACCACATACGCCCAATGCTATATTTCTCAAAGAATGTCGCTACGGTATCCATTAAACTATAATTTCGTTGTTTGTTCTACTTATAGGATGTTATTTGTGCTGCTTGTAATAACCTATCAATCGAGTGTACGACCCGGGGCGGACCACCCGACTACAGATATTTTTGCTGGCCCACATTTTTTAATAGACACTGGTAAGCAAGTTGTATTGGTCTATAGAGATCTTGGGATGAAAGATTTATTGATTTATCTATACTGTTATTATAAAACTGGACAGTTTGTTTGGTTGAACGTGTTGATCTCAGGAACTATAGATTCGAATTGAAACATTTTACAGTGTTGGTTATTATTATATTACACTTTAATATTTAAAAAAAAAAATCTTGCTGACATGGGTTTCTCTTGTGAATTCATTAAATTCAGATCGTTATTATTATTTAATGATTTTTTTGGCAGTAAACATAGATAATTTGGCGTTAGTCTTCTAGACTTTCCGATGGATTTTCTATACTTTCATTATAAAATTAATTTATATAGTATAATACTTTAGTTATATAATGATAAAATGCAGCTGAAGAACGCCATTTAAAATTTTACATAATACCTTACATACCTACTGGTGTTCCTTGTGTAAAATTCATATAAATAAACTGCTAGTACATACCTGAAACAAAAGAAGGTAATTATTAATTCATATTTCTATTAAAAACAAACAACAGGAACAACATAAAATATGTCTTATATTTTACACATTTAAATTAATGAATATATAAGTCTCTTCCGTTACTGAGTTATTTATAGACAAAACACAGACGAAACTACTGGAATTAGAAAGTTGAAATTTGCACCAACCCACCCAGTTAGGGAGTATAGGTAAACACTAAGAAAAGATTTTTCGAACGAAACGCAAAAGGAAAAGGATAAATAGCATTTTTCATAATATAGCTTAAAACCCATGTACAGAAAGTTGCGAGCGGTGACTAATTAAAAATGTATTCAGGTAAATTAATGTAGACCTATATTTAAAACGAGGCAAAACCAGGATAGGGCTTAAATAATGTAATATATATACATAATAATACGTTTGAACGAAAGCGTAAGTGTCGCTTACTTATTTGGTGTCCGCCCACAGTGTCTGCCCAGTTCGTACACTTTAAATCTACTGGCGAGGAATAAATTAGAGCAAAGGTTGGTTCGCTTAGACTGTGCTTTAGACCGAAGTATAAAATAAAACTGGCTTTTAATAGTTAAAAATTGTATGACAGATTAGATTTGTTAATATTTTAGTGGTAACAAAGTAAAGCTCGTCGTTGTGTTTAGCCACTAAGCAAGCAATATTTTGATAATTGAGCGGCTCAGGGAAAAAAACCGAAATGTCTTAATCCCTTACTACTCTTACTCTGGATGCGAGTAGCGAATTTTATTTTTTATTATATCGTGGATTAAAATATTTTTCTTTATGTAGACCAGCCAGCATAAATATTTCCAAAAACGGCCTGAATCTTTTAAAAAAGTTATGACATTCCCTTCTACAGTTTTCCTTTTCTTCTTTTGTATTTTAATATTTCTCTATATTATTAAGCTAGCGTAACTCTCTCAAACGGGTGTATATCAATAGTGTCACTTATAGCCCACTTGGTTCTATAAAACAGGCCAGGCCTTGTGCCCACACCGACTACGCAAGAAAGGAAATGCTAATTTTTGAGTGACGCTCACACACGGCTAACTAATGTTCATTTTATTGAATTAAATAGGAAGTTAACGAATTTTTTTATGGTTTTAGTCGATTTTCAGAAAAAAATAATAATATAGTTTTAAAGTGACAAAGTGTTTTCACCTGGAATTAGTAAAAATAACTTTAGATACGTATTCTATACTTGTTTACGAATATTACGAAGATGAAGATTTAGATTTTTGAATGCTTTAATCTCGGGAACTAGAGGTTTAAATTGAAAATTTATTTTTGTGTTAGATATTTTAATTATAGAGAAAGGTATAAAGGTTATAGAACTAAAATTACGAATAATAATATCGAAATAATAAAAAAAAACGAGAGAGTTTAAGAGCTTCCTTTGCGCGTCGTATACTCTTAGTGTGGTTTTGCTCATCATTCAAGTTTACAAATGGAAATACCACTTAATTTCTTGGAAAAGCTGCAGCTATAGCCTAGTATATTGTAGAATTAAAAATAAGTAATTAAAAAAAATATATACTTTTATATGTAAGATATACTGTTTAAATTTTTATATTATTTATAGCAAAACACGCAATGTCTCCAATTTTCTAACTACTTTATCATGATACAAGGTATTAATTAATACACAATAGATAATACAAAAAGTATGTATTACAATATAATATATAAAGATATACTTATTATATTTATTTCAAAGTCACGCAATAGAGCCATTACTAGTTGGCGCGGGTGGTCCGTAAGGCGTCGTTCTGTTGACGTCATTATACACGTTGTAATAGACAAATGTGACTTATAGATAGTTAGTAGGCGTATTCAATAAATATCTGTACCTTTAAACAGAAGGTGTAGGTTCGATTTTATTAAAAATCAAAGTAATATTATAGCTGAAATGTGTACGGGATACAGCGTGAAGCTGATTTTTTATAAGAATATAACACTCTTAAATTCGCAATGCCTCTATAATTCGACGGAAATTGGGGAACGGAGTGTCTTAACACTAGGTTCCCTCTGCCTCCCCTGCTGTATGCGGGACAGCGTCAAACTGATTTTGATATAAATTTAAATTTATTACATTTGTATATTTAAATATACAAATGTAATAGAAATAACGTGTTAAGCGTACGATGTTAGTCTTCTACACAAATAAATAAATAAAATATTATATAAAGTACGGCATGAAGTTCCGTCATTTATGACCAAAAAAAGTAACGGAGGGTCTTACCATTAAGTTATAAAAATATGTGGACTTAGTGCCTTCTCTTTGAACATTAATTTGATTGTTTTTTATATATATATCCATAAAATAATTTGACCATATTAAAATTAAAACTCTGTACCTTTTTTCCCTTATTAATAACTACTAGACCAATATGTTAATGAAATTAAAATAATTTGTATAATTTTAAATAATAATTTATATTCGTACTTAAAATAAAATATTTTTTATTTCAAAGATTTCTATACTTTAAAGCTATACGAGGAGGCAAAGAGTTAAACAATATTTTGTTCCATAATGAGATTACTAGATCAGCTAAGAGTGTCTTTCTTGGTATAAACGGATGAAGCCAATGAAACAATGTAGAAATCCGATTTGTGGACAGTATCAAAACTGACAGTAAGTGAAATAAGGTCGTTTAAAGTCAAATAGTGAATATATTTGTATTATTTTTGTGTATCTCTCCTATTTTGTAAAGAAGAGAGAGAGATATTTTTTAATTTCATAGTTTATCACACTGTATAATATAGCAGGGTGGACAGAAAGAACCCATTGTTAAAACATTCCGTCCCCATCTTTCCGCCCAAATTGAGTGTCGGAACCCAACGCCGCGTTTTGTCTTGTTACGAAAGCAGGCCATATTTTTGCTTTCATCTACGTAAACTCTACAGACTTTATGTAGCCTAGTTTTTAACTAGGAAGAACGAAGCCTAAATACTAGTCTCTCTTCTACTGTAAAGCTCGCCTCGTCCCTCTCTTCATACATGCCTTCTGAGGGTTCATTACGCCATAGTTACTTTAATTTAATTAAGAAATTCAGTCGAACAGGATTTGTAACCACAAAGATATTGTCATAAGGATAAGTTTAGTTATTTCTCTTGCATACAAACGTAAACAAAGTGATATTTAAATAACTCAATGTACGAGGCCAATCGTGGCGCAGGGGCACAGAGTGTGACTGTAAAACCGACTGGTTGCGTGTTCGATCCCCATTCGAGGAAGTGAAAAATTTACTTAAATGTATATCTCCATTTGAGTCCTGCCACTCAACACACAATGCCTCCAGAATTCGGCAGAAAGTGGGGAACGGAGTGTCTTAACATACAGCGTGAAGCGTTTTTTTTTCTAGAGTTTCACTAGAGTTTTTTCTTATATTTACAGTACTATAAATTACTTTGTTTTACTTTCTATTCTAATATACCTAAGTTTTCATTATCTATAGGTTATCAATCTTATATTAATTTCAGAATATTACTCTCAAAGGTTAATAAAGGTCATCCCTATCCAAGTGTTCCGTTCACTTTTGCATAATATGAAAATAGTTTAGCAAAGATTATATAAGAAGAGTCCCAGGTTATCTAATTCGTGTTTTGTTTAATTGTTAATTAACAGCGTGCTTGTTAGTTTTAGGAAAGGAGAATTTGTTAAAAATACGTTTACTTTTTCTTATTGAGTTTTTGATCATTATTTGGCTGGTGCGTTCGGAACGCCACAATCAAAGAAACATACCATTATTATTTGTGTTTTATATATTATAAAATATGTTTAACTTCATGCTGTATTAAGACACTATTCTCCTCACTTTCCACGCTGAGTCCTAGAACTCAGCACCAAGTCTCTTAGAATAGGAAATTGAAGATAATTTAAATATAATCATTGCATAGTGATCGAATCCACAGCCACCGCGATTACATTTAGAGGCTGTCCTACTGCGTCACAACGGCCTACTATACATGAGTAGAGGCTGTTATGTAGGAAAAAAGTGTAAAGCAGAAAATATATAAAAAATAAACATAAATTCATTTCCATTACTCTAGTACTAATAATTAAATTGATAACCTTGTATAGTATAAATCGCTTGTATAATATTAATTCTATACATAATCGTGACATCACCCACAATGCAGTAATGACACGTTCTTATGTTTCATATTGTGACTAATTTGTGGGATGATACGTGGGTTATCATTTTGTCGTGCGTTGTTGTTTGATGATCGTTGAAGATAACTATGTATTTTTAGTAATCATTTTATTCTAGAAAAGTAAAAAGTTAATATTTCGAATGTAAGGAGTTCGTTTTAAAGCTTGAAGACTTTGTTGTTGATTGAAATACCGCAAGAGGACGTATCGTCTTTTAAGACAAACACGTAGACTAAATGACAATAGAAGTTAACCAATTTTCAAGACTTTGCATGCCGGAACTCAACTCGTCGTCTTATTACCAGGAAATGAAAATAACTAATTCCTCAAGTGGGAATCGAATCCACAAACGTCACGTTTATATTGAACCGTTGTACCGTGATAACTATATAAGGATTTTTTTAAAGAATAATAAAGAATATAATAACAATGAAAATTGCACAGTATCACCTGAATCGGCATTGAGACGATGATTCACGACGGCGCCAGTAAAGACGGCAGTGTGCCAGTTACAAATACTTTGCATGTGGTCAAATAGTTTGAGAAGCAGTCGTCGCAAGTCGCAACATTAGTTAAAATAAAAAAAATAAGATTTAAAACTCTGCATATTTTTTCTTTAATTTCATCAATTTGTCATGTTTGATTAGGTATATAAAATTAATAGGAAAAAAATAATTATTTACCATTAAATAATGATTAAGCTCTATCTCTATAATATAAGGATCAAGACTGTGAATATATAATATATAACTTACCTACTAAAAAAAAAATTAAATTAAATTAGCTTCACGCTGTATCCCGCACACAGCAGGGTAGGCAGAGGGAACCTAGTGTTAATACACTCCGTTCCCCACTTTCTGCCGAATTCTGGAGGCATTGCGTGTTGAGTGGCAGAACTCAACGCCGCGCTTAACCTCGACACCAGAGCGAAGAAATGGAAATATAAATTTAAGTAAATATTTCATCTCCTCGAGTGGGGATCGAACCCACAACCGGTCGGTTTTGCAGTCACACCTCATGCCGCTGCGCCACGACCGGCCTCGACCGAATCGAATACGATCGAAGTAGGTAAGTTATATATTCTATATTATATATATATAATATAGAATATATAACTTACCTACTTACTTCCTTTTACACATCCTTATAAATATAAAAAATACTGAAATATTATGTATCATAATATCTTACAAGATATTTATCGCTTATGTAAATCGAAGGCGTGTCACCAGTTTCTTAAACAAAAATCACTTATTACCTCACCTCTCTGATCATCTTAACAATAACTCATGTTATATTATGCATAACATTAAGCTTTCAAGTAAATATTTACAACTTTTTTCATCGTGTCGTAGTTGGAAAGTAAATATGGACCTGCGATTCTTATCATCCAACCGATACTTTTTTCAGGAAATTATATGGTGAAATAATCTTTATTTCTTAGGTTTGATTAGACTAAATGTGGTCTAGTGGCCTGCCATCAACTCTTAATATCTATAGTTCAGTTTAATTCTGGACAACGAAGTATTTTAATGTAATTAGCATAATATTATAACACTGATAGTACTATGAATTTTACTTTATGTCAACTTTATATAATAATATATTAATGTAATTATATATTTATTCTACCTTCCACAAATAGGCTCTCGATTTGTGGAAGGCGAAGATAAAATGATAACTTCTTACAAATGTTAAGATTCACGATGTATAATATATTTACTTTTGCGTGGACATGATGATGGTACACAGGCTCAAATTTACGGGAACACTTTAATTTTTAACGAAGATAATTTTAGGAGGAGGGAGGAGATCTTAACTTTAAACGAGGCATGGTTATAACTTATAAAATATATAAGAGTCTGTAATTGGTGAATGTAGCATGGACATGGAAGTTTAATTTATTCACATATAATATTGATAAAAGTAACTTAAATTTTAAACTAAGTCTGTAATAATTGTGTGTCCAAGCCAATTAAGAGTATTTTTTTTTTTTTAAATATGGACAATTAATTTTCACAGTTATTGCTTAGTCTATTATAAAATATTTAGAATAAGCATTTATGAACAAGCATTTATTAGCTTTTATAGCTGACAAAAAAATTTAGACTTCAAACGACATTTGATTATAATTTTTTTATCGAAAAAAAAATGTTTGACATTAGCAGAAATTATGTAAAATAGTAGTTATCACCGGCAACTACACTCTACTACTCTCTCTTTCCTTACACTTACCAACCTACCAATATTCAATTTTATAAGTTCAATAATTACACATATGCGTTGTTTCTCTGTTTCCCAGGAGAATTTTTTGTTAGTACATGAATAAATAAATGAATATATTAAATACTAAAGAGCCATAAAGGAAAGCAAATTAAAATTTCTAACATTCCTTATTAATTTTGTATCGAAAATATAATCCTGCATACAAATTCGAAAACAAGTAATAAATCAACGTACAATGACTTTGGAAAACCAATATTGGAGTGTTCGTTAAGATTGAGATAAAAATAATTTACATTTAATAGTCTATATATAAATATGTCGGGATAAAAAAGATGAATGGTTCTATCGACGTCTATAATATAGCAGGATAGCGGTAGCTTTAATAAAATCCAATCTTAGATATTCGTCTTTACAGATTATTTTTCTTTTTTCTGGGCTAGTAAGGAATTATATAATGCGCGGCGTTAAGTTCTGCCATTTAATATGTAATTTTTGAAATATTGCAGGAACTTTGAAACAGAGTGTTCTGACAATTTTTAGTGCTTAGCCTTCCATGCAGAAAATTCTTGAAATAGAAAAAACAATACTTATTTAGAAAACGTATAAAAATTTGAACGTAGCGGGACTCAAACCCGCGCCTCCTGGAAACCGACCAGGCGCTCTGACCACTAAGCCGAGAAGGCGCGGGTTCGAGTCCCGCTACGTTCAAATTTTTATACGTTTTCTAAATAAGTATTTTTCTTTCCTAAGTGTGGAATAACACTTTAAAAAATGTTTAAAAATATTTAGAAAAAACAATTTCCCTATGTACATATATTTAGTATTGTATTTGTATTATAATAATTATTTCATTTTAGTACAATTTTATTGATTAATTATAAAAGTTTTCTATAAAAGAGCACATCGAAAAGTAAGAAAATTTCTCTTGCTTGAAAATCACAGTGTCTACACAAATAGACTAACTAACATGGAAAACAAAGGAAAATAGAAATCTATGTCTGTCTTAAGCACATATAAGATCTATATATGGCAATTGAATAATTCACATTCCATCTACTTGCTGTTGGGAAAGTCTGAATTCACGCAATTGTTGCAGCTTCGATTTCCATTTTGGGCAATCTATATATTAATACGTAAAGCTCTAACTAAGTATCACTTTTACGAAAATTGCGCTGTCGAAGAAGTGAATTGGCAAAGTTATAGTATAGTATAGAGGAGTGCAGAAAGTTTCATATAAATATATTAAATTAATAAAATTAATTTAATACACTCTTCAAGATTTTTAACGATAAATACTTTTTTATAATAAGTTCTTTGATTTTCACGATTATTACACATTTTAAATGAAACTATTTTAACCGGATTAATCGCGTATATTTGGTACTTTTATATAGTCTATGTCACACGTTAGGTTCAAGTCGTTTCTTTAATTCTAGTAAAAAATATACATAGACATTAAATATTTAAAATATACATTTATTTCATCACTTTGATATAAATAGTGATGTAATTTTCCATCACGCACGTAATTTTTCAAAATTGGACGATTAACGTGAAGAATGGAAAGTCTTAACACTAGTTTCTCTCTAAATATAAGAAATTAGTATAATTAAATTAAAAATAACTTAGATAATATATATGTAAATAAACATTGGTTAGTAGTTTATGTGTAACACACTTTCATTTGACTACTGGAATGCGATTGGAACAAACAGCGATTGTTTGATCGGGAATGCGGTTTGCTTTCTCTCACTATTAAATGTGATGAATACCTTTAATTAATCTATTATATGTGATTATACATTAGTTGGACTTAAAAGTAATTAACCTATTTTTAAGGCACTTCGCCGTCCGTTTTTCAGGTGTATACGAGACGTTGCACGCTATGGTGGATATAATGATATAATAATTCCCACAAGTAGGAATCCAAACTGAAATCATCGCGTTTATAATCCGTTTCTGTTAAAAAAGAAAGATCAATAAGAAATTGGTACAAAATGTGGTAACTACTAAGCCTTCTGTGGATAAAAAGCGATATCTTCTAAATCACCCTATATCCAGATTCATTAGAATTTGAATTCGTTACAATAAAGTCATTATCATCACATGGCATGATATTTTTTTGGTTTGATAATAAATAAACATCTTAGCATTTCATGAATTTACCGTAAGCCAGCGCTTCCCTGAGACCGGGACCCGCTGAGCTTAGACTTATGGGGCCCTTTAGATATCGCCTCCACTGCCTGAGCTCCTCTCTCATTAGTTAACCATATTTAAAATATTTTTTTAACTTCGCGTTGTGTCCCGATCATAGCAGGGTAACTTATGCAGAGCAAGGCAAGAAACTTGGGAATCTAGTGTTAAGATATCTCGTGCCCATTAAGAAACATTTTTTTTTCAGCTTCACGCTGTATCCCGCTCACAGCTGGGTAGGCAAAGGGAACCTAGTGTTGAGACACTCCTTTCCCCACTTTCCGCCAATTTCTGGAGGAGTTGTGTGTTGAGTGGCGGAACTCAACGCCGCGCTTTCCCCTCGACACCAGAGTGAAGAAATGAAAATATAAATATATATAAATATTTCATCTCCTCGAGTGGGGATCGAACTCACAACCAGTCGATTTACAGGTACACTTTGTGCCCCTGCAACACGACTGACCTTTAATTCAAAACAAACTTTAATTCTCCAATTATGAAAATAATTATACTAAAGCTATCTACGGGACCCGTTCTAGAAATAAATTAATGACAGTTCCAAACTGGCCCAAATCTTATAGATTATAGAGACTACATCATAAGCAAAACCATAAAATTCTTATTAATGAAAACTTTTAAGAAAAAGAGAATTCAATTAAAGAATCGATTGTCATATAGTATAGTATCTAATAATAAATATAATATTAATATGAAAGTGGGTTTATTTTAAAAATACAATAAAATTAATAATAACTGTAGGCTATATTGTTGGTATTAACTACTTTTAAATTACAGCCTTAGGCACTAGGAGTGCAGAATGTTCATATAAATAAATATATTAAATTAATTTAATTTCTTTTATACATTCGAGTGCAAAATTAAAGTTATTATATTCATTTAGTTGTATTGTAATGTGTATAATAAGTGAGCAAAGTAGGTTGCGAATTCATTTGAATACTCAGTTTCGTACTTATAGGTGTATAGGATATGGTATCGTAAGATATATTTTTTTATTATACCTAGAAGTACCATGCAACTAGTGCAGATTTTTTTTTACCTTTATGAAGCTGTATTTCACATAAGTAGGGCAGACATAGGGACCCCAGTGTTACGACGCACCGCACCGTTCTCCACTTTCCATTCAATTTTCCATACATTGCTTGTTGGATGACGGAGCTCAACGCTGCACTTTGAAAATATATTTTTTCCGTAAGGAAGACAGGTAATCGAACCCACAATCATCGCGTTTATAGAAAATGTATCGCTGTACCAGAATAATAAAATAGAAAACAAAATTCAAATAAAACCTATAAAATACAATTATATTACAATTAACAAAGCTCACTCGAGTCACGCTTCAATGCGCAAGATTTGGCTCTTAATAGCTCTATTCATTAGATAGCATTAAGTTACTTTCACTGATTTTATATTATATACTAGCTTAACATGTGGTTTTACATCATAATTTCAAATGCTTTAGAAAGATAGCTTTTTAAATATTTTCTGTATATAAAAAATATGGAAAACGCAGTGTCTGGACCCTTTGTATAACCTGCTATATACGGTATAAGGTGTGAAGCTATTTTTCCTTAGTTTTCGTTGTTAGTATGCCAGGACCTGACTACATGAGGACATCAAACATCGAGGACTGACAATTTTAATTTGCTTGTAATGTTTGTATGTGTATTTTTAGAAAAAAAAAAATTTAATGCAATAAAATCTTTGACGACAAATAAGAGTCATAGGGTCAAATCCCGCCACGTTAACTTTTTATAGGTTTTCTTATAAAAGTGTTAATATTAAACCTAATAAAAGAGAGAACAGTTCATTTCCTACTAAGTAATAGTGTAAATAGAACTTCTAATCTTAATTTTAGTGCCTTTCTAAAAAAAGTGAACAAATCACGAGAACAATTATTTGATTGACATGAATTCGATAACCGAATTATTCTTCACTTTGTATCAAGTAGAAAGTTTCCATTATGAAATATATACCTGATAAATGTATAGTTAACAAAATATGTATTATATACAAAAAGGCAGTTTCACACATTTTTCATTTCCTGAATCTGGGAACGAGGAAAACGCGGTGTTGAGCTCCGCCACTTAAATCGATTGGGGCGAAGTTGGTGACTGGATTGTCTTAACGATATTTTCCGACTGCTTACCCCATTATATATTATCTAAAAAAATAGTATAAATGTATTCGACATTAAAATTTAGAATCTTTTCTAAAACATTTTTTTCGTGTTACGTTTTATCTATGTTTATAAGCACTCACAGCAAGGTAGGCTAAGGGAACTTAGTGTAAGGACACTCCGTACTCCATTTACCGCCGAATTCTGGAGGCATTGCCTCGGCATTAGAGCGAAGAAAATGGAAATATTAAACATTTTATTTCCTCGACTGGGAATCGAACCCGCAACTTGCGGCACCAACAGTCCCAATTTGCGCCCCCGCGCCACGACTGGCCTCCGAAACATTATAAAGCTTATTACTTAAATTACCATATAATATAACAGGCATATCAGTATGTGGGCTTTGTAAGTCGTGTAAGACTAATATGGCCATTGTCACACTTTACTGCATTGTGCATTCACCGTGTACGAGATATCTTGAGATAAATCGTTTTACCTGCGATAATCGTGATGGGAACACAAATTTGTTATTTATTTCATATTTTTTTATTAGTTGTAATATTTATATAAATTTTATATTTACTATATATTTTTTACTATATACTATATATCTTAAATGGAAATCGAACCCAGAACCGCCTCGTTTTAAGTCAGACGGTATGCTGCTATCTCACAACGACCTTTAACCATTATATACTTAATTATATAATAGACCGTCGTGGTTCAGGCGCAGAAGGGTGTGACTGTAACGCGACGGCTGTGGGTTCGATCGCCACTCGAGGAAATTAAATATTTATTTAAATTAATATTCCTATTTCTGCGCTCTGGTATCGAGGCAAAGAGCGGCGCTGAGTTCCGCCACTTAAAACGCAATACTCTGCTGTATGCGAGATACAGCGTGAAGCTGATTTTATATAATGAATCATATATGAATACAATAATTTAAAATATTAAGCTGTTCTAACCTTTTGGTATTTAAATATGTTTTATTCAACAAGAGTAATGTGTCTATTGTAACACTTCTTAGTATTATGTCTGAGTGAGATAGCATACAACAATATGGCTTTGAAATGCACTTGTCTCTTGTACCTACTTATTTATCTGTTTTTTTTAAACGTATTAAATTTAATATTTAACTAAAGATTAAGTAATGATGAAGATCATGAGGCCGGTTGTGGCGCAGCGGCACGAGGTGTGACTGCAAAACCTACTGGTTGTGGGTTCGATCCCCACTCGAGGAGATGAAATATTTACTTAAATTTATATTTCCATTTCTTCGCTCTGGTGTCGAGGTTAAGCGCGGCGTTGAGTTCTGCTACTCAACACGCAATGCCTCCAGAATTCAGCAGAAAGCAGTAAGTAATGACTGAGGCTGTCCAGGCACAGTGGCACAAAACATGTCGCGGGTGACTGAGAACGTGACGATCGTGGGTTCGATTGTCACTCATAGGACTGAATGAAATTTCATATCCTTACTCTAGTGTCAACCGTTCCTTTGCACATCACGCTATACCTTGAGAATCCTCAAGAAACTCCGTGAAAGAATGGTTTGAGTGGAAACGGAGTGAGTGTCTTAACACTAGGTTCCCAGGTTCCCTCTGCCGACTCTACCCTATAAGTAGGATATTATTTACAAATAAGTCAGTTTTACAGGTGTTACCATTTAGAAGAACTCAAGTTAAAAAGCCGCAACTTAAGAAGAACTCAAGTTAAAAAGCCTTTAAAAAATTATTAATATATATTTACTATGGTAGTTTTAGCTATTATCATACAAAATAAAAAAAGATGCGCTTAATATATATTGCTTTTAACCTATTTATCGATTTGAGGCTTGAACTTACAAACTACAAATAACCACTTAGTTACAAATCAATACACGAACAACCAATACGATATGTGTTCTTAAAATATATGTTAATTCAAACATGTCAATACTCTACGTACCTACTACATTCACTTGGCTCAGTATTGCAAAAGATTTTGTAAATTTTAATGAAAATTCCTACTATAAAAGCCGTACAAGCTCAGAACTTTTATATGTTGTGTAATTTTATTTATGAAATGGTTAAAACTTAATTAATGCTGCCCACTCACATAGTTCGATCGGAAAGTTATGACCAATTAACTTCTTAGTGCAGTGGTTGGTTTGTATCCTTAAAAGTGCAGTGGTTGCCGGTTCATATCCTACTTTTTGTTTGTTCAATATAAATATTTTGACTTTACCCTCTAAATATAAAGTACTGACGTTCTATTATTATATATAATTTTTTTTAAACAAGTTACATGCTATCTAAGAAATATTCGAAATAAAAATTATGATTTTTGTGTTAATAATTAAACTAGGTTTTGGATTTTTTTCGACGTACGAATATTTATTGCTAACTGACTTGAACTTGGCCACTTTTTTACTTTTATTTTGTTTCAGTCAGATAGTCGGAGAGAACAGTGTACAGTCACTGTAACTGTTGTGGTTTCGATTTGTACTCGAGAGAATGAAATATTTTATATTGTCATTTCCTCGCCCAGGAAAAGAGGCTAAGCGCGACGTAGAGTTCCATCATTCCACACACCATGGTGAAAAATGGGGATTGGAAGTCTTATAATGTGAAAGGGAGTGTCTTAACACTAGATTCCCAGAAAAAAAATGTTTTTTAATATTCTCATCTTACAAGCGGTCCTCCTATGTATTAGCAACATGATGAGCTTTCTACGGTAATAACAGTTTTAGTGCTAGTACTTAAACCTTTAGAAACTTGACCGTTTAGTAATCACTTTCACTTAAGCTATATTAACAAGCTAAAATCTATGAGACCAACTTTAGAATGTCATTAAAGAAAATTGCAAAATTTCAAAACTTATTAACTATTCGCTATAACTTTATCTCGCAACAAAATCCACACATTGACATTTACATATAATATTTGTTTACTAAATAGAATACGCAAAAACTGGATAATTTTAGTAATGATATTCTGTAAAGTATTATTTACAAGTTAGATTTCTTGTTTCATGTTAAAATTCTCGTTAAGATTCTTATGCGTTCAATCTTTAAATTATGTATTTTAATTAATAAAATTTAAGAGTTTGTTTGGTTTAATGCTCTAATTTCAGGAAGTAATTGTTAAATAAATAAATAAATCAGCTTCACGCTGTATCCCGCACACAGCAGGGTAGGCAGAGGGAACCTAGTGACACTCCGTTCCCCACTTTCTGCCGAATTTTGGAGGCATTGCGTGTTGAATGGCAGAACTCAACGCCGCGCTTAATCTCGACACCAGAGCGAATAAATGGAAATATAAATTTAAGTAAATATTTCATCTCCTCGAGTGGGGATCGAACCCACAACCAGTCGGTTTTACAGTCACACTTCGTGCCACTGCGCCACGACGACACGAGAACTGAAATAACTTTTTGTGTTGGATAGTCCTATTATTGAGGAAGGCTACAGGCTACATTTTATCACGGAAATCATTTCGATGCAGCCTGTTGTCCTGAACCTGCGGTGAGAGTCACTTCTATCTCTATCATTCACGATTATTATCTACATATTTAAATATTAAATAACTAAATATTAATGATAAAAATAAATTAATAACATTTTAAATAAATATATACCATTTACATCGAGGTAAGACATCATATTTAAAAGTTAAATATTGTGTTAAAGGAATACCTCACAGAATAAGAAAGTCGATTAAAATAATAGAATGCATATATAATAATAAAATTTATAAGTAATAATTCCATTATAGTACAATAAAATTCATTAAATGAGTATTATAATGTAGGAAAGTATTCGTATATAATACCTACATGTTAGAAAAGGGCAGACCTCTAACCTAAGACTGCAATAACAAGCTAACCGATGAAATCAAACAAGATATTATCAATAATAAACAATTATGACCCTTATTTTAAATATATATAAAGCTCTTTATTCTAAAGTGAGAGATTTAGTAAAATTATAATATTTCAGATTAATAGAAAACAATATTGTTAACGACTTTGCATTATGTGTTTTAGAAATTAATTTTAAAGTACTATCACGGCGTGTTTTGAAGATTTCAAGATCTTAGATTTCCTTGTAAGATATGTATTAGGTAAAAATAACTTTTTTGGTTAATTGATCTCGCATTAATTATATAATATACTGGTCATTTCTGGCAGTTTTGTTTGCTATAACTCGTAATAAGTAAAGTGGAAAATATGGTCTTTCCCCGTTACCTTAGGAATTGCCTAAAATTCTGACTTAGTGTTCCTCTATACTCCCTAACCTGTAAGTAGCTGTAGTATAATAGAAAGCAAATGAATGTGCATTTTGAGAGTGACTTAAGTCTTCACTTATCGTAAGTCCCAGGAACTATTTCTAGCTTTTATTACTGGAGGGTAATGAGTGAATCCGTGAAATGTTAAGGAATTTCTTCTTATGACACTCCTCTCCTCACTCTCCGTACAATGTCACAATTGTGTGTCAAGAGATGGATATCATCACCGACTTTTGTCCATCATGTTTTGTACCATCTTGTACCTTCTATTAGAGCGAGGAAATGAAAATAATACATTTACCCGAATAGAAATCGAACCCACAACGCAACGACGGTCTCACATTCAAGTAATTATTCTACAACAAAAAAATGGGAACTTCTAACCATAACTTATTTCACAGTATGTATTCGTATAATTTGTAGGACAACGGGTTCAAATAATAAGAAAAAGACAATTCATATATAAAATATTTATAAATGTATTATATATATAGAAATAAGAATGTATGTATG
Organism: Heliconius himera; assembly: GCA_021202915.1. Lineage (NCBI taxonomy): Eukaryota > Metazoa > Arthropoda > Insecta > Lepidoptera > Nymphalidae > Heliconius > Heliconius himera. The sequence continues at coordinate 2,295,896 of JAJHJA010000046.1, forward strand.
TAATTTATAATTGTTTCGTACACTGTTGTAGATAGTATCCTCTTAGATTTAATGCTACAAGCGCAATAAGAAACCAGCCGTCGATGTACCTACTCGTACATAACGTTGTGCAGTGTCTTCGATTTGTTTTAAAAATATATAAATTAACTTTATATTTCTTTCTTGAAAATAATGGCGTTTTTAATATGTTTGCTTCACGTCCTTCAATTAAACTTTTTCGTTACTCTTTTTCTTTATATAGAAGAAACTAACTTAAAGATATTTATGAACTAGATATATTTATAATACATAAAAAATATATCCGCGAAGCCTACGACAGGAGCGCAAACGTGTGGCTGTAAACGTGACGGTTGTAGGTTCTATTCCCACTCGGGGAATGAATAATGTTTAAAATTTTTATTTTCACTCAACAAAAAGGGATAAAGTGTCTTAAAACTCAGTTCCTAGGCACTCACAGGCTACCCTGCTGAAGTATATGTGAAATACAGTGTGAAGCTAAAAAAAAAGATTTTAAACTATCAGACAAATCCATATTAAAACACAAAATCTCTTTACCACAATCTATAATTCCACTCCATAAAAATCTAGTTTCTAATGAAAAAATAAAAAAAAAAACATCTTAATCATAGACCAGCCAGCACTAAGTGCACTATTAAACCAATCACATATAATAAAATGCTTATTAACACTTCGAATTCAAAGAAACTCGACTGCGGAGCAATTTAGAGGCATTCCAATGTCCAAGGCATGTTTTGATTCCAATAGAATCAATTAGATGCAGCGATTGAGTCAAGTGCGATCACTTTATACCAATTACTGGGATACGTATGGCATATAAAGTATTGTAGAACGGTTGTTTTAATGGAAATTTAAATATAAACACGCTATAAAAAAGTCTGCGTCACGCTGTATCCCGCACACAGCAGGGAAGACAGAAAGAACCTAGTGTTGAGACACTCCGTTCCCCATCAATATCTTTACTAATAACTACAATATATGTTCGTAATACGTTTTTATGGACAACGGAGTATGGATTCGAATCGGTGGGAAGTCGGTGGGAATCGAACCCACAAACTTTCGCGTTTACAGCCGCTTTACGTCACGTGAGCGTTAACATCAAGCTTCTGCCCCTGCGCCATGACTGGCCTCAATTAGATGTATCTAGGTATGTCGCCAATATAAACTGCAAAGTGAAATAACCTCTTAGTATTATAAGCACCAATTGGGTAGTGTTTTATAATACAAAAGAACAACAGAAGTTCTCAACTTCTCTCTCTTCCGATTTTACAATATTTTTTATTCTTACTCCGTTCCTGTAGGCCGTGATTATATATAATCTGTCCAACACAAAAATATTTTTTCAACTCGAAATATATAGAAACTTTGTAATGTGGAATGGACATAAATAAATTATAACAAACATATTAAAATTCAGGTGTAGTTCGATGAGAACATATGGCTTAGTTAGTCACAGTGCTTGGCAAGTTAACAAGAGGCGCGGGTTCAAATATAAAAGTTAACTACTTTAAACAGTTTGTCACTTGAATTTACTACTAACCTACGAAAGAATCCGCAAAAAAGCATATTTTTGAAATTACTGAACACTTCGAGATACATAAGTACAATTAAAATGATAATACATTATATGGTACATACAAACTGTATCTAAATTTTATACGATGTCAGAATCCAAAAATCTTCAATAATACATTTTGTTTTTCATCTTATTAGATAATGAGATAAAGCGCGGAGTTAACCACTGCCACTCGACACGCAGTAGGAAAATCGCTTGAAATTGGATACATATGTAGAATTAAGTTTCCAATCGTTTAGCAAGAAGTTACTGCAAAACACGTGCAGATAAAGAAAAATCTTGACATAAATGATTAAAATTTTTCATAGCTTCTGTCATAGTTAATGGAACCGGTGGGTACTAGAGGTCTATTATTTATGAGTGATACTCGCCTCATTACATCCACCGGATATGGAAACCTTGGAAGATATTTATATTATTATGAGAAAAATATTATAAGGCAAACTTGAATTGTTATATATGTGTACATACATATAAGAAAACACGAAGAAAAATAATGGAAATGAAAATACTATTAAATAATATGGGCGTAGGCAAAGAGATAGGACATTGTTTTTTACGTTCCGCCCAATTGTTGAGGCATTGTATGATGAGTGATGGAACTTAACGCTGCGCTCTATTTTTGACCCAGAGCGAGCAAATAATAGCCCATTCTCTCAAGTATAGAATCGAACCAGCAACCGTCACGATCACAGTGAATTTTAGTGGCTTGGCGCCTCAACTCACATAAAAAAATAAAAGACATACAATTTTGAAACTTTTTAGACATTATAAAAAACCATCAATCAACAGTCGTAAAAAATATACTAAAAATTTGTATACACGATTAAGTTCATACAAGAATTTCAATCTCATAGGGTATCTCCATAATATAGAAGAGGTGTTACATTAATTTATTTGTATTTGACCTCAAACTCTAAGGAATTTATAAATGAATACATTATCCGTCTAAACGTATACATCAGAGTAATTGCTTTATTAACCACAATAAATCTGACAGTGGCCAAAAATATTACTTTTAGAAGAACCTATTATATATGGGATCGTAAATCATCGTGGGTTCGATTTTATCAAATAACTTATTAGTCTTCATTCAACGGCTGCTGTTTGAATACTAGTTAATTTGATAGTTAAATTTAACCTTACAGTTAGGTTATGGTTTTGTCGATTGTTTCGATTTTTTTTGTTCTTTTGTGTTGGTAGTATAATGGACGGCCGCATACAGAAACTTCAATTAACGTTTAAATAACGTTAAGCCGATAGTCTGAAAATTGCTATCACTTCTAAGTACCGATGGGAGTTTTTAAATATCGGTTTCAAAATTTTAAAAACTTTTATTATATAAGCAACAACTTACGAAAACAACGTTAAAATTACGTTTATTCAGTAAAAAATAACGATAATTTATAGCAATTTTGCCGAATAACATTATTTAAAATGATATTACTTCTTTCTTTATAAATCGATTGAAATCGACGACTAATAAGAAAAACTGTAACTAATTAGGCCAAGCCGATTTTAAGATTAACGTTTATAAACAAAGGACAAACAAACAAAAAATCGTTGTATTTGGTCATTACGTATATAAAATATATAAAATGTTAACAATAACATTTTTTCTTCTACATCTTCCATGTACAGACACCGATCCGTTACGATTTTATTATAAGTACTTTTAGATAAACATTTAAAAACATATGCTTGATATTTTAAAATAAAAAAATATGCGTGACTAATCGCAAGAAGATAATTTTATAAACGAAGCTTACATAAAATACACGGTGGCCTCTTATTACTTACATACTTAATATATACGAGGCGAGTCGTGGTGCAAGGGCAAACTTGTGCTACTGTAAACGCGACAGGTTGTGGATTCGATTTACACTCGACGAAATTAAATATTTAAAATTTTAACTTTGTCTGGTAATGAGACAAAGCGCGGCGATAAGTACCGCTATTCAACACGCATTGCCTTAAGAATATACAGCAAAATGGGAATCGAAGATGTTATAATCAGAAAGGAGTGTTTAACACTAGATTCCGCCTATTCTTCTATATGCGGGTTACAGCTACAAGCGAAATTAAAAAAATATACAAAAAGGCGAAATCTCTTATAAATCAAAATGAAACCATATGAAAAGTATTATCCATCATCAGAAGTCATAGTCGAAGGCAATTTATACTAATGTCACGACCCTACAATTTTATATAATCTATTCAAGCAGCTTAATGAGTGAATGATTGAGTCTTTTTTTTTATTAATTTACGTTGTTTATATTTAGCAAGGTGCCTAGACTAAAAGAGTTGATCTGTCAACTTATGCTTGATTTATTTGTTATTCTTGATTTTTTGGCAAGCTTTGCGTGTTTAGTTGCGGAACTTAATTACGTGCTTTGCCTGAACACCAATATTAATAATATTAAATATTTAATTTTCTCGAGTGGGCATCGAATCTGCTACCTGTCGCGTTTACAGTCACACTTTAGGCTCCTGCGTCATGACTAGCCTCAATTTTTATTATAAATATCATAAATGTTATTATATAAAGGCAATCAATTTTATTTCATAATACCGAAACTTAACGCCAAATCGTATACTTACTTTATCAATACAGATCGAAAAATTATCTTTTTATAAATTAAAATATTCCCCCACAGAAATTAAAGCTTACGGCTGTTACAATCGGAAAAATAAAAATTCATTTCCTCACATTGCACTGGGTTAAATATCATTACTCAAACCAATGTCTCGAAAATAGGCCAAAAAATCGGAAATGGGGTGTCGTAACTCTATTTTTCCCTCTCCACCTCGCTTCACTTTAAAAAAGGCATATAAATGTTGTTTTTTAAAACAATTTAGTTAAATTACAGTACATACCTACTGCGGACGTAGACAGGTGATCAATCTGCCGCGTCGGAACTATCAAATTATATTTAAATGGTGATAAGCGGTGATAAGGATATAATTCGTCAGCGCAGTGTTAGAGCACGAAAGCTTATCAAAAGGAGCGACACAGTAAATTGTATCCGGTCCGAATATTTTATTGGACTAGATTGTGGCTTCCGAAACTTGGTGGTTTTATGTTACAATATTTGCTTAATATTAGTAGTGGGAAACGGAGTGTTTTAACACTAGGTTCCCTCTGCGTCCTCTGCTTAGACGTAGACTAGACTAGAGTAGACTTTGTGAAGATGTGATTGAAATTAAGAACTAAAATTTGGGAACATTGCTTATGTTTTGAGATGGAACGCCGCGTTTTGTTTTATTGATGTTTTGTGTGTGGGAAAAAGTAAACAATTTTAATATAATCATTCTCCAATGTGAATTCGAATGTATAACCATCCATTTCTCTTACAGTCGGACGAGCAGAAAATAGAAAATCTTTATATTTTTTATATATTTTTTAATAATTGTTATTCTTAATCTAGAATTAGCAGGTTAAAATGAAACTTTTTTGCTGTAGAAGCGGAAAAATGCAAAGTTTACACAGTTCACAGTTTTTTCTAAGATTTCATTGCAAACATGGGAACCTAGTATTAAGACCCTCCGTTACTATTAAGACACTTCCGTTGCCTACTTTTCGCCGAATATCTGAATGTAATAATAATCTGACTAAATAAGTAATTTCAAGTATTACAATAATAATGAGGAGCATAAAATTCTATAATTTATCACTCAAATCTTGTGTTTGTTTACAAAATCGACCTGTTTGATAGTTTAGTATCGTTTTATAATCTTTAACTGACAAATGACAAAGAAAAATGCACTTAAGTACTATTTAAATGAAGTTGAAAATGTAATACATCATAACAACATAAATAATGGATTTCCATTAAACACACAGGATATTGGAAATGGTCGATATCTTATGTCGATATTAGTTTCGTTTGAAATGATAATTAATAGTTTAGTAGGTTGTAGGGAACACATTTATACATATTTATTAATAACTCCGGAGGACGAAGTCAATATATATCTCTCCCAACGTTTTCCTTATTTTTAATTATCGTAATATATTATTTACTTAAGAAAATCGTGAGAGCCTATGACTGTAATCGTGAAGGATATTGGATTAATTAGATCGGTTTTAATTATTTATATCTTTCCGCCCTGATAAGTGATAACACCGCGTTGAGCTCAACAAATCAACGTAAGGATAGAGTGTTTCGACGCTATATTCTGTCTGCCTAAACGTTAATGCTATAAAGCCCGTCAAATTACTCTCATGTTGACTGCATTACCATTAAGTTCTATTCTATCGAAATTAGAATTTTAGGCTTTTTTTTAGTTTAGTATTTGATTTCCTATATACTTTCTAGAATTCTAGAATTATAGAAGAAGATATAGAATTCTAGAGTTCTAGAATTCCAATTTTGCTTCTACGTCTTCAACAATGTCAAAAATGCCTATAGGCATACAGCAATATCCATTATTTGCTTAATATAGAGAAAGTTTTGATAGATATCGAGTCCCTTTATTGTACCTTACGCGACTGTCACTTGTCAGTCAACATAGCAAACTACTTATAGAACAATTTGCATATAATATTGTTGTGATTTTTATAATTTAAATACATATATAAGTCGTTTGACTGATGAAAAGAAGTGATTCATCATTATATATTAATAATATATAGGTAATATTATGCAGGCGGAGATAACAAAGATATTATTGTTCCGTTCTCCACTTTCTAATGTTTTAACGGATTTACAAAGTTGAACTTCGTCATTTGGGTAGCTTAAAGAGTTTGTTTTTCGTTTTTCACCTTCACGCTGTATTTGTTGTGTGTGGCGGAAATAAACGCCGCGATTTGCCTCGAAACCAGAGCGAAGCAATGAAAATATCAGATATTTCTAGTGCCATTGTGCCACGACTAGCCTCTGGTTAAAGAGTGTAGCACAATAGGAGGATTTCTCGAAACTCCTACGGGAACGGGTGATGCTAACTGCTAATGGTCACTAAGGGGACTGAACCTAGAGATTAAGACTTTACTTTTGAATTAATGCGAATATATACTACAATATAAATACATATATGCTTATTACATTCAAACGTTTGACTTTCCAAGCAATCTTTACTTATTATTCTCGAAGCGGCACAAGTACACATACTTACAACGATACTTACATTAGATAAGAGGGTTCATAAATCTCAAACTTATCGTCTCCGTTTTTATCAGGAGAAAGCTGCCCAATGAGATACTTGCGCATATGGGAAGAGTGGTAGCAGTCAACTATAGAAACGTCTTTGATATTATTTATATTAGGAATTAAAATTTTGCCTCTTTACATTCGCTTATATACTGTTTTACAACTTCATGAATCTAATAAGAATAATCATAATATTTTTTTGCTTTCCCTATTATTGCACTATTGATAAATACTAGATGATCCTTTCAAGTAATATTTAATAATTACGCTGTATTCCTAATATAGCAGAGTAGTCCGAGGAAACTAGTGTTAAGACACTCCTTGCCCCACGCAACGCACAATTTCCGAGACTGTGCTCCCCTGTTGAGTGGCGGAACTCAACGCCGCGTTTTGTCTAGTTACCAGAACGTACAAGTAAAAATAATTGATCCCCCAACTAGAATTTTTACTTATAGAATGTTATATAATATAGTATAATCTTATCTAAAAACATCTAAAGGAATAAAGTTTTAATTATACTTATAGAAACAGCTGAAGCTAAATGTCCGACAACGGCTTGAGTAAAATCGACGTTTTATCTTATAAATTCAATTTATAATGCATTTATATATCTTTGTGCGGCGATAACAGTAATATATACAAAATGGCATTACGTAGTTGTTTGAAGGCTGCAAAAAAACGTTAAGTTGGAATCGTGATTAGAAATTAATGTTCCGTACATATATATTTTTAAGTCTGATTTTTTGATAAATAGTATTTTTTTATATTTCTTCTGAGATATTTACTTTTGTAACTTTAATATAAATAAAAATATATTAATGTTAAAATTGAAATGCTATACTGTTATATTATTATCTATGTTTATGTTGTCATTACATCTAGTTAGAAATAGCTTCAGATCAAATTTTTAAAAGGATAAATTAAATAAAAGGACAACAATCGCACTTAACTTTACTTTTTTTAATGAAATACTTGAATACCATGTTTAAAACATAATATTTTTTATAAATAAAAAAAAGTATATAGTTGTTTTTTATCATGGCAGGTGGTACAGTCACTACTGGAAAACATAAAAAAAACGACAACATTATATTATGCTTTTTATCCAATATATAAACACTTTAAACAATTCCTTTTGTTCATTGGCAGTATTACATAAATTGTAGCTTATGTTTTTAAAAACACCTGCGTGAAAAAAAAGGTTAATAATAATCACATGTATAACTGTTTTTAAAGTAATAAATATAAAACAAGTTTTTACATTAGAGTGTAGGGACTCTAAACAGACATGCGCGGGCGCACCCAATGTAAACATTCCCTCGAGGTATTTCAGTTTCTTTGTATTTTACTTCTTATTTTAGAAGTTTTAGCTGTTGTTGTAACTTATTTATCGCTTTACTCGGAATAGTGATTAAGCGTACAAATATTTTTTTTAATGAACGGAAATCGATATTGTATTGCATGTAAGCTGTATGTTTTTTGAAATGATATTAAATAATATTAAAAGTAAAGAAATAAGTTGGATGCAAAAGTTTTTGAAACTTATTTTATGCAGTTTTAGTATGTTGCAAAGGAATGTGAAAAAAAAACACAATCAATCACGATAATATTTTTTTATATAGTGTGGTTTGGATGGGTATATTGAAAGGTTTGCTTTATTTCTTTATCGTTATAAACATCTTTATTATATAGAGGTATAGATATATGTATAAATATTTCTAGGATTTGGAACTTCGTTTATATAAATACACGAAATAAAAAACAAAATCATAGGAAGTAGCACTAAGCTAAAGGATGCGGCATTCCAAACTCTAAAAGTGAAGTGGCAATGTGTAAATCCACATACACCACAATCGACGCGAGACCATACAAGCCACAAGACAGAAAGGACCTACAGGAAAAAAGAAAGACAGATTAACGAGACGAAGAGCTGATGACATTATTTATAAATATTTGTCCGAATAAACTGGATGACTATAGCTTTCATTCAAATTAGCTAAATAACAAACAACACGATCACTCGTATTAAATATAATATTACATACTTACATTAAAACCACGCTGTATCCCGCACACAGCAGGGTAGGCAGAGGGAACCTAGTGTTAAGACAACCCTGTTCCCCACTTACTTACATTAACATAAAACTAACATGAATTGAAATGCATAAATTTGACTGTGAAAAAAAAACAACTTAATTATTATAATTATTTTATGCCTATAAATATCTAACAGCATAAATAAAGTAAAAACCTATCAACCTATATTTTTTATTAATTCTCAAATTTATTCTTTAAAGTCATATTATGTAAACAGCCAGTCACTGGATCCAAACACGCCATGTTTACATTACACGCCATTTCCTTCACAAAGTTCAACGTAATTTAAATACTATTCTGTTTAAATAGGTTTTTATAACTAAATAAGGTAATGTTAGTTCTTTTCTATGATTCAATTTTAACTAGATCCGCCATGTATACAGCTGTATCGTCTACAGCCTTCCTTATCGGTTGGCGACGGTTAGTTCTAATTAATAGTTTACTGTAAAATAGAAACGTGTTTATTTTATTCATTTAGGGATCAATTTTGCTTCCAGGGATTTTTTGGGTTGTTGTTTTTTAAATTTCACGCTATATACACGCTATATATCATAGTTTAGACAGAAAGAATCTAATAGTAAGACATTCCGTTCTTGGGAACGCTTAAACTCAATTTTTGAGACATTGTGTATTGAGTGGCGAAACTTAACACCGTGTTTTATCTTGTTATCTGAGTGAAGAGATTTAAATAATTCACTCCTCCAAATTAATTATTGTTTAAAATCCTGACTGGACACAGCAATAACTTGAAATTGTATTTTTTTTTATGTATTGTTATATAATTCTATTCCAGTAGAAATAGTAAACTACGAGTGATAAAACACTACTTTGAACATAGAAAAAATATTAGCTTGGAAACTGTTCTGTGTAATGGTCACGTAGCTTATAAAGTGTACCATGTAAGTGGCCTCATTGCCTCGCGTTGGATGCACTAACTGGTTGACTTAAAACGGGGCTTACGGAGTTACTAAGCCATGTAACCTATATAAAACTCAAGTAAATTTCTATTTACACTTCATTATCTAAATAATATTTAAATAAAGTATTTTCATATAGATGTATAGATACATATGCACAAAGATAAACATTATTTTCATGAAATAAGTACAAGAGAAAGAAAATCATTTTATCACAAATTGTAACATTTTTGAAGTTTTCATCGTGTAAATTTTTAAATCACCATAACTAAATAAACATCTTTATTAATCACGATAAGTAGTGGTGATCTGAATTAAACGATTTTGATTTTGTATTAAGTGTCATTTTTTTTCTTGTTTAATTACCCGTTTTAGGTTAAAAATAAATGTGCAAATGTAACCTAGTGTTAAGACACTATGCTCTCCACTATATTTCTAGGTCCCATCCCATTGAGATGGCTGTAACCATAATTGATTAGCTAAACCAGTTAAATTAATCAATGACTGACATAATCTAGTTCTCAAATAAGCTTTGTCAGTCATATTGACCAAAGGTCTGGTACTCAAGGCCACATAATACATAGGTCGTTAAATACGTCTAGATTGCTATTGTAATGCTAATGTAACTATCATTGAAGCAAAAACACGAAGCGAAAACAGGTTTTCATTTAAAGTTTTTGCTTTTCGGCTTGGATCAAATGAAAAAAAAAAACCGCCAAGTGTGAGTCGAACTCGCGCATAAAGTGTTCCGTGCTGTATTACCGTTTTGTATAATCTATAAAAATGATAAACCATAAAAAAACAAGTTTAGCAGTGAGCCCACTTAAATATTTATTTTATTTTGTTTTTAGTATTTGTTGTTATAGGGACAACAGTAATACATAATCTGGGAAAATTTTAACTATGTAATTATCACGGTTCGTGAAATATAGGAGGTGACAGATGGACAGACAGACAGTGGCGTCTTCGTAATAGGTCCCGTTTGAGAGTGGAACCTAAAATAAATATGGTCTGTTTCTCTATATTTAATTTCTTTATTATTTTATATTTAGACATTTAATAAATTAATATTTTTTATAGATATTTTATAGATTGTATTCTTTTGATTTAGTTTTTAGCTTTACTTTGTATTCTGTACATAGCATTGTAGGTAGAGGGAACCTGGGAACCTATTCAACTCTCTTTGTGGAATACAGCGTGAAACTAAAAAAGAAGAAGAAAACAAACAAGCAAAACTGAATAAACTTTTATAATATTAGTTATAGATATTTCCGTTTATGTGTAATATTTAAAGAAAACCTTCTAACCTACTTTATAACAAAATTGAAGCACACTTATTGCCTATTTGAATGCAACGAGCATCAGATAAACTGGCAACGGCTTGATGAAATGTCATCGTACTCATCTTGAACTAGAATACGAAAGTGGTTAGAAAGGAAGTAGCATATTTTTTTATATTTTTGTAATTTCTCTAAGAATTATAAAAACCCCATAGCACTATTATTTAATATATTATATATTTATTATAACACTGCCTTTTTGTCTGTGCAAGACATACATTTTGAGGTATGTAATGTAAATTCTTAAAATCTGAGCTGCAGTACCTTTGAAGGATTTGAACTATGGGCGTATCTGTTTTTATGGTGGGGCCTGACCTCCACGTTTAATGTATGAAATGAATAACTTCACTCTAATTTTACCGTGTAGCGCAACACTTAAGTCGACGTCAACATTTGACGTGACGAATTTTTCGAGCTGTATTTGTTTCAATATTTTTCAACTTTAAGAATATTTAATTTAGTAAGATAATCCCAAACTTCATCGACCTTACTTCAAACTGATATTTAAATGTAAAGGTTTTTAAAAAGATTTTAACCTAATTTTTTTGTTATTAGAATGTGATGGACTTGGCTCGTACAGCTTCCGTCCATCTTACCTACAATTCGAACTCGCAATATATTTCTTTTAATAATAAGACGGACAAACAACATTTTCATTCATTAACAACAAAAATACAATATGTAAAACATACTATTATACGTAAATATAGATTAAATTTAAGATAAAATATTGCCCATACGCACGCCCATATTGATATCGTAAGTAAATATCAATCATTGAATGTACTGTGTAATAAATCTCAGTAGTATAATACATACTACACGTCGATCGCTTTCTTTCTGTCGACACGTCCAATCTTGTCATTAATCAATTAATGAAATCGAAAGCGACGTGACATGACACGCTCTCTGGTACTGGAGCGCGTGAAACGCTTATTGTAAAGTGGTGTAAGTAAGAATTTGCTAAAAAAAGGTAGGTATTTGTAGGTACAGCAGCTAACTGTGAATGCGACGGTTATGTTTTTGATTCCTGTTCGGGGGAATGAACCACTATTTTAATTCTCTGCATTGTTAACAAGACGAATCCCGGTGTTGAGCTCCACCATTTAACACGAATTGTCTTGAAAATAGGATGGAAAAGTGAGGACACTCCGTTGTCTTAACAATCTCAGGTTCCTTCTGTTTACTGATACGTGTAGAAAAGGGCATTGGACCGGAGGGAGGGGAAAGACATTCTGTTCCGAGAACCAAGTCCAAAGGCGTAATTTATTTCACATTTTACAGATTTTAATTACTACGGCGTCTTTATATATTGAAAACGTAATAACTTCAATACTTAAAGGAGACAAGACCAGCAAATGGTTATTACAATTGTGTGTCACACCTGCCGATGACTAATCATTTTAAAGCACTGTACTTGTCGTTTCAACTTTTAAGTGCGAATGTTCATACATTTATGTATGAGTGTGTGAATGTCGTGATAAAAAATATGTTAATGACAAATTTATTATACATTTAAAATAATTCCCTTCTCCCCTTTATGTTGAATGTTTAGTCCTCTATGTATTTTTTTATGTAAATATATTAGATATAACAATATGAAATTGTAAGCCTAACACCTTGCACCTTACACCTTTGTATTATATTTCTTATTACTAACCCTCTGTGTTATTTATATAATGTATATATATATTAATATTATTTTTTTATAGGTGAAGACAACTTTTAACTGAAGATTTTTTTTTCATGCATATACTGTGTAATATTATCTCTATTTTATCGTATAACCTCCTTCGTGTTTTCTCCCTACAACGTGACATTAGCGAAGTGATATGTGCTCAACTGGCACACTCGGAATGCCATAATTAAAGAACCATGCCATAAAATAAATAATTACTATAAAAAAATAGATTGTAGTTACTCAATTCAATAATTAAGTACAAATGGCTCTAAATTAAAATATTATTTTTCTTAAGTAAATTATATTTTTCTAAAATACATAATAATGTCAGTTAAGCCTATTTTACCAACTGATATGTACATAAAACAGTGCAAAATGCCCGATAAGGAATGAAAAGGCAATTATGAAAGCTATTGTTCTTAGTCAATGATTAGATGGTATTAGTTGTTTTTTAATTGTGGTTTGTAAGTTAAATATTGATTCTTGACGTTGCTATTTTTTTTAGTTCATGCTTTAATTGATATAAAAACTAAAATACCTGTCAATTTTAACCACAGACTTAGTATTGTATTCTTTATTATGTTTAAATTCTAACTGAATTAGTTTTGTTTGGGACTAGCCAGAGACAATCAACCAACACTCTACAGTCGATCTTCATACATGCTCACTGGGTCCTTATGCTTCTTACGTGACCTTGCGTCCGTATCATCGCTACTGTATTCTCAATGATCAACCGAGGTCTCCCGCTGCATCTCTTACCACTCACTCTTTCTTTTAATAAAATTATTTATATACGGATTTCATTAAACATTTTTATTTTTCTACAGTTGTAACTACTAACAAGATTTTTCGAATATATCTTCAATATTTTGGCATAGCTCATATAAAATCGAAAGTTAACTAACTTTCTATACCACTAGAGGTTTACAACCGGTACTAATGGAGGCAAATGGTTTTTAATCTTGTATTTGAGTTACACCGTTCTGTTATTTAAAGTGTATACTTTTAAAGACAAATTGTTTACAATTGTTTGATTGATGATTGATTGAATGAGTTGATATTATAAATTCAATGTCAAATCAATATTAATATATCAGGAATAGATATAGGAAATTGTAACTTTTATAAAGAATTTTATAGTGCTAAATAAATCTCTCGATAAGATCTTCAAGTTTTCTATGAATTAGAAGCGTGTATAACTTCCAGTTATAGGTTCAATTTTCTCTAAAAGGACTACTATAATTGATATATTGGAAATATTTTAGTATAGAAGAAGACACAAAAGGTAAGACAACATATGAAGTTAGAGAACGCAGTATCTTTTAAATGAGTTAAAGATGATTACTTAATAAAGAACTAAAGGCTTTTTGAAATCCCTTTTCTCCTATTCCTAGGGTTTTGGGAAATTATATTACACAATTCCAGCTGTGCGCTATCTGTCAGTCAGTCAGTCAGTAATTTTTTTATAAAAAAATTTTTATATAAAATATTGAAAACATGAGTGAGGATAAAATAATAATAGATTTTAAAGACGATGTAAAACGAATAATTTGTTTAGTTTCAAAAGCTTTGATAAGCTTTCGAAAGAGCTTTATGCTCCATGTAATTGTTTGTTTGACCAATTATCATTTGGTATAGTGGTAAAATATCAAAAAACAAGATAAAGTGAAACATCATTTAGTATTTTGCATGCCAATAAAAATAAAATGATTATATTTTGCAAGAGAGCGGTTCGAAAATTTTAAGCGTTTACTATTGTTTATTGACAACAAAATATTTTGCTAATATGAAAAATATAATTTATATGGAATTTTGAAAGCTTTCATAAATAAGTACCTGAATGTGAAAAATAATTACATTTGTACATAAGTCTTTCTATTAATATCTTTTATATTTATTCAGCTGCTCGTTATATTCTGCATGTAGCAGAGGGAGCTTAGTGTTATGATTGTTGGAAGCATTGTATGTTGATTGGTGGAACTCAACGCCGTGCTTTACCTCGATACTAAAGCGAAGAAATGAAAATATTAAATATATTTTATTTCCTTGAGTGAGAATAGAACCCCCAACCTGTCGTGTTTGTGCCTGTTAATATAGTTAGAAAAAATAATAGCCAAAATAAAGCTCATTACACAAAATAAAAGACTACAAGAATAATATGCGTGAGGAAAAAAGGTCAAAACGCTAACTGACGATGATTGATGATTCTTATCTAAAGAAGCGTGACTATAATTATGGTTTGCAATAAATCGTTAACAGTTCCAAATCTGGTTAAGCAAATTACAACTTTTCGATAGGGTGGAACCTGGATAGCAAATTTAGCTCGGACGTCATAATGTCACAATTAGAATAGGCAAAGGGAACCTAATGTAAGGACCCTCCGTTTTTCAAGACATTGCGTGTTGAGAAGCGAAACTTATTAAATTATTAATTTTGCTGGGAATCAAAATTAATAATTTAATAATTTAATGCGAATCAAACCCGAAACCGTTGCATTTATATCACACTCCGTGTAACTGCGCCACGACTGCGTCTATTAAAATTATTATTATGTATTAATAAAAATAGATTATTATTTAAATTTAAATAAAACAATTCTTCTTATTCAACGCGTAAGTTATTATAGTAACCAAACTTAAAAACCATTACAAACAGTTCCAGAGAAAAAATCCACATACATGTGTACTCCTAATCTACCTTGAACCTGTCATAAAAGGCATTTTAGTTTAGCTAACAAAAGGTTTAGGCAACACGAACTAACTTAATTTAGTTATCACTGACAAATACACTAAAAACGTCCAAAAGTAGAGTTTAAAACTTTTAGATAGTAATGTTTTTTTGTTGTTTAAACTTTGAATTGATTAAACATAGTACTTAAATCATAATTCATACAGGAGTACGTTACGCTGAGATTTGACTGGTTTATTATCATTGATTTTTTAAGATTTTATGTCAATTAGAGCGAATTAGTAAATTAGAAATATTGATTAATTTAAATAAGTAGATTGGACTTAGCAATAAATTAACCAGAAATTAGTTTCGAGGTAATTTGTACGCAAAAGTAGGAGCGAGAGGAATAGAAGCGAAACTTTATATTCTTCTATATTTTGCTAAAAGATCTCAGCCTTTCTGAACTACCATCTATACTATATATATTTTTAGAACGTATTTTGAAGGTGACACTAATAGGATCATTCCGAATTTGGCTATGTAGAGAGAGGAACTTGGATAGGATTGAAGATGAGATCTTTAAAATAAGCGAATTTAAAGAAGCCCTTCTAATTAAAACTTAGGTTGCAAGTCCCAGGCACTGTTCTAAGCTCCTAACCATGTTACGCGGTGGGCCCTCTGTGAATCCATGGAATAAAAAAGTATGTCTAGAATACTAGTAGTGTCTTCTCAGAGTGCGGTTTTTGCAAATTTAACTTACGAATGCAATGTAGAATAATTCAGACGAGGTCTTACCTGCAAACAAAAAAGATAAATTATTAGAAACAAATTTTCTAGTCCAATAAATAAGATAAATAGGCATTTGTGATTTAGACTTCTGATACGATATTGAAATCTGAAATTATGTTTCATTATTTGATGTAAAAGGTCAATGACACAGTAATCGAAGTGAACTCAACAGAGATTATAATTCATACCTACGTATATGTAGGTATATGTAGGATATGTTTATATTATAGTTTTTCATCTAGTCTACAGTATAGTTCAGCAGTGTAAATCTTTCTTGTGTCTGTCATGAAAAACGCATTTTGAATGCAAAACATATAAATATGAGAAAGTTTATAGATGCATACAGTTTTAAATATGATGTGAACAGTGGTTTTCCAACAATAATCCATTGAACAATATCCATTTTAATTCGATTTCAGTTTTTACGTCTAATATTGTTATAGCTAAGCATGACTTCACGATTTAAGTGGATAAATCCAAGAGTGTTCTCACCGTTTGTCTATATTAACTAAAAAGTGTCTATTAAATCTTAATCTATAAAATTTTCTTACTTTCCCATATTAATAATGTTAAATACATATATTGTTAAAGTGTTTTTGTATCCAAATATCTTCCCAGATCCTACAAAACCTCGCAACAAAGTAAATTTCCAATTCTCCTTAGTAATTAGAGACCGTCGTGACGTGTATTCAGTTCCCACTGGAGGAAATGATTAAAAAAAGGTAAAGGAATGAAAGAGGCCAGTCGTGGCGCAGCGGCACGAGGTGTGACTGTAAAACTGACTGATTGTGGGTTCGATCCCCACTCGAGGAGATGAAATATTTAATTAAATTTATATTTCCATTTCTTCGCTCTGGTGACGAGGTTAAGCGCGGCGTTGAGTTCTGCCACTCAATACGCAATGCCTCCAGAATTTGGCAGAAAGTGGGGAACGTAGTGTCTCAACACTGGGTTCCCTCTGCCTACCCTGCTGTGTGCGGGATACAGCGTGAAGCTGAATGAAAGAGCGCGACGTTCATTTCCGCCACACAACACGTAATAACTCGAAATTGGGCTGGAAAGTGGGGAACGGCGTCTCAACACTCGATTCCCTCTGCCTACTTTGCTATGCGGGAAAAAGCGTGAAATAAGAGTAATTAAATATAGTTCACATCAATATTACAAAGTTGAAAAAAGAAAGTGCTCACAGTAAATGTCAAGTGAAAAACTACTTTTTACGTGAATATAACGACATTTCACTTAAAAGGTAAACTGGTTGTTCATGTTGCGGGACTTGTTAAAAATATTGCATGCATTTAGTAAATCATATCAGTACGGAATCGTGGTTTTATATTTTTTTTATTTAAATAATTTTGGTTCTAATGAGACCTATGATTTTAGTGACTTTTAACCGACTTCTGGAAAAGCAGGAAGTTATCAATTTGCCTTTTTGTTTTTTTTTTGTTTGTTAGCTCAGAACTTTTGACTGGGTGAACCGATTTTGATGATTCTATTTGTATTTGAAAACGGGTGCTTCCTTTGTGGTCTTATTTTAATTTAATCCATTTCTGTTAATGTTATTCATGAGATATCACATAAGTCTTAAATTTACATTAAGTATGTATGCATTAAGTATAACTTAATATCACGTCAATGGTTTTCGATATTTATTTTTTTATTCGACTATCACCTCTTTTTTTTTGACGGATACTTCAAGGGTAGTTTGATGAGAGTTTGGTAGGTTCTGAATATTGGGTCCGTTTGGAGTCAGTTGTTTTTGTTAAAAAATATTACACGTTTAAATTAAACTAAATAACCTGAAATACCACGTATGTATATTTAGTAATATATATTATAGAAAATCTGACATTTTGAACATTTTGCGGGTGGATTCCATTTAAAATATCACTTTAAAAATATTGTCACTTTTAAAAACCACCATTTTGCCTCTGGCAGAACCTAACGCTGCAATTAACTTCACTAGACCTAGTTCCATGTATAATGAACTTACATTTAAAATATAATTCGTATTCAGGACCACCGCAAAAAGTCAGATACGGTCCCACTACGGTATATTTATATTTATTGCTTATCTTAATGTTAAACCTAAGCATAAACAAGAATACTGACCATATCAAAGTAATAGTCGAGACGCGACTTATCGCGAGAACATTAGCTCAGCAGCACTTGCACCGATAACGGAGGAAAACTACATACCGCTATGTATTTACATACTTGGATATTACTTGAATATCGTAGCGCAGTACAATGTTTGATTGTAAACAGTTTGTGTGGGTTCGATTCCCATAAGAGAACATAAAAAATGTTTTTCGAAAGTTTGGTAAACTAATGTGCGGTGTTGAGTTCCGCTATTGATGACTATTATATATTTTTTTATATAAAAATAAAATTAAAACGGAATATATACACCTGTCTTTGCTAATAAAAAATATATTCTATAATTGTAAATGATTCACGCATGCATCATATTAAAGTTGTAATGTTGTGCTTATCATTTTTGATGCAACAAGTGTTTTTCTTAATAGCTTTGACGCTGTTGTGTTATTTTATACGTAGATCTCATCTAATGATGTAATTTTTTTTTGTGTGAAAACTCTAACCTGCATATAGGGGTAGGCAGGGAGAGCGTAGTATTAAGGTATTTTTAATGGATATCGGACCTCAACACCGCCTAATCGTGCTACAGGAGAGAAGAATAGTATTCATTCTCCAAGTGATAATCGAACCCAGAACCGTTTCATACGAATGCTAAGCCGCTCTTACCAATAAATGTGTATAATAAAAAAATATATATATCTAAATCTAGCATTTCAATCAAAAAATACCGCAGTAATCAACCGTTACTTTTTCAGTCTTAAGTAAATACTAAGACGGTTTCGTTACACGCAGCGCAGGCGCCGGCGCCCGATACAAACCAATACTGTTTATGGCAAGGAATGTTTTAAGAAAACACCAACGAACTGTCAGGCAATTAAATATGAACTCTATTTTTGGGTAATTAGAATATATAATCGCTTATTATTATGATATAATGTGTTCTCCGAAACGTATTGCTTTCTGCATACAAATTAGTTATATTAATATCCAATGAATGTACATATCATATTTTTGTATGATCAGACATTTTGTTTACCCAATATAGGTGGGGAAAGTGACGTGAAGCATTTTTTTTTTGCTACTAAATGGAACCCAACACCGCGTTTTGTCAACAAAAGAAGAGAAATTGAAATATTTTTAAACATAATCATTATATTATGCTTAATATGATGTAACTTTCATATAGGCTGGTATATATGCTTACCAATAAAAAGGAATCAAAATCGATTTACTCAGTAAAAAAGTAGAGTTTAAATATAAAATATACACGTGTAGAATCGCGTCGATTAAAAAAAGGTGTTTTTTAGTTCTTAAAAGTAGGAAATAATTAAAAATAGCTAACAATAATAATTATCATATAATATCTTATCATGTACATAATGTATGAGATAATCAGTTATAAACAGAACGCTTTAACATTACAAGCTTAATCGTCTATGTTTTTGTATTATCTCGTGAGTAAGGCATCAGGCAAACACGAAAACGTTTTGTTAGGGCTGTATATATTCAAGGTCTTCGTGGCGTAGGTGTAATAGAGTGCCACTGTAACGCGATGGTTGTGGGTTCGATCCTCACGCGACGAAATGAATTATCATTAATTAATATTTTCTTTTCTTCGTTCTGGCACCACGGCCAAATCCCGGCGATGAGTTCCGTCACTCAACACGCAACGCCTTGAAAAATTTGGCGCAGTTTCGAGGAACAGAGGAAGTGTGCATACCCTGCTATAAGCGGGATCCAGCGTAAAGCTCATAAAATGATATATAATATTTATTTTCCTGTTTTGATTAAGCAGGATCAGCTGAGCAGGGTCGAGAGACTGGAGGAGGCCGAGTTAGGAGATGTCAGGCTTTGATGTGACTTCTTCTGTTGGAAACCTTTTCATTCCGTAAAAGGAGTGTGAGCACTAACATTGGACTCCTTCAATTTACTTGAACTATTATGATTTTTTTTTTCTTGCAATAATCAGAAGAAAGGCTTACACTAATGGCATTTTCTATCATATTCCATATGGGACATTTTTTAAGAGGTGTCTATACAAAATTTTACTTGCTTAACCCAACTTATTATTTAACTTTATAAATTGTATAATAAAACCTAGTAGGTAATCTCCCGAATAAATATAGTAATAAATTTTACCTATTCCTATCAAATTTTTATTTCTTTTCATCAATAGACCACTGAGTCTCCTGGCGCCACCCAGACGTTTGACCGCCAATTGATAACGATAAAAAACCGATAAGCCTTATCATTACCAACAATAACATGAGGTATAAACTGAGGTGAATAGTGCTATTATTTTTTTATGACAATTTCAAAACTTTAACTGGATTTATAGCTTTGTTATGTTGTAAGTTGACTATTATGTTTTTTATGTGCCTTGAAATGTCGCGTTGAAAATAATATATATCTACATAGGCAGGTTGATGATAATATCAACTTATATATATTAAATCAGTTCAAAGCTGTATATAGTTTTAAGATGATAGAATATCATATTATATTTAATGCAGTAAGTGAGGCCGGTCGTGGCGCAGCGGCACGAGGTGTGACTGCAAAACCGACTGCTTGTGGGTTCGATCCCCACTCGAGGAGATGAAATATTTACTTAAATTTATATTTCCATTTCTTCGCTCTGGTGTCGAGGTTAAGCGCGGCTTTGAGTTCTGCCACTCAACACGCAATGCCTCCAGAATTCGGCAGAAAGTGGGGAACGGAGTGTCTTAACGCTAGGTTTCCTCTGCCTACCCTGCTGTGTGCGGGATACAGCGTGAAGCTAATTAAATTTAATCTTTATAATAAGATGAACACAAGACTGTTCTGGGGTGGGCACGTATTGACACGACAAGACCAATCCTCCACACTCCTTCTCATATTCCTACGCCCTGTGCAATATACACATGAGAAGAGAATTAATAGTCTTGTATGCCAGATCTAATCTAATTAATACTTCACATAAGCCTCAAGAACGGTTTTGCTTCGCTACCAGAAAGAAGAAATAAAAATAATATTTAATTCCGCTGAGTGGGAATCGAACCCAAAACCGTCGCATTTACAATCACACGCTTGTACCCCTGCGTCAAGACGGCCTCAACGTAAAAAAAAACTAATTTTACAGTAAAAAAATCGAATGTAAAAAATATCTCAGTACTTAAATTTTCCTATAACTAAACTTAACGAATTACCATAAAATCTTACTAATCAATTACAAAGTGAACCCGATACGGTAAATTAGTTTAAAATAATCATTTTACCACCAAATACCTACAGGTACCTATCAAACCTACCTACCTTACATTGTGTAATGAAACAGACCGTTAACTTTTGGTATCGATATTATCGTAGATAACAGCTCGGGCACTCGTTGGCCTCGTTTGATAAGATATCAATATAAACAGAGTTCTGGGTATTTCGACATTTTCCTCTTTTATTTTATTTTTTAAGCAAAAAACTAAGGTCTTCCTATCATTTTTTTTATTTTGATATGTAATTGAAATCGAGTTTCAATTTAAGTTATGATTGAGTAATTAATTATTATAAACATGAGTATGAACATAAAGTATTATTTTCATTCATATTTTATCAAGTAACGTTATTTGGTAAAAAACAGCTTCTAGGGCTCTTAAAGTTTAATGAAAATTGTTGTACTATATAATAAATGTTATCTGATTTAGGGCAATTATATATTTTATACATAATGATATAGGAGAATTTCTTTAATATTCAGTTGTTTTTCCCTTAGGATGACGTTATCAATAAAACCTATTTTAAAACTAATAACATTTTTGCAAGTAAAGTCGTGTGTGTTGCCAGTATAGTATACCATAATAATCCTTTCACATTAAGATATATTTATTTGGATCCATTTCATCAAAGACAAGACTTAAGCGTTATCGACACTGACCAGATTTAAATTAATACACAAAGCTCATTCTAATCGATTACTCTTGTAAAACATGTATCGTTTATCATCAATTTATTTGAACACGCCACGTTCATTTGTATTTTTAACGAGGCGAATGTAACAGTATAGTTAGTATATAGAAATCGTTTATTAATACAATATACTAAATGTGACCCGCAACTTCGCCTGCGTGGACGTTTTCAGAAGTAACATTTGAAATCTTTGTCGTTTTTTTCCACTTCTTCTAATTTTTTATTTCGTCTATTTTTTTTAAATCTAAAATAAATTCTAATTTTTTAACTTTCTAAGACCCGTCTATTTAAAAAAACATTCTAAGTTCTGAGATAGATCTTGAAATGCCGTTTTCATTAATGTTTTATAATTAAAATAAAAATCAAATCAATTATAAAATAATATGAAATAGATACCAATTTCATTCATAAATTAGTTTAATAATTTACGAATGAAAATGGCATCTCAAGATCGATCTCAGAGTTGAGACCCGATAAATACCGAAGTCCAGTAGTTTCGTCTGTGCTTTGTCTGTCAGTCACTCAGTAACGGAAGAGTTTAACCTCTACATTTAAAGTCGTAGAGTTGGACGTTTCACTACTTACTTACAAAATAATTGTGGATACAAATTCTATACAAATAAAAGCTTGATAATAAATTATTTGTTCGTGTTTTTTTTATTTTATGTGCCATATTACTTATTCTATATAAGTGGGAACCTTTGTAGGATTCCTTTATATTTATTAGACAAGCCACTGTAAAATCAAAATTGTTCTTGCATGTTGTATGAAATTAGCACTATTTTCATTATTTTATTATTTCCTACAATTTTAAAATAGATTTCTTCGTTAGTATTTTCCTTTCTCAATATTTCCCTAAAAACATTATTTCATTATCAAAAAGTTTCATCTACATACATCACAAAGAATGTACCACAACCAAATTTCACTTTACACCCAAAAATTTAACCAAACCGTTAATTAATTAAGCAATTTAACACAAAATTACTCACACTCGCAAAAGGAACTTTTCAAAATCGCATACATTTTTCACTGACACGATCCATACGCTCATTTATTACTTATTTAAAGCTAAAAAAATTAAAACTGTTGGTATAAAAATGAGCTAAAAACATTATAAAGTATTATAAGTCAGATATCATTTAATTAATCAGTGTAATACAACAACGCTATCGACAAGAAATATTGTGTTGGTAACAAAATGTAATTACAGGTTTACTTTTATGTATGTATGTTGGTACCAAAGATGTCCTTAGGGCTGTGTAATACAGTTAACTGTATGTTGTCGTAATTAAAGGATTTTTTCAATTTTGTTGACTTAGATTATTTAGCTTCACGCTGTATCCCGCATATAGGTAGGCTGAGGCCTAGAACCTAGTGTTAAGACACTCCGTTTCCCACTTTTCGCCGAGTTATGGAGGCCTAGCGTCTTGAGTGGCGGAACTGAACGCCGCGAGTGGCGATTAAATTATTTGTTTTGTATGGTATCTACTTTTACACACGATGTTTATAAAGAAACTATATAATAATAGTTAATAGTTCATATCACAACGAACATAGTTACTAACATTTTTTTACTTAAAATCAGCGAAACGGGGATAACAGAAGACTAAGAAATATTTTTTTTACTATTTTAAAATATTCAAATAATCAAATTATCGTATATTTCGATATAGTAAAATGTATATAGATTTGAGCAACGTACAGACAGATGGTTGATTACAAGATAATTTGTTTGGCCCGAGGGAAACATCACGGCTTTTCAGATCGTTTGAGAAAGCACCATTTCTGCATATCGAATCTATTGTGCAGCGTTCATTTGCGTTGAAAATAAATCCATTTTTGCCTTCGGCGTGGTTGGTGCCTTGGTCTGAATTATCTGAGATCTGTTATGCATTATACTGTTAATATCATATACGTTGTAACGCGATTAAATGTATGGAGGTAGGAGTGGATGGATTAATCATACATTTGGATGAAAATAGTATACATAGTATAATAAGGTCAAAATTGTGGTTATCAGTTATATATTTACATATTATATGTGCAAAACTCTGGATAATTGACGCTGTTACTACTATTGGGCTGGAGAAGCTAAAATTTAGTATGTTAGAGAGTGTAGAGAAGTACTGAAAAAGGATTTCTCGAAATCTTTACGGGAACGGAAAAATCCGAATTTTCGAGATAACGGTTACCCACAATTTTGTTTGAGTAAACTTCATTTGTAATAATTTACAATCCTATAGAAACTTCGTGATAAAATATATAACCTAAATAATTTTAATAAATGAACAAGTTTTATTGGAGCACGGGTTCAATTCCGGCTAAATTTAAAACGTTTGTGCTACGTTCGCACAAAATTTGAGCAGATACATAAAGCAAGTATTTCATTATAATTTATATATAATTGCTTCATTGTTTAACATTATCTTTTAATACGTACATTGTTCAGAAGCGACGTGCAGTTTTCTGGTTGTAACTTAAGCGATACTAATGTGATGTAAAGGAGATAAGTATAGTTACAAAACTGATTTACTTTGTCTTCTCTTACATTAAGATTTTTTTATTGTATTATTTATTAGGTTATTTTTATTTACAAATATTATTTAAAACCGATTCATTCATAACAATATTATTAAAAATTAATAATAGCATATTATTATTTTCTGTGCCACGAAATTATACTATCAGTACCTTTTTAATTCTGCCACGACTCTATTTAGCTTTTTACACTATTTTTTCTTATAATAACAAAAAGACTGCTGAATAAGTATAAAATATAACAATGTTTAAGGTTAATGCGTTAATTTCACAATGGATACGCCGAGATAAATTCAAAAATAGTTTATACGCGTTGAGAGTATCACAGTTCATCTAGAATGCCGGCAGCGGTTAGATTATTCTGATAATTTAACTACTGGTTTTATTACTATATTCATAAAGCCACAAAAACATCGTAACATTGCAGGGAAGTCTCAATGGTAAATGCTCTATACCTTTTTCATCAAAAATATGTTAAATTTTGAAAAAGAAAAACCAATATCCAATCTAACATTAAAGAAACAATTTTTTCGTTACGTAAACTGAGTAAGATGAAATATATTGTTTTTCTTAAAAAATCTAGTTGAAAATACAGGTTCTACTTTCTTCACCATTGCTATAGAATGTGCTTGATATTACAAATTATACGAGCCTAAACTCGAGTGGCTTACTTGTAACCTGTTCACCATCTAGGTCCTGATTCCATCATTAGACCAGCTCGGTAATACTATATTATTGAAATAACTGCCAAACTTCATAATAAAACGATTATTACAAGCGGGTCAAATCACTTTCTTAATTTTTTTATAAAGTTATATATGCAGTCCATCATTAGATCAAGAAAATAATCATAGAAAAGTATTTTAAAAACGAAAGAAATTTACAAAATTAGAATGATTTCTTTATTTCTTGACTTTCAACTTAAATATTTAAAAAGACTAACTAAAAAACTAAAGGTACCCTTTACTTTCGTAATCCCACAGTGGCTGTTATCACAGATGTCATCATCAAGTGATATAAAAATTCTTTCCTAGAAATATACTCGACTCTTTATACTTTTGTCGCTTTGATAAGTGCTTACTTTGATAGTTATCATAATACTTGAATTAAATTAAAGCGTGTTCACGATATTGTTGGTCTTGAGAACATTTAATGTGCTATAACCTATTCGTTTTGGATCTTTTTTTGTTATATTTAATTTACTTTTAATAATTTAGGTAAGTTAGTATCATTAACTTTACTGTCTTTATATTTTTAAAGTGTTATTCCACACTTAGGCTGATACTTTTCTAAAAAGTATTATTTATTTATATTTTTCATTTTCTGAATATTTTTCGTCACTGCGAATTGGGTACCAGAAGTAAAAGTTGTATATACAAATGAAAATAAAAATATTAAAAATAAGAAATCGATTATTAAAATTAAAATAGAGCCCATCGTGGCGCATTAGGTTTTCGCCTGACAGTAAAATGGTTGCTTTGATACCCAGTCAGGGGATTGGATTATTATCATTTCCCTGTACTTAAGATAAAGGCGATGAGCTCCGCTACCATAACATGAAACGAATTTGAACAAAAATGGGCGGAGCTCTCTACGTAAGCTGCTAATAAAACTGGCCTTAGAAGAATATTTAAAATAAAAAATTAAATATTCTTCTAAGGCTAGTCGTGGCATAGGGGCACAAAGTGTAACTGTAAATGTGACTGGTTGTGGGTTCGATCCCTACTCTAGAGAATTAAATATTTATTTAAATTTATATTTCCATTTCTTTGCTCTGGTGACAAGGCGAAGTGCGGCCTTAACACGCAATGCTTCCAGAATTAGACGGAAAGTGGAAAATGGAGTATATTAACACTAGGTTTCCTCTGCCTACTCTGCTCTGTGCGTGAACAGCGTGAAGCTTATTTATTATAAATATTTTTTGATTTTTAAAATATTCTCCTAGATGGAGATCGAATATACAATTATCGTGCACAGAAATATACTTCCGATTTTGCCATGATGACGTTCAAATAATCCTAAAAGCGTTACTAATGTATGTAAGTAAGGCATTCAAAAGAAGCATCCTGTTGCAATTTTGATAATAATCGCATTGGTCCAGTGAGTTGCAAGCGGTTGCGTTTGTGAATTTCAATAGAGGAGCGAGATAATATTGTCAAAACAATTGTTGCAAAATGACTGACCGCCAACATCCGACGTGTATTGTACTGTATATCCTGTATGGACCAAGGTCACTTAATTAGTGATATTTTGTGAAAAAATAACCGGTCAAGTGCGAGTGGATTAGCTGCTGACAGTTCTGTATAAATTTCATTATTGTAGGTAAAGAAGTACAACTTATAAAAGCTAAAAATCTTTAGATTGCGGACATGTTTATTTATATGAAATCAATGACAACTAAACGCTTGTAGTGGATTCTTTCTGATAGACCAATACATTTCTGATTTTAACTTATAGATACTATAAGTTTCACTTCTCGCTAAATTTCATAATTTTAGGTCAACGGAAAACACCATACCCTCAGCTGTGATTACGCGGTGTACTTCATGCTGTAAACGAAAATAATATACTTAAGCTCCGATATCTTTTGATTGCGTCGACTTAGAAACTTTTTTGTTTTTTCAAGAAACTATAGAATTGTTTTTTTTTTTAACTTAGTACCTCCACGCGATCATGACAAAAATAGTCTTAATAGATGGACAAACGAGACGAGAGAAAGCCAAGTTACAAGATTACTTTGTTTTATCAAGTTGAAAATAAAGTAATCCTATAAGGAACCCTAAAAATGTTGCATTATATAATGACTCCGTGGCACGTAGGTACATACATACCAGATGTATTATGGTTCTTACTTCAGTCTCATTGAGGAAAATATTTTTCTTTCACGTATCTGGTTGAATGTGAAGTGCGATGTTTCCACTAATCAACTTTCAAAGCTTTATAAAAATCCAGGAAACGGATGGAGTTTTCACTAAACTTTCTGTAACCAGTTATATAGGTAAAGAAAAAACTTGTCTATTTATGAATGAACCATTAAGTATATTTAGCTTTGAAAATTAATATTGAGAGTAGTAAAAGAATATACTTATAATTTGGAACCCGATTGTAAATTAACGAATCTTATATAAATACAAATACAATAGCTAATAAAATATAACATTAAATAACCTTCAGTGCCTCTCAGTGCACCACACAATGTAAAAAACGCCTACCCTGTGAAATGCAAGAAATGTGAATGATATAATTTTGATAAGAAATTAAATTAAATCAAACCAACGCACTACCTTTATTTGGTTTGGTTTTTTTTGTGTAAATTTTTAAGTGCTAAAGTTCTCCTTCCTCATTAGCCTCTTAAGGAAAAGAATCTACAAAAGATAAGATATAAATCGGTCAATTGTGTAACCCTTTGCAAGTTGTTCAATTGAAAATATTTTTTTGTTTCGCATTTCTACTGAGAGCGTGATTAATTAAAATTTATTATTTTCTTGCTAATTAAATTTGGACACTATCTGATTAAATATAATAATGGTCGCTCTCTTGGTTCATACATCTATGAGAAATGTTTGATGCTTTGCGTATAGCAGAGTAGACAGTGAAAACCTATAGGCCAAGATCCCAGGGCCCTCAGACATATGTCATTTTAGCAAAGCTAAAATTTGAGGGGCCCTTTCAGAGGTAGCGCCAATTAAACGTAGATCTTTGTCTGGAAAGATGATTGAGCCATTGGATTGATCTGAGTGCTTAAAAGGGGTCTAGAAATAGTCCGTAAATAACATATGTAAAGCTTGCTAGTACAACGTATTTTGCCACAATTTTAAACTACTTTTAGGACCTCTGCCAGGAGCAAAGGACCAAATAAAGAGTCTGGCAATGATAAATACATGCACTACGTCTGAAAAGGCCTCGTGCCGGTAAGTACCCGTGATCCCGTTCCTTACGTTTATAGTCAGATGTGCCACTGCGCCATAACGGCCAATAGATTATTTATTAGTAGTAGAACTGTGTATAACACTTTCTTATTATTACTTCGAAAACGCATAGAAATTCCACTTAGCGAGTGAACTACAATGCAACCTGTGCCTTTGTTCTGTATTCAATGTTAGGAATGGGCGCCGCGTCGTTTAGATTTATATGCGTATTTGCATTGGACTTTAAGGGTCAAGTGAACAAATATTTCAAATATATATAGTATATACATATTTCGGGTAAATATTTATTTATGAGATTAGGTTTCCTAAGAAATTTGATTATGAGAGACGCTGAGACGCTGTGCTGCCGCCGTGGCGCAGCAGCACAGCGTCTAACTGTAAAGGAGTTTGTTTGTTGGTTCGAATACCACTCGGAGTAATAAATTATTTCCTTTACCTCCGCTGGTCGGTACTCAACCCGAAATATCCAAAAAATTGGCCGATTGTGGAGAATGGAGTGTCAATAGCATTAAGTTTCCTGTACCAGTACAGTATGATCAACAAACAAGAACACTTGCTATAAATACTTTAATCAGCTCTTAGAGCAGCACGTATCCACTATTTAGTTCATATCAGACATTCACAACCTGTTTTAAAACAAATATTTCTATATAACTCATAAAGGCCACGTTTACTAAAATGGCAAGTAGGGAAAAAACGGTTACATCTGTGCAAACACTCCACGGTTACCATGTCAGGCCGTTGAACTTAGACAATAGCCTATATGAGAGACATCTGTGTTGGCTGGAGTGGTTGGAATAACCTAATTCGTTACTTGTCTTGATTATAGTACATTTGGCGTCCGATTGAACGCGTTGGTATGTATCCTGTTTTGGGAAGATAATAGCTATAATATGGGATGTAGAAGTGTCTTAAAGTTAGGTGCCCAGGTTCCCTCTGCCGATTCTGCTATGTGCAGGATACAGCGTGAAGATAAAAAGATAGTAGTAGTAATAAAATGAGAAACAGAGGTGTCTTAAGATTAGGTTCCTAAGTTCTCTCTAGTTACCCTGCTATGTGCGAGATACAGCGAGAAGATGAAAAAATAGTAATAGTAATAATATATAATATTTCCTGAACCTGGCAGTACTTAACACGGCGTAGGTTTTTAAAAATTTAATATTAGGTTTTATTATGATTTTTTAACCATTTATTTTTCATCAATATCTCTTACAACAATTCTATGCTAAACAGGTGTACGAAAATATACCTACCACTATAGTAGAATTTCTTTAATATAAAAAAAAATGCTTTAAAGAATTGGATAATATTCCCAAGAATTCTCATAATTTACAGTTTTTTACTATAATTTGTGTGGTCGTATGTATTTTTTTCAAATAAGCCGTTTCAAGTGCCACTTGTGAACATATGTTCGCGCAGGAAGGAAGCTAACTATTAAGTTGCTTAAGCGGAAATTAACTTTGTAATATTTGTAGTCTTCGGAAACTTTGGTGGAATATTCCTAAAATGTCTAAATTTAATAATAAACCGATAGTTGAACGTTTATCTTTTAATTGTAGCTTTACGGTACTTCTAACGAATTCTTTAATCCTCTCTATCGGAGCTCAACGGCACGTTTTGTCTTGTTAGTAGAGATAGGAAATAAAAATTATGTAGTACGTTACTAAGAGTAGCAGTCGAATCTACAACCGTTGCGTTACGGTCAGGCGCTATGCCGCTGAGCCACACGGCCTTAAAATAAAATAAATATAAATATATAATTTTATTGGACTATTTGCGTATTATAGGTACAAAATATCGCAATGATAAAAAACAAAATATTAAATAACTTTCAATCAAACAAGTAAAAACGATTTATTAGACATTTTAAAGAAAAAAAGTAGTATACGAACAATATAATTTCACTTAAGTGTATTTTAAAAAATCAGAAGACGGAAACTCCATTCATAAATGTCATCGTAAATGTTTATAAGAGGCAAGAGCTTTAAATATATTGGTACTTTTTTTGAGACAGCGTGTGAGCTTAAACGCGATGGTTGTTGGTTCGATCCACATTCCGGGCAATATATTATTTACATTTAACTGATCTGGCCAGACAAATCGCGGCGTTGAGTTTCGCCACTTAACACGCAATATCTTCAAATCCGAATATAAGGCACCTGAGAAACTTAATGTTAACACACCCCGTCCCATTAACATAATCCCGTTCCCCAAGTTCCGCTGACTTCTGGAAGCATTGCATGTTGAATTTCGGAACTTAACGCCGGCAACTTATAAACATAGTGTGTATATATGTATGTGTGTGTATGTAAGTCACATAAAAAAAATACCAAAAGAAGTTATATTTCAATATAAGATGATATATGTATATACTCATTATATAAACATAATTAAATTAGCCCTATTGCCCTCAATTTCGTTTTCACTTAATATTTTTTTGAACACGTCAATCATTTACAAGCAACATTATTGATTATTAATTTAAGTGATTTATAGCCATTCATTTAGAGTATTGGTAAACAAAAATTATGCCCATAAAAAATATTGCGGCCAGTCGTGGCGCGACGTCGACAGATTGTGGATTCGATTACTACTCAAGGAAATTAAATATTTTATATTTCAGTTTTATTGGCTCTGGTGTCGAGTCGAAGCGCGGCGTCGAGTACCGCCGCTCAACGCGCAATGTCTCCAGAGTTTCAGCGGAAAATGGGAAACGGAGTATCTTACCTCGAGCTTCCCTTTGCCTACCCTATTGCGGGATAAAGCGTGACGTTAAAAAAATGAATGCAGCTTTCCATTACACCTTAGCCATGTTTTTTATATTTGACATTTAAAATGGTGACAGTAATCCATTTATATTGGCAACGTGCAATTAGCGAACAGATTGACATTCAAATGAGGTGTTTCGTAAATATCCTTATAGCTTATACTCGTATTTAATTGTATCGAGATTGCGTAATGGGGTGCTTTAGGGCCTGTGTCTTTTTTTTACTTAATTTGTGGTAAGTGACAATAAAGTTACTAGTATATAATATATATTTTAAGCCAAAGTGAATTTTGTTATGGTTATAGGTTCGAAGCTTTTTTAGGGAAGTACTTATTTACTAAGTGTGGATATTAGACACATATTTTTATCTTGGTCGAGCTTAAGAAAAAGTATTACTGACTCCAAAATTGAGAAAAACTGATGCATCCTATTAATATTATAAATGTGAAATTTTGTGAGGATGTTTGTTCCACTTTCACTCAAAAATTACTGAATGAATTAAGATGAAACTTTACAGAAACATAGCCTATATATCAGAATAAGTCAAGTCACGTTTGAGTCGCTAACTTATTATAAATTATTAACTTATTCCCTACACTAAGAAACACAGAAGATGCAAAATAAAAAAAAATATGAAAAAATAATAAAGAAAATCACCATGAATTCCAAAATAAAAATATACTATACTATAAATATACTATACAATAGTAGGTATATTCTATACTATACAATAGTAGATATCTAGTCATTTACACAAACCCTTTCCATTACTCAACAGTCATGCCCCAC
Source organism: Heliconius himera (assembly GCA_021202915.1). Lineage (NCBI taxonomy): Eukaryota > Metazoa > Arthropoda > Insecta > Lepidoptera > Nymphalidae > Heliconius > Heliconius himera. The sequence goes on from JAJHJA010000046.1 coordinate 2,328,193, forward strand.
GATGGCAGAAGAGGGCTTGTTTTAGCAAAAAACACATGGATCGTGCGTCGTTTGACTGAGTCGTGACGGCAATTAACGTAAAAGATACGGTTTAGATCGGACCCTAAGTCCTTGCTGGTTAGTCACCTATCAAATTAAGTTCTCAAGACTCGAAGAATATAGGTTTAAGTTTAGAAAGTAAAGTTTTTTTTAAATGATTTTTCTTAAAATAATTAATGAACTATACTAAACTATTCAAAGTTTCTTAGTAACACAGTGCTGTGTACTTTGCAATAATAATATATTTAATTTTTTTTATTTTTTTTTTGGCTTCACTCTGTATATAACAGAATTTTTGTGTTTGAAGAGGGGGAGCTCAATATCGTGCTTTATCTTATAAACAAAAAGAAAGTCTTCCCCAAGTCGAAATCGAACCTACAACACGCACAATGAAACGCTCTGCCGCTACGCCATGACAACCTCAATTATAACATGATTTATTTTATAAAAATCTAATAATATTTATTATGTACACAGTTTTATCCCACGGCATTTATAAAGACATTATTCATCCAGTCTAGAATGTAGAATGCAGGCATCTTCGTGACATTAATGCTACCGGGATAAGCTGAATACCTACGAGACAGTCAATCAGTGGCAAATTGCTGGGATTTCAAACTATTTTAATTGACAGACGTATTTATATTATAATATTAAAAAATAATAATTTGTTGCTTTTAAAATAAATAAGATATTCTAAGATTTTCCTATTTTTTGTTTATCTTTAAAAGTTGGGTCGTTTTCTAATTTAAAAGTTTTATGTTTAGGCAGACGGAACTTGGTGATAAGATAGTCTCTTCTGCATAAGATAAGGATAAGGGTTCCGTATCTCAAGAAGTATAAAATAATAATACTTCCCGTTGAGGTACAATTCTGAAATTGGTACGAAAGCTTCAGTGGGCGAATCTGATTCACATTTAACCAGTTTTTCTATGTTAAATAAGTTTGTAGATTTAAAAATAAATATATAAACATTCATCTTGTCTTTATCATTTATAGTAAGTTGAGTTTAACTCAAAAATATTACATAGTGTATAGTTGTATACCACAAAATGGGACTTAGATATCGAATATCGGCAAACAATAGGCCATTTGCCTGAACGTACAGCACTATCGAGACAATGGGCACCGGTCATCACTAATAGAAATGTTTCTATGCCCAAGCGATTTTCATTGACAACGCGAAATAAAGAAAATCTTTGTTTTTGTCTGGTACTGGCATGAGTCTCCGGCTTTTGCTGCCTGGTCGAATGGAAATACTGTTTTTTTCTTAGTATATGCAGTTCCGCGTGTGCCAGTAGAGCACTAATTGAAGTGATACTTCAACAATGTTACGTTGTATGGAGAACATTCACACTTTTTATTTATTTCTTACGGAACTCTTAAGAAACAATATATCAACAAAATGTTGTCGTTTTGTAAAAAAGAAATTATAAAATTTTATAAAAGAACATTTTAAGCCACGATTTTTAACATAAATAGAATAAGTCGTAGCATGTTATGTTTTTTTTCAGATTCACGCTGTATCCCGCCTGTAAAAAGTAGGCAGAGAGAGGGGAGTAAGCGCCACAATTGGCTTCAGTTAAGTTAATTGTAAACATTTTTTTAAATTATATCATAAGTAAATTTTTTTCTCACACAAAAGACATTAAGAGCTACATCGCAATATCTTACTTCGCGTTTTGCCCAACAAAAAAAAAACACATTTAAATATCCAAAAGCAAATTAAAAAGAAACAGCCCTTCCAATATTGCAAATTGAATTGAAAGTGACGAAACACTATATAATTAATTAACTAGACACTAAAACCTAAAACTGAGACCGTTAGCCGCGTGGGCAAGTTTCCCAATTCATGAATGAAGTAGTCAATGCGGTCCGCCCACGCTGTTCTATCAATGAAAACTTGTGTTACGCCGTTCTGTCTACAAATATGGTTACAAAATCTTTGGTAGTATTTATCTTTGACTTGGTCTGACATTTACATAATGCAGTTGTGGTTGTGGGTTCCATTCCCACTTGGATTATTTTCATTTCCTACCTTTGCCAACAAGACAAAACACAGTGTCTGAATACGTTACTCTGCGCACTACGTCTCGAAAATGGAGCGGAATGTGAGGAACAATATATCTTAATACTAGATTCTCTTTGTCTCGAGATAAATTAAAAAAAAATCCTCGCGTATTTAAAAATATAATTAAAATGGTCGAAAAATGGCGCACAGAGTGTCTTTACTCAAGTCAATTTCCTTAAATCGATTGTATTTTATCCCCAGTATTTTTTACAGAACACAAGGAAAAATAATACTGGATACTACGTTAAACACTACTGTGTTTATATTTTTTTGTTCTTATCATTTAGATTGATTTTGTTTCAAATTAATTACGTTTAGATAATTGAAAGTGATTACGGTTTTGTCAGATTACTATGACTGTCCTTGCTTACCTGTAACAAAAAACATTTTGATTAGTTTACAAATTCAATATTTAAGTAAATGGTTCAGAGTTGAACTTTAAAATTATTGAATTTGACAGTCACAACTATTTGTTTGCCTTATAGATGGTTGTACATTTAAACTTAACTGATTTGACATTTAAATAATCCTTTACCCTGGTTCCATAAACTGGTGGTAGCATTTCATTTAAGTTAATATATAGACTATAAACTAAAAAGAATAAGCTAAAATACTTATAATAATAATATAAAATCTATAATTAATTAAAACCTAAGACCATCCAAAACATATTCTTAATAACCTAAACTAAATAACCATAAATTAAAACACAAGGTGTCAAAAAACTCATATTAAATTACGGTTCATAAAAAGTCTACCTACATTAAAAAAAAGCGGAAGTGTTTCATTATAAGCACGTACAGTACAAAGTGCTTTAAAGCTTGTAACTTTCACGCGGTCTCCAATCGCTGAGGCGATCAAATGGAACAGTGTTAATCATTTTACAAATGCTAACTGTACTTCGGTACCTTAAGATTTGATGATACGTTATTTAGGGAGGATTCACACTATAGTGCGGCTCGTTTGAGAAATGTTCTTGCGGTGTTGAGTTCCGCCACTCAACACGCAATGCCTCAAGAATTCAGCGGAAAGTAGGAAATGGAGTAGGAAAGTGGCTTAATGAGGAACGGAATGTGTTAATACTAGTTTCCCAGGTTCCCCTTGAAGCTAAAAGAAAAAAAAATGTTGTATGTGCGATTGGAACTTGACCAAAATGATAGTATGAATGCTGTCATTATTTCTCATATAAAAATAAGCTCAATAGACTGAGATAGAACGGAGAACGAACCAAACGAATTGCACTATAGTGTGAAACCTCCTATATAATATCCTAATACTAGAGATAGGTATATGTTTAAGTATAATAGAGTAAAAAAAATAGAAACTAAAAGTACCAAATTAAATCCACATAAGTATATAAACAAAATTGATTCACAATGCTAGAGGCAGCCAAGCTAACTGTAACAGATCGTCAGATAGGGCATTATTGGAGTTTAAGAATTGATTTGAATCGAAAAAAAATAGATAAATTTATTTGACTTATATTGATGTCTAAATCCGAATGAACGGCTTTGAAATATTTGAAATTTACTTGAATATCTTCTCGAAATTATATTTAAATTAATTTAATTCCCTGAATGAAAAAGAAGAATTTAGTGTCTTACTACTACGTGTCATGTTTTTTTTTTATGTACGGAAAATATATAAAGATCGAACCCATAGCCACGTATATAGTCAAACACAATGCTACTGCGCTACGACGGTTTTACAATCGTTGCAATGTTTTTTGTAGGTTAAGAGACACTGACTCTGTTTCCCATTTAGACGCAACCGTTCCCCATTTACCTCTGAATTTTTAAGACATTGCTTGTTGAGTGGCGTAACCCAACGCCGCGCTAATACAATCATTCGAAGTAATATTATATATGTAGCTAAGTTCTGAATAACTTACATATATCGTCATTTAGAACTGTCAGAATTCTAACAACGATCGTGTCGATGTTAGATATACTGCTCATATAATTGCTTCCGACAACACTATGAAACTATTAGGGCTGAGAATAATTACAATATCGATATATAGATTTAATTTCTACGTTAATTTAATAATGTTTTATTATCATTAATTTTAGTAATATCATTAGATGAACTGGCCTGGTTAGATAGCAAATATGACTAGATTTCTTCTGTTTTATTCTGTTCTTTGGTGTTCCGAACGACCCATTTGATTATTAATCCAATTTTTAATCGTAGGAGCTAACCAATGTCGTTGTATGATCTAGGTAACTGTCCAAGAGGCGCAGGTTCAAATTCCGCTGCTTTCAAATTTTAACATGTTTTCTAAAAAATATTTTTCTATCCTAAAATGTCTTCACGTTAAAAAGAATGTCTTCGTTCGGACATGACAGTTTTGTTTTATACAATCCGCTGAGTACAAATCCGCAGAGTATATGAAAAAATATAAATAGTGAAATAAGAATAGGTAGCTAATTATTATCAAGAAAGCGTGGAACTCGTCCAAGTATCAGGAGGTCGATGACCTGTTATCGTTTTAGCTTCGATAATGTTTTGAAATTATAGTATATATATTTTTTTTCAGTTTCACTCTTCTATCCCCTGCCTTTACGCCACGTTTGATCTACTTTATTATCAGCTTCACGCGGTATCCCGCACACAGCAGGTTAGGCAGAGGCAGTGTTAAGACACTCCGTTCCCTACTTTCCGCCGATATAAAAATTCATAATTTTACTATATTATGCATTTTTTTATAAGCTATTTCTAATAAATTATATTAATTTTATGTATCAGAGTCAAGGTTAGTTGAATGTTTGGTAATCTATGTGCATGTTCAATAAGAAATAGATATGTGGAATCAAAAAACTATGCATAAATATATAATACGATTATTGATTCAGCCAACAGATATTTTATAGACTGTTTCCCTTTTTCTTCAGCTGCATTTCGCTTTTTTCCGTATATAGCAGAACCTAGTTGAAGCCTCGAGGGAACTAAAGGTTAAGATTCTCTGTTTTCTATTCCCTTTTTTGCCTATTGTTTTTATATGCAATATTCTGTTCAGAAATAAAAGAACAAAACAAAATCCGCCATATTAACTTTTTTTTAATGAGTGGTAAATAGAGAATGGAGTCACGACGAGAAACGTTATAAGATAGCTAACATAGCAAACAAAATAAAATTATATTACTGGCATGAACCTAGACAGAAACTAGAAACCTAGTGTTAAGACACTCCCTTTCCCAACTTCCGTCGAGTTCTGAAGGCATGGCGTGTTGAGTAACGGATCCCAACGCCATTTGCCTTGACAACAGAGCGTAGAAAAGAAAATATAAATATAATAAATATTTTATTTCCTTGATTGGGAATCGAATCCACAACCAGACGCGATTACAGTCACACTTTGTGTCCCTGCGCCACGACTGGCCTCAATATATTAACTAAAATCAGTCTTGGTAGAGACTTTGTATCGAGCACAATCATTATTTATTAAAGTCGAGTCGAGCGACGGGCGTATCAATCAAATAATTATATCACCGGGAAGGTATTACGTAATATCCTCTAAATATTTTTTCCTCTAAATATTCATTAAAAAAAATCATATTTCCTTATATTTTTTATTTTTTTAGGGTTCCGTACCTTTTAAGGCAAAAGGACCCCGTTCGTCTGTCTGCCAAGAGCCTTTATCTCAGGAACGCTTGGAGATATCGAGTTGGAATTTAAACTTTATACTCAGATCTGCGGTCCCTTGATTTCTTAAAAAAATTGTATTTCTGTTCTTACTTAAGAAAAAGATATGTATTTTTTATCGAAAAAAAAACCTGATAATTTGGATTTGAACCCACAATTTTCGTGACATCTATATATAATTGTATAGAAATATTTTTTTATATATAATAATTAACATATAGTTATGACTAAAAGCTTCAGAGCTACCACTTTAAATATTCTTCGAAGTAAAATCGTTATCGTCATTATTAATTCACACTGTAATTATACTAATATGGAGTCATATATTTTTTCTGTATATTAATTAAAGCACTCAGGTTTTTATTTCGTTTTACAATATTACACGATCAAATTAAGGTGTTGTGTGATAAGTATAACTTTTTTTTCACTCAAGTCATATATTTTGTAAAGACTAAAACTAAGAGTACTAATAGTTAGATTGATTTTGTACCAAAGTGATATAAATGAAAATTCAGATATACCTACTAAAATTTTTAATAAGGTACAGACCGTCGTAGCGCAGTGGTACAGCATCTAAATGTTAACGTGAGTTTGTGTATTCAATCTTCTTTCAAGGGAATAATTACATTTTTTTTATATTTCTGCTGCTTTGGTAGAAAAAGAAGAAGCAGTCTCAAAAATTGAACAGATGTTTTGGAAGGATGTGTCTTCATACTAGGTTACCTCTATATATTAATAACAAAATTTAATTTCATATTTCTACAATGACATTAAAAGTAGAGTTAAAGTAGAGTGAATTTATTTAGTGACTCTTCACAAAACATGGATAAATTTACATTTAAAAATAAACTGTTTACATAACTTTATCCTAAAACTTGTTCGTAAAGCTCGAATAACATATTTTTTACGAACAAACAGACAAGCTTTGTTAGGTTTTTTGGCCGCGAAGTCAGCGTTCCGGAGTCCCTTGGCGATAACCATATTGGGTATTGAATGCCTCATGAATTATATGCCATATAATTTAACATTGGTTTGTTGGTTTTTTAAAGCGATTTCGATTTAATATTAATATGAAATATTGCTTATTTGTTGTTTATTTGTTATTTGAATTGATATAGTTTTTGTGGGAGTTATATGTATATATATAATACACCTTAGAAAGTTATTGAGGCTACTCGTGGCGCAGCGGCACGAGGTGCCACTGTAAAACCGACTGGTTGTGGGTTCGATCCCCACTCGAGGAGATGAAATATTTACTTAAATTTATATTTCCATTTATTCGCTCTGGTATCGAGGACGTCGCGCGACGTTGAGTTCTGCCACTCAACACGCAATGCCTCCAGAATTCGGCAGAAAGTGGGGAACGGAGTGTCTTAACACTAGGTTCCCTCTGCCTACCCTGCTGTGTGCGGAATAGAGCGTGAAGCTGATGTATAGAAAGTTATTTTTTCCCAAGTTAGGCAGAGTGAACTTAGTGTACGAGATACTCCACTTTCTATTAGTGACTTCGCATGATATGATATCTGAGTGTAATTAACGCCGATTTTTTTACCCGAATAAAATCCATAACCTTCACATTTATAGTTAGACGCTGTCATTGCGCCATTTAATTATTTAAATGTATTTATGGTTTCGTTAAGTTATTTTCTTGGTCATTTCCAAATATCTCATCAAAAAATTGTTTGCAAACTAAAATTGAAATAGTGGCAGAAGAAATGATTTATTATCATATAAGTGACATTTACAAGTGAAAAATATTTATAATATTTAATAACTTTTACAGTAACTCTCAACCACTATTACAAAAAAAATACACACATTTTTTTGTCACATCAAGCATGTGGGAACTTACATACAGTGTTATATGACTCATTGTAACCAAAGAAGATCCTTGTTCAGTGAAACTTATAAATATGTCCGCGACGTGAATTTAGATCGAGTCCGTGAACTTCCGAAATGCCAAGAGACGAGAACGTACTGGTAATGTAGAGCTGAAGTAAACATTAGAGTTATAAATCTCATATAACGTGATAGAGTTTTAGAGCTGTTTGAAATGTTAGAGTAGGTATTTTGTTTAGAATTGTAGAAAGGAATGTATTTAAGGCTAATATACGTTCAGCTTCACGCTGTATCCCGCATATAGCAGGGTACGTAGAGGGAATCTACTGTTAATGCATACATCGTCTAATTTTCGAGCGTGTTTAGTGGTGGAACTCCAGTGAAAGTAAAGGATAATCACAATCAAAAGAAATAACGAGCTTATAGTCATACTGTCATTTTAGAAATTCTATACACACGAGTATATCATCAATACACATTTCCATACAAATCAAAGCTTCGATCCGCATAATCAGGTTCCCACGCTGTATATCAGCTTTCTATAGAACGGTCCATCTAATTAACTTGCTTACAATTAAACCGTTGCGTTTGTTTTATGCTTAATCGACTATATCGGGTGAAACTTTGGCTGTCGTCGCCGGGTGACACTTGAATCGTGGTTTCGACAAGGATATATATAAATAATTCTAAATATAAACAAAAAAAGGATATTTGAAGGAAGGAAAAAAGGATTTTTATATCTGGAATTAAAAAATAAAGTAATTAAAAAAGTCACGAACAGCGGGACCAAGTCTGTTCCGCTCGGGACATTTAATTTTTGGTCCAAAAATCGGAACGTCCCAACAAAATTGGGACGTCTCGTAAGGCTGATGCATACATAGGTATATCTTATATATTAAAGTACCTCTAGCTTCAAGCTATATTCCGCTTTCAGCAGAGTAGACATAGGAAACCTAGTGTTAGTACTCTCTTTTCTCTACGCAACACCTAATTTGCGAGACTTTGCGTGTTAGGTGGCGAAAGTCAACGCCGCATTTTGTCCTGTTACTAGAATGAGGAAATAAAAATAATTCTTTTCAAAGAATGAGAATTGAACCCATAATCGTTGAGCTTACAGTCAAATGTGCTGCTCTATAATGATCTCGATAGCTAATCTAACTGTAATTAATTAATTTAATAGCCAATATTATCGTCTATATTTGAGTCTAAACCGTCTAGACTGACTTTTTTGTGTTGTTAGAGAAAGTGTTATTACAGAAATTTAAGACTCGAAAACTATAATAAGTTTTAATGGCAGTTTTTATAGAGTAATATGAATCAAACAGTCTGATGTTTATAGCATCTTACTATTTTATACATAATATATGTAATCGGATGAGACGATAAAGCACAGCTTGGAGTTCCGCCACATAACACACATCTCTCTATGCCGTCACATAACACACTGCATTGGGAAACTAGTGTTAAGTCACTCCGTTCCCCACTTTCCGCCTAATTTGGGAGACGCGTCTTTGTCTCGACACCAGAGCGAAAAAATGAAAATATAAATTTAAATAAATATTTCATTTCCTCAACTGGGGATCGAATTCACAATCGTCGCGTTACAACCACACCCTTGTGCCCTTGGGCCACGACGACCTCTATATAAAAAAAATAATATGTACTAACAATCATAAATAACTATTTAAATAGGGTGCCAAATAATACCACAAAGTTGTCAAAACTCTTTTTATTTATTTTTCTATTGCCGTAGCGTTTTTTAGCGTATTAAGTGTGATATCTCGAAAAGAAATCTTGTATTAGTGGGTTTTCTTAATTTTCGTTCAAACGTGAACGTAACAAATGTTCTAAGTAAAAGAATAAATACGAGAGTATGTTTGTTTGCTTTGCTTTGCTTACTAACGTTCCATTAAACGCTATGAAACTAGATTTCTTATAAAATTTCTAATTACTGATGAGACATGAGACATCAGTCTCCAACAAATTCGAGACAATATATGTGAACAGGCGGAACTGAACGCCGAAGACTCATTTTGATTACTTTAGTATACATGTACGTAAATCACATAAGGTAGCTGATTCAACGTATGTAAGATAAGAATCGAAGATATCGTCGTAATCGAAGAAAGTGAAGCATATAGTGACTAATCACTAAGTCCCTTTCTGTATACAATGTTCTTAAAGAAAATAACTTTAAAGAAACATTGTGTTAATACACTTGTTTTATATAAACATGAATTGCTTAAATCAAAAGTAATATTTGAACAAAATTCAGGTCGGATCTACTAAGTGTGCCTCAAAAAACGTTTATACAAGTTTTAACAAAAGAACTGGATTTATTTGCTCGACGTCAAGTTTGAAATGCAGGTGGCTTGAAAATAACTTATTATAAAACATAACATTTATTTTAGTTTCATATATGTAAATCGTATATATGATACTTATTTTTTAATATCATTGTCGCCTTTAATAATATTGCATTTATTTTTCTTGTTGTGCTATTAAATAATCCTAGAGTATCTACAAGAAAGAGTTAGGAATGATGTTCTCCTTAGTTTATGGTTATAATTATGCTATTTCAGATTTTTAATAACATAGTAATTAAGCAAATAAAAAAAACATTTTAGAAAAACCATGCATTTTAAGAAGCACAAATCTATTTTATGAATACTCGTTGACAACATCATAATCAGAAGAATTAATAATACCTACATATTATATAAACCCAAGGGAAGATCTCAACTAAAAGATCTACATTTTCAGATGCAAAACTCGGTGAAAGCAACAAAATGATGGGTTTTAGATGTTCAATTTATACTTATTACAGAATTTCTCTTTAACTTCTGGGAGAATAATTTATTTTGAATAACGATGATATCCTTTCACACGAACACTCGTTGCAATGGAACTGGATAGTGTGCTTGTTAGGTGTAATGAAGTCTCGTACGTACTAACAGCGTATCATATGTCATAGTTAGTGTGATAATATTTTTTTTTATTGGACTTTTTATTTGGATTTTTTTATTGTAAAGGATTATTTATAATGTTTGTTTTTTTTTGTTGTATTCTGCATATATGCTATATGCAGAGGGAACCTAGTGTTAACCGTTTCTCACTTTCTAGTCAATTTTAGAGAGATATACATTTATATAAATGTGAATATTGTATACTGTTGTATAAAAAAAGGAACATGACTGTTTTGACTGGGCACTGAACTCACGAACTTAGACTTGACTTAGCGGTCAGGGTCACTATCCACGATGTGTATAGATCCATAATTCTCGATCCGATTGATACATAAATAAAAGATCTGATAACAATACTATATAGATATAGAACTTATACTTAATTTCTCCGTAAATTTCTTTTATACAAACATGTATGGACATCTAATAAACTCTTCAGAATATTTTCCAAACTACTTTTACAATCAAAATTTGAACCTACAACTATTAAACTTAACAATTTAACTAAAACACGTCCCAAGCACTACAAAAGCTCCAACATTCAAGCTAAAAAGAAAAAAAAACAAGTTAATTATAATTTTCTCCATCACTTTTTATATATAACACTGTGAAAGTTGTTAACGGTACACACGTTCGGTGGTACCAGCAGTCAATTTATTACGCAATTTATCGAGTACATCTAGTCTTGGTATCGCTACAAATAGATTTTATTCGAATGTAAATACAGGTTCGAATACAATGGGTCTTCGATGATAGCGTATTACGTGGAAACGATGCATGTTGCGCAAAAGCTTATTTAAAAAAATATTTCTTTTTTATTTTCTTTGTGAGAAGCGGAGAGTATATTCAGGATAAGGATTAAATGAATTACAGAAGAAACTAATCATATTTTGTGTTTTGTGTAGAAATCATGTTTGCTCGTGCGTGAATGTGTGTGTGATTTTTTTTTGTTGAATGGCAGAATTTAACACCGCGTTTTGTCAATATAAAATAATAATATATTTTGCTAAACTTATAATAAAAAGTATTTTTATATGAAAAACATAATGAAAACGAATGAAAAGTAGTTCTACGATAACCTCTATAGTATATTCCACATCAAAGTTAAAGATCATTGCAAATATAATAATATATATTTATCTCAATATAAAGCAGTTGAAGTTAACACTATTAATAAATCAGTAGAACAAGCCTCTTCATAGATTATACGCGCTGTCTTTCACGACTTGACCTCGAACGTGATCCAAAAGAAATTATGCCATCTGATTAATTCTAACACTAAGTTTAGAAGTGCTATAATTTGTAGGATTTAATTTTTTATATGAACAAAGTCGACATGGAAGCCGTTGTGGCACGGTATATATATAGATAGCATTTCACTGTATGTCCGATGGTTGCGAGTTCGATTATCACCAGAAAGAATGATTATTCATTTTGTTTAGCTTCATACTGTATCTCGTACATTAAGTGTTAAGACACTCCGTTTTCGTTTTCCAATTTCAAACCCTCAATTGTCGAATTTACAGTCGCACGACTGCCACGCGTCCTGATGACCCTCAATATTTCATTTGTTTGTACATTTTAAAATTATTCTACTGTTATCGCTTTAATAAAATAAAATGTGACTTTAACTTTTGCCACTCAACACGCTATGTCTCAATTTTTTATAATCTCTGTTCATATTTTTTTCTATTATATTAATTAACTATTATTAATAAAATTAACAGTATTTCACCAAACTATTTCTGTAGCTACTATACACATTAATAATAATAATAATACAAAAAAATATAATAGTACAAGCAATAAGAGCTTTCATAATAACAGGATGTTGGATACCAAAAACTTTTAAATTGGCAAAGGAAATTCACTTTTTTTGTTGAAAGTGTTAATATTTCTTATAACATATGTATTTATGCTATCAATATGTCAAAGGTACCTTATATAACGTGGTCTTGATTCATTATTTCTGTTCCCAAAAACTCAGTGACCTTTAATTTTTCATATTGCATAAGTCAATTATCATAAAATAGCCGTGTTGTATGATAAAATCTGATATACTTTCGACACTTGAAAACTACTTGTTCGTTACGTCATTCACTTTCTGGTCGCAATTAAATATAATAATATAATTTGTAGATAATAAATATATTTTTTTCCTTTTTCGGTGTGTAATTATTAAAATTATTTTAATGGCATTTGTAAGGTGTAGAGTCGATTTTCGTAGCCTCAGGAAAATATATTTATTTTGTTAGAAAAAATTAATGAACTTAATCGCGTTTTATTAAACAAAAATTATTGTCAGAGGTAAGAGAGGTAGGGGAAGACCTCGGTTGACTTTCAAAAACACAGTATCTAAGATACTGGAGGAAGGTCACGTAAAAAGTACGAGGAGGGCATGTATAAAGGGGTTGATGAAAGTAGACGAGGTGAAAGAGGTATGTAGAGATTGTAGCATTTGACGTCCCGTTCTCTCTGACTACCCCGCTAGGGATACAGGGTGAAGCTAAGTTAAGTTAACGTATATCATTATTATTGTTATACTTATAAAATAAGAAACAAAATGTATTGTTATTCAGATAATGAATAATCGACAGGTATAAAAAAATAATAATGATAGTAGTAAATAATGATTTTATTCTACGATGTTTTATTATTTCTCAAATATTAATACGTCATAGCATATATGTTATTACTATATAGAAATAAGCTTACCAATATCTTAATACAGACATCAGAACAAAATTAAGTTCCATTAATCCTCTAAACGCAAAACCTTCGATAGGCAATCAATGGTTAATTGTCTTCTTCATAAATCTTGTATGGAGAACAAAATTCTATGAAAATGCTATAGAAAATTAAATCTTAAGTTATGGGTAATAAATATGCTTTTAGTTTGTGTTCAGTTTTCGATTTTATCCAGAGAACTAAAATTTGAATGGTTTTGAAACTTTACTACGGAGTATATTCGTAATTAGTGCTTAAATTACACGCTTCTTAGTCAAGGATTAATGGTACGCTTTATCTTTTGTTTTAATATATATTTTTTTTAATATAGCTCGCATGAGTGTTTTCTTAGCTTTCTGATCTTCTTTTCGTATATCCTTTAGCGAAATTTCTTAAAAGATTGGTATATAATGTATTGACGTTTCGTTCTTCACTTGCTGTTTGTAGTAAAAACATAAGATTATTATAAATTAAATCAAATAAATCAGCTTTACGCTATATCCCGCACACAGCAGGGTAGGCAGAGGGAACCTAGTGTTAAGACACTCTGTTCTCCATTTTCTGCCGAATTCTGGAGGCATTGCGTGTTGAGTGGCAGAACTCAACGTTGCGCTTAGCCCCGACACAGACAGAGCGAAGAAATGGAAATATAAATTTAAGTAAATATTTCATGTCCTCGAGTGGGGTTCGAACCCACAACCAGTCGGTTTTACAGTCACACTTCGTGCCTCTAAGACTGACCTCTAAGAGACTAAGAGTATTATATAGTATAAATAAACACCTTGTTTAGTTTCATCGAACAAAAAAAATATGTTTAGATATAGTGCTCGAGTAGGAATCGATCTTGCAACCACTAAGGGCCAGTCGTAGCGATGCCGCGATAGCGTCGCTATTAAATAAATAACAGTCTGATATCTTCGAAACATCTGCATCACAAAAACTAATGAATTTGCATAAGATTTTTTAAGCTTTTTGGGTTTTATACTGAACAAAAAGTGATCTTGATATTTTAAGACAAGGGAGATCAAATTTTAAGCGTCGGGACAGCAGCTGGTTCACCTTGTTTCGACTGGATGAGAAGTTTGTAACTAAACAAAATAATGAAGCTTAAAAATGTAAGTCGTCTGATTTTTCTTACTTTCTAGAAGTGTAGGTTCAATTTTTTTATTTATTATGGCGTCTCCTAATATTAATCTTACTTTTTAAAATAGAAAAGATAGCTTTTTTTATTTTTTATCTTAATTCAGATGCCTTCATCCACTTTCTGGTCAAATTGTAGATATACATATTATATGTTGAGTACGGAACTCAACGCCGTGATTTGTGTTCTCCGAGTGGAGAGTAAAATACAAATTAGATAGGCCCTAGTAAGGGTTGAGTATTAAACCTTTGAGTTTACAGTTAGTTAGTTTTGACTGGACCTTGACAACATATTTAAAATAGCCTATAATAATCACAACTTTTAAATGTATACAGGCTAGACAGAGGGAACGTAGTGTTAAGACACTCTTGTCGCCACTTTTCACTCAAGTTTCGAGACATTGATTGTTGAATAGCGAAGGTCAACGCCGTACTTTACCTTCTGTCTAAAGCAAAGATAAAAAATAAATCATTCCACCGATTGGAAATCGAACCCATAACTATCGCGTTTGCAGCCAGAGCCAAAAATTTATGTTAAACGTTACGGTATTTAAAAAATTGCATAAAACATTAAAATTTCTTTAAGAATAGTCTATTTCAAGATATAATCAGAACTGAATCGAAAACAATTTCAATTAGCGTGGGATCCGAATGCTATCGTCGAGATATTTAATTTTGTATAGCGACAGATGGTAGGAAGTTTAACGCTAAAGGATTATAATACTTATTTATAAGAGATAAAGTTGTAAATTGCTTGTAGAAATTACCTACAGTTGAAACGGCTAGGTTTTTTATTGTGTCCTTTTTTATACCATTAACAGGTAGTAATTTGTGTGACGTAACCAGTATATGGGATTTTTTTGTTTATTGTGTTTTTTTTGTCGTTTTGAATTTCATTTATTGTGTTTCTAAGTATTATTGTAGAAAATGATCTGTTAAAAATATTATTATAACATTAGTTACGTGTGACTGTAAAATCGACTGGTTGTGGGTTGGATCGCCACTCTAAGAAATTAAATAATTATTGAAATTAATATTTCCAATTTTTCGCTCTGGTTTCGAAGCAAACACGATGTAGAGTTCCGCCACTCATCACGTAATGAATTCAGCAGAAAGTCTGGAAGTAAGGGTCTTAATCGGCACGGAATGTTTTAGCACTAGGCTTCCAGGTTCCCTCTGCCTACCCTGCTAAGTGCGGGATATAGCGTGAAGCTAAAAAAATAATTGTTGTATAAAACGAGCGATATTTTTATCGAATTTAATAATTTAGTAGAGTAGATAGAGATAATGAGATATTAAGACACTCTCCACTTTACAGTTATCTCAAAGAAAGCTTACAAATTTTAATTCGAATTAAGCTTAATTTCATGCAATCAGCTAAAGTTCAAATAAAATAACCAGCTATATATATTGTAAAATATTCAATAATCGACACCCACGTCTGAAAGATACCTGCTGTTAACCATATTAATTTAATCGAGAACTGTTTCTATAAAATATACGCATTACAATGTTAATATAATTGGTACCATTACTTCCCATACCATTTATAGGTTAGTAGAAAAGATTTTTTTTACATTTTTTTTCCGCATCTGGAGAAGAACTTATTGAAAAAACATATTTTTTTTAACGTAGCAGTAATCGAACCTAACAACTTTTTAACCATTTTAACCACTGAGCCATACATTCTTTTAAAGCTACATCTAAAGTCGTATACGTTTTTAAAAAAGAAAATATCCTTACTGCTAATAGTAGTACATTTTTTCACGCTTTTCTTCGCAAGGCGAAAGCGGATGGTCAGGAAGAATGTGGTAATTGGTGTCAAGACACTCCGTTTCTTAATTGCATAATGATAGGCAGTACTCACTTTGTCATATCAAAGAGTAGAAATGACAGTAATTGACTCCAGCAAATGGGATTTGAATCCACAACCACCAACCAATCCAACCGCATTTCCATTTAGACGCTTTATATTTAATATTATAAAATATTATATTTATACAATATACGCTAAATTTAACCTCGTCTTAAGCTATTTTAAGTCCACTTTCTTAGGTTTCTCAGATATCGGCTTATATGTTACGTGTTACGTTTAACATAATAGCGTTAGTATGGAAATAAACTAATTTTTAAAATAGTTGTAGAGTGTAGAGTTAACTACTATAACTTGTAGTAGGTGGTTAAAATTTTTACTCGTGTATTTTTTTTAATTAAATAATTAAATTTATTCAACCAATTTAGGTAAATTATGTTATATAAATATTTTGTCTAATATAACCATTGATATATAAAATTAGCTTTAAACTGCGGATTGGAACCTGAAGTTGAATAGAACAATATGAATTTACATTAAGATCACAAGTACAGTCAGTTACATCGAACCCAGTAATGTAATATTAACTAGAGCCTTCCTCGATAAATACACTATACAATGCAATATTTTCATTTCCAACCAGAGGTTTTTGAGATTAGCGCGAATAACCAAACAAACGGCGGAAACTAAATAATATGAAGATAAAAATCTTTTTCTATTCGAATCTTCAATTGGCTTTATCCATTGCACCTGCGATATTGCATCACATTGTCAATAGAAATGTAATATATAAAAAAATACAAAGGAGGCTGTTTAAGTATAGAAAAATTTAAAGTGCCTATTATATAAATTCTGTAAGTATTTATTATACAAGTATTTAAACATATCTTTTTTAGAGCTTTGCGCTGTATCCCATATATGGCAGGGTAGGCAAAAGGAACCTCGTAATAATAATACACTACGGTCCTCACTTTCTGCCCAGTTTTGAAGACATGACACATAGAGTAACAGAAAACGCCAACTCCGACACCGTATTTTGTCTATTTAGTAGAGCGAGGAAATGAAAATATTTCTTTGCATAATTTTTTACTAAATTATTCGAAAATAAATATATTTTTTTATCAATAAAATAACATAAATTTATATAATATAGAATTATATTATTAAAAATATATAAAAAAATATGCCTTAGATGGTACAAATATACCAACATCAAATATATCATACGGGCAAGCACTCAATCGATAGCGGCAAAAAACAACGCAAACGCCTGTCCTTGAACTGACCCTTTATACTAACTAACCCTTAAATTTAGGGTGCGTTTGGACAAAAAATATATATTTATAGGAACTGTGGCTTACATACTAAGTAGGTGAGTAAAATCGATTTTATGTTTTATTTACTGTTTTATGTGTATAAAATTATAAGTATATATGATTTGATGATTTTTGGAGCTCATTTGTTATGAAGTGAAATATATAAAGAAAGTAAATTTTCATACATTTTCAAAATAGAAGAATCTGAAGTATCACATGAAACTTAGTGGCAATAATTGGACAAAAATTTCAAAGTAGCTTAATATAGGAAAAGGTGCAGATTCAAATTCCGCCTCATTCAAATCTTTATACGTTTTCTAAAATAAATATAATTTTATCAAAATTGAGAAATAACATTTTAAAATACGAAAAGTATCAAAACAAGCTATTCCTATTTAAATATTTTTATAATAGCCCTACTTCAATTATTTCTTTTCTTTGTTTCAACAGTTAGAATCACATATGGACATATCAATCTACAACTTTAAAGTTGAACTGACTTCAGGTCATAGAACTCTGCTAATTTAGCGAGTAAACCAAACCCAGGTGTGTAATTACACCGTTTATAGTTTCTAGTGTTAATTATTGTGTAGTACCGGTATTTTGTTCCCATACAAGTTACTAAAAAAATTAAAAAAAATTGCTTCACGCTGTATCCCGCACACAGCAGGGTAGGCAGAGGGAACCTAGTGTTAAGACACTCCGTTCCCCACTTTCTGCCTAACAAGAATTTTCTGTCAAGTTTTTAAGTTTGTCGAACTTTTTGTCAAGTTACTAGTAGTTCTTAAAATTCTAGATAGAATTTAAAGGGTTATTTTTTTACTTTATATAACATTTATTTTTACATAATCTAAACATATAATATGTTATTATAAAACAAATCTGATTGAATAAAAATAGCGGGAGTTTCACTCTGTACCCCGCATATAGCAGGATGGGCAGAAGGAATCCAGGGTTCACTTCTTTATATAGATAAATTATAAGATACCTGCACTAATAAAGAAGTTCACAAAAATCAAACAAACTGAAGACAACGCATTCAGCTCTACCTAAGTAAATATAAACAGAAACCGAAAATGAGTAAAGTGGTCGGGTTCCAATTTGTTATGTTGACCATGCTTTTTGGTAAGTGACAGGAAATGTATGGAACCGTTAAAAGAAAAAAAATATATAAAATGTAGTTATACAGGAGTAGAGGAGTTCTTTTCTTACTTTTGTTTTCAGGTTTATTCAAAATAATCACTTGTTTATACAATACAAGTATGTAGGTATACTCTTGCAAGCTCCTAGGGGAAAAAGGTAAAAAAATAATAAAAGAAAAGAACAGTAAACTGCTTCTTATATTAAAATAATTAAAACTCGTCTTTTTATTATAAATAGCAGTGACTTTGATAAAACTACTTAAAATAAAACCATTTTATATCAAAACAATCCTGCTATATCATTAAATAGTTCATTAAACATAATATAGCTATAGTATTTTTTTTTTCAGTTTGACTCATGTGACCCTTTTTTGTATATTCTTATTATATATTTAGTTATACTGTTAAAAAAACTGGAGGGAATTCTACTTTTAAATTTAATTTAAATGTGTCTTTTTCGTTTAACCAAAGTTAATTTTAACTAAGTTAAAGTTAATTTTAACTTTGTTTGAGTCAGTATTAAAAATGTATTTTTAACATTTGCAAATTAAGTAAAAAATGCAAAGAAAAATATATTAATTTTCTAAAATCTAACAAATACGAAGCCAATAACATCGTTTTAAATAATTTTATAATATGTTTTTAATGTTTAGAATGCAAATACCAAACAATGAATTTATTTGATTTAACCTTTTACTTCAATACCACCAATCTTATCTCTATCATGATGCGCTAGTCTATCAATCGTTTTATCAAAACCGATTGAATGAGGTCGCCTTTTAAGAAGCCGCCGTAATTATTTCAATGTTCGACTTACCGATTCCTTTTGCTGTGTAAATTGCTATATTTTTTTATAATAAGTTAATTTTATTAAATTAAAATTAAGCTTAAAAATTTCAAAATGGCTATTTTTTACCATCAAGCAAATGATATCAACCTAATCTTATAAGTAGTATAAGCTGGTCAGATTTGGTTTTAATTATATGCTGATTGAATATCGCCTATATTTTAGTTGGTTCCCATATATAAGAAATCTGATTCTTTTGTCAGTGAAGTAGAGAACAATCCATTATTAAATTTGGCTATCATTTCACATTTATGTATTTCATGAAGTTTTAGTTTGCAGGTTACAAACACAAATCAATATATTTTTTTTATTTTATTAAAGAAATAATAACATGGTGATTAAATGAACGAAAAATCGTTGCTTTAGGCAAAAAAAAAAATTAAGATTTTAATATAAATACTTATAACATTGTATACTTCCAATATCAAAAACTAAGAAACATAATGTATTAATATATTTTAACAAGTTTTCAATTAATAAATTTTAGCAATATTGTAAAATAAATACGCTAAAATACATTTTTGCCGGTTATACACTGCGACACCCGCATTGTGCTCCGGGTGAACGATCTACTCATCCTGTCCACGACCTTTAGCTATTAACATGACATTGTAATTAACATGATGTTTGTTAAATTACTTATTGAGTTCCGCCATTCAAAACGCAATGTCTTAACTAGGCCTAGTCTTTTTTTTCACATTTTTTGTAAAATAAATTCGCTTCATACACATGTACGTACGTATATATTTTTTCACGGATTTCAAGTCCGTAATAGATAGAATGATTCAAGATAAAGGCTTATATGTATTTGGTTATACTATAGTAAAACCGAAACCGAAAAGTAAAACTGATATGTAACGTGATGTCGAGAAAACTTAACCGGCCGAAACGGGCAAAATATAATCTCTATATATATAAAACTCTTATATATTTAGCATGTGGATTTCCTAATAGGATATGAGAATAGAGTAAGAGGGAGCAGTTAAGGCTACGACTAGCTACATAATTTGGTAGACTGTACCGACGAAGCCTCAAACAGAACACGAGTCACAATATAAAAAAATGTTTTTAAATTTGAGAGAATCGTAAGTTTCACTAATTGATAAAAAAAGAGTTAATTATGGTTAGCCAATTAGCTATTTCCTTTTAAATGAGCAACATCATGTATTTAAATAATTAATATTAATTTAATAAACAATTTGTGAATTATACACACGTCGCTCGTGTGTGTGTTTTTTTTCCTTTTTTTTTAGGTATATGTTTCGCCCCACATATAGCAGGGCAGGTAGAGGAAACCTGGGAACCTCCGTTTTACATTAGGACCGTCGCGTTTAAAGTCACACTCTTAGTCCCCTGTACCACGACAGCCTCGCTCCTGTGGTTACCCTAAAAATGTAGGTTACCAGTAAAAAAATAATAAGAAATTACAACGTTCAAAGCTTTTTTCCACTTTTTTTTCTCAATACCTCTTTCCGCTTCACTGAAAACTTAAGGGGTGTTAAATTTGACCCGAAGCCTCTCAAATAAGTCAGCCACAATTTTAAAGCATATGTCGAACGCATATGTAGTATATTATGTTATTATATGTTTAGAGGTTTCTTTAAAATTAAAATTTTCTAGATAGTAAGATATTAACAATGATTTATTTTTAGTGTTCCCTAGGTACATACTAAAACTCGACGACTTACTTTATATTTTTGATTAAATAAAATTAAATAAATGAGCTTCACGCTGTATCCCGCTTACAGCAGGGTAGGCAGTGGTAACCTGGTGTTAAGACACTCCCTTCCCCACTTTTCGACGCGTTGTTTTAAGTGGAGGAAGTAAACGCCGGGCTTTTTATCTTAGTGCTAGAGCGAAGGAATCCAAACATCAAACCCACAACCGTTACGTTACAGTGACACCCTTGTGCCACGACGGCCTCCTTTCTTAGACTAATAACGGCAATATATTATAAACTACTATTCTAAAAAGTAGTAGCTTTCATAAGTGAAAAATATATACGATAAATTAAACAAAATAGTAATTTTATTGACTATAAAAATTATTCCCATCAGATAGGGAATTGAAGATTGCTTAAGCTTAGATTACCATAATTAAGGAACATTTGATCCTTAAGTAAAGTCGCCACGGGATAAGAACTGTCAATTTATATGATAATTCTATTATATAAGTTTGACTTAAGAAATATATTGTAATAATAAAAGTAATATAAAAAAATTTTAGGTTCCGTTATCTACGATGCAACGGTTTTAAAATCGAGAATACAGTGACATAACACTGAACTCTATGTATTTTAAATGCACGATATAGAAGAAGTTAGTTATTATAGAGGTATATGATAAATATTTTTTTTTTTAGTTTCGCGCTGTATCCTGCATGTCAGAGTAAGGCAGGGGAGACCTAATGCTAAGACACTCCGAGCTTCACTTTCTGCTCAATATTCACTTGCGGAACTCAACGCCTCGCTTGACTTTGTTACCAGAAGAGAAAATTAAAATAGTTCACTCTCCCGAGTGAGACTCGAACCCACAACCGTCGCGTTTGCACCACGATGGCCTTAATATTTCTAAAATCATGACAAGAATGAGCGTTTCTTATCATCTCAAACTGCAATACTTGAGTTTGTTCAACACAGCAGATATTGTATCAAGGTCATCTTACATCTACGATACACTGACTCAATGCCATATGTTTTGATAGAACTCGTTTGTTGCAAGACAAGATAATTTAAATCAATTTAGATGTGAAAAAATTATTCATAATAATTTTATTGGCGTAGAGTACTCGTGGATTCGAGCCAGAAGGAACCTAATTTTAAGACACTACGTGCCCTACTTTTTGCCTTATTTTTGAGACATTGCGTGTGCGAGTGGTGGTACTTAACTTAGGGGTTGAGCGAAGTGAAAATAGTTTATGCTTCTGAATGAGAATCAAACCTATAACCGTCGTATTTTCATTTGGATGTGACAAAGGCCTATATATATATGACAATAACTAGATGTATCATAAAAATGATTAATATTTCTAAACACATAATTCTAAGAATATTGTATTTTATAATTGCAAAAACTGAATAATATAAAACAAAAACACATAGAGACGACAGTTACTTTTGAAATAATATTAACACTAAGTCATTTTTATTTATTATATAAGCCAGAAAAAACTTGATACCCTGTGGTTTAAGTAAATAACTCTCACTTTCTTCATAGTTAAATAGTAGAAAATTCCAGTAAGTACCTACAATATTAGTCCAATTTCAAGTACCATTTCCTAAATATTAACCTAAAAAAAAAACCGAATCTGTAATGTGATACGACGCATTGTAATATTGACATACTTAAAGAGAATCGTGCGGTCGTGAAGGCTCACAAAAAACGAGCAAATACACCTCTAGTTGCCTTTAAACGAAGAGATATAAATTATTGCCTTATAATATTTTAATAGACGTCAGTCGTGGCGCAGCGGCCCGAGGTGTGACTGTAAAACCGACTGGTTGTGGGCTCGATCCCCACTCGAGGAGATGAAATATTTACTTAAATTTATATTTCCATTTCTTCGCTCTGGTGTCGAGGTTAAGCGCGGCGTTGAGTTCTGCCACTCAACACGCAATGCCTCCAGAATCCGGCAAAAGTGGAGAACTGAGTGTTTTAATACTAGTAGGCTCCCTCTGCCTACCTTGCTGTGTACGGGATACAGCGTGAAGCTGATTTTATTTTTTATTTTTTTTTATTTTATATATTAAATATAATTTGAGTTATAATTAAAGCTCCACTAAAGAATTTTGAAAAACATCTTACTTTTAATATTAACATTAACCTTGTAAGAACCATAATATGTATAATTATTTCTATAGATGGAAATTGTCCAAGAATATCTAGAATTCAATACAAGTTAGCCTAGCAATGTAATCTTTATATTAAATATTGAATTTCTTGTCAACTTTTCAGCGGAACTGCCTTCGGAGCCGATGGTAGCTTTCCGTTCATTTGAAAGCTCTAAATATGATGAAATGCTTTTAAATAAAAAATATTTAGAATTGAACACTAGAGAAGCACATCCAAATACTGCTTGAACGTGGCGGTAATTTCTATGTAAGCTACAAATAGTATATATTCTATGACCGGCAATATATAACTATTTAGTCCAGGCTGATCAGTTATTATCCATCTATTCATAGTGAAAGCTCAATAGAAACTTGCTGCGGGATTACGCTTTTACAGCTTAAACACGCTTATCTGACTTTACTCGATCAAAAGTGTTATTATTTACACTAACGCTGTTGTGGTTCAAATGTGACTTGACGTGATGGGTACATGTTCGAATCATCGATCATTTAAGACCTGAAAATAAATATTTCTTTATAAATCAAGGTGCGGCGTTAAATTGCGTGACTAAATTCGTTCACATAAAGAATCCGAATACTTCATTACTTAGTTGGACGAAATTTTACAAATATGAAAAAAAAAACGTTATAATTTTAATGATTTTTTAATATCGATATTTGGAAAGCTTGACAAAAGGTCAGGTAGGTACATTCGGAATTTTAAATTTTCGTAATAACACCCACTCGTTGCGAAACATGTTTTTGTTAATGGCAAGTGTGTTGTGTTTTACCGTTACAACTTTGATTTTGTACAAATTAAGACGACTTAGCTGCGTGTGCGCAAACGTAGCCTTTTTAGTAAATGTAAAGTACCGATCCATATTGTTTTTATATACTGTTTCTTTATCAAAACATTTTTTTTTACCTTGAAACGGAGTGTAATTTATAATAAAAAATGAAGTCTCACGCTCGTCAAATGAAGTATCCTGCATATAGCAATGTTGGCAAAGGGAACCTGATGTTAAAATATGCCGTTTCCTACTTTCCAGCCAATTTTATGGACACTGCACGTGTGAAGTAGGGGAACTTCTCATCATGAATAAGAGAATAGAAACAATTCTTTCTATCGAGTAGGAATTGAACCCAAAACCGTCATGTTTACAGTCACATAGTATGTCCCTGCGTACCGTGTATGATGGACTCAAGATATAAATAATTCACAAAATGACATTGCAATTATATAATATCTATTAATGTAATAATGACAATTCACTAAAACTAATTTACCATTACACTACAAAAACATTTTGAAATAATATTTTTTATAGGTGAGAAGTTAAATTTATCAATTAAAATATGAAATAAAAACTGTTATTCTCACACTTAAATATAAATTAGTTAGATAATTATAATTTTACATTGCCTTAATTGTAATTAAACAGATTTTATCAATTAAAAGTCCCAGATTACAATGATAGAGGTATATATTAAGTATTAAGAAGGTAGTGACTTCAAATCTGTCGGTATATGCGAGTTTACAGTCAGGCCCTGTACCATAGTGTCACCATTGCGAAAGTTTAATCAGGCAAGGGAAACGACAACGACGTTACTGATCACTTACTTCTCTCTCGCTGCTTCCTAAATGTGAAAGAAACGTACATACATACATACATAGATTTATATATTAATATTACATTGTGTTAATTGGTATAACTCAGGCAAGAATCTGTAGACCTTATAACCTTGAATACTCGCAGTGCTTTCCAATATATTATGTACTTTCTACTTATAGACAACACGTGTTAAGTTAATAATATATTTTATCTATAATGAAGACCATCGTGGTATAGTGATAGTGTCTAACTGAAAACTCGACGGTAGCAGGTTCGATTATCAGTCGGGGGAAATGAATTATTTTTATTTCCACCTTGCGGAAACAAGATAGAGGAAGTGCAGAGATATATTATTTTCTGTCACTCAACTAGCAACAACATCTCGAAAATTGGGCGAAAAATGAGAACGATTTCTCAATATAATAGTAGACATTCATCACCCAAAAAGTATTAAACCAAGTGATGCAACACTATATATTCTTAGCCTTTTTTATATAGTGAACATGTTGCTATATAATTTAAGTTAATTTAATACAAGATTAATGATAACTACTGTAGTATATAACCTTGAGAGTGATACTTTAATAAGACGAGTTCTATAAAAGGCGAGAAACCGTTAAAACGTGTGAAATCTGTTTCAATTTACATTACAAGTAGTAAACAAAAAGCATGTTACAGCTTCACGCTGGTTTCCGCTCAGCAGGATAGGCAAAGGAACCTAATGTCGCTTTAATCCCCATATTTAAAATTGCCGTCGAATTTTTTGATATTTGTACATGTTAATCTGTGGAACTGGACGCTGTCTTTTGTCCACTAAAGAGGATGATTGATTTTTTTTTTATATAATAGTTCCCCGTGTGGGGATTCAACCCACGACCATCGCGTTTACAGCCAAGCGCTGTATATATTGTTAAAGCAAATGCAAATTTAAAATACTATAACAGTTACTTCCTGGAAATATAACCTGTTGGAAACTAGTTAGTAATAAGGAAATAAAGGGTACTATTTTTAGTACCCTTCTTGTGCTAACAGTGTAGTCGTTACCTTATATAATTTATTGTGATAAAATAGGTTCACATTCAGATTTCACTAAAAAATATTAAATAAATAAATACTCTGTACCTAATATGTTTAATTACAGAGTTTAGACATTTGTATGTACTCTCTCTACCGTTCGCTATTCTTATTATTTCTAAATGTACTATATATTTTTCTTTATATTTCTATATAAATGGCTTCTATATATGAGGCCAGTCGTGGCGCAGCGGCACGAGGTGTGACTGTAAAACCGACTGGTTGTGGGTTCGATCCCCACTCGAGGAGATGAAATATTTACTTAAATTTATATTTCCATTTCTTCGCTCTGGTGTCGAGGTTAAGCGCGGCGTTAAGCTCTGCCACCCAACACGCAATGCCTCCAGAATTCGGCAGGGAGTGGGGAACGGAGTGTCTAACACTAGGATCTATCATAATATATATATTTACTATACCTATACGAATACGACGAATACTTTTGGATCAAATGTACCTTAATAATAATACTTTAAATAAATTAAGTGACATTATTCTGACTGAACAAAAAAAAGTGATAAGACTTTATGAAAAGTAAAAGTAAATAAAAGAATCGAAAGAGAAAAAAATAGTCCGTCAAATGTAACGTAGAGTCGTCAATCAGTACTAAAAACACCTGTATTTCCAACAGCATAGTAAAAAAGAAACATTCATCGTAGGAATTGAAATCGTGACCTCTTGTTAAAATCAGCTTCACGCTGTATCCCGCACACAGCAGGGTAGGCAGATGGAACCTAGTGTTATTACACTCTGTTATGTTAAGAGACTCCGTTCCCCACTTTCCGCCGAGTTCTGGAGACATTGTGTTTGAGTGGCGGAATTTAACACCGCGCCTTGCCTTGACAACAGACCAAAGAAGATGTAAGTAAACATTTTAACTCCTCGAGTGGGGATCGAACCCACAACCAGTCGATTTTACAGGTACACTCTGTGCCCCTGCACCACGACAAGAGGTCAAATCGACCTCTTGTTATTTATCTTTATTCCATTATAAATTACAACCACAATGCATAAAGTAGTAGTAGTAGTAATTTAAGTAACGACAGTCTCACGCTTTACGACTAAATAAAAATAACTGGCTATACGTCTGCTAGACTCAAAGCGAGAGTAATAATATCAATTTGCTTTCCAATTGCATATAATTCTATGAGATTTGATATAGAGGAAGGTTTTGCTTTAATCTAATGTAAACTATAAGCATGAAATTAAACTTTACATATTAGAACTCGCATCTATATGTGATATGATATATTATAATATAGTTATAAAAGTTTTATTTTTCTAGAAAAAATATGTAATTTATAATGATAAGTTCTGAAAGTAATTAATAGAAAAATTAAATATAAAAAATCCCACAATTATATTATTTCAATAACAATAAATTTAAGTTCATTAAAGAATTAACAAGAGCGTCAAGCACTTGTAATCTTAAAAATAATTCAACAGGCCAAAGCAACTTGTGTAAACATGTTTAAAACAGTCGTTTCAAACCATATGGGTCATTAACGATAACTTCAGGAGTGGTGATATTTATAAATATTTAAAATGAATATATGTTTAATTCTGAGTAATTTTCAAATTTACTTTATTCCAACAAATACCAGAATATAAGAGTCCATTGTAAAATAGAGCAGACTGTAGAGATCCCTGAATTAAGATGATCATAGTCTTATTGAGGCAATTAAGGTCAATGGTAATACGTTTTGTAATAACATCACTTACATATACTTTTTAGTTACTATTTATTGTGTAATTATTGAAAATTTACATTTAAACGTAGTTATAGATGTGAGTTCGATCCTCAGAGCTCAGAAAGTGGAGAGCGGAGTGTCTTACCACTATGTTCTCGCGGTCTGAGTGGGACCAACTGTGAAATAAATCAAAAATCTTAAACAGTTTTCAATGGTTTTTATCCTGCAAAATATATCGATAAAAACAAGAATCCATTGCTCCCCACATATTGCCATTTCTGGATTTACAATAAGTATATTTGGTTTCATACCCAAAAAATCGATGATTTTTAAACATTTTCTTAAAATGAGAATTGTAACGACAAGTTCGTCACGATAGCGCCATTTAAACTATAGTAGAAAAAGTTTAATTATTATTATTGTATATTAGTATCCAGAATCCATTTTGGAAATAACATTGAATAGCGCAAAGGCAGACGAACTCACACAGCCACAACATAATGACTCGAGCGCACCTTTTCTATCCCCTAGCTTTAGACAGGGATAAAAGTACTGGTCCATCGCAGCCTGCGGCCAAGGCGAGAAGATTGTTAGTTTTATTTTTTATAGATAATTTTATATACTACATTTTAAAGTCAGTATTTCGTGATTTATAAGAAAATTGAGATTTCTTATGCTTTCGCAAGGTTTTTGTGGGTGTTACTGTTATCCTGAGTCACACTTTAAAAATTACTATTAGTCACTAATACCTTGACTACACTATCTTATGAAATCTGATGAGACAAGTACACAAAATATTTAAAACAAAGTGAAATTGCCACTTCATTTCTGGAGTTATTATCACAAGCTTTAATAAATTATTTCTACAACGTCTCTACATTTATTAATAGTATCGAGATAAGCACATGGGTTTCTTAAATCATTGCCGTTATCGCTATTGAATAGATTATTAATAAATTAAAGATTTATTTATAAACTCTATAATTATTCGTATATATTATTCAAACATGAACTTTTCGACACCTAGCTAGCTTATCATTAAAGGCACGTCGCTTCCTTGATAAAGATATGCAAGAACCATTCAAACTCAATTACCATATCTTATGTATACATTTTTTTTTAATTTTACTCATCTTCCTCGTATAGTGGGCTAGGATTTTTATAAGTTACTCTTGAGCTACTTCATTTTTCATTTTTTGCTTATTTTTAAATTTTACCAAATTAGAAAATTATCAATTTGACGAATTACCACATTGTGGAATATTTTTTCATTGATTAATGTGGAACTTTAAAAACTTAAAAATATATATATGAACATTCCTTCTAGTGAATAACGAACCCACAGCTACTGCATTTATATAGTCATATACTTTTCAACAGCACCGTGATCACTTCTTCTATATATGTACATAAACACAACAAAAGTGAAACAAAAACTCACCTAGACAACTGAGATTAATTTTCTCATCCACAGAGTCATTATCGTTAAAGTATTCCAGCTTTTTTGAATTCATTTTGTTTAACACTTATACACTAATAAGGTCACACTTGTCACACATAACTCAACTTATAACACTTTTACTAAGTTTTTTAACTTTTAAGTTAATTAATCAGTCAATTTTAACTGTTTAGTTTAAACTTTTTCCGTTACAGCGATAGCGCACGACCGGTACGCTTCAAGTCGGCGACGCGAATGCGAACGCTCAATGAGTGACGCATGACGCTACAACATAATCTGATTAGAGTGCCCTTTGCGATTATTGTTCTATTTTACTTTTACCGTGGCCCGACTTTGCTCAAAATATCTGTATTTAATTTTAAATTGTAACATAATAGTTTTCAGAGTATTTTAAATATATTTAAATTGAAACGAATTGACTCTACATAAATATATTTTATAGCTTTGACAGTCACCCGCATATTGCAAAATAGGCAAGGATAACCCAGTGTCACAATAAATATTTTTTGAAGTGCACATTGTCTAACCTATAATATACCTACATACATAAATATAGTATTAATTATCTTCCGGCTACATGTTGAAACCATAATCATTTTTGCTATTAAAGATATCTTCAATGAATAGTAAGTACTAAGCATAGATTTCAATATAACTGCTTAATATAGTTCATATAAGGAAACAAAATAATATAAAAATACCAGTCATGGCGCAGGGGCAAAAGTGTGCGACTGTAAGTAGGTTCAATTCCTACACGAGGAAATGAAATACTTAATATTTTCATTTCCTCGCTCTGGTAACAAGCTAGGTGTGGCGTTGAGTTCCGTCATTCATCAAATTCGGCGGAAAGTGGGGAACCGAAGTATTTTAATGGGAATGCAGCGTCTTAAAATTAGGTTCCCAGGTATGATCTGTCTATCCTGCTATAGAGTAGACCTAAAAAATATAAACCTAAACTAAATTAGGTTACAACACTTAATAAACAGAAATTTTCAAATAAACAGACGAGCCACTCAAAACGTTTATACTGACAGCGTTATAGGCCACATAATGCGATTATTGTTCTACTTCCTATATACCATTGTGAATGAAAATATTGTTTCCCTGTGCATTCAAGCCATTGTTTTAATACATTTTAATCCTAAAAACCGCTATTTCTTTTGTTCATTAACAAAATGAGGGGAGTCGACAAACGAAAAAAGCTTCTAAATTGTAGAGCGGGTAGAGCAAATATATTGAATAATTAATAGGAGTTTCGCCAAGCATGATATTTGTTAGCTAATATACATATAGACTTGTTATCTTATCCAATAAGTTGTAAAACGGTGCCTGCTCTAGTTAGTGTTATCTTAATTTTGCGTTTAGCTGTGAATGGATGCGTGGTAGAGACAATTTTGTAATATATTAAGAAATATGATAAAATTGGGGGCATTTTTTTTACTTGTCATTTGTATATTGGAAGTTGCCGACATGGAAACTGACGTCGAAAGAATAATATACAATTATATATATTTAGTGACATACGATTCTAAAAACGATAATTTTGATGTGATTTATGCTCGCTTTAATGGTAATCGTTTATTTGAGACGTATGTTTACTATTTTATTATGCAATAAAACCAGATAGGTGATGAATGGATGAATATAAACAAATATAATTAACTTGGCTGTAATAAAATATAATGTAGGCGTAATTTTTTTTTATTTTACTTAATAGAATTTAAGTATAAAAAAATATTCAATCTCTACATCAGAACGTGTGAAAGTGTTCAGAGTTTAAATCAAAATTAACTAGCATTGTTCGTTCCATAGATAGAAACTGAAGTCCAATATTAAAAACTAATAAACCTTATTTATAGAGTAATAGAGTTGAAAATATCACATTGCGTTTAAGGGATGGTATTTAAATTGATCCGCCACGTTCTCGGAACAAAACGTGAATAGGTGGTAATAAGTTAACAGAGCCCCTAACTCTGAGTTAATAGAGATGGTTTTTAAAAGTAAAGCTAATATAAGGGTAGAGCCCATTTGCAAATAATAATTTGTGCTTCACATTTGCTCAAATTAAATATGTTATTTTAGTTTTTGGCCTATGGCTGTAATTTAAAAATGTAAATTATATAGATTGTTGTCGTTGACTTTTGGATTAATGAATTATTATTATTTAATTTTACTTAGTAAAATAAAAAAAACAAAAACTTCTGATAAGTCATTCCACTCTTTATGGCTTCTTATGTTGATAAAATGAATAAAAAATTAATCAAGCAACCGTATATTATGCAAATTTATGCAAAATAGGCATCGTTGTTATTAGTAAAGCACCAAAGAAGCTAATATTATATGTATATAGTAATATTCGCACTTATCTCCAAAACGAAAGTAAATCAGACGTAACGAGCGTCAAATATTAAAACGAACCAAAGGATATCATTATAATATAATTAAATTCAATACTCTTTTATTATCATCTTTCATTAATTAAAACCCAGTTCGTTGTCACTAAAAGGAATATAATTGATTGAATATCACGTCGTAAATACATTAAGGCCTGCCATAAAAATTTGATCGGTCGAAAAAACTCCGCTGTTCGCCGCGTTTGTGAAGGTCAAAAAAGAAAGAATAGAACAAAAGTCGTCTTGTTCCCACACGGGTCGGTTTTTATGTAGACCAAAATGACTGAATGTATCTCTCGTACCAATTTTGTCGACGGAACCACCATATAATTTGAGGGGTACCAATCATCAATCTTTTTGTAATTTCTCATTGACAATCTACAGAAGTGTATATACAGATGCTAACCACAGAGTTACTTTTCCTTTTGTGTAACTATAAAAGTTATTATTATTGACATTTTTAATTTAATTTCAATGTTCTACTTCATAAATTTTATATATCAATTAAAATGTATTGAAACAAGCTTCGCATATATTAAAATTCACTTGTAGCACAGTAGTATTTTCTTGTAATAAAATGTTTTATATTCGAAATTTGAAATATTGCATCAGATAATTATAACGGTTAGTATGTTTAAAACATATTTTTGTTCTGATCTGGTTTAAAAGGCAGTTTGAGTGTTACTAAGAGAGACCTGTTAAGTAATGCTTGTAGATGAGTACATTTGAAGAATAAAACAAAGAGTCCGTCGTAGCGCAGTGGCACTGCTTCTGACAAAGCTTTGAAGCTTTGCAGCGTTGAATTCCGACTTCCGCTACTCAGCACGGCATGTTTCAAAATTAAGCCAAAAAGTGGGGAACGGAGATTTTGAATAATAGAGATTTAGGTCTTATTTCTGATAATATAAATAAAGAAAAATATATAACATTGCATGCTCAAAAACCATAAAAAAAACAAGGATCGATAAGAAAATGTTTTATTTTCCCAAAAACTACTGTAGCAAAGTCGAGGTGGGTCGATTTAGTATAGCTGACAAATTAAGTGCGGCGCACCCAATCTGATATCGCGTCTCGCGGATACGATAACTTGGACTTTCACGATCTGTTGGTTTATTGGACATTTTGTGCCATTTTAATTTCGTTTTTGATGAAGTAATCAATCTTTTTTACTTTTTTTGGTACGGTGATAATTATTTTATTTTAAATGTTAAAATATTATGTAGTGGAAAAGTTTTGTAGATTAAATTACTTTTTATCATACAGAGAGAAGGCAAATAAAACTTATTTTTAAGTCACTGTTCCCAATCAGACCGTTTAGCCTCCTCCTACTACAAATATTTCTCCAAGCCATATTCCAATCACCAAATCAAAACAGACACAATCCCACTGCGCCATGTTGACGTTAATGACTTTAAAATATTCAAAAGTCAATGAAAGGTGAAACATGACTATCTGAAGGCTAAATATACCTAGTACTTAGTGCCTGATTAGTACCTCTTTTAGTCACTGGCGTCAGCTAGTTAGCGATAACTTAAAAGCCATTATTGAATCTCGTCTTGGAAACTGATTTTATATAATGACAGGCTTTTACACGTTTATGAGACTTCATATTTCCTCGATTTCCAATATAAATGAAAGGGTCACATTAACCCACTTTATTGGAGTTCAGATAATTCTCTAATAATAATACTGCATGGCTAGTTCCTTATGGTATAGGTTGAAACATTGTTGTTATTGCTTTCCTTTTTGGTTTTCTATATAGATAATCTGTATGTATATTATAATTATTTTTCTAACTAGAGGCCGGTCGTGGCGCAGCGGCACAAGGTGTGACTGTAAAGCCGACCGGTTGTGGGTTCGATCCCCACTCGAGGAGATGAAATATTTACTTAAATTTATATTTCCATTTCTTCGCTCTGGTGTCGAGGTTAAGCGCGGCGTTGAGGTCTGCCACTCAACACGCAATGCCTTCAGAATTCGGTAGAAAGAGGGGAACGGAGTGTCTTAACACTAGGTTCCCTCTGCCTACCCTGCTGTGTGCGGGATACAGCGTGAAGCTGATTTTTCTAACTAGTCATTGTCCTCAGATTTGTTTCTGAGGACTTTGAGACGTAAATGGAAAACCTCTTTTTTCCATTTTATGTGATTTTGAAAGATATTTTCTTAGCGCTCCCCTAAATTCCCCACATACATGCTAAATTTCAACTTTCTAGATTCAGTAGTTTCGTTTGCGCGTTGTCTATCAGTCACATTGTTGTTATGGAAGAGTATAATAAAAAAAATATTCCTCCATTTTAATATCAGTTTTTTAAATAAACGAAGATTAGCTTTTCAGATAAACAAAAAAATAGATACCATTTATTTTAAAGAAAGTAAGTTTTTGAATCTCCAAAAATATAAATAACTCTTCATTACTCTGACCAAATAGTCCGAAGTGTGAAGGCTGCATAAAATTAATTGTTTTACTAAAAATTCCAAGCTAAGGTCATCTAAACCGAGTAGCTGACATTGGACCAAATATTTTTCTTCAAACCAAACCATCCCAAACTCTCCTTATAAAGGCATCTCTTTAAAATTCTCGTTCCGTCCGTAGAGAACGCTTGGGACATTTTTAGGCGTCTGCCTTTTCGGCCCTTTCCCATAGTTTGTTTTTTAAGTAACATTGTGGTCAGATTTATGCGATTTGTGATGTTATTTTAGTTTCTGAGATAAATAAGTAGATCGCTAAGCCTGTAATTATCACTTAATTTATGTATAGGTGTTTTAAAATCCTGTCGGTTCTGTGGTTACAGTAGAATTCTTATACATAAAAAAATGTTGAGATTAATCATGGAGCAGGGAGCAGCGAGCGACTGTAAATACGACAGGTTGTGGGTTCGATTCCCACTCGAGGAAAGTTTTAATATTTTAATTAACTCGCTATGGTAAAGAGGCACTACTACTCTCTGACTATCCCGCTAGGGATAAAGCGTGAAGCTAGTTTAGTTTAGTTTTTTTTTGGTAACGAGGTAAAGTTCCACCACGCAATACCTCTAGATGTCGGACGAAAGTGGGAAACTAAAGTGTCAATATGAGAACGAAGTGTCTTAACATTAGGTTTCCACGTTGCCTCTGCTTACCCTGCTGTGTGGCTGCTAAAATTAATAAATAAAGATTCTGCATAACACACTCATAAAACTAATAAATGTATTTTTAAGTAAAGTCGTTATAAATTATCCTAAGGAGGTCGTGGGTTCAATCTATACAAGAAAATATTTATGTAAAAGTGTATTTGATTAATAATAAATTAATGAATATTTTTATTTACTTTCACTTTCACAAAATCTGAAATTTGAGCTTGGCTGCCGTTTGGAGGTATAAAATTTAAATCTTATCAAATTCAAATTTGACACATTGTCCATAACATCTAGACCAGAGGTTCCCAATCTTTTCTTTTTTTGATCAAAGACCACTATTATATCACTCTTGGTAGCAGGGACCACTATGCATGTAGGTATAATAAAAATTAACTGTGATAATCAAGCAGAAACTTTGCCTCACCATCCCCAGTCATAAAATTAAAATCGTTCGCGGACCATATTTAGGCTTCTGCGGACCACTAATGGTCCGCGGACCACTGGTTGGGAACCATTGATCTAGACAGTCCAATATAATAAAACTGAAAAAATTGATTGGATTAACGTCATAATCTCGGGAACAACTATTTTAAGCTCAATATTATATTTTGTATTGTATAGTCCATTTACCGAACAGGGTGTATAAGAAGACGTTAAATGTTCTATTGAAACAACTGCACCTGCACTTGTGTTATGTGTCATATACATTTCATTAAGGTAAAGGAAAAAAAAGTTGTTATAGCTGATTTCTTACATATTTATCACGACACAGCTTAAAAAAAATTCAAATTAAATATAGAAATAAAAACATTATCTACAAAGTAAATCAAATCAGCTTCACGCTGTATCCCGTACACAGCAGGGTAGGCAAAGGGAACCTAGTGTTAAGACACTCCGTTCCACACTTTCTGCAGAATTCTGAAGGCATTACATATTGAGTGGCAGAACACAACGCCGCGCTTAACCTCGACACTAGAGCGAAGAAATGGAAATATAAAGTTAAGTAAATATTTCATCTGCTCGAGTGGGGATCGAACCTATAAACAGTCGATTTATTCTATATAAATTATCTATAAAAACTGTATAATTGAAATCAACAATCAACACTAACAGCTAAAAAAAATCAATAACCACTTAAAAATTCCACTAATGTCGATACAAATCTTTTACTTTTATGATATCATTTCTTATATTGTACGGTCCGGTCACCTCAGATAAATTGACGTGATAGTAACACTATGGGTTATACCATATGAATACATAATTCAGTAAACAAACGACTGGGTTAAAATATTTCGTTTTAAAACATAAAATAGGCTGGAACGTGAGCTGAATGTGTAATTTTTTTTATGTTTTTATTGATATGAGCTTTCTAGTTTCGAATTACTATAATTTATTAGTGTAAACTTTATAATATATTTGATAGGCTGGCCCTATAAAGGCGTTGGAGATGAGTTCGATTTCGAAAATTTTAAAATTTGAAGAATGAAGTATGAAGTATGTTATTAATAAGGTTTCACTGGCTCCTAAACTGTATATGTAACTGTAAAATTACTTTTTTTTTAGTTTTTACGCTATTACTCACATGCAGCAAAGACACTGCGTATTTAGTGGCGGAACTCAACGCCGAATCAATTCAATTTAAAATTTAAGCCTGACTAAGCAATTAATAAATAAATAAGAAACTACTAAACATCCTTAAGAAAAACAAAATGTTTATATTGTCGTCTTTATATGACTTACTTCGAGCATTGTTCAGATGCACTTGGGAATTGTCAGACGCGTGATTCAAATACCACTCGAAGAGATGTTTATATTTAAACATGTTTAATTTTTCCGCCCAGTGTGACAAATAGCGGCGTTAAATTCCGTTTTGAATTCTCGGAATTTCTCTAAATAAAAGGAAAGTGTTGAAAAACACATATTACAACGTTAAGTTCAATTTTAAACATTATTATTTTTTTAATTAATTATATAAGCAACGGAGAAATGTGTCACTATATTTTTCAGCCTTACTCAATGAACGGTATATAAAATGAAAATCGTAAAAAATATAAATAGAAAGTAAAAATAAATTACGGCGGCAAGTACAAAACAGTTCTACTTACAGGTTCCAACCGATTTACTTTCTCTTACCTGCGAAATGAAAACCAACTTTTAAAACGTGCATTAATTGAAATTATTATGTAAGAAAGTTTTCTGATGGTAAAATAATAATTTTAAATATTTTTAATTAATTAACATGAAGTCCTATGATGAGGACAGTCGTGGCGCAGTTACAGTAGCGTTCGCAGTAGCGTGCGTTCGTGTAAACGCGACAGATTGCGAGTTCAATTCATACTCGAACAACTCACTCATATAAAGAGGCAAAGCGGCGTTGAGTTCCGCCACCCAACATATGCACCCACAATTCGGTAGAAAGTGTGAAATGGAAGTGTCTTTACAGGAACGGAGTGCCTTACTTAACACTAGGTTCGGAGGTTCCCTTTTCTAACCCTGTTATATGTCGGATACAGCGGGATGTTAAATAAATGTTCTATGTATTATGGTCATAGCTTCAATTCCCACGTCGGGACATGTATTTATGACAATAATGACAACAAGGGCGTTACACTCCCATGCTTTGGAGATAAGCTGAGATAAGAAACAATACAAAGAAGTTTTAAATGAAATATGAATATAATTTATTCAACATATTTATTAAGAAGTGACCTACAACTATACCTAAACCACACGTAGATATTAATTATTTGATTATTTTATTTTATTTATTATATTATAAAAGTTTTTTAATATTTATAAATTTTTTTATTACATAAAGTGGTCAATACCTGGATTTTGAAAAAAAAAGTCATCAACGATGCGTTTCAGACGCGAGTCGAACATTGACCGACCGTGAGTCATCGAGCAAAAAGTCGAAAGTGACTAAAATGACGCTTTTTTGTTTCCCTTTAAAATACAATAGATCTACAATTACTGTAAAAAGTATATTGTTTTTTAAACACCAGCTTAACACTTCTGTTCGTGATTTTGAATGCGTTGAATTTCTGCTTAAAATGAATGAAAATGTATTTTTAGATAGAAATAAGTAATAATTCTATCTAAAAATATATTTTTATTAAGTTAATATATTATTTCAGTTTAATAATTGCCACTATGTATATATTTTTTTCCAATAGTGGTAATGTGTTATTAGATAGCAGAAAATATTACGTAGAAATTAGAAAAACAATCTTTTATTATACAAAGCAAAACAGCGTCTGAATGTGTGTTTGCGGGTTCGAATCATTTCATTAGCTTTGAGTTCCACATTGTCCAGGATATCGGGCGGAAGGTGAGAAAAGCAGAATCCTAACATGATATTTTCTACGATACGATACTGGCCGAAACGTAAAGTTTTATTTTTTATTTTTTTATATTATATATATAATTTTTGAATGCGTTGTCTTAAGTGTCCCATTTCTCTGAGTGTCTAATAAGTAAATTGTGAGCCATAAATGGCTGTGCAACCTGTTTTCATTGTTATTCTCGGGAATACGTGTCGGTGTGGTTGATGTGCTTTGGTGTGAATGAAGATGTCACTGTACTTACTGTATTGTAAAAAATACAAAGATAGATAATTGCCGTTATATAAAACAGATATTCGTTATCTAAATTTAGTGTTTAAACTGAAATATTTACTTAAATTTATATTTCCATTTCTTCGCTCTGGTGTCGAGGTTAAGCGCGGCGTTGAGTTCTGCCACTCAACACGCAATGCCTCCAGACTTCGGCAGAATGTGGGGAACGGAGTGTCTTAACACTAGGTTCCCTCTGCCTACCCTGCTGTGTGCGGGATACAGCGTGATTGTCCTTCCTATTTCTCCAAATTTGTTACTATTATTAATAAATTGTTCTTAAAAAAAATACAAGATATCAATTTGTAGGTTATAGTTTTATTTATATATATATTTTTAGCTTAGCAATGAATCCAGCAAGGTGGGCAGAGGGAACCTAGTGTTAGATATCCACAGTCCTAGTCCTTCCCCGCACTCCGTCGAATTTTCGATATATTGCTTTTTTGAGTGGCGGATGTCAACACCGCGTTTTGTTTTGTTACCAGAGCGAAGCAATGAAAATAATCTATACCTTCGAATGGAAATAGAACCCTTAAAGTCTCCTTTACAGCAACACACTGTACCGCTACGTCACAACGTTCAAACTCTTCAAAATTTTACTATAAAATATATCCATATCATATACGCAAATAACAGTTTTTTTTTCGAGAACACCTTAATTGCTTTTCAATTGAACTCATTCTATTTCTATCCACAGATTACGGAAGCATAAAAAAAATGATAAATATTTATTATTACCCGTTGCATCAGCGCATCTGGCTTCTAAACGAACCTAGCTTCCGCGGCGGACCGCTTTAATCTTTGATTGTTATCATTTAGATACCAGATTTTAGTTTTTACTTGGAATCAGCCTATATACAAATACAGGGTGATAACAATTATTATTATTGTTGATAAGAATATTATTATAATTATTTTCCACAATCCCGTTTCTTTTTGTTCTCGTATACGTCTAATTTTTATCTTAAATTAGCTTTTTATGTTTAGTGGTTATGGCTGTGCGTTGTCTGGCAGTCACTCAGTGAAGGAAGAGTTTTATATAAGACTTCAGAAATTTTGAGAAATCTTCTCTCAATACTTCCCTACTCTTCTTAATCTACGTACATGCCAAATTTCAACTTACTAAGCTCTTTTATACTAAGATAGTGATATTAATTTTTTTATTTTTTTTAAACAGTTTATTAGTGATATTAAATACCACCGCATTACACTATGTATTTTTAATATGTAATGAAACATTATAATTACATCCAAAACGACATGTCTCTAAGTAAACATAAATCAGAAACTATATCGACCCCTAATTTTAAAAACCCCTATTAAAAAAAAATGCGTAAACCCAAACGAAATTATGAAATCAAAAAACATTTAACCTTTCGGAAGGTGTGCTCATATAGATTGGCCGTCCATCACGATGTAACGAAACAAAGGCATCTAGTATAATAATAATACAACTCATCTAAATTCGATTATACGAACAATTGAAGTAATATTTATTGATGCTAATGGATGATGGGGAAGTAGGTTAGTACCTTATTGTCGTGTCTTTATACATATATATTTTTAATTTTAAAATTTATATAGAGGTAATTTAGTGACTGATTGTCCATGTCAATTACGTGTATTGTCCATTTTTTTTATATTAATAATCAAGGATTGTCGTGGTGTGCACAGTATTTGATTGTACTACGTGACTGTTGTGGTTGTGGTTTCGATTCTCACTTGAGGGAAAGAATTATTTTCATGTCCTCGATCGTCTCGAAAATTATGCGGCAAGCAGGGAGCGGTGTTCACTTAACACTAGGCTCCCTCAAAAACCAAAAAAATTAAGACAATTTGCCTCGACACGACGTTATATTTCAAATCGGAAATTTAACATAAATGTTGAGTGTTGTATTCAAAATTGTAAATGATTTGGAATATACCCCAAAAAATCAATATATTAAATATCAATAATTAACAAAACTATATTAAACTTTTATATTTGGGAAAAAAACTTGGGCAGCCTTATGGAACAATGAATATTTAGATTTTAATTGATTGAAAATTGACTGGTATTTCAACGGAATAGGAATCCAATACCATCACGTACAGACCGACACGTCACATATACGCTATGACAATATATAATTCAAATTATATACAGATTTATGCTCGCACGTCAGTACCTAATGAGTCGTTACACGCCAGGCTCCATGAGCATCATTGCGGTTCAATGAACTTTATCAATCGATTTGCTTATTGACTAGTCTCTATAAATTGATACAGTCTTAAATGTAAGTGAAGTTTAAATTACTACTATTTAATCATAAAATCTTATTACTTTTTTTAGATTTACCCTGTATCCAGCACATAGCAGGGCTATATACAGGATGACCGACAACGCAGAGGGGACCTGCGAACCTAGTGTTAAGATACTCCGTTTTCCCGTTCGTTTCCCATTTTCCGACAAATTCTGGAGGTATTTTTTGTTGAGTGGTGAAACTCAACGCCGCGCTTTCCGTCGTTACACGAGCCAAGAAATAAACATTTATAATTTAAAACACAACCGCCGCTCTTACATTCAGACGCTGCTGTAACGCTGCGCCACGGCTGTCCCAAATATCCTTTAACAGACTATATCAGTGATGATATAGAATTCGTATCCACATCACTCTATATCATCCATATTCTATCATCAACACGTTATCTTGTAAGCAGAACCAGTAAAAATACCGTCACTTCAAGTTATTTCCATTAACACCTTAATTGCTGTGAAAGTAAGATAGGACATTCTGGTGTAATTACTTCTAGGGCAGAGACACACTTGTATTCAATATCGTACTGCTTGAAAACTTTGAGGAACGTATTGGAGCTTTTTTTAAATAATAAATAGTCACTGTATAAATATATTTATAGATATATTGTATAAGATCTTAATATTAATTTAAAATAAGCCGCGGCGTTGAGTTACGTCATTTAGCACGCAATGCCTCGCAATTGATGAAAAGTGGAAAAACGTCTTAACACTAGGTTCCTTTTGTCTACCCTTCTATGTATGGAATATATCGTGAAGCTACAAAGGACAATTAGATAGATTAGAGGGTGGCGGTGACCTATATAAAACCTAAAAAAAATCGTCAAATGATTCATTTCTTTAGATTTTTTAAGCTTTATTTCACACTTAGGAAAAATATTGATATATTCTTTAAAAAGGTCAGTCGTGGCGCAGTGGCACGATCGATCGATGTCTGGTGACGACGCAAAGCGCTGCGTTGAGTTCCGGCGGAAAGTGAGGAACGGAGTGTCTTAACACTAGGGTTCCATCTACCTACACCGCTATGTACTGGATACAGCATGAAGCTGTTTTGATAACATTTTGAAAAAGTATGATTAATATCTGGCTAAAATTATAAATATTAATATTTATTACTCCATCAAAGATCATTTTGCCTATTCAAGCCCTTAGATAGTTTAATAGAAAGCTGATACATTTTTGCTAAAATACAAATACTTACATATGTGCGTGCGGACGCTATCACACACTCGTATTATGGTGGATACGAATACGTGGAAAGTGGATGTTTGTCAGATAATTAGCTCTAATTCTTGTATATGAGAGTCATTTAAATACTTTACGTGATTGCAATCTAGGTTTTGACGTGAAAGAAGTTTCATATTCTATTTAAATATAGTATGTACAACTAATATATTTATAGATTTTATTGTAAGGCCCGTATTTATATATTGCTCTCAAGACTGAGGTCTCTGATGAGGATCTTGAGATGTCGTTTATTCATAGATATATAATTTATGAATGAAAACGCCATTTGCAGATCGATCTTAGACTCGAGAACAGTTTTAAATATGGGCATAAGTCATTCTTTACGAAGATATAATATTAAATGAAACATAACGTGGCAGTTGTAGTGCACCAGCATGGTTGCGGATTCTATATTAACTCGGGAAAATGAATTATTATTTTCATTTCCTTCCTCTTGTATGTAAATAGACCAAGCGCGGCGTTAAACTCGCCACTCTACACGCAATGTCTCGAAAATTAGGCGGAAATTGGGGAAAGAAATGTCTTGACACAATGTTTCCTCTGCCTATCGTGTTATATGCAGAAAAAAAAAATATTTCGATCATTAGTTCGTCAACGTACCATAGCGATATTATGAAAATGTATATTTCATTACATCAAGTTGGAATCGAACCCATATTAAGTATCAAGTTTAGAGTCAAACTATGTGCGTGTGCATGTAAAAAAACAAGGTTCCCACCGTGTATACTAAACCAAAAATATATCTAAATTGATTTAAGCTATTACAATCTATACTTTAGCTTTAAGCAAAACGTATTATAAAACGACGTCAGCGATTACCTTCGCCATGATAGATGGACCTGGGCACTGCTGATTGAATATCCTAATGACACCGATGTAAATAGCCTCTACGCTTTCTATTATAGAAATATTATTATAAATTTATAGATGCTATTAAGGTACAGTGCGACAGTATCTGACTGTAAACG
Organism: Heliconius himera; assembly: GCA_021202915.1. Classification (NCBI taxonomy): domain Eukaryota; kingdom Metazoa; phylum Arthropoda; class Insecta; order Lepidoptera; family Nymphalidae; genus Heliconius; species Heliconius himera. The sequence continues at coordinate 2,371,039 of JAJHJA010000046.1, forward strand.
TGATGGTTGTGGGTTCGATTCCGCTCGAAGAATTTAATTGTATTTATTTCTTCATTCTGGTAAGTAAGGCATGGTGTTGAGTACCGCAACTTAACACAATATTACGGAATTGAGTGGAAAGAGGGGAACGGAGTGTTTTAGCACTAGGCACTTTATGCGGGATACAGCTTAAAGCCATAGAAAATAGCAAGCTATAAAAAAATAATAATAAAATTTAAAAGAAACGATCAAACGGAATGTATGACACTCCTTCTCCACTTTCCACCCATTCCCATCCACAGGTCGATGTTAATACATAAAATGTCTGTAATTGGTCACAATTATCCCAATAAAGTTGAAACAATTAAGTGAGTTACTTGAAACATAAAATAAATCAGGAGGCAAGGTGGTCTGGTTTCTCAACAAAAAGCTGCCTATAACTAATAGGTAAAAGAAATTGTCCACAATTTATATGTCACGTCGAACAAGCACGATGTCGACAGGTGTATTTCTTTTTGCAATATAAACTTAAAGGTTTATATTTTCGATATATTAGTTAGCTTATAAATTCAGGCTGAGAAGCCGGTCGTGGCGCAGAGGCACAAAGTGGGACTGTAAAATCGACTGGTTGTGGTTTCGATCCCCACTCGAGGAAGTGAATTATTTATATACATTTATATTTTCATTTCTTTGCTCTGGTGTCAGGGCAAAGCGCGGCGTTGAGTTCCGTTACTCAGCACGCAATGTCTCCAGAATTCAGCAGAATGTGGGGAACGGAGTGTCTTAACACTGGGTTCCCTCTGCCTACCCTGCTGAGTGCGGGATACAGCGTGAAGCTGATTTTTGATTTATTTTTTTAGTTAAAAAATTATAGCTCAACACGCAATGCTTTGAGTCGGAAGTGACATTAGGTTCTCAGCGCGAGAGTAAAGTAGTTTTAAAGTACTTTAAGCTTATATATTATTTTTTACCCGAATGAAAAGCTTCAAATTATGTTCATTTATTGGTTACTAAATATTTATATAATGTCATTAAATTTAATAAGTATCGCTTGTACTATGGTAATTAGACAACTAGCATGCACATTTGTGTATTTTAGAACGCATTCATAAATATATTAATAAAAATTATGAAGAAAGGAATATATAGATAGATTAATTATCTTAGATCATTGAATTTATTAGAATTTTTTAGCAGACATTTAAGAAATTAAATATATAAAATAAAAAACATATTACCTCCATTAATACCCAAATACTGAACCGATTTCGATGAAACTTAAACTTTTCCCGAACCTAGAACGTACCTGATTGAAAAAAAAAAAATATCTCGGCATGATTTTTCGTCGCTTAAAAACTGGTAAAAAAATAGCTAAGTTAACCATAAGATTTAACAACTGATCGATTGATCATTTATCTTTACATTTAATTGGAGGCTACTAAAATCGAGTACAAGTTATAAGAAACATATTATTTAAGTTTCAACGATTTATTTCTAAAATACAACACTAAATCGTCTCGTCCTCATACTATAATAGTAAGAGAAATCGAGCGTACATAAACTAACGTATATCTAAACATATATCTAAAGTATGTAGTACATCATTCATTTAATTATATAGGAAAAAATAAATGGAGCGTTCTCTACATTACGAGCTCGTACAAGGTTAACATAATAGTATCTGAGAAAATATATTTAATTATGTATTATTCTGGCTTTTGTTATATTATTTATTTATTAGGTCAGATGTTGCATGAGACTGTAAGGGTTCAGTGTCTGTAAATATGATGATTTTGACTTCGATTCCAGCTCAGAGAAATTAATTTATTACACTTCCTCGCTGTAATAAGAGGATAAAGTCGACTGTGGACACTCAACATGCTATGTCTTGATAATTGTGTGTTGGTGGTAAGTAATAAATACGGTATCTTAACCGTTCTGCCTACTATACTATGGGGGAGAAAATGTGGAGTTTCTAGAGAAAAAATACAGAATACGAAAACAGTAATTTCAATTTCGATGAAGCCTCTTTTTCACAACTGTCATCTTATATTTTTTTATTTTTGTTGTTGTCGGAACTCAACACCGCATTTTTTTAAATATATATATTTATAACTATACTATAATATCTAATAATAATAGTATGTATACTTTCATAGCAAATATTATACAAAATTTATGATTGTTGTCAATATTATTGAATTTTGAAACGAAACGGTATTGTCGATTGCTATATTAAGCCTTACAACGTAATAAAAGTAATAACGAAAGATTTATGTCTATTTTATAACGTTCCATGAAATATAATACTGGCGAATTTTAATACGATATAATAAAACAATACTAACAAAACAAAATGGAGAACGGAGTGTCTGAATATTAGGTGCATTATAGGTCTTTAGAATCTCTTTAAATAAAATTTCTTTTCTTGTATTTATTATTAGTATATGTTTACCAGTCGTAGCCCACAACTTTGTTGAACTTTAATAAGTAAAATGGAAAAATGAAAAATCCCTTTTTTCCCGTTACCCTAGAAATTTCGAGAAGTTCTTTTTTTCTTTTCTTTTGTCTGTGTGTTGTCCCAATCATTCACACACGGAAAATACATATATAAATTAAAGAAAAAAAAACCTAATTAAAATTAAAAAGAACACATACGTATAATTAGAACGGAAAAGAACCATCCCGATCAAGATTTAAATCGAATCGTAAATCCATCGCTCCAGAACGTTAGACGATAGTAATCGTCGAAGGTATCTAATTGGCACCGAGATTGGCGATGGCCACCACCTGGTGATAGATACACTTGTTAGAGAACGCGCTATAACTAGCTGGACTCGAGTGAGGACAGTTCATACATTGTTTGTTAGTAATGTGAAAAGGAAATTGTTAGAACTTATATACTATTTTTAATTAATTATTTTAGATTAGTTTATTATAGAGTTATCGAAGTACAGGCAATTATGGAAGTGTTAATATTCGATTCATTTGAATAATAAAAAATGGCTAATTAAAAACTTCGGAGAAAATAGCAATAAATGAAAATTTATCAATAATGTTTTGTTATGAAAATGTATCTAAGCTTAAAATAGTATTGATTGGAACATAAGTTGGAAAACTTTTTTATTTATGAATTAACTAGCGGACCCGCGCGGCTTCGCCCGCTTTAACTATACGAATATACATAAATTATTTTCAGTTTTAAATAAGATTAGTAAGAACATTTAAGCGTAAATAATCAAGTAAGGAAAATTACATTCTTAATATTAGAAATATCTAAGTAATTAAAATGAAAAAATGAAAAAACAATTAAAGGAAATTCTTAATATTATAAAAAATTCCAGAATAAAACAAATTTAACCAAATCAATAAATTTAGAATAATCTAACTAATCTACTCAATGGGAACGGAACGTCTAATATTAGATCACCAGGTTCTCTCTGCCTACTCTACAACGTGCAGGATATAACGTGAAAAGAAAATAACAAAACTTTCATAGATTATAATAAATTCAGGAATAGAACTGCCTCTTATATTCATATTTCCAGAACATTCATCAAGAGGTCGGTCGTGGCGCAGCGGCACGAGGTGTGACTGCAAAACCGACTGGTTGTGGGTTCGATCCCCACTCGAGGAGATGAAATATTTACTTAAATTTATATTTCCATTTCTTCGCTCTGGTGTCGAGGTTAAGCGCGGCGTTGAGTTCTGCCCACTCAACACGCAATGCCTCCAGAATCCGGCAGAAAGTGGGGAACGGAGTGTCTTAACATAAGGTTACCCTGCTGTGTGCGGCATACAGCGTGAAGCTAATTTAATTTTTTTTTTATTTTATTCATCAAGAGGCAACAAGTTTTATTCATTTTTATGTAATTTCACAACGATTTCACATTCACCATAAAGAAAATAATACATACGTATTGAAACATTCAATTAAGTCGAGTTAAATACTGAAATTTACTTTGGATCGCTTTTACTTAATAAAGCAACAGTAATAAGAGATTAAGAGATGCGATTGCAGTAATTTATGATTTTTTAAATTTTTTTCGAAATTCTTGGTGTAGAATTATAAACACGAAATGACAACGACATTGTAGCGTATATTGTTAAATTTTTGCGATACAGTCAGAAGAAACAATGAAAAAGAAGTTTTTTTTTGTAAATAGAATAGGGAATATACTTTTATAGTATTTGCTAACATCAAAAAATGGATGCATGAAATTGTTTCTCAGCTTTAAAAAAAATTAGAGCTAAGACACTCCTTTTTCCTATTCCCGCACGAAATAAGGAAACTGTGTGTCAATGTGACGAATGTCAATGTCACGCCTTGTGTTACCAGAGCGGGGAAATGGGGATCTGAAGTGTCTTAATGGGAACGGAGTATCATAAAATTAGGTTTCCAGGATACTTACCCTTCTATGAGGTATACAGTGTGACGGAAAAGAAATAATAATAAATATACTTAGCGAAAATCGGACAATCGTGCTTAGAGTCAGATGCTGTTTTCTAAGCAACCACAAAGATAAAACAAAAGAAATATGTACTAAAAACAGCATCTATAAAATGTTATATACAACCTTATAAATATTTAGCTGTTGATAAAATACTATCAAATGATAATTATTAATCGAATTAGGCCAGCAGTACCATCCTACAAGTGGGTTGATGATATCGCGAGTGACATTCCTGCGTCTAGACTAGACTTAAACTTATCTCAAGCAGTTATGTCCTGTATAGAGGCCATGGTAGCACAGTAGAAAAGCCTAAACGCGACGGTTGTAGGTTTGATAGCCATTTAAAATACACACACACTCACTATTACATATATTAGATAAAAATAATATTGTAGTCAATGTCTTAAGTCTCTGTTGTAATCTTTTGAAAGAGTACTTTTGAACGCTTAATTACTTTATGCTGGATTCCTACAGGAATTAAAATGAATAGGTATACATAGATGTTTTCAGAAAGTAAAACATATTATATAAAATAAAGTTTTAACACCCAATTCACATTAGCTGACAATCTGTACTTTTATATTTTATATTTCTACTAATATTATGTCTCAGTCGGAGTGTCTTAACTAGGTTCCCTCTGCCTTCCCTGCTGTGTGCGTAATACAGCGTGATTAAAAAAAAAGAAACTAAAATTATAAATTGGTTATGTTGAACATACCTATCGTAAGAACTACTGGTCTTGGTGGTAATCAAAAGAAATCCGGTCAGAGGTTTATTGTGTCATACAAAACTCTTAGTGACTTAACCACGCGCGCGAAGTCGAAGGTGAAAACTAGTATAACATGAGGTCATAATATTGGTTATAATACAAACAAGTATTGATTCAGATGACCGTATTGCCAATATCGATATTAAATTACATTGTAAAGGCAATATGGAATCGACTATAAACTTAAAACCTCTTAGGCTGACGCCATTTAGGCGCAATTAGTACGTTTTTTAACGGTAGTTGCAAATACAATTCTCATAGTTTAGATAATTTTTTTTTTTAAATTTCCATGTTTAGTTTTTCCAATCGCATGCATGCATGTATGCATACTTAAAAGTGTTATGTAAAAGTAGCTTAAATAATTACTTTTATAACAGCTTTTACACTTTTATACGTAGGTATAACAGGATAACTAGAGGTAATGAAGTGACAAGACACTCTGCTATCCGCTTTTCTGCCAGAATTCAAGGCAATGCATATTGAGTGATGGAACATAACGCTGTGCTTTGTCTTTAGTAGTAAGGGCAAATGATAATTATTTCGCTTGAGCATCGAATTCACAACCACGCGTTTACTTACACTTTATTTAGACTCCATACCAACATGCCGCGATCGCCACCAAAAAACATACATACCCAATTAAAAAACTTAATCCGTTATTTAAATTTCATCCAAATTAAACTTCACAATATTTTTACAAATGTCCGAATCGAATGTAAATAGCAATAAAATTTATGTTTAAGCCGAAATTTCTTAAGATGTAAACCACCAATATTTTCGTTTCATTAATATTATTAATAATTGTAATTAATAAACGATTTATTTTAATTGAAGTTGTATGTACGTATTGGTTGTGGCGTAATCTCTCGAAAGTATTGAAAGCTGCAGTGTAAGTGGAGTAGGGCTTGAGCTTTACAATGTTGTAATATGAGAGACTGTTGGTCTAGTGACAGGTTAAATGGTTGTGTTTTTTTGCTGTTTTTTTTATATTTTTGAAATGTATTCCATAGTAAGTATATAATTTTTAGAAAACGTATAAAAATTGAGTCTAAATGAATCTAACTTCGACATTCTCCAAGTTCCCTAAGGGGGCTTCCCGCTGCATAAAAATTTTTAAAATACGTTTTCTAGAAAATATATATTTTTTAATGCGTATACAAATATATGCAAATAGCAGCGTAGGCAAAGAGAACTTACTGCTAAGACACTCTTTTTCTCAGTTTCCACCGAAAAAATATATTTCCTATAATTATATCATTTTCATTCTGATTATAACTATGACGATAATGGGTTCAATCCTCATTTGGGGGAAATATCATATTTAGGCTAAATTTTTAGGTTAAATAATATTTTAGTTTATATTAGTTTCGACCAACATCTTTGGTAGGTACAAATAAAAAAATATAATTTATATTTTTCTAACTTTCAACTAAAGTAAATTGCATCCGGAAATTGCATAAATATCTAAAGCATGAATATATATATATCTACTTGCAGCGGATGTTCCACATAAAAAAACACAAATATTTCCGAAGTTAGTCGACTTAACTGGATATACTGTTAGACTATTATTACTTTAGAAAATATTTCTCGATTTTATATAAAAAAAGACTTTAGTGATTCATCACTTATATTTTATACCTATGTAAGGTAATTTTAATGTTATATTATAATAAGGAATTTAAATCCATAATTTCAGTTAAATATGCGAGTCAAATAGAAATATGATATAGTACTACTCTACGCGTCGTTAATAAAAAATGAATAGATGTCACTTTCATATAAGATGAAAGAAATTGAGAAATTAAGAGATGAAAGAACAGAAGCATCGGCTACATTTCTTTTGTTTTTTAATAACTCGATCAATCTTTATAGGTGTCCGAAATCCTGTATTTTAAAGTGTCGATTTCTAGCATAGTGCTAAGACGTAGTTTTGAGTAAAATTCGGTAACACATTCAAATACATATTATTTGTAAACATATAAACTATATACTATATACGCTATTTATGACATTATATTTTCTATTTTTTAACTTACTTTTGTGATATTTTGAAATGGTTATCGGAGCTCAACTAAAAAATATTTTAAGAAAAAATATTTTTTAGTTGAGCTCCGATCCTCTCCGCTCCGAAAAAAAATTATATTTTAAGAATTTAGATATTAGATAAATATTATATTGAGAAATTAGAAAGTAGCGTGACCGATAAATGCACATCATTAATTTAGTTAACGACGTTAACACGTCGATGGTTAACTTGTCACGTGTGAGATTTATACGAAACAACTGACAAGAGTGCTACCGAATACATTTGCTTAATCGATAAAAGATGCTATTTTTATATATTAACTTAATCTTGTCTATAAATAAACTTAAAAGTGTTTTGAAAATAATTTTGTCTGTGGTTTACGATGATTGTTAACTTAAATAGAGAGAGAGAGATTAGACAACCTTTTAGTTATTATATTTACCTCTAAGTAGTAACTAGTAGTATATGGAATGTTACACACATTTTCGTTCCTTTTGATTTTCTACGTTTAAACTTCATATTTCAAAATATATATAAAAAAGCATTTAAAAAAATATATATAAAAAAATATACATTATTTCAATACAAAAGTTTTGAAACGAATTAATTATAGTTTATGTTACAAGCACAAGCGGCTGACTGTAAAGGTAACAGGTTGTTGGTTCGATTCTCAATCGAGGCAATAAGTATTTTCATTTCCTCGCCCTGGTAACGAGTCAAAGCTAGGCATTGAGTTCCGCCAATCAACACACAATGTCTCCAAAATTTGGCGGAAAGTAGACTTAACAATGGGTTCCCAAATTCTCGGTGCCTACTATGCGTGATTCAGCTTGAATATAAAAAAAATTGCTTTCGATTTGCCATCTCTTTACTGAAATTCTGTCATTAGTGACATATCTCAACGCTCTTTTTGGTCTTCTAAGCTGTCAAAATATTTAGAACTACAAACCTTACAACATTACGTTTCTTCTCCTTGCTACATGGGAAACACATCATGAAACTATAAAATAATAAGCCTTACCAACACAACATCTTACATATGATCTCTAATAGATTAGATTGTGTTTAAACCATTGCTGCGCTATTTCAAGTGGGATGGAGAAGCAATTTAAATACCAACGTAGGTATTAAGTTTTTATTTATACTAGCAAAAGAAACCATAAATATGTTACATGCTATAAATGAAAAATAAATAAATAAACCCCCGAATAAGATTTGAACCCACAATCTTTGTGTTCAGTCAAAACTTTAATGTGCCAATGTAGTAAGCAAATAACCTATTATTAATCAACTGACGTCAGCCCTACTTTTTTAGCAAAACAACATTTTTTGAATAAATTATGTGCTTTATTTTAGAATCGATTTAAAATCGTTATAAATCAATAACTAACGGGTTATTCGTGATTCTTACGTGGGATGAAGATTATATTGATTTACATAATGAATCCTCTATTGATTATAAATTGTGATATCTGATGTGGTCAGTGGTCTTAGCTAGATGAAATGAATGTAAGTTTTACAATATTATTATTAAAAACAAAAAAATATGACAATTTATAAATTAAATAATAATTATTAACAAAATGTCGCTAACTTGAGACCATCGTGGGTGGAGCAGGGGCACAAATGTGCGACTGTAAACGAAACATTTTGTGAGTTCGATTCCCACTCGAGGAAATGAAATATATTTCTTTTTATTTTACTCGCTCTGGTAACTAGGAACAGCGCGGCGTTGAGGTCCACCATTCAAAACGCAACATTTAAAAAAATATCTATAAGAGAGGAAGTGAAGTGTGGGATAGTGTGAAGCTAAAAAAAACATATTACTGACCTTGATTCCAAGCAGATGTAATATTTTCGTGATAGAAATACTCGTTCTCCTCTTCATCCGACCACAGAACACCTTCAATGCTGGACGTAATTCCATTTCCTTCTGGACCATCCACAATAGATCTTCTAGAAAGCTGATCATAACTTGGCGGCCTTGATAAAGAACATGTAGATATATCAGCGAGAGAAGACCGAAAATTTTTTACACTTCTACTATCTATAGGCCTGTAGTATCTTAAGGACCGGGTGTCTTCGGACTTTATGGATCTTAGTGATCGGCAGTCGTAATTTGGTCCATCATTTGTGATATCCCCTAAAGATACTTTGAAATTATTAGATGAAATATCGCCTAATGGTACTTCACACGAACGTCTTTTCATGCTGGTCTTTTGGGGGGTTTCCCCTGTGGCCTGCATGTGTCGACTGACCCCTGCGCTGTGCAGGAATTCGTTAGAATTATACATTTTACTAAATTATTCTATAGGAACTCTTTTTTGACTACATGTGTATGGAATTACTCGTTCGTTCGTTATCTGAAACAAAAGAGACGATATTACAATTTTTGATAGTACGCTTAAAATCATCGTTATTTTTTTTACAGCTTTTCATACTCTTCCGCCTATGCATACCCTGCTAGGATAGAGGAACCTCCAATCCAATCTGCAGGATAGAGGGAATGCTGTTGGGTGGCAGAATTCCACAATGGGTTTTCTCTTGCTGTCAGAGCAACATAATGTAAATAATTAATTCTCACAAGTGTGAATAAAGCTCATACCAGTTGCGTTTACAGTCAGAAATATTTATAATATACATATAATATTTATTAAATTTATTAATATTCCATTATTTTTATTCAGTTTCACGTTCTATCCCGTATGTAGCAAGATATGCAGAGAGAGAGAGAGTTTGGATATTACGCTACCCACTTTCAATTGAATTCTACTGGCGTTGTGTATTGAGTGGCGGTACTCAGCGCCGCGCTTTGCCTAGCGAAAAAACCAGTGCGAAAAAATGAAAATATTTCATTTCCTCGAATCGTCTGTCTTCTATTTATTAATAAATTATTTTATAAATGTAAATATTTTGACTAAAGCAATTTAAAATAAAACATAGTGTCATCTAGTGGACTAAAGTAACATTACATTGAAACGTCAGCAGTTAATGTTAAGATATTCTTGTGTGTTCGTAGTTTCAGAAAAGTAATGTAGATGGTGCTAATAAAAAAGTCAAAATAAATAGTATTTATAAAATAATTAGAATATGATGTATCAAAGAAAGCATAATTTATGTTTTATATTACGTGATGTCGTTGTGGCGCAACGGCGCAAGCGTATGACTGTAAATGCAACGGTTGTGAGTTCGGTTCCCTCTTGGAGAATTAATTATAAGTATTCCCTCGAGTTATAAGAATTGAACCTATAATCAACGCTTTTATAGTCACACAGTGTGCCACGACCGCCCTTGGATTTGTTCGTAATATTTACTATACTTTAAAATTAATGGTGAATTTTAAGTAAGTAATTTTGAGATTTCCTTTTAGTTCTGGAATTCGCTGGAAAATAGGGAACTGAGTGTCTTAACACTAGGTTTTCTCTGCCTACCCTACTATATAAGAAATACAGAGTGAAGATAAAACAAACAAAGACAAAAACAAAATATTTCGAATATAATACATGAAAATAATTTCTATCTAGAGGAAATTAAAAAGGAAATGGGTATAGCTTCTATCCCTTTGTATGGTTTATTAGGTTAGGATCTTCAGCCAGGATATGAAATAGCCGCAGGCAATTAACTTATTTTACTTTGTTTTGTTTCCTCTGAATCTCTGTAGGTCGCATATTGCTTAGTTGTTATGTATGTATTTATTAAATGTTTGAATAAATAATATATCGAATCGAATTTACATAATTCTTTTCTCCGCTCTTCGATAAATTGTAAAGGCATTGCGTATTAAGTGATGGAAGTCAAGCTTAGCCTTGTTACCAGTGCGAGGAAATGATAATATCGTTTCCTCGAGCGGGAATCGAACCCACAGCCGGTCGTGTTTACACTTGTACACTTGTGCCTCTGCGCCACGACTGGCTTCACATGTAGATTATAAGTGACAATCGAAAAGTTTTCAAAAAATACAGATGAGTGAATATTACTTTAATTTTTTTTTTTGCGCCGCAGTGTATCCCGAATATGGTAGAATAAAAAAAGGGAGAATTAGACACTACGGTCCGTTCCGTCCACTACTCGACCGATTTCGTGTTGAATGGCAAAACTCTATGTTGCGTTTTGTCTTGTCATTTTTTTTTTCAGATTAAAATTGTATCCCACATTTAGCAGGGTAGGTCCCCTTTACCTCTATGCAATGCCTCAGAATTCATCGGGAAGTGGTGAGCGTAGTCTATACACTAGGCTTCCTCAGTCTAGTGTTGTGACGCTTCGCTCCTCACTTGCCTCTAAATTCTGAGCTATTCTATTCTAAAAATAAACATAGGTTACGTAGCTTAAGAAAGCTTAAGAGGGTAACGAAGTCTCTTAGCACTACGTAGCGTACAAGTGTTTTTTTTAAATTAGTTGGATTGCTGTAGCCCTATAAGAATTATGAAGGTCTTATATGAAATTCTAATATCTTGATTGTTTCTTTGATGAAATAAAGTATTATTAATAAAAATACTGTTATTTTAATGAAAAATATGATGCTAAAACTTAAGGTATAAAAAAAGTTCGTAATACATACCTTGCGCTTAATATTCCAAGAATCTCTTTTATACCAATTGAATGTAAGATAACAATGATGCCTTAGAAAATTTATAGAACGGAAAAAGTTATATTCAAATTATATAATATTTATTTTGTATAAGAAAATGATGTAAGCTTTTGAAAAAAGCTGATAATTTTTTTGAGGCCAGTCGTGACTGTAAACGCGACTGGTTGTGAGCTCGATTTCCAATAGAGAAAAAGAAATATTTGATATTTTTGTTATCTCGCTCTGGTAACGAGGCAAAGCGCGACGTTGGGTTCCGCATTCAACACGCAATGCTTTCAGAATTTGGTGGAAAGCGTTAAATGGTATTAATTGGAACGAAGTGGCTTAACACTATTTTCTGAGGTTCCCTTTGTGTACCCTACAAAAAAATCAAAGAACATCAATATATAAATCACTTAAAGCTTCATTATATTTTTTTTCATCAGCTTCACGCTGGGCATCAGGGTAGGTAGAGGGAGTGTCTTAATACTGGGTAGTATTAAGACACTCCGTTCCCCACTTTCTGCAGAATTCTGGAGGAATTGTGTGTTGAGTGATAGAACTCAACGCCGCGCTTTGCCACGACACCAGAGCGAAGAAATGGAAATATAAATTTAAGTAAATATTTCACCTCCTCGAGTGGGGATCGAACCCACAACCAGTCAGTTTTACAGTCACACTTTGTGCCGCTGTGCCACGACTGGCCTCTTATATCTAAATGTTTAATTCAATTTTCTTAAGTATAATTCAAAACTTAATAATTCAAAGGGAAGCCTGAAGTGGAATAATCTGTACACGTGTATGAGCTTAGTTACGTTGATACTTACAAAGTGAGATGCTGACTGATTTAGGCAAACAGATTAAGTATCAAAGTTAAGAGATGTAAAGTGTGCGTGCGTAATCTGATATTGTATTCAATGAAAATTTTGCTGCTGTGGTATAGTCGATTCTAAGAGATGGTTTTCGGTTCAATTTTCATTTCTTAAAGTTTTTTTTAAGTGATAAAATCGGTGAACGCTGGCTTCACGCACGAAAAAGCATGACTTATTGTCACGTTCCGTCTGAGCAAGAGTGAGAGCGCGGAACAAACGCGCGGAGAAGAACGATCGGCCTTTCAGCGTTCATCGGCGTTTCATTTGAGATGCATCTACCTTTTTTTATGGAAAAGACAAGGCACAAACGAGCGTTCGGGTCACCTGATGGTAAGTGACTACCGCCGCCCACGACCCCGTGCAACACCAGAGGAGCTACAGGTGCGTTGCCGGCTTTTAAGGTAGGTTGGGCGCTGGAGCCCGACATTACCTGATGCGAAACGCAGTGGCATAAAGTTACTACTTCACGCCGGTTTTAAATGCCGGGGGTGGTAGTGATCTGGTCGAGTCTGATCATGCGTGTTGCCATTGCTTGTGACGTGACTCTACCATACGTACAGATCTCATCACTATCTATTCATTGTGCTAAGAAACTTCTTTATACTAATTTTTTTATACAAGTATTCAGTGATAATGATTATAAAATCTCTATAAAATCTCTATATATGATAAGATAGTAAAAATATTTTGTCTGTACATTTAGTAATTTTGACTGAAATGGATAGAGGGACACTTAAAAAGAATAATAGAAAGCAAAAAGATTTTTTTTTAATTTCTTGTCTGTCTGTCTGTCTGTCGACATATTTTTGTCCGCATTTTTCTCTGAAAGTACTGAACCGATTTACTTGAAAACTTCACCAAGTGCTTTGTTTTAACTCAACTTGAGTACTAAAGTTTAGTTCATCAAAATCGGTTCATTAAAAAAAAAGTTATCGTCATTTGAATGAATTCAAGGCATTACTTTGCCTGCGAATATTATATAGCAATCGCGCTGGTATGACCCTGGCTAAAGAATGACATTCGAAACGTCTGGTTTATATGATTGTTGATAAAAATATATATTTTTGAAGCACTATTATATAATATTTTATACAATAAAGTAAGCAAGTTGAATTGTTAGTGGAGATTACCTTTATAAATCATAACAGTTAAGTTTAAGTCGTAATTAATTCAACCGGCCGGTCGTGGCGCGGCGGCACGAGGTGTGACTGCAAAACCGACTGGTTGTGGGTTCGATCCCCACTCGAGGAGATGAAATATTTACTTAAATTTATATTTCCATTTCTTCGCTCTGGTGTCGAGGTTAAGCGCGGCGTTGAGTTCTGCCACTCAACACGCAATGCCTCCAGAATTCGGCAGAAAGTGGGGAACGGAGTGTCTTAACACTAGGTTCCCTCTGCCTACCCTTCTATGGGCGGGATACAGCGTGAAGCTAATTTTAATTTATTTTAATTCAACACAGAGATCGATCTTGAAAGAAATATCAAGTAAATACAAAGATATTTTGGTATGTTCGTTCATATAATATATGTAACTAATTTAAAAACTGTACAGGAGTTAATATGCAATTAATACAGTTATTTTACAAAGAATATTATGAATCCTACAACCTAAATTAAATTATTCACTGACATCAGCACATTTAACAGAGTTTTAGAATTATGATGAGACGTACATTATATAGGTAAAAAGAACATAAAGTTACAAAAATATATACGTGTAATACATAATTAGCTATATGTATATTTTATAAATATCAAATATCAACAATGGTCGTATTTTTTTATTTAAAACAATCAAAAATTCTTTGACGATAATGTCGTAAAAAAAATCATATTAGAAGTCATTATAGTTGTCAATCGATTGTGCTTATTAAATCAGTAATCATGTATTTTAAGCGGGCGAAGCCGTGGGCGAGCCGCTAATATATAATAAAATCTTTTATTAGCCCAATACAAAGTTCAAAGCCAACAATACAAAACAATGGAAAACTCAACTCATATAAGTCACTACTGTGACATTTTAACTTCGGCCATTCTGCAAGTGACCGCTCGCTGTTCAAATTGCTTGCAGTAATTTGCAAAGTTGCATAATTACCGCAATTGTCGAGCGAAAGAGTAGTATTTAGACCGAATGGACTTAGGATCATATTAGTTGGTGGTTTAGTTGGGATAGAGCAACTAACAATGTTTATATTAGAACTATTTGTGGACCACAGTTCCGTTTGGGTGAACAAAATGAACCTAATGGGAGCGGAATATCTTAACATTAAGGTTACTAAGTTTCCTATGCCTACTTTTGTGTGGGATACTGTGTAAAGAAAAAAAAAGGAACTTAAAATTTAGTTTTTTCTAGTTTTTGTAGGAATTTGACTACACTCGACAAGGCATTTAGGTTATATTACAAATTTCAGCGTAGTGTGTAGTATGCTACGTAGGAGCACTTGGTCTGCTGCTCATACAGTAAAAGTTAAGTTTCTTTATTATATAGGAACCTAGTGTTAAGACACTCCGTTTCTATTAGACACTTCCTTTTTCCACTTTCTGATATTTCCCGAGGCATTGCGCGTTAAGTGGTAGAACGATCATCATGATCATACAGCAAAAATAGAGGCCTGTATATATAAATATCAAATATTATTTTCTTTCATCTTTCACGCATAAATTTAATTTTTTCATACATTAAACCTACAGACTACAGTAAACACGTTGCGTCAAATAAAATATATATTTTGTACAAATCGTGAATATCAATGTCAAAAGTGCCACATACAAAATGTTCGAGTGAATTTGTCCAGCGGACGGAGTTTGGGAACTAATTCTGGCCACAATTTAAACTGAAACTCCCGGGGAATACCCTTGATAATTGTCGCTTGCATTCGCTGTGAAATTTTTATATTTTCACTACATTTTTGGTTGGGCTTGAATTTGAAGCTACAATATAATCTATAAATATTTATGTGATCATATTGTGATAGCAGATTTACGTGTAGATTTCTCTGTGCAAAAGTTATTTTTACATTTTTTCATTTTTAATCTGTGGAATTGTAGTTTCTGTGTACTCGTATATAAAATGAACATGAGTTTTCATTTGTCGAGATGACATTTTAACATAATTAGAAAAGAAAAGAATCTAAATTGATTGATTGAATTTGAGAATGTGGTCAGTCGTAGCGCAGGAGCACAAGCTTGCGATAGTAAGCGTGTCAATGGTTGTGGGTTCGATTTCCAGTTGAGGGAATGATATATTTAATATTTTCATTTCTTCGCCCCAGCAACGATGCAGATCAAGATGACGAGTTCCGCTTTTAAACATACAAAACATTACAATGGATATGACTATAAATTTATAATCATTATCTTGACAAAACATATCTATGATGATTTAGATAAAGTGCATTATATGTACTTTATCTACTTTTTACACGGGACATCGCACCGAGTGTAAATATGAGGATTGTGCGTTCAATTCCCTCTTGAATGAATAAATTATTTTCATTTCCTCGCTATAGTAACAAGACAAAGCTTGAAGTTGAGTGATACATGCATTAATTTCATTAACTTCACCGCATTTATACAAATACAGCGTAAAACTAAGAAAAGCAATTTATTCCAACAAGTACTACACAATAGTATATTCACTTGAAAAATATACAGAAAAAAGACAAAAAAGCTATTTAAAAAAACTATGAAAGCTCATAACGGAAACAAAGCTGTGCAGAAAGCTTCGCGAACATTGTTTAATCTGACAATCGTGGTAATTAGCCGGCTTAGTAATTACAACAACTTAAATAGCGGTCAGTTACAGCTACGTAGTTCAGAATGGCTTTAAGTTTTGTTGATACAGTGTGTCCACAATGTAAATGTATGGGAAAATACTATTGTATTGGATCTTTTACTTACTTACTTACTATATTAATATTTACGTTTACGTTAATGGACCCTATAATCATAATCAAAGTAAGATCAGGTGCATATTATGTGTGATCATATGTATTAATGTAAATTTATGATCACAGGTTCTAAGAGTTTATAGAATATAGAAACCATAACAAATTAATTTGGTCTCATTTTAGAAAGAAGGGGATTCTTTCGAAAGAAAGTGAAATTTTAACAGAACAACCAGACATTTTGCAGCGGTGGGCGGAATTTTATAAGATGTATGAATGTGCTGACGCCTCAGTCTCAAGTAGCGGTGAAACGATAAGTCTTGATATAGCTGATGGCGAAATCAGTATAAAAGAAGTTGCGAGTGTAATACGAAGTCTGAAATATGGTAAAGCAGTAGCAGATGGGGTTATTGCCGATATGATCAAATATGGGGGGCACGCGTCTTGAACTTATTCTAGTTTTTGTGGAATTTATGCTGGAAATCAGGGAAGGGCCCAGACGATTGAATGGGTGCAGTTGTCGTGCCTTTGAATAAAGCAAAGGTTTACAGATAAACTGTGCAAGATAGCCTTTATCAGTTTGATTAACTTGGGTAGTAAAGTTTATGTTAAAATATTAGCAAGAAGAATGCAAGAGAGATCTGAAAGGCTGTTGTGTGAGACCCAAGGAGGCTTTAGACCTGGAAGAGAGTGTATGGATCAGATCTTTTCCCTCCGCATGATCACTGAAAAAAATCTTGGCCAAACCATTTAACATTTCCGAGTTTTCGAGGCACAGTAGATGTACTAAATATTATAGATATTGAGCGTGGATAATGTAATGTAACCAACACTAAGTTATATGTGCTTTAATTTGTCTGTTGTCTTTGTTATCTGCTGCGAGTTTCAATGATAACAGTTGATAAATAGAAATAGCACATCAAGATTCATAAGGTCCAAGCAAGCAAAGTTACAGAGGACAAAATAAGTCGCTAATAATATAAAAAAACGACGACACAATGTTCTATTGTAATATTTTATAATTTTATAATAATTTTATTCAACTAGCACTCACAGGCAATAAAATGTACAACCGTTCTAGAGAACAGTGTCTTTAATGACTATGGAGTTTCAATATCTAAGATGCAATAGCTAACAAAGTCTTTGAGACTTTAAAATTCTTTCTAGAATAATCTAAAAGCTTCTTTGTTGGCAAATGGAAAGTTTATTTTAAGTTTAATGAATAGAAACTATAATGTAGATAAGCCAAGACAAAATGAATTCTGGAACTGATAGAAACTTCTGTGAATTTAAATTATAGTAAGTATGGACTTGGCTTAGAAATTCATGTAATTGAAATTTTTGAAACATTTCTACCCTTTTTTTTTACATAAGTAGTGTCTTACATTTTAGTTCGTAATTTCGATATAAAGTAAATGTAGCAGTTAAATCTACCTAACATATGCGGTTAGAAAATGAAAATGCCTAGCAAAAATCATAAATCCGTTTTTCTTACTTAGTTTTTTTTGCTAATTGTAGTTATGTGTACAAATTTTATATGGTAATTTTTTTAATAAATTAAAAAAATGACTTCTTTGAAATTTAAGCAAAATTACATTGATTTAAGCTACAAAACATTAAATATCGTGTGAAAAGTGATATAACGTTATTGTTTTATATTTAGATTATGTAATTCGATTTCAGTAATTAAGAGATTAAAATTAGTCAGGTTTTACTATTTTACAATCCTACTTATCCATAATAGTGTCTAGTATATACCAGGGTAGGCAGAGGGAACCTAGTGTTGAACAAACTGTTTCCCACTTTCCGCCTAATTTGCGGAATTGAATGAAAAACATTATGCGGAAAGGTGTCTTAACACTCCATTTTCTAAATTTCTTAAAAATCTTTTTCGGCTTTGAAACCAATTCGAAAGCGCGGCGGTTTTCACTATTAAAATTAGAAAAAAAAAGAAAACCTATACCTAACTATAACCAGACTTAGTAATAAAATATATAATACATGTAAAACAATATATGTAGATATATTTAAAAACAAAATAACAAAACAAAATAGTAACAAAATTTATATGTTTATCCACCTTTTGTTCCATTTTTACGTGGAAACTCTAAAATTCGTTTGTATAGGACTGATTGTGCCGCGCTGCAATGATCAAAGCGGGTGTACGGCGCGGCGTGCGGGTCAGGACGACGTCAAAGCTACGGACACTAATTACGACGCTTATGTTGGCTCGGGCCC
Source organism: Heliconius himera (assembly GCA_021202915.1). Taxonomy (NCBI): domain Eukaryota; kingdom Metazoa; phylum Arthropoda; class Insecta; order Lepidoptera; family Nymphalidae; genus Heliconius; species Heliconius himera. Next base: position 2,389,836 of record JAJHJA010000046.1, read on the forward strand.
CTGAATTTGAGCATATTACATTCATGATTATATGTTATATATAAAATATATCATTTTTTTCCAGGGGCCAGTTGTGGCGCAAGGGCAAAGTGTGACTGTAAAATCGACTAGTTGTAGGTTCGATCCCCACTCGAGGAGATGAAATATTTACTTAAATTTATATTTCCATTTCTTCGCTCTGGTGTCGAGGTTAAGCGCGGCGTTGAGTTCTGCCACTCAACACGCAATGCCTCCAGAAATCGGCAGAAAGTGGGGAACTGATTTAATTATTTTTTTGAATTAAGATTCTAAATATGACATCTAGAATTGCATAAATATTTGATTAACATTTCAAAATAATATAAAATTGAATATATTTTAAGCTGTAATAACTGATGTTAAAAGGTAATTTGTAAAAACACCTCAGGTAGGAATAGAGTTGGAATTAGAAATACCTAATAAATTAAATACAAGCGAACCAAATAATGAAGTACGCTTCGAAAACTTTTGGGCCAACGCCTTGACTTATTGTCGAACATAAATAACACCAACTTTTGACGATAAATTCTACTGACTTGTGATTTAAATAACTTGGAAGAGACAAATTTTGTAAATATATATATTGTTCCATATATCTATCCAATCTCTAGATTGGATAGATATATGGAACAATCTAAGATTGACGTTGGAGATAGATTATTAATATTGGGCGTAAGATATCTCTTACTGCGTCATCTGCGCTGTGCGAAGTTATTAGAAAAAATATGTGAAGTAATATAACACTTTCCTCATATTAAACATATAGTCAATACCTCCCAATTTTAACTCAACTTCTACATACCTAATAATAAATGAAAAGAATTGTTGTTTGCGCAGTGTTGAGTTACAAATAAACACACAATGTTTCTATAAGTAAATGGGAGTCTAAACACTAGGTTCCCCTTGCCTACCCTGCTATATGCGGGATAAAGGTGAAGCTAAAAAAATAAAATATCGTAAACAATAATTAATAAAAATAAGTATATGCTTACTAACTAACACATCGACAGCGTTTTTTATAATCCAAAAAATACCATTCATCACAACCAACAAGTAAAAATCGTAAAAAAATTTTTTTCTTTAATTTTTAATCAAAGAAAAGCTTAATATAGTAGAATGGCAGTTGTAATATTTTTTTTTCTTGCTTCAATAATAATTTCAAAATTATTTTTATACTATAATATAATCACTGGACATGTCCAGTACCATTCTAGATCATTGACATTGTTGTGTACAGCAAACAGTCGACAAAGCCGAAGTGTGAACGTGGAGGCACGAATTAAACTTTTCAAAGTATTATAAAATGAGTGAGGATTAGAGACCGTAAATATTGAGTGTGAGTCAGAAAACTAAGTTATTCCTTATGCATATATTTTTAGAATTCATTATAGAATATTATATAGAGTTTATTTATTGTGAAACAATTTAAATATAATAAATAAAATAAATTTCATAAATTTGTCATCAAATCGTATTATGATTAATATAATTTTATACATGCAGTTTCAGTATCCGATTCTAAAATAAATAAATATGAATTATGTTTTTCTATTTATTTATTTTAATTTTAAATTACATAAATATAAAATATATTACTTATTTTAAAATTGAATTACAATTAATTAGCAAAATTTAAAAAACACTACCTCATTTTGGCAAAATGCATGTAATTCCTAAACTATAAACCTAATTTTAATAAAACATAGCTAAGAACCAAGGCAATGAACAAGGTTTTCGATTTAAAAAAAACGCAGTCAAATCGGTTTATCTACTCCTGAGCTACAGTGCCACAGACACGCCAAACTTACAACACCACAGCTTTTGCTTCGGGGGTTAATAACAAATATATACGAATATGATATACACATAGACAAAACAAAAACATTCTCATACTATATAACAGAGACACTCCCTACTTAAACGCCCATCTCATAAATATATTCAGAATTCTTAAGAAACTGGCGTTTCATTAAAATTTTCGTGACACGTTCTCTGGAAGGTGTTAAGTGCTTCTGTATTATTCATCAGGGCTTTTACCTTTGTCTGTCTCTTACAAAGACGCGCTCCCAGCCGAATGCCAATTCGGTTATTTTTCTATTGATTTCTAAATATAGATTTCGAAGTATATAGGCTATATTTAAGCTCGCTAGCAAACTAAGAGATAGTTCTTGCCCTTATGGTAGAAAATTACTGTAAGGTCTAAAAAGAATATTTCATCGACACATTTTTCCTGTACAGTGTTTTTTTTAGCTTCACGCTGTATCCCGCACACAGCAGGGTAGGCAGAGGGAACCAAGTGTTAAGACACTCCGTTCCTCACTTTCCTACGAATTCTGGAGGCATTGCGTGCTAAGTAGCGGAACTCAATGCCGCGCTTTGCCTCGACACCAGAGCGAAGAAATGGAAATATAAACTTAAATAAATATTTCATTTCCTGGAGTGGGGATCGAACCCACGATCCGTCGATTTTACACTTTGTGCCCTTGCGCGAAGACTTAGTTAGTTACGCAATTTAGCCTAATGTGCTAAATTGCGTAACTCAACGCCGTAATTTATTTAAACGGACAAGAAAAGAAACATATTTCCTTGAATATAAATAAAACCCACAACTATCACTTCGACAGCGTCAAATACAGCGTCTATAATGCACAGTGTACATACTAACTATTGTAATTTTTCTCGTCTAAATTTTGTAGCCACGCTACCTATTGATGAGAGCTACTAGCGAGCGAGTTTGTCGAACGTAGATTGCTGTTTAATATTTAAAGTCACTCCGGTGCATTCTATCAGCACATTGTAACTAACAAAATTCATATTTTCTTAGGAAATAACGTTTTTGGATTAAAATATAAAGGTATTTTTATTAACCTTAGCCACTTCGTTCTGTTCCTTTTATCACCAGTATCAGTTTGTTTATCTGTCTATACATTACTATGTATATACTTATGAAACTAACAGTAAAGTATACTTAATATGAATGATCATAATTAAAAATCAGCTTCACGCTGTAACCCGCTGTAACCCCAGCAGGGTAGGCAGAGGGAACCTAGTGTTAAGACAATCCGTTCCCCACTTTCTGCTGAATTCTGGAGGCATTGCGTGTTGAGTGGCAGAACTCAACGCCGCGCTTAACCTCGACACCAGAGCGAAGAAATGGAAATATAAATTTGAGTAAATATTTCATCTCCTCGAGTGGGGATCGAACCCACAACCAGTCGGTTTTACAGTCACACCTCGTGCCACTGCGCCACGACTGGCCTTAATATGAATAGAACTCTAAAAAGCTGCTTTACTTTACGCAAGACAAATTGCACTAACATTTTTATCTCTTGCCACATAATATCTGTTTAAATGAGCATATTTATAAGCATGCTGGTCGTAAATGGCGAAAAAAGCGAAAAAAATTTAAGTCTTACTTCACTCTACTAGTTAATCTCAAAAGCACGGTCTATCTCCATCTTTTCCGCTTCATTCTCAAGCTTTTAACTGGTCGGGATAAATCAAGATTTTTAAAATGTTTCCACTCTGAAGGATGCTATAAATTCCTTAATATACCATTTAGATTTACAGTTTCTCGTGTATTTAGGTTTGTGTGTTTTTAAAAAGTTGTTTTTGGCACGAATACGAGGTTTCGTATTAGGTAATTTTACGTAACTTAAATAACAAACAGATAAATTTTTGGTTATTCTTTTTTTTGTACTTTTATATATTTACTTACGTAAGGTTTCATAATAAAGTAAAAAGGTTGTATACTAAGGCTTTTGAGGCGCAGTGGAACAGTGCCTGACTGTATATGCGAGGATTGTGGCTACGACTCCCAATCGGGGAATCATTATAATTATTTATTTGCGCTCAATGTCTCAAAGAAAGTTGGTGTCTTTATTAACGTCTCTGTGCATGCGTATGTGTGAATGTACATATGTGAATATGTATGATTGTGGCATCGTATCTCTAAAACGGATGAACTTTGTTTGAAAGGTGACTTAAACGAGAGTGTTCTTAGACTTAAAATATATTTAGACGAGATTTAAGAAAAACGGAGTGTATTAACACTATGTTCCTGTACTCCCTCTGCCTACCCTACTATGTGCAGGATACAGCGTGAAAGTAAAAAAAAGAGGAAAAAAAAACAAAATAAAGCATTTTACGCTAGCTAATAATGATTCCCGGAACTTTTAGCATTTTTTTCTCTACTAAGGACGAAATACTACTACCTACAAAGATACTAAGGCTTTAAATATTAAAATATTACAAAATAATAACCTTATCACCATAATTAAAGCTGTTTTCCTTGCTTTATAACTTTAAGTCAACATATACATCAAGAATCCACATTTAACCCAAGGATAGGCGTTTATTGCTTTAAATTTCACATTGGCAAGCAAATTGTTGGCATACTTCGGTTGTCGCATGTATAGAATTCTGTGAAAGATTTCGGAATTCCGTTACACTTAGCAGTTTGTACTTGAGAAATATTTTTTAAGTTTACACAATTATGGTCTTCTTGGGTATTCTGGCCTTTAATAGTTGTGAAAATTTGTGAATTTCAAGCGCGTCTTGGTGAAGGATACGGTTTTAAAATTATAGTTGTTTTGATGTTTATTTTAAAGTTAGTGTATATATTTTTTTGAAAATTGTTTTCCTTTTATTATGACTATAAAGACCTTAGAGTTATTGGTCCGATCTTTTGGAGAATTGGTTACAATTAATTTTCTTCAATTTCTTCGTTCTGGGAGATTAAGTGCGATGTTGAGTTCAGCCGCTCAAGGCGTTCTTTTTACCGGTACTTTTTACCGAGTTTTCAATGTCTTCAAGAGATTGAAACCTATAAAAAGTAATACGTAGCACCTTAACTCTAGGTTCTCTCTACTTACCATGCTATATGTGAAAATTACAATAAGCTACAACGTTTGTGATTTTCGGAACTCAATATACAACGCCTTAATTTTGCATTTTTAAATAAAAGGATTTAGGTTCCTGCAACAAAATTTAAGTAGAAAAAAAAAATAAATTAAATTAGCTTCACGCTGTATCCCGCACACAGCAGGGTAGGCAGAGGGAACCTAGTGTTAAGACACTCCGTTCCCCACTTTCTGCCGGATTCTGAAGGCATTGCGTGTTGAGTGGCAGAACTCAACGCCGCGCTTAACCTCGACACTAGAGCGAAGAAATGGAAATATAAATTTAAGTAAATATTTCGTCTCCTCGAGTGGGGATCGAACCCACAACCAGTCGGTTTTGCAGTCACACCTCGTGCCGCTGCGCCACGACCGGCCTCAAATTTAAGTAGAGAGAACCGATAAAGAAGTGTCAAGCAATTTTCCTTGCCTTTCCGCCCAATTGTGAGGCATGCTGGGTGGTTGAACTGAAACCCACTGCTTGGATTTAATATTTTTTTCCAAGTGGTGAATGAACCCAAACTTTTACAGTCAAACGCTATCACACTACGTGACAAGTCGAATTTGGATGTACAACCATCATCAAGAGATAAATATCACGTTATTGTAGAATCAGTGCAACTTATTATATATCGCAGTTAAAATTTAACAACATTATTTAACGTATACTTCTGACAGCAGTAGGTATTGAGCGGTAATAGAGTTGGGTCGTCGGGCTCCGGGCGAGTAATGATCTTATAAATCAATTTAACCAATACTTTTAAACGATTTCCGCAAAATTTCATGTATGTTTACATTTTATTTAGTTGTAAATAGTACCAATTTTATTTGATTTTGAATTTACCTTGGCGTACTTCTATCGTAGCATACTGTAATATTTTCCTGCTCTGGTAGACAAATAACGGCGTTGCACGAAATATCTCAAAAATTAAGCAAAACGTGAGGATTCTGGCCTGGTATGCGGTGCAAAGACGAAGGTTAGGTACGATGGTAAACCAAAATTAGTGATAAATCACTTTATTCTTCAGAATATGAAGACGAAGTTGTTAAATTTTTCAATATTTTGACCGCATACGGTGTTGAGTTACTTCATTTTGCACGCAATACCTCGAAAGTTTAGCAGAAAGTGGGAAACGAAGTGTCTTAACACTAGGAAACCTCTTCCTGCTGCTGCTACGCTCGGGAATACAGTATTTTTATCAAATACAAAAACTCATACATATTATACCACCTACATCCTCCTTTTAAATTTTCAATAAGGAATTTAATTTTCGTCCTTTATACACAGCAAAGTCTCATTATTTCGTTTCACTTATAAGCTTATATCACAAAAGGTACCTTAATTGTTGTTTGTACTCAGATTGTACTGTTTTATTAAAACAAATATTATATAAAAGACATTGTGAGCCGAAAAGGTTAATTACATTTCATAAATTAAACTTTAGCTAATTTGCTTTTAATGAGAAGATAATAAAATATGTTTGTTTGTAATATATTTAATTTAGGTAAGGGTTCAATGACCAGACCAGAAGCAGATGTATACAATATATTTAATATTTTTATCAACTATTAGTGATCGCCCATAACTTTGCTTACGTATATGATCATATTACTTATCGATTTAAAACATAAAAATTCTCTTTTTCCTGTAAGAATTTGTGAGGGAGCTCCCTAAAGAACCTACATTATTTCAGTGTTCTACGCCGCGCAGTTTTGGCTTTGTGTTGTCTATTAGTCTTTTAGTTAGGTATTGAACCTATAACCATTATTCTAATTGATGAGCTTTTCAATCGTCGTCATCGTCTTAATAGAAAATATTTATGATAAAAAAACGAAGTCCTTCGATGCCTTCAAGCGAATATTTGGGCGGTCGGGAATGAAAGAATTTTAATATCGTATATCGCAACGTCAACTCTAATTTCTTCGACTGTCGACCAGCAATTTGTTGCGTACCTCCTTTTCAATATATCTTTCAAAGTCATGATTTTTTTTCTGTTAAGGATTTTATATAATAAACTGTGTATAATATGTTTATTGTAATTTTAAGTTAGTTGGATGATACTATAAAGACTGGACTAGCGCGAGCTAGGCTCGGCCACCTAGACTTCCGTACATAAATTGGAGGTCTCGATCTTTTTTTGAAATTCAGGCTTAGCGTAGCCAGAGCCCTTTCATCTGATAACCTCACTTGAACTAGGGCATTAATACCAAATTAAACCCCTTTTAAGGCTATTATTTTTAAGATTTATGAAAAATATATAGTTTCCTGAAGTAGGACTACCTGTAGATGCTACCTGCTAAATTTCATAATTCTAGATTAACCTGAAGTCCCCTATAAATTTTGATTTCCTTTATAGTGTCGAAATACGCGTTTTTTGCTATATAAGCGGCCATATCAGGAAATCATGGGGCCGTAGTAAATTGTTTTTTTAATTTCAACTCGATATCTCCAAGCGTTCATAAGATAAAGGGTCTCGACAGACAGACAGACAAACGGACAACAGAGTGATCTTATAAGGGTTCCTTTTTTCCGTAAAAAGTGCGGGACCCTAATAATAGATATTTATTTTAAGTATGCTCTTATAGCTATAGGTATATAAGATATTTGGCGTAATAATAATAAACGATTTTTTTTAATACTGTTTGCCATTGTAGATAGAACATTATGGCGCAGTGGAAAAGCGTCGGACTATATAAATATTGTAAGGTGATGGTGTTGCGTTTGGCCCCTAACCGTGAGAATTAAATGAGTTTCATTGAAGCGCTCTGGCATGATAAAAGCGTGGTGTTGGGCTTAGCAGAATTTAACGTGTAAAATCTGTTACGGATTCGGTCGGAAAGTAAAGAACTAAGTGTTGCTTAATACAAGGTTCCCTATGCCTACCCCACTGTGTGGAATTAAGCGTGAATTAAAAAAATAAATAAAATGATTAGCACTAGTTTTATATGGCAGAGAGAACCTGGACACATAGTGTTAAAATACTTCCTTCCCATTAATAATAATTAAAACTTCAAATTAATTAAAACTTAATTTTAGTTCATTAAAACCTACTGCCTATTACTAAGCATATAATATAACTAATATTAAAACACACACAAAACACGAACGGAAATAAGCAACTTATCGAAATCCTATATTTGTAATTCGAGTACAGTTGATTTTTCCACTCGAATGAAAGTTGATTTTTAATGTTATTTGTTCGAGAGAATTATGCGGAGGAAGCATCGGGCGTGATGGAGAGACTGTCAGAGGCATTACCGGGGAGAATCAATTTCAACGCCCCTACCATGTTTGGGTATGGGTGGGAATAAATAAAACGTAATAACGTATTTTTAGCCCCCAACGCTAAAATAGGAGTGTTGTGAGATGGTTCTGTGTGTCTGTCTGTGGCGTTGTAGCTCCTGAATTAATGAATTGTTTTGAGTGAGGGCTTTTTTAAAATTTAATTAGTAGCTTAGGAGTATAAGCATTTTGCCAAAATGAGGTAGTGATATTTTTGGTCGTGGGTTTTTTTTTCAATGAAAAATTTTGGTAGTTCTTAAATTATTCGGCTTAGTGTAATTTGTTTTAAGTTTCTTTATATTTAATAGCGTTGATTTTTTTATGTCTATTGTTTTTGATAGTTTTGGAGATTGGAAAAAATCACATTTAAACAAATTATATTAAATATATATCTTATAGAGTTAGTAAAAATAATGAATTGTATTTAACATAGCTTACTTACTGGCTTGCTAAAATACTGAAAATATATAAAAAAAGCACGTGTTAAATACAGTGTATTATTTCTTAGGCTCGTGTCAAATGACGTCGTTAGTCGAAATTAATTCATTTCAATTAATCTAGAGGACAAATTTCTTTGTTTAACAATATGAAAAAATCGCACGGAATAGGAACTCTTAATTATCGCATCCAGTAGAGTATATGCTAGGTTATTTTTATAAAATAAATACATCAGCTTCACGCTGTATCCCACACAAAGCAGGGTAGGCAGAGGGAACCTAGTGTTAAGACACTTCGTTCCCCACTTTCTGCCGAATTCTGGAGGCATTGCGTGTTGAGGGGCAGAACTTAAACCGCGCTTTGCGACACCAGAGCGAAGAAATGGAAATATAAATTTAAGTAAATATTTCATCTCCTCGAGTGGGGATCGAACCCACAACCAGTCGGTTTTATTAACACTGTGTGCCCTGCGCCAACACTGGCCTCATTTTTATAAAATGTGCAATATTAGCCCTTCGTTTGTTATTCGGCTCTTCGAGTATTGATAGTAGTAGTTTTGTTGGAAGATGGGTATTATCGACAAATAATTTCCTATTACGGGCACACACTAAGCCGCCTCTTCAATTTTACAAAACAAACATCATATTGTGACTTCATTGAATTTATAGATGCAGTTTCAATTTTAAATGGGTAATATTTCATATATTTATGTTTCTCTGTTCTGGTTAAAGTACGGCGTTAGGTTCCGTTCACGAAAATGAAATTTCAATTGGACGATGGCTAAAATTTATGAACATATTTAAAAAAATATAAGAGCTGCTATTATTAATAAAATATAATTATCATGTATTATAGGTAAGTATGTAGAAATTTTAATATAATGTAGTCTATATTAAAATACAAAGAACATTTTTTTTTATTCTATAATAATATTTTTTATTTTCATAAAATTATATTTTTTCATTCTCATATCATCTTATTTTGTTTTTATAAAAAGAAAGTAAAGTATAATAAAACGAAGCCGTTTAAATAAGGCAATACTAGATGATAATTTATAATATTTGAGGCCGTCGTGGCGCAGGGGCAACAATTTGCGACTGAAAACGCAATGGTTGTGGGTTTGATTCCTACTCGAGGAAATAGAATATTTAATAATTTCAATTCTTCGCTCTGGTAACAAGGTAAAGTGCGGTATTGTTTTGATTCAGCCTAAGCATACATGTAATTATATCTTTACTAATATTAAAGCTGAAGAATTTGTAAAGTTGAACGCGTTTAGGATGAGGAATTACTGGTTATATTTTTAAAAAAATCTATATAAATAAATATAGTCCACTTGGAAGAAGACTTTATTATAACATTATTTTACTGTTTTTCGATGTACCCTACGTCCGTCCGAGTCACCTCGGATACTTAGAACATATCATGTATAATAAATAACATATACGTAAATATATATACATAGTTATCTATATTTATTCTAAAGCCTTTGTTTCAGGGGGATTGTTTAGAGGAAGGTTATTCATATTAATAACCTTAATTAATGTCTTATATATGGGTAACAATACCATCACCTTTGAATTACTAAGGTTATATATGATTAAAATTATTTATAGATACAAGTAGTTTATGTGTCTTTTGTTACTATTATATATAATCCAAGAGCGTACGATACATTCAAAATAAAATGTCAAATGTCAAATTTACAGAAAAATTATTAATTGTCCTTCCGTTATTTTATGTTATAGAATAAATTAAAGAAAACCAAAAATAATATAATGAAAATATTTTAAATATTTAAAGCGTATAAGAATTTCGGCGTTGAATATTGACTATGCTTATTGATACGAATGGCTCAGTCGGTAGACTTTGAACAGGTGCGATTTCAAATCTGGCCATGTTCAAAGTTATATAAATTTATATAAACGTTGTAAAAACTATATAAATAAGCGGTATTGAGTTCCGCCACTTAACAAATAATGCCTAAAAAAATTTGCAGAAAGTAGAATATAGAGTGTCTTAACACTAAGTTCCCTCTACGTACCCTGCTATACGTACGTGAAGTTGAAATTTGAAAGTTCTAAAAATATATTTATCTTTTCTAAGTTACTTTCCAAAGTGTGGAATAACACTTAAAAAATGTTAAAATAACTACAAATACATTTAAAACCTATACGTAACAATGTCTATCGCCATTCAGCTTACAGTTTGTGGAAACGTCGCTTGTCGACAATTTGAAATCCTCGTCGAGAAGCTTGTTACGTGTTCCGTACTAGGCGATGTGTAGAGAGGAAAAATAACAAAATCTTCTTTGCGTTCGAGTACATACTAGAACTAAGGTAAATCATTATAGGACATATTTCGAATAGAAATAATGGTATTTATATATATTATTTTAGCTTCACGCTGTATATAGCCATACCCTAGGCTAGTTTTAAGACACTCGAGACACGACACTTATTTCCCGTGGAATTTTCAAGGTATTGCGTTTAAATTCAACTCCATGCAATGTCTTGTTACCAGAGTGAAGAAATGAAAATATTAATAAATTTATTTTTTATTTATTATTTAAACCCACAACCGTCGCGTCACAGTCAGTTTTAAACAAAATTAAATCTATAAATTTTACTTGTTGGCGAACTTAAAGTTATTCAAAGACTGAGGAAATGAAAAAGGAAATTACTTTTCGACTTGTGAATAATAAATTCTAATGCACCTTTTGATGATATTTATTACAATCTTTAAAGAAATTAATATTTTATTATGTGTATCAGATCCGATAGAAATATTTGATTTTTATTATTATTATGTTTAGTAAGTACTAGCGGTCCCGCGCGTACTGTATGAATATATAGAGAAATTATTTTCAGTTTTCAGTTTTCAGTTTAGAGGCCAGTGGTGGCGCAGTGGCACGATGTGTGACTGTAAAACCGACTGGTTGTGGGTTCGATCCCCACTCGAGGAGATGAAATATTTACTTAAATTTATATTTCCATTTCTTCGCTCTGGTGTCGAGGTCAAGCGCGGCGTTGAGTTCTGCCACTCTACACGCAATGCCTCCAGAAATCGGCAGAAAGTGGGGAACGGAGTGTCTTAACACTAGGTTCCCTCTGCCTACCCTGCTGTGTGCGGGATACAGCGTGAAGCTGATTATTTTCAGTTTTCAATAGGATAGACGATTACCGTCGTTTGATATACGAGTATATTAGTAAAAAAAAGTACAAAAATCTTAAAAAATGTATACTACGAAAGATTGGTAAAACATCTGTACGAATTGAGGTAATAGACACGTGCTCGTCACGTGACGACACACCAAGTTTCATTTTTTACCGCTTTCAACCGGGTTTGCTCCTACCTCTCTAATTCTTTTTAGATTCGTTCCTCAAATAAAAAAAAACAAATTCCTTTTAGGATAATATTATTGTCCGTTTATCTGTCTGTCGTTCAAGATCAGTTAGACATATAAAGTTGAAATTAAACATCGGTCATCCAACACTTTCTTGGAACACAGATAAAACACAAGTGTCCAAGTTAACATAATTATTTATTCTTTATTGCCCACATTCATAAAAAAATATATGAACGAAAGGTGGGCTTAACGCTGAAAGCAATTGAAGAGAAAGAGTACGTTTATGAATCGTTTTTACTGCATTTTATATGAACATCGCCGCGTAATCAGTACCTATAGGGCACTTCCAGTGGACCTACAGTAAGTATTAAGGGAAACTTACAATATGAATAAAGGAAAAGATAAAGTAATAATTATACTACTAGGTGAGGATGAGGCCAGTCGTGGTGCAGGGGCAAGAAATATTACTAATAATAAAATATTTACTTGCATTTATTTATATCTTCATTTGTTCGCTCTGGTGTCTGGTATCTGGTGGCAAAGCGCAAATGCAATGTCACAAAAGTGGGGAACGGTGTGTCTTAACAGCAGGGTAGGCAGAGGGAACCTAGTTCCCTCTGCCTGCGTGAAGGTGAGGATCATATTCGCAACAATCGCGTTTACACTCATACAATGTTTCACTGCGCCACAGTAGCATTAAGTAAGAAATCGTCAATTGAATATCGTTATGGTAGAAAAAGTTATAAGCAAACAAGATCACTCGAATATTTTATAAACATATAACTAAATAATTTTTATGTATCTATAGAGAAAAATCTAATTAACTTTTAAGATTTTTCTTACTAAAGTCTACAAATCTGAACTCGAGACGCAATGAATCATAGTTATCTAACGCCCTTCGCTGGCTATTTGCGTCCATATATTTTTGGAACGGAAACCGTCCATCCATTTGCAGGGGGTCTGAGGGCGTTGCTCTAACGTTTAGATGCGGTTCCGACTAAATATTTGTCATATTTTGTATGTTCGTATGTATGTTTGTTATGTGGTTTCTACTAAATGTATTGGTAGCTAACAGAAAATTCAGGCCGTCCGACGTGGCATAGGAGCACAAACATGCGACTGTAAACGTGATATGGGTTCGATTCTCACTTGAGGATATATTTAATATTTTTATTTCCCTCCTCTAGTACTGGGACAAAACGTGGCTTTGAGTTTCACCACTTAACAGAAAGTATAGTGATTAATTACACAATATTTATTCAATTATGTAACTAAAACTGTTGTATGAACAATGAATGGGACCTAAATATTCTAAAGCTAAAAATATAGTTTGATCGAACGCACTATTTTCAGGAACTACTGCTTCGAATAACGGAAACGAATTCAAAAATTCTTTATATATTCTGTAGTCCATTTATCGAGAAAGGTTTTACACTTCGATGTAATGCACTATACCTGTGGTAAGGGTTACTTCGGGACACAAAATGTGTGATTCATAAATCTTATTTATTTCCATTTCGCCGAGCGGGTGAAGCCGCAGATAAGAGCTATAAGTTAACTATATAAACAAAAATGATACGGCTGTATTGAATATCTTATCAAAATATTACAAGTCATTCCTTTCTCTATTTCTACAACTAATTGAACTATTGCTACCATGTACTAAGCATCCTTGAAGCCACTTCTCTCCCATAATCTAAATAAATTTGCCAAGATTTTCATTTATAATTTTTTATGTGCCGATTGAAGTAAAATAATTAAAACGTTTAACCAAGCAATCAGTTAGCGGGTATTCAATTCGATTCCAATTTGAAATACTGATCTAATTTGCGTGAGTAAATGAAGGGAAGCGCGGCGGTACCGCTTCCGCCGACTTCACAGGGCTCTGTAATTTCTAACACCGTTTTAATATTTACGTTATGCTTTAAATTTTAACTAGATCTTTGTAATGTTTTTTTGTTTAAATAAGAAAATGTCTTTATTTTATATATTTAATTAATTAATTTATTGTCTATTTACAATGTCTTAGATATCACTTATTATTATAATAATTTAATAAAACATAAAAATACACACTGTAGTTGCAGCTTGGAGTTATAAAATATATGAGGCTAAATTGCTTACTAAAAACCTCTGAAGAGAAGAATGAGAGAACCCATTCAGGTCCTGGCTCTATCATCAAATATACAATAATAAAGTATAAATATGAGGCCAGTCGTGGTGCAGGGCCACAAAGTGTGACTGTAACACCGACTGGTAGTGGGTTAGATTCCTACTCGAGGAGATGAAATATTTATTTAAATTTATATTTCCATTTCTTCGCTCTGGTGTCGAGGACAAGCGCGGCGTTGAGTTCCCACTCTACACGCAACACACATAACAACTACAACATACACACAACAACAACTCAACAATTCGGCAGAAAGTGGGGAACGGAGTGTCTTAATACTAGGTTCCCTCTGCCTTATTAGGTGCCCAGCAGTGTGCGGCGTGACAGCGTGAAGCTGAAAAAAAAAGTATAAACATAATATGTATACATTATTGTAATGCAATAATAACGCAATTGTTCCAATGGGTTCAAATTCACTTTCTCAGAAGTAATGGCAAAGTTTCATAGATACATATTGACCCAAAAAAAAACAAAATAATTATCAAATAAACATTATATTTCAAACTAAACCAGCTTCACGCCGTATCCCGCACACCGCAGAGTAGGCAGAGGGAACCTAGTGTTAAGACACTCCGTTCCCCACATTAAATTTAAATTGATTTATCTAAATTAATCTTATGTCTAAATAAATAAAATGGATACATCTGTAGGACATGTATGTGTATGTAAATACGACTTTAATGTTCTTCCGGCACTAAGCGGACGTTGATGTCACAGCGGAAGAGACTGCAATGGCAATTACTCAATATTTATATTAGAGGAATTGTCGGTTTGTTCGTTTGTTTGATACTTTTAGTTTACTGTTTTATGCTTACTTTACTTAAATAAATTTTGTGCCTGACTGAATGTTAAGCTTTTGAAGTTCTTTAAGTAATAATATAAAAAACGGCGAAAAGTGGGGAATGGTGTGTCTTAACACTATGTTTCTTCTATGTGCGGGATACAGCGGCTTTTCAGGTATGCAATATCCATGTATTTCTAGAGTGGACGTGTACTATAAGCAAGTAAAAATAAAACCACTTCAAATACTGTCAGTAGCTTAGTTACTGTTTATTATGTATCTAGGAAAGTTAAATATTAAAAAAAAAAAATTAGGGAAGATTTAAAAACGGTGTAACACAAAGTCAATCCGACCGCTTGGTATGCAATCAGATTTTCCCGTTTAAACCACTGCAAATATTTTTTCGTTTGAATCTAAACTTTTTACGGCCGTCTCCTTCTTTAAGCTGAAATATTTTATAAATATTTTTTTGATTGATTTGATTTTGTTTCTTTATAATAAATTTGTGAAATTTGTATATTAACAAGTATTGAGGCCCTCGTGGTGCAGTGGCACAGTATCTCATTGTAAAAGCGGCGGTTATGGCTTCTAATTCACTTGGGGTAACAAATTATTTATATACGACTCGCTAACGTCAAGGCAAAGAGCGGCGTTGTGTTTCGCCCCCGTGTAACACCAGCTATAGGTGCATTGTCGGCCTTAATCTTAAAATTTTAACATTTGTAATAGAGGCTGACCTGGCGCAGTGTAAGACCGCCGGACTCTAACTATGAGAGGTTGCGGTTTCAATTTCAACTGGAGGAAGTGAATAATTTTTATTTACCTGCATCTTATCTTGCATCTTTACGTGCCAGTTGTGAAGATGAAACATGAAGCTAAAATTTGCAAGATTATCTCGTATTAACATACCTAATGGTTTTTTTTATGTCAATACCCGAAAAGTTAAAAAGATACAAAGCCGCAATAGCAAAGCGGGATTTGAACCCGTGCCTGTCAAATCCCACTACGTTATTTTTTTTATGTTTTCTAAAAAGTATGAAATGTCTTTTTAACTTTTCAACTTTATATAATACTTAAAAAAAAAAATTGAAGATACATTTCACTTTCACATTTCAAACTAAAATAAAAAAAAAATACTGCTAAAATATTCTTCTGAAACAATTTAACTTTTTTTAAAAAACGGAACATCTGATAATAACAGTTCTTACCGAGTTTGGGAACAAACAAAGGGATCTTTTATCTCATTTTGCAATCGGAAAGAGTACGAAAAGCCTTTGAGGAGTGAAAGGTCGCCAAATGCATGTAAATCGTGGCATTTGTGTTCGAATGCTGTTGGAATCACAAATTTAGAGAAAAAATAAAAAAAATAGCTTCGCAGTCAAATAATAGCATTATTATTAAGTTAATTTAGTTCAAATTAAAACGTTGCTTTGGTTTTCCTGTTTCTATACTTTTTGTACGGCTGAAAGGTTGTTTTTACTTTTCTATTTGAAAATGGATTACAGATTTTCACGTGGTTTTGAAAATTAGGCTTATTAAAAAAAATGTTAAATAAAGAGTCAGTCGCGGCGGTAGAGTACAAGCGAGCAGTTGTAAATGAGATAGGTTGTGGGTTCGATTCCTACTCGAGGAAATTAAAAATTTATAACTTTCCTTTCCTTGTTATGGTAACACACACAGAATTTGGTGGAAAGTCAATAAGAACGAACTATTATCAGTAGCAACCTAGGTTCCCCAGAGTAACCTTGCTATATTCGGAAAAATAGAGTGAAGATAAAAATGTTGCAAAGTGCATGCGTGTTCTAGTGTACCAAGTAATACTATTCGTTTCAGTTTCACTTTTTGAACCTTTGAGACATTACCTGTTAAATGGCGAAACTGAAAAAGTCTAAATGAAAATATTTTAATTAAATATAGTGCTTATTAATAAGTTAAAGCATACCTTTGCTGTTAGATTTAATATCTGAAACAAAAAAAAAAACAATATATAAGAAACCAATAATGTACAACTTATTTTTTCAATATTTACCACTTTGGATAAAAGTCATAAAGATAATTTATGTAGAGTGTAATAACATAACATTCAAATCTTTGTTGTATTTGAAATTTCACAGGCTGTAACAATTGAGGCCAGTCGTGGCGCAGTGGCACAAAGTGTGACTGTAAAACCGATTGGTTGTGGGTTCGATCCCCACTCGAGGAGATGAAATATTTACTTAAATGTATATTTCCATTTCTTCGCTCTGGTGTCGAGGTTAAGCGCGGCGTTGAGTTCTGCCACTCAACACGTAATGCCTCCAGAATTCGGCAGAATTTTTTTTTTTATTATTTTTTTTATAACAATTAAACAGCATCACGCTGTATCCCGCACATATATCCTGTAGACAGAGGTGACGGTGTTAAGACACTCCGTTCCTCACTTTTCGCCGGATGCCAGGATGTTCTAATGCTAGGTTCCCAGGGTTCCTTTGCCCAACTTGTTATAAGCGGGATACAACGTGACATTAAAAAAACATAAAAATAGTCAATTAACGATAAAACCTACTAATACCCTTAGTTCATTATTTAATATGTAATAAACGAACTATTTAATAAGTAATAATAAAAAAAATATATTATTCTCCAAAGAGTTTTTAGTAAACAGGGGTTGGCGAGCGTAACAAAGAATACATACATATAAAAGAGCACAGTGATGACAAAAATATGAGCAGTTGGCAGCATCTGGTCAGACAGAATATTTGGTGCATTTTTTGTAAATCTCACCAGTACCACTCGATGACTAAAATTTACTTACTGTACCAATAGACTACGACACTAGACACGATACACTCAATGTATACATTGAGTGTCTCTATAGTCTATATGAACTCGAGTGTCTCTATATGAACTCGAGTGTCTCTATATGAACTCGAGTGTCTCTAATCGCAATATTTATTGTGACACGTTAAACAGTGTCGCGTCAGCCGTGTGAACATGTTGTGTCCAAGTGTCTAGTATAGTTGACAAGTCTTCGAATAGCTTTGACATTTCCAATACACCGCACCGCGCACAATATCTGATGTTTATGTTGAAATTTTTGAAGCCTTGCGTGTTGAGTAAAACTCAAGGTAGCGCTTCGCCTCGTTACTGATTCGAGGAATCGAACCCACAACCTGTCACGTTTACAGTCACCCGGTTGTGCCCCTGCGCCATGATTGGCCTCCATAATACAAAACATTGTATAGCATAATAACGATATTATTGATATAGATTAGATATCCTTAATTTTTTTTATAATAAGGTATAGAGAATCTAGTGTTAAGACAAAAGCGTGTACTATATTATGGTAATATACCTAATTGTACGTACATTGTACGTACATTATATATTATTATATTTACAAATATGAGGCCAGTCGTGGCGCAGCGGTACGAGGTGTGACTGTTAAACCGACTGGTTGTGGGTTCGATCCCCACTCGAGGAGATGAAATATTTACTTAAGGTTAAGCGCGGCGTTGAATTCTGCCACTCAACACCCAATGCCTCCTCCTGAATTCGGCAGATAATGGGGAACGGAGTGTCTTAACACTAGGTTCCCTCTGCCTACCCTGCTGTGTGCGGGATACAGCGTGAAGCTGGTTTTTTATTTTTTTTATATGCAAGTGCTGTCCATCTATCAGTTTTCCTGAATATCTTCTAAAACCATAATCTCTCAGAACCTTTTGTACTATATTCAAGAAAAGCGGGTTCAAATCTCATTACATAACATTTTTTATACAATCTCTAAAAAAGTATTCTTCAAATAACCACGTTAAAACTTTTAAAATCATATAATTCATAATAAACAAACAGTAAATAAAACCAAACCGAGTACTCCTAAAGTAATATATTTAACAAAATTACGTATCTAATATTATATTTACAATTTCCCTAAGCTCTTTAAACGGGAAGCCTCTTGGTGTAGAAATCGGAGCGAGCGTAATACTCCTCCAGTGCCGCAAGAGTACTTTGCTCTTGTACATTATGGGTTCTTATGGCGTTGAGTTTTGGTTATAAAAATAAAAGATAATGTCTATATTTAGTAATTTTTTATGAATTTTTATATCATTTTTTTCTGATTTTTATTTTATCTTTATTTTCTGATTTCAAGATTTTAAGTTTCTTGTATATTATTGAATTGATTATTTGAGGCCAGTCGTGGCGCAGCGACACGAAGTGTAACTATAAAAATGAGATGAAATATTTATTTAAATTTATATTTCCATTTCTTCGCTCTGGTGTCGAGGTAAAGCGCGGCGTTGAGTTCTGCCACTCAACACGCAATACCTCCAGAATTCGGCAGAAAGTGGGAAACGGAGTGTCTCTACACTGAGTTCCCTCTGCCTACCCTGCTGTGTGCGGGATACCGCGTGAAGCTGATTCTTTAAAATTAATGTTACCAGATTATGTGTTACGTGTTCTAGTTCTTTATATTTTATAGCACGTTTATCCTATTGTTTTAAAAAGAAAGATTTTTTTAAAAAATATTTATAAATCCTCTTGTTAATTCAAATCATATTTAGGGAAATAACCTCATATTATATCCTCAGTAGTAGAGTAAACACTAAATTTCTGTCCAAAATGAAGCTCGCAAGTCATGAAAATGTAAATATACGTAAAGTAAAAGAAAGATATTATGATATTTTTAAATGAAACTATTTTAACCGGATTAATCGCGTATATTTGGTACTTTTATACATTTTTGGAAACCCGACGTTTCGAACACTTTGCAGTAGTCCGTGGTCACGGGTAGACTGAGGTGGCATTCGTCTGTCAGTTGACATAATTATTATATCAAACTACCGCCAACGATTTCTTAATTGCCTCGCGTACTGCCCTGGATTCCTGCAGAATGAGCTGATAGTATCTTGCCCTCTGGTATGGTGGGTTTGAGACTTCAATGATTTTATGAGTGGGTCCCAGGTGGTAGAAAGTTTCCAGCCATCCTCTCTATTGAAATTAGGATGTTTTTGTATTTCAATAGCCTCGCGGATCATTCTAGGAATGTATCTGTTTTCCTTAGCGAGGATTTGGGGTTTATCAAACCTAATGTAGTGGCTGGGTTTATCCACAGTATGCTCACACACAGCTGACTTCGATACATGCCCATTCTTGATATCAGAGATGTGTTCTTTCACCCTAACACCGATGCTTCTCTTTGTTTGACCGATGTATGATAAGCCACAGTCACAGTCTAGTTTGTATACACCTGCACTCTGTAAAGGAATATTACTTTTTACTGGTCTCAAGAAGTAAGTAAGTACCAAATATACGCGATTAATCCGGTTAAAATAGTTTCATTTAAAATGTGTAATAATCGTGAAAATCAAAGAACTTATTATATTATGATATATTATAACTCAGTTTCGTAGTGTGAAGTTAACACAAAATATCACGAAAATTAAATGGAAAGAGGGAAATGGAGCGTCTTAACACTAGGTTCCAGATATAGCGTAAAGCCAAAACATTTTTTTTTACAGCTGTCGAGGATTAGAAGCATTTATTTAATTATTTTTATACTCATTTAATAAAATAAAAGGAATAATTTCAAATATAAAATTATTAACACGTTTTTAAGGAAATGAAACAAATTCTTGTAATAAATTTCCACTCGTAAATTACTCAAACAATGTCGAAGTTATAAGAAACTTTCGTGATAGCAGTTTTCACCTCAATATATCAATATCTAGATTGTTTGTTTCAAACATTATTTTGGTGAAAATTTTAAAGTGTAACATTTTTTTTTGTATTTAATAAAAAAACCGGACAAGCGCGAGTCAGGTTCTCACACCAAGGGACCCGTACAAATTGGAGGTCAGCTTTATTAAAGTAAATTTAGAAATAGGATTTTTTTAGAAAATCATGGCAGATCTGAGTATATGGTTTGAATTTCAACTCGATATGCCGAAGCATTTTTGAGATATAGGTTTTTGACAGACAGATAAACAGGCAAACAGACGGACGGACAGGCAACAAAGTGATAACTCATAATGGTCCCTTTTTTCCTTAAAATGTACGGAACCCTAAAAAGAATTTCGTTTCGCATTATTATTTTGTGTTTTTCGGTAATGGCATGATCTGCTAATATAATCTACACATAAATAATATAAATAATATTGAAGTGTATGTCTGTGATTTCAAAACAACTCTGATTTTTCAAGTGTGTGTGTATAGTTATTTGCATGATATAAAAACAGAAAGAAAACATTTTTTATAATTTTTCTCTCTTTCTTTCTGTTGTCCGGGTACCCCTATTACCGAAACAGTTGAACCGATTTGTTGATTCGCTAGTTTTATAATTATGTTCTGTTACAAAATATTTTAGGAATATGTCGACAAAGTCAAGCAGGATCAATAGCTATAAATAAATATACTTCTTCCGTTACTTTTAAGAGCCTTCTCGTGTCTTCAATTAAAAAAATTAATGAATACCTTATTCAAGCATGTTGTAGGCACATTTTATTTTAATCTCTTGAGATATGGATTTCTAAAAACTTTAAATAAATTAAATTGCATAGTTTAAGACTGAAATAAGTACATATAAATGAACAAATTTTAAAAGTTATTGAAAATTATGATGTGATTTTTAAGCGTCATTATAAGAGAAAATTGGTCCTGTTAATTAACTTGTATGGTATTTATTTAAGCGTTTTATTAAAGGAAATTGGTTATGTCAACTAACTTGTATGGTATTTTTTTATTTATTAAGTGAAGAAGCTGCTATTATGTAAAATATGTCAAGTCCTGATTATTATCATAACCTCTGTGACTTCATTTACACAACAGTAATCTAATGTAATATAAAATAAGAAAATTTATTTAATATGTAGCTTTTTGAATTCATAAAACACATGAGGCGGTAGAGGCCCAGTGGCACAAGGCTGTGACTGAAACGCGATGGTTGTGGGTTCAATCCTCACTCGAGGAAATGAATTATTATTTCTTAATATTTTCATTTCTTCGCTCTGACACCAAGGCAAAAGTCCGGCGTTGAGTTCCGCCACTTAACACACAATGTCTTTTGAAACACAAAGATTTTTGGTGATAACTAGGCAAAGTGATCTAATATTCTAACCACAATTATTAAATTCTCCAAATATCGGATTTTCAGCCTCCTCACACATCTTAGCTGTAGCAAAATGACGCAACTATTTTAATGAAAAAGAAATTCCTTCGTACTTCCAGTCTCTTTAATATTCAGAAGCTGTATTCAATTCAAAACAAGCAAAGTGTATTTTTAAACAAAACCAGGAAAGGGCGGTGTAACTTCCCGAGAATGGTTCCGTATGAATCGGGTACTGAACTACATTTTTGAAATCTAGACTTAAAGAAAAAGATGTAAGTTACCATTTTAACAAATATACCTATATGTACAATATACATACATATGTTACATTATGTCAAAACGAATTTTAAACGTACCTCAACTATTTACAAATATATATTTTTTCAATTTTGCTCTTTTTTCACTTAAAGAAAGAGAAGAGAGAGAATGTAGATTTATTCTGCATTTTCTTACATAAACACAAGATTCGATGGTTAAGTGACGGAGCACAACGTCGTTGTTTGTTTTTTATTACCAAAAACGAAAAACAAAAAAAAAACACGCCTACATATGTATGGCATTAAAATTATTTGAATTTCATGCATAATATAAATATTATGTACCATTATATTAATATTGTATTTATCAATAAAATCTTTAGCTATATATTGAAAATATCAACTGTTGAATCTTTTGCTGGCTCTTTTGAACAAAAAATCCTATCGGGCCGGTAGTACTTTATGTTTAATCGATGATTCAAAAATGCATGCAAAATTCTACTTGTATAAAGAATAATGGTATAAAGAATATATTATATTTGAATTTAAAACGATATGAAGCTTATTTATAATTACAACTACTAGCAAATTTGGTTGAATTAATTAAACAGACTATACTGAAGACTTTAATTTTTTTATACACTTCAACGAAATGTTAAGACTGAACATATAAATGTAGAAAACAATAAATCTACGCTCTCAATTTTTTTAAACGACAATTGCTTTATCAGCCAACGCTGTAAAAAAGATGGCATCAAAATCATAAAAATATTAAAAGAATCTTATTATATTTACAAATATGGCTCTAAACAATTCTTACAAAACGTACATAATAAGGAACCCAAATGAAGAAAAAAATAAACTCAGATGGCATTTCGGGGCACGTGCCAAATTTACGCTTTTACTTGATCTCAAACCTGATACTCGATATGGTATCCAATCACTGAGCATACGGGCACGTGACAACCGTTTTTCCACCGATAAGCCTTTGTTGGTAATCTCAAAAGCGATTTTGTGCTTGTTTATACGCCGTTTAGAGATAACGATGCTTTATATGGGTGAAAATAATTTAGACCCTGTCTTTGTATTTGTGTCAGTGTATATATATTCAAAATAGACTTAAAAGTTAACTTGTTTAGTTAGTCAAATGTGACTGCTACCGGTGATCCTCGGTTCAATTTTTATTTGAGCAAATTTTAGTAAAAGCATAGCAGTATACTCAGGTAAAACTACCCATAATTACTAGCGTAACGTTTGTAAGTAAATTTTAACTTTACATAAATTTGAAGAATTTTCAAAATTTCTAGCAACTAAAGGTAATTTCTGAGATAAGCGTTTCCAATCAAACAAATTCTTCGACTTCTTTACAACATTATTGTAGATGTATATTTTAATAATAATTATATTATATTAAAATCACCCTTTATATAAAATAGAGGCCAGTCGTGGCGCAGCGGCACGAAGTGTAACTGTAAAACGACTGGTTGTGGGTTCGATCCCCACTCGAGGAGATGAAATATTTACTTATATTTATATTTCAATGTCTTCGCTCTGGTGTCGAGGCTAAACGCAGCGTTGAGTTCTGCCACTCAACACGCAATGCTTCCAGAATTCGGCAGAAAGTGGTGAAGCTGATTTAATTTTTAATTTATAATCTACGTTTATATAAAATAATTTCTACAAACTTTGCACTGTCGCTGCAAATTTCAGATTATTCTGATAGCGCGACAAGCGAAGCCACGGGCTGTCGCCTATACATCATGTTCATATTATAATTAACGGCATCTGCAACTAATTGGACAGTTGTGACGTCGAATACAACTAATTAATAGCTGTACTGTATGAATATTATATTATATGTTATACGATATATTATTATAATTTTACATATTTTTCTTTTAATTACGTGAGCTATAGTTTTTTTTATATGTGAATTTCGATTTTTTATGTGACTAGCGATTCATCTTGCTCTGTCCATTTTACCACAGGATTAAAAAATGATTACATGTTAACATGTGAAAATATTTAATATGAAATTATATTATAATTCGACTACTTTACGAATTTATAGCATGAGCTTTTATTCAGGAGATGTAAAAAAAATTTTGGAAATACTATATATTCTTAATTGCACCAAACAAAAACATACAGAAATATAAAATGAACATTTAGTTGACAATATATTTTTTTACATTTTTAAAGTGTTATTCCACACTTAGGAAGCAAGCGTATAAAAATTATACGTTTTCTAAATAAGTAATAATATATTTGTCTATAGCTATGTATTTGTATGATAGTGTATGTATATTATCATAAACCGAAAGTTTTAAAACTAAACGTGTAAGTAAGTTGTTTATTTAATAGTCGGTAAGTTTTTTATAGTTTGTTCATAATAGTTTCAGCGGCAGCGGCATTTTTTTTATTGTTCTAGTAGTCAGGTTTTAGTTTTTAAACTTTCTTTTTATTCCATTTATTTTGGAGTTATGTAAATTCGTGTTGGATATACTTATTATGCAGAACAGACCTAATATAGCAGTTAAGGTTTTATTATTTCAAATTGTATTTAACTAGTTTTTTTTTCAATTTATTACCATTTAAACATTAATAAAAAAACAACAATACATATAGCATCTAAAAAACCAAAAAGGTTTGTTATGATGTTAAAAAAGTGATCTTAAATTACACAATTCTAATTTGCAATAAAGTTAAATAACTAATAAGATTTCACAGTAAATTTATAAAGAAGTGATTTCATAAATTCTTGCAATTATCAGGTGATTGCAAGCAAAGACGTGAGCAACAGTTATTAATGTTTACATATTTGAAATGTGCCAGGAAAGCTCTTTTATTTGATGCTCTACACGACACCGTACAGATTATTTTTTAGTTTATTGCTTTAAGTCCCCTAGAGGGCACAGTAGTCAACTTAACGTGACGTCATGTAGCTTATAACTAGCTTACAATGAAGAGGCTTCTAACGACACCTCATTTGTCTAATTATGATAACTAATTTAGAAGTTCTGAGGGAACAGATGTACTCACATACAAACAGATCAAAATCATAACTCTCCTTTTTCCTTCACTGTGGTCGGGTAAGAGCATGGAACAATTTTTAATACATTGCGTGTTGAATGGTGGAACTCGACACGTTTTGTCTTATTACAAATCGAACTCACAATCGTTGTTTACATTCACAACCTCTACCGCTGCGCTATGATATACTCAAAAAATAAACAAATAGGTATAAGCTATATAAAATGAAGTACGCTTTAGGGGGCTCTAACTAAAATCGAGAGGCGATCTCGAGGGGCACCGAATGACTTTTATTTCGGGAATAGCATGTGCCGACAGTCTTTTCCTACTCTTTTACATAGTTTCATTCCGTTTTAAATTCTTTTTTTGTATATTTTTAACAGTATTAATGTTTAACTGACAAAAATATTGCTTGAATGGCTTAATTAAACAAAATAAATTATTATTACAGTAAATGACAAGCCATTGTATAAGTAGTCCATTTATTGACAAATTATCAATCTAACGCATGTTTGATTTAGAGAATCCATATATTTATTTAAATTTCAGAGTTCTAGGTTACCCGGAAGTATTTATTTTGATTTCCTTTATCAAAATACGCGTTTATTCTTTTTTCAACTCGATATCTCCAAGTCTTTCTGAGATAAAGTTAGACGAACGGACAACAAAGTGATCTTTTAAGAGTTCTTTCTTTCCTTAAAAGGTACGGAACCTTAAACAACGTATTCGATACTAAAATCAAATGGACGAAGTTTAAACAAAAAAACCAAACCTAAACTTCTAAACATCATAAATCATGATATACGAACGTAGTTACATCAATAACTATTTATAACCTATTGCTATCATATGTCGAGTGTCGACACCCTTATACGATAACGGGGTTATAAAGGGGTGCTGTTTTTAGTTTTTTCTCCACCTGGGCCTAATGTTCAATGTTCAATCATCATTAATAGCCGTTCAACCCTAACTTTTAGAACTAAGGTTAACGAGGTGCTCTAGATGGCGCCATATGTCAAACTAATATGAAATGGCTTAAGGGTCCTGGAGGAAAAATCGAATACTATTAAAATGAAGAAAAGTTTACATTAAATGCTAATAATATATTAACAGATTTTGTTTTATTTGTCAGTACTATTATAAATCCTCAATGTGGATTTTATGTAGTAATAATAGTGGATTTAAATTTTTAAACCAGAAATCACAAATACAACACCACGTTTAAATTGTTTTTTTAACTTCACGCTGTATCCCGCTTATAGCAGAGTAGGGAATCTGGAACCTAGTATTAGATACTCTTTTCCCTTAAAACACTTCTGTTACATACATTACGCCGTGCACGCTTTACCGCAGCATTTAAATAAAAATATTAAATATTTCATTTCCTCGAGTGGGAATCAAACCCAAAATTGTAAGTCGAACGCTTGTGATCCTGCACAACTACTGAAACTATTAATAAAATGTTATTTTAAACTATTGATATTAGACTTTCTACTCGACGGCTAACTACCATCAATAAACAATATGGAAGTAAACAAAGGGTTTGATTGATTATACGATGATAAAAATAGAGGTGGAGTAGAGCGGATGTACTGAACAATGTTTGCAAATATTATTACATTACATGCTGTTGGTATGATGTGGGTGGTCCTGGACTTGGAGATTAAGGTTACTAGTTCAATTTTTGTTAAAGTATATATTTTTATTTATATATTATTATTTATTTTAGATTTCCATATAAAAAACCAGTCGATAGAAGCAGATAGAGGTCAGTCGTGGCGCATGAGCACAAAGTGTGACTGTAAAACTGACTGGTTGTGCGTTCGATCTCCACTCGAGGAGATGAAATATTTACTTAAATTTATATTTCCATTTCATTGATTTGGTGTCGAGGCAAAGCGCGGCATTGAGTTCTGCCACTCAACACGCAATTCCTCCAGAATTCTGCTATCCCTCTGCCTACCCCGCTGTGTCCCGTACACAGCGGGGTAGGCATACAGCGTGAAGCTGATTTTAGACTTTGTACACATTTGAGCCTTAAGATAATACTATTATCAACGATAATAACTATTCTCATTTTTTTGTACTTAGAAGTTTATTTATTTTATCTGACAATGTGATGATGGGTGGCTGATTCCGATGTCGCGCTTTATCTTGTTATCAGAGTGAACAAATAAAAATAATTTATACCCCCGAGTGGGAATCCAACTCACAAACGATGCGTTTACACACAAATGCTACGACAGCGTCGCTAGAATATTCAAAATAAAGTAATTTAATATAAAAAACTGTATTGTAAAATGTATTGCACTTTTAAAATTACAAGTAAAAATTACGAGTTTCTTCGAGTGTCGTTAACTAAGATGCTAATTTCATAGAAGAATAAATAACCTCGAGATCCACTTAAATGCAAACGGACTTTAATTCACGAGCTTATTATTATACTAGGAAATACCCACAGCTTTATTGGAAATGTCGTGTCCGTGCTTAATATGCATTAGCAACATCTTCTGTATTGACTTCTGATTGTAAACGCAACGGTCACGGGTTCGATTCCGCCTCGAATAAAATAAATATTTTAATTTCTTTAACTTAATGTTACTAGAAACATAAGCTTCTGATATTCTATACGCAACATCTCGAAAATTGGATGGAAAATCTGGAATGGAAGGTCTTTCCTATTCTGTCCGGGATACAGAGTTGAGATAGCAATACACAAAACGAAATAAAAAGAATGATCTATGGGGAAATGTTAGAATCATGTGATGAATGAAAATAACGAAATAAAGGAATAGAGTGCTTGAAATATATTTTATAAGGTCTTGTTTTAATTCGCCATTATTATTTCTTGTTATTTTTACGCATATCTTAATAATAATAATAATATAATACTTTATTGCACAAATAAAAAGATAAAATATAGTTCATTATAATTACTAGACTCCACAACCGTCGCACTATGGGCAATCGAGGTCTGTATCAGATCAAAAATCGATAACTTTTTTATTTGTTAAGATAAACAATTGAATTTTTGCATAAGCATAAAGTATAAAATTGCGCTTAAGATAAAGTTCAGATATTATACTTTTATTGGTGTATATATATATTAAAAAAATAATGAAAAAAATATTATTTAATTTCCTTAGTCCACAGTACTTATAGTAGTAATAAAAATGTATTATTAAATCAGTTTATTAATAAACAATGTTTCTTAAGCTGTTATTTATTTGAGTAAGAAATTAATAGTTATAATTACACATACTTAGTTAATAAAATATAATATTTACAAAAATTGATTTACAAGTAGAATAATATTAGAAATGAATGTATATTACATAATGAGTATATTATATTTAATTATACTTGATGAACTTCGGGATCCATAATAAGTTCATTCACTTTTAAAAGATCTAGGGTATCTTCATCAAGTGCCTTCACACATTTGCTATACTCGTATGTCTTTCTATGACTGGAAATGTATGGATCTGATGTGTAGAGAAGAGTATGAAATACATCCTCATTTGTAGCTGATTGAGAGCACTTTCTGGCATGATGTAGGCGAAATTTTTGATACTCCTTATTGCGGGATTCTTGTGCACCTTGTGCATTCTTGGGATCTCATTCGTTTGTTAGATTCCTTAAATACATGTATTGCGCTTTTGTTAAGTCCAAATCAATGAAAACACTCAATTCCTCTTGATCCGAGTGTATTTTTCTCTGGCTTGCGTTTTCTATGAGATTCAAATATACAGACATTGTATCTCGGTCAGCAAGCATTAGTTTTTCTACGAGTTTTGCTTTTAATTCTCCTATGGAACGTAAGCCCTGAATGTTGGCATAGCAGATGGGTCCAAAGCCATACCCACTAAATAGCGCGGTATTTTCACCTCTTCGTTGATTCTGATGAGTCCCCATAGGGACACAGGGTCTTCCGCGTTTTCCAGAAGACGTTGATGGTGAGTTCTAAGGTGCTACTTCTTCAATGATTGGTAAGGTTAACAAATATTCAGAATCAAACCAATTTTCGTTGTTTTTTTTAAAAAAACGAATCTTTTTACCGGGACGCTTCTGTCCATTGTTTATTAAAGGAACGAATGAGATTCCTTTGAATGTCGCTGATAATAAAACACATGTTGTCTACAGAAACATGATACTTTCCTTTAAGAAATATTAATAGCTAATATTCATTGCTTCAAGTTTTTTTCCTCCTTCGATGTATGGGTATAATTCACGCTTGGAACACTTGAAAGTATTAGCCACTTTGAAATTTAGTGAAGTTACTTAACAATCAAACGTCTGTTAGTAATTTTATTACTAATTTGTAAGAGTTTTATAAAATTAATTCCCTCTATTTATATAATTTCATAAATGAGGGTAGGTATTGTGCATTTTATTAATTAGTTATACCGCAAAATGTGTGCAAAATGAAGATAAAACGTTCTTTTATTAATAAATAACAATAATTTCATTGAAATTTACCGTAATCTAATTAATTAAATAGTACAACATTAGAAATTTCAATAGATAGAGTTTTCTTGTTCCCTGACTTTTATCGTAGTTTTCGTGATAACTTCTAAAACCGCACGTTTCCGCAGCTGATTTTTATAAATGTTTTTTATGAATATCTGGACTATAAAACAACATCAAATGTATCGCGTCGGTAGACGTCGGTAACTGTCAAAAGTCTCGATGAACTTAAGTACGTACTTTTTTTCTCTTCACTTATTGTTAATATTTTTAATAGGAATATATTCACAAAATCCACAATATAATAATTGTTTTAAAATCTACATACTATAGGCTTTTTAAAAATATATAACACTTTATACCTATTTGCACATTTTTTTTAAGGAA